>OU015523.1:43783367-45034201 GCA_907165065.1 Caprimulgus europaeus
CCAAGGTAATAATCCTTTAAAAAAATGAAGTAAAAATTATTTGAACAATATTAAAGTTGTCTTCTTTCTCCAGTTTCTGATTGGTGTCATTAATAAAACCTCAAAAGCTCACTTTTTTTTCTTCAGTGCTTACTATCTGTAAACAGAAAGAAATCTGTTTTCCCAAATTAATATGAGGATTTATAACCAGTTTAATTCTTAAATTTCCTGCCCTTTGAGTTCTCAGTTCCCTTGACCTGTAAACTAAATATTCTTTCTGAAGGAAGTGCCCTAACTGTATCAAAAAGTTTCAGACCTCCAGTGTGCATGCTAGTGTTTCCTTTTCCAGAGTAGGAAGTAGGTTGAAACTTGTAGTTAGACTCCAGCCACAAATGAATTATTGTGCAAAAGTTGATTACAACTTATAAGAACAATCTTCCTTCTTAAAGGTGCTTTGTAAGCAATTTCTAAACTATTACAGTTAATTTTAATTTAAATATTTATACAAAAGTGCGGCACTTGGTTTTAACTTACAAGAAGTTAACCTTAGTCTGCAATATATGAAAACATTTTAAAAATGCTATTTAATGTGATTATAATATATACAAGTCTGTATTGCAGGATAAATCATTACTGCCTAGTTTTTTTTTTTTTTATTTTTCGTGACCAGTTCTGGCCTGAGAGCAAACCAGTGAAGTCAGCAAAGTTAATGCTATGGTACTGCAAACTTGAAGAAGTTGAATTGAAATACTCTTGGTTTCAACCAGGAATTCCTACATTTAGAAAAAAATTACATGTTTATCTCTCATGAGACTTTTACCTTCTAAGGCAAGATCTGGTTATATTTTTGTATTTTAATGTGATTGTGATTGGAACAAATTCTTTATTTTTTTTAAAGAAGAGTAAGCAAATTCTTACAGAATAGCATTATTTTAGAGCAGTGAGTTTTTAATAAAACTCAGTGCATTGTGAGAGCCATAATAGCATCCTGGATGTTGACAGTGGTTTTACACTAAAATTGGCTTGTGATGAAGGATCTAATGGAAGGCACTGAGAGTTTGCTGGTATGTTTCATGACAAACTGTGATGAAAAGCTACCTTAACAGTTCTGTTGGTATTTACCTACTATGTTTTATTGCCTTGAGCTATTCCTTCTCCCTCTTTCTGGGTTATATTAAATTTGAGAGTGCTGTGCCTTTTGTTTCAACTTATGTGAGAGCTGTAAAGGGTTCCTAGTTTTCAAATACACTTCAGATTTTACTATAATTGTTTCCCTATGAAAACTTTGGTATTCTGTCCTTTAAAGGACCATGCATTCATGCAGAAAAAAAATTAAATGTGCATCCTTAAGTTATGGATTCTTGAAAATAGCTATGATTTTTTTTTTTTTTTTAAGAGCATTGTTCTTCTGAAGAATAACTTTGACAGTTTCTTCCAGTGGATTTCATGGACAACACGTTTGTTTATTTACTAACTATGAAGGACATGGATGCAAATAAACCATAATCTGAAACAATAGTAACATGAAGGTTCATAACTTGCCAGGATGCTAGTGAATAAAGAGGGGCAGATTTCTGTGTTTTCTTCCAGTAGGGTTTCTGTTGTCGTATTAAGGGGGTTTTTAAAAATATCTTATGTGTAGATAGGTTCCAAATGCTGAAAAATAATGAAACCATAATAATGGGCTAAGGTTCTTCCTCTCCACACAGATAAGGCTGGATGGAGGTGAGTCGTAGATTAGAAGTTGAAAGCAGTGCAGACTTACGACTTTTTCTGACTCATTCTTCTGATAGGCCTCCTAGATGCCGTTTAACTTCCAGTGTATTTCAAGGTATTTCTTTGTTTTCTATTCTTTACTACTTTTAGCTTACAAATCCTAAAACTTCATGGCAAAATTTTCTTTTTGTTGTTGCTAGCAATGCCATCAATCTTACAACAGTCATATGAAGACTTGTGATTTGCTTAGATCATTAAATTATATGATGCCTTCAGGTGTCTTCTGGATAGAGAAATAAGTCCTCTGGTTTTAACCTGTGTAATAATGCTGAATTATTTATTATTTTCATAATCTCCTGTTTTATTACAGGTAGTGATCTCTAATCTTAATTTCAATTGTCATAATTATTTATCTCTACCCTGTCTGGTCTCTTAAAATAAGCTAGTGTTAAAATATGTAAACTGTAGTATAAGAAATTATTTATATGCCATCTGCTGCAACAATGCAGAGACCTAAGCAAGACAGTACTAGTAATATTGATTAATTACCTTAATGCACTTAAAAAAACCCCACATATAGCATAATTGTTTTACCATGGAAACAAAAGCTTAGACAAATGAACTGCAATCAGACACTTAATGAAATGAGAGCAATTTTGTTTGTGATGAGACAACTGTTTCCATCATTTTGTGCACAACTACAAGAGAACAAAAAGTGTATAAGGTCTCTTATGCTTAAGAAGAAACAAGGAAGGGCACATTGTTATGAGTATGTTCTTTTGAATGTGACTTGCTGCTGCAGAAACAAAGCAATGAGTTTAAATGTTCTGTTCCAGAATCATCCAAAATTGGTCCCGTGCAACATTAAGGACATTCCTACCCCTCCACAGCCTCTGGTGGATGCACTGTAAAGATCTTGGTGCTTCACTTGGATGCTTTCTGTCTTTACATGGGGGCTGTACCTTCCCCTGCTCTTTCCTTCTGAACACGGGAAACCATATCCACTGGTCTTTTAGATCTATGTGAAATGTTTGATAATAATTATTTAATTTCACATAGATATAAGCATCAAGTTCCTTATTCATTAAAAGATTTGATCAAAGTTAGCATTACATACACTTCACATTTGTCTATAATGAAGGAGGTTGACCCTAAACTTGGAAGAGGAAGCCCAGAAGTTTGGCTGAACAGGCTCTCCTGATATGGAGGGTGGGAGTTGAGTATGAAGTGTGATTGACTTGTTTCTATTCATAAATCAAACTTTGCAGTATTTCTCTGTATGTATCTCAGGAAGTTTAAGGGAATTCTTATCTCTTTCTTATCAGCTATACTAAATATGTGGTTGAAGTACAGGGCCTCACGTCTGTATTTAAAGAACTGTAGATGAAAGATTTTAGCATAAATCATAAGAAAAATACAGGCTAACTGAAACAGAAATATTTGTGGTGCCACATATTAGCATTGTTCATTGAGCGATTCATGGAACTGCCTACACCAAGAAGGGAGATGTAACCCTGAAAACAGTAGTATTGGGTCATGTGCTTTAGACCCAGCGATCAGTGGCACTGAACACTGTACTCTCAGCACCCAGTGCACTGGATACATCTTAGGGATCTGCTTCTTTAATAAGCATTTATTGTTGGTGGTCTTTTCTCCACCCAAATTTGCATTCACTTCCCGGACCCACTGGACTCAAGCTATGTTTCCTGAGCACGTTAGTAAAGGCGGTTTGTAAGCAAACCTTGCTCCAAGCCAGCTGCTGTTCCTGCTGGCGGGGGGCTTGGAGAGCTCCCTGGGGATGCAGCCTCTCCTCACAGCTCTAGTGCACAGCCGCCAGCATTTCTGATGCTCTACTTCTGTCTGCTGTCATTTGCTTCTGTGTCATCCCTTGATTCCCATGACAGGATTGGGTCCATTCAATTGGCTTCCTGGGGCTTTTTTTCACTTGCATGCATATTTTTGTAAAACCATCTTCATCTCCTCTGCTAGTCTTCAATGTGTTTTATTTTTATTTTATTTTACCTTATTCACATCTGTGTTCATGAGGTGTGAATAAACAAGAAAAACTCATTCTCATAAATCTTACTTTATCAGTGTGAGTGAATATCTAAGTGATGAATAATTCCCCTTTTAGTGCAGATACTTCTGTTCTTATGTCCATTTAATGTGTTTCTGATGCTACTTACATTGTTACCTAGCAGCAGAGAATAGAAGACAAATTTCACTTGTAGACTACTACATGTAGCAATGAACTGTGTATAGCCTTGTTTCAATAAGCTCTGTTACGGATCATTGTTCACTTTGTATTGTAAAATGTAATATCTGTGTGCTATGTGAATGCATTGTCTAAATTCTCTTACCATGATGGTAATTTTGATTTCACAGCACTCTAGTTCCACAGAAACAGTTTATACAAGAGCTAAAAACAGTTCAAGCTCTTAGACTTAGGGGTTGGGTTTTTTTCACAGATGACATTTGATTCTGTGTCTGCTTGTTAGTTTGTCTTAACTTTTGTTTTATAGATCATTTATGCTTTCCAAAATGATTTTGTAATACTGCAGTAATCTCAGTTTGGATGTGTGTGTGGAGCTGGGATTTACTGCTTCAAGCTCAATTTGTGTGACCCTACAGTGTACAGTATAGTAAGAATGTTGTCCATGCTGTAGAGAGCTGGCTAAACAGGAACTGGAAAGATTTGAGGTTCTATGGGAATAAGAAGATTTTTCTCATGCTGCCATTATTTTTTGGTGGGCCTTTGGTTTGTGTTCATTTCTTTGTTTTGTGGGGAGGACAGTGTTTGGATTTTTGTGTCGTTTGGTTGGTTGATTTGTTGGATTTTGGTGGTTTGTTGTTTTGCATTTGATTGGTTTTTGTTTTTTGATTGTTTTTGTTGTTTCTTTTTTTTCTCTTGAATGGTGATGTTTTGGTCTTAAGGCAGGTTGTTGTCTTTGGACTCAAAATGTTCTTTGTGCTTTAACGAGGTGTCAGTAACCAGAGGGACTGGCTGATCCCAGTGTGGTGCGTTAGCACAGCCTGATGGAATTGTACAGGAGCGTATGTTCATTGCGGACTTTTCCAAGAACTTGCATACTATGGGGGATTGATTCTTGTGATGTGTAACCTCAGTGAAGCCCAGGAAAACTGGCAGCTGTGTTTGGATGTTATACATCAGATCTGCTTTTAGATTTCGTGTTTACTAGTAGCTCACCCTTCTCTGTCATTCCCTGTAGATACAGACACTGTCTGTTACCGCTTCAGAGATGTAGCGTTCACTGCACAGCTGCACTGAGTCTCTGGAATCTGTTTTGAACCTCAGATTCCCCTGTGGTTTCAATGCCAAGGCTCTAGTCTTATGAATACTTTGGATTTAAGCTCATCCATCTATCCCATAGCAGCGAAAGCAGACAGACATATAGATACAAACCTTTAAAAAGCTTTAATTTTTTTTTTTCTTAGGTGGCATAGAGGATATAAAGATCAAGGGAAAAAACTCAGTGTTGTGTCGTCTTCTCCAGTTACCTCCTCTCTGTACTAACCTTCAAGCTTATATAAGAAACAAGTTATGCACTCATAATCTTTTGCCTGTATCTCAGCTGTTCTGCATAATATGGGATATTTCTCCTTAGCTCTCTGTATGGGTCATCTTCGACTGACGTAAATTTTTTCACTCCCATTTCTGACTGGAATACTACTTAAGAGCAGTGGAAGTCTTGCTCTGGCTACTTGTGGTTGAATCCCCTCATTCCTGCACCCCACATCTTGAATGTCTTGCCTGTAGCTTTTAAGAGTCAGCTTTCACAGTCATTTCTTTTTCTACTGTTTAGGAATTTCCTGTTCTCCAAACTTCAGCCTCTTAAGTCAAACTTGGTCTCGCAGTTTTCTCTAATTTTCTGCTATATTATTGTTCTTAGAGGTTCCACTTGAACATTTGGAGCCTTCCATCCTGTTGGGCGTTCAGGCTGCCAGGCCTAGCTCAGAGAGCAAATACAGAACTGCTTCTTCACTCGAGCTATGCCTGTTGCAGTGATTTCAAAACCTCAAGTGGAATTAATAAACTCTGCCTGTCAGTTATTGTTACACTATGATAATTCCCTCAGTAGGTTCTTTATATGAATGGTAAAATTTACTCATACAATGAGAAAATGATCCTTATTTGAATATATTGATTTTGTCTGTTCAAATATTTGTGTAATTTCATGTTTTATTTTGAATCCTTTGTAAGAATAGTATTGGTTTTAAGATTATTATTTTCCCCCTTCCCTCTCTCATTTCAGATGTTGCAGTTGTGGACATGAGTGATATTTCCAAGCAGCCATCACTATTCTACCATCTTGGCGTGCGTGAAAGCTTTGACATGGCTAATAATGTTATACTGTACCATGACACTGATGCTGACACTGCTCAGTCTCTCAAAGTAAGGTTCACACTTCTAAATCTGCTTCATTTCAAAAATACTTTTAAATACCTGATCCTGCAAATATTTATGTTTTTCTGAAACTTCCATTCAATGTGATTTCCTGATAGCTACATGACAAAATCGTTCTAAGAAAAACAGCTCCTAGCAAAAATAGTAATTATTAGGATAATATAAAAGCTTGTTTATAAGAGAAGATCCATAATATGGTCCTGATTTTGCTTCAGATGGTTAGACTTGAACATGAGAGTGCATGTCTGACTTTTTTCCTTCCTTTCCTTCTTTTAATTAGAGTATATGTAAAAAATGTTATGGCCTGTGTAATAATAACACTTGAACAAGGGCTGTATTGCAGCCTACTCCTACTATTGAAACTCTTCTGTCAGATGAGGTTTGTATCTCCTAGGTGCTAAGACTACATGAATCTCCTTTGTATTACTATTTGAAGATGGAAAAGAGATCCCCAGTGAATCTTTTTATAGGCCTGCTGTTCATTTTTATAGTAGGATAATACACTTGAGTCCTGAAATTGCTGTTCTGGATGCAAGTCATATATTGTGTGCATATTTCTGTCTGTCTCAGTACAGATTCTCATTGTTTTAGATCACATTTAGACTTTTATGCTCTGTATCATCACCTACTGCTGCTTTTAACATCATATATTTTCTTGCTACCTTCACTGAGAACAGCTTTGTGGTTTTTTTCCTTATTTTGAGTTATTGCCCTTAACTACTTTACATTTTTCACAACACCAATGTCCAAAAATACTTTTTGGAATTTTCCAACCCCTCCTGATCCTATAAGAATATAAAGTTTAAGATTAATCTTGTATAGTCTCCTTCTATTTGCCAGAAAAGCTCTGTTCTGTCACAGCTTCTCTTTCCTCTTCTGCTCTCAATGTAGTAAATTTTACTCTGATATGTCTGGTTTCCCATACTTCTTTTCTTCAGGTAGTGGTCCACATACACACTCACATTCTGTGTGAGCTGGAGTCACAAAAACTCAAGAGTTGGAGCCTGTCACACTCTGCTAAACGAGGTTGTCCATGCAGATGTGTGCTAAGGCATATTTGCATACCCTCTATTCCTCTAGCTAATCTGGGTGGGCAGGCATACAACTTTTCATCCTGCATAGTTAATATACCTGACTGGGAACACTAGAGTGTGACTAGGTCACTTAAGGGTAGAAAAGCCATTATCTACCTTAAATTCTCTTCTGCTAGGAACTCTGTTGTTGTCACCGATCTCTTCCTCATCTCCCAGCTGTTTGCATAACCTCCTTGGCCTGCATAGGCCCCTAGCATATCTTACTATGGGATCAGGAAGCTTGATTTAAGTTGCTGGAACCAAGTGGAAGAGATCTTCTGGATGAAGTGTTAGAGTAGTTTAAGCAGGGCACTGGGACATGGTTCAGTCCTACCTTGATCCTTGATTCCTCTTCTGCAATTGAGGTCCAGTTCAGTTTGGATACAATTCAAATATGCTAATACACCTTTCTTAGGAATACTTCAGAAGGTTGATAGGGATTGTTCTTGGAGTATTTAAGTGAAGAACGGTCCATGACAGGTGCTGGATAGTTCTCAGAAGAGTTCATTTCTTCCTCTGAAAAATATCTTTATCTGCAGTACATAAAGCTCTACTGGCAATACTTGCTTAGCTAGGTAATTTTTAGGTACGTTGTATTTCAGATATCTAAGCCTTCTATCACTTTTGTTCTGAGGTATTTTATGGGGCTCAAGGAGTTTAATTTATTCAGTAATTCTGTTTAGGTTTTGGTACTTTAATATGTATTTTTGATCATTTTTGCTGATGTTTCTTTATTCTCAGGTGTATTACTTATTTGGTTAATTTTCTTCTCTTACCTTCAGGAATGTATTACTTTACTTGGATCTAGGTTGCTGTGCATGCCTGTTAAGAGTGTTATAAAAGCAGTATTTGTGACTGCTATTACTTCTACTGGGAAAATCTGTGAAGCTCAGGCAGCCTGACTTTATATATCTTATTTCTTAGGACCCATCCTGAAATTCTCCCAAGAGTTGTCTCTTCAGTTTCACCAGTGTTCTTTATGAAACAGCCTAACTCCAAGCATATGAAAGAATATATAACCCAGATTCCAAGAGGGTCATATTTGCAGAACTAAACCTCTTAGATGGTCCCTGATGTTTTGTCTGTTGTTGAGGAAAAGAGTGCGTGGGCACAATCATTTCTGTGCAGTGGTTGTCCAAGTGGATTTCAGGATGTCAGATGGAATGTGGCTTAAGCAGAATCATCCTAGGTTGTCAGAGCACATACAGTTACATTATATCAATAACCTTGCTTAGAAACAAGTCTTTATCTAACATTTGTAGCATGACTTACTTGGACATCTCTTTAGTTTCACCAAGCAGTGTTCATTTCACATGTAAGCCATTACTAGAAGGAGGAGGAGGCTAGTTACCAGCAACTGGAAATCTTTGAGGTCTGGCTTACATGGCTATTATTTTACCATCTGCCTCACAGTTTCAATATCTCTCTTTAGATTTTGAAGTGAGAAGAATTAGGGTATAAGAGGAGTGTGTTGGTCTGTGCCCATCCAGGTAGGAAAGGACCTAGGTATCTTAACAATACTCTTTCAGAGAAAAAATTCTCACACTTTGAATGATTTTTGTCTCACAAATGCCTGGAGTGTGACTGGGTATGTGGAGTGCTCAGCTTGAGCATCTCTTGTTACTGGCAACTACATCTTTCTTCATCTTCTGAGCACTTCTTTGAATAGGTTTTTTCTTTGAATCATTAATTTTTTTCTAACCTGAACTACTAAGACTTTTCATGATGTTTTTCTGTCCCTTTACTTGGAATTTGCTGCACCAGGAAATATGGATTATACTGTGAAGAACACGTGTGTGTGTGTGTGTATATGTATACCAGTTATTTTTATTGGAAATAATAATTCCCAGTAAAAATGAATAACCATCTTTATTCTCTTTTTTTTTTTTTTTCCCCCAGGATATGGTATCTCAGAAAAACACAGTAAGTATTATATCCACATTAATTTTAAAACACAAAAAATGAAGATGCTACATTTGAAGCAACCTTAACAAATCTGTCAAGCATATATATGCTCTATATGATTGAAGGAAGTCTGGTTTACCTATATACAATTCAAACTATTGGAAATCTTGTTGACTTCCTTTCCCAAGTAAAGCTAGATTAAAAAATTACTTTTCTTTAGAAGTTCTTTTTTAAGTTCTAGAAAAGTGCCAGTAGATCTGTGTTACATGTGTAGGTTGATAGATCAAAATGCAAAAACAGAAATTCAAAATGTCTTTCTTCCTCTCCCACTTTCACCCATTTGTGCAAATGTATAGATGTATGGGATGCCTTAGTAGGGCTTACTCTCGTATCTCAAACAGCTTTGGCTACTGTATACCCATCCTCTTTCTCATAAATTCACAGATTTTACTTAGGAATGCAAAAGCTTATTTCCCAAAGTGAAAATATTCTTACCCTTAGTGCAAGTAAAACCAAACAAATAAGTAAGCCTGAACCAAGATAAAATTAAGTGGTTATTTTAGGCTTTTTGCAATATGCCATGATTTCTTAGTTATATATTTTGTCATACTTTACATCATGTCATTGGTTATTTTCATTAAACACACTACAGTGTTATTTTGAGGACTATTGAATTTACAAAAATCTTAAGCTTTCATTCATTTCTTCCCATTTCCCCACATTCACTAATACTTCTATTTTCTTCTGAAGAATATAGAGCAGGACTAAAATAATAAAATGTTCTTAGAGTTTGCTAGTAATTTAAAATAGAACTAGAAGAGATAATGCTTTAGTCACAGCAGTTTATTTTGAGATGCTGTTTATACTTGGCCACAACACTGCATGTAGGCTAAAGATAGATCAGGTTGAGCATATGAGTAAATCCAAGTCATTTTCCTGCCTGTCTTGGTCATCTTTGAACTAGCTTCACCTGTGGGGTGTGAACTGCATTTACTCATCTGTAGCTCTGTTGCAAGAGGGCCTCAGAATGAGATAGATTTGCTTGTGAATGCTGCTGTCCATCAACTGGTGGATGATCAAAATGTCACAAGCATGTATTTTATCCTCCAGAACAAGAGGGAGAATTGTGACTGAGCCATTTGTTGGTAATTCCAGACATGGAGTAAAGGCAAAGTGGATGGTGGCAAGCTCAGCCTAGCATGACCAGATTAGCTGTCTGTGATCTTTTCTTTTAGCAGATTCTTTCTCCCACAGAGGAAGGTATTTGCCATCACATGGAAGAGAAGAAAAGATGGATCTGGTGACAAGGTTTCTACAGCAGGGCCTGGTTTTAGACTTATAAATACCATGTGGCTAGCAAAAGGGGCAGGGAGGCATCCTGAAACTAGGATCTTGATCCTTTCTTTAAAAAGGATGGATTGCCTAAAACACTATCTTCAATTGCTTAAATTAAGAAAACAATTGTGAGTAAAATACAATTGTGAGGAAAAAATAAATAACTTTAAATAGCAAGTATGGATTCTTGACCCTTTTGTGTTATTTGAAGTTGTTCATATACTCTTTTATTAGATAAATGTACTCCCATATTGCATTCTTTTATCAGTTTTTTAATCAGAAATTACAACAAACTAATTTAGTAAGCTAAATAGTTAATAGGTTAAAGCTTTATGTTTTCCTAAATTGGAGTTGACTTTAAGTAGACAATTGCTTTCCCCTCCTTTCAGATCCAATGAGTTGTTATGGGAGGCATGCAGTTTGCCACTGCCCCAGTACAGTGCCACTGTTTCGTTACTTGGTTAAAAGTTTTACAGCTGTATGGGCAAAGTCTTGTTTGAAGTTAATTGCTAATGTGAGTTCCTGTGCTGGTTACGTAGGTAAAGGCTTGGTGTGAGTACTGAGTCCGATCAAGTACTTAGTTACATAAGCATTTCAGTTTAAATGTTGAATATTGGATACAACAGTTAATACCCCTGTACTAGGGTTTTGTATTTTCCTCTCACTTTTTCTGATTGAAAAGTGTGGCTATGCCTCTGCTATAGCTGTGGAATAGCAGGAAGAGCTTGAATGCACTCTTCAGTAGGGTCTGGAGATATGTTGGAAAGAGAATAGATATTTGATGTGCTAAGCATTCCTCCAACCCAGAAGTAGCCACAGGAATGCTCTTGATGGTTTTATGAAGAGAAGTTGTCTCCGCATCATATAAGCTCTGTGTCCACACATCTGCACTGTGTATGAAGGAAGGGGGACAACTGAGGTTGCTACCAGGCACAGCGCATCATTTTTCAGCAGCCCGAGTGAGACTTCCTGCACAGGCTACTGTAGGTAGGAGCTTTCTCTGAGGTTTCCCTGCCCTCACCTTTACTATTTATCCTGCAAATCTCAAGTCATGTACCAAGATACAAAAAAAATCATAGCAGAGAATAGGTGTGGAGCCATGTTAAAGCTACAGAGAAGATGAATGTCTAGTGTGTCCTTTGTGATGATTTTCTTTTGTGGATTTACAAATAAGCCTTGAAGAAAATTAATGTTTTCCTTGTAAAAAAATCTGTTATGCTAATTCAGCATAAAGGAGGAGGCCAGGGCAAGGAAACCAGCCATACAGCTGAAAACAATGTATAGAAAAAAGGTCAGCAATTCATTTGGGATTTGGCCTGAGTACAGCTGATCTAACAGTCAAAATTGTACAGCAGCATGCTGTGGTGATGTGAGTCTGAGATATTGCATAGCATACTGGGTGAAAAAAGAGTGTAAGAGTAGGAGAACTTTCTTCCTTCTGCCATCCAGGAATGAAGTTTTCAGGGATAAGATAAGATGGGAAATGTGATTCAGTTCTATTTGACTCCCCCAAACAAGCCATTAAAATTCTCTGTTGCTAATTTATTGCATACTTGGATACAAAAGGAAAGAATTATTGACCATGGGAGTTCAGTTCTCAAGAAAGAATTGCCCTGGTATGAAATTCAAGGTCAAGATTCTGTGTCCCATCAGTTAGATTTCCTTCTGTAGAGCCCCTCTGAGCTTTAAGAACTGTCTTAGATTTTACTAATTTTACTTAGGGTGTATGCACAGCTTCCTAGCTTCTCTCAAAGTTGTCATTGATAAAATAAATTGCAAACACGCAGTCTTGCAGAACAATTTGTTTCCCATGTCATTATGGAAAAATCAAGGGTTGAAATCACAGTGAATGCTACTGGACTATAGGCTAGAGGAAAATAAACTTATCTGTGGAAAATGGACTTGTGCTTTGGAGTTTCTTTAGATGTTAGATAAACATTGGTTTATTGGAGAATTGAAATTTAGACAAAATCCATGGGAAAGTTGTTCTATTTTGATGCAATATTTTGTTGCTAGCCTTGAGGGTTTTGGTGTGGTTTTTTTTCAGTAGGGAAATTTCCTCACCCTGCACAGAATTTTAAGGAATGGTGCATAAAAGGAGTCCTAGATTGAGTGAAGGAAAGAGTGCACAAGGGGCTTTTTAAAAACTGCTGGAGTTAAGAAGCAAAACATACTGTCCTTCTGGTGCATAGTTTGATACACATGCTTTGATCCATTTGGTTTGTTTGAATGTGACACTGAGAATACAAACTAGAAATTCCCACTCTGAAAAAATTATTATGGCAGGTACAAAATATAAGGAGAAAGACTTAATTTTTCTTTAGTTGGTGGTATGCCAGAAGAAATTTTAATAACACTGTTAATTGCTTTCAAGGAAGGTATTTAAAGGAAAGTAAGCTGACTATTAAACCAAAAGGCTATTAAACCAAATAGTATACTTAGGCCTGTGGGCCTGATGAAGTATTTTCAGGAATGTAAATGGATTTATTTTTTTTTTCCATTAAATCCTGTAGCAACTCCTAGAGTAAACAGAGAATAATGTATGGGCCGTGGAGGAGTCATTAGCAAAAAAATCTCCTTGATCTAAGTGGAACAGGATTGCAATTTATCCTTGCCACAAGGAATTTTGATACTGAAAAATCACTTTTTATTGGCACTCAGTCTCTTCAGAGTTTCAGTAGCTGTATAAATTAGACTGCATCTACTGTTTCAAGGCAATGAACTTTTAAGAAAACTAAATATAGATTTTGGCACTTTGACTCATATTCTCCAATTTAGTAGCCCCAATGGATTAAAATGAGAGCTAAGACTCTATAAAGTATCATTACATTACATGAATTCAGTAATCTCAAGAAGTAGTATTGCAGAGTGGCTTTCTATTTTTTATTTTCTGATTATTTTTACAGTATATAAAACTTTGTACGTTATGGTTATTTAATGATATATTTCTGAAAAAGCCTGAGGCTGCAGAAGTATTGAAAGAGTTTGCAAAAAGCCACGGAATGAAAGAGGAGTAGGAATGTCTTAGATACAGACAATCTTTTCCCTTTGGGGGGAAGAATAGTACAAAGACAAAGGGTAACCCAATAAATATTACTTTTAATGTTTCTAATCATGAAACATGCCGTTGTTATTAAGATATAATGAAAACTAAGGCTTTTAAAATTTATTTATGAAAGTTAGTTTTTATGGAAATGTTACTATCTCAAGGGATGTGTATTTTTAGTGGTTGGATTATAATTAACTACTTAGGTAATGTGTCTAATAGGTTCATAAAAGTCAGACTTGAAAGCATCTTAATGATGACACAGGGAGATGTATAGGCAAATAAATAATATAGATAGAGAAATCTTCAGTTCTGGGTGGCAAAGTATTGCACTGGTTTCTAGTGCCTGTAAATATGAACTTGCTATAAACATCTATATTAATTTTCTCTTGTTTCTTTAATAATTTCTCTATTCATGTGTCGTGTCTGTCTTTTTCGATTCTTACGCTGTTTTGTGGTGGTGTTTTCCTCTCTGTTTTATTTCAATTTGGAGTAGGTTGCCAACCACAAAGCTTTTCTTCGGGTTCAAGTACCTCCTGAATACCACAGTGGTAATCTGATAGGCAAAGTATGTATCACTTTAAATCTGCTTTCTGTTGAATAGATATGCTATCTTATTACAATGTTTCTAGGCATTTAAAAATGAATGAGAAAAATTTAAGAATCGTGCTGGGCAGAGTCTTTCTTTCAAAGTGATTTTAGTCTTGGAGTACTTGTTCCTTGCAAGCTAGATCCCGAGCATTTAGAATGTTTGGCTTGTGATAATCTCTCTTCACAGTCTTTACGTAAAAATATTGCATATATTCAGCTTCAGGAGAGGAAGTGTTTTTTAAAAGTTTATAATATCTTAGTCACCTGTATCACAAGATGGATAGGAATGTGATGTTACAGAAAACTACTGTAAAAACCTTAATTCTTAAGACAACAGTGGATTAAACTTCCTGAGCACTCAAAAGTTAGTGACTTCTTTGAGTGAATGCAGTTCATTTTCTGTTATCCTCTATTTATCTTCTAACTGCTTTGTAAGGTGAGGTAAGCACTCCTCATACTCTTGATGGTTGAGTGAGTGGCAAAATGAACTGTGTGGCTTGAGTGAAATAATTACTCTATTAGCTGTGCAGGAATAATTCCCTCTCTAAAAATGCAGAGATTTTACTCAACATTATTTGAAAAAAAAGCACCCTTTAATTCTCGTGTAGTATCTCTGTCACAAAGTGACAATTGCACCAGAATAACTGTACCAGTACAATTAAAAAAACCTGTTTACATTATTAATGTAAAAATTTACCTTTAACAGCATTAGCAAAATGTTTAGAGGAGTATTTTAAGACAAAAAGCACTCTACATTTGCCCTGTCTTGTCTAGAGCCTAAAAATGGCCTATGCAGGCCGAACTCTCAACCCTTCAGCAAAGGCATGGCTCTGTGCTTAATTCCTTTAACCATTTTCCTCTGTAGAACAGATCCCTCTTTCAATTTATTTGCAGTTATTTCCTATTTTTTTAAAATATTCCTAAATATTTTGCTCTTTTTGTGGTAGATTTTTAAAGTGTTGTGATTGAATACAAAAGTTTCATTGCTAGCATACTGGGCATACAATATTTGCTGGAAGATGAGTTATTAAGAACTTTTTTCAGTCTACGTTTTTTTTTTATTTTTTAACTTAAAAATTTCTCAAAATATGACAATAAAAATAGCTTAATGATTAATCCTGAAATAAACCAACTCAGCATACAGTCTTTATAAGCTATGAAGTTAGAATTCTATTACAATTAAATGAGTCATAATTTATAGATTATATGTATTTGCAGCTAAAATGGCTATATATGTTACTTCATACATACCTGTCCCATTTATTAATTATCTTAAAAAGCAATAGTGTTTCACACAGATAATTTTTTTCCTGAAAATTGCTTTGCCTTTTCAGCAGCTCTCTTTGTGTCAGAAGATACATCATACTTTCAAACTGGATTTTTTTTTTTTGTTGCATGAAGAGCTTATTCATTGTTACTGGTTTAAGAATAGAGTTTCTACACAACAAGCTTTTGTGTTGCACTGAACTCAGTGTTTATTTGAATGAACCTGAGACTAAATTGTTTTAACATACTGATAGTTTGGGTCGCAAGTTTTCTGGCTTTTTTTGTAGGAAGGAAAGATAACATTGCAACAGATAATGATATTGTAGAGATAATAACATTGCAGAGATAATGTACTGTAGAGTTATGAGGAAGGAATGTGGCTTGATCTTTATCTGTTAGAAATAATTTTAAATTCTAAATCCTTACAGACTCAGATCAAGAACAGGTTATCACTGATACAGGGTTTTTTTTCCATCTGTAATTTTAGTAACTGCATGCCCTACGTTGTTACTTCCTGTGAACAGTTTATTCCTCTTGCCTGGTTTATTAATGCATATAAAAGTGTGCAATCTTCATATCCATTCTTTCCATCATCTCAGCATTCTCCCATTGTTCAAGGTGACTTTAAATGGCTATGGCTTTACTGAAGGCTTAGATGATAGGAAAAAATGAAAGGTATGATTTTGCTGTATGTATTTGATGCCTTGATATCCCCAAGGTAGAGGTTGAAGGGTCTTTAGTGGTAGTTGATTGTGTTAGATGTATCATACTGACCTGTGCTTCAGTGCTTCTATCTAGTTACTCTGACATGCAGAGTTTTCTTTTAAGCAATAGAGAATTGTCACAGCTCAAAATGAGATACTGGTTGTTCTACTAGCTGGTGTTTGGGGTCTTGCTCAGGAGCTGAAGACTCTGACCTTGCTGGTTTTGCGCTCTGAAGGGTATTTGCTTTTTACCCTTTCAGCATCTTAATAATATTTACACTTTTTGATTCAGGATTTTTGGTTTTTACTTCTAGAATTTTGTGTTAAAAGTCTTACATATATTACAAAACATTTCAAATTTTGGTTGGTTTGGCGTTTGATGGCAGCATGCAGCAGATGTTTTGTAGGCTCCTCTGGATTAAACATCTCCATAAAGTCCTTCCAGTGTCTATGTTTCTGTATTTCTCTCTCTTTGTGGGGAGCTCTGCATCATATCCTTCCTAGCACAGAGTGAGCATAGAGGATGCAAGTACATCTCTGACCCAAAAAATTTGGGAGCAGAAGGTTAGCTTGTAACTGTCAGATGCTATTAGGGTCTGTGAATCACATTAAAAAATTGAATAGTTTTGTTGTATTGTCTCTTAAAAGATCCAAACCCATATTTATCACCCTTGTTAATAATCATAACTCTTTCACAGAAAATTTCTTGAATTTAATGTTTGCAAATATTGTGGTACACAGTGTGCTAAAGCCTCGTAGTGCACCAGCCCTAATCTAGCTGTTTTTTTCTGACAGTAAAAGATCCTGTGTATACACAAGCATATTTCTACTTGCATTTGTTTTCTAAACTATGCCTGTTTTTCTTTTAGGCTTCCAGTGGCAATTATTATTTTATTCCATATGTTGTCACTCCTTGTGCTGACTACTTTTGCTGTGAAAGTGATGCCCAGCGAAGAGCTTCTGAGTATATGCAACCTAGCTGGGACAATATCCTGGGGCCACTTTGTGTCCCGCTGGTGGACAAGTTTATCAGCCTTCTCAAGGATGTTCATGTTACATCATGGTAATTTTACAGCACATAACATCTCCAGAACCTCTGTCAGTCTCTAATGTTATGAAAAGAGAATATCTAGTCATATTGATTTTTTTACTTCTTATTTTTACTGCACTTAACGTAGCATTAAAAGAAACTGCTAACTTTACTGCTTTCTATATTGATGTCCTGCAGCTGTTGCAGTTAACTAACCATGTTATGTTAGAAAGTGATTTATGGTTACTTTCTGAAATGTCAGTAAACAAAGGCAGTCTGTGAGTAAGGTACAGTGCTTAAGTATAAATTACAGTGCATAAGGTTGTAATAGAAGATAAGATCACAGCCTCTTGTAGAGCTCAAAGCCAAAGACTGTCCCTTTCTGTTGCCAAATGAGTGTATATATATGACAGCAATAGACAATCAAATGTAATTTCCATGGTTTGGGTTTTGGTTGGTTTGTTTGGTTTTTTTTCAATATTAGCCCTCTGGTGTCACCTAATAAACGCAATACTGTTCAGCCACTTCTACAAGGGCCAGTTGGAGTTTTAAGGATAGGAGCTGGAGATGGAAATCTCTTTCTCGATTGCTCACCCTGTACTCTGCAGCTAGTCTGGTTTTGTTTGTATTTCTGGAAAACACTGGGAGAGACTGAGCTTCTAGATTTTCTTTTTCCCAGTGTCTGAAGCATGAGGTAGTGCTGAGGGCCCTCAGATTTCTTTCTCTTTCCCTGTTGTGTGGTGGGTTGACCCTGGCTGAATGCCAGATGCCCACCAAAGCCCACTCTATCACTCCCCCTCCTCAAATCAGCAAGGAGGAGAAAAAAATATATTGAAAGGCTCGTGGTTGGAGATAAGGATGGAGAGAGATCACTCACCAATTACTGCCATGGGCAAAACAGACTCAACTTAGAGAAAAATGAATGTTAATTTATTACCAATCAGACAAGAGGATAATGAGAAGTAAAACCAAATCTTAAAACACCTCTCCCACCCCTCCCTTCTTCCTGGGCTTAATTTCTCTCCTGATTTCCACCTCTTCCCCCCAGCGGCACAGGGGGACAGGGAATGGAGGTTGGGGTCAGTTCATCACACGTTGTTTCTGCCGCTCCTTCCTCCTCAGGGGGCGGCCTCCTTCCCCCGCACCAGCGTGGGGTCCCTCTCACGGGAGACAGTCCTCCACCAACTTCTCCAACGTGAGTCCTTCCCATGACTGACAGTTCTTCACGAACTGCTTTAGCATGGGTCCTTTCCATGGGGTGCAGCCCTTCAGAAACAGATTGCTCCACTGCGGGTCCCCCACGGGGTCACAAGTCCTGCCAGCAAACCTGCTCCGGCGTGGGCTCCTCTCTCCATGGGGCCACAGGTCCTGACAGGAACCTACTCCAGCGCGGGCTTCCTGCGGGGTCACAGCCTCCTTCAGGCATCCACCTGCTCTGGCGTGGGGTCCTCCACGGGCTACAGGTGGTCATCTGCTCCACCATGGACCTCCAGGGACTGCAGGGGGACAGCCTGCCTCACCATGGTCTCCACCACAGGCTGCAGGGGAATCTCTGCTCCAGTGGCTGGAGCATCTCCTCCCCTTCCTTCTTCACTGACCTTAGATTGTTTCTCTTACGTCTTCTCACTCCTCTCTCACTGCAAAGTGTGCAGCTTTTTTTCTCTTCCCCTTTTTTTCCTTAATTATGTTATCACAGAGGCGTTACTGATTGACTCGGCCTTGGCCAGCGGCGGGTCCATCTTGTAGCCGGTTGGCATTGCCTGTATCAGGTCGGACATGGGGGAAGCTTCTGGTACCACTTAGTGTTTGTGTTGTTTGGAAATGGTACTTTGGCACCAGCTGTCCAAAGCCACCTTTGTACTTTGTCTCTGACTTTTATGACCAGGGTTGTGGATAATTTGGGTTTGATAATTGTGTTGTCTATAGTAAAGCTTCTTTTCTCTCTCCTATTTTCAGGCTGAAGTGCCTGAAAGGGACTTTTGTACAGCTGCACAATTAGACACTTACTGTAGATCCCTGTGAAGAGAAAGACATAGCTAGATGATCCCTCCTTCCTGCCAAAAGCTTGAATAAGTTTGAAGAAGTTAAATGTTTCATCATTCTTGAAAGTGAGACTCCCATTCCTAAGTCATTTGGATAATTTTGAAAAATGTTTATTAGCCTGGTAGAAGGCAATGCTGGATAGAACCAGAGGCTGGAAATTCATAGTGAATTAGACCTAACCACCACTGACAGTAAAACGACTGTTAAAAGCTTACATGTAAGATATAATATGTATTAGACAGAGAACTTGGGGGTTTTTGCTATGTGTAGGGCTTATGCTAGGCAAAGTGAAATACTTTGCAATACTCATTTGTAAATAAAAAAGGCACTGTGTGCACTTGAGTATCTGTCAGGTGACATCTGCTAACTTCCAAACTATAGACTCCATAAGCTGCTCCAGATGGTTACCTCTTAAGTAGCCTGCCCAGGTTGTTTCTAACTGTCATACTGATAATGTGTATGAGATTTGGTATTCTGCAAAAGCTCTGGCGTTGCATTGTGTGCTGGTATTATTGTAAATAAGATGCACTTGCTGGGGAATTTTACATGGATCCTGCCCACCTTATGTAGTGTGTTCAAGCAGATTGCAACTAAATCAGCTTTTGGTGGCTTGGTTTTGGTTTAGTTTGTTTGAAGGCCTCTTTACTCCTTTTGTGATGTACCTCCTCTTTACATCACACTGATCTTTCCTCTGGGTAACTTTATTATCCCAATTGCTGGTTTGATTCCACAGATCACCACCTTTGGGATACAGATGCAAAGTACCACATTTGTCATGGTCAATAATGGGGTAAAATTAGCTCACAATCCTGGTTGTAAATGTATTGATACATAGCCCCACAGCCTGAGGTGGGGCAACATGGAACGTGTATAATGAGTTAGTGAAAAATGTGGAAATATTTGATGTGCACCTCACGCTGAGGAAATGGTACTTCTTATTATAAACCATGATTTTTATTAGAAGTATAACCATGTTTCATGAGAAATATCTAACAATCCTCTTCCCATATGTCTATCTTATATTTCTTTAGTGCCTATTATAAAGAAACACTGCTAAATGATATTAGAAAAGCTAGAGAGAAGTATCAGGGAGATGAACTGGCTAAGGAGCTGGCCAGGATCAAGCTTCGTATGGATAATACTGAAGTGCTGACTTCTGACATTGTCATAAACCTGCTTCTTTCTTACAGAGATATTCAGGTATGTTCCTAAAGACTAAGAAAGATTCTTTTACTATGGGATTTTAGCTCTTTTTTATTCTTCTATACTTCATTGTTTGCTAAACAGTGATTCAAAGCAAATTGTTACATTGTTTAGCAGTTTGATTTGTCTGTTGGGCAACTTAAGAGGCTTTAGACTTTTATTTAGTTTTCCTATGAACAAGAGACAGAGATTAGGTAACTTCCTCCTAACAACTTCCTTTGTTTTCAGTCATTTTTAACCTCCTTAAAAACCAAAAATTAAAAGAAAAAATCTCCTACTGAGAAAGACATTTGCTTTTCCTTTCCCTCCCTTTCCTTCCCTGCCCCCAGAGTAAAATATATTTAGAAATTAAGAAAATACATTTGTTGTTGTAATGGCCAGAGGTGCCCAAGCTGAGAACTGACATTCAAAGAAACATTAATTTGTTTTTAAAGTATAACTGCACCTTTTTTTTCTTGATTTTGTTTTTTTAAATAAGTTCTGCTTTTGCTAAAATGCAGCCTGCATATTGTATTTCCAGGATACCCATCTGTGTTTGACATCCCTTATAAAATATACTTCCAACCATTCTATTGAATTTTTTTTCCAGCTGGAGCTAAGTTGGTTATTTCATAACCATAAATGGGTCATGAGAGCAGTGGGTGACTACATCATCCTGCATAACCAAACTTTCCATTCTGAGATGCATATTTCCTACAGCACTTAGCCAACTTCATTTTGATCACCTCTGGTGATGATTTGCTTTCTTTTGAAAGATCTTCTCTCTTGAGAAATGTAATCATCTGGAAACCTATTTTGAACATACAAATTAAGTAAGGCAAGGCCATTTGTGATGTCAGTAAACTGACTTCTTCAGCAATGTGTATGTGGGTTAGCCCTAAGAAACCAAAATGAATGCACAACCGGCTGACATACAGCAGAATGAACTGTGCTCGAGTCTGCAGTGACCTGATGAAGTGTCGTTCATTAGAAGTCCTTAATCAGTCCTGAAAGAGCCAGACTCATCACCTCTCCTGCCTGGTGCTGGGATGTAATTGATCAAACTGGCCAGAGGGATTCAGTAATTTGGGCAGTAGCGTTGAGGTGAGGAAGAAGAGGAGCCAAGTACTGACACAGATAGACAAAATCCCTGTTTCATTCCTTATAGAGAGTTTGTGGCTCTTTCACTGACTCTTCTAGGAACAGTCAAGCTTAGATACTGCCTAGCAGTCATATACATTTTAGTTTAATTATACTTTCCTCTGCTTTCAGTTTCTTTTATTTTCTTTCTTTTTTTCTTTTTTTCTTAATTCATACCAGGACTATGATGCTATGGTGAAGCTGGTAGAAACACTAGAAATGCTTCCTACCTGTGACTTGGCTGATCAACACAACATTAAATTTCATTATGCTTTTGCTTTGAATCGGTAAGGATGATTGAGGTTGTTTCATTTTATTGCTGTTCCATATGGGTTTACATATAAATTTAGAGTGCAGATAATATAAAATTCTTTTTCCTTTCTGCACACTCTGATTGATATTCACCAGTTATCTTTCCTTAATCCCATACTTCCTGTACATCAGCTTGTCGCTTTTGAAATAATTTTTTTCCAACAACCATTTTGTCAACAACCTGATGAGAGTGGATCTGTTCCAAATACCACCTGAGTAATTGTGAAAGGCTCCAGTGATACCAAGGGGTTCTTAGTCAGGCTGAGATTGTTTATTCTGAACATCTTGAAAAGCTTAGCATAACAGAGTTATGGATGAGTTATTAAAGGAATAGGTAACAAGCACTGCTTGACCCGTGAATACACATTCATGATCCAGCTTCCTTGAAAGGCTGAAAGGTGATCTGGACCTGCAGGCACGTTGCTAGATGAGGAAACACAGAAATATTATTGCACTCTTCTAGTTAGATACAGATTTCTGTAGTGCCTATGTATAATAGTTTCTTCCTTTCTGAAGAATTTATATTAAGATTGTATTGTAGAAAATAGATCTTATACAAATGAAATAACATGTAATAGTAAAAGTAACTGGTTAGATGCAATCCACATACTGTTAAAAATTGTGACCTGCAATCTAAAAAATTATCACTGGGCAGTGTCAGGATGGCATATGTCAAAGAAATTAGGAACTTAATAACAGATTAAGGCAGTTCCTGTGGCATTTTATGAAAAGTGGTAATAAGTCTGGTGCCATTTTCATCAGACTTGGGAGTCTGCAAAAGCATTGCGCAGAAATGGAATTAAACCTATTTTAAATGCCTTTTATTAAAAGAAAATAAAAACAATAAGTTCTGAGAAGTGATTGATTACAATGAGTATTACCTCTTGAGAAAAGATGTCTCAGGTGCCAGACAATGCCCAAATCTCTCACAGAAAGAGATAACTAGACCCATATTTGGAAACTTAACCTAAATTTAGATTATGACAAAGCCTTTTTTATAAGAAGAAGGATAAATTATTAATATTTAGCTCTTGATACCAAAAATGTTAATATAGTTCCTACATATAGTTCAGCTCATGTTTTTTGGGTTTTTTTTAAGACTGGAAGTGAACACTGTGTATCTTAATTCTCCACTCCTGTTATCATAGACCATTAAATCTTAGCTGATTAACCATCTACTGAGTCTGTTAACTTGTTTTGCTCAAGTGTATCTTTCAGAAAATTTTGATCTGAATATATTAAGACAGAGAGAATCCATTTATATAACTTGCAGTTTGCTCTGATATTAATCACACATAATGAAAGATAATTTTCTCATTAGGCTGCTTAAAAAGAAAAGGAAAAAATGCACTTTTGGTATAAAATTTTAAATGTATAACACAAGGCAGTATTTTATAGTGGAAGCCAGTGTTTTGACATTTCTTGTGATTATGTAAAATCTAAACTGTGTTCCTGGCTGTCTAGTTATTACTGTTATTATTGAATGGTATAGTTTCCCACTTTTTCCCCCAACCCCTAAAAATTGCAGGCTTGATCTTATAAAGCTTCTGAAATTCAAGTCTCCTTAAGATATCATACTGGTGTCTTGAAAAGTGTTTTCAACAAAAAGGATTGGACCTTATTTTTTCAGAAGTTGTTTGTCCAACTTATTATTTCAGGAACTTGACTCAAGTTGTTTTAAATTTGCCAGTAAGAATAATGCTATGGTCATGCCTTGTCCTTAGGAAAATATCTTGATTTGATCAGTTTTTAACACTTTTTCATTTAGATGTGCATAATGAAATTGGCAGCTCCTTTACTCTCTTTGTCCTCAAATTGTTTGTATTTTAAGCAGCATATGAACCTCATGCCATTAAATCTTCTGTTTTGGCAATGCCAATAGCACCTTTGTAGGACAAGACAAAATGAAATGCTCATGAGCTTGCTTTCGTCATCAACAGGTTTCATTAGATCAATCACTAGCCTGAACCAGCGAGACTCTCCTTGTGTTCTGGGAACAATTTAAACATTTCTATGGAAAGGGTTTTTTCAGAAATAAATGACCAGTTTTCCATCAATGCAGAATTTAACTTCTACAGATGTTTTTGCCTTCTGGAAACAAAATGATCAACAAAAGTCAAAAGTTAAGACTTGAACATTTTCAGAACAAGTCCACTTAGTTCAAAATGGCCCCTAAAGTGTTGCTTTTAGCATCTTACTTCCATGGGTTTTTTGAATCACTTGTATTTTCTGTTTTAAGAACAAATAATTTTTAAAATGTTCTATCAGAATTGATTTATAAAAATACAGAACAATGTTTTCACTTAATAGTCTATTAACTCCAGCATACAGAACAGTATTAATGTTGCTCAGTACAACTTATTTAGCCTACCAGGAACAAAATGTGTCATAAGCAAAAGAGAATCAGCAGCTGTAAGAATACCTGATGCTGCAGAAGTTAATGTTTGCTTAATTTCATTACAAAAGTGTACCAGAACTGTGATCATAATCAACAAAGTCATTCATTTATTTCCTCTTGGACTCTGTAACTGAGTTCTGTTGGCAATTACTTTCACTTAGCATTTTCAAGTCAGTGTTATTCTAGTTCTGCATAGAGCTAGTGGTGTGGTAGAAGATTGCTTCTGAGGGCCTCAGGTCTTTGCTGGTACATAGGTGGACACAAGCCCTATCTGAACCACAGTTGTGTTCAGTTCTGTGTCCGAGTTAAGAAGTTGTGCTAAGGGAAGGGACAGGGATGTTCTACTTTAGACTCAGCACCATTCCAGCCTAGCTGCATGTCTTCTGATTCAGAGCCAGCCTGGGTCTGACCTGGCTTGGCTCGTGAGCAAAGCAAGCCTGAGTGTGCCTGCAGGGTACTGTGCAGAAATGTGCCAAAGGACTTACACTTCTGTCATGTGTAGGGGAGACAGACACTTTCATGCTAATTTCTAGTACTCTGATTCACATAGCAGGTTTTTAAGCACAGCCCTTCTCCTAGATCTCCTAGACTTCCTGATTTCCATTTCAGAGCAGACCATTGAAATAATCTTAGATTTGTCATGTCTTTTTGTCTAATAACAGACACTAATAATGGATGTTTGCAATGACAGGCTTGTGCTTGTTTCCAAGCCTAGGCTTATCTAAAAAGGTCACCCTGCTGGCTGCTTGTTTAGAAGTCCTAGGGAGCAAAAGGCCCTTCCTCTACCAGTGTCTTAAGCTAATTAATTCTGACTGCACACACAAGTAGAGTAGAGAGTGCCCTCTTTCATACAGATGTAGGCTTGTTTAAGATGTTGTTCCTTGTTGCCTCCCAGCTGAGATTTAGGTCTTATTGTATCTTAATTTAGGTATAAGGTAGAACACATCTTTAGGTGTGAGTTCAGCCCAAGTGTGCAACATGAATATTGTCAATATTTGTATTCACAGCTTTGCTCTGAAGACACTGTGTAATTGAGGGCTGGGTGTTTCAGGTGTAGAAGGCTGTTTGCATCAGTCCATGGGTATACCTAGCCTGGGAAGCAGGCACCGTGTAAGGAGTTGAGTTGTGAGAGCTGCCATGAAGGGGTGTTCTCATAGTTCTAGATTCTTGAAAGCTAAGAAATTTCTGAATTAAGATTGATGTTTTATTTCCTCTGTTTTAAATGTGTGTCTAGTTGAAAGCTGTCTGATTTTTTTTTTTTTTCCCTTGGGAGCTTGCCTGGTGTGGTGCACTGCAATAGCTGGAGGTCAGCCTGTCAGTATCTCAATATTTTGTGTCAATCTGCTTGCTAAAGATGTAACAGTAGCATATGATAAATAAATACACATTTATTAAATGGCACAGCTCTCCACCCCACACATGAAGTATAGTTAGTTCCTTAGGGGTCCTTTCATGTTTATTGTTGCATTACCTGAGTAATTTATCACCATATCTGGCTAATTTATCATCACATAGAACAATTGTGTTTACTTAAATTTACAGATGTGGAACTAATGCACAGATACATGAAGTCCACTAATTAAAGGTTCTTAGCTTGAGGTGTCTACAGTGTGATTTTTCTTTTCAAGTATAAAGCATGATGAAACATATCTAAAAATCCCGTTGTCTTCAGCCATGAATGGAAATGCAGCTTTACTAATTAGCCTTCAGACTTTCAAGCTAGCACTTTTATAAAAGGAGGATTGCATATCTCTGTGACAAATCTTTTGGATGGAGGGACCTGCATAAAGCTAGAAGATAGTCATGCAGGATGGCCTCCAGCTGCCTCAGGTGTGTGGTTGTCCTTTCTCCTGCAGCTCCCAGCCTCTATTCTGCCTGCGTTCCAACTTCTGAGGCAGGGACCTCAACACCAATTGCAAATGCAAGTCCATGGCAGAACCTCACAGTAAAACCAGCTCTTGTATTATGAGACGACCAGTGGTCATGTTTCCTTTAAACAAGACCAACCATACAAAACAAAAGCCACAAAAAACCCCTTGACCACACAGTTTAATTTTACATTGGTAAGTGCGTTTATGGGGCCTGAATTTACATTGTAATGATAACCTGAATTTCTGGCTTTTTTTCTTAAATTTTGAGGGTTTTGCAGTTTTGGAGTGTTCCTGTGTGTTGTGCCATGGTTTGCATGTCACTGTTTGTTACTTTTGCCCACTCTGCTTTCCTGTATGAGTTATAGCTATAATTAATGGGATTGACTTAGGTTAATACTGCTGGCCTTAGGACCTGTCACTTGCTAGATGAGGTCTTTCATGTATTGTTCATGTGTGCTGAATGCTTTTATTGGTGAATTTCTAGATTCACACACAGAGGAGCTGGTCAATGATCCCTTTTAGTGGAAGCTTTCACCCTGGGATTTGATGTCTTACAGAACCTGAGTGTGTGAACACATCCAGCTACCCCTCCAATAAGTAATTTGCCTGAATATCTAATGCAATGGCTGTCTTTATTAATGAAAAGAAGGTAGAAATACTACCTGCATGTATGGCATGGTGTTAAAACTGGTTCTCTACTATTACAGCTTCTTTCTTCCCTTTTTTTAAATTGAAAAGCCCAAAGATTCTTCTCAAGGGAGATGGACATATAAAGTGCTTTATTGATGTACTGTAAATGTATGTATCCATGCCTTTATGTTTGGAATCACAGTATTTCAATGTGTTAAAGTATTGTGTGGATTAATTATAAACAACAGTTAAATTTTTGATCCATCTTGAAAGATCTTAAAGGGTTTTTTTGTTTAAACGTACTATTATTTTCCACCAAGTCTTTTGTAAAAAGCAATAATTGTGATATTGCATTTTAAAAAAGGGTTTATAGAATATCTTCTCTTAATCATTTTAGAATAGAACTAACCATTTTCTATTCTGTGTTTTATACTGCCTGAAATTATCTAAATGCATTGAGCAAGTAACATTAGCAATACAAATCGTGACCAAAGCCAATGGAACAGGGAAGTTTTGCAGTCCATTTCTGTGAATTTTATTTGCTTATAATCAAGTTGAGACTAATAAAAAAGGATGCTGGTTTGTTCTTTATTGTTTTATTTCCTGTTGCTGTAGTATGTATGTAGTAGATAGATAAAGTACAGAGATTTGTAGCTAATTCAGATGCTAAGTGTGCTTGTGAGTTGGCTCTTTGCTTAGGACCTGCTTCACTAATTTGGGCTGCATAGCAAAGTTTTTGATGATTTGCAGTACACTTATGTTTGAGTATTTTCCAATTGGCCTGATTTACCAGGATTGGAGTTACCAAGTTCTAGAAACTTGCAAAGAAGCAAAAGGATATGCCAAATTCTGTTGAAAACAGAGTAGACTTTAAAACCAAACCCAGCCCTGGCATGAAGCCGCAGCTGTGAAGACATCAGTTTCTTTCCAAGACAGTTCTATCTTCACTTATATTAAAGATGAGGGCAGCTGCAGTCACTATTATTTAACTCTGCATGCTGTGTTTTAACAAGCAACATATTCCAGTACAATAATAAAAAAAGGCAATTAGCAAGTGGAGGGCGTAACAGGGTGCAAGTAGAAAATCACTAGTAATTGTGAATAATAGTACCATAGGAAATTATTCCCATTGAAAAACACTGTGTTATTTAAAATGTTCTGGGCTGTGATTACTCAGATTTAGTAAAAAAACACATCATGGGGTTCCTCATTTTGTATGAGTGGCTTGCATGAAGAACCTGAAGTGTATATGAGGGGTAAAAAAAAAAAAAAAAGCTGGCTGTTTCATTATCATGTCTAACTGGAGACTTGCAAATTTAGTTCCAGTCTCAAAGCCTGATTTAGAGTCTTGTTTTTTTCATTCACCGTTTCAAATATTGAAGGTTCTACAATCAAATTGCATCCACAATGAAATGTGTCTTAACTCACAAATTAGTTTCTTGTTTTAAGTGAGAGTGCAAGTGTAATAACTAATTCAAATTAGTTTTTGTATTCCTCAAAAATTAAGAATTTTTTTTTTTAAATTTGCTGTAGATTTCTGTGCAGTTAGTAGCAGTTCAGATCACCTGCTATGGAGTTATTAAGGCATACTTAACTAATGGTGTCCCGTTTTTATGCAGGAAAATTCAAAATACTTATTTTATTATGAATTATGTATCATTACTGTAAGCAAAGGTATTGTACATTATAATAAATGAACACAGTATCATATGTGAAGACTAAGTTATTTTATGAATTATGGTATTTATACTAACCAATTAAGTTGTCTCACTGATATTTCCTCTGCAATGTGACAGTGAGATCAGGGTTATTTTTGATCATATGTGCAGTAAACTATTGATAGCTGCTTTAAGGCTGAAATCAGAAAGTAAAGAAGATTCATACAGGAATAGAGTGGAAAAAGCAGGTTACTCTTTTTGAATGTGCTATGCTATGGGAAATGTTTTCAGACCTGTTTGTTATGGTTTGATTTATTCCCCTGTGCATTGCTTTTCAATAAATCTGCTTGTAGAGACCTTAAAATAATAAGAGAAGGTCAAATCAATAGGTCAACATGAAAGATAAAGGAAACCAAAAGTGGATTCCCTTGTGTGAATTACTTTTCACTGACATATGGTTTTCTATAATATGTAGTCTTCTCCAGCTAGGCAGATGGAAACAAGCCATACTGGGGAAGATGTGAACAGGTGAAAAAAAGGGATTATATCAGCTGTTACTTAGAGAGTGTGCTAATTATTGTCCCAGTGAAATCCATGCTGTTCCTGTTAACTTTGTTGGACAAAGGCTTGGTTCACTGAGAGTAGTTCTGGCTCCTTAACCATACCAATGCTTTAAAGCTGGTAAAAACAGCTTGTGAAGCAGGAAGAATTTTTGCTTTAAGGATACTTAAAACTAGGACTCATTATAATGACTGCAGTGGAGAGAAGGCTTCAGAGAAGATAATGGATTTGAGGGGGAAGAAAGAAGCCATGAAATCAAAAAGAAAAAAAGAAAAAAAAGATAATTTGTTTTTTGCTGTAAGGTAGTGTTATTCCAGGTGAGAGGCTGTGATATGATTTCTGGATGATGTTTGAGAGCTAGGGGAGACAAACGGCATAAGGATGGCCACGCTGGCTCAGGGCGTAGTTCCTTCTAGCCTAGATTCCTGTCTTGGACAATGGTCAATAGCAGATACCTGGGGAAGAGTATGGAGACGGGAAAATGCATAGTGATAAATCTCCTGAAATACTCCCACTGCTTCCACCAACTTGTGGCTCAGGGACTTCCTGAGGCAACGGTGGTAATTTTTGTGTTTGTCAAGTCAATTTGGGAAGGGAAAAGGAGGATAGATTTGTAAAGAGATTCTGCTTTCTGCAAATGATGGTTGACTGCTGTTTTTGTAACCTGTCTCCTTAGTACAAACTCAGAGAAAATTGAACAAACTGAAGCAAACCTCAACAAAAGATTCTTGTGCTTCAGAGCAGGAGAGGCCTAGAGGACTGTGGAGGTGGTGATGGGGACAGGACTGATTTGTGGAGGGAGTGTTTCTGATGTCAGTAGCAGTTTATGAATTTTTAATCTGAGAGTGTCTCAGGTACCTTAAATATCAATAGCTGAGGAGGATGCTGTGAGTACAACTTAAGTAAAAAACATGACTGCATCCTTTAGGACTTATTGCTTGGCGGTGTAGTTGTTTCCCCCTGGAAACAAGCAAACACATCTCAGCAGCATAGAGGACCTCTGGGCTTCTAAATGCAACCACAATTCTGGTGCCTGAAGTTGCCAAGTTATGGAACAGCAGTTTCCTTCTGAGGAGGAGAGCAGAAAGTGGAGAAGTGGGGATGAGGCAGGGAGAGATGGAAAAAATCCTGTCGTAACTTAGTAGTAGTTTTTAAATGTATCATGCTTTCTGGAATAAATGATACTGCTTCATTTTACAACTTGCCCCTTGGCTTCAGAGAAAAGTGTTTGAGTTGAATACTTCTCATTATGAATAAGAATGTCCAACTCCAACCCTGGGTTAAGGCAAAATATGAGAGCAGGTTGGGATGGAGGGCAGCAAATTAGAACATGTGATACGAAACTGGAGTTGCACCATAACTTAATTGTACCTCAATTCTGCTTGTTCAGTATGTGTATTTATATGCACATGCTTATAAAATTGTTTTTATTATGTGCTAAGTTGTTTTCATCAGGTTTGTAGGCCTACAGAGTGATTCAGAGAAGTAAAGGGAGAGTGGGTAGTTGGACAGGATAAGGACCCAGATAAGAGGCTTGTGTAGACAGGGAAGTGAAAAGACTTCTTCTGTGATTAAAGAAACATGGTAGAGTAAGCAGACAGATAAATCATGTGGCAATGCTGCAGTGAGCAAATTAGCAAATCGGCAAGTAAATCAGTGAGCAGTTTCTGGAGGATGCAAACTATCAGGCAAAATTAAACTGGTAACAGAACATTAAGACCAATATAGAGGAAGTGATTAGAGGCTTATAAAGGTGTCCTGCAAGACTTTTTTTTTTTTTTTTTAAAGGAAAGAAAAATATATAGTAATTTCTGACTGAAAAGCCTTAGGTTATTGAAGATTTTTCATACAGAAACCATTCCGTACCACTGATTGTTCTCTCCCTTTGATTTTTTTCCTAATCCTAATATTTTAGTTTCTTTTTCAAATACAGCCTAAAACTGTATACAGAACTGAAGATTAGTGTGCTGGGTGCTTTTAAAAAAGCATCCTGATATTTTAAATTTCAAAATGGTATTTCATTCCCAGAGTGACTGGTTTGTGTGATACCATGAGGAGCGTGAGTATTTCGGTGCAAGCTGGCCTGTGACCAAGGAGCAGTAAAATGAACTGGTAGGATCCTTTCTCTAGTAGCCTGTGGGGATTCTGCTCTGGCTTATAAAACTTCATATTCAGGGGATTTGTTTTGCAGAATCAGTCTCAGCTGGTGCACCGATTTACTCCATAAAGAGAAATTTTTCTGCCTTCCTTTTCATGACTGTACATCATAACATACAGCGCTTTAGCTTTCCTTGTTCAGAGAGGCTGTGGCATCTCCATCCTTGGAGGTTTAAAAGATTCAGCTTTTCAGACAAAGCCAAAGCTGCCATGGTCTAGTGTTGGGAGATGGTCCTGCTCTGAGAGGAAGATTGTGTTAAATGACCTCCAGAAGTCCCTTTCAACCCACATTTGTTTGATTCACTCTCCTATGGCTTTAAATGGGGACTAGGGAGGGAGTGGAAGCCAATACAGTTGTTATTGGATAAGAAAAATAGAAGTCAGTGCTACAGCCTAGAGGGTTTAAGGTAGTCTCTTCTACTGTACTGGTAACACCACAGACCTGCTTCAAGAGACCTTGAAACAAATTGTAAGCTGTCAGACATGGAGATCTGACAAAGTGTGGGGTATGAAATAAGGTATTAAAATCTGTCTTGGTCTAGCATAAGAGGTTCTGCACATTGTCCAACCGTGTATTTTCATATTGACTCAGAGAAGTTGTTCGTAGCCTAAATTATGTGATTTTATGGGGGTTTTGGTTTGGGTTTTGGGGGTGAGGTTTTTTTGATTTTTGTTTGTTTGTTTTTCTTGGTTAACCCTCTCTTTTTGGGATTGCTTTAGAAGGCAATAACTGTTCCCAAATTTGTGGAATATTGTAATCAGTATATTGAGATTGTATTGACCAATGGGCTTAAAATTCTGCTCCTGTGAAAACCAGAGTTTAATATAAAGATATCTAAACTGATTTTTATTTAATAATACTCTATTAGATTAGTGTATACTTGTCATGTGCTAAATTTTGTTTATTTAAATATATTTTTAATGATTATTTTTTCCTTATCTTAGAAGAGATAGAAGCCTTTAATTTTGAGTCTTCTAGTATGCTGTTTATTTAGTCCTTGGTCCTTTGAAATGCGCTTAGTATTGTATTTGTTGTGTACAGGTTCATCCTTTGGTGTCCAGAAGTGTTAGTCTGCACAGTGTCCTATTTTAAGCAAGGTCTTGCTTTATGCTGTGTATTTTTTCTTTTAAGTTATGCTTTTTCAATCCATACATAGCACCTCTTTATATTGTCATTAATATTTAACCTGTCTTCATACAAGGCAGAGTTGAGTGAAAGTTTGCCTTGTCTTGGAAGCAGTGATTTTTAAATTATCTTTTTCCATGTTAAAGTGCTGTAAGTTACATATTAGTTGTGCATTTCTTGTGTTTTCAGCAAAAGCTTGAACACATGCCAGCTCTAGTGATCACATTACGTGTGAGGTGGGAGCTGTTAGACTGATGTTTTAGGGCCTAATTCTGTTCTAAGTTCTGTTTACTCCACTTTCTCTGTGTTCATATTAACAACAGTGGAATTTGGGTACTATTACTGAGAGAACCTGGTTAGTTCAGAACAGGTTTGGTTAGACACGCTGACCTGTGCAGTGGATTTACCCCCACACTTTTAAACTTCTGTTTATTTCTTGTAAAGCTGAAAGAAGATACTTTCTCCATGTGTTCTCGTCAGAGAGGACCAGTATTATTAATTTGAGAACACAATCAATCTGAAGAAAAAATCCCTTAAAAAATATTAAAGTAATTGTGGAACTTTACAGTCTGCCAGTGACATCAAAGGCAGGATAAAGCCTGCACAACTAGCTACAAATCTGTTTAATCTTCTTAGGTGCTCTCCATCACCTATCGTGCACAGAGGCCTGAATTTTGCTACAGCTGTATTGTTATTGGTCTTATTGCATCAGCTTGTTACCTAAGGAACTGAGCTGCTTTACAGTAAATATTAATCCTTTCAGGGCATGATTTTACCAAAAACCGTTATCTGCTACTGGTATTGCTGACGAAGTAATCACAGTATTTGTAAGCTTGTTCCTAGATACCTAGGTGGGGATCAAAAAATGGTAAACAGTTCTGAAAAGGGGTTGGTAAATATTTTAAATCTCTCTAGTGTTTAAAAAATGTATAGAAAAGGCTGTTAAACTCTTAAGCTGTGTTTGCATTACTCTTGAAAATAGATATTTTTGTTTGTTGTAATTGACTTTTTGCAATAAATAGAGAATCCTAAACTTAAAAAACCAACAAGGTAAAGGGAAGCAAAAATCCTAATGTGTTTAATAATAATAAGGAACTGAAATGTTACTTAATCACTTATTTCTTACTGATACAATTATTAAATATTTGTCAAAATAAGCTCTTTGACAGCTGTTTGTTTTCCAAATTTTTCTCTAATCTGAAGAATTTTAATTAGGAAAGAAATACAGTTCAGTTTTCCCCTTTTAGTCTTGTTATAGTGCAAAGGCACCATGTTGAGTTCCATCATTCTTTTGGTTGAAATAGGATTAACCTTCCTTCTCCTGTACTTAGTCCTGCCTGGTATTGGCTCTAGATCCTCTGGATTCAAGATTGCAAATCTTGGGCATAGCTGCATGAGCTGCCAGCTTGAATGCTGAAGATGTCCAGTTTTGTATAAGTATTGTCAGGAATGAACACTAAACAGGCACTTGTTTCTCATTGCAGGATATGCAGAGTCTGTCTGCTTATACTGAGAGGATTCAAGTGAGATGCCAGATTTTTTTCATAGGGGAGTTATTTGGCTTAAATCAGTTCATATGTGAGCTAGAAGTAGAGTCCCATGGTAGGAGCATACATTTGTTTTTTCTCAATCAACCAACAATCATACATCAGTGTAAATAAAATCAAGTCTGTGTACAGTAATGATGAATGCATTGTGGGATAGATGGGGGGAAATGTTATTCCACCACCTTGCAGGTACTCTTTCAGACTTGATCTAATTTATCTTATTCTCTGTATTTGATTTCAGAAGAAATAATGCAGGTGACAGGGAGAAGGCACTACAAGTTATGCTTCAAGTCCTGCAGACCTGTGATCACCCTGCTCCAGATATGTTTTGCTTATGTGGGAGAATCTACAAGGATATGTTTCTTGATTCTGACTGTAAAGACACCAATAGTCGAGATCATGCCATAGAATGGTAACAGAAATAAACCACAAAAATCTCTGTTTAAAAACTTTTTCAGACTTTTACTTCCGGTTATAAAATCAGGGCTGTAAGAAGCAGGAGATCAAATGTTCTGCTTGTTCTGTTGTTTTTTTCAGGTCCTGTTTGTGTAATTGGTTTACAGGATCTGAGCACCAGATCTTTGGATATGTGTTTCCTTGCTTCTCTTTATAAACTTTCATAAACACAGAATGATACACATAGCTTATTGGGGGCAATACACTCACCCACCTCTTTGTAGAGAAAATACACAGTTTATCTGCTTCAAGGTCAAAATGAAGTGCAAGTGTGGTCTTAGTAATTACATTAGTCCTTTGTGCAAGGATGGTTTCCACCTGGGATCTCCAGAAAATGCAATTGTCTACTGTATATAAGGAAAACTATTGATAAAACTGCATTATAATTCTTCTCATGACAGTAAGACATCAATGTGTGCAAAGGCTCTCACTGACATACTGTTCACAGATGTATTTTTGTATAATCATGCAAACTATTGCTGAGTGCAATAACGTTATCAATGCGTCATTTCTATTGTAACTGTGAAAATAGCCCTCCCTGTCTCTCTCTGGCTTCCTTATTTCCTCCCTCCCCTCTCCCCCCAAATCACCTCAACATGTTTAGTGCAACGTGGGTATTAGTGAACTTGAGATGAAGCCTTCAGATGAATCTCTCTATTCTGTACCAAATAGTAGCATGCATTCAGCCTTTGTCAGATGTGTCTCAGTTACCTTTAATGAATATCAAGCTTTAAAACAAAGGGCTTGACTTGGAGCCTTTTTGTAAAACTTGCACTGAAGACTAAAATTTTCATTGCTTCTCTCATATAAATAATATATTAAAATTATGTTCTATGGCACTTAAGAGTTTTGTACTGACCAGTTTAAGTTTTATTTTTGCAAAACTACACAAGGTGGCAGGATATAGAACTAAGCAAAAGTTTTTCTTTCTCTCCACAGGACAAAAAGCTACTTTTTTTCAAGTATTCTTTGCAAAGAGTGCCATTGATACCAACTAGCCATATAGTCCTTACAGCAAATTAATAGCTTAAAAAACCTACCAAAATTTTACAGTATTTCAGTTCTTTTATACAGTGAGATGTGAGCTCTTGACTTTTCTCTGCAGGTATCGCAAAGGATTTGAACTCCAGTCAACTCTGTATTCTGGAATTAACCTTGCAGTTCTGCTACTTGTTGCAGGACAACAGTTTGAAAGCTCAATGGAACTGAGGAAAATAGGTAAATATCCACACACAATGCCACAAACAAGTTTTCTGTCCCTCTCCCTGTGAGGAAAACAAAATGCTTATAGTGATGGGTTGCATAGACAGAAAGGCCATTCAGGCTTTTTAGTTGAGGGGTCCTGGATAGCAGTCTAAGACACAGGAACCTTGAAGGACTGTTTTTCTCCTTGCTGCCTTGGAGCAACTTTCTAGTAACTTGACCTGTCTAAAGGGTCCCAGAGATGGGAGAGAAACAAGGAAGGACCGACTTCAGCACCATCCATAAACTGCCTTTAGTGCATGACAGAGATTATCCCATTGCATAGCCAATGGGGGACAAAGACAGGAGGTGACAGAGTGTGGCCCAGCTCTCTTCAGGGATGCCAGGGAAGGATCCACAGTGTTTATGTTGTCCCTGAACTGAGAGATCCACAGGAAGTATCTCCTGGGAGGATCTAGGACAGTAACTAGTTGTCTACCTAGATTCACATCTTCCACGTAGGTGCTAACTAAAATGCACCACTATATATCTATAAAGAAACAGTATGGTAGAAACAGATATACAGTTCTTCCTAGAAAGATAACAATTGAAAATTATATTTGAAACCAGATCCTGTGTGAAACACATACTTGAACCTTAAAGGGGAAGAATGGAAAGGTGACTTAAATCATTCCCCTGACCTTACTCTGGGTTGGGCTTGTGTAAGCCTCTCGCCATCGATCTCTTGCAGTAGATGCAGATCTTGAGGCCAGAGAGATGTGCAGCTTTACGCTTCGCATTAGGAGGCAGATAGCCCAGACAGATAGCACAAGAGTTTTTTCAGCACTCTGTGTAGTAGGAGTTCTGACTGTCTGAACTGTATTGGGGATGTCATTTGCAGACCCAGTCTCTGTGCTGGGCAATATTTTTTTTGTTAATTGGGAAAACTTGCTCCTTCATTTTTATCAGTAATGCATAATCAAGTTTTTTTAGTCTTTTACTGATAAACTTATAAGTAAAAAAACCACTTACTAATGTTTTACTGATAGAAGAATATGGGTTTTAATTGAAATTTTACAGGTGTACGGTTAAACAGTTTATTGGGAAGAAAAGGAAGCCTAGAAAAAATGAACAGTTACTGGGATGTGGGACAGTTCTTCAGTGTGAGCATGCTGGCTAATGATGTTGGTAAAGCAGTGCAAGCAGCAGAGAAACTTTTTAAGATGAAACCTCCAGTATGGTATGTGGTAGAAGGCTGTAGCTCAGGTACCCAAGAATGGGGAAATACACAAATTTTTAAAGTCTTGTAGATATTTGGATAACTTAACTGGATTTTCCATCTTAGATTGTTTGTAACTGACTTTATACTCTGTTCTTATTATTTTGAGAATGAAGGGAGAAGGTAAGATATTAAGTTACTCATAATTGTTGTGTTTAAATCCCATTGAAGTACAAGTTTTATAGAAAATAATTTGGAAATTAGTGATGAGTCCTTGTGAAAAGATTGTGAAAACATTATTTTCAGAGTTTAGATAGCTCCTGCTTTCCTCCCCCACCATCTTCTAGCTTATAATATCCTGTCTAATCTCCATGTAACTACCCATGTAACTATACCCATTTGCAAAAAGACACTATTTGTGAACATCCATGTGAACGTATGACTTACAGTGTTGACTAAACTTGCTATTCTTTCCAGAAATCTGTAAAAATCAACACAATCATTTCCATTATGATAGCTTTTAAGGTCCATTTAATTTTGCAGTTAATTTTTTTGGTGTATAAGTCAGTTAAGTGCTTTTAGAATCCGGTCAAATTTTGTTTTTTCTCTGTTAACTTACTAATTCAATACATTCTAGGTACCTGAAATCATTAGTTCAGAATCTGATGTTAATTCAGCGTTTCAAGAAACTCACCATAGAACATTCTCCTAGACAAGAAAGATTGACTTTCTGGCTAGATATAATTTTTGAGGCAACGAAAGAAACAACTAATGGACTGAGATTTCCAGTAAGATGTTATGTCCAAACAAGTTTTGTATGTCTTATGTTTCTGGATAGGATATAACAAGAATTGGAAGACTCTAAATGCAATACTTACATACTTAACTCCCTGTTATTTCATTGCATGAACCAAACCCCTGTATTCTGCTAATCTTTACTTTGTAAAAAACCATTTAACTCACCACCCTAAAAGCATTCTAAGAAATACTTTAAAGTTTCGTACAACAAATCGTGGTGATGCTGTTTTGTTGTATGTAGGAACACAGCTTCTTCCTGTCTTGTTTTGCTCTTCTCTCACACCCTGGAAATTTTTTAGGCCTCACTTTGAGATTACCCATTGTCTATATCAGAGCATTAGTTTTTCTGAAGCTACTATCGTCTATTAGCTGCTGGTTTCTTGAAGAAAAATGTTTTCTCTCTTCAGGTTTTGGTGATAGAACCAACTAAAGTCTACCAGCCTGCATATGTTTCAATCAACAATGAAGCAGATGAGAGATGTCTCTCTTTGTGGCATGTCTCTCCCACTGAAATGGTAAAACTACCAGCAGATGTGCTTCATGTATTCTGGTCCACTGTGCTTAAAGTAACTTTTTCACATGTAGCTTTTGGAGCACTTTACAATCATTTCAAGTTTCATACATTTCTGTGAAGCACAAGCCTCAGTATCTCTTTTGTGCAGATATGAAAGTTGACTTTTTACAGAGAAAGTAAAAGGAAGAACCATGATTAGAACTCAAGTGGTTTTGACCTCTAGTTCAGATTACACTTACCTTGACCATGTTTCTTAGAAGTGCTTCGGTTATTTGATTTGCTCATAATATTTCTGATTAGAATGGTGTGGTTTTTATTAAGATACAACTCAAAGCTAGATAAAAAATAAAGATAAAGCCTAGTACTCTGTTTAATGTTTTAGAAGTTTTAAAGTTTCTACAATTATAAGATGAGAAACTAGAAAAAAATGGCAGCCTTTGACAAATAAATATCAAGAGATGAAATATTTGGTGTCTTGGACTATTGGATCAGGTACAGGAGATTAGGAAAGGAGTAGGCACAGTTATGGACAGTGTAATCTCTAAAAAGTGAGAAATAATTTCAGTTTCACATTGAAAGACTTGAAATCTGGGATGTATTTCACCACCGCTTCTTAATATCAAAACAATGTAGGTGAAGGATAGACTAAAAATGTAGAGAGGCAAAGTCTGCAAAAGAAACATGTTAGAACAAGAGAAGACCACATAATTACCTGGATCTATGAACTATTACAGTACACTGTTCTACTTGGCTACTTTAAGTGAATGTCTGACACAACTTGCTTTATGGAACAAATTCTTGGTGCATATCTGGCAGTGCTAAATAAGATCCAGCTACTAACTAGAGATTTATGGAGCGCTATGTTCCTAGGCCCAGGCTGTCCTTTCTCTGTTTTGCCTCCACTGTGCTCCCTGGGGCAAAGCTGTTTGCTTAATATCTATTAGGAAGATGTATGAAATTTCCTTTCCCTTCAAGCCTAGATAAGATTAGGGCATATTCTGCTCCATGTTTCATACAAAATGTTGATGTATTGAGTCAAAACATAATGTTTGGTAAATTATACTTCAAGATTTATTCTTCAAATTTAATTTTACATTAAATGCTGCCTTTAATCACACCCTGTGCTGTTTATATTATTTTTTCCTCAAGTAAGTAAAATAGCAATGTATGGCATTTCTTTACCTATACATCAATCATATTTCAAATTTAGTGGGAAGGAAAGGGAAAGAGACATGTTGGAAAAACTTTATTTTGCTTACCAGGCTGTGACTTTGTTTTGAACAGTAAGTCAATGTTAAACTGTGGTTGATTGTAGCTCTTTGTTCTTTACAGAAACAGATTCATGAATGGAATTTTACAGCTTCTTCCATTAGGGGAATAAGGTTGGTATGTCAGAAAACAGTTAAGTGTGTTTTTTGTTTGTGTTTTATTTTTCCCTTAAGTGGGAAATCTGGATTCTGTTAAATCTCTGCTTTGCATGGGCTATTATTAAAGCTTGTTCTGTCTAACCTGCATTGAAATGTCAATGCAGAAGTTTGCCTTTCCATGCATGGGCAGAGCTGTACATTTCTCCCAGGAATACTTACCTAAGGGAGGGCTGTGGGTGTGTGTATTCTCTGGTGAACTTCCCTGTTTTCAATCATGTACCTGCTTTTTATGTATTTTTGATTTTTTTCAGTGAAATTATTGTCATCTCTGTATTTAAAAACATGGAGGGCAGAAAGAAAGAAGAGTCCTTAGCTCTTCTTGCTTCCTTCCATAAGTGAAAGAACCATTTGTCTGTTTTCCTTAAAGAAAAGGAAACCATGGTATCTATTTCTGTTTGTAATGCTGCTTATATGGCTCTGTCTAAAAACCTACTAGCTAAAACTTGGATTGTTAGAGAATTGTTAAATGAGGCACAGACATAGTTTGTGCTAAGGAAAGAATTCTTGAACTGGAAGGAGACTGCTAGTGGAGTTTCTCAAGGACTAGCCTTTAAATAGTTAAAGTAGTTCCATTTTGTGATACCTAAATTAATGGAAACGGTAGGGCCACTAAATTGGTGAAGGGCTTAGAGGAGAAGCTGTGTGAGGAGAGGCTGAAGTCACTTGTTTTGTTCAGCCTGGAGAAGAGGAGATCTCATTGTGGTCTGTAATTTCCTCACAAGGGGAAGAGGAGGGGCAGGCGCTGACCTTTTCTCTCTGGTGACCAATGATAGGATCAGAGGAAATGGCAAGAATATGTGCCAGGTTTAGTTTGGCCATTAGGAAAAGGTTCTTCACCCAGAGGGTGGTGGAGCACTGGAACAGGCACCCCAGGGAGGTCGTCATGGCACCAAGCCTGACAATAGTCAAGAAGCATTTGGGCAATGCCCTCAGACACATGGTCTGAATCTTGGGATTGTCCTATGCTAGGGCAAGAGTTGGACTCGATGATCCTTGTGGGTCCCTTCCAACTCACAACATTCCATGATTCTATGACTAGTGACAACTAAGTGGGTCTGAATATTAGTACAAAAGAAGATCAGAATATTATACAGAAAGAACTGAATTGTTCTGAGAACTGAAAGGATAGAAAAGAATCACATTTGGTATTAAAAACTGCAAAATACATGACTGCATCTCGAGTCTACCTTGTATATCTTACATTGGGCTACTTTGCTGCCAGAAAGGTGAGGGACAGAGCATGATGAGAGAAAACAAAATGAAACCTGTCTGCAGATCTTAGCAGTGTGTCCATGGCATTCTTGCTCTCTGTCTGCATTATGCAGGCTGTAGCTAAGAACCAGAGGAACCATAAGCACAGGGAACACGAGGTGGGCTTTTGCCTTCTCTCCGAGTTCATGACTCACTATGTTGGTGGATCCTGTTTTTCTAGGGACATAAATGGCTCGGACCACTTGTGTGAGTGCATAAGCTTAAGTGCTTGAAAATCTTTTCTAATTCAAGTAAAAGCATAAATTCAGGTACCTGATGACTTCTGTCAAGGCTGTGGGTTTCTGGGCCATGATTTTGACCATAAGCATAGAAGTTTTAGGTCCCAAGTTTGTCTTTTCTGAACTTGTATGATTTACTTAATCAAATAAGCTCAGTGAAAAAATATTTCTCTAAGGTGAGTGGTGATTGCTATGAAAGCTTACAGTTGTGGTTTTGAACATAGATTCTATTATAACTTCAGTATTTTCTCCTAAAAGAAGCAGGTTTTGGTTTCAATTAATTCAATATGATATTTTATTTTACTACATCAATGTGATGTGAGTGGATGTGAAGCTGTCATTACTGAAGTCTGTGGAGCTGACTGAGCATAATGTTTCTGAAACACATTAATTACCTTCAGTCAACACATTGCACAGAAATTAATGTTTGAGAAAGATAACTTTCAATTAAATAGAAGCAAACAATTAATTTGCTTTGATTCTTAATCACTGCTGGGGATTACAAAGCTCAAAGAGGCAATCTTTTTAAACTTAGTGAAATTAGATGTCTGCTTTGTGTGTGACAACATTAATTGCTATACTTTTGAAATTGTGTTAGTTTTAGTGAAAAGAAAATTAGTGGTCTCAGTTAAGTTATAATCTGTCAAAACCCTTGGATTGTATTTATGCTAACCAATTCATTTTGTATACTACATGCATTAGACTTCATAAAACAGTATTGCTATTTCGATGCTGTCTTCTCTATCCTGTATTTGCCCTCGGAAGAATCATTTTGTCTTGTCTCTTAGTTCTCATGTCAGGTTAATCCACCTTGCTACATTAGAAATTGCTATACCAGAACCAAGCTACAGATTGTGGGTAGTGTATTTTCACATATTTCTGAAAAAATCTTCTGGCTACTTTCTGATTTTTTGGAACATTTGTCTGTGTAGCCCTTGATGACACTACAGCAAGTTCATCGTGTAGCATTCTGCAACTGTATTATAGTCTACTGTCATGTATTTTACCTAACTGGCTTAACAGAGGCTAAGCAAAATCTGACAGTTTGACTAAGCAGATCAGGCAAGAATCTAATAAATTTTATTAATTTAATGCACAAAAATAATGACAGTACCTTAACAAGCATAACAACCTGGCATTTACACAGAATAATACTGAAGTACAAGTGTTTGGAATGATAAAAGATTAATTCCTAGGTTTAATTTCATATTGATATTATGTTTTATGGCTTCACTCTTCACTTCAGTGCATTTAGATGGGATATATATGATGCAAGGCACAATATGCAATAAATAATCACCTTGACAGAATTATTGCTGTTGTTTGGAGTAAAGATTGGCTATCCTGAAACTTGTTTATCGGTATTAAGGCCATGACAAGTATATACTGTGAAGGATCTGCTACACTGTCAGTATTTCCCAGTTCCCAGTTTTACTGCAAGAGTAATGGAATTATGAAAACCAGAAGTACTTGTCAAGCTTAAAAGAAAGGCTTTCCTGATAGCTAGATTAGTGTCAAAGCAATTCACTTTCCATAGAGGTGTCATCAAATACCAAGAAATCTGACAAAACTGTGTGAAAATGGAAGGGGGTGCAAACAACAAACAAACCTCAAAACACTTCAGATAAAGGAGTATTTTACCAAAGTAAGTGGTAGTTGAATCTTTTATCAAACTGCAGACAGGATTACAGAATATATAAATAAATTCAAAGCTTCTAGTTGTAAGGAAAAGAAATGCATACTGCCTCTCTGAGGTAATTAATTATGGAAAAGATGTTTGATAAGTGTTCATAATAAAAATACTCCTCCTTGCTCTATTTATTCTAATAGCTACATCTGAAATAATCTTTTCTTAATGTGAATTTTACAGCATTTCCAAGTTTGATGAACGATGTTGTTTTCTTTATGTCCATGACAACTCTGACGACTTTCAAATCTATTTTTCTACAGAAAACCAGTGCAGTAGGTGAGTTTAGTTTGTCTGGGTATTGCATGCAAGATCTGTGTCTCAAGTATAATTGATTTAGTAAAGATTGAAAGCTGACATTTTTGTTTGATAGAATAATTATTTATTTATTCTCTTCTCTTTTCTTGCTGAAGAAGCAATGGGCTAAACTCAGTCACATTTAATGTGATGAGAGCAATGTACCATTACATTTGTTGTCTGGTTCTGATCAGTTTACCTACAAGTCACGAGGTCTCATAAAGGCTTATTCTGATTTATAATTATTATCTTCTTTTTCTGTGTCTTGGCCATACCATGTAAGGTACTATATTGATTTAGATTCCCTTATGTACCTGTTCAGTTTGATTTAAGTTACAGCAACTAGATGTCATAGAAATTTCTACTTTATATTGTGTCAGAGATACCTGTTACTGTCTGCACCTGCATTCAGATATTTCCCGATGAGATGTTGTCTCTAAACAGGACACATGCGAACTGAATTTCAGGCCTAAGTCTTTACAGACCAAATTCTTCTTGGGGACTGATATTTGGCATATAAACCTTCTGAATGAAATAGGAGTGATTTGTTAATATACTTAATATTTGAGGTTGGATGCTATATTTGTTTTTCTTGCAATAATTATAATTTATGTATTACAGGGTATAAACTCAGGATAAAGAAAATTATTAGCTCTTCAGAGTGCAGTGCGTAAAAGATGAGAAGCACCAAAATTAATGTTACCTCTCAGCCTTAATTTGACATTGCAATTTGTGTTATGAAACCTGGTGACATTTTTTATGTCTTATTCGGTGTACAAGAAGAGTCCATTCCAGACATGTGTCTCTATGATTCAGTGAAAGAGATATGAATATTTTATAGTAATTTTTAATAATTGTTAACTCTTTGTTATGGAATTTGGAAAAAAATGAGTGGACTATAGGAAAAGATGGTCTTGTATTTAAGGATCTCCATCCCAGAGAACTAGATGAAGTTAGTCAAAACTCTGTTCTTCAAAACTTGCTACTACTTTTATATTCTTGGCTTTCTGGATGCCTGACAAGAAACCACAAAATCTGGTTTTCAGAAATATTGAGTAATCACACTTGCAACCAAAGACCAAAGGAACATTTAAATTAAACTGAAAGTAATAAAATTCTCATCACTACACAGAAGGATCACTACACCACCCAATATGATGTCACAAATTTAGTACCGCTGAATTGAACTACTGCAAATCTATACTTAATTTTTTAATATCTCAACTTTTTCTCAAATTATATTTGTAAAGACCATACTAAGCACTTTCCATCAAAGTGTACAGCAAAAATATTTGAGTTTGATCTACCAAGATTTCACTATGCAGTTGCAATAACAAGCAAGTATTGGGTTATGCTACAGCAAATAAATTAATTTTATAAACAATTGAGCTTTTCAGTGCATGTTTCATGTTCTTCCTCATTTGAAATAGGATAAGTATGGAGAAGGTGAGTAATGAAAGAAACCTATGAACATGCAAGTCAGTTCATCAGCTTGAAAGTAAAGCACACTTTGTGAGGAATCTATTTAATCTCCTTCCCAAAGGATATTTTTCCTTGATCCTGTGCTATTTATTGCTTTCTTAGATTCTGTGGGTTGGTGAAAGAAATTTTGTCTGATGCAGTTGGCAGTACTTTGGAACTAGAAGGAGAAATAGATGGAGACACATTGGAGGTATGTCAAGGATAAAAGATTAAGAATTCTGAAACTTTTTTCTCCATCTTCCCCGAGCTTTCATGTCAGTGTGCTAGAAAGATAATAAATAGCATTTGTACTCCTTAATTGTACATGAAATTTCAACTCTTACAAAACTATTTCTGCATAAGAGTTGCATTCATTTGAAAAAATACATTTTAAATGAATTGAGCCTGTAACTAATGTAAACTGCATAAATCTCTAATGAAAGGCATTACTGATCTTGTATTTATGTTGCAAACAATCTATAGAGGAGAATATCAGATGGCTTAAGTGGATTAAAAAGATAAGATATTAAATAAATTCTAGGAAAAGCTGTTTAGCAGAGGTACTTCAGATTTTCTAGCTGGTATCTGGTGCTATTACTACTCCAGGTAATTTCATTTGCTAGGCTTTTTCTGTAATGGAGATTTGCAGTTATTTAGGATCAAATTAATCCAGTGCGCTTTTGACTTACCATTGAAACATCCATGTTAGGAACTTAGTTGCTGGAGGCTTTCTTTATAATCAGTACAGAAGGCGGGGGGAAGGAGAGGGAACAAAACACAAACAAACAAAAAGCTTGGAAAGGGTTATAAGGGTTATTCACATTTCATTGGCTTGGATTAGGGTAGGTAAATCTATGTCTTCATAAGACACACTGCTTCACAGGAAATATATATCCCATGCTTCTGTATATTTGTTTTGAAATCTGAAAATCTGTCATAAAAAGTAGGCTTTAACTTTTATTTGTGGTCAAGCAAATTCAGTCAATCTGATTAATGAGTATAAAAACCCCACTGTGGTTTGTTTGAGCTGGGTATCTTTCTGACCGTGACTCATTCCAGCAATTCTCTTAGGCTTACAATTCAGAGCAGCTCTATGTGATAGTGAACCTCTGAGAGCACCTGAGGCTTCAGAACAGGATTGAGAAAGTAGAAGACCCTCTGCTGTACTGTTGAATGTAATTGCATATGGTAGGAAAGATGAGATTTTGCACTAACGTTTGGGCATAGTGGCCACAGAATTCTCTCCTCAAGTGAAAAGGGCAACATATGCACATCTATTAAGCCCAGCTTAATATACACATCTGTAGTCTTGGCCTAGGATCAGGGCTCTACATTGGCAAAGACAGGGTATTATCTGTAACTGCAGATTTTACACGGCATTCTTATGTACTAAGCTAATAGCAGGACCATCTCCAAACAACATTCTATTCAACTGTATAATATTCTCTCAGAGGAAGTGAGCTCACCATGGCTTGAGCCTTTTAAAAACTGAAATGGAAGAATCATTTGAGAATGCACAGCAGGAAACAATCTTGTATAAATCAATGGCATATGGAGAAATTACTACAGAAATTAATTTTAAATCTTTAAGCTGTATCATTCTACATATCTTAAAGTCTCTCCAATTATCACCTTATACTTACTGTCTTAGGTCAGGATGTTAAAACACAAATCAAGGTACAGAAGGGGAGGATTAATGTGTTTAGCTTATAAATGAGCTAAGACACTCAATGTCTTTCTGCAGCTTGAGATCTTAGATTTAAGAAGAGACAACATGGAAAACACAGTTTTGTGTGGTCTTGATGGGCTTGACAAACACAGAGAGAGCACAAGTTCTCACCATTAGTAAAATAACTGTTTAATTGGAGAAGAGGAAGAAATAACCTTGAGCACAGTCTTGAGGGAAGAAAATATTATTTCAGTCAGAATTCTTACGAGAATGTTGTCCCAAGGGGGTTGAGCATTTTGAATGACAGGATTATTTGAAAGCAACTACAGTTTAGTTCTACAGCTGACTAGAATTTGGAAGGAGAGTGAGTTTGGCAGTCCTTTCTACCTTAGGGTATTTGCTTCTGGATATTGATGTTGAAGAAGTTCCTATCACTTTAAGAGTACCTGCTGTACCCCAAATAGGATATCCTAGAGATCAGACCCTGCCCTACCACATTCACACAGAAGGTCAGCTATGAACACTTGTTTACTCATACCTAATGGTAGAATTGCACCTCCAGTGGATCACATATTCAGACTTTTGGCAACCAACAGTGATTTATTCAGTCTTTGTTGCTGTTGGAAACAGAGGAGGCAAATGTAAAGTGGCTTCAAGTATATATAAGCTATTAAACTGTCTACTAACTAGCATTGAACTATAAATCTCAATGATTTTCATGTATCTTGGGACCTAGACTAGAGAACACGTTTCTCCACAGTAATTGCAGAGTTGGCTTAGGACCAGTCTGTTGCAGATAGCGTTGCTGTCAATCTTAAATTCTGCAACGTGACCGCTGTCTTTTTTCTGCACAGTTTTATGTCATATGATAGCTCTGAAAGCTGGATATGCTCCTACCAAAGAACCTGCTAAGTTTTACGTGTGGCGTTTTGGGTCAGTTATGCCTATCATATAACAAGACTATGTTATGAACCATGAAGTGCTGAAACATGGAAAATGAAACTACACTAAAGCTGTGCCAACTCAAGTTTAGTTCCCCTGAGCAGAAAATGCTGTTAGGATAAACGACAGAAGGTTTTTCTTTAGCACCTCTCATACAGCAGCATGAAACTTGCCATCTTTGCCGAGGTGAAGAGGCGGGGAGTATCAGTGATACATAGAGACTGCAATACCAGAGCTGCAATATGAACTGGGAAGACTGCATTCTGTATGAGAGAGTCTTATTAGATGAAGCAGAAATGTCAACGGTTATGGTCATTGTAAAAAGGTTTTGTTTGTTTGTTAGGGTTTTGTGGGTTTTTTTTGTTTTGGGTTTTTTTAATAGAGAATTCACATGATGCCACTGAGAATACCCCACACTTTTCCCATATGGGATATCCTCTTGGATTTTGAAAGATACTAGTGGAGGTCTGTGTACTCCTGATAATATCTGAGACTATGGAACTGTCAAATTCCTTTCTTAACTCTTTGCAAAAGTGCTTTTTCAATATCCTTTATCAGATCCCTGATTTGAATCAAGGGTGTGCTGCTTAATCCAACTTCCATAAGAAATTTGATTTTATTTTGTTTTCAGGATGTGCTTTCATTAAGCATCATTCATCAATAGGCTTTTCACTGACCTTTACAGGAGGAGAGCTCTGTGATAAGGGACAAGAGCATGAGGTGGTGTAAATTAGTGAAGCTTTGCTGAAGTCAGTGAATCAGCATTGACTTACTCAGCTGGCAATATAAACCAGCATGGTTTCAGCAGCAGTGGAAACCACCACTTCATATATTTAATCATACTTGGGGAAGACAAGCGGGTTTGGTTTTTTTTTGCCTTTTGAAAAAGCTCATAATGAGGGAATATGTCAGAAATTAATTTTGCTGAGGTTAAGCTCAAATGAGAATGTAGGGTCTTAAAACAGTTTCCACCCACTGTAATGAGAATGCAACTTTTATCTATTTATTAAACCATTGGTTTCAAAATTATAGGTTATTTTACATACATTTACACATTCTGAAGGCTCTGTGAACAATTCTTAGAGATGATATCTGAATGTATTCTTTTGACAGCACCATTTCATTGAAACATTTGGTTTAATGCTGTGTTCCTTGTTTGAATGAATGCATTTGGAAGTTGGTTATGGAAGACTGTTTTGTAAAGCAAGTAACATGGAAATTTTACAAGTTTTATAATGCACCAGGCTGGTGGGTGACCTGCTGTCCTACAGCTGTACTGCAGTAACTACTCTGTGCTGCTCTAACTCACTGCAGTACATAACTGTTGTTAAAGCTCTCTGTAATGTCAAATGTTAGTGATAACAATTTCTGTGCTGCTTTTTTATCTTTTCTGCTTGCAGTATGAATATGATTATGATGAAAATGGTGACAGGGTAGTTCTAGGGAAAGGTACTTATGGAATAGTTTATGCTGGAAGAGACCTTAGCAATCAGGTCCGAATAGCCATCAAAGAAATACCTGAGAGAGACAGCAGGTAAGACCTAGTTTATTATTATACATACATTGCTAATGAAACTGCAGTTATTTGCTGAAAACTTTGCTCCTCTTAGCATGTATTTCTATGTGGTTAGTTTGTAAAATCCTTGTACACTAAAATACAAATATTATTTCTTCCTAGTATTCAACAGTACACTTTTGAGTATAAGGGCATTTTATTTTTTTGAAAAGATATGATATATATATATAATAAATAATACAGTTTGTAAATAATAAATTTTAGAATATGACATATTTTGTGTTTTAAGTTGCAGTTGTATCTCATTGGTTTCCTTTTTAGGGTGGGGGAAAAGCATAAGAGGAATTTCAGAGGCAAAGACAGTACTATGTGACAATACAGAAGAAAGGCATGTATAAATTCTTTGAGGGCAGTTTTCTTCTTCAGGGTTCCTCTCAGATCTACCTCTGTACCTTTTCTGAACAGGCAGCCAGTCACACTGCATTTTAAAGGTCGTGGACAAGATATTTCCTGAGAATTGGATCAGTATCCCTAAAATCCATTCTGTTTGCAAACTAGCATTTAAGCATAGCCTGGAACCTTTTCCTGCATGATGAGATACTCCTCAGTTTTGTTTTTTACATAGGTATTCTCAACCTCTTCATGAAGAGATAGCACTGCATAAATATTTAAAGCATCGGAATATTGTCCAGTATCTTGGATCTGTTTCGGAAGATGGATACATTAAGATTTTTATGGAGCAGGTACCAGGAGGTTTGTATCATTCTGAGCTTAGTCGCTCAAAGGAATCAAAAGCAGTTGGGCCTCTAAACTTAGTGAGAAAAATAGATGTGCACCTGTTTGTGCACTTGATATGTTTTTGCACTGTATACAGCTTTTCTGTAGAGATGTTAACTACAGGTGGCATTCTTCTTATATAAAGAATAGATTTGAAGTGTACAGGTCCTAATACCCTCTCTCCTTTGTGTAATAATTATAAACATAAAGTTATTAAAAGTATTTGGTGTCAAATACTCATGTGTTATAAAATAGTGGAGTTAGAGCTGTATAGTCTATTTAGCCTGAGCATCTGAATGATGACTGGAGCTTTTAGGATAAGTTTCTGTTGAGCAGTAACACTGATCGAGCAATTAAGTATTATTTTGTAATTGCTATATACAAAGCACTGCAATTTCCTAGGTAGATAAGAGATAAAAATTATATGCTTCCCTTGATCATAATTTATAGTTTTGCTCCTCTAGCCTTCTCTACATTTTAAGATGTGAAGTCCCTCTATATCCTCTCCAGGTTATATTTCCATCTCCTTTTTGATATTTGCTCTTCAGTGTCAACTATATGTCAGAATGAGTGTTAAATTTTCGTATGAATATAATTTGCAAAATAAAAACAGATAGAAAAAAAAACAGGAAAAAAGTTCAGGTTTTCTAGGGAAGGCCCAGACACAAACATTTGAAGTGTGATTAAATACATCTGGGGCATAGGGAAGTTATTCTATTTATTTTAAATTCCCATAACCTTCTCACCTGAAAGCTGAGACACTGACATGTATGATGCATGCAGATGTGATGAGTTTATACCAACTCCTCCACTTGTTTTCCTGCACATGTTAAAAGTATCAGCCATTGTTGTTTACATACTTAAACTTTGTGTTCATTTATGCACCATAGCGTGTGCTGTGATTAGTTCCTAATGTCAAGATATTATTGAATCAATTCAGGTATTTTAAACTCTTCAGCTAGTCTTAAAAAGGAACCTGCTGTTCAAGTTATGCAAGATTCTTTGAGGATACTTCACTTCAGAAAGCTGTTGGTGTGGACTGGAAATCCCTTTAGCTGAATTAGGAAGTCTGGAGAGAGGAAGACTTTCCCTTGGTTGAGGAGGATCAGGTTAGGGACCACTTAGCCAAACTTGACACCCACAAATCTATGGGCCCCAATGGGATGCACCCTCAAGTGCTGAGGGAGCTGGTGGATGTTACTGCAGAGCCACTCTCCATCACCTTTGAAAGGTCATGGAAGATGGGAGAGGTGCCTTAGGACTGGAGGAAAGCCAATGTCACTCCAGTCTTCAAAAAGGGCAAGAAGAAGGACCTGGGAAACTACAGGCCAGTCAGTCTCACCTCCAGCCCTGGGAAGGTGATGGAACAGCTCATTCTGGAGTCCATCTCTAAGCCTGTAGAGGAAAAGAAGGTTATCGGGGATAGTCAACATGGATTCACTAAAGGGAAATCATGTTTGACCAATCTGATAGCCTCCTATTATGGCATGACTGGCTGGGTGGATGAGGGGAGAGCAGTGGATGTTGTCTACCTTGACTTCAGCAAGGCTTTTGACACTGTCTCCCATAGCATCCTCATAGGTAAGCTTAGGAAGTGTGGGTTAGATGCGGGGACAGTGAGGTGGGTGAAGAACTGGCTCGATGGCAGAGCTCAGAGAGTTTTAATCAGCGGTGCAGAGTCTAGTTGGAGGCCTGTGGTTAGTGGTGTTCCCCAAGGGTCAGTACTTGGTCCAGTCCTATTCAATGTATTCATGAAGGGACTGAGTGTACCCTCAGCAAGTTGCTGATGACACCAAACTGGGACGAATGGCTGATACACCAGAAGGCTCTGCTGCCATTCAGCCAGATCTGGACAGGCTGGAGAGCTGGGCCCAGAGGAACCTGATGAAGTTCAATAAGGGCAAGTGTAGGCCCTGCCCCTGGGTTGACCTGCTGGAAAGCAGCCCTGCAGAGAAGGACCTGGGAGTGCTGGTGGACAGCAGGATGACCATGAGCCAACACTGTGCCCTTGTGGCAAGAAGGCCAATGGTATCCTGGGGTGCATTAAGAAGAGTGTGATCAGCAGGTTGAGGGAAGTTCTCTTCACCCTCTACTCTGCCCTGGTGAGGCTGCATCTGGAGTATTGTGTCCAGTTCTGGGCCCCCCAGTTCAAATGAGATGGGGAACTTCTGGAGAGAGTCCAGCGGAGGGCTACAAAGATGATTAAGGGGCCTGGAGCATCTTCCTTGAGGAAAGACTGAGAGAGCTGGGTCTGTTTAGCCTAGAAAAGGGAAGACTGAGGGGGGACCTTGTCAATGTTTATAAATATCTAAAGAGTGGGTGTCAAGAGGATGGGGCCAGACCCTTTTCAGTGGTGGCCAGCAATAGGACAAGGGGCAACAGGCACAAGCTGGAACCTCCTGTCATGGAGGTGGAAGCTGAGCTGAAAAGGAGGAAATAACCAGTCAAGAGCAGCTGCAAATTATTTACTTTGAGGCATCTGGGAAGAATTTGACTTAATTATAGGTACTGCATTTCTCTTGTATTAAGATATTGAGCAAAGGGTTAATCCAGACTTTTAATTTTCATGTTAATTTGGGGATTTTGCTATCTTGATATCCTTCTTAACTCTTGTAGGAAGCCTCTCAGCTCTCCTAAGATCCAAGTGGGGCCCAATGAAAGAACCTACAATTAAATTTTACACCAAGCAGATTCTGGAAGGCCTTAAGTATCTCCATGAGAACCAGATTGTACACAGAGATATAAAGGTAAATTTTCCTTCAGTGTGTCTTTTGTGATTTGCTTTTTTTATCTTATTTACTTTAGCTTGTTAGCTTTACTCTAAATTGAAGTAGAATTTTTAATAGGATGTCATGGCAGCTTAAAACAAAAGGAATGAATAGAACAACTCCTTGTCCCTGGTGCTCCTGGAAAATTCCTTTTGTAGAAAGGTATATTACAAAGATAACTGCAAATTTGAAGGAGTATTGAGATTGGGATTTGGAATCTGTACTCATCTGCCTTCCCTCCCTGCTCCCTCTCTCTCTCATCTTAACCACAGGGGGATAATGTTTTGGTGAACACCTATAGCGGTGTGGTAAAGATATCTGATTTTGGTACTTCCAAACGGCTGGCAGGAATCAATCCATGCACTGAAACATTTACAGGTAAGACTAACTTAGCAGAGTTTATAAGGGGTTTGATGATAGATTTAGAGTTAGAGCCAAGAGGCTCTTTGGATTGGTGATGAAAACACAATTAGGTCTCTGTTTTCAGGGAAGAGTGAGTAGGAGTGTGATCACGATAAACACAGGCTTGCTATCTTTGTTTTTTTAAATGTAATTTTCTTCCATTTTACTTTTTTTTAAACTTTTTTTAAAACTTTTTAAGTCTAGTGGGGTAATAGTTTTTCTACTAAAGTGTTTTTCGTTAAGTAGCAATTGATTTATTGCAGTTACATCTGGAAACACTTGAATACAGCAACTTTCTCATTTAATAATCTTGATATTAGTAACTCATGCATGCACACTTTCTTGAAGTATGTCTGAAAGTGCAGACAACCAAACACAAACTTATAAATACTTTCAGTTTTGAGGCATTAATTATAAAACCCAACCAACTGTCTAACCTGGTGTTATCAGAAGTAAAAACAGTTTACATGAAAATACAAGGCTGGTATGTTACAGAAAAGCTTTCATATACAACAAGGTAGTGAAAGCTTGCAATACTCAGGGAAAGCAAAATTTGCTGAGTAACAGCTAAAACTCCACATTGAAAAATGAATATATGGTCACATAGTTAATCTTTTATCAGTGGAGATACAGGTAACATGATGTTTTCACTTGTTATATGGCCGTGTGCATAGGCTGATACCACAGATCACAAGCCTCATGGCCTGCAGTTAAAGTACAAGGTACACATACACAGCCATCAGGCATGTGTGTGGAAGATAGAAGACAACCTCCATTTAAGTAATAATCAAGGCTTCCTGTTGCGTGAAAAGGGTGGTAAGGCAATTTAGCAGGAAATAAACCCCCTTGCGTTCCAGCTCACCCTCAGATAACTGGAGGAGCTGGGGGCGGCTGGGCTTAGATCCTGAGTGATGCCCAATCGAGCACTATCAGTCCGACAGCTGCAGATGCACCAAAGAGTGTGCTGCACTCTTGTACTCACGATTTATGGACCTACATGACTAAACCTGCAGAATTCAGCAGCGTCCTGCTGAGCACAGCTCAGCTGGGGTGGCTGGTTACAGACGGACGCAGTTCGATGAGACACCACAAGTCCGAGCACGTCAGTGCCGGATCCACTCGATAGGGTCCCGCACCCGCCGGCCAGTCACAACCTATGGACTCTTGTGGCCTCCACAGGCAGCAGCCCAGCAAGAAATAGTGCAGCAACTCTGTAAGCAGATGAAAGCACCTTTAATAGAGCAACAGGATTAATACAGATTTGTATGGATTGCTGGTGATAAACCACTGTCTGCAGAAGTCTATACAAACATTAAAGTTACAAGTTACCAAAAGTGTTATTAATTGCTTAAAGGTGACAAGTTACTACAAGCACTAAATTGGTAAAATAATTCTCTAGAGATTTTCTAAGTTTCCAAGGAAGATCTTCAGCTAAGTCTAGGTCTTAGTCTTACCCAAAGGCGTCCCAATAGGGGGGAGGAGAGGCTCAGCCCATTGGCTGATCCCAGGGGTCAGAGGTCTGTGATAGAGTCGTTCCTGACTTGTTGATGATGGCATCTTCCCTGACCGTGATGGTGTCTTCCCTAATTCCCTCCTTTCTTGGAGCTTTTTTTATACTATTTTTCTACCTGCAAGGTGGAGCTTGAGTGACTCTAGTCATACCTTTATGGTGATTGGCAAAAGGCACTTCTGCTCCCCTTTTATGGTAGAAATTACCAAAACTTAGAGATGCTCTCTGTGAGGGGGGTCAGTGTGCTGCAGTTATGTTCAGCCATTTTCTGATTTTTAGTTACCTCCAGCAATTACTCCGTACTTGCCATTACCTGTCTAGTGGTGAGTCTGCAGTTTGTCCAGCTTTTTTACAAAGGAAGCCATGAAAATAAAATTGTTAAGGTTCTGAAATAACTTACCTTTCTAACCTTTTTTTACTCATTATTAGCAAAGCTTGTGAATTGGAAACTAGACCTATATTACATCATGATCTGAACACAGCATATGATGGGGGGTTGGACTAGATGATTTCCAGAGGTCCCTTCAAACCCCTACCATTCTGTGATTCTGTGATGTCTGCATCAATATCTCATGAAATCAACATCTCATCAGGTGCAGGCATTTGAAACAAATCTAGTTGCTGCAAAGTTTTAAAGACTTTAGTTAGAAACAAATTAAGTTAGGCGTCCTTTAAAGAGAAGAGAAAAAAATATTGTTTGTACAGTTGGGAATAATAAATGCAGCATTTGAATGTTTAGTTTTAGAATGAAGAGCTACAAGAAGCAATCTCTTCAGTTTATAGATGCCACAACAGATAGATACATAAGCGACAGCGTGTCTGAACCGAGCTGGTTAAATGCTGGAGTCTGAAGCATTCCTTCAAGGATTTGCAGTATTTTTTCCAAACTAATTATTTAACAATTTTTTTTTTCATTAATCATCTTGTTTATGCAACTGAATGAATAATTCTCAAATGCATACAGATTTCTTGTGGTATCTGGAAAAGAATATTTTGTTAGACTGGCTCAATGCAGTTGAACTCCATGGGAAAGAGATGCACTAGCAAGTGGTGTACAGCTGTACTGCGCTTCTCGTTTCTACAGGATACTGTGGAAACTTTAAGTATATAAAAGAGTTCAGTAAAGTAAAACATTAAATCATGGAAGAAGACCCTTTTGCAGCTACTAAAAGTGATCATTCAAAATTTAATTTTGGCCCAGAAAGTCACTGTTATGGCTGATGGCTCTTATGACTGGAACAGATACTAGAGGAAAATCACTCTGTCTTTGTCTGTGTTCTACATACTCTGTAGTGGATTTTTAGCAACTGTTTGTTATATAGAGATGATTTATGGAGAAATAGTATCTGAAAAAAAAAAAAAAAGTCACCATATTGTAATAAAAGAAGGTAAATCTTCCTTGCGGCCTTCTTTGTTCTCTTGCATGTTTGCTGCTGTGTTTGTGCCACAGAGATGTAATTTACCATGAGAATAAGTATTTTACTTAAGTTCTTATTTTGGATTTCAAATCAGTAAGCAGGTAGCTATAGCCCAGAGAGTCTTAAAAGTTCTCTCGCAATTTGTTTTGTTCCTTACCTCAGTACATAATGTCTAAAATTTGCAGAGTTTATGTAATGCAATCACATGATTGAAGAATCAGACTTCTACTGGTTTAAATGTTATATCCTTCCATTCAGCACACACAGACTGAGAGTAAAGCTGTGTCTTGAACTTTTGTTTTACAGCAGTCATATTTAATGAACATAGTAATATCCAATCCCTTTTATCTTCACCAAATATTCTTTACTTAATAGTTCACAGTTTTTCCACAATGCAATGTTCTTGCATTCTTAAGACAAAAAACAATTTAATTTTAAAATGTCATAACAGAGTTGGTAGGAATTTATGTGGAGAAAGTTCTGTAGTGTTTGAAACACTCACAACATCTGTAGTTTCCATTGTTGGTGTGGGCTGCCTTCCTATAAAGATCTCATTAGGCCTGTTAGTATACGATTGAATATTAGTGATCACAAATTTACTATCTTTTATTTCATTTTTGATTTTCTTTTTGTTTATCAGTACTATAACTGTATTACAGTCTGGTTGTCTACAGGCAGACTTTAGAGATACTCAAGTTCACCTTTTAACAGCCTTTTATATAGCTTTTATATAACTGTATATGCACCTTTTATATAGCTGTATAACTTTAGAAGTTTCAGTAGATTTTTTTAATTTATTTTATTTTTTTTTTACCTTGGATGTCAGAAATCCCAAGCCACATCCAAAAAACTTTCTGGAACTGTAATTTATGATGAGTTCCCTTACTTTTTTATTCATTGTGTAGTTGATTTACCTTGATTGCAACCTTGACTGGTTTTGTGCAAAACTTCAGATTTTTAAAATTATTATTATTTTTTCTTTATTATATTATATTTACAAAAATAGCTTTTCAAACTAACTTTTTTAAATTCCCTGTCACTAGTGTTTTCATTATAAGGGTAAACATACAAAATATTATTCTCATGAAGACCATCTGTCACTTTGTAGGTTTTAATCACCTCTTAAATGCGTAATCTTTACAACTTAGTGTCTGCAAAAATTGTTTGATAGAGTTTTACTTTCTGAGGAAGCATTTGGATTATATTGTGAATATACTTTTAGCAATTTGAAGCCTTGTATTAGAAAGGGGGGAAAAGACAGTTTATAGAAAAGGTGTTAAAATATAAGTTTCTGTCTAGTTTTCAGTGCTGATATTGGAAATGAAGTATTTGACTATACAGGTTGCATTTGACAATTTTTGGGCTGCTTAGTGATGTGTTAATTCTCTTTAACAAGAATGAAGGCCGTAACACTTGGCTGTCCTTGTTGTCTTGACTAGGAACATTGCAGTATATGGCTCCAGAAATTATCGATAAAGGACCAAGAGGATATGGTGCACCAGCTGATATCTGGTCACTTGGTTGTACCATTATTGAAATGGCAACAGGTAAACCTCCGTTTCATGAGCTAGGGGAGCCTCAAGCAGCAATGTTTAAAGTAAGTGCAGCTTTTTTGCTATAAAGTTTATGAATTTTCAAATACTAACTTATTTTTTTCATATTAATTTAAGTGGTAGTAACCTTTTGATGCATGGGTTGTTTTGCATAAAGCCACAGTCTGACCTGCGTTCTTAGTTCTCACTGAATGATCCTTCTCTGCTCTAAGCTGTTTTTCTCTAGGGGGTAATCATTTATTTTTGTGCTGGAAATAGGTCGTGACTCAGAGCAGCAACCTGGAAAACGGCTGAAGACTTATGAAAGCTAATATTCTCTACCCTCGTACTTCTATCATCTCCTACTCTTGGTTTACGATTTCCTTCTTGGCAATCAGTCTCTCCAATGATGACAACCAAGTTATTTCTGCTCCTTTAAGTCCTTTTTTATAAGCCTCTCTCCCAGAGGATCTGTTTGCCTTGTCTTTCAGAGGCCCAGTCTCTGCAACATGGAAGTGATGGTGGAAGGGGGTGGGGGGCTAACTTCCCAGGATTTCTGGTCCTTTGGATCAAAGTTACTTCCTTGGTAAACTATTGCATCTAGTACTTTATTTCTTTTAGTGTATCTGTTTTCAAATGCACAGATTAACATTTGAGAAGAGAATGCTTCACATAGTTTTGATAATCAAAGTATTCAGAAAAAAGTTACTTGTTTTAATTCTAAAACTAACAGTAGTTTAAAAGTTATGATATGTTAATGTGTCAAATATGCAGACTGAAATTTTTTGTTTTTTCCACTGTCTTGCAATAGACCTTTAGTAAAGTACTTGAGTTTTTACATGTGCTTCAAAGTCCTCGTTCTTATAATGGTGAAAATACCATATCCATAACTCAGAAAACTGCTTTAAATAATCAACATTGTTAATTTTTTTATGTATGTTGTTGAAAGTCACTGGGTAAGCATTAGAGTAATTATTACTGGAACCATGGTAGCAAAAGCAGATCTTTATCAAGTGCAGTCAGCTGGGCTGCAGTTCAGCATGGCACGTAACAGCATGCGTCATACCGGGCCTGTGAGCTGTCCCATGCACCACAGCTAACAGCAAAGGAGGGCATGGTTACAGGCTTTGATGTAGCTATTGCAGTGGTATAACATGTCACCTTGGTGCTGTCAGTTTGTAGCACTACCTCAGAAAAAGCTGCCTGGGTGAACATGGTTTGGTTCACTAAAGCTTTCGTGGGGGAGCCATGGAAAGGCTTTATTCCACATCGCTGTAAATGTAAGATGTGGTTCTGTCAGCAGATGCCTTTTCATCTTGTGTGTCTGGCACGTAGTGGAACTGTTCAGTGAGTTACATGTCTTATTTTTCAGCACAGTTTATTGAACTGTCAGGAAGTGCTGGTTCAGTTCTGGGTGCTTGATGAGATCTGCAAAGGCTCACGAGATGAGCTCTGGCAGGACTGTCCATGTCCCCGTGTCCTGTCCATAAGCACCTCCAAGCTGCAGAGCTGTGTTCTGAAGTCTCAGAATTGTCATTTTTAAAATTAAATTTCTTGCCCTTCTTTCTTCAAGGATGTGGCAGAGTTTTTAGCGTTGTTATTGCAGGCTGTGTTAACGTGCTGCAGTAGCATTTGTTTTTGTTTTCTGTTTCTTGACTCTGCTGGGACCTGCTTGGAACTGCTTCTTGCTGGGCACCATGAATTGCAAACTGTGGTTTCTTGTTGTTGTGTAATAAAAGTACGCAAGCTGGAAGCTAGGTCTGAAGCCAGGAATGAAGCAGGCCAACTGGGCAGGCATGTGAAAACAAGCCTGGAAAACTTGGGATATTGAACTTCTGAGGTCTCCACCTCCACACACGCGCACACTGTCATGCGCTGGGTGGGTGAGGAAGGGGGAGGTCTGAGTCTGGCTGTGGAATCAGTATGGAGATTGTAAATGACCAAAGAGTTGGACAAAGTAGAGAAAAGGGGGCTAGAGGAAACAGAACTGGAAATAATTCCTGGCTGTACATTAGCTGGTATTTCATCTATGAGCACAATATGTGTGCATCTGTGTGAAAGGAGTGCAAACAAATGAGTTAAATAGAAATAAACTAACATTGCCACAGACTTTCACAATGGTTGCAACAGAACTTACTCTCCTTGAACCACACAGCTGAAGATAAGATCAGAGACATGGATTCAAATTTCCTAGTCCTGGTTTGGGCTGTCCTGGGTTTTGTTCGGTGCCTAAGGGTATAACTTGGCACGGCAGTGCTACCAGCTGCTGCCACTGCCCCAGCTGAAGCTGTGTCTGTGAGCCTGTCCCCAGAGTGCCCAAGGAGGAGTGGGCTGACCATGTCAAGAGCAGTTGGCATAGCAAACAGGTGACTGTCATCTCTGCTCCAAAGCAAAAATCTTTCTGGGCTGATGTTTTGAAGTGTTGAAACTGTAAACCCCATTTATAAAGCACTGTTCAAAATATGCTTGGGAATTTACAAATCAGATAAAATGCTCCATCAGACAAGGTAAATGTATAGAAGTTGTATCTTGCCAGCAGGACATAACATCAGCTTATTTATTTATTTATATATTTAATGTCTTTATTAAAGAAATCAATTTATTTGCAGAGGTTAGCAAGCTGCATGTGTTAAAAATGTTATGCGCAGGAAATACTGGGTTTTGAACGTGCTTAGAGTCGTGGTTTGGAAGGGCTTCATGCATTATTAGCATTTTCTATTCGGTACTGTTGTTTGAACAGAAGCACGACTGCTCACATTTGTTCCTTCAACCTGCATTGAAGCTGAACCACTATTGTGAGTGCCTAATGGTGCTACAGTGTGTTAATGCAGCTGTATAATGAGATTATTTAAACAGCTCTTCATTTTAGCAAGCAGCTGGCACTTGTTTGACTGCTGGGCTACTGTCTCCCTCGTGGCCGCTATGTTCCTGCTTGTTCTCTAGAGCCTGCTTTATGTAAAGATGCAGAGACTACAAGCCATCATCCTGGCAGATACGTGCCGTGCAGGGCACATGTGTTACACAGCTCTTGCTTCAAAACATTTATGGCACATTGGCATTAGAGAATAAGAAGGCAGTGAAGGAGATGGAAAGATCACTAGGGAACAACCTGTCCTGTAGAAGCACGTTTTTCATTACTTAAAGAAAGAGCTGGGGGGGAGGGGGGAGGGATCTTGTTAAACCTTTGGGTATCATGTGATTTTTAGTTAAATAACACTGAAAGGCTAGGAAAGACATCTGGCCCAAGTGCCAGGGGTGGTGACAAGGTCTGGCAAGGTCATTGTGAGCATTTGTACACTGAAATTTGGCAGTGGCAGGAGCAGAACAGGTGCAGGCCCCAGGCAGTTGGTGCTCAAGGAGGAAGTTATTCCCGTTTCTGGGCACGAATGTACTGGAAGAGTCAGCAATGGAGAGATACAGTACTAGGCAGGGGTGATGGGAACTGTATGCAATAGCTGGAGGAATTTGTGGCTGATAATAGAAGCATCATTTGAAGCACTTGGTGTGGATAATGTGCATATGCTGGCATGGCCTGAAGGTTGATGGTTGAATGCATCCGTAACTTTACATTTGTGTAGTACCACATGAACTCTCAATCCGTAGTTACAATGAAGTAAAACTGGATCAAAGCCTTGTTGTCACTTTTCTGTTTTGTGTGGGTACCTGGATTGCTCCTTTTCTATGAGAGTCAGCAAAAGTGTGAAAGATCATACTAAGAAAGCTTTGGCCCATGGCCTCCTTGCAGTTGTTTAGTTAAAATAATTATAGAATCACAGAATGGTTTGGGTTGGAAGAGACCTTCAAAAGTCATCTAGTCCAATCCCCCTGCAGTGAGCAGGGATATCTTCAACTACATCAGGTTGCTCAGAGCCCTGTCCAGCCTGAGCTTGAATGTTTCCAGGGATGGGGCTTCTACCACCTCTCTGGGCAACCTGGTCCAGTGTTTCACCACCCTCATCCTAAAAAATTTCTTCCTTACATCTAGTCTAAATTTACCCTCTTTCAGTTTAAAACCATTACCCCTTGTCCAGTCACTGCAGACCCTGATGAAATTTTTGTTCCCATCTTCCTTATAGGCCCCCTTCAATAGGCTGCAATAAGGTCTCCCTGGAGCCTCCTCTTCTCCAGGCTGAGCAACCCCAACTCTCAGCCTTTCTTCAGAGGAGAGGTGCTCCATCCCTCTGACTGTTTTTGTGTCCATCCTCTAGACTTACTCCAACAGGTCCATGTCTGTCTTGTGCTAATTTACATTTGTGTTTTACTTGCAGGTTGGGATGTTCAAGATTCATCCTGAAATTCCAGAATCGCTGTCCGCTGAAACAAGGGCCTTTATTTTGCTCTGTTTTGAACCTGATCCTAGTAAACGTGTTACAGCATCTGATTTGCTCAGAGATTCCTTCCTGAAACAAGTAAACAAGGGCAAGAAAAACAGAATTGCATTCAAGCCTTCAGGTAAGGAATTATCAGCCAAATGCAAGTCAACATCATCATTAAGTGTTATATAAAAGATTGGAATCATTAAGCACTCTCTTCTACTAAGGATATTTCTTGTGCCAGGAAAGCAGCAGGAACTCAACTGCTGAAAGTGCCTGTGGTTTGTAATTAGACATATTTAGATTTAACAATTCCCACAAAATATAGTGACTTGTTTATTTTGTGTTTTGCTTGCTGAAACCTCCCAACCCCATTTTTCTTCTCCTCAAAAATAAATGCCTCATTTATAGTAAATTAGAATTAGAGAAATGACATTTGATTAAGAGTTTCCAAAGCAATTCTGCATCTTAGATTCACAATTATATACACTTCAGAGAGCTGAGTTTTCTAGAGTAGGTGCTTGGCATCTGAAAATGTGGGTCTGTTAGGTGTTCAAGTCTACAAAGGTCAGCATTTTCAGACCTGATATGTAACCTGGAAATTTGGCACTTAGGTGCTGAAGTAGCTGTTCAGCAGGTTGTTTTGTTTTACCAGCCTGGCATGTTCTTTCCCCCCTCAGTATATCAGCCACTTTCTCAGTGATAACAAATTTTAATATAGACCTGCCAAATAAATAATTAGTGTTTGAATGAACTGTCCATTTAAAAACAGGCAAAGCCATTGGTCTTGCTGCTTCTTTCCCCTGTCTGCACACACACACTTGCACACACTCCCAATGCAAATTGAATTGTTTCCCTTTTTGAGCTTTTCCCCCCCTCAGCAGGGAACATTTGAAAGAATGGAATTCTAAGGGGAAAATCTAGGAAAGAATTTGTAACATCTAGCTGAACTGGTTTCAGCAAGGAAATTGGCATCATCTCTTGACCTAACCCGTACCTTCTCCTCCCCTCCTCCTTTCTTCTCTTTCCTGCTTAATGATGAGGTTATGGAGCTTTTTCAGATGGCCTGAGGATCTGGTGCTGCAGGGTTAAGCATTGGGCTGCAGCAAGAAGCAAGCTCAGTGATGGCCATGGATGTGAGCAGAGTGGGCAGATGGTATGAAAACTGTGTGTTGGATGAGGAGAGGGAAAAGCAACGTGGCTGCAGCAGAGTGTGTGAAGCTGGGGAAAGCTGTGCTTGCTGGCTGCCGCAGCCATCTCCAAATGGAGTTTGGGGGCGTAAGGCAGGTCCTGGCCCAGCAGTTGCCACAGTCGCAGCTGCAGCACTTCACTGTCTCCTCCTGCTACTGTTTTCCTCACTGCCAATTTCCTCAGCTTTGTCCCCATCTTTCCATCCTATCTCTATCCCTTTTTTCTTTCCAGCAATAAAGGCAGCCCAGAGTAAATCTCAGCCCTTACTCTTGGGACAGCAACTTCCAATTTTCTGTATTGCTGAGATGCCTTGAACCAGTTCTTACAAGGTGACATATATAGTTTCATTTCTGTGACTGTTCAACCTCAGCCATTTGAACATCAGTCCTGTACCATGGAGTACGTCAGAGCTCTCTGAACAACTTCTAGCTCTCTTCCTGCCCCATTTCCACATAATTTGTAGTGACAAGCATCAAAAACTTCTGTGGTATTTTAGCTTCATGGATGAGTGCATGCTGAGCTGACAGAACTTCCTTACCTTTCCCATTTCACAGCTGCAAGCTGGCAATCAGGATTATAGTAAGCTCTCAATATCTTTTTTTAAAATTATTTCTTTTTACTTTCAAGGTGAATTGGAAAGGGACAAGAGATTTCCTTTGGGCTACTGCTAAGAGAGAGAGTCCTTACTGAGGGGAAGGGGATATGTGAGCGAGGCAGATGCCTTGGGTGTCAGAGAGGGAGCAGATATATGTCTGTTAACACAGTTGAGCAGAGGTGAGGAGGGCAGGTAGCAGAGTGCTCTCTGCCTAGAGGTCCAGCTGGTGGAGCAGCTGATGGTAACCCATTGGTTTGATTCAGGCTCTTTGAACAGCTGCATATCCAGTTCTACCACTTTGTGAGACCAGCAGCAAGGGAGAGTGTGTGTGTATCTATATCTGTGTGTGTGTGTGCATGCAAGAGAGGGTAACAAAATGGCATTTCGTATGAGTATCTAGCTGCTTTGCTGTCTTTGGGTTCATCTGTTAGCTCGTTCACACCTTTTATTGGTTATGCATATAATGATTTTGATTTGTATTGCTGCTTTCTATCACCGAAGTTACCTCTCCCTCAGCCATTTTGCAAAATGAGGTGTTAGTAATAATGAAGATGATCATAATTGTTTTAAGCACATTGACCTTTGCTGCCTAGTTCTGTTCTGTGTTTTACAATGTTTGTTCATAGATTATAATCGTAATACATCCCTCCCACTGCCAATCCACGGAGAACAGGCTGGCAGCAGCAGCAGTGAGCATGGCTCTGTTTCACCAGACTCTGATGTACAGCATGACATGTTTTTTGAAAGGCCAAAGAGATCCATTTCAGAGATTCAGACAAAGCATCCCCTCTCCCATTTACTAAGGTAAAGCTTTTACTTGTCGCTTGACACCCATGTGGGATTATGTGGATTTAATTCACATTATAATTTATCTGAGGGCAATTTATTCATGCAATGACTAGATAAGCAGGTGTGTTAAACAGCAAGAGAGTTGCATAGGCAAGTTACCAGTTCATTTAAATATTGTCTATATTTAATTAATGAACAATCATTATTTCTCCTTAAGGTTTCCATGTATTTATATATTTTTCCTCCCCAGCAAATAAATGTCAGTTATCTTATTTTACTTCCATGTACTCATGAAAAAATGTGGGAAAGGGGCAGTAGAAAGACAGTTCTGCTGCTCAAGGAGCACAAAGCAGTATTTTCAAATGAGTACGTTACAGTATGGGGCCAGAAAAACAGTTATCTCAGTCCAGGGTTTTCAGCTTTCCTCCCCAGAACTGAACCAGTGCTGGCTGACAGCAATGCCAGCCACTTCCCAGGATGGAATCAGCCTTGTGCTTTCAGCTTCGGTGGGGTTTATGCCAGCTGCGGATCTGAGCCATCTTCTGTCTCAGAATTGGTGTTTAGCGGCCTGAGCAATCCCCTGCTGTACTTTAACTCACGTTTAACCTCCGAAGTATCCCTACTCACTTCTGGCAGTGCTGCCGTGTCGCTAATGCTGAGGTCTCTCTTGTGTATGTGGCCGGGTTGCTGACACAGCGTGCCTGATGAGGGCTCAGCCTCGGAGGACAGAAGCGCTTCTCCTTCCGTTGAGGACAAGGATTCTGGTCTGTTTCTGCTGCGGAAGGACAGTGAACGCCGAGCCATCCTATATAAAATCCTTAAGGAAGAACAGAATAAAGTTGCTTCCAATTTGCAGGACTGTATTGCACAGGTAATTTCACTTCAGCTCTTCTTTTCCTGTGTCAAAGGGAAAATGACAAGCCAGGTAGTATTATTTCTTTTCTGAACACTAATAAACAAAGGTGCTTGGATTGTTCCTTCTGAAAATATGAAAATATTCTGGGAGCGCTCACTGGTGGTGAGGCCGGCTGTCTTTAATCTCAGAGATCGATAACTGTGTGAGCTGGTGTCCAAATGGACAGCAAACACCACCTTTTCGCCTGCTGCTGGGGTTTTTCTTAAGAGGTGAATGTTTGGGGCGTCTGACGTGGGGTTGGTGGGCTGAGGTGGGTGGGTTGGGTGGGTTTAACGTTGTGCTTTGTTCTGGCTTTTAAGGACATGGAAATGGAACACCAGGTATAATAGGTACGATTTGCTTTAAGGATAGAGAACTGATTAACAATTCTTAATTCAAAGCGAATGTAAACGAGGTGCCAAGAACACAGTACATGAATCTTAAAAAAGCTAAGGTAGATTTCTGTGGAGGGAAGGGCTGAGTGGGAAGATTTAGTGACCATAAAGAGAAGCAAGAAAAATCATGTGTTCAGTTAACCTGTAGCCAAGCAATGCCACACACCAGTAACAGAGTTGATTGCTTTGCCTTTTCTTCTTAATGTCTGCATCTAACGTGCCCCTGATGTTACCTGTTCTTATCAAAGCCATGGTTTTCCACCTGGACTGTATTTGCATGAAGGAGAGCCTGCTGACTGGTGGTGTCCCCAGCCAGATGTTGGTCCTGGGGCAAAGGCCCTTGCAGCACAGCTGCTCCTGGGGCAGCCCCAGCCCGGTGTGGGCAGCGGCTCCACACAGCGTTGGGGTTTGCTTCTCCCCGTTACTCGCTTCCCCTGTAAGCTGCCTCATCACCCCAGACCCCGGGGGCTCCTGCAGAGCTGTGCAGGCCCAAGAGAAAGGCTCACAAACAAGCAACTGGGGTAAATTTCTGCTCTGAGCAGAAGCTGAAAAATAGCTTATAGCCTTACAGAGGACTAAAATTCGTATGTGATTTCTTAGTCAGAAATAACCAGAGCTCTAAATATTTTCCAGGATAAAGAAGGATTATTTAGTAACAGCAAGTCCTACCTCAGTCTCCAGCTGTTTTGCAGCACTGCTGTAATCATCTCTTTTCCAGAATTTCTATAATACTTCTCCCTTTACCTTTTAATTATACAGGTGCTTGTTCTTACAGACACTTGGATGGCTTTAATTGTAGGGGTTACGGACAGCAAACCACGGAAGGAACACTTGAGTCCTATCACTGTTTAATCGTAGACTTTTTTCTGACTTATGATAAATGCTCTATAAGCCTATTTTTTTGCCTAAGGAAATAAAATGTCTGCATAATTAATATAGGTTGAGATTCAGCTTATTGAAAGGATAGCATCTTAAAAATCTGAATCTCTTACTGGCTCTCTCTGCTCTTTTTATGGAGGAGAGCTGCCCTCTGCAGTACATTGCAGAAATTGGTAGGTATTATCTGGAACCTCTTCCCTTTGTTGCAGCCACAGTAGCAGTAGACTTACTCTATTTTTCAGGAAATAGGAATTACTATTAAAAAAAAAAAAAGTTAGAAAAAGGTAGAAAATAAAGACTTTGCAGAAACGAAAGTGCTGTGATTTCTGTGCATTGGTGTGAAATATACATGGACGAAACTATAAATTGTAACCCTAAAAATACTAATGCTACTTATTAGATGTTTAATGGTTCTGGGAAATACATTTTCTTTCCTCCAGAGCTCTGAAGAGCTGCAACTTTCAGTGGCCCACATCAAGCAAATTATTGGGATTTTAAGGGACTTCATACGCTCTCCAGAGCAGAGAGTGATGGCTTCTACCATATCCAAGTTGAAAATGGATTTGGACTTTGACAGCACTTCCATCAATCAGATTCACCTGGTGCTGTTCGGATTTCAGGATGCGGTGAGTTCCTCACCTAGTGCAGAGGGAACGGAATTCTTCCTGGACAGAGCTCACCCCAGGGGTTTGCAGCTTCCTCACTGTTCCTCACTCCAGTTCCTCATTGTACTGTAGCAGGGCTTGAGTGTCACAGTCTGGGGACTGTTTGAAAGCTCTAGCCCAAAACTAAAAATCTGTTCTTGACTTTCAAAGGTGGGGTGTTTAGTAACAGTGCAGTTGTTACTTTATAAAACTTCATCTGACTATTGAGAAACAAGATTCTCTTTCCTAAGGTGTAAGCAAATGTTGTTTGCTGCTACTTTAACTTGCTTATTTATTCATAGGTGAACAAAGTATTAAGAAATCACTTAATAAGGCCCCACTGGATGTTTGCGATGGACAACATAATTCGCCGTGCAGTCCAAGCAGCAGTCACTATTCTTATTCCAGGTAAATCAAGGCAGCTGGAAACACTAAGTGGCTGTTTGCGTATCGAAGAGTTATATCAAATGGAACAGTTTAGATATTTAATCTGTCAGCATGCCATTAACTGCATCCCATGTGCCACTACATCAAAGGCACAGGGTCAGAATGTTATACAGAAAGAAGTGTGGATCTGGGGGATTAATGCTCTATTTGCAGTACCAAAGCACATAATGAGGAGATAACCAGTGGTTCTGCACCATCATTGTGGTCCAACCATGGAAAAAAAAGGCAAATTAAATTCAGTCCAAGCTGGAGCTTTTCTAGTAAGAAAGAAAATGACTCTGTACAACATTTTAATGATATCCAAGGTGGGTAACATTGCACAAGTCTGCTTATGTGTTCTGAAAAGGGATTACTGAGCTGTGGAATAGATGCAGAGAAGGGAGTGCATTAATATGCAGAGGAGTATGATTTTTAGTCTACAAGATGGATAGTAGGAAAAATCACCACCACCGAATAGGAAGATAAATTACTAAGAACTGTCTAAAACAAGTCCAAGTTGGAAATTTGCAAGTAGTTTTGTTGCTCTTTAAAGTGCTGAGCACCCCTTCGAGTATGAAAATATTCTGAAAACGCTCACTGGTGGCGAGGCCAGCTGTTCTTTGGTGGGAATGGTGGTTACCTGCAGCAAGTTCTGAGAGAAATGGTGTTAGAAACACTGCCTGGGAAAGAGGAAAGCTTTGAAACTCTTTGGTATTTCTTCTACTTACACTGTTGCCTTTTACCAGAGCTTCGAGCTCACTTTGAGCCAGCATCAGAGACTGAAGGTGGGGACAAGGATGGTGAAGAAGCGGAGGACAGTTACCAGCCCACTGAACAAAATGGGGCTGAGGATCCTGCCGTCACATCAGGAGTCAGCACCCTTAGTTCTGTGGTGTCACAGGAGGCTCAGCAGCAGCTTAGCCTGGAGTTGGGCAGACTTAAACAAGAGACCTTAAGGTAACCCTCCTATAAAGATTGCGGATTTATCTTCAGACAGTCTTTGAAATGTTCCCAGATGTTGCTTTCCACAGTGACATGTACACGCATAGCAAACACTGGTCACCTGCTATGACTGCCTTGTGATAAAGCAGACCTTCCAGGAACACAAATGGATTCAGAATACGCTGGCAGCACCAGTATGACAACTCAAGAGCCCTCAGTACAACTTTTGTTTTTGTGTAATTATTTTTCAGTTGCAGAATGTCATGTTGGATTTCTACTGTTAAGTATATTAGGCTTGTGTCACTGTGCTGGTTTCCTTCCTGCTTCCCTGGCTCCTTGGATGCCACCTGACCCAGTGGCAGTGCCCTCAAAGCTGTTCCTGCAAGGAAAGGCCAGAGCAGCTCTGTCCCAGCCCTCCGGCCAGGCTGCCCATGAAGTAGCACAAGCAGAGCTCAGCAGAGCCCCTGTCCTGTTTCTCCTGGGTTACATTTGTAGGCTGCTGCCAGTGTGTCAACAGCTGAAAGTCCTGTGCTTCTTTATGCTTGTGATGTAAATCTGTGATCAGAAAGTCCTTGTTAAAACAACATCAGCATTATACTGTTCAGCAGTAAATTACGCTATACAGGCAGCAGCTCTACCCAGGGAGGCTACTAAATAGGAACAGAATTTACAAGCTATTCACTAAATTCTGCAAAGATGAAAGCCTTAAACTGCCGCCTCTAAGCTGAGTCTCAGACAAACAAAACAAAATCTTTAAGCCATAAAATATGTTACTTAAGATAGTACCTTTCAAGTGTCTCTGCCCTTTGGTAATCATTAAAAATGAAGAGTATTTTTTTCAGATAGACTTATTCTCAGTATGGTGGTAGCTGATCTCTCATATGCTAACAGGCTTTTGGAAGACCTCGTTCAGAAGGAGAAGGAGTATCAGACCCTCTTACGACAATCTTTGGAGCAGAAAACTCAGGAACTGCGTTTGCTTCGACTAAAACTTAAACCTGAAGGTATGAGGAGATACTGCCACTTTGACAGTTGCACAGAAATTTATTGGATTGTGCGTGTTTAAAGGATAAAAGATGCAAGCTTCAGTGGTCTGAAAACCACTTTTGCCCTAGTTTTGAGGTGCACTAACCTATACTTTTGTTTTCTGTTAAAGACTCCCAAGGGTCTGCAACAACTTGTCGTGACAATGCAGACCCTGAGCTCATGAACTGGCTGAAACAACAAGGAGCAGACCTGGATGCCATTAAGAGGGTAAAAAAAAAATCACCTAAAAAAAAAAGTCACTGTAGTCATAATTAGCAGCTTGGTTTCAAGGAAGGATGATTAATTTAGGAATAAATTTGCCTTTTAGTTTGCTGAAGAAGATTACACCCTAAGTGCTGTCCTTAATGATATCACTAAAGATGATTTGCGGTATCTTCAGCTGCGGTAAGGAAGTGTTTCTCATTTGATTGTTAAGAGCTTAAGTAAAGTAGTTGGTAAGAACACTTTTTTTTTAAGTTAGGTCAGTGATAGTTCAGTGACAACTGCTGTGAATGTCAGCTCTGATTTTCTATTTAAAAGTTTTTCACATCTTAACTGATGCACCATAACAACTACACTAGAGTGCTTCAAGCCATCAATGTTTTGTCATTTATCAAGGGTGGGAGCTATTTTTGCACCATTCAGGATGATGTAATCATATGGAAAATAGGAATAAAGAACTTATTTTTTCTACTCATTGATTCACAGCCTTTCATCATCATTCTGTTAACCCCAGGCCGAGCTGGGGTTGTTTTAAACTGTAGTGTTTTCTATGTACTGTCATAACTGGTATGTTCTTGGGACTTCTAGATTTTACTTCTTGCTCCTTTTAATGGAGATGAGGGAGTTTTCCCTAACTGTTCTCCATTCTCCTTCACACAGGGGTGGTCTTCTCTGCAGAATTTGGAATGCAATATTAAACCACCGACAAACATCGGGTAAGACCTCGGTGCAGAAGGTTAATGCTTTGGAAGAACCTGTAACAGGAATAAACAAATGAAAGATACATTCCTAACATTTAACTTATTAGATGTATATATGTATGTATAGTGGCCTTGCAGGTTTTGCACAATTACAGAGCTTGTCTGACCATCAGTGTAATACACAGTGAACAGTAACAGCTTTTAAGTAGGTGTCACTGCACTTCAGTTATTTACAACAGAGTAATGCAGAAGTCAAATGCCTGTCACTGTAATAATATAAAGCATTAGCTGAGGAAAAAACCTTTTCTGCCAAACAGGTACCACACACTTGAACTGGCTTTAGCATTGTTAAAACTGTGAACTTAAGCTGTGTTACAGTTCTGCTGGCTGATAGGGAGGGGATATGCTAGAGCGTATGTCACCCCTTCATGGATGAATGTATGGGGGTTTTTTGTATTAAAGCTACTCTCACTCAACTATTAAGAAAAGCCTGGTGTGATGTTTTCATTTAGGAACTTTTCTGCAGCAAAAACATAGCATCTAAATGGCTTTTTTGGTGTTTTTTGAGGAAAGTGGGTCATCAAGAAGCAAAGCAAACAGACCACCAGATAAATGTTGTTAAAGTTTAATATATTTTTTTAACATTGTACATAAGACAGCAACCAAAACAGAAGTCAGTAAAGCAAATATATAGCAATTTAAATAAACTGTTCCTTTCTCTTAATTTAGCTCCTTCTGAAACAACATTCAGTATGTTTTAAGGAAATCCATACTGAAACAGACTTCCCTACACATTTCTTTTGAAAGAGCTCTTAAATAAGCTTAAGGTTTGTTTTGGAGTCATTACAGTTCCTGTAAATGCATTTACTTATTCTTATGAATAAGTTATGCAGACAAAAAGGCCTTTAGCTGACAGACTTGTACCTGATCCACTGGTTTGGGCCACGCACTTCAAAGGGAGGCTCATTGAAGTAGATGTGGTTACCTAGTTCTTCCAATGGTGGCTCTGGATCAGTGGTAGCAAACTGAGCAGCTTCCTCAATCTCCTTTCTTACTGCCACATCAATTTCCTAAACCAAAAATGGATGCTTATTATAAGAAGGCTCCAAAAAAGCAGCAGAATTTGGAATTTAAACAAAATTATTAAGTATTGGTCAGAATTAGTGTTAACACTATCTCTACACATGTGAAAATTTCCTTCCTACTACCTCAGCCCAGGAAAGACACGGAGCTGTTGGAGTGGGTTCAGGGGAGGGCCACAAAAATGATCAGAGGGATGGAACACCTCTCCTATGAGGACAGGCTGAGAGAGTTGGGTTTGTTCAGCCTGGAGAAGAGAAGGCTTCAGGGAGACCTTATTGCAGCCTTCAAGTACTTAAAGAGGGCCTATAAGGAAGATGGAAACAAACTTTTTAGCAGGGTCTGCAGTGACAGGACAAGGAGTAATGGTTTTAAACTAAAAGAGGGGAGATTCATACTAGGTATAAGGAAGAAATTTTTTTTAAATGAGGGTGGTAAAACACTGGACCAGGTTGCCCAGAGAGGTGGTAGAAGACCCATCCCTGGAAACATTCAAGGTCAGGCTGGACGGGGCTCTGAGCAACCTGATCTAGTTGAAGATGTCCCTGCTCACTGCAGGGGGGTTGGACTAGATGACCTTTAAAGGTCCTTTCCAACCCAAACCATTCTCTGCTTCTATAAACTGCAGCATTTGTCCCTTTTGAATAGTACTGGTCTTATTACCAGAGGAACATGACCCAACTGAGCCACTCTATTTTCAATTCTGATTCTGGAAAACACAGTGTCAGCATCAGAGGGTTCCTGGCTCCTTCACTAGGATTTTTCACTATCAATAATTCCCCTTTTAGAGACTTACTCCCTTCCTAGGTAGTCAAGAAAGCTTGGGTAATTTTGATTTCTACATTTTAGTACTTGACAAGAGCAGTATGTGAAACACCACCACCCATACACACAGCCTTGCACCCCTGAGTTACACACAGCACCCAAAAGCACAATGCTTTCCCAGCAGAATGGAACTTCCTTAGTTGGTCTGCAACAAAACTTCACCTTCACTAATAAAAGTTAAGTTAAAACTTCACAAGTTCAGAGCACTGGAACAGGCTGCCCAGGGAGGTTGTGGAGTCTCCTTCTCTGGAGACATTCAAGACCCGCCTGGATGCCTTCCTGTGTGATCTCATCTAGGTGTTCCTGCTCTGGCAGGGGGATTGGACTGGATGATCTTTCCAGGTCCCTTCCAATCCCTGACATTCTGTGATTCTGTGAAAACAAACTCTAAGGACCTTCAAAGAACAAGTGATGCACACTGCCCTATGATGTGCTTTTTAGGTCTCATTAGTGTATGAATTGCTTAAATAGCAACTAAAAGCCATACCTTTAATTCTTCAATGCTAGCAAGGTTATTGTTAACCATCCTGTCCTTCAGCAAAGTAATGGGATCACTTTTGCTTCTCACTTCTTGAATTTCTTCTCTAGTACGATAGCTAGGAGTAAAACAAAGATAGGAACCTCTTCAGTGGTATGCTCAAATAAAGGTGAGGTTCTGGACACACTCACTTTTAGAAAAAGGCGTGACCAAAGAACTGTCAGTGAAAATACAGCAACATTAATCACTCAAAGGGTGGCAAAGCTACCTCTAGGACCCTTCTTGGATCTGTGACAAGTGTAATATAGGCAGGAAAAGGGGAGCAATCCCAGCCTGAGACAGTTACTACAAGGGCCCATCTTTCCTCCTTCCCATCTCCCCTCAGTAGGGCTAGATGACTTGCTGCACGCTTCCAGTTCACTACACAGTTCCAACTGGGATACACCTCTACTTCATGCAGATCAGTTCAGGTATGTCAGCTGGTACAACACCCGAGTCTTTTTTGGCACCTGTATTTTTATATTTTTAAGAAGGGTTCCACATGACTGGACAGTCCAAACTGTTCCTATAATTTTAGCTTACAGGACTTCAAATACTCTAAAAGCCCTAGAACAGCATGCTGCTTTTCAGTCAAAGCTTAATTAGACCACATCATAAAGTCACACTGGAAGTAGAATCCATTAACAAAGTCCAGAAGCTTAACTGACTTTGTCCTTGTTCTATAACTAAATCTCTTAATGCTGCAAGTAAAACAAGTATGTTACAGGCCACAGATTATCAGCTGAGCAATGAGATGAGTGATCAGACTGCTCATAGCAATTTCATCATAACCTTAATATGATTTTGACCATCAATACTTATTTGTTTTCAATCAATGCCAAGAAAGAATGACACAGTACCTTATTCCAGGGTCACTCATACTGTGGCCATGATAACGGTACGTCTGTAACTCCATCAGAATAGGACCCTTAAAAAGAAAAAATGCAGAGTGTTACCACCTTGAGTGACCAATTTGTTGTTACAGCAGCAAGTATTTGCTGTACGTGAATTCCACCAGTGATTAATTATTTTAATTCAATGTTTTTTCTCAGTTTAATTTACATAACATTATCATAACTAGTAAAATTAACGCTTTTCAAATAAAGCCTATGCTGATATTGTAAGCATTTATTCCCACGTTCTCATTAAGCAGCATTAGACAATTTCTTCCCTTCCAATATCATTCTACCATTACTCAGACTATTTCAAACTGCCTGTTGTTTCACTGTCAGATTGTTAACTCACAGAACCTTATTCTTCTGTATGAACCTTTTTCTGTTGTACGTTCCCAGTATAAACATTATTTCACCAAATATTAAAAAATCTTCAAAACCAGTGTATCATACTTGGGTAACAGACACTAATGCTGACCCACAAAACTTTTACTTCACTTTCCATTTGTTGTAAATGTAGAATGATTTTTGCTTTCCTTGATGCTTCCCCTATTTAATCTCTTCACAAAGAACACAACTGCCTGACAGTGAGAACACCTTTCACAACAGAATTCAACTGGGGTAGAAATGGGGAAAAAGAAGATAGAGTACCAGGATATATGTATATTTTTTAAATGCTTCATTCATACCAATTGCATGTTAATAAATTACAACAAAATGAAAGAACCACTCAATTGCTCACAGATTCAGTACTGTGGAGAAAATAAAAAAGGAAACACAGGTCAAATAAAGTTTCAACAGTGACTGGAGAAAAGTGGCTAAATGAGGAACTTTTTACGCAGTAATAATCTGGCTGAGAATTTAACCTATGGAAAAGGAATGATGATTACAGACTTACTTTTCCAGCTCTACAGTGCTCAGCTGCAAACTTTGCTGCTTCTCGAACACAGAGAACATCCATGCCATCCACCTGATAAACAGAAACTACAAGTTAAGGCAAAAAAAATGCCAAACCCCAAAGTTAATTTCAGTACTGCCACAAGTGCGGTAAGAATTCAGTTTCAAAGTTTCCTATATTTAAAAAAATAATTTAAAAAAATTACATATGTATGTATTGTGCAAGTCTGTGCATGCACATCCCCCCACTTCCACCTCCCCCCCTCAAAAAAAGCTGGAGTTGTCCTTACCCTGAGCCCTGGAATGAAGTCTCCTCTTTTGTAGTAGTCAGTACTGGCTGCAGCTCTTTCAACCGAAGTTCCCATTCCATAGCGGTTGTTCTCACAGATGAAGATACAAGGCAATTTCCACAAGGCCGCCATGTTGTACGTCTCAAATATCTGGCCCTGAAAGAAAAAGAGAAAGTTGCATCCAGACAGGGAGCTCAGCCTTCAAGCACGAGGCTCTACTGGAAATCATTCCCTTGCAGAGGTTTATCTCAGAGAAACTGTAATACTGACAGAGATCTGAAACCAGTCACTTGCTGTAGCTCAGCAGGAATCAGAGAGAAGCTACACTATATAAGGTAACTTTCACCTTAATTAATAATTTATAGCACTTAATTTTAAAACCTGTTTCAGTATCTGTGTTAGGGTAGCACAAAACCTTCAACTTTAACTGAAGTATTTCAGGTACAGCCATAAAGGCCAAACTGCACCTGGGTCGGTGCAATCCCCAGTATCAATACAGGGTAGAGGAGGAAGAAACTGAGAGCAGCCCTGCAGAGAAAGACTTGGGGGCACTGGGGGATGAAAAGCTGGACACCAGCCAGCAACATGCCCTCACAGCCCAGAAGGCCAACTGTATCCGGGGCTGCATCAAGAGAAGTGTGGCCAGCAGGTTGAGAGAGGCGATTCTGTCCCTCTGCTTCACTCTGGCGAGACCCCACCTGGAGGACTGCATCCAGTTCTGTGGCCCCCAACATAAGAAGGACAGGGACCTACTGGATTGAGCCCAAAGGAGGGTCAGGAGGATGATCAGAGGGATGGAACACCTCTCCTATGAAGAGAGGCTGAGAAAGTTGGGTTATTCAGCCTGGAGAAGAGAAGGCTCCGGGGAGACCTTATTGTGGCCTTTCAGTACCTAAAGGGGGCCTATAAGAAAGATGGTGACAAAATTTTTTAGCAGAGCCTGTAGTGATAGAACAAGGGGTAATGGTTTTAAACTGAAAGAGGGGAGATTTAGACTAGGAAGAAAGAAGAAGGAAGAAATTTTTTGGAACAGATTGCCCAGAGAGGTGGTAGAAGCCCCATCCCTGGAAACATTCAAGGTCAGGCTGGTTTGGGTTCTGATCAACCTGATGTAGCTGAAGATGTCCCTGCTCACTGCAGGGGGTTGGACTAGATGACCTTTGAAGGTCTCTTCCAACCCAAACTATGATAAAAATTCACAGTTGATTAATCTGGCAGGATGCTGTTAAAGAAAAGTTGAACCGCAGTGACTGCATCAGCCTTGCTACCTAAGTCAAAGACAGGGAAAACCACCTGTGTTTTGAAAGTGGTGAATTCTATGGACACTCTAAACCACCAATTTCTGATCTGGCTTAATGTCTCTGCTGATAATATGAAGAGACCAGCTGGAATGTCAATAGTTAGTGGCTCTGCAAGATGCTCTGTCCTCTCCCCTGTCTTCAGAAATGTAAGTTACAAGTTTCTCCCTAGTCAGCAGCACTGTGATCTTCACTGCTATCATTTAGAGCTCTCCTTACAGCAGAGACTTCAGGGTGTCACACACAGGTGAGCCATGTGCAACTGGAAAGGAGGTAACAAGAGTAACTGGAAACTCCTTCTCCCATGACTCACACAGTGTTCATATGATTAACCATTAGCCCCACTCACTCTCTATCTAGAGGGCTTCAGAAGGGAAGGAGCCGAGAAGCTTTCCCTCCACTCCAGTGACAAGGCCAGAGTTCAAAATGGGGGTGGGGAAGGACAGATATTTACACAGGTCCCAGACACGATTTAAAATACAAATAAAATAAATTTTAAAAAAATAAATCAAAGCACATGCTACATTCCTGATACATAAAGAGCATCAAGTAATCAACTTCACTGTTGCGCTGAATCACCTCTCTGAGGACTACACGGTACTGGAAACACTCCTACTCAAATGCCTAGGACAGCACAAGAGGTGCAAGTGTCCAAAATTAGCGAAATGCCTGCCCACCCACATGAATTTTGCCTGAGTGAACAGCACTTCAGATTGCTTTTTCAGTATCAGTGGACTCTGTTTATAAAGCATCCTTGCAGCAGAAAGCTCAACACAACAATCTGGGCATAAGTTCCATGTCAGACGTTGTCTGGTCTGCAGATACCACTTAGGCAGGGTGAAAGGTGCTCTCCCACCACCCTGGCAAAAGGCAGAGCTCACAGTTCACAGAAGGAAAGTTGATCACCCACAGTCACACTCCTCCTCACAGAGCCATGTAAGACAAAGCTCGTTTACCTGATTGGCTGCACCATCCCCATATAACGTCAGACAGACTTCGTTTTTACCAAAGTATTTACAGGCCAGCGCAATTCCAGCTCCAAGAGGAACCTGTCACAGAGTACAGGACAAAGCGAAATTTTAGAACACAGTTTAGAGGAGCTGGAGACAGGCAGCTTGTGAACAGTAAAGAGACATTTACAATGTCAGAGATCTGCTCAACAAACAAGTTGTTATCAACCCACTTCCATTTGTTCCAATCTGTATTACAGCCAAAATGTAAACATTAATTATATTCTCGATTTTATTCATTTTTGCTACAGTTCACAAAACTGAGCAAACCAGAATAAAGAAATAACAGATTTAATAGCTGTAGAGCAATGGTATCTGCATACAAGCTCACACCACAAAAACTGAGAGGAAACACTGGCACAGGACATGAGCCAAATTCAACTTGTGCCTTAAAGTAGAAGCCATGTATATACCTGAGCACCAACAATACCATTGCCACCATAGAAGTTTTTGGTATACATATGCATTGATCCTCCTTTTCCCTTCACACACCCTCCTTTTCGACCTGAAACATGAATAACAAGCAATTTATTTTTTCAGAGGAAAAATACTATACAAAGGGGAACATGTGACTCAATTCCTAAAGGCAGTAACACTAAGACCATGTTGTTGTCATTAGATCTACGTGGAGTTAAGATACAATGGCCTCTTCCCAAAGAATTTACAGTTAAATATATCCCAAAAAATAAGAGAAGGGAAAAAAAGTGAATGATAATGAAAACATAATTCAGGAAGTGGAGAATGAGATTAAAAAGAAATTTTAAAACCAACCAAGAAGTTTCAGTGTCCTACAATACAAAAGCACTTTCTGATAAACATATGTTGTGGTTTTTTAATAGCCAACATGGTCTCTATTTCTCACACTGTATCATCTGTAAGTAGTAGTATTTACAATCCTTATTACTTTTGGCTTCTGCAAGAAATATACAAAAATTGTTCCACATTAGTTGCAACAACCTACTCTTGTCTTCCCTGTGGCAATAACCAGAAGTAAAAATTACAGATAGGACATTTAAAAAAAACAAACCAAAAACCAATCAACAACTCCCCACCCCAGGATAAACATCAAAGCTATAGTTTGAAGATAACTGGTGGTCCATGAAGCATTACAACAAACCCTATTTAAGCAAGCTGTTTTAAGAACACAGAATTTCTCATCAGCCCACTCCATTTCTTATTCTAATCCATCTTGTTAGTAGCCACAGAGGCTTCTACTTAGTTTCTAATAAGCACAGCTTGTTTGGTTGCTTTTTTTGCCTTAGCCTTGGCAAAACTTTATTTTAGGAGTTGAATGCTGGATCTCTTTCTGGAATTTGTACTTCTCTTTCTTACTTAATACTGGATCATTGATATTATTGGCCTTTCTCATATCTTTTATATGCCTATGAATTGGTTTTACATGAGCTTTTATGGATTCTGCCAGCTAGGGCCAAAGGGAAAAAAAAAAAAGGTCTAATTTTAATGAGAAAACTATTTTTCTTAAGTGCAATTAAACTTCAGTAATCTCCCTCTACTTTTTGTACAATCCATTCTTGTATTTTAGCTATGAACTCCTAATTGACCAAGGTCACTTTTTGCTATATTTTATACTTTTCTTCAAACACAAAACCATTTCTCAGTTTGTTAATTTAGTTTGTTTCCTGTACAATCTTATCTACTACTCTTATTTTGGAAGACTCAGCTTCCTGCTCCTTCAAAGACTTTTAAACTGTCATTTTCCGGTCCTTGTAACTCAGGCTGTCTTTCAATTTGGCATTTTCAGTCAAGATCTTTGTTTGCAAGAATCAGCTCTAGCAGCACTCCTCTCTAGAACCCTGCCCCAGGCATCAGTTCTTGGAACCACCTCTGTACTGTGGCTGCTCTTTTTCAATTAGAAGAACCCCACTAAACTCAAGCATAATGTTACAGAAGATGGTGCATGTTGTGAAAAGAAATAAATCAATATCATCACTGGTATTTGTAGTTTCAGGGCAAACAGTAGACTTCAGTCGTGACAATCTCCTGTCTACTCTCTCTCTTATCAGTAACCAATGATGCTTGGCAAGTCAATCATGCACTAGATTCTGGGCTTCTGTGGACATTACTAATACACATTCTAAGCACACACACACACGTTGTTAGTCTAGGAAACCAGACCTCTTCTCTACCTTCAAAATGTGCTCTCCCTGTATTAACATTTCGAGCACACAAATCCTTAGACCAAGACTGTACCAAGGATTCATAAAGGTCTTCAAACTCCTTGTTCATTTTTCACTTCTAACATCCGTTCACAGACCTCTAAGAGTTCAGCAGACTGACCCTCTCTTCTCTCTCCTGCTCCACTTACAGCCCTGTTGTGAATAACCACCTCTCCTTTCTGCAAACTCTTAGATGTGTCTAGATTGCCGCTTCATATTCTTGTTGCAATTAAGTTTTCCCAAGCCATTCAGTTTACCATTACAGGCAGTGTTTACCAGTCTTTCTAAGACTTCAGCAGCACAATTCAGAAAATCCAAGCCTGTCTCCTAGGGAGGGTAATGCCTTGTCCTATCGAGAACAAGTGCCTACCACCAGCAAGTTCCATTTAAGCAAGCTGCTACAGCACAACAAATACAGCATATGGTATCAATAAAAATTGTCTGAATTTGTGCTTTAGAAGTACCAGCACTTAAATATTCCTTATGACTTACATTTTGTAGTAAAAAGTGGTTGCATCATGAAGTTATAAAATTGATTTCTTCTGCTATGTCACTAAACTGCTTCTGAACCCCCAGTATACTTTGTGGATCAACATAATTTTGAATGTGAATAAAAAATTCTGATACAAGTACAGTAGCATGCAAATCCTCATTTTACTTCGCACAAACCTGTAAGTTCAGCAAGAATTTCTCGAACAGGCACTCCTCGTGCGTAGGTAAAGCCATGAGCTCTGTAAGCTGTTATCACATGGTCTGTAGGCTTTATGGCAGCTTCAAGCCCTACACAGCAAGCCTCCTGTTACAGAGGAATGAAGAAAAGCACACGATGTTCACAGTCAGTGGCATGGCAAGGGGTAGCTATGGCCCAAACTACTTCCAAGTATCAGCAGAAAACAGGAAGAGCACAGATACAGGAGACAGCCTTAAATCCCAAGCTGTGGCAGGCCTGTGTTTGCAGAACCTAGAGCTACAACAGCCTTGGGCTCTGAATTCCAACCTGTACTGATTTTGACTAACAAAAGCAGACAGGAGCAAACCAGAAGCTGCAAAGATCTGTGGATGTTTTCTGCACCTATCTCCCAGATGAAACATCTAAACAACTGCAATTCAAAAGTGGCAGGAGGGAGTGGACAGATGGCAAAGTTTGACTAAGTTCATGAAGTCCCTCCTCCTGACTTGCTGTTTAGTGGGCACATGATCTGTGAGACACTGGAACAAAAAACATCAATGAAGATTGAGGAGGATGAGAGCCTCCAAATATGTTTAATTTAGTATGCTGCAGTTGCTCATTCCTCACATTCAGCTGACCTTCAGCTGCACCTTTTCTTCTCTCTCTTCCTACAGCATGCTGTCCCAAGATCTCAGGGATTCCCTCGTGTGCTAAGACATTGTTCTTGAAGAAATAATGAACTAAGTCACAGATCCAGCTACAACTTCAGATATTGTACACAGATTTTCAGTTTTAGATTTACTCTCCACTCTATTCCACTTCCCACATTAAGTGAGGCAAGACAATACAAAACCTCCTGGAAAAAAAATTCTTACCTGACCATCATATAAGTGGCAGAAGCCACGAATAATCTTCTGCTTGTACAGCTGGTCAGACTTCAGCTCCATGCGTCGTATGATCTGCATTGTCTTGTAGTAATGGAGCCCCTCTTCTCGAGTCATCACTGCTGTGGTACCAGGGCCTTCTTCCAGGCGATGGAGGTCACATTTCTGCAAAGTTGAACAAGTAGTCATTTCTTGAAAGTTATTAATCCTATTTATCAGTATCACTTAACTTTTTTTATTGTGTGCCATTTTCAAATTCAGATTTTAATGTCTTCTAAAAAGAAAGCCAGCAAAACTTAAATTCTTAGGTCAAAATAACTGTAAAGTTTGCACGCTATTTCCAAATTCAGGGGAACAAAACTTTACTTTTAATAAAGACAGATTTCCACTCATGAAATGAAGCCTTGTCATTCCTACTAGCAGTAGATGAACTAAAGTCCTCACAAAATACTGGAAAAGCACATTTCCATGGTTGCTGCATGGCAAATACTTGGCAGGAGTTACAGAAGCTTAGTGAAAAGACAAGACAGAGAGTTTCCTTTGTGAAACAGTTTGTAAGATCTGGTCCTAAGACTGGACTTCACCTCTTATAGCATCATTTCTAACAAGCACTAATAAACCACTGCTGCACCACCCACCCATCCAGTTAAATCACCATGTGTATGGTATAACTTCCTCCCCAAACCATGGACTCTATTAATAGAGTTGCACAGAGGGCTGGTTTTAGGTACCCATACAAACCAAAATTTAAAAAAATAATAAAGTCACTCAAGTTCAGTGGAACAGACCAAATTACTCTGTCAGCGCAGATTAAATGGCCAAAATACTGCTACACAGATTAAAGACAGTTTATATTAAAGCAAAGTCTCTCCAGAGCAAATCTGCTGACACCTGGATGAGTTTGATATAACACAGGTGCACACTACTCTTAAGACAGGTCTGTCTCAGAGTTCCCGTAACAATAGAAACTTAGAAGTCTTGTAATCAACACAGGACCAAACATTAAACCTTGTATCTACTCAGAAATGACTTTTCATATAAACATATTTTCCTTCCCTTCTGCCTGTGAAACAATTTTAATACTTTACAGGCACAGACAAACAGGGAGCAGGTAAAAGAAAACAAATTTCTTTCAGAGTTTCTTTTATCAATTCCTGAACGACAAGCCAGCACAAAAGCTACTGCCAATGGAAGCTTCACTTTTTACTAAGACTTTCCACTGTGGAAAGCTGACAGAATACAACGCACATTTTTCAAGCAGCACCAAGCCAGGCATTGAAGAGGCCATATTTTTTCCTCCAAAATCCATATGGACCTCAATCAACTGCACATCTGGGATGCAGCACCCATAAACAAAAGGGAGATGGAAAGAAGGGTAGGCAGCAAACACCAGCCATTTGTTTTAAAAGCATTTAGGAAACACTAACACTCTTCCCCTCAGAATAGAAAAGGTTCTTTAGCTCCTCTGTGACTCCATTCTCACAGTTGCACTGTGGTATCACAGCTGCAAAGAATCACAACTTCACATTCTTAAGAAACAAGTAACATTACTACACACTGCCAAGCACAGTACTTCCAGCTGCACTTAGAAACCAGGCCAGATAGTGAGGGGTTTGGTTCTGGAAATTCAAATAGTATTTTTCTAATTGAAAAGACAAGGGTGCAAGTCCATCATGCCAAGATCTGCAACATTCTCTTACAGACAATGCCAGTATAAAGGGTTCAGCCTCCTTACCTTAATTTCAAACGTAGCTTCACTCGCAAAGTCTGCATAGTTACGTGACACTACCACCACTCGAGATGCCTTAAAAAAAAAAAAAAAAGAAAAAAAAGGACAAAACCAAAACATGAGCAATATTTAAATATAATTACCAAGCAAACGTAGGAGAATTACATAGAATGTTAGGAATTGGAAGAGACCTCGAAAGATCACCTAGTCCAACCTCACTGCCAGAGGAGGATCACCTATAGTAGGTCACACAGGAAGGCATCCAGGTGAGTTCTGAATGTCTCCAGAGAAGGAGACTCCACAACCTCCCTGGGCAGCCTGTCCCAGTGCTCTGTCACTCACACTGAAAAAATTTTTCCTTATGTTTACATGGAACCTCCTATGTTCTATCTTACACCAACTGCCCTTTGTCCTACCATTGGACATCACTGAGAAGAGCCTGGCTCCATCTTCCTGACATTCTCCCTTTACATATTTATAAACATTAATGAGGTCACCCCTCAGTCTCCTCTTCCCCAAAATAAAGAGACCTAGCTCTCTCAGCCTTTCCTCATAAGGGAGACATTCCAGTCCCTTAATCATCTCAAATAATTTCTAACAGTACTACCAAACTGAAATAATTTGTGAATTAAACTCACCAGTGGCGTACCCTTACAATACTAGAGAACTTATTTTGTATGTAAGTGCCAGAAGTTCTTTAAAATACAGTATTTAAAATTAAGATTAGAAAAAGAGAACAGAATTTTAACTTTGTAATACCTTTGATTATCTAAAATAAAACCAGTAAGTTTCAAAAGACTGAAAAACATCAAAACCACAAAAAGAGTTATTTTTCCCTTCACGTGACAGGTTGTCTATGTAAACAGAGAAAGCAAATGCAGATTTTGATGGCTGTTTGCACTGATTGGAATTTTGCCTTGATAGAACAAAAAATTTATTTGATGTGGAAAAAAAAAATAATCCAACGGACCAAAACAAAACAATCCAGCAGATTTCTGGAATATGAACTACTCTCACACTTTTGTTTCAATAGGAAGAGAAGTTGGGGGAGTGCAAGGCAGTAACAATGAAGAGAGTATCATGTAAATGGGTAACAGCACAGCCACTATTTAAAAATTATATACAAATGTAAAAGGTGACATACCTGAGGATACATGAAATACAGAACAGAAAGGGTGGCATGATAGGGGACAGAAAAGAAGGATGTTTAAAAACACATTACTGTTCTGTTTAAACAATAAGCACAGGCTACTAACTAATGAGCATCCGGTATTTTTAGATAACTTAATAAAGTTTCACTGCAGCATCAGATTCAATGCTCATCTGTCCCTGTTGTGGCCATAGCATAAGGAATGCACTACAACTTCAGTGGCAAAATCATACCGCTAACTAAGCTACATGTAAATTTCAGTAGCTTATGCAACCATAGAATTTGCATACATTTAGCTGGAGGTCCATTATTTCAAAATTTTGAGAATGTCCAGGTCATTGTCTCCAAAAAAGGTCTGATTCGTAGGTATGAAGCTTGGCAAAAAGTCAGAAGTTTCTCAATTCATCTTTGCTACCTACTCTGTTGCATATTTGATTTAGCAACCACAATCCCCTCCTCCCTCTGCCCTATTATCAGGTTAAATATTTAGAGTTTTTAATTTAAATCAAGTTTCTACACTGTTTATCACAATGCATCAATATTATTGGTGAGGAAAAGTTATTTTACTTGTAGAGCTGGAAGTAAATCAAGAGTTTGGGATTCGCAGAATCACAGAATAGCTGAGGCTGGAAAGGACCTTTTGGGCTATTTGGTCCAAGCTCCCTGCCCTGAATATAATATAAAAGCAACAGTTCTAATACATGGCCAGTACCCACGTCAAAAATAAACCTTGACAAAACTGATTCATGCCTTACCTCACTAACAGCTCCCTAGGTTAGCAGCATTTGGAAGGAGAAAAAAAAAAGAAAAAAGATAAGAGTAAGTAACTGTAACAATTAGGAGAGATGAAGTCAGCAAATTATTAGCCAACTAGAACACTGCAAGAGGTAATTTCCTTACAGGTAAACTGTGCATCATGGAAATCTACCTTTATGTTTTGCAATATGCTCAAATTAGATTTAAAAAAATACTGCTTTATGGATTAAGACTGCTTCTATTTATTTGGTAATTTATACCTTCACTATAAATGCATAAGAACAATTCAAGATGAGTATTTGCATATTTGGTAGTCACAGGGATCCAAAGATCTGTATTAAGATATCTAACCAGATCTAGTTTGGACTTCCAGGAAAATGCAGATGTCAGGAGCTGGCCAAGTACTTGCAAGGAACTAACTTTAGGCATACACATTTTAAAATTTTAATATAGATATTTTATTTGTAAATTAGGAAATACTTTTAAATACATATTCCATATAGTTCCAATACACATAGGAAGATCTTATTTTTCACACAAAAGAGACAAAACACAACAAATGATATACTAGTGCCAAAAAACCAACAAAATTTGAAAGAAAATATTCAGGAAGATATAAAAAGAGACCACCGTTTGAGCAAAGAAAGGTGAAGCAGCTGAAAAAGTCAGATGGCTGAATTTTGTATGGAATGAGAAGAGTATGTTGATCCTCTGGTTAGATTCTGACCTGTGCCGACACTCAAAATACATATAAATAAAATAAAGCACAGGGCCCAGAAAAGGGTTTCAGAAATTATTCAAAACATTTTATACACGTTAAAAAAAAAATACAGCAAAGAGACAAGCGCACAGAGAACTGACAGGGGGTCTGTGGGCAGGGCAGCTGCAGCCCGCCAAGGCAGGGGCTGCCAGGGACACCTCGGGCCCGCACGGTAAGGCCGCGCCCGGACCGCCCGGCACAGCAGGCACCTACCGCCGGCACTTACAAAGCCGGTTCCTGCCGCAGCGACCGCGTTCATTGTCACGCGGTATTTTACACAGAGAGAAAAAAAAAAAAAACACTTAAAAAAAAAAAAATAGTTTATTTTGCCGCCGGAGCCAAGTCACCAGGCTGCCAGCCGGTACGCCCGGGCCCTTACCAAAGGACCGGCCCGTTACCCCGCCGCAGCAGCCGTGCTGAGCCGTACGGGGCCGTAGCCCGGGCCCGGCGCAGCGCGGCCTCAGAGGGCCTGGACGCGCCGCGCACCCGCAGGACTCGCGCCAGCCCACGCGCCGGGCGAGTGTCGGCGCGGAGCGGGGCGTTAACGGCTGAGGCAGCAGTGGCCGCTCCCACCCGGACCCCGCCTGCAGAGGCCCCCCCTGCGAACCACCCCCCCCACCAGAGTAGCCCCGGGCGGCCTCACCGCGCCCGTTGGGGCCGTTAGTCCCCCGCGTTCCGGCCGGGCAGGTAACAGCCGCACTCACCGTCCTCCCGGCCGCGGCGGCAGTCGCGGAGGCCGGACCCTGCAGCACCCGGGAGAGCGCGGCCAGCAGCATCTTGCGCATGGAGCGGGAAGGGGCCGCAGTGCCTGGTGCGGACCCCCGTCCTCCAGTCTCCTTCAGCCGCCGCCCCGGCTGCGACCGCCAACCGCCCGCCCCGCCTCCGGCCAACCAATACGCTCCCCGACGTGACGGCGCTCCCGACGCCGGCCGGGACCCGCTCCCGAGCCGTGGGCCGACCGACGCCTTTCCCTGAGTTCCTCCTCCAGACCGCGCATGCGCGGAGCTCTGCTGCGGCGGCGGTTGCCGAGACAGACCCCTGGCGGCGGCGGTTACCGAGGCAGCCCCCTGGCGGCGGCCACTCAACGGGCGGTAGCGGGCGACCCCCTGTGCCGCCTCGCCCCACGCCGGGCCCAGCGGCCGCCCCGCCCGGCAGCCTGGTGGGGATTTCTGGCGAGTGCGTGGGCTGTGTCCGGGAGGAGGTTGTCAGCGAGACACCCCCGCCCACGCGCCGTGGCGGGAGGTGTTCACGAGCCGACCGTTAAATGTGAAGAAGATGAATGTGTTCAGAACCGTTGCAGTGTAGCTGGCGCACCCGGATCAGTGCGGACCTTGGCCCACCTGGTACTAGGAGGAGCGTTTTGGATATGCTGCCTCTTCCCCAGCCCTGGTTGGTCCCTGGCGTAGCCCATCGCACACAGGCGGGAGCAGTGACACCGGTTTGAGCAGTTCATGCTCTGCTGCACACCAGTTGGTCTTTATAAAGAGTGTTCCCCGACTGATTTTTATATGCATAAAGTAACTAAAGTGTTACAACAATATCTTTTATTTTCACAGGCGTCCCACCCCTGGAAAATGTGCAATGAGGTTAAGATTTAACTACATGTTGAGGAGTCCTCTTGTCATATCGCATCTGCCGATCTCTCCAGCCAGCCTCTCCTTTTCTTACCACCCACTTACAGGCTCACACTGAGGTTACACGCTGGGTTGCAGTGGAGTGCCCAAACCAGGTTAACTGCTAACCTCACCATCCTGGCTCCACACCTGGCCATTGGCTCCCACCCCGCTCTGCTTCCCTGAGCAGTGCTAACCAGCACCCACATAACCCTGTAGCTGAACACTGAATTGAGCCAGCTGAAAGGTAGCAACACCTTTCTCTCCTCCCCTTCCCCCCAAAAAAAAACCCAACCAGAAAATAAATGGTGTTCACTTGTTGGCATCACTAATGCTTGTGTCTGCTGAGTCCCAAGGATTGCACAGAGCTCAGCACATTTGCAGCACAAATGGTAGATGCTTAAGACATAATTGGCACTGAAAATACGTCCCTCAAAATAACTACAGAAAGTGGGCATCTATTTCCAAAACACAGCTTCGCTTAGATCCTCACTGCACTGTTTCTCTCCTCCCTTGGCTGCCCACATGTTGTACTACACAGAACACTAGTGGCCAATGTGATTTCTTCCTCATCTTCTCCATAAGGCAAAGTAGGAAAACGGGTAGCCATATCTGCAGACAGATGTTATGAAGGAGTGTAACTCTTTATGTGTTTGGTTAGAAAAGCAAACCCAGGCTTGGTATCAACTTGCTGGAGGACTGAAAATTACCAAACCTTCTTCAGCTTTAAGTATGGGTGGCAGCATAGAGCATTGGCAGTGCTCAGCATCCTGCCTTTGTGCTGCCTCCCCACGGGTAGTCTGAGGTACACTGTGCCTTAACACAGCCTGATAAAACAAGCAATATAAAGCTACCACTTTTCACATCTAAGGGATGAAAGCCTTAAAAAAATATCTGGAAATAAGGTCACTTTTGCTATGCTGAAATCCACCTGTGAGTAGACAGCTAGTGCTGTTTTCAGTTGTCACTAGAGACAAAGCATTTCTTGCTAACACACTGGTAAAGGCAAGTCTACACAGGGGCTTCTCGTGGAGTCATTTTGGCATGAGACTTGTAGGAAGTTGGGATTTTGCAAGTCAGCTCTGCACTACTCAGCAGCTTTAGATGTCGTTGTTCATGAAGCAACAAGAGCAACAACAGCAGCTGCCCTGCGAGAGAACAAAAAACAAAGTGAAAATGTTGGTGAGTTGCTTCAGAAGGTATTTTTCCTAGAGTATCCTCAGTCTGTATCAGTTCTCAGCTTGGAAAGCAAGCACAGACTCGCTGGAGATGTTCTGCAGGCGGGGAGTGGCTCTGCAGCTCGAGAAGCATTACTCCCAAGGTCTGTGTGGGGCTTTCCCCAGGGCTGCCACAGTCCTGCACCAGCCCAAGAAGTCCCAGGCCACTTCTGAATGGTGTAGCCATCTCTGGAAGTTTGCAACTTGTAACTTTTAACAATCCATATTGCACAGTTCTGGGGAGATTCCTGGTGGATTCGCATGCACCAGTGGTGTACATGCACTTTCCAGTTATATTTGTGTAACTCATGAAACAAATATTTCCAGTGTCCTCCTGGCCTACTTAGGTTAATAGTGAGGTCAAATGGCACCTGAGATGGGATGACTCCTGCTGTCTGCAGGTGGCAGGATTTCCTCAGCAGCCTGTGTCACTACCCTGCTGGGGACAGAGTTGGGAGATGGACAGGGGGAAACTGAGGTTTTGAGGCATTCCTCACAGTGACCCTGCTTCGGCTGGCTGGTGACAATAGCTGCCTGACCCTCCTCACACGAGTTGCTACATTTTGGGAGAGATGTGCAGAAAAAACCCATCTATATGAAGACTGCAAAGGGGCCAAAATCCCCAGTAGCAAGAGTAGCACCTTTCTCCTTTCCCCAGTGCTTTCCTGTGCAGAGGGAACAGTGACTGAGTAGCAGAAGGAGCAACTCTGAACACGGTGCTTTGTGCATATGGCTGCGTCTTCCTGCTGCTTTCTCCCTCTCTTGTTCCTGGGCCTTGTTCGGCTTCACCGTATATTATCTTCTCCCTATTGAGAGCAAAATTCCTCTCCCCACGGCTCCCAGTGCTGTTTCTTCCTTCTCTGTCATTTTGAACAAACTGTTCCTTGTTCTGTCTTCTCCATTGCACTAACTCTGCGTAACATTTTCACTCCTCCTACCACCTCCTTCATATGCAGCTTTTATTCTTATTAATCTATTTTTTTTTAGCACCTCTCATTTGGAAAACTGGCCTCTGGTCAGAGCCAGGGGGATGTGCAGTGTAGGTAGTTTGCACTGGGGCGGATATTGAGGCTGTCAGAATTTCCTGCAATACACGGCAGAGCAAGGATTTACCACTTTATTCTGTAGTTTTAGCATTCTATAGATGAGGTTCATCTGCTTTATCTCAAGAGAATGAAGCATTTCTACATGAGACAGAAAGCTTGTGGTAAACTCACATCCCACTTCTTCAATAAACAATACTGAAGTAAAGGTTTCAAGAGAACTATGAACAATTGCTAATTGTGGACATGGTCCTGCTCAAAGAAAAAATTACATTATTATTACAAAAGAATGCAAGCAGGCTTATTTTAAGTTCAATGTCATCTACCCATTCCTTCTCCACATGAAAGAAAAAAGCAGAGCCACTTTTATAATTATACATTTATAGACTGCTATGTTATCAACACAGTAGCCATAGGAAACAGGGATTTTTTATGGGAAAGACCCATTTTGTCCTCCCTGGAAATATAGTAAACTATTGATCTACATTACCTTTATGACAAAAAATTGCTGGCTGGCTGGTCCAATGAGTAGTGGTGAATGGAGTTAAATCCAGTTGTGCCCAGTCAAAAGTGGTGTTCCCCAGGCCTATTATCGATGATCTGGAGAAGGGGATTGGATGCACCCTCAGTAAGTTTGCAGGTGACACCGAGTTGGGTGGGAGTGTTGATCTGCTTGGGGGTAGGAAGGCTCTACAGAGGGATCTGGACAGGCCGGATCGATGAGCCGAGGCCAATTGTATGAGGTTCAACAAGGCCAAGTGCCGGGTCCTGCAGTTGGGTCACAACAAACCCATGCAATGCTACAGGCTTGGGGAGGAGTGGTTGGAAAGCTGCCTGGCAGAAAAGGACTTGGGGGTGTTGGTCAACAGTTGGCTGAGTATGAGCCAGCAGTGTGCCCAAGTCGCCAAGAAGGCCAACAGCATCCTGGCTTGTGTCAGAAGTAGTGTGGCCAGCAGGAAGGAGTAGGGAAGTGATTGTCCCCCTGTACTCAGCACTGGTAAGGCCACACCTTGAGTACTGTGTTCAGTTTTGGGCCCCAAACTACAAGAAAGACACTGAGGTCCAGAGAACAACAATGAAGCTGGTGAAGGGTCTGGAGCTCAAGTTTTCAGAGGAGCGGCTGAGGGAACTGGGTTTGTTTAGTGTGGAGAAAAGGAGGCTGATGGGAGACCTTATCGCTCTCTACAACTACCTGAAAGGAGAGTGTAGGGAGGTGTGTCTTGGTCTCTTCTCTCAAGTAACAAGTGATAGGACAAGAGGAAATGGCCTCAAGTTGTGCCAGGGGAGGTTTATATTGGATGTTAGGAAAAAATTCGTCACTAAAAGGAATGAAGAGGAAAACATAATAAAATCATAAGCAGAGAATGACACTAGAAAATAATTTAATGAAAGATCTAATGTTTCATAATGGACCACCTTGCCATCTGTGACTCTAGTATTACAACATCAAGGGTGTGTTGTGTGGCAGTCTGCCAAAATTCATTGTTTTCTATTGTTCTGGGTGTGATCCTGAAATGTTATCATTTTTCGGATTGCAGCTGCTGTTACAAATGTCTGCCATTGAGTTAAAGACGGAGGGAAGCATCCAGTGCTTGGGACTTACCCAGCTCACTGTCTATCTGCATCCACATGAAAGCAACCCTCACCTCATTTCAGGACTCAGAAGCTTGCAGACGGATTTTAATTCTCCCTGTGCCACCGTAGATCTAATTCACAGAAGGCAGCAATTTTGGGGACTGACGCGTGGCTGCCAGGATGACTGCTGCAGGACAGCTTGCAGTCACACTGCTTCAGCCTCATCTCCTCTGTGGGAGGCATCCACACCACAGAGCACTTGCCCATCTCCTGGTGGTCCTTTAAATTGTAATAACTATTCTTTGGGTTTATTTAGTTCAAAATGCTTGAAGTAAACTGTGGCTGTGTAGCAGCCTTTCTGAGTGGCATGTGAATGGCATTGTGCAGAGGGACTATGCTGCACGCTCGGTGGTGTGGGAATCTGTGTGGAGGCATGATGAGCTGGGTCCCTTTTGGAGGACTGGCAGGGAAGGATGGCGACACAACCTCATCCATGCTGGTCACAGGCAGCAGCCTCTGGGATTGTGCCCTGGCTTCTTCCTAGGGGAAGTGGCCAGTCAGCTCCAAAGGAGAGCACACAAGTGGATGAACATATTCAGATGTGAATGACTGGGGACCAGATCCTGGGAATGAACCAAAGAATTCAGTTATCAAACAGAACAGATGTAGCCTTAGTTCCTTCTCCATCTTTAAAACCGGAATCGCCAGCTTCACTCCAGATGGATCCCCCAGTCCTAAGTACACTATGCTCTGTTTGAAACTGCTCAGCAGGAACAATCCTTTTTCTCTCATTGTTCCTTCTTTTGATTTTTCATTTATCTCCTCCCATTTTCCTGCCTGTACTCTCCTATCTCATTTTATTTCTGTGCCCAAATATTTCTTTTGCCACTATTCCTCTCTTCTTTTCTCAGGTCTACATTGTTCCTCTAAATCCCTCATAAAAAATGTCTCTCTGTTTTGCTCTTTTGCCTCCCACGCCTTCTGACTAATTCCCATTCTGATCTACATTTTGTAGTAGACAGCAACACTGCTCCCAACTCACTTTTAATAATGAGACACATGCAATGGACATTGATTGGGGAATTAGAACAATTAATTACACTGTCAAAATCCTTCAGATGATTTGTTTCCTTTGGAGTCATTGGAGTTTGGAAGAGAAGTAGTTTTCTAGGATTTTCCAGATGTTTTGCTTCTAGCAGTAACAGAAAAATAGATTAAGAAAATATAAAAATATAATTTGTTTGTCATTCTGATTGCTTTCCTTTATTATTATTTGGAACACACTAAAGGAGCAAGATGCCAGAGAAGTTATAATATCATTTTTCATGTTTGAATTGTGTATCTTTTTATGCCATTCCTCTCTGTGCTTCCTGTTATGTTACTTTTTATTTTTAGTCTCAGGAGTAATTAGTATTACAACATACAGAGAAGCACTGCAGAAGCACTGTAGAAAAGGCTGTATTCATTTACATAGTAAACTCCTAGGAGAAAAGAGGTGTTAATTTACTCTGGTGACTAAGCCCAACTACTGTAGAGTTATTTGAATATAACATTGATCACTTTGAAAACTGTGAAGAAAAAAAACCCCAGACATATTTTCCAGTGTTGCTGGATCTCATCAATATGAAAACTGAAAAGTTAAATCTAGGATTCGGTTCAGTCCTGTGTTTTGAGATCATATATGTCTTTCAGGTATATACAAAGGTATAGCTTTATCCAAAATCAAAGTCTAAGACTTCTGGTCTGCGGGGATCAAGTAAATGCTCTGAACAAATATTCTGTGAAATCTCTATGTGCACAGAAAGCTTTTTAAAGAAACCATTTGTACTTTATGCTTTTTACACAGGCATCCTTACCCTGCTGTGTTCTGTCTCGCAGCACCTTACAGGTAACGTTCCTATCGATAGTGCCCAGTGTAACACCTGCCTCTTTCCCCAGTGGCACCATATTTTTGAAAGACGCTCACCTGTGACCCCCTACAATTCCAAATTCTTGTCTGCAGGATTGTTGCCAGCCCCGTTGCTCCCTGCTTGCCTTTTCTTTGCTGGGTTCTATTCTCTGCTTCCAGGTAGTAACCACTGATTTACATCCTGTCTTTCAGATTGCTCTTCCAGTTTTACAAATAACTCTGGGTACCGATCCTCTGCTCCAGAGTGCTCACAGCCCCTCTTGGTTTTATGTCTCCCCAGGAACAAATGGGAGATTCTTTGTTCCCTTACTCCCACTAAAGAAAATTGAATAGTACAGACACAAAGAAAGATTTTGACAGAATTATGTTACCCGCAGAATCATGGATAACTATTATTCGAATATCGGCTTTTGAGAGTCTTAGGGGAAAAAAAGAGCTGTGTGGGAAACGTGCCGTCAGGCGGCAGCGCAGCCCAGGGATGGAAGCGCCGCTGCGCTTTCTCCTGCACCCGGTACCGAGAGCCCCAGCAGTGACTCAAGCTGTTTTAGCAGTAGGACACTGGAGGCTGCTTAGTTACTTGAGAAAGTAATATTAGGGTAATATTAAGAGAACAAGCTGAAAATAAACTGCTTACATTAGAAAGGGTGTGACTGTTTGGTATTGCTTCCCCAGTTGTATCTGTGGTGTTTATTTCCTTTCCCTGAGAGCAAGAAGGGGATGTTTTAGTACCCAATGTGTAGCTGCTGCCTGCCCTGCCCCCCCCACCCCAGGGGAAGGAGTCCCTAGTTTAGATTTGTCCTTCAATAATTTTTATGTTTATCTAGTTTTAATGAAGCTCATAAATTTGAGCGGAGTCAAATTTATAGAGCCCTCCTTCCCACACTCCCCACACCAAAGAAACACAACTGTGCTGGTTGCAAAGCTTTTTGAACCTCCGTTAAATCCAAGCCAATCCTGTGGCATACAGTAAGGGTCATGTATCATAAAAAGCCCACCTGCTGAGGTATGTGTCATGGCTATTCACTACCAGACTCGTATGATCTGAAGCCATTTTGCACTAAGCCACATTGCATCTGACAACCCTTGGCGGGTTCTGATTCATCCCTTGCTTACTCTACTTTTGTGATAATACAATGCCATTTGTTTTAGCATGCGTGCATCTGGAGCCACGTGCAGAAAACCTGCAAATAATTACAGAAGAGAACGCTATGCTTATGAGAGCAGATCAAACAAAAAACAGAATTAAGGACGTTCTTTAATTTGGCTTCCTGAGCTTTGATACTAAAATACACTCTTGCCCCTTTGTGGAGGACTCAGGAACAAAACTCATCTCTCTAATCTTGTGCTTGCAGAAATTCTTTTTTTTTTTTCTGCTATGATTAAGGGCATTCAAAATTATCTTTGTTTATGCAACTGAGACTGCTTTAAATACATACAAATAGGATGGGGAGTGAGGAGTGAATTTAGTAAGAAAACAGACTTTTGTTTTTCAGAGAGGTGAAGAGTAGTCCTTCTGGTCTGAAAAATTTCTGTTTGGGTTTTTTCTTTTCTTGAGGAGGGTTAAAAAATATTTGAATGCAAGAATTTGTTACAGGAACTTGGCTAACATTCAGCAAACCAGAATCTCTTCTGGTAATGTACATGTGACTTCCTGCATGAGGAGAATAAATCCCATATTATTACTTTGTTCCTAGATTTTAAAATTAAGTACAGCTTTGTCAGAGCTGAATTCGGTGTCACCTGGTCCTGAGCACTACAAAGCAGTGGCTACACATTTTTTTCTAAATGTTATTTTCTCAGTAACGTTAAATGGGATCTTCCATATAATTTTGTCCTAAAAACTCAGAATATTTTGACTGTATTGTTTGCATTTGGATATTAGATATTTACTTGCATTGCTATCATTCAGGCAAGTCCTGAACAAGTGACCAAAGGCAGCACTAGCCAAAGGCTTCTCAGCAGTTTTGGCGAGGCTGAGTTGGCTAAGCAAAATTTGGAGCTGGGTCCTGGGCCATGGGAAGAAAGGAGTGAAAAGAGCTATAGAACTGTAAGGAGAGCTGTATGGAGCTGGGTTTGTGGCTCCTGAGGCCTGGGTGGAGATGAGAAGCACAGACACCATGACCTGCTTGAGCAGCACTGTTGCCCTGTGGACTTCTCTGCCAGCAGCAGCAACCAGCATGGCTTTCCAGGGCCCTGGCACAAGCTGAATAAGCAGTAGGGCCATGACCATTTTGTTGCCTCTGGCAGTCACCTGTCCTCGGCAAATCCCAGCTTTGCCCATGCTTCTAGTTGAGCCTGCACACAGATGGCTTTTTATTCCAGCTGTGTGTATCCCTCGTGTGCTTCCCTTGCTTACAAACCCATGGAGACTTTGCCTGAAAGGCCAAAGCGTGCTGCAAACACAGACTCACTTGCAAAAAGGATTTGCTAGAGTATTTCACTGTAAAGCCACAGGAAGGGAGGAAGAGGGGAATGCCTCTTCAGAAAGCAGCTGGTGGAGGCTAGGAAGGGTTACCCGTGTATCTACTATCTTGATGAGAACAAGATTTACCTACTGGTCTTCACATTATGGGTGTACAGACCCAGACTCAATCAAAACCAATGAGAAGCTTCCTATTGATTTCTGGACATTTTCAGTCAAACCCATTTTGTATTAGCTTTCAAATACATCAATATGTGTATATTTACAGTCAAACATTCAAGCCTGTAACATTTTGATATAATACAAACAAATAATGAAGAGATGTTATGATGGTGTGAAAGTCCTATGTTCAGAGTTTGGAAGGCACAATTAACTTCAACTGTACTTAAACAATGAGTAAACATGAAGAAGAGTTCTTGTTTAAATACAGATTATTTTTATGTGTTTGATAATTTTAGAGTGTCTCCCAAATAAGGCAGAATTTATTTATTTTTGTCTGACTAACCTCACCTACTTTAGAGTCCCATAAACTTTATACAACAATTGTACCTTCGATCTTTTTACTGTACAGTACCACATCCCTTTGCTCTGCGTTTTCTTCAAGCATCTGTCTCGTCTTTCATACAACAAGCAATGTTCTCTCAGATCCTTTGCCAGCTAGACTCCAGTATTCTCTTGCTGGTGCCATATAATGCAGCTGACAGCAAATTTTCTTTCCCATTAGAAACCTCAATAGTCACTAATTTGTTTTAAATTATGTTTGTTGGAAAATTTCCCATTTTTTTGCAGGTGGCTATTTTCTTTCCTCAAACAAAGCTAATACTTCAAGTGAGTCAATTATTTTGATTTACCTATTAGCCAAATAAAACAAACTTGTAAAATTCTCCTAACCTTATCTGGAGCAAGTACATTTTGGTGAGGAAAGAAAGCAGGTGAGTTGGGTACAGTGTTAAGTAAAATTCATGGGTTATATTTCTCTACAGCAACATGACAGTAATTTTCAGCAAGGCTCATAGTGATGTGTTTTAGTCTCCTGTGAAATGGGTTCATTTTTTTCCATTAATTTTTTATCAAATTTTCAGTGAAAGTAAACAAGCAGTCTGAGCATCTGGTTTCCATAAAGACTAGAATACATGTTTTTAAGATTTTCAGGGTGGCTTGCTTGTTTTTTACATGCATTTTATGTTTGTTGTTTTTTTTTTTCTCCAGAATTTAACTCCTAAAAACATTTGAAGCCATTATAATTGCAATGTATAGTCTGCTATTCAGCTATTCAGCTCAATCAATGCTTTAAAGAATCCAAAGATTTATGTTGGGAAAAATTGTTGGGTAAGCCCATTTCAGAACAAATTATGACCACACATCAATTTCCAATACTAACATTCCTCCTGAGAGAATTCTAAGAGGAAAAACTCAGTGATAGTAATCACGGCTATCTGTGAGGATTAGAGCAATGAAACCAGGAGATACACCATATTAGAATATTATTTTTACCTATTTTTTACTTGAGGCTGTTGAAATGGAGAAATGCAAGACTACTGTACAAATTTGGTGTATGGGGTCATAATAGTGTGGCCACCATCCACTTGAAAAGCTCATAAGGAAAGACAGATAAACAGAATCTTTGATAAAACATTTCTCAATGGCTGGAAAAGTGTTTGAGACAAGGGATCCAGCTGGCTGACCCAAAGCAGTGTCAATGATGTAGATTTCCAGTGTGGATTTTTTTATAGCTCTTCTAGGAGAAGTTTAGCTGAAAGAGCCGATCAGAAAACAGAAGCAAACGAAATCTGAGCCAGTGTGAGTTTCCCTGTTATTTTTCCAAGCTTTTTGAACACGTACATTCTGTCGGCTGTAGAGCTCCCTCATCTGTCCTGCGCACTTCTTTCCACTTGTACAGCAGAAGAAAGGCCAGAGGTGGAAATGTGAAAATGGTGGTGCTTCAGGGTGTTATATTCTGCTGATTCTCTTCCTGGTTTGCTTTAATCTGGTACTGATTTTGGTAATTAGATTCTGCACTTGACCTACATATAATTGAAATATTTATAAATACTCATGTAGTCTGAAGCTTGCTTGTTAGCTATATGTTAAAGAGCGTTAAAGAGCATAAATTATTCCAGGAAGGGAATGGAATAAAATACTCAACAATTTGTCTCTGGATTAACTTTTCCTGGACAGTAGATAGGAATAACTTTTTCATTTCTCCCAGTGCATGTAGTTTTGATTCAGCCATGCCTCTATTGCAGATTGCCTGTGCCAGCAAAACACCTATCACTGGGAAGACCAAAACACATTGCAGAGAGCAGTATGCCTTGGATCAGCCTAAATGTTTGACACTAAAGGTGTCATCCTGCCCTCTTAAGTATAATTAATTTTCTTGTTAATAAGTTGAAATTAATGTAAGCCCCACAATGACACTGAAATGAGCAGTTGAGGCTATTATCATAGCATTTTATATTAAAGACCTTTCTTTTTCTTTTCTTTTTTTTTTTTTAAATAAAGTATCAGCTCCGTGAAAGCCAGGATGAGACACTGTCACCCTCTGAGACTCATTACCGCTTAGATCAGGGCTACTTAACAGTTTAGTGGGACAGATGCCAGTTTTGGGCACATCTGCTGTCCATTTGTGCTGCTCTCTCAACTCACTTAGATGGGATTATTGCTCATCAAAGAAAAGGCCCAAGCACGTGCAGCCACAGTAGGATAACTCTGAACTGTTAGAGGCTGAGTAAAATCACCCCACAAGCTGCCAGCTGCCTTCTCTGATCTAGGCTGTTACTCTCTGGTGTTATTTCTTACCAGACCTCAGTTTCACAAGGCTATTATTCCTTCCATAGCTGGAAAACTGCTGTAAGTGAGTGGATGAGCACTTCCAGAGGACAGACTTTTGTTAACAAGACAATTAATCAGCATCAGGAAAGCTTCAGTTAGTTTTAACTCTTTGTAATACCAGATAACCAATCTGAGAATATAATGAATCTATGAGAAACCCAAACACAGGGACCCCAAAATGAGACTTTCTGATAATACTTCTTTTCAAGCCATTGTTACAAGAACATTAATTCTGAAAATAAAAGGCTTGCATCCTCTTCTTGCATGTACAAAACTACATTGTTATCAGAGAGATGTTTATGTGCTAGAAAAGCTGTGGATCTGTCTGCCAGTTGTCTAGATTTTAATGGATTTGAGCATTTGATGTTGTCAAATTGAAATCTGACATCATTAAAAGAAATATAAAAGTATCCATGCTTGTTCCAGAAGCCCATAATCATGTAGTAATTCATGAACAAACAGTCCCTTTGCAATTAAGGATGTAATGATGCTAATTTGACTAGTCCTATAAGAAATGGTCACTCGGGTGAGTAAAAGCAGCAGACCTGAATCCAGATATTTCAGAGAGTTAGGACAAACTCAGATCTTAATTAAAACTGATTTTGAGATTACTGCCTTATTGGATGTTCTTTCTCTTAGCAGTCAAACTTCACTCATGTCAGGGAAATGATTTTTAGAGTTTCCCTGGTGGGAATAAGTCTTAGGAAACTGTATGCAGGTAGTGCTGGCATGTCCTGATTTATATTGCTCCCCCAAATGGATGCCCATTAAGAATAAATTAGAAAAATCCATGTTTTTAATAGACTTTTTAAAAAATCTTCTTCTGTAATGGAAAAGCAGCATCATACAGAGATACTGAGCTAGAGTTAAATCAAGTAACCCATGTATCAGAAGAAATTCAGATATGCTAATGTGATTTCCTATCCTGCTCACTGGAGCTAGGTTGGGCAGTTTTGTATAGCAGCTGTGCTGTATTTGTGTGTGCACATAAAATGGTACACAAACAGTATAGATGTCCCTCTGGGAAATGAAGTTTGAAGATGGTATTATTTATGTTCTTTATTAAATAATGAGAACTTTCTGCCTTTTATGGACAAACTTTCTCAGACAAGAATCAAAAGCACATAAAAATAGAAGGATGCAAGAAGAGGATCTCATCCACACAGAGCATCAAGTCAGAGAAAAGGCACAGAAATAACAGGTTTCCAGTAAATGCCTGCTAGGCAAAACAGAAATAAGGCCAGTATTAGGAACACGTACAAAGTGTGCCTCAAAATAAACATATACATGAAGATGCTGCATTGGCAGTCAGAAGAGTATGGGGAGCAGTGCATGGAATTGGAGAATGTCTCCAAGGACAAAAGGGTAACAGCAGCCATACATTTTTTTTCCTTGGGTGTCATTCTGTGACAATAGCCACCCACTGTGGACAATCAAAGCCTGTGATTTTATGTAAAAGTTCATACTAGATTTAAATGGGAGTGAGATATGAAATAAATTCAAAATTAGTTGGAGACAGCAGTTTAAGATTAGAAACAAAAATCATGCAAATAAGGAATCAGAACCATAAGGCCAAATGAAAAGTTTCACAGATTTACCTGAAAATTGGTAGTATCTTACATAGTTTCATGTATAGAAGTGAGGCATGCTGCCTGAGCTCATTATTTAAACTTTATGGTCACTGAAGAGAGGTAAACAATCCTACAGAGTGGTTCACTTTACCCTAAAATATCACCAGAATAATAAATGGGTCTCTAGAAGAGAATGGCTTAGAATATGTACTTAATTTGAAACGGCCACATGTATGTGAGAAGAATCACATGTAATATAATCATGACAGAAAGGAAAGGCAGGAGTTAAATGTTAGTTTGTACTAAGTACAGACATGGACCTGCTAGAACGAGTCTAGAGGAGGGCCACGAGGATGGTCCAAGGGCTGGAGCACCTCTCCTGTGAGGACAGGCTGAGAAAGTTGGGACTGTTCAGCCTGGAGAAGAGAAGGCTCCGGGGAGACCTTATAGCGACCTTCCAGTACCTGAAAGGGCTACAAGAAAGCTGGGGAGGGACTTTTTACAAGGGCAGTTAGTGATAGAACAAGGGGAAATGGCTTTAAACTGAAAGAGTGGGTTTAGATTTGATATTAGGAAGAAATTCTTCACTGTGAGGGTGGTGAGACACTGGAACAGGTTGCCCAGAGAAGCTGTGGATGCCCTCTCCTTGGAAGTGTTCAAGGCCAGGCTGGATGAGGCTTTGAGCAACCTGGTCTAGTGGAAAGTGTCTCTACTCATAGCAGGGGGGTTGGAATTAAATGATCTTTTATGTCCCTTCCAACCCAAACCATTCTATGATTCTAAGCAGAATAAACCAGAAAATGTTAAAGGGACCCTCTCAGCCATGAAAACAAATATCTTAGCTTCAGTGTCGCAACTGCAAAGCAATGCATACTTACTATGCATGTAGAATTAGATGCAAGTTCAGAGCAAAGAAAGGTTAGTGGGTAGGTTTCATTGGTGCGTTTGTGCTCATTAAAATATCGGAGGATATTACAGGTTTTGCTGTCATTAATTTTTTTTTCATTTAAGAAGAAACAGAAGCAAAAAAAGATTCCAGGAATTTGGTGATACCTATCTTTTGCCTCTTCCAACAGTTTCTGAATTTCCTTTTTCATAGCTCCTGTCAACATGAAAAACTCACAATAACTTTTTAACCACACTCCCAATGGATTTGAGAGATTTTTTTTTTTCTTCAGAGTGGCCAGTGCTGGAATAAGGCAGATACCTCTCATGGATTTTTCTAAGGAATATGAAAAAAGAAGGGGAATTTTAGCATCTTTTCACACTCTGACCCTGCCAAAGGCTACATAGTCTGAAATTTGCACAGGAGCTTGGCTTAGTTGCATATGGAAATCTTGTTCATTCTTTATTATTATTAAAAATATTACTGCAACTATCCTGCATCTCCAGCCAACGATGGAAAATAGATCTATGGAAAGATGGAGCCAAGGTAATCTTGGTTCCTTGGACTTCTGTACATTGCTTTGGAAACAATTTCTTCTCCATGTAGTCGAAGGCAAGAATCTACACTTACCTGTTACTTTTATTTTGCACATTGCAGTCGACAGATTCCTGAAGTACATTTTACAACATGCAGGTTTAATTCTCTGAAATAAATACATCAAATCACCATTATTATAGTAACTCTCCTTTTTGCAGTCTGGACTTGATTCCTTAGGCTCATACTTCGTGCAATAAAGTCATTCCAGTCACAGAGGGCCAGTAAACAAGAGATAAATATATGTCTGATTCATAGCTTTCCAATCTGACAAAGCTATACCACCAGCATTTTTTAACTGAAGGTTAAATAGTTTCTAAAAATCTTTAAATTTCCAGCCTCTGGTAGATAAGTATATTGGAAATAAGAGTGATGTTCTATAGCTTGCCAGCCAAATTAGCCCAAATCCTGCAAATACTTTTGCAGAGGCTTAACTTTACATCCAGGAAAGCAGACTCCATTATGGGTCTTCTCATTTTAGTAAAATCAAGCATATGTCTAGCGATTGCACAGTTGCAGGGAAGGAGGGAGGCAGGATGAAAGGAAATCCTAAATTGGCTCAATCCCCTTCATTGTGTAATTTACAAATTGGATTGGAGGGAGCTTTCATGTGCCATATGGTCTAATTTGCAACAGGATGAATTTTATCAACACCTACAAGAAGTCCTGTTTCCTCTACATATGTGAATTGGCACAAGATAACTTTTTCTAAGGAACCCCTGACCTTTGGTCTTCTCATCTGAAAAAAAAAAGTTATGTACAAGGGGAGATCTCACGTTGAGCTATGATTTAGTGTTCCCTTTCAGGACACAGCTGGTATACAGAAGAGGAGCTGTCCTTTTGAACAGGGAACATCTTGCCTTTTCTAAGTGTTGTGGTTTCACCCACAGGTAAGACCATGTGGTCCTGCACTCACTTTCCCCTACCTGGTGAGATGGGAAGGGAATCACAACAAAAGGGGCACAGGATTGAAAATGAGGACAGGGCCGGCTCACTCACCAGTTACGGTCACAGGCAAAACAGACTCATCTTGGGGAAAAAAACTCCATTTAATTCATCACCAATCCTCCAAGTAGCACAGTGAAACATAACAACCACATCTTACAACACCTTCCCCCACCCCTCTCTTCTTCCCGGGCTCAAATCACTTTGCTCCCAACTTCTCTACCTTCTCCCAGCCAGCAGCACAGGGGACAGGGAATGGGGGTTCAGTTAGTTCACCTCTGCCGCTCTTCCTGGCTTAAAGTCCGTCCTGTGAGCTGCAAAGAGTCGAGGAACAAAGTGTTCCAACACGGGCTTCCCATGGAGTCATGGACCTATTCGGGCACAGCTCCCGGCTCCAGCATGGGGACATCCACAGGCTGCATATTTACCTCCGGTCCAGCACACCTCCTCACCCCCTGGCTCTGGGGGTCCATCCCCGCTCTGGCATTGAGTGTCTCTGGGGTCTCAATTCAGTCACACTTGCCCTCAGGCTCAGCTTTCTGCTCCAGCATGAAGTCCTCCATGGCCTACACGTGGGTCTCTGTTCCACCATTGAACCTCCATGGGCTGCAGGGAACCTCCTTTGCCTTCTCCTGCTCCATGCAGTTGAACTGGGTGTCTGAGGTTCTCCGTCCTCCGCTCCCTCCTCCTTCCTCCTGGCAAGGAAGCTCTCTCTTTGTTTAGGCCAATGGCCATCTTTTGTTCAGGTCAATGTCCTCTCCGCCAGGTTGTCTTTTCAAGATAGTCCTTCCCCTCACAAATATGGATTTGAAGAGGCATTTCTATATTGCCAATTAGTTCAGCCTGGGCTGCAGGTGGGTATGCCTTGGAGCTGGGGAGGTTTGTGAAGCTTCTCACAGGGGCCATCACTGTAGCTCCCTCCACCAGTACCCAAAACATGCCCACTCCAAACCCAACACACTAAGAAAAAATTAAGAAACTGGTACAGAGTGGACTTGAACATCACCTCGGGTTACTTTAAGCAGAACTGTTAAATATGAGATATTTAGCAGTTCATCAAAAGCTTTGAGTCCAGACCTTTTTACCACTTCCCAAAAGCAAAGAATTTGGAAAATTAAGGGAATCATAGAATCATAGAATGGTTTGGGTTGGAAGGGACCTTAAAGATCATCTGGTTCCAATGCCCTGCCATGACGAGGGACACCTTCCACTAGACCAGGTTGCTCAAAGCCTCATCCAGCCTGGCCTTGAACACTTCCAGGGAGGGGGCATCCACAACTTCCTTGGGCGAAGATTCGGAAGTACTGTTAATGTTATGGCAGTGGTACTACCTTCAAACTTTACAACAGAATGAATAAGACGTTAGTCTGAGGTATGCAGACATTGTCTCAAATCCTTTTGTTGCATGACTTGGAGCAAGAATTTGACATCATCTCCCTCAGCAATCCCTTCTGGAAGTTGAGGAAACTGTTCCCATTGATGGATGGAAGACAAAACAGTGACAAAGGCTCTGGATGCTGAGGAAGCATGGAACTGAATCAGAGAATCACAGAATGGCAGGGGTTGGAAGGGACCCCTGGAAATCATCTAGTCCAACTCCCCTGCCAAAGCAGGTACATGTAGAGCAAGCTGCACAGGACTGCATCCAGGCAGGTTTTGAACATCTCCAGAGAAGGAGACTCCACAGCCTCCCTGGGCAGCCTGTTCCAGTGCTCTGTCACCCTCAAAGCAAAAAATATTTTCCTCATCGTCAGATGAAACTTCCTGTGTTCCAGTTTGTGCCCATTGCCCCTTGTCCTGTTGCTGGAAACCACTGAAAAGGGTCTGGCCCCATCCTCTTGACAGCCACCCTTTAGGCATTTATAAGCATTGATAAGGTCCCCTCTGTGTCTTCTCTTCTTCAGGCTAAACAGACCCAGGAGTCTCAGCCTTTCCTGAGATGCTCTAGTCCCCTAATCATCTGTGCTAGGATAGAGTTAATTTTCTTTTTAGTAATTAGAAAAGCTGTATTTTAGTTTCAGTGTTTCAGTTCAGACTTATTATGAGAAGAACGTTGATAACAGTGCTGGTGTTATTAGTTGCTGCTGGAGCTCAAGGCCACCGTGTTTGGCTGGTTCACAGCTGCATTAGGACTGGGAGGGAGAAGCGTAGTGAACAGCAAAACCCAAACCTGGCATTTGGATGTGCCAATGAAATATTCCATATCATATCCCGTCATGCCAGTATATTAACCAGGGCTGACCGGAAGATGGGGGGATCGCTCGGGCTTGTTCTTCAGGGGTTTCGGTTTCAGGACGGTCTGGGCTCTGGGATCGTTAGCTGGCACAGGCTGGGCATCAGTCAGTGGGCAGTGAGCACTGTGTATCACTCATTTGTATAATTCTGTTATCACTGTTGTTATCATTATCATTTCATTTTAATTAGTAAATAGTTTTTATCTCAACTCATGAGTTTCCTTTCCCTTTTCTTTCCAATTCTCTCCCCTACTCCCTGGGTGAGGGAGGGGGAGAGTGAGAGAACAGGCTGTGTTTGGCTGCAAGCTGTAAGCCAAAAGGGTGAATCCACCCAAAGCACCACATAGCCCTCCACTGGACCATCTCCAGCAGTTCCTGGTCTTGAACTGGGAAGCCCATAACTTGACACAGAACTCTAGATGCAGCCTCACTAGGGCACAGTAGAGAGGGAGGATATCTTCCCTTGACCTGCTGGTCAACTCTTAATGCACTCCAGGATACCATTGTCCACCTTGGCCATGAGGGCACATTGCTGGCTCATTGTTAACTCGCTGTCCACCAGGATCACAACCTTCTGAGCCCTGCCATTCAGCCAGTTCTCAATCCATCTCACTGTTCACACTCACACATGAAATCAGGCAGGTAGTGTAATAACTTTACTAATCTATGAATCTATAGGATTTTATTGGCCAAACTCTGCTATTCCTGTGGATTGCAGATTTCAATACCATTATTAATATTTATCAAAGTTGCAGAGATGAATTATAGATTATTTTCTTCTCTTTAGCCTTATATATTGTCTCCAGATGTTGCAACAGAGAAGACAAAGTCATGTCATTTAATTTTCTGAAGAAGTATTCTACCCGAGAGCATCAATGAATCATAATTTGTTAGGGTGGCCCCTGCAAGTCTGCTAGAAAATATTAATGAGATTACTGTGGTTGCAATTTGCCTATTAGTGTTAGGATAAAAATAGGCTTCACAGCTGTCAAGATTTATAGAGTCCTATGTGAAAATACAACTTTGGGGGATCAGAAAATGAGATCAATCAGTTACTTTACACTGAGAACAAAAATAAGATATTTACTGACCAATTTATTTCAAACCCTGGTATCTCACATAAGCCTTTCATTAAGCCTTCCCTAAGTTTGACTGTTAAGGGAGCAAATGTATTTTGTCATCTGGTTTTATTTTGAGGAAACTATGGCTCAATTTGAAGACATTTATAATAAATGTCTTAAAGGAAAGTCTGAAGGAAATTAATATTAAATACTATTCCAAACAGCAACTCTAAGACAAAGTCATTATTAAAATTCTGATTATTAATGTGTTGGATATATTAAGACAAATGTGACATTACATTTGAGGTTACGAGTTTGTGGTTGGAGTTGTAGATTTATTTTTTAAAGCAGATGACATCACTCTGTGATGCAAAGTGAGTTCTCATTCTGTTCTCAGAAGAAAAACTTTCTGAAGTAGCTCTGAATGCAAAAGAATTACACTGGTGCAAAAATAATCTACTCTGAGGTTTCATCTGGTTGCTGATTTATGAACTTGGGCAATGCAATGTTGCTTTAAAATAGAAATCTAAAACTCATGCAACTCCTCCCACAGACTGGTAACCTCAAATGTATCTTATTAAATGTACTGTGTTAACTATCTACTTAATTTAATCATTATTGTGAATTGCTGTTTGGGATACAGTTTGATTTTACTTTTCCTCAAATTTGCCTTTATAATTACTTAAAACTGAGCCATAGCTCTCCCCCCAAAATCACATGGAAAAAAAAAATACTTGATTCTTTACTACTCAATGTCTAAAGTTTTTCATACAACATGAGCCTGGAGCATTTTGGCCAAGGAAAAGTTTTGACCTTCTACATCTGCACCAGTGCGGTCAGCATTTCTGCAGACTTATGTTGGTTTTATGAAGACAGAATGAGGCTCACTTCACACAGTAGGTATCATTCCATCGTGCGTATCAGTGAATTTCAACTTTTTTTGAGTTGTTGACCTTTCATAGTTTTCCAAGGGAAATACAGATGCCTGAATAGTGAATTTAAATTATAATACCAGTAGGTTTGGCTTTTATAATTCCATTTTTAAGACCTTTCAGAGGCAGTCAACCAATCCCCAGGGGTCTGTGGGACACAGCGTGAAAACCACTGCACCAAAGGCTACTCTAGAGGAAATTATCGCCAACCTACACTGTGACCAATAGCGATCGCCCTCCCTGTTCTGCAGGGCACAAAGCAGCCTCAGCTTCGGCCCCCTCCTTTCCATTGCTGCAGTCACCTTGGAAGAGCAGGACTACCAATCCATCACAAACAAAGCTTAACTAAAGTACTTATAATTAAAAATATATGGAGGAGGGAGAAATCTGATTCCAGACAATTTCTTATTTCCATCCTCTGAGCAGAATGTACCATTTTAGAACCTATTTCCAAAACAGTGTGCTTCCTCTTCAGCACAGGCGTTGACTCACGCTAAGGAATGTATTCCATTACAGCCTTGCTGGCTTGCACTGTAACTTCATGTAGAACCAGTTAGTTGCTGTGGTGACAGCGACCAACAAACAGAAAAAAATCATGAACTCTTTCAGGGCCGGTCAGAGCAGGTTAATGACAGCACCCATGCTTAAAACTTTTAAATTTTCTTATTGTACTGTCTTTTAAAAAGAGGCTCAATCATTATAGTAAACGTATAATACCACCCTAAGACCATATGTGTCTCCTCCTGAGAAATTGTTTCACATATCTTGTGAGTTTTTGCAGCTATAGAGACTCTAATCTATAGCCGTTATTTCAAGCAAATCTGGAGTTTATCTCCTTAATAACGAATTGAACCACAATTAAACTTGGTGAAACTGCACTGTCTTTTGGAAAGGTACATGAAGACTGAATCTAAACTTATTGGTGTTTATAGTGTTCATCTGGTGCTGAAATCAGTACAATACCTTTATAACCCAAAATCAACTATAACATTCAATGGGGGTGTTTGGAAAATAAGGTATGATACATATAACATTGCATTGTTTTAAGAGAGAGGTATAAACTCCCTGAAAGCTCACAAAAAATCAAGGTCAACTATCTTCATTATTGCTTTCATTTTCTAACTTATTTGCAATTTCAATAAAGGCATAATGTGGGGTGCAGTCTATGAAAAGGTGGAGATTTCTCAATTGAAAGAGAAAAAATGGTTCAAAATTTCCTTATTCAGTTTTGAGCTCAGTAACGTTTAGCTCTGCAGGTGCAATTCAATGACAATGAGATGGGTGTAAACTGTGGTTTGGGTTACTGCAAGGATGCTGCGTTGTTATCTGCTCTATGCTGAAGGAGATGGAGCTTGCAAGGGAAGGAGAGTACTTAGAAAAGGTTCATACAGAAAGGAAGACGTTCATATACAAGGAGCAGATTATTATGTTCTCTGCCCTCAGATTATTTTGTTCAGTTTGATCTCACTACAGGCAAGTTGGACCTTTTTTGTTCAATCTCTCCAACATTTATAGTGACTGCTAAAACCTGTGATTACAGTTTTTGTTGTAGTTAAAGTTGATAGTGAAAAACTGTTCCTAGCTGTGGAACTTATGGACCTTCTCAAAGCGTCATGAGAACCCAAGCAGATTTTCAACTGAATTACACAACCACAACACAGCCCAGGCTGGAAGGGGCCTTGAAAGATCATCTGGTCCAACCTTTCATGACAAAAGGAGTGCAGATGAAATTGTCTAGATTGGACCCTGTCCAATCGTGTCTCCTTTGATGGGTACTCCACTATGTCCCTGAGGTGGTTATTCCAGCTCCATCTGCAAGGAGGGCATCTGGGATTAGTGGGCCATCTGAGCTGAGCCAGAAGTCAGACAGCTTTCAAAAGCACAAACATGAGGTACCACCACACTGGTGGCTACTGAGGGTTAGAGGATGCAGAGGGTGCCGGGTGCACTTGCCTCAGAGAATGGTGGCTGTGGCAGCATGTGCAGGCACATTTATTCATATGCATAGGTCTGACATTGTGCATACATGTTGTTATTCTCATATACAGATGTTATTATAATGATCTGACCATCAGATCCATCTGCCATGAAGAACTGTGCATGTACAAACCTATGTGGAAAGAACAGGCTTGCTATGATATGATGCAAGTTGGAGATTTTGGCTCATAAGTTATACATATGCATTTATGTGCCTGGAAGCACATGTATTTGTATGCATGTGTGTGTCCGTACATTTCATTAATATATGCTGTGTTGTTATTATTATAGTCAGGTAATTCTCATCCCATTACTTTTATTACTATATTTGTTAATTCACCATGTATCTTCAAGAGACTTTATTAACATTGGCAGGATAAGCCTAACAGCTGTTGTGATGTCTAGACAAAAGGAATTAAAGACACAGCAGAAATACTTAGTCAATATTTCCCTTCTGTGGGAAGTTTCTGTCTCACTCTTACAAGCCTTTTAATGTAACTTTATTAAGGTTTTAATGTAATAACCAATGTGTGCTGTAATGGAATAAGTGTACGCATTTTCCATGTATTTACAGTTGGCTGGGCAGAGTCTCCCTGCCTAATATGAAAGCCAATTTAATGTTGTGGGTTTTAAATTAAACTAGGAATGTTAAGTTTCTAGGACTATCACTGCAAATGAAAAAAAATCACATCAGTTAGACTGGTACTATGGAAATCCTGCACTGTTTTGAAAAGAAAAGAAGTTAAGCCCACTCTTTGAACAGCAGCAGACAGAAAAAGGAAAAAGCAACAACTTGGGTTATGTCTCTGTGTGGGAAACTTGATCCAGGGACGATCCAGGGATGCACAGATTCTAGGTCAGAGAGGACTGTTACGGTAATAATCTTCTTTGAGTTCCCACCAAACCACCAGACAAAACATCCTGCTGCATCCTCCTGTCATAATTGCTGCAACAAGAGAATTAATGGGATGAGGCACCGATAGCTCTCTTTCCAAACTTATGACTTGGTTTTTCTTCTCTCACATCTTCCAAGTTACTTACATTAAGTATCTTCTGCAAAGAGGATCTGAGATTTGTGAATGAAAGCCAGATAAATTAGAGTGTTGTAATGAGAAAATATCAAGAGAAAAGGGGAATGGGAGACAAAAGGGCAGTTCAGAGAGAAGAGGAAAGACCAGATAGAGTGAGGAAGTCCAGAGAATGTGAGGTGGAAAAGGGATGTATCAGAAGATAGAGGTTTTGAAAAATGTCTGTACTTATGAAGATTTTACTGAGTGAAACTGGGCTGAGCCTCCAACAAATAACTTTGTTGAAATATTTACTGTTGGTTCAGACTAACTAGTCACTCCTGGTTGGGGCTGTGGAGGAGGTGTTTTGATAGAACAGCTTCATTAAAATTGAGGAAAAAATCCAAGAAAACCCACATAGCAAGATCTGTTCCCTGCTATTGCCATCCATTCCTTTGTTCCTGGAGTGAGGCCACCTGCTTCATGTCTTTTCTTTCACTGTCCATTCCAGCTTGGAAGATCCCACATCATGTTGTGGGAGGCTTCAATCTCTGCCGTGTCACAGCCTGGCTGTGTGCCTGCATGCTGACGGACTTTTGACAGTGTCCTGTTGCTTCCACCCATACCTTCTTCTGCTAACAATAGGGGCAGGTGGGCCTAGCCTGTTATTCTGACTGCTACACCTCCCTCCACTGCTTGATTACATATCTTAAAATGTGAGGACACTGAAGGAAAAATAAATGGCGGTTGGCTTTGGAGATCCATTCATTTCTGTCTTTTCCAGCAGAGAAAAGAATGCAGTCAAAACCAAAAAGATGAGTAATTTAGGTGACTAAATACCAGAGTTTTGTTGTTCAGATCTTTTGATAAAGGAAAACATAAACTAAAAGAATGATATATGACTAATGAGAAGAAACACAGAAGAGTGAAACAGAGGTGGATACTGAGAGAAAGGTATCTGGCTTACATACGCTGTATTGTTAAAAAGTTTAAAGATGCATTTTGTTCTGAAAACTAGGAATGCTCCCCTCAGAAAGATAAAACATGACCTGGATTATGAAAGGCTTTCCCCTGGCCTTACTAGAAAAGACAGTTGATAGTGGTTTGGAGGCTGTTTGACAGCCTGGAGCACGGAGCTTAAAATGATCTATTTTTTCTGGACTTGATTTTGAAGTTAGAGGCTACATTGTCCTGTCAGCAAACCGCAGAACACATGTAATCCAAAACAAAGCCGCAAACCAATTTACAAATCCAACTAAATATACAATTGTTCAAAATGCCTTTGTATACTGGGGTAAACTGTATCCCCAATCCTTATCAAAGGCACTAAATTCTCCAAGATTTCCATATAAATTCTCAAAACGCATGCACATGTCAATATATATTTGTTACACACATATTTTTAAATGCATGAAAGGAGAAAAATAATATAAAAGTAAACAGATGCCTGAAAGTTTTCGTAGCCAATAATTTAAATTTAATTACCACATTTCCTGCCTGATTCTCACACCAATATTGAAAACTGATGTAATGGAAATGCTGTGGCAAATTTTGAGAGCCTGAGATAAAAACATGAATAAAAGCTGCCACTAACTATTTCTCATATGGTCATCCTACTTGTACAGGTACATTTTTCAGAGGTGTTGTTTCAAGATGCCTGCAGACTCAAGAAGGCAAAATATAATCTAGTTGATGGGAGGTATTATATTAATGATGACAAACAATAAATGTACCTGCCTTTGTAAAGATGTCTACTTGGTTCATTATAAGATCAACATTTCACGTAAAATCAACTGTGAAATTGAAGACTCTTGGGGACACTAGAAAGAAAAGTTTTGATTCTTAAGAATGATTTTGACTAAATAACTTTATCCTTGGGGGATGAGGTAGTAGGTCTCTCCTTCTGCCCTATAAAAAGGTAAAAACTTCAACCAAAAATATAAGTCTATATTTTATGTGTTTATGCTTTACATCATTCATAACCAAAACAAATTCATTGTGTTCTTACTGAGTATTTTCCTCTGTTTGTAAGTGCTCTAGAAAAGTAGTATGGTCTTGCATCATTCTTGGATGGTGCCCAAATGAAAAATGTGGGTAAACCTAAAAACTGAAAATAGTTGGTATAATCTTAAAACAGAGGCTAGAGGCACATGTGTATAGCTGTCCTTTGCCCTGTTCTCTGAGAAAATAAATCCAACCTTCCCTAGTGTTTAAACACTTCAGGTTTTGCCTACTAACATACTTCTGCTTTATAGATTACTTTTTTCTTCTTGGCTTTCTTAGTGAAAGTGAAGTCTGGAATTTTTCTGGACTGTTCCAATCCTAGAAAAGTGCTATTAAAAGATTTAGTACAATTAAGGGACAAGTAAGTTAGTGTAGTTAGGATTAAATATGTGGTGAAGTCAGCTAAAATTCTGCTAACATTTCCTGTAGGTCTTAAGTAACATTTAAGAATCTTTTCTCTCTGCTTTTGAATTTAAGTTCCCAAGGAAACTTCTTGCTGTAATACTGAGGGTATCCAAAAGATTATTCTTCTGACAATCTTGCTTACTCTGCAAGAAATAAGCTCACTATCAAGTTCCAAGGGGTATTCTGGGAAGTCAGAACTGTGTATAGGATTGAAATAAATATTTCTGTTTAGATTCTCCAAAAAGCACTTTTGAAACATAAAAGAGTATTAAAAATACTGGTTTTTACTGACTGATCCAGTTTCGTGGTAGATATAGGGGTAAGTAGCATCGTGTCCTTCTTTTCCTGGAAAGCATGAGGGAAGTACCCTCTCCACTGTGTTGTTTACACATAACTCAGAGTCAGGTTGCCTGGCAGAGGTTTGCTCCACTTGGTATCTGTGGGAACTGAGGACCACTCTCTTACTAGCACTGTTCAACACAACAGCTGTCTTCTAAGAAAGCTTCAGCAATCTCCCTTTTTCTGTTCCAAGCCAACAATAAAGAAAGTAATTAGCCATGTTTATGTAAGACAAAATTTTGAATTCAGATGATCAAGTTACATTTGATTTGTCTCTGTTCAAGCAGTGCAATTCAGAGCTGTTGTTTGATCAGCAGGTCCTCCCAAGATACCGGTGTTCCTCTTTTTGGTATGTCTGTTCCTCTGATCGTATCATGTACCAGCTCAGCCCACAGTGGTTGTTCCCTTTCTTAGACTTCAGCAGCAGCAGCTCTGTGCTTGTTATCCCCCACACTTTTGGGACATGTAGAAGTTGCTTACGAGGCTGTAGCCTGTACGTAGCGTGGCTAAATGTGATGGTACAGCTGCTGTCTGCAACTATTTTTTCCATCAGAGAGGGTTTGTTTTGTTTTATCTGTCTTCTAAACACCAGGTAGTCCCAGGAAGTAAGACACCAGCCTCTGATTGTGCTCTGTTATAGCGACTCCAGAAAGTAACTCAAACTTTGCTCCCTTTTGCCCCAAACAATACGCATGACTGTCTCTTAATCTGTGGATACAGAGGTTATTTTAACAATTACAAATGTCTGGATTGTAAGGTGAACGTAAAACATAGAAAATTGGTGCTGCATGGCACATTAGAGAATTTAAGTATGCCCTGTGAGGGCCACATGCCATCTTGATTTTCAGTTCTCAATTTAACTGATTTCCTAAAGGTGACAGTAGATGTCTTCTTGATGTCATTCCGTTATTTAATAGTGCTAAATGTGCACCAGTGTCCTGAGCTTCTTTACCTGATTCTTCCTTTTTTTTAATGTACCAGAAGCTGTTCACAATGTCACTGCTCATATGAAACCTAATATACAGATATATGGGTATAAATATATATATATATACACATAGAATTGACAGTTCTTAGGTATGTTTTTCTCTCAAAGACAGTTGGGGATGTTTTAATATTGCAGCAATGAATCATCACCAGTGTGGTGCTTTTAAATGGGATTCCAGCTAGCACTCACTGTTCCATCTGTGTCTGACAGGGGCCTGTGAATGTACTGTGCTACCTTCTTGTTCTGCTCATATGCTGTGTTACCAGCTACTGTTTCTCAATCTCAGCAGTAGCTCTGGCACTCCTACATTTCCTTGGGCGAGGTGTTTTTTTTCATTGTTGGCTTTTTAAAACAGATTGCCAGGTGCCATATAGTCAAGCTCCAAAATGTGCTTTGTTCTATGTTTATTGATGTCCTGAAAGGTGTTTCTATAAACTCAGTTTTTCTAACACTAATACTGTGCTCAGTTTACAGACATTTGTCATTGAAAAAAAAATCTGTGACTGTAGGATGCAGAGACAAAGTGTTTATTTATTGGGGAAGAAACGTGCATGGGTTTGAGCATCCATTTTATGCATGACATCCACTAGCCTTCCATAAATAATATATAAAACTTTTTATATGTATGAATTGTGTTTCAAGTTGTTTGTTCTTGTATAAATGACTGGAATTTATTATTACAGTTTCTCTCATATCATCTATCTACTTTAGTGAGTCCTTCAGTTTCTCAAACACATTTATGTTACATGTATCCTTTATTTAGTAGTCATCATTGCATTCTAGTACTTCCAAGCTGCTTGTTAACGAGGCAAATATTTCCCTATAAATGGCAAATTTCATTACAGAAGATCATCTAATTATCTTCTCTTCAAACTACTTTCTGTTTTTATTTTAAAATTTAAAAAAAAATCAAATAAAAGGATGCCAAGTGTTGGGGCTTTCAGATATTAGGTAACTGTGAAAGTTGGCAACACTCTGGAATAAGAGGTCTGCGGTACATCATCCTTCTATATTCTCTAACCTGTGATTTCAGACATTTCTGTTTTAGGCTTTACCAAGTCTTTAATTCTGTAGGGAAGTGAAATATTCCCTGACATATTTTGTTTTTCTGAAAGCTGACTGTTGCTATAGCAGTATCTGGTGTCTCAGATTTAACTACAATGGAGGCTAAAGGAGAACAAGATATTTTAGAGCATAAATCATCCCTGTAAAATCACTGAACATGCTGTTTAATAAACAAAAGAGTCTGGAATTATATTTAATTGGAAAGCTCCCTGTTACTGAAAATGCTCTTTCTTTAGTGGACTCTACTAGCTCATGTTTTCTATTTGCATCTCTCTTCCAGGGGCAAAGTATGTATATTTTCTTTAACTGTATTCTTACATTTGAGTAACTTGGCAGATGAGGCTGGTCTTGGAGTACACAAGGAAGCCACTGGCCTGGGTTTGTCCTGCCTAGATCATTTCTTCTGGATGCTCTGGGACAGCTGCCCTGCGAGGGAGGGCTAGTGGAAGGGAAAGAAATGTGTTAGTCTGAAGGTGGCACTCAGTTCCCACCTGGTGGCTGGGCACTCCAGCTCAGACAGCAGCTCTCATTGTCCCACAATCCTGGTAGAATGTCCTCTGATATCAGTGCAGTGCTGGGGGGGAGAGAGGGTTAGGCCAGTATGTGTGAGTTACTTGTTTTACTCTCTGCACAGGCATGTGACCAGGTGAAAAGAAACCCATTTGCAGAAAAAACATTATTTCTTTTGTGACTTGATATAGCATTGCAAATATTTGCCTTAATCTGGTATCTCAGCCTACAGCTGCCCCTGGCCTGATGGGAGCCTCCTGACTCCGCTTCCCAATCTGATGGCTAAGTCACACTGGCACTGGATTGAAATATTCACATTTGAAAACATCTGCATACAGGCCCATATAAACTACATAATGGAGCACTGGACATCCTCAGGGTAGCAGCACCCCAGCCAGCTTCAGGACCAAAGGCAGCATTGTGTCAGTGTGGACTCTGCTTACGTTAATTAGCTCTGCTAAGAAGTAGGGCTAATTTAGCTCAGGGGCAGTGTTGCAAGCTACAGAGCTTTATGGAGCATGTGATTAGAACTGCTGGTAGTCTAACTTAAGAGAAGACCACCATCAAAAAAAACCAACTACTTCCCACATTTGTATAGCACAGGAAATAACTGAAACTGATATAAAGTTGCCGCAGTGTCATAAGGATGACATTGTGAGGTAACCTTTACTTTAATGACAACAACTGTAAATATTTATCTAGACAGAAAAGACAAAGTCATTAACATCTTGACTGTTTGGGAAATAAAAGTTATCTTCTTTTCTCTTTAAAAATATACCTCAAATACGACCTTTATTTCAACTGGTAGCTGAATATGTCTTTTATATCATCTAATGGGTGCCTATTTTACATATTTAAAACACAAAATAAGTTATGGATAGCCTGTCAGCAATATAGAGTCACTAACCAATAGAGGAATATATTTCACATAATTCTCATAAGGAAATGGCTACATGTATTTGAACAGAGCAAAATACATTTGAGTAGAGAAGTTTAACGATCCAGTAGAAATAAACAACTTTTGCAAAGTATTCTACTCCTTTTGCTAAGATCCATCAACTACTGAACTCTGCATTGCATGGAAAATCCCTCTCTCACTTGAACATTGTTCTACTGTCACTTTGTGTGTGTTAGACCTGTAGAGAAACCAAGCCTAAAAGGGACTGCTGTGGTCCATCCTCCTTTCTCTGGACAGGGTCAGCTATTCTTACACTATTTCTAAGGGACCACTTAGAACATATTTGTTATAATGGAAATTTTGATATGCAATCTTTGGGCTTCCTATGTACTTCTTATTTCCGGTCCCATTCTTAGTTTACCAAATCATTTTTTTCCACAAATTCATACTATTCTGCATGGTTTTTACATAAATAGAGTTAAAGTCTAACTGTTGCCAGGGAAGTAAGTAATGACTATAGTTAAAATAGCCTGAAGTGCTTATTAGTTCAGCTCAGGTACTAGAGTGGGCAAAGCCTTGTTCAGGAGAATTTTACTTGCCTGAATTCCAAGCTGGATTGCTTAAATGCAGCTGTTCCCATGTCATGCCAGAAACAGTGTCTGTCCTTGTGAAATCTCTTATTAAATTGTGTAGATCTGGATCAATAATGCTAATTAGAGCTCATACTGTTAAAAGAAGAAGACACTGTTTGAATGAAACCCACCATTTTGATTAATGTGCTCATGTACATTCACAAAAACTGGAAAAATTTGTGAGTTCCTTGAAAACATCTGTGGTTTCTAACAAACAGGAAACTTCTAATACATACCAATATTTTGAAGGTATCTGGCAAAATACTTCAAAATAATAGAAATTATTATTCTTAATATGCTGATATTTTAATGTTTTTTTCTTCTAAAACTATTCTAAGGAGTACAATCAGACATTAGCAACAGCACAATGCAACTCAAATGACCTTCTTAAAACAGTGAAAACAATTACTAACAAAGGAAAGTGACTTACAAAAAGCTCTCAGTCTCAAGGTGGGTGTGCTGGACTCTGGGGCAGCCATATTGTTGTGCAGGGGAAACAGGAACAAGTTCACAAGGAATGGTTTCTGAAGAGAGTTCAAATCTGATGACGATAGGGTGATGCTCAGGCATTGCGCCCTGGCCTCCGTTTGTCCCCTGGCTGTGCCTCGGAGTTGTTGTCATGTGTCCCAGCGGTGCCACCCTGAGGACACAGGGCCGGAGCGGAGCCGCAGCAGTGTGGAGATGGAGCCCCAGATGGGTTGGTGTGGAAGAAGCCCTTGCTGCCCTGCTCTCCAAGGGGCACGGTGTGGAGTTTGAGGTATCTCAGCAATGGAAAGGCTCCTCCTGCCTTGTCCCCAGGAGGAGCTGCTGAGCGAGGCAGGGCCTGGGCTGGCGGCAGGGCGGGATGGGCTGGCAGCCATGTTAGGTGGCGACTACCTGTACTTGTGCCTCGTTGTTGGCTGGGAAACTGCCTTCACCCTCTGCAGTGCCCTCCAGATACTCAGGAGTGACGCTTTTTACTGTTCCACCAAGCAGAGGGTCATCCCTTTTCTCCATGAGACGATATTAAAATGAGCCCTAAATAAAGGAGCTGTTGCTGTTGGCTCCACCTAACCCTGGAGTTTTCTGTATGATTGCTCAAAGGGGACCTTCATTTTCTTTCGCAGCTGTAGGGGAAGCAGCAGTCTGCTGCCACATTATGTCCACTTTACTCCAAGACTCTGTCTGTTTTACACTTTAATGTGTTCCTTAGTATTCACAGGGTTTTCAGGTGTCCCCATACTGTCTGTACCTTCCTCTCCATTCCCACCACCAAGTGAAGGTGGTTTCCCGGGAGATTACTTTGCAGTTGCTGCTCTTCCCGAGACTGAACATTTGTACTCACCTAGAGGAAGGGCAGATTATTTTTTTTCTCGTCCTTCTGCATTGCCTTAATCTAGCTAACAAGAGGTAGGCGCCTGCCAGAGGCCGGGCTGCAGCGTGGACGCCGTGCTGGCTGGCTGCCATTTTGCACAAGGTGGCTGTGCTCTGTCTCTGCCCCCCACCACCTCCCTGGCAGCCATTCCCACTGGCAGGGAGGCAGGGGTGAGGCCCTTCGCTGTCCCCACCACCACGTCACTGACTTGTGGGGTGTCTTTGTGTCCGAGTGTAAAATTAACTACCGCCTCTGTGTGCTCAGGGCTCGCTTCAAAGCCCTTTGAAATTGATGGGGATTTTTCTACCCACTTCAAAGGGCCCTGGCTCGTGAGTGTACAGCACAGGGTGCACCAGTTAATTTTTAAACTCCCATTACCTGAAAACTTCTTGTAAAGTGTACCGGAGCGTAGGGCTGGGGATAAGCTTGCTGAAACACTTGACAAGGCACACCTGAATAAGTGGGATTAAGGATTTCTTTCTTTACTATTTATCCTTTTATGCCACACATATATCTTTTAATCATTTCTTGTAATCATTTACCTCTGTTTTCTACTGTCCTGCACATTTAGTGCTTGGTCATTCCCCTTGCGACAGCCCACCCAGTGATGCAGGACCCAGCAAGGACTTGCCTGAGTTAACCTAACATTTCTGAGCAGCCCCGAGGTTTAGGAACACCTGCTATGTTTTGAGTCCAGGTCATACCACCACTTAGGCGGCTCTGCAGAAGGCACACTGTCTTGGCAGGGAGGTGGGCAGCCATCCTTCCCTGCCTCCTCTGGGGCTTGGCCCCCAAGCCATCTCCTCCACCACTGCTTGGAATGGTCACTGTCACAAGATGGTTGTCAGTAGGACGAGAAGAAGCTGTTCAATGATGTATAAAGGCTGCTACTATATTTATCTCTTGTTTGTGAGGGTATAAAGATATGGTGTGAGATTAAAAAAACACAAATAAATAAGCAAAAAAACACAAAAGAAAACACATCCCCTTTACTTACTTTCCCAGGAGAACTTCATGTCTTTGTTTCATCCATAGTTCTCTCCATCACCTATTTTACATCCCAGCTCCAAGAGAAATAAAATAAAATTAAAAAAAAAAAAAAAGAATTTGGAAAGTAATTTTTAAAGTAGTGAAGGTAATCAAAGAAAATGTTATTTAAAGAGCAATGAATAAATAAACATACCTCTGAAGTATGTATAGTAGTCTACCAAAGGAATTAGTGGAAATCAAATTGCTTGAATAATTGAAAACTAGACTGGACAAAGTATTAATAATATATGGCAGAAAAGAAGCCTGCCTTGGCAGGAGATGGAGTGAATGACTTCATAGATCTTTTCCCTGTCTAGCCTGTATTATTTTATATTTTATTACTGTAGCTGTCTCAATGTTAACAATGCTTAGTTTATTTTCTTACAACTACTTGCCACAGGACAGTGCATGTCCATGTCATTATACCTTATTAATTATCCCCAGTTACCAGAAAAGCAGTGGAGGCACTAAGCAGTGTTTATGCATGAAATATTGTGTCTCTATTTTCAGGCTGCATATGTGAGAAGAGTGGCAAAGCCATCCGTCAACTCCATAGATCATCCTGAAAAGGCATAACAGAGTCACAGAATCACAGAATGTCAGGGATTGAAACGGACCTCGAGAGATCCATCCAGTCCGATCCCCCTGCCAGAGCAGGAACACCTAGATGAGTTCACACAGGAAGGCATCCAGGCGGGTCTTGAATGTCTCCAGAGAAGGAGACTCCACAACCTCCCTGGGCAGCCTGTTCCAGTGCTCTGTTACTCTCACAGTGAAGAAGTTTCTTCTCAAATTTAAGCGGAACCTCCTGTGTTCCAGCTTACACCCATTGCCCCTTGTCCTACCATTGGACATCACTGTGAAGAGCCTGGCTCCGTCCTCCTGACATTCACCCTTCATATATTTATAAACATTAATGAGGTCACCCCTCAGTCTCCTCCAAGCTAAAGAGGCCCAGCTCCCTCAGCCTTTCCTCATAAGGGAGATGCTCCACTCCCTTAATCATCTTGGTGGCTCTGCGCTGGACTCTCTCAAGCAGTTCCCTGTCCTTCTTGAACTGTGGGGCCCAGAAGTGGACACAATATTCCAGATGTGGCCTCACCAAGGCAGAGTAGAGGGGGAATATATGCATAATATATGTCATGCATCACTATCATGCTTTTTACATCATCATAAGTTACAGCAAAACTCCTTGTGGAGTGTTTTCAAAATCATTGAAGTTGGTTTTGTACCACTAAATCTTAAGCTCACTTTGCTTTAATTACCACAGTGTAATGTTGCAGAGCTCTGTGAGAGACGGGAAAATACAGTCTGCATTGCTTCTGAAGTGGACCTGAGATATAATACTATATTCACTTTAGAAGTGTTTATAAATGCCATTAAAAGCCACCAGGACTTGCTGTTCTATCTTATTTGGCCATAAGGGGACTTCACACCTCCTTACGTGAAACACATTGAGAAGCATGTGGGCAGAGATACTCCATTGCAGGTTTAGGAAGTGTTTATTGGATATTGGGTAAGTTAGAAGGTGAATTACTGGGCAAGACTGGACATAAAACAAGAAATACACAACTATGATTACACTGATCATGAAAGCATTGTTAAGAGGACAAACACTGATTAGACAGACACAAATGACTTAAATGCAGAAGATCTCTCTTTGGTTCAAGGGGTGGAATACATGAACTCTAAAAGCCTCATAGGAGAGAAGAGAAAAAAGACTCAGTTTAGAAAGGTGAAGACAGGAGACATATGATAAAAGTGTCAATATATAAAAGAAAAAATATATACTGTCTTCTACACATTTCTTCTATGTAAGAGCAGGAGACTTGCAGAAAGGGAAGCATGTTAGACATGTGGAGAATCTTTCAATAGTAAGAATACTGAAGAACTGGAATATTTTGCTTGGGTAGTATGAAATACTTCAATGGATGTCAGGCAAATATCCATTTAGAATTATTTAGGTGCATTTGATATTACTTCAGGCCAATATACACCAGATGATTTTTTAATGTTCTTTTCAGCCCTATTATTTATGAATTTGTGAATCAAAGGAGAAGGTATGTGTGGAGAGAAAAATCCTGAGAGAATACTTACAAAAGCACTTGGCAGACTGGCATGGAGAAGACATGCATGCAACTATTCATAATATTGTCTAATTTGTACATTTGTCATGCTACCTAAAAATGACAGATATTGTCCCTTTGGAACCATTACAAAATTTTCCAGTTGCCATGTTGACATTGTAATCTGGGGCACCTATAAGATGGGAGTGCCAGAAAGATACATTTACAAAGATACTGAGAAGTCTGTGGTAGTCTTAGCCTGAGGATCCAAATGCTCTTGGAGTGTGTAATTTAATTTCCATGAAGGGATAACAGACAGGGCTGTGTTTAGCAGAGGAATGAAGATGCCAGCAAAGAAGAGGTGTTGTTACTTTGCCAGTACTTGTCTGTTGAAAATACTTTCCCAATATTTCACAACCTCTCCTCTTTGCAACACTAGCAAAAAAATTTGTCAGTGTTTTTTGACCATGTTAATGTATATCAGCCTGTAGCAGTGGACACATTCTGCATACAGACATTCTAAACCATTACATTTTAATATCTGTGTTATCACAGAGAAAGGTTCTTTTAGCCTCTCAGTTATTTCTGCACCATAAACCTTGAATATAGCTTTAGGCTATCTGAGTTTCACATCTGAAAATGCCTGAAATATTATGAGAAGAATCAGTACCAGATATATCATGGGTCTCTATCACATTCATGCATATTTCCAGAAGATCCAAATGGAAATGTTAATACTGCCTATGATGAAGAAGCAAAATACTAGCTATATCTTCAGGTGATAAATCTGATTTTGCCATGACTAAAAGCTGTTTGGAGTTTCTTTTTAAATTTTATATTTCATTTTTATAACAATCGACATAAGGTGCTACCTGTTTTGGTAAGAACATGGGCTTTTGTGGTTTGTTTTTTATTCTTTCCTTATGTACTGAAAAATTTGCTCTTTAATTTTTCCCCTTACATGGGATTTATTCCTTCCCTTCTTTATTGCTCTCCTTTTAATTCTCTGTGTTCTCTAACTGGAAAGCATACCATAAATAACTAAACACAAACTATTCTGTCATCAGATCTGCCGCCTTTACCAATACCAGCAAGCATAATTTCCACAGTGATGAATTCCATAAAATGAAGCAGAAAACACCCCCCAGAATGCCAAAAGTCTCCACTGTGCCAAAAATCTCTAGGTCATTGATCCCAGCAGCCCTGCTAGCATTTTTTCAACAGCTGCTTTTACTAGCCAAGGGTGAGATATTTGGAGAGGTCTTTGGGCAAAATAAAACAGTTGGTGGCACAAACAGCTTGGAACAGTTGTCACTCTTATTTTCCAGATCTCTTATTTTTTCCTTACACCCACTAAAGTCATTGCAATACTAATCTCTCCTTAAGGCTGCACTCTGCAAAATAATTTGGCTGTTCATATTCCAGTCCCACTTGAAAATCTATTTATAGCAGCAAGTTTAACTGGGATTTTCTGGAATTACATGTTCACATCCGCCCTTTTTTCTCCTGCAAGAAATTAAACTGTACCAAAGTTATTGAGATGTGTGAAGTAGATCTCCAGAGATCATCAGAGTGCTTCTCTGACGTTGCAGAGGAGAGTAGGTGATGGAAGAGATGTAACTCATCAGAAGCAGCTGACCTTTCTTCACTCTACATGGCCAAGCAGAAGTTGCCCATGGCTCCTGGGAAAGGCAAGGACCCAGCGTGGATGGATGCTGGGCTCAGTGTGCCACTGGGGCATGGATGGAAGACCCAGGATAACACCCACAGCTTCTGATGGTTTTCTCCTTTACACTGTAACAAGCCTCTGATCTCCTCTTTTGGATCTAAAGTAAAAGGAGGGGCTTAACACTAAAAATCATCTGTGCTATACTTTTTCATTTACAAATTTGAATGCGTCACTTAGGGCGCTCTGGTTTTGGTGAGTGTAAGGAACACCTAAACACAGCCTTTTTTAAAAAAACAACCAAACAAAAAAACCCCTCAAACCAAGCCATACCTCAAAACAAAATGAATCAAATCAGAAGAGGGCTAAGGCAGAAGTTGGATCATTCTTAAAGTTGGCAGGTACATGCTACTGACTGAAAAGGGTGTGCATCACTTGGCTTCAGGGTGAGAAAAACCCTCAGCAACATTTAAGTAACATTTAAAGTACAAATTATAAAAGACTGAAAAATCATTTCCAGGCTTGCTGCAGGGCATGTGCTAAGATTTCCAGCAGAAGCTAATGGAACCACACCCCGTGTTATCATACATGGTGTGATCTGCAAGAAACTTGGAGAGATGCTATTGCAATTATCAGCCTTTTGCTGGAGCAATTAGATTGACTGAGACAGTAATTGTTAACAAAGCAAACAAAACTCAAGAAAGAGAACAGTCCACAGCCCTCTCTGTAATTTGAAGGGAGAAGAGGTGAGAGCTGGAGAGATGAAATGAGAATGGAGGCTAGACACAGAAAGGAAGACTTAAAAAATACCTTAAGATTCAGGGCTGGGAATGTAAATTAAAAACTCTGCCTGACAATGTAAATTTTGAACTCAAGACGCATACTTATTTTATAATTCTACTCAATTCTACTGCAGTTAACCTTTCCATACTTGAGAGACAAGAAGTACCTGTCTCCAGCTGTGCACTGTCGGCTGGCCCAGGAATATTTCCCAGTTGGTAGTTCTGAAGGTGTGCCAGATCCACATGAAAACGCCATTTTGGTGTGAGCTGAGGGACTACACCTAGCCTTCTCTCTCGAGGGACCTTGATGTCCATATAGAGAAACCCCAGTACGTGTATCAGAGGAGATCAATTGCACTGTCTATTCTCCAGTATGGATAATTTGAGGGATTCAAGTGTATTGCTGTGGTTAAGGATCACATGATCCCTCTTTTTTTTTTTTTTTTTTTCTAATATTTCTCTCTGGCTCCACAGGTATCAGCCACCTTCTTAAACAAGTTGAGCTTGTACTAAACCTTGAAGCTACTTGCTTTTTCAGGGTGGAAGAAAGGCTGGTGTGGCCAAGAGCATCCATCTTTCCCCCAGTTATCTCTATTGGTCTCATGAAAAAATGACTTCTCCCTCCAAAACCTACCTCAAAACATTTGTGTTTTCATCAGCACGTCAAGGGTACATTTTATTTGAAGTTTCAGCTGTCTCAACACAAAGTGTTGCCACATACCAGACACACAGAAATGCAAAAATGTGCAATAAGACAATGAGATGAAACACAAAAAATTCAGTGATTTTATTTGTAAAGATTGGAGTCCCAGAGCTTTGAAATACTGTAACCCTATCTTCCCTTCCAGTTAAGCTAAGATTTTAGTTTTGGTTCAACTGTGCTTTCTTTAATATGGATACATGACACCTACTTCTCGTATCTTCTGCCTTGCATGAACACTGGCCATACTCTTGGACTTCTGTGCAGGAAGAATTTATGCATTAGTTTAACTTCATCCTCTTCAGTTACATTTCACTCCTAGTCTTTTTACTGTGTGAGAAATGCTGTATAGTACCATTTCCTAGAAAGATATAACATACACAGCTAATATTCCTTTAAAAACTTTTAAATTATTTTCTTTAAATTTACACATCTCTTGTAATTAGAAGTGTGTGTGAAAGGGACATGCCAGAGCGAAAATGATCTTAATATAATTATGGATGGTCAAGTATTTCTCCAAGTGTTATATAGTAATTATCCTTTCCAGGAATATAGGATGGATCTGTCTTCACTTTACATCATTACCACAATCCTACAGCTTCCAAAAAATGATAAATGAATATTGAAAATATGAATTATTTTCTAGCTTTTAATTTACTAGGTATGAAATATTTCCTAGTTTCTTTAATCACAATTAATTTTGGTACATAGGTCCATTTATTTCTTGTTAACTAGAAGGCACCAGCCCTGACACTTGATCAGATACAAGATATTAATTCAGATAAAATGCTTTACTTGTGTTTTAATTAATTAATTGCATGAATCACACAGATTGTTCCAGATAAACTAATGCTAATAATTGTTGATCCAACATTGTTCTAAGTAGTACAGCACTGAATGCCTTAGTAGTTTAGTCTAACGTCTCTGAGGCCATTTTAGGCTTGATTTTGTGGATGGTGCTATGTTCATCCACAAACTGCAAAAACAATTGCCTGCTCTGCAGCAAGAAACCATGATTTTTCTCAAATGTAGAGCATGAGTTTTTAAAATGCAGAAAGAACCTGTTCCAGGCATGGTATGTAGTTTGACTAAAGAGACACAGGAGGAAGACAACCACATTTCACAGTGATATTTCAAAATGCAAGTGGTTTTTGTGAGGGCATGTGCTCATTGAAATAAAACCAAAACCTTTAAAAAATTTTTAAGAAATTGCAACTACATCAAAATATCTCTTTTGAAATGAAGACCAGAGAGATTTCTGCAGAGATGGCTGCTGGAGTCCTACCTGAAAACCAATGCGCTGCTTGCTTTGTAGCAGACTTCCTATGATGAATTTGAGAATTATGTCAAAACCAGGTATATGGCTCTGAAACATTTCAGTTTTAGCAAAACAAAATGTTAAAACAAAATTTCATCAAAAATATTCTGACCAGGCCCATTTTCCATATGCTACAGCCCTTGGAAGAAACAAGCAGCTGCCTGAACCATTATATTTGGTCTATATGATGGACCACCTACAGCAACACTTCTAGGTTAGTAGTCAGAGGTCCAGCTTGAGTCTCCTTTTATGCTGTTTTATGCCTATCAGCTTACATTATTGAATTTTAAAGGAAAAAAAAAAGTATTTTATTTTTAAAATTTGTCTGAAAACTCTTCCTCTTCAATGTTTAGAACAAGCACAGTGCCACAACTTACAGCAGGGCCATCTATTTGCATTAAGAAACTTTTGGAAATTTCATACTATCCACAGAAGCTTGTTATATAGAGGCATGTAAGACTTCTGAAAATCTACTGAAAATACTTGAGGTAGGAAGATTTATAGTTGTTGCTCATGGTTGTGCAAACTTGAGCATTTTCTTTCTTTATGCATTTTATGAGTTGAATATTCAATCACATAATCACTTCCCTGTGTGTATTGGGAAGGAGAGAAGGAAGATACTTTCAAGTATGCTGGAACATTAAAATAATAACACTGAGGACTGCATATTAAACAGGCACATAGACCCCATAATTAGTAAGCTTTCTACCCAAAACAAAAATAGCTCAAATATTTGAGCCCTTGGAAGTGCACCATTATAGCCTCAAGGCAGTTCAGCTTGCGTAAGTAAAGCAAGGACTGAGTTGTGTGGACCTTCCCATTGGGGTCTTCCAGGTTCTGGAAATGGTTTGCAGTCATTCTGGTTTCTAATAAGAGCCAGCACAGTTCAAGTTAGACAGTGGTGCTCACCATATTTCAGCTATGAATAAGGATGTTATTCAACCTTCTAAAATTATAAGAAACTTATTTGAACGCTTTGATTTCTTCCTCTACCTGAAGTATGCAAAGATGTGTTCCAGGAAATGCCCTTGGATAGAGGATTTGACATTCAATTCATTCATAGATTGTTAGCTAAATAATTGTGTAACCTATAAAGCATTCCATAGCTCAGTTCTGCTGCTTTTATCAAGTATTTCAGGTATGGCATATCTATTTTGAATTATGGTCCAGAAATTTTCAGTGAATACACAGTAAAAAACTTTCACAAGTTTCTCCCTCTTTAGCAAATATTTGCTAATGGATTTCACAATAACAGTTTGTATTTTCAGGATAAAAACACATGCAAACTAAACATGCTATATTCTGTGTGGGAATACCAACAGTTATCCATCTTCATTAAGGATGAACCCAAACTTTTTTGCTATACTTATTAAATCATATTACATGTTCCAGTGTTGACAGGTCAGACTTCACCCACAACGCTATTGATGCAGAAGGCAGCATAATTTCTGACTCTAGCTAATTTTTCAACAATGCTGTTTATCTGTTCTTTAGAGACACAACTGTGTGACTGATGGCTTTATTTTATGAGCAGGACATATTCATTTTACTAGCTTGCATGTGTAATGTGGCAGGGTATCAAAATTACTATCTGGATAACCAAGACAAATGGGAAAATGGAGTTGTTTGACTATTCTAAACTCTGGGAATGGTTTAAAAAATATTTCTCCTGGCTTGTCCCTCCCTGATTCCATTCACTGCCTTCTTTCCTTTTGTCTGAGCAGCAGCAGTTTTCCAGGCAGGAGTTATTACATGACTCAGGAGTCTTTTTAGCCAATTAACTTCTCTCCATAGTCTACATGCAGCCAAATGAGGTCTCAGGAGTGAATGAGAAGTTATTTCCTTGTAGTCCTTTGAATACACCCATAGTTTTAAATAATAATAATAATTTTACACCACCTCTTTTTTGCACTTCTTTTGTGCAGTTAAGCTCATTCTTTAAAACTTTATTTTAGGAGAAAGTTCTGGTGAATCCTATGCTTGAAGCAAGACCCATCACAATGTTGTTCATTGTTAAGTTTTGATTAATGTTCCCACTCACTTGCTGACTCACTCTCTTTACAGCATGTGCAAATATTTAGTTTCTTTCATTTTCTGGAGCATGTTCTGTACAGCCCATTGCTGTAGTATCCAAGCAAATTTTCAACATCAACAATAATATTACCAATACAGTAGAGCTTTTGTGACATGTTTCTTTGAAGGGTCTCAGACTGCTCAACTTAACCATCTCGCCATTCACACTAAGCAACTAAGTGCTATTCTGTTGTTTTTCACAGGGTGAGAACAGTGGGATGTAGCACTGGGAAATTTCTTACTGCAGGTCTGCAACTGCAGAATGAAACAAAAGTGGTATAAAACATCCAAGCATATTGAAGGTCTGCAATCCTTATGAAGACAGCTTCACAAGACCTATTTACAGTCACATATTTGATGCTGACAAAAGTGAACCAGTTGGGCTAAATTTTTTAAAGTCTGTGGTTGATCTAATGCAGGTTTTCCAACAGTTTAAGCATATCCATGAATAAGTCAGGGTCTTCCTTTCTTTGAAAATCTGGATGCAAAACCTTTAAAATAAAGGTTATTTAGACTGGCTGTAATCTGAAGCTCATCCTTAATGATGCTGTCAAAACCAGAATGTAGCTCTCCAGCTTGTTTAGTAAAGCAAACATCGAGTGGTCTTTTGCTACTTCATACTCTTCAATAAACTTTCAAAGACTGCAAGACATGCCTTAACACAAACCTTCCTTACAGAAGCCTAGAGGTAGAGTCTTTCAAAGTCGACCCACTGGGTCTTTGGGTCACTAAACTCTCATGTCATGGCCATAAAATTCCTCTTCCTTCAGTTCTCTGCCATGCTTCAAGCTGCTTTTTCCTTTCTTTTATATTCCTTCTTCTTCAGCATCTTTTCCAGTTGTCTCAGCAAAGGGTAGTAGTGCTTAGGCTTCAAGAGTATCCCTGATTTTTCCCAGAACAGGACTGATTTTATGGGAATAACCTTGCTCCACCTGTCTGTTCATAAGAATGCTGAATTAACATAGTTTTGCATTTCTTGAAGCTTTGCTTGGAATATCTAAACACCCACATATACATTGAACTTCAAATGCAAATAGAAATAGGTCCGAAGTCCCTCACCAGATAAAGGCTTTTCTCTCCCCTACAGTCAGTGGTTTCTACACCCACTTTTTTTCCAGTCAGTATGAAACTGCGGCCCAGCCTCCTAAAACACTTTTGCATTAAATGTCTTGTCCCTCATTCCCTAATTTGTAACACCCAAGCTAAAACAAAGGAAGGAAGGAAGGAAGGAAGGAAGGAAGGAAGGAAGGAAGGAAGGAAGGAAGGAAGGAAGGAAGGAAGGAAGGAAGGAAGGAAGGAAGGAAGGAAGGAAGGAAGGAAGGAAGGAAGGAAGGAAGAAGAAAGAAAGAAAGAAAGAAAGAAAGAAAGAAAGAAAGAAAGAAAGAAAGAAAGAAAGAAAGAAAGAAAGAAAGAAAGAAAGAAAGAAAGAAAGAAAGAAAGAAAGAAAGAAAGAAAGAAAGAAAGAAAGAAAGAAAGAAAGAAAGAAAGAAAGAAAGAAAGAAAGAAAGAAAGAAAGAAAGAAAGAAAGAAAAAAAGAAAGAAAGAAAAAAGAAAGAAAGAAAGAAAGACCACCCCTCACCTCCTGCCCCCCATGAACTGAGGTGTCTTAATAACACTGTAACTTTTATTGCTGACGTCAAGGATAAATCCTCATTTCTGTTCATTAGAAACAGGCGTGAATCCTGTCTCAGTGGTGCCACTGAAAGAGATTGCTTGATTGCTCTCTGAAATCAGCCACCCCTCCCAGTGTCTCACTGCCTGGCAAAGAGCCTTCCCTGTTACCTAATGATCACTAGGCAGTTCTTCCTGTCCTGGCCCCTGTGAAGAACACCCTGTTATTCTTTGATACACAGGAGGTGCATATTACAGTGCTGTTAAGGTGCTGTGGTTTGTATTTGCAGTATGTATTTGAGTGGGGAATGCTTTGTTGTTATTCAGTCATCTTGAAATCACTCATTTCAAGCATTAATTCACCGAATCCAAGCAGGTCATGCAGCTTAAAAGGCTTACAAAAGACAAAGGTGAAGAAAGGAGAGAAAGAGTGCACTTCATCTGTTTGAAGTACGAGATGGTTGAACTAGCCTAGCAGCTCATGCCTCACTTGGCGCTTGTGCCAAGCATCAGGTAGGCAGTCTGGCCACGCTCAGTGGGAACATTTCTGGATTGCCACCAATCTGATTACTGAGGTACAGACCAGGTAGTGTACATCTATATTCTAGCTGCCAAAGGTCCAGAAAGTTTCTCCATCATTTTTCCCTTCAAGATCTCAGTTTGATATGCAGGAGACCATAGGCAGGCAAACAATTGCTCTTCATGATGCTACTACCCTTGGAGACAACTGAGGCTCTCTAGTAGCACCTGAGCACTTCTCTTGCTCTTGTAACCCTTGTAACCGTTATATCTCTTGAATTACAATATCTGCACCTGGTCAGGCACTACCCAGACCTATTTATACTTCCACCCCTTTCCTTTTGGAAGTGAAACAGATGAGCATTGACATGGAAACTATGCGTTGATGCAGGGAATTGCAGGAGAAGAAAATATGTTTCATGTTGAAAATAGCTGCCATAGGGCAGCTTCTGTAAGAGTGGAAATACCGGTTCAATTCATGGGCCTTGTGTCTCAGTTTTCTGTCTCCTCCAAGAGGCAGAAGTACACCCCATTGTAAAATAACTCAAAGCAAACTCCCTTTCTCTCCTGCCCCAGTACTCTCCTTGACTTCATTTGCATCTCAGGTGATTTCCTGAGCCTTTGTGGCTTATTTAGTAACACCCAGGGTGGTTTTCTCCTCCAGGTACTTGGTCTGTCCCTCCTCAACCCACATAAACTTCATGCACATACATGGAGTTCCCATGTGGTGCTGAAAAAAACAGTGACCCAAGCCCTTCCAATGCTACAATGGGCAGAATGTATGTGGGTATATGCGCCTACATATAGCTATTGGCAAAGGATGTCATTATGGAACCTAAAAAATCGTGTACCATCATTTTTCTGGTATGACTGCAGGATGATACATTGCATATCAATACTTCTCAGTTATAGCAGGAATTATCAGGACTTCTAAATTGCTACCCTGTGAAGTACCAAGGCAGCTCAGCTTTGGTTGCTCTTGAGTACACAGATGAACTGATTTTTTTAAGTACTCATCTATAAAACCTAAAGTACCATAATGGTACCTATTTACCACAAAGCAACACTTTAAAACAAATTAATATTTGTGAAGCACTTGCACTGATAAATGCTATAATATTTTATATGGGAGACTTATTTTTAGAAGGCTGAGAATGTGTAGTTAAATACATTATCACAATGCCTTCCTGAGAAAGCTGAATATAGACTACCATAACCTACTGTACTCAGTGTAGCCTTAATACTTGCTCTTTCAGCATTCCTCTGAGGAAATCATGCTTAACTAACCTGATTGCCTTCTATGACAGGACAAGGGGAGGGCAGTGGATGTTGTATACTTGGACTTGAGCAAGGCTTTTGATACTGTCTCCCACAACATCCTCGTTTTCAAACTCCAGAATTATGAACCTGATGACTAGAAGGTGAAGTGGATTGAGAGCTGGCTGAATGGCAGACCTGAGAGGGTTGTCATTGGTGGTGTGGAATCAAGTTGGAGACCTGTATCCAGTGGTGTCCCCCAGGGGTCAATATTGGTTTCAGTGTTGTTCAACCTATTCATCAATGACTTAGATGAAGGAACAGAGTGCCTCCTCAGAAAAGTTGCTGATAATACTAAACTGGGAGGAGTGTTGGATACACCAGATGGCTGCCCTGCCATTCAGTGGGACCTTGACAGGCTGGAGAGGCAGCCAGAGAGGAACCTCACGAAGTTCAACAAGGGAAAGTGCAGGGCCCATATGGAAGGAATAACCCCAGGCACCAGTACAGGTTGGGGGCTGACCTCCTGGAAAGCATCCCTGTGGAGAAGGACCTGGGAGTCCTGGTGGACAGTAAGTTAAATATGAGCCAGCAGTGTGCTCTTGTGACCAGGAAGGCCAACGATATCCTGGGCAGTATTAGGAAGAGTGTTGCCAGCAGGTTGAGAGACGTGATCCCACCCCTCTACTCAGCCCTGGTGAGTCCCCACCTGGAGTACTGTGTCCAGTTTTGGGCTCCCCAGTACAGGAAGGACATGGAACTCCTGGAGTGTGTCCAGCGAAGGGTGACTAAGATGATTAAAGGACTTTAGGAGCATCTTTCATATGAGGAAAGGCTGAGGGAGCTGGGCCTGTTCAGCCTGGAGAGAAGATGACTCAGAGGGGATCTGATTAATGTTTATAAATATCTAAAGGGAGAGTGTCTAGAGGACAGGGATAGACTCTTCTCATGGGCACCCAACAATAGGACTAGAGACAATGGGCATAAATTGCAGCATAGAAAGTTCCGCCTGAACATAATGAAGAACTTCTTTACTGTGAGGGTGACTGAGCACTGGAACAGGTTGCCCAGAGACGTTGTGGAATCTCCCTCCCTAGAGATATTAAAAAAACATCCGGACAAAATCCTGGTTCATGTGTTCTAGAGTCCCTGCTTGGGAAGGGTGGTTGGATCAGATGACCTTCAGAGGTCTCTTCCAACTTCTGCCATTCTGTGATTCTGTGACTTATCCAAGCTACGTGATCCTGATCTGGATCCAAATGTAGCTGAAATCTGAGGTATCTCAGATGCATGATTTCTAAACAAGGATTGTCAGAAATCCTGTGTTCCTCTCTCCCAGCATATGTGATGTGAAAGATGACTTTTCAGAGTCAAAATGAAAACTCCACTGGCACCATAGGAGAGGTGCATGCTAGTGTTGAAATTCAGAAGAGCTAAAGGTGCAAATTTGATTCCATTGCCATCTTTTAATTAAGAGCATTAACATTTCTGATTTTGGCCTCTTTCTTAGGACTGGCCCATACTTATAACGCAGTGTCCCAGGAGCACGATGCAATTCTGTAATAGAGGCAGCATGTCCTTTTTTGCTCTTTGCTGGGCTGTTTCTAGGAAATTGAGTTGCATTCTAAGAAGATGAGCCTATCGACATGTGCTTTTCAGCAACACCCTGGGAACCCGAGTTGCTCTTTGGTTAGCCTGGTTTTTGCTGTGATTCACAGTTGGAGTTGTGGGAGCCCTTGAAAGTTGCTTTTTCTCCTGTCTGCTGGCTATATGGATGACTTGCACTGTTATCTGACTGAATGCTCTGCCCTGTTCCAGTCCCTTGTTCACTCCAGAGCATGGGATACAAGGGCCCTGCTGTGCTTGTGCATGCCTAAAGCTACCTCTGATGTGGGTGTCTCATGACAGTTTCTGGACACTGAGGCATGAGAAGAACATAAAGATTTTAGGAACACATTTGCTGTGTTATTAACATTTCTTCAGTGTGAATCTAATGCCACTCTCTCTAAAGTTTTATGTATATGAAACTAATAAATGGCTGAAAAATTAGAGATTCATGACAAAAAAATTGTTAAAGTGTTCAACAGATAAAGCTATTGCTTATTGTCATGGTGGATAACCCTCTGGTTTATATATTGTCTGGTACGGTGTTAGTAACACTCTATTGTTACATATGAACTTATGACTATTGAACGAATTGCTTACTCTGTCATCATGGAGGTACAGAGCAGGATCCATGCTGCAAAAATATTGATTCTTTCACTTGTTTGAGGTTAACTCACAGGATTTATTAGGGTGCCACTGATTTTAGCATGTACCTCTAAAACTGGCAGGTTTTCCAGAAACTCATAGTATATGGATTCATAGCATAGGCTTCATAACAGAATAAGCTTCCTTTTGCACAAGGAGATAAAAATGTAGACTCTTGGGGACATCAAAATAATCTTCTTGTTAAAGGGCAGCATTATGCAGTTGTCTTGCTGGTATTTTCTTGCATAAGTAACTTCAGTGAAGCTACATTTGTTAGTATTGATCAGTGTGAAAAGGGGGTATGCATATTTCTGAAAAACAAGCAATAACAGAGGAAATCAGATAAATCAGTGGCATTCAGTTTGCAGTAAGGATCCCTTAAAAGATAGGTCAACATGATTTTGTTTAGGTCTGACACTCCTCCTCGCTGTCACTTTGGGAAGGCACTTTTTTGCAATTAATTTTTGCACCTGCCCTCAAAGAAGGAAAATATTTATCCATGCGTGGGAAGTGTCTCAAGATCTCTATATGAAAAGGATTGTTCATATGCATATAATACTATTTTTGTTCTAGCATATGTGATGGAATTTGTTCCACAACTGCTTCCTTGTCAAAATTTTCATTAACTTTTGTGGGTGACTTTGCCTTTGGCTCCGGTCTGTCAGAAGTGTTGCTAACAATGCTTCTGTATGTCTTTGGTCAATGAATAGGCCTCTCAGTGGAGTCACATATGCAAGGCTGGCCCAAATAAACAGCGGTTTGCAGGGCAAAGTCATGACCTTGGCGTTCAACTTCCGTGCTTCTCAGACGCCTTCCCACAGAACACGTGCAACTCTGCTCTAAGCAAACAGCACCTACATTTCCCTCTGATCTGTTCAGCGCCTTGCTACAGCACTGCACAAGACTAGTAAACCTGCAAAGTTTGCCTCCAGCCAAGTCTGCTTTGAAGGACCTCTCTGGACTTCCCTTAAACAGATGCAGCCCTGAGCATAGAGGAAGATTAACAACACACTCACCTGGGCTCTCAGGCTGGCTCTGTGTGGGATCTGATTAACTTCAGCGAGAGATACATGCTAAAAAATGGTAGGAGTTATTGTAGACAGGAGAAATCACAGAAGGAGACACCAACACTGGCTTTTAAATATTATGAATGTATGTAAGAAGCTGATTGCTGTTAGTGGAAAGATTTGAATGACTTCAACAAGCTTTGGATCAGATCCTACTTTTTTTTGTAACTTTTAGTACAAAGCTTTTGCTAACACAAAGTAAACCAGTTTAAGTGTTTCCTGTGACTCACTGAAAAGCAAATGAGCTGTTTAATACAAATGCTATGTTTATTTCAGTGAATATAATCTAACACCAGTCTGACTACACAGGCAGAATTATGTAAATCACTATTCAGCTAGTAGCAACTGATAAGATATTTGCTAAAACACCATTAACAGGAAAGCATTCTGTGTGAAAAAAGAGTGTTGGATCGATGCTTATTTAATTGTGGTGTGATTTCAGTTGTGGAACCTTGCTCCTTGTTCTTATCTGTCTAATTTAAATAATGAGGTGCTATGTGCTTTTCTTTGACATAGAGAGCATTACCATATGCTGTCCTCAATATACAAGGAAATGCTTGAGATGCAGTAACTCTATTACTAAAAATAAGAATTTTTAAGACAAAAGTATATTCCACATTTAACAAAACACAGAAAAACTCATCATTGAATTCAAATACCTTCCACCAGTTACACAATAACCATAAAATAAGAAAATGTCCCAAATATCCTTTCAAACAAACTACAAACCCAAACTGACAATAGCTTTTTTGGATAATTACAGTAGAAGATTGAAATTTTTTTTTTTATCCTGCAGTCATAAAATGCAATTGGATATATATAAGACACTTTGATTGTATCTGGCTACTATATACAATGAAAACATAAAAGCATTTTTATTATTTTTTATTTAAAACATATTTTTATTATTTTTTATTTAAAACATAAAAGCATTTCAATTTATGCTTTATACTTTATATAGAAATGATATAATTGCTTCCTGGTGAAATAACTAAGTGCAACCAAGTTTCTTAAAATGTAGGTGAATTTTAAATAAACTAAAAGCTCTTCCTGTGCTTTCTAATTTAAGTGAAGCCTCAGCCACTAAAAACCTAGAAAAATGTCAAGGTCATTGCCATTAGCTTTGATTAGCAATAAAAAAGGGATGCAAGAACAGGTTAATGGTATGAGGACATTAAATATTAAAAAAGAGCTATTGATTTAATGGTACTATTGCTAAAACTAAGTAGCAGTAGCTATTGACCAAATGGTAGACTGCATGTTTCTGACAATGTGTCCACCAACCTATTTATCAGATTTTCCCAGTCATCCTGTTATTGCTACTTATTCTGTTTTGTTTCGCATTGGTTTTTAAATCTAATTTAAAATAAATAAATAAATAAAACAAGAGAATGAATGTTCCAACCTTTTTGCAAATCATTGCAGACACTAATTTATGTTCCTGTGCTTAAGAATGTGTAGAGAAGGCAGCAAATAATATATATTATACTAGGGACATCTTTTTTATATTCCAGTTCCCAAGAAGAGGCATCAACACATAAATATGTCCTGGGTGCAAGGATGTGCATCTGTGAGCTGCAAGTACACACACCTTTTCCGAATATTGGAGATTTCTCCAGGAAGACAAGGCACAGGAGATGGAAAGTCCTCCCAGGAAGATGGGCTATCCCTTTCTTTGTTCAGAAGGGCTTGGACTGCAGAAAGATCAGATAAGTAAAGAGGAGAAGACCCTGAGCTTACCTCTTTATTGGTCTTCCTCTGTTCCATTCCCAAATAATATGTTTTCAGCAGAAACGCACACCTGGAAGACTTTACAGCCAGCTAATACCACCGATGTACATGCCAGGGATGCTTGCACATCATAAGAAGATGGCATAACCTTTCCAAGCATAAGTTTTACTTAGACAGTAAGTGATTCAAAGGTGCACTTATTCCCTGGATAAGCACACTGCATGCTTGTCCTTCGATCTCATGCCTCTCTTCTGGGTAGTTGCAAAAAGATTGACGAAGTGAAAGTCACCTTTCTGATAGACTGAGCCTCTCGTGCACTATGGGAAGGTGAGAATTACTCCAGTGGTTTCTGTGGACCCTAATTCTTTGCAGCCTAACTCTTTGCATAGATATGGAAGAACTAAGGAAAATCTAATTTTGTGCCCGAGAAAGCTAAAACACCAGTGGAAATTATAGAGTACTAACTAAACTCCAGCAAAGTGACAATCCTATTTTTCATTGGCTAAATCAAGTGTACTATATGTCAGCTTCAAATAAGTTTTATAATTATACAAAGTTGGATGTTGCAGGAAATCAGCTCAGGTGTTCAACAAGTCAGGTTATGAACCTGATGCTTTTAGTCAAAAAAAGAGATACAGATTTAATATTAATTAAAATGAAAAGTTTAGTCTTTACAAACTATGGGTGTTTCTATTTCATATAACACAATGAGAGTGTAATATACCTTGGTGAGGGCTGGGGCTGTCAACAGCAAGCTTTAGGAGCATTTTAGAAACCATTCTGGAAAACACTGTTCAAAATCAAGATGTTATAAATGGAAAATTTTGTCATGGACACACAGGTATTTTCCTACGATTGTTTGTCTCTACTGGAATCTAACTAATCAGTTGTAGTTACAAACTCAGTTATCTTTTGGGCCTAATATTTATTTTGATGCTAAGTAATCTGTAAACCGTTTTAGGAATTATCCAATGCAAACACTAAAAACATCACATAGAGTGCATATCCTTTTTATTCTTGATAATTATAGTAGAAACATCATGGAAGAACACTGCTGATAAGAGAAATTCTGTTGTTAGAGTTGGAGCTTACTAGTAATTCATGGCAGCGGTTTCACAATATGAAAATGCAGATATTTCACAGGAAACCATAGATACCGATTGCCAGAAGGGGGGATGTTTTGTGTGATTTCAGAACGCAGTGCAAGGAGATGATCTATACTGTTGCGTGAAAGAGCAGAGCAACCTGCATGTTGATTGCCTTACGAGTGAAATTCCCAAATATTACACTCCATTTAAGTCATAGACCCATTTATGTAAGTTGAATTCAAGGAGTGCACAAATTTTGTGCTAGCTTTCCACTCAGAGTGCAATTCTCTCTGTATGGGAAAGGGAAATTTCTTTCTGTTGTTTTTTTTTGGTTGGTTGGTTTTTTCCTGCATTTTTGGTGTGTTTTTTTTAAACAATTATAATGCAATGTTGAAGCTCTCTCAAAACACCATGTCTTGACTGTTTACTGCATATATTTCCTATTTCAGGATGCTGCTGAACAAGAAGAACATAAAAAAGTGGCAAAGAACATAAAAAAGTGTTTTAAACATTAACACTTTCTAGAACCAAGATGAACATTATATCCACATTATATTCAAGGGACTACTCACACACAGAAAGTTAACAGGTGCCTTAATGTGTTAATAACTGACTCAGTGGCTCTCTCACACAAACATCTAGAATTCTACATGGCATTTTGTGGCTCTGCAACCTTTCAACGCAGGACTATGAGGATTTTTCATGTGCTTAGCTTATACCCTAATGATGATAGGAGCTTTTGTGGTGTGCTGAAATGCAAAATCAATGTAATGCACTTAAGGAAAATAAGTATAAATAGAAAATATTAATATTGGAGTGGATTGAAGCACTAGAAAAAGTAGTAGAAAAAATAATTCCACACTAGCTGTAATGTGGAAGTGATGAACTATCTTTTAAGTCCATTAATTCTGCGACTCAGTGACTCTATCAGTTAAATATCTAGAACTCTACATAACACTCTGTGACTTCCTGCTTTTTTCTTGTAGCCTCCAGAATAATTTTGCATTTTATTTGTGACTTGCTATTTTCAACTCCAGGAATTTTTAGCATCCTTTCTCTCCTGGGAGTGATGGGACAGAATACGTAATGTAGAAATTACTGAGAAAGCAATATACTCACTCCAGCCACACCTTTGCCATCAGTTGTTCATTTGCAGTTGTGGCACAGAGACCGCTGTGATGAAAGCGGATGGAGCAGTCTCTTTAGGAATAAGATTAGAGAGGGTTTAGCTTGGTATATTAAAATGTGTGTGCATGTACAGAAGTATATAAAAGATATTCTATTTTCATATAATAAAAGTCTGTCAACATGTTTCTGTCACTGTACATTTTTCCTTGACTTTTAAATGAGGCCAAAATTAAGAGAATAAGGCTTTAGGTGAGTTTCAGAAGAAATGTGTGGAGTACATGGTATGATACAGCAGTATAAAGAGTCATACGCATATCAGTGAGTGAAGCACACACCCAGATCAGGAGATGAAGTGAAAGAAAATTTCAGCTTTCCCACTGATCACTCCATCAAAAAGACAACAATGATTTGCTCCTAGCTTCACCCAAGGAAAGTGGTCAACAGATCATGAAGTGTCTGGCACTATGCTTGGGTAGCAGAGAGATGCACAGTGACAACTTTTTGGCCTGCATATCCTCAATGGCAGTCCCTGAGAGGACATGCTCAGGGAAGGATGTGCCAAGCTCCTCAAGAAGCTCTGCAAGGCTGACATTTTTTGGTGAGACTAATTCTGCAGCTCAGCAGAGGCCTTTTCCCAGCCTCATGACATGGACCACATTCAGGTTTTCCACCTGAGTGGTGCAGAAGAGCTAGCTGGCATATGATGGAGAGGAGTAAATCCCTGCTCAGTTCTATGCAGCTCTCTCACCTGTCTGCACTGGACTCCCATTTCCCTCCAAGTTATCCTAAGACATGCTTCTGCCTTTTCACCTTTGCTGTCGACACTACCATGCCTCCCAGCTGCACAGTTTGTGGCAGAACAGTCCTTGCATACAGAAACTCAACCCAGGTGAGCACTGCCTGGCACACAGGAGTCCCTGCACAGTGAGTCATGCCAGAGAGGCACACCTTGCCCTTTATCAGCTGTTCCTACCCTCTAGGTGTGGAGTTTTCATTAAAACTCTTGTTTGGTTGGTTTTCATAGAAAATAGTATGGATGAGCAAAGCATCCTGTAGAAAACATTTGCCACCCTTGAGAAAATCAGAAAATTTTCAAGATACTGTAAGACTAAACAATAAATTATTTTCATTGAAAACATTTGGGGTTTATGATACAGTATTTATACTTTTTAAAATATTTAGTGAAATTTTTTGATGTTCTGACACATGGACTACTAATTTTCTCTTCCAGTATCCAACAAATACTGTAGGAAGAAAAAAAATACAAAGAAAAAAATATGGAAGAAAACAATATGTTGGACACAGAAGGAATTAACCTAAAAAAGAGGACATAATCTTTGTGTGTGTACCCACCTCTAATAACCATTAGCCTTTTTGCAGAAATCTCTATGGGATTGTACAAAGAATTTGATGTAACCTGTGGTTAATCATTGATCATCTTCTTATGTAAAACAGCAAGTTGCACAACTTAGTGAATAGCATATAGGAGAAGAATGTAATAAGTAAACATTTAGTGACTAGCTTACTATTTCCATTTGTATCATGTAGAGCAAATAGGACTGTGTACAAACTGCCACTTCCTTAATAAGAAAAAAAGGTAGTAATGCCAATAAAAGGTGATTTTTATTACAGAGTAGTAAAGCAGTTACAGATTTTTCATGCTTTAACTTCACTTACAAAACAAAGATTCTTCTACCAGTGCATAGTTTAGGTATTGCCTTTGTTTGCAGTACAGGTTGTATACTTTCTTTGAAAAGGGTTGGAAACAATCTGTGAAGGAGTTGCCTTAAAAAATGGGGAGAGAGGACTTTAAAACAACTTCCAAGTGTATAAAAATCAATGCTTTCAGGAATGTTCAGGGCTCTTTACCTTGACATGTTCCCTGTTAAATGCTTTTTCCAGTATACAATCTATGTGCTTTAAAATGTTATATGCTGTTATTATGAAAACAGACTTATGATGATCTCACTGCATGATTTATAATTATAAATGTAACCACAGATGCTTCATTTTCTGAAGATCCTCCTGAGAATCAAAACACCAAGAGCTTAGCACCTGCACCCAAGCACAGCCTTGGAAATGTGTGTCATTATGTAATCAACATGAGCAAGCCATTGAGTCGCAATTGGGAACACCCACATCGGCCATGCACGCTCAGAAGGAAAGACAAAGAGCACGGGTATTGATGTGTTATAAAACATACACAATCCAATTTCTACCTAGAGTGAAATGATGAGAACATCAATTTAAGTAACTTCACCCGTAACTTCTTTTACAGTGGACTGTAACTTTAGATATATCCTGGTGCAAACAGTGTCTTGTTTTACAGAGTACATGTTCTAATATACTCTAACATACAGCAATAAGAAACTCTTTCATGAATGCTGCTTTTGTTGATTTTTCAGTATTTGATAATAATCCTTCCTTTTTCTCCTGTTTTAAAGCTCTCGGGCATCTGAGCAGCCAATTGTAAAACGTTGTTAGACATATGTGACTAATCCCATACCACTGATAGTGAAGAGCCAATAGTCAAATGAAATACTCCTTGGGGAGAAAAAAAAAAAAGTACTGAAATTTATTTCCTAAGCTTTTGTTGCAAGCTTTTAAAGATAGACAAATATGTTTACAGTGATGACAGTGAACCTGTGAATTATTCACAGGTACCTTCCTACCTGGATTGTTCACAGGTAAGAAGAAGATTGTTTTGCAACAAAACCAGCCTCCTAAGTCTCATAAGCACAATAACCTCATAGCTGGAACTGACAGGAACAGCGGTATCCTGGGTGTTCAGTAGTTCTCAATTCAGTTGAATTAGCTTAGTGGGAGTGTGAGCAACCCTAGCCAAGGAGAGAAGCTGCATCCTGATCTGACCAGGAATGCAGGTGACCTGCCTAAAATCTGCTGGATTAAGGAGCATCCCCAGTACCAGCTGGTGGCCACCTGCCTTCAGTTTACGCAGTACTTAACAAGAGCTAGTGATACTGTCCAGTGAATGAGAACTGCCCCAGGGAAACACTTGAGCCATAATTCAAGATAAGAAAACATTAAGTGTAAGCAAAACTGCAAAGAAAGAGCAGAACAGATATAGGCTGAGGTCATATGATAAGACCAATGATAGCACAAAGCTATATATATGTTACTGGGTGGTGTGCCCAAGGTGAAGATTTCCCACCCCCTTTCCAGAGAGATTTGGAAAATAAATCTGCCGGTCCTAAAGAGTACATAAGCCTGAATGGTGTTTGGGTTCTCCTGGAACCAGACTGGTATCTAATTGCATATATCCGTAACTCCATTACAGTGTGTTAGCTTTTAGTTTCCTTGTGTTGGCCTAAAAACAGAGAAGAAGTGATTATTTTCTTTCAATTTGTTAGCTGAATGCATGTCTTAATGGAATAAAAGTGGTGTAGGCTTGAGGTATTTGTAATCTGGAGTATTGGGCTCACTACAATATTTCTTCTTGACCTGTCCCATTTTTATTCGCTCTTGAGAAAACACTGGAAGAACTTGTTTACACATTTTCATGGGCCATCCTGTTCCATATTTGGCTGATCAGGTAAAGAGAAAAAAAAAAATCTGTAGAAAGGACTTTCCCTCCGTTGCCTTGGCACAAACTGTTTTCTTTTTAACAGTTTTCCCAGCACTCAGTTTCTGATCTATAATGCATTTGAAACTCGTTTGACCATCATGAAGAGCTTGGGCCTTATTGTTGATTTTTTATTACAAGTAATTTTTCATTATAGTTAATTTATTGGTGCTATTTAGCGACAGGATATCTCATTATTTATATGTGTATGCCAAGCTGCTAACCATGCTATGACATGTTGTGAGCTGGGCATAACAATTGAAAAGGTTTAAAAGCAAAACATCTAGTCTTTGGATTTCTTCAACCAGAAAATACTGTTGATAATTTTTAAATGCTCATTTCAGTAGACTTTCAAAAACTGATTTTTGCAGTTAATGCAGACAAAAGTACACCGAGTTTTTTCTGTGAGGTTGTCGGTGTGAGGCTAGGAAAGATTGGATTAGAAACCCCCCAGGCTTCTTCCTCCTTCAGCCAGCCAACCTGTGGTCATGCTGTGGCTGATGGGGATGGTTCCTTCATTCCCCTTCACCCTGGCTATGATTTCCTACTGTAATGCCAGCGTTGGCATCAGCAATCACACAGCACACAGCTGACTGGCTCAAGCCATCCATCTGACAGCTATGTGCTTTTTTATGAGCTCGTTTTCAGCTCTGTTCATGAGCTGGTCCATCTCGCCATGTGGCTGGATGCTGGCTGGTGCATCTTTTTGAGGTGTTCCCAACCAGAAGTCAAGCCTAGACCCAGAGGTGAGCGCGTGGGATCCTGGCTGTGAGGCCACCAGGGAAAGCTCCAGCTGACATTAAGTAGGTGTTGAAAAGGTCTAGTTTGGTTTTGGGAGTGTGTTGGCTGGCCACAATTTCCAAGGTCTGGGACACCACACCCTCAGGCTCGCTTTTGTGAAGGCAGCAGCTGTGCGGTCCAAGGAAAACAGAATGAGATGCAGCTGCTGAGGCCAGCGGCGAGCTCTGCCACTCCCTAATGCATCCCAGAGGCCGCTGCGGCTCCCGAGGCTTTCCAAAACATGTTCTTAACCCAGATATGATACACAGTCTCTGGGCCCTTATCAAATGTTGATTCACTTCAAGTCATGGATACATGTTGAATAAATTAATTCATTTGTTCATTACAAATATATTAAATCACCACTTATTACAAAAGCAATTTGCTTTTAGTCTTGTCATTTATCCTTTTCTATTGTCTCCAACTCTTAAATATCTTAGACCACATGAGAGGCCAGAGAGATTTACAACATGTTAAAAGCAGGGCTCTTTTTAAGGCAATCATCTTGGGGGAAGTAGGAACCACAGACTTCACTTTTTTCTGTGTCCTGTAACATAGAACAGTCATATTAGGGGGGGGGGGTTGGGTTTGTTGTTGTTGTTGTTCTGGATTAAAATATCCAGTTGAACAGAACGTCTGAAATCTCACTCTCCTGAAGTCATTGAAGAGCTGGAGTTTTGCAGCTGTGCCTGTGACGCAGAAATTTTAATAGCTTTAGAGAAATAAGAACTGAAGTTGACACATTCAAATTGTAAATACAATTTGATAATTATAGTGTCTGTGATCTCATGTAATAGTTTTTCCTTCATATTGCAACATTTTTGTTTCAATATTTTTATGTTGGCTCACAGCTTTTATTTACATATTCTGATATAACCAGAAAACACTACAAAGTCTCTGAAAATATTTTCCTTCAGTAATTATGGGATGCTTTACTTCTCTAACCTAATCATATTTCAAAACTAATTTGTTCAGTTTTAGAAATGGCAAGTTCTGTTTATAAACTTTTTACTGTATGTAATGGATGTTGCTGTTAACATGTTAGGAAATAACCAGCTAGGACGACACTGTTCAAAATACAGAGCATTTTAGCAACTACGCCTTTATTTAGTAGGAAGTTGCAGCCCTCAGAATTCCAGCATTTTGGCACATTGAACCCTAGGTTAAATGATATGGATTTTTGAATTTCCAAATCAGACAATTGCTTTCCCTAATACTTCACTGATATGATCATAATAAGCCATGAAACTCTTTTCCTCCTTGGATGTTTTTGGGAACTTTGGCAGGGATCAACAGAGAAGCTGTAGATGTAAAGTTTCTAAAAGTAATTTTACAATCTTGCCAGTATATGAAAATGCGAATTATAGAAAATTATTATTATTATCTCTAGATTAGAGGAAGCAAAAATGTCATTTAAAACTCTGTAAAATAATCTCCTGGTCTGAACCACCCCCAGTCCTAGGAGCCCTGTCTGCAGTCAGAACTGCTGGTGGCGCACAGAAGAGAAACTACCACAAATCTTCTATGACATGTTTCTTCTGTGGTAATTGGTATTTTTGCTAATGTTGAGTTATGTCAAGGTGCATTTAGACAAAAATTGAAATACAGTTAATGTGTCTAAAACCAATTTTAAACATTTTGGTCATTAGGTGAACTTTTTGAAATAGCAAACCAAATTAAAAGTAAGATTATGAAAATATGCTTTGAATTTTAAGATGATTGATTTATTAAACAACATGTACGTGTATTAGGTAACTGAAACAATTATTTCAGAGCACGACATCTTACAGAAATAGTAAGTCAAATCTTATCACCCTTTTATGCTTTTATTGATTAAGAGAGGGAAGAAAAGTTTCTTATTTTTTAACTAAGGTTTTCTTTACATTTTCTACATTAAATCAAGGTCTTTAAAAATATCTAGTGGTTTCACCATTATTTATTGCCAGCTTTAAATAAAGTTCAGCTAGCTCACATGATTTGCTGTCTCCCTTTTATGTGTAGCTGATGAGCTGGTGGAACTGAAATGTCCTTCTATGGGCTGGATAGTCTGGTCACCGTTTCAGAGATCCACCTTTGTTTAGATGCCTAACATAAGGCATGCAGAGCTGAAAAGTCAGATCAGGATATAGTAGATTACATTAGTTGCCCCTGCAAAAATTGCCATGGTGGTAGCTCAACATGATCTGGCAATGCACTCTCACAGCCCAGAAGAGCAACCATATCCTGGGCTGCATCAAGTGTGGCCAGCAGATCGAGGGAGGTGATTCTGCCCCTCTACTCCACTCTCATGACACCCCACCTGGAGGATTGTATACAGGTCTGGGGCCCCCAACCTAAGAAGGGCATAGACCTACTGGAGCAAGTCCAGAGGAGGGCCATGAGGATGATCAGAAGGCTGGAGCACCTCTCCTATGAAGTTGGAGTTGTTCAGTCTGGAGAAGAGAATGCTTCAGCAAAACCTTATAGTGGCCTTTCAGTACCTGAAGGGGCCTACAGGAAGACTGGGAAGGGACTTTTTACAAGGGCAGGTAGTGATAGGATGAAGGGTAATGGCTTTAAACTGGAAGAGGGTAGATTTAGATTAGATATTAGGAAGAAATTCTTTAGTGTGAGGGTGATGAGACACTCAAAGAGGTTGCCTAGAGAATTAGTGGATGCCTCCTCCATGGAAGTATTCAAGGCTAAGTTAGATGGGGCTTTGAGCAACATGGTCCAGTAGAAGGTGTCCCTGCTCATGGCAGGGGGTTGGAACTAGATCATCTTTAAGGTCCCTTCCGTCCCAAACCATTGTATGATTCTATGATTCCATGATTCTATTATTACCTTGCACGTTTCATTTTAGAAGATAAAGTGAATGGTTTACCAGAGGAAAATCCAAAAGAACTTGACTCATTTAACATTCTTGTGGCTCTTACACTGAAAATTAGTTCTGCTTCATCTTTGCATCAAGTTGACAGTCCTTTTCCTTGACTAATAGATATGAGTGATCATAGAAACTCCTGGGGACATATCATTGCTAGGTAAATCAATTCTACTAAGGGGAGGAAACTTATCCTCTATGCAACACAATTTCCCCACTTCCTTAAAAACTCCATAACAAGGAGTTTTAGCAAGGTTTTGAATACAATTTCTAAGCAGGCAGCATACATTACATCTACAATTAAGTCATTATTCTGTCACTTGAAAAATCTTGGGCAGTTGTCCAAGAAAAATCAGATTACTTTAGATATTATTGTGAAATAATCCAGTTATTCAAAAAATGTTAGAAGTTATCTTGGCACCACTACATATCACTGAGCCAAGAAGATGTCATAATTGGAATATACTGGAAATAAACTAACTTGTATTTTGTGCAGAGCCTGAGGTAGTTTCACAATACCCCCTGGAATTGTCATCAGTTATTGGGAAGAAAGCTTGCAAAATTAACGTGTTAAAAACCTCTAATTTAGGAGACAAGGAGGTCATCAAAACATAAAGATCCCATTACTTAAGAAAAAAACTAGGCCAGTTTATAATGACTGCAGATCTTTTGTGTAGGAATTCTGGGTATTTACACAGCCTTATGCTGAATTTTGATACGAGTTTTATAAAACTCTGGTAACTGTTCCAGTCCTGTGGTAAAGCTGCCCTAACTGGGTACCCATTGGACTACTGTGTTCAGGCCTGCCACACGAGACCATGGTCTTAAACTTTGTGAGCATGAGTATGTCTCAGTCTACACCTTTTTGTCTGTCTGCAGAAGTAGGACCTTGCTGTCTTCTGGCATTTGGCTTCAATCTGTACACTGACTACCTCACCTGGGAAGTGTACCTATTCTTAGAGGGGACTGACTGTCTTCCCAGTACTGTGTTTCTACTTAAACAACCAAGAGATGTCTGTGGAAGGTGGGTCTTACTCAGCAGATCTCTAGCTTCTCTCCTCACACAACATTCAGTACTTTGTGGACTAGAAATATGGGAGTAAGGGGAAGTTTCCTCCAGAACCTTCTTATCTCCAGTAGCCTCCTTGCCTCTGATTTGCCCTAACCTGTTTTCTTATCCCCAATGGCTCTTTGTCTTTAATCCTTTCTGCTTTTGATTTCTTGTGTACATACTGCATGGGCAGGGCTCAGCATGAGAAAATACATTACTAACATTGCTCTTTACCTTCACAGGAGCATGTGATGATTCAAATATATAAAAACAGGCTTTACAGAAATTTCACAGTGAATCACTTCTTACTTTAGCAAGAAACAGATCCACACAAAATTACAATTTACTCAAATACAGTGGGGTAGAGTTCTTTGGATACAGACCAGAATCACCAGGATTCAGGTCACCACCATACATGATGAGGTCCTGGAAACAGCCTCTCTCCAGTAAAGAATGAGAAAGGTCTTGGTCGTTGCTCAGATATTCTGATGCTTAAAGAAGAGAAGAGAAACCCTTGAAATGTATAGTCTATATACAGTGATGTGATTTTACTGAGAATTAATTAAAACATTTTCAATAGCTCCCTAAGAAACTATTGTCTCCTATGAGCATTTTTCTTAGGTCTGTGTCCACAAACTGAAAGACAGGCTCAGATTATTGTTAATATTCACATGCTTTTATCGCAAATATTTTAATTTAAAAACCTCTTTTCTACCTATTAACCTAGCAACATGTATTTTCCAACCTCTTATTATGACCTGGTAAGCATTCACTGATTTGTAGCCTCACTTTGAGAACCACTGACCTAAGGAATCAAATAAAAGTCCAGATGTCTTCAGACAGGAAGCCTGAAACATGAGTTTTCTCCTTCCACTTTTGTTTTACTGAAGTCAAATGAATGAAAACACTCTCAAATCCTGCCCTTTCACAGAAAAAAAAAGTTAAGTGGAAAGAGGTGTGATAAATCTGCGATATTGTAAGCAATTTTTTTTACCACCTATGAACTAGACCACAGTGTCTTATAGGAAAAAATATACTTTTGTTATGTTTTTTTTGGATGTCCAGAAATTAGTAAACTTGTTCTATTCAGGCATCAGGTCCTGGCTGGTTTCTCCCATGCAGATCACAAAGTTTATCAGAGCCCAGGAATGTTTTACAAGGTTTGCAATTTAGGCGGTGTTTCTTTGGGATGAATATACATGGCATACAGAGGAGACTGGGAATTTAGTCACCTTCAGATCACTCATGCATACATTAACTGAATGCAGTGTTTTATTTGTATATCTCTTTTGAAGGGATATCTTGTGCGTTTTAAAGTGAATCTCCATACAAAAAGCCTGCACACTAAATATTGGGACGTAAGCACTATGTCCTGAGAAAGGCGTAACAGAGTTTCATCACCAAAAATTGAATGAAAATAACCACCATGGGCTTGTTAAGAACATCCTTGCTTCTGTGACTGACCCCTTGACGTATCTGGATATATAATAACAAATGTCTAACTGGCTGCACATTCGGTGCTGATGATTTTAAAAGGGAGGAATTTGCTCGCAGTTACCACACAGGGATATCTGGCATTACCACTTTCACTAAATTTAGAACAGGAAATGATTGTATTAACTGACACAGCAGTCCCATGAGCATTTCAGGCTGAGACTGCCACTGAAAGGAGTGGCCCTGCCTCACCCCTACCCCTGCTGCTCCCTGCTCCTGCCCTAGAGTCAGCCTCCGCTCTCAGCCGAAAGCATCCCCTGTGGTCCCTCATCCCCTGGGCTGAGGTACAAACCCAGATGAAACCTACCCTTGCAAGCAACCCCAGTTCACTGTGTGAGCACACGAGTAGCAGTGCTGCTACAAAGCAGGACATGATGTGAAAAGAAACCACAGAGATGAGCAACTGGAGAAAAGCAGAAGAGGTGGCGCACTGGCCTCGCCTGTCTTAGATATCTCATGAAACTGCAGCAGTAAACATCGACTTCTGCTTCACACTTGCGCAGGGACTGAATTTCTTTATGATTCGATATCTCTGTTTCTGAGGAAGCTCAGGTATATTTGGCAACTTCACAGTTTTTTATTATGGAACAATAACATTACTACAACTCAAAATGGAATTTTATATCTGAAAATCCTCTAGATTGTGGTTAGCATCCGTTCACAAGGAATAATGATTCAAGGGATATCAGTAGATCTCTTGATCCTGCACTCTGCAGCAAATATCACAGACTGAAAATCCATTAATTGGGAGCAGGTATGCCTGGGGAATTCACACTTGACTTTCTTAAATGTCCAGGCTTTGTAGTTAAAAAAATGCTTTATTTTTTACAATCATTCTCTAAAATGCTTATTACATTTTCCCAACACATTTCATGAGAGTTTTCTCCATCCAGTTGAGATTCCAGATTATTTAATCCTCACCGCTATGTCTCTATTAACCTTCATTCATTTGTTCCTAAAAATGTCATTATCTGTCATTCTTGGTCAAAGTAGCAGTTGAAAGTAGCAGTATTAGCTCCCAGGTCTCTTTTCATTACTGCTGAAATAATTCAATGATGGGGAGAACATTCAGGGGGATAGATCAATGAAGGCTGTCAAGTTTCTGTTTCAATATATGTAAAATTTTGGCATAGAATGGTGACAGATTTTTAATCAACAACGAGAAAATAAGTACTGTTTCTTTTTTTTTTAGAAAACACAGTTGGTTTACTCAGAAATAAGCGTTATAAATGAAGAATGCTCTTGCACCCAAACACAGGGCTGGGGGTCATGAGGGACTAGCAATTCCTTTGTTTCCCCAGCATATTTTCTGTAAATCATACTTCTTTGTACCTCATTGTCTGCAGAGTGAGAATCATCCTTCCCCTATTTGCTCCGATGATTAGAGATTGAGACACATTTTACTTCCTTTTCTCCTCTCAATCTAAAATGAGCTCACAGTTTGTTGTTATCAAGTCAAAACAAGACCCGTAGATACTGGGTTGCCCACATCTCTTCAGTGCACATTCACAGAGTAGCTCAGGCAGCTTCTCACTCAGCTATTCACTCTCTTCTGCCTCTGCTGAAAGATGTCTGGACTTGCCAGAACTGGAAAGATATTTTCTCTCCTGCTCTTTGAATGATGCCAAGATACATTCATCTACTGTTAGCAGGTCATTAGAAAGAAACTGGGTTATCTTTATTCCTGCCCTGGCTCCACTCACTTGCAATTACACTGTTGTTCTTCAGTCACTGACAAAATTTTTGAAAACCACATAAGTCAAAGGTTTTGAATTTTGGAAACCATATGCACCTCCAGGAAATGCTTCTTCCTCTTCTCCAAACAGAGGTCAGTCAAAAATGGTGGCATCAGACTAAGGTGCAGAGCAGATGAATCTCAAATGGTAGCAGATTATCCATGTGTCTGCCGAAAGTAAAGGAATAATTTTCTTGTTGCAAGGATATGGTAAAACACCCTGGATATTTAAGTTATAAGAGAGTATGAGCATCTTTTGGACTAAAATTGTTTGAGCTGGCTAATTCCCAATAATGTTCATAAAATCACTCACTGTATCTGTGCTATAATCTGTTATAGACAGCCTACAGTGGCCATTGCCTTTTCCTTCAGGAAAAACACTTAGTATTAAAATATTTGGAGCCTGGGAGAAACCAAATACTTTTCTGGGGCCACTAAACCAAGCTTCAGTTTTTATTTCCCTGTTCTGGCCACTAAGTTGTCTGTAAACGGTGCACCTGAAGCTATCAATGCATGGAAATATTTGGAATGATAATCCAGTTTACCCTGACAATTAAGTCAATGGAGATACACCAGTTTAATGGATTAAAGCCAGTGAAAACTTGGGTGTTTAGCCCACACAATGGTAACATGTAGGTGAATTTGCTTCCTTCTTTCACCAGCAGTGCTTCAGATTGCTTCAAGGAAATGGATTTGTCCAAACCACTACTCCACCAATCAGTCACTCTCAGTTTTACTTCTTGTGAATAATAGTGACCTAATAATACGAAGTAATTCATATGCAAATTAAAAAGGAATTTTCAGACAAAAGTACATGTTTTCAGATAAACTAGATGCTGAGAACAGTCATCTGGTGAATACAGATAGTCACATACATATGTAATCAAACTCACTTCATTTTTACATTTCACAAAAGCTGATGAATTTCTGTTTTTATCATGCTAAATAATTAAAGTCAGATCAGACATTTTAATCATGTTGATGATTATCCTTTATTATTCACGTACACCTAAAAGATAAGCATAAATTCCCATAGATGTTAAATATTCTATATACTATACACAAGGAGTGATACAAGTTTCATGGTTGTAACTCAGGCTGAATTTACATTTTTACAAACACAAACTGAGAGGAGAATCAGGCATTAAGAGTCCGCATTGCAGGCTGATAGAGACGTATTATTATATTATCATATTATCACATATTAATTGCATATTATATAATATATATTATATAAATTATACATTACATGTGGAGAGGTATTTATAAGTCGAGAGCTACAATATTTCAAAACAAGTCAGAAGAAGGATCCAGGCAGTAAGTTTCATTTTCCCCAGTAAATTACTGTTGCTAGGCTTAATGTATCCTGAGATAAGATAAACTTTCAATATTTTTAGTTCCCAGCTATCAACTGTGAAAACAAATTCCAATTATACAGGAGTGCTTGAAGTCTCTTTTTGTCCCCCTCGTCACATCACAATAGTTTGAAGACAGAGCTGAAACATCTGCTACCAGGATTAGATGAGTTACCAGGGCCTAAAGAACCTACCTCATCTTTAATCCAATAACATCTTTATGTTTCAATAGCTGCATCTTTTAAAGTACGATTCTATTTTTAATTGTACGCATAAAAGAAATCTGAAGTGTTGGCAAATTTAAATTAAATTGAATTAGATATGGTCACTAAAATGAGAGAAAAAATGTTTTATTAGCTTGGCAGAAAACTGGCCATTTTTTCAGGCTTCATGAAAAACAAAGGGCCACTTTTCATGCAAAATATAATTATTTGACTTTGAAATGTTTTCTTGGCAAAATGATCAAGTTAGGATGTGTAAATGATGCCTTTCAACTTAGGTAATTTGTGAAAATACTTCATTAGTCTATGGTAGAATTTTATTGCTGTAGCAGTGTGCAACTGCCACATGAACCATAATAAATCTGTTGTTTCAGCAACATCTTGTGGCATTAGGGCAACAGTCTGTACCCCGAAGTCAGTCTCTCACTAGAGGATGTCTGGAGGTCCATCCTCTTCTCATTCAGAGCTGTTCTTAAATTGACCTACCTTTTAACTCCATGGAGCTCACAAAACTTACCATTGTCTGAAAAGCAATACTGAACTTTAATGCAATATCTTGGGTGTTGGTGTTGAGGTTTTGGTGTCAGGGGAGCTGCAGGACAGCCTCTGTGAGGAGAGTCCAGGGCTGCCCTGTGCCAGACAGAGATGGTTCCAACCAGCTCCAGAGGATCCCTGGCACAGACCTCATCGCAGTCTGTAACTTCCTCACAAGGGGAAGAGGAGGGGCAGGCGCTGATCTCTTCTCTTTGGTGACCAATGATAGGACTGGGGGAAATGGCAGGAAGATGTGCCAGGGGAGGTTTAGGTTGGCCATGAGGAAAGATTCTTCACCGAGAGGGTAGTGGAGCACTGGAACAGGCTCCCCACGGAGGCAGTCATGGCACTAAGCTTGACAATATTCAGAAAGCATTTGGGCAATGCCCTCAGACACATGGTCTGAATCTTGAGATTGTCCTATGCTAGGGCAAGAGTTGGACTTGATGATCCTTGTGGGTCCCTTCCAACTCACAACATTCTATGATTCTATGATTCTTCTGTTTCTCACCATGCAACTCTATGTTACTTGTCAATAAACTAATTTCCCCCAAGTTGAGTCAAGCCTGTTTTGCCTGTGATGGTAATTGATAACAAATGTCCTTGCCTTTGTCTTGACCATCAGCTTTTTCATCATATCTCTCTCTTGTTCTTCTGAGGAGGGGGAATGAGAGACCAGCTGGGTGGGTGCCTGGCAGCTGGAGAAGGTCAACCCACCACATGCTCTATGATAGTTTCTGCTACCTCTAATAAGCAACAATATCTGTTTTCTTTTACAATATACTGCCACTTCTTAACTGCTTTTAGTGCAGCTCTGACCACGTTATCCCTTCAGGGTGCTGCAAAACATGGAACTCGAGAACTGTGCAGATATGGCAGAGAGAAACATGTGCTGGATGCTCACTGTGATTTCTGGCTTATCTTGCCCTTATTGACATGAGGGACATTTTCTTGGAAAACTGAAGACCATTGTTATACTCATTCTGGTCTGTTCCAAGCAACTATCCTTATATCAAGCTCAACAAAACTGTATCTTACTGAAGCATGTTCCAGGTGTCAGCTGACATGCTGATCTCAGCTAGTCATTAACTTTGTTTGGCAATATTATTTTCAGACATGTAACACAGTTGTATTTTGTCCCTTTTATTTATTTATTTGATTTTGTGGCCAGAGCCATGGGCATTTTGCTGACTCAGGAACCTGGCACAATCAACTACCTTTCCATACCCATTTCGATTTGAACAGACCTTTCCAAATAAAGACAACTAAACAAAACTCCTCTTAAGACCTTAGTGATTCTTTGGCAAACCAAAGAGATTAATAGACAGTAGCATAAAGAAGTCTCTGCCCAATATTTTGCCAGAGGTACAAGGGACCACCATTGAGCCTTTCCTGAAAGGAGCAAAGTTCTGCCAACATTAGTGAGGGGTATTTTACATCCTTGCAAAAATTAATCTATAATCAGTACAGTGACCAAAGAATGAGATAAGTTAGAGAAAATAATTTATCACACAGAAATGTTCCTAAAAATACTCATGTGTAAGTTGGTTTTCTCTGGAAACCTCTTGTTTGTTCATGAAGAAGAATCATACAGTTCTTCCTGGAACACAGGAGGTTCCACTTAAATTTGAGAAGAAACTTCTTTACTGTGAGAGTAACAGAGCACTGGAACAGGCTGCCCAGGGAGGTTGTGGAGTCTCCTTCTCTGGAGACATTCAAGACCCGCCTGGTTGCCTTCCTGTGTGAACTCATGTAGGTGTTCCTGCTCTGGCAGGGGGATTGGACTGGATGATCTCTCGAGGTCCCTTCCAATCCCTGACATTCTGTGATTCTGTGATTCAGTTTTGCCGAGTACATTGGGTTGAAAGTCAAACTCAGATGCCATTGAACATGAAAAGTACCCAAGGTAGTAATCAAATACTATGCTAAGCAATGTGTACCTCTGTTCCAAAAGACAGGACTAGATCCAATTCTACATCCAAAATGGAAATACAGAGAATATCACCTATGTTCAGAAGATTTGCACAAGAATTCGTAAAAATTTAAATAATACATATGTCCTCAAAACAGACATTTAACTCCACAAACTATGTGTAGATTTTTCTCCTGGCCTTTTGAACAGGAATGAAATATACTTAAAATACATATGCTATTATTTGGCATTTGTTTATCCAGAACAATATAAAGATTCAGGACCTTGATAAATTTTAATTTAATCTTGGAGGTAATATATTTCAGAAAATTATGTGACATCCAAATTTGTGTCAGAGCCAGGCTCAGTCTGAATGTGATAAAAGACAGTTCACAGGAAAACAAAACAAAACAAAACACTCCTCCTCTCCGAAACTCCCAAACAAGTTTAGGACTACAAAAAGGGAACCTTGGCAAAACAAAATTTATAGGAAATAGTTAACATATCATACTGACATACCAGTTATGGTGGTTTCAATATTACTCTACTGCACTGCAAGTTTAGTGCCACTACTCTTCTCCATGTTTCAGTCGCCTTATCTCAAAGTGACCACATGGAGCAAGGACTTGATATAAAGCACAGAAATGTAAGTAGAAGTCTGAAACAAAACAAAATTTGAAAGCTTTGGAGCAAAATTTGGGGTTGCATAAAGTTATGAAAAATTCCAATGTTGTTTTCTTTAAATCTCTACATTCCAATAATTTTACATGAAGAGCCAATACTAGTTTGTCCATAAGTTTGTTCACCACTATGGTAAGGTGGACTGTAAGACACAAATATTAATTTCTCCTGAGTATCTTATTATTTTCTATGCTCATAAAATAGAACTAACCTAAACTGAAAGTTTAAAGTTGCTCTTCAGTATAGAGAAATGCAACAATATAATCTTTTTTGTAATGTGATGTATAGGTGTATGACTGCTTGCTTTAAGGAGAATTTTGATAGGAGTTTAAAGATGCTGCAAAAGATAAGAAAAGCATTCCTCCAAGAGTAAAAGACACAAAAGTAAGAACCTGTATGCTCAGTAAAATGCCCATTTGATTTCAGTACAATAATTAGCACATGGATCAAATTCAATGCTAAAGTGAGTTCTATTTATGCAAAGCTGTATTTAGGGGAGTACAATCTTGTGTTTTCCATGGCTGGCCAAACTACTGCATTTAGCTGAACACCAAAATAGCATGAGTAGGAAGAAGAAATATAACAGTAAACTGGAGATATAAAAAGAGGTCAAGAATACAATCTATTATATTGTAACAAGTAACATAAGCAAGCAATAGGAGTAAGTGAGGCTTCAGGGGTGGAAAAACACTTGTAGAAAGATACAGTGATCTAGAATCAGGCTTACAGTTTTCTTTCAAAGGTTTTACACCCTTAAGCTCCACAGAGCTTCATTGTGCTTATTGTAATGGAGGCTTTCATCTAGATCAACACATACAGTATCTGAAAAACAGGAATAAGAAAAGTCAAGACCAAAATTATTTGTTAAGGGATTCAATACAGAAAGGCTCTACAGCGAAAGACTTGTCATTCTTTAAAGTAAAAAAGTTCTACCCCCCCACCATGACATAAAATGTAATGGCTTCTATTATAAAAACATGTTTCCTTCAACTGAGTCATTCCAGTTAGAAAAGCTATTTTTTAAAAATAAAATCAAGTTTTGTGAAAGATTTAGAATTTCTAAGAAGACATTCCAAACTATTTGAGGAAACAGGCACATTAGGGTAAAACAAAATATTAATTTCTTGGCAGTTGAGGCTTTATGTGCTTCTTTTTTAAAAAATCTTAATCATACAGTCTTATAGGTTGTTTAATAATTAATATTGCAAATTATTTGACCTAGGTAGAAAAAAGAAGTGTATTTTCTGCACAGAGCATTCAGAATGTCAGTCAAATTACAACTAATGGCAGTGCTGAGGTTTATTAAAACTCCTGTGGTTCACTTAGCCAAAGAGCTTTCTGGCACTACCAAGAATGACATATTAGCATTGCTGTTAACATTTTAAAAGATTGAATAAAAATATATTTAGTATAAAACAATTGCTGTATACAGAAAAAATGTTGAAATATTATCTCTGGTCTATAGATGAACAACCAAATTGCTGTCTATCATTTTATTGTCCTTTTCTACCAGACATAGCACTGGTGATTCCAATGCATCCCAGCTGAAGAAAACTAGCCTTATCTTCTGTGATGGTTCTTACCATGCGTAGTATCTGCTTCCAACCAGACGTAAGGATTGCTGAAACGTAGTTGATCTGTAATAGGCTGTCTAGCTGTGTATAGCCTGTCCCAAAAACTGCCACTTGAACAGCACTTGAAATTCCAGTCTTCACCTCAGAGGTAATTTATTATAAATTCTGCATATGCTGGACTCTTTGGAAAGCCACATATTTCCTTTGCCCTAATCCTCCTGCAGAAGGAGCATTACCAGACAGTTTTGTGACTTCTGTATGTACATACTCCTGCACCCCAGACAGAGCCATGGAGGAAGGTCTCTTCCGAGATGAAAATCTTTCAAACTCTGGTTTTCCTGCCAAACATTCCAGTATTATTAAAAAGAAACTTTGTGAAACAGATTTATGTGGGTGTAAAATCAGAGGCAGCATGGATTAGCTGACCTTTTAGGAACTGCTTTCCTCTCTTCCAAACCAGTAAAAGATTTAAAAATGGATGAGGTTGAAAAGGAATCTGGTCAGTGAAATTAAAATCCTAGGAGTTGAAACTTCAGCAGAAAGGTCTTCCAGAAGTGCTGCAACAGTTTGCCAAGGTCTCCCCCTACTCCTCAATTTGATCACTTGCTGGAAATTGTGGGCAGAGTTCAACACTGCAAAGTAGGGGAATAAATTATAAACTGGGGAAAGGAAATCTCGTCTCCTTTGCTACATCAAAAGCAGGTTGCCTTCCTCACTGATCTTCAAAACATGATGGCATCTCACATTTTACTCTGCCTGCCACCATCTACCTTTTATTTTACAGCTGAGATGCACATACTTTGTTTAAAAGATACAGCAAAGCCAAGAATGGAGTTCAGACAGGACAATTATAAAGGCAAGTTTTCCTCTTAAAAAAAAGTGTCATCAGGGAGGGAAGGAGATTTGTCATGAAAGCTAAAACCCTTTCCCTAGTACGTGAGTGATACACATTACAGACCATACACTGGAAAAGTGATCTCTGACAGAAAATGCTTCTCTGTTGCCTTTACAAGTTACATAGACCTGGGAAGAAATAGGGGTATAGTAACCCCCTTGGATTTATTTTAACAGTCCATGCTATGATCAAGGTTTTACTACATAAGAGCATTTGATGTGGAATCACCAGAGTCAGTGCAAATTTACAGAGGTTAATACAGCTTTATTTGTAAATTTAGTTTTTAAAAAAGAAAAAGCAAAAATGTGAAATGTTCCCAGAAAAAGAATTTGCCTGCCAAGATCCACACAGACTCATTTTTTTATGGACAAATTACAACTCCTTTAAAATGTTAGTTTAATGGAAATCCAAATGTTGGTACAACTTAAAGAGAGTGAGTGCCATAAACAGAGAATGGAAAGGTTTTACAGTCTTTTCCAGGTGTTCTTTTCAGAATTGCTTTCCTTGGCAACTCTTCTTTATAGTTTCCCATAATGTTAATTAGCACCTTGGTCTGTGCTCTTGATTACGTGATCCTTTCATCACCTTCATTTTCTTTACAATTTGAGGATTATTGTCCTTTGCTTGGCCAGAAGTGTATTTTTATACTGAGGGACAGCAGAGTGTTAGCAGCAGTTCTCACAGCATCACAGACCAGCTGAGGCTGGAGGGCGCCTCTGGACGTCGCCTAGTCCAACCTCCTGCTCAGAGTAGGGGCTGCTGCAGGAGGTTACCCAGGACTGTGTCCAGATGGCTTTTGAATATCTTCAAGGATGGAAACTCCACAACCTCTCTGGGCAACCTGCTCTAGTGTTTGATCATGCTCATCATAAAAAAGTTTTTCCTTACATTTAAATGGAATTTCTTGCATTTCAGTTTGTGCTCTGTTCACTTTTAACTCCAACAGCTAATAATGAAGGCTCTGAACTCCACAGAACAGAGTGTTGCATGAAAACATGCGCAGATGGTGAAATATTGAAGGGTCGGTCACCCAACAGAGCAGGATGTTCATCCCACTCACTCTTTGTGTAAGTATGAAATTTTGCTAAACAAAACAGCATCAAAGATTTCTCTCTTCTTTTGACCTGGGTACCTAACAAATTGCCTCCCACCTTTATGCCATTTTGGAATGTAAATACAATAGGGACACTGAGCTGGAACACAGTCCAATATGACATGGACGTGTCTGTAAGCAAGAGGACCAGCAACATGGAATTCAGTAAGCCAAAAAATATGGCAAACATAAATATTGCTTGTCATCAGTAATGATAGAAGATACAACTGTCTAAACATGTTTTCTTTTAAAAACTAGTGAAATGCATATTTCTTTGGTGAGTTCAGACTTAGAAGTTAATCACAGAGACATAGTGATTTTATTATTACTATTTTAATATCCTTCCTGGACCTTCAGTAGAGAAGTTATTATTTCTTTTTTATTAAGAAACTGCAACAGTCAAAAGAAAATCTTACCCTGGGTGTTATACTTAGTATTTGACAACATGTGTAAAATCACAGCTGGATAGACTAAACCTCCTTATTTAATGATTACATATCTAAGAGATTTCTTTTACATATTGGTTCAGCTAACATTCAGCAAACACTGCACTTATGGTATCCACACCTATATGCTACTTTCTGACAAAAGAATATTAATAAGTAGTTATTCTATTAGAATGATAGATAGGTATATCTACTCCAAAGACTCTTTTGTAAGATATGAATTTGTTGGTCAAGCACAAATTTTGAACAGAGGCAGCCTCTTTTTCACATACCGAGCTCTCAACTTTGTGCTAAATATGTGCAGTTTTAAGATTAGACTTAAGATCCTCCTCCCTTGATATGTTTAACTCCTTTCAGCACCACAGCTAGTCCATATAATTTCCTTGTCCCAAATTGCTCACTTGTTTACATCTTTGCAATGCTGAAAGCAGAAAATAGACCGAGTCAGATTATTTTATTTAATCCTCAGTGTTACCAACAGTTTGAAAAAGCATCTCTTTTTTTTTTTACCTAATAATCTGCAATTTACATGACTCACAACTAGTACATGAGATTATAAAACAGAACTAATTTTTTTGAGGGGGTTATATTTACATATGGAGGAGGGTTATATTCATATATCAGATAGAGAAGTGTAACCATTTTAACTGCTTCTTTGTACCTTCAGTCAGCTTCTAGTGTTTACAGAAACTTGCAATGTGGTAAAATCCCACAAAATCCAGAGTTATGGAAATTATCAGAAGGTCTTTTTGCTTTCTTTTTAATTGAGTGGTTTTGACATTAATGTTGTTAGGTTAATGTGATTCATTGAAACAGTCATTCCCCTAACTTTATGCTTAGTTCTTTTTAAAAGAATAATGTATTTAAACTCTCTGGGATTGACCATATACAGGACAAAACAATCTCCAATCCTGCATGCTAGGAATGGGGAAGGAGTAGGGAGAAGCAAGCACAGGACAAGTCTGCCCTGCCAAGCATCTTTGTGAAACAACAGATCCCGACCTTCAGAGCATAAATTAAAAGGTAAACAGACCTCACCTCTCCTCTTTCTCTTGTCGATTACTTGTATTTTTTCCTATTGAGACATGAATTACATGATTAGAACAAGTCCCATTTCGAAACATGAAGTATAAACATGAAATGAATGGTGCAATATTTCACAGTAATGTCTTATTTCCATAGGAAACATGCATACACACACATAAATAGAGGAAGAGCTTAAAGAAAAAATAATTTAAAAATCACAAATCAATTAGAAAGTATGATATAAAATCTGGGTTAAGGGAAAGTTAATGGGAATTTAGGCACTGGTTTTCTTGGAGTCACTGTTGAGGTTACTACATTCAATTTTGTTCAATACAGGTGAAAATAAAATGCTTCAACTGTCAAACCCTTGAAATCCAGTATTTCTCTACTAGGAGGATACATTATTAAACTTATATCAACACCAACTGCTCCCATTTTCAGTTTAGTTGGCTTTTGATCAGCAAATTTCTGGAAAGTCTTCCAGCTCCAGGAACAATTAGCTTTATTCAATATGTTATTAATATGATCATCTTGCCTGGAGAGAGATTTGCTTCCTTCTCTACAAGGGAGTATCCTTCTCTTAAACCTGCATATGTCACCTGCTGTTCCTACTAAGCCAGTGTTCAGTATTGCACAAGCACACAATAAAGGAGACATTGAGCAAGCTGAATTAAGACAACCCTTTTTTTGGCATTTTCTCAAAAACATGACAAAACTAATGGGACTGGAAAGCTCTTTATCGTTCAGTTATCCATGCTTGTTCCTCAGACCTGCTATAGTCTAGGTTTTCTTGGTAGGTGCATAGAGTTTGCCTTTGGCTCACGTGACACTGGCCAGATTCAGTGTAGTCCTACAATTGTACAGCTGGCATACTGGTGTCTGAGTGAATATACATAGATTTCAGGGACTTTTCCAGCCAATCACAGATATAAAAATGCACTTTGGGATTTATTCACTTAGTCCTGGTTTTTAGATCATTACCAATCAATTCTGCCTAGTTTGTCTGTATGTTACTGGACACTACCCAGCTGTACATAATACACAGTTTAAATAAACAATTACAGATATAAATTAAGTGGAGTGTCTTCCTTTTGTAAATTACACACCATTTTCTCCTAGTAAATTAACTCCGTCTGAGTGGAAGGGGATTAGGTTTTTTGAGGCAATTTCCCTGCCTGCAGTTACATTTCAGTGCTTGAAAATTCAGCTACTGGCTGATTTTTATCCAAAAGAACATGTTGTCTGTCAGAGGTGTTGGGTGGACAGAGGGAGAATTCCATTTATCTGTACACTGGTAACTATTCACACAAGCAACACAGTAAACTTACTAACCCTGCACTGCCAAGGTGTAATGTAAACAGGGGTAAATTTGGCTTCAGTTTCCAAACTCATTCAGCATTTTAGCCTTCCTGTTGAGACATCACTAGCCACATGAGTAAAGCATACTGTTTGTGCATGTGTCAAAAGAGCACTGACGTAGAAGCATGAGGCAACTCTTTTCACAGAGAAACAATATTCTCATATATCACATCCCTAGCATTAACTTCAGGATAATTTTTCTCTTCTTCCTTATTGATCTCGGACATCCAAATCAGAAGTGAAGGAGAAGGATACATAAGTCTCACAGGTGGTATAAGCTAGGAAGAGAACTCACTTTGTGGTACTTAACCATTAGAGGAAGTTAACGATATCCCACTAAGCAAAGTAGAGAAAGATAAATGCCTCCTGTTTTTTCCTGTGTGAGGAACTGCAAAAGCACTGGTCTCGTGTTCCACTAGATGCTGGCTCTAAAGCATCCAAAGTTATCATCAATCTAAGCAAAACAAAACAAGCGTCTTCATCTAATCCCAGTTCTTCTTTACAAGTATTTCTCTATGAAATCCTGCTCTTCATGTGGACTCATCATACCCCGCATCCTCAGGAAAACCTGCTGTCTGTGGAGCTTGTAGAATTTGTCCCTGCTTTACCTTCAGTAGAATGAGAAGAGCTGTTGCCTAAAGCTCCAGCCTTTCCCTCAGCGTGTGCAGTGTGAACTGCTTTCTCCAGCTATGCCCTGGAGCCAGGCTCTTCTCAGCAGAGCCTAGTGACCAAAGCTCCAGCCCACACACAAAGAATAATTCCTAATCATTTATGTATATTAAGTAATTTTTTTTAAAAAGTAATTGAAAATCCTGCATTTTCAGAATATGCTTGGTCTCTAGCAATTAAAAAGAAGGAAGAGGAGGGCCACAGCTGCAGCTTACTGCCGTCCTTCTAATGGCTAAATGAAGTTCGTGTACACCATCAGTGATGTGACCTGACTGAAGGAATGGATCTCAAACGAAACTGAATAAAGGTTGCTAATTCCGAAAAACTACATTTACGTTAATGTTTAATGTTGTTAGGTCCGTTTTAAACGTGAAGTAAGCTAAACACGAAAAAAGGCCGTTTTAACACTGAACACGTTGTCCACCAGGGAATTTAAAACAGTTTGATCAGAGCGGTAATTCCTCCGCTCCCAGTTTGTTGTGTCCAGCTACAAAGTCTCCCCACGCTTTCTCTCAGCCTAACCGGTGCTGCTGGCTGCCTTCAAACCCCTCAGCCTGCCCCGGGCCAGCCGCACGCCTCAGGAGCTGCCCCGCCAGGCCCACACTCCCCACAGCGGCCCGGGACGACGCCCGCACCCGCGGGGCCGCTGGGCGGGGAGGCGCCCGCAGCCGCCGCCGGGCCCGCCTTGTCCAGGGCGCGCGGGGGCCGCTCCCAGGCGGCCCCGACAGCCGCTGCCGCGCCGGGTTCCCTCTCAGCTTCTTGCAGCACCTCCCTCGCCTGCCTCCGCCCCCCAACAGCGTCCAGCGGCTGCCCCAGCTGCCGGGGCCGGCAGCCGCGTCTCCTGCGCCCAGTGCTGAGCGTGCAGAGCGGCGGGGCGGCGGCGCGGGACGGGACGGGACAAGCGGTCCCCCGGGGCCAGGTGAGCGGCTGCTGGGTTCGCGGGGGCAGAGGCTGCGGGAGGCGGCGGGCTCTCGAGGGCGAGGAGCGACCGGCAACGCGGCGGGCTGCGAAGGTGGGAGTTGCCCTGCGCTGCCGGGCTGAGGTGAGCGACTCTCCGGGGCGGGTGGCAGAGGTGCGCGGCTCTCCGGGGCTGGGCTTTCCCGCCCGACCTCCCTGGAGGGACGGCCGGGGCGAGGGGCAGGAGGGTCCCGCGGGAAACTGCCTGGGGGGCTGGCAGAGGAGGGCAGGTCGGCGAGCGTCGCTCTCCGCAGCCAAGCCCCGCGCTGTCCTTTAGTCACGTCCCCCTCACGGATCCCTCGCTTTGAATGGCACTTGTGCGTTTCGCCTGCTCGGGGGAAGCGGAATCCGGGGGCTGAGGGGAGATCCCTCCCGCGAGCGCAGAGCGGGCTGTGGGGCCGGGGCGGGGGCCGTGCGCTGCCGGGGCCGTTGGTGGCCGTTGGAACTCGCGGCCGGGACGGTGCGGGGTGTGAGGCCGAGGTGAGGGGCTGCGGGAGAGACGTTTCCGAGTTCGTCTTGTGAGGGACTGCGCTTCGTACCAGGTACATTTCTCGGTGCTGCTGGTGGAAAGGTTTCCTTTCTGGTTTCCAGACTTATTTTAAGCGCTTCATCAGCAGTGATTAAAAAAATATTAAGAAAAAAAATCAGTAACGTCTTTAAATCGGATTAAAAAGTGACTGATTTTGACTGGCCCGTCAGTCGGGTTTGAATGCGGCTGACGATGAAGAGCTTGGGCAGCGGCCCGTTGGGACTGTGTTTATCGGCTGTGTCAGGTTTTGCTCTCACACACGTTTTCTGCGGGAATGGGGACTGAATATATTCGGCTCAAAAGTTTTTGCTGTTTGTTTCTTGTACATTCTGCAAGGTAACCTGCATCACCGAAAGTAGAATGTCTTCAGAGTCACCTGTTGTGCACAGGAACTCTTCTGTCTGGTTTTTGTCTTGTCCCTTTACGCTGACCAAGTGAGGAAAGATCGGTGTACTGGAAGCATCCTCTTTCCTGGCTGCGTTTATTTTTGCTTTACTTTCCAAATATATAGGTTTTGTCTTTCACGGGTAGTATTTATAACAGTACTGAACTCTGTTGCCTTGACTGTGATTGTCTTGCATTGATTTATGCAGAAATGTTGAAGAAATGGTTGTAAACTAATTCTCTAGCCTTCTAAATGCCTCTTCAGCAAATTGAATATGTGATTGTACAAGCCGGGGCTGGTTTTGACTTACATGAAATCAGTTATAGTAATGCTGAAGATGTGCTAGAATGATCTCCAACATGAGCCAAAATAGAGTTTACAACCTCAAGCATGAAGATCTAAGTGTTATTTAGTTCCAAAGCAAACTATTTGGGTATTTATCTCTGTCACTTGTGCTGAAAAGGTAAGCTGGTGTTATGTATCCCTGCTGAAAATAGATTTTTTTCCTTTTGCTTGCATAGGCTAACAGTGTGCATCATTAGAAGAGAGCTGAGCAAGCTGGTATTGCTGTTCTTCCGCTTTAAGCTTAGGGCTTTAGCCCTTCCTTCCTAAGCTGGAAAGTATACTTCTGTAACTGTTTGCATGGGGGAAACAAGCAGGATTTGGTCCTGTGCCAGGTGGCTGGAAATGTATTTGTTAAGAACAGAAAACATGTTTTTGCTAGGAGAGTCTCCAAGTACCTGTCTTCACTGAGGAAGCACACTTATTGATAAAGACAATCTCTAAAGTGAAATGCCTTGAAAGAAGATGCAGGAAAGAAATTGCATGTAAACAAAGTTTGCTAATGTGTGAATCGGGACGACAAAATTTTCTGCTTACACAGCAAGCTATTATTACTTTACTTACTTTGTGGCAGTCAAGACATCAAGTGACCTATTGTTATTCTTTATTAATCTTTATTAATATTACTTTAGTATCTTAAGGTAATTCTATAGATCAGATGGACTTTGTGAGCATGTTTTTTTTCTTCAGTGCTTTCCAAATTTAATGTTAAACTTCTATTTCTAATGCATCAAAAGAAATAATCTCAAATTAAAGCCAGATGGAGAGAGATAAAGGACTAAATTTCCATTCTCAAGTTAATTGCTCAATTTATACAGTTTTTGTGCTGTGAATGCTTTTAGTCAGGTCTTCCACTAATAGCTGTAGAATGTTGGCAGATTAAGAAAGTTTTTGACTTCATGAGCGAATAACTGTTGTTAAATTTGGACAATTTTTAGTTCTTAATATGTAACACAATCAGTGACCTTGGCAAACACAGTATAGCTTTAAAACTGCTCACTACACTTGAGTTTGGAATTTTATGTTTTCAGTGGAGTAGTAGATTAGATTATTTGAAGGCCCAAAATCAGGGTAGCTCATACAATTAGTCTTGTTGACTTCAACGGAAGAATTAGCATGAATAAGGCATGCTGTTTGGCCTGAAATGTTAGTATTCTGATAAATGGTAAGTTTAATAGTATTATTGTGTCTGGGTTCAATTAAAAGCTTTGCTCTTTTTTCAGATGCATGGGTTTAGAGAATATTAATTTGTTTTAGGACATGGGCAGGTGCTACTCAGCTTGCTAACAAGAAAGGAGCAGAGTGAATAATTTCATGCTTATTAGATAGGTGCTCATGCTTATGAAGGTTTACTCTTTCCAGTTGTAAATTCCTGGTGGAATTACAATTTGAAAGTGGTCTATACTTGCTTTATGAAAAGGTAGGTTTGTGTAACTATTCAGTACTTAACAGGACTCAGTTCTTTGGGAGTCTTGCATTCCTTTTATGCCAAAATGTCTTTGAAATTTATTGTTGTTCAGAGTGGACAAAGGATCCTTTGTAGTTGATGTTAAATCAAATAGAAAAAAATGGATCTCAAACTCCTCCCTGCATGAGTCACATGGATTTGTCTCCAGCTGTGAGCTGAACATCTTGTATACCACAGGTGCTCAACCTATGAGTGTTATGTACATCGGCTTCAGGACAGTTTTATTGCAGGTAATATGTAGTGGAACTGATACAAGATTTTAAAAGTGTATTTGGCAGCTAAAATCCCAGCCTCAGCATTTTGTTTTTCTTTTATTGATGTGTGCTGTAGCCCAGAAATCTAATTATTGTTTGACACAACAGCTGCTTTTCAGCTACTGCCTTATTAATACAGTGATTTTGTTCTTCTGTTCTAGGCCCTCTTCTGCTGGCTACTGAAATACAGTGTTCTTAATAGCTTAGAGAAAAACTATAGTTTGTAACATTATTTACTTTTTTTTTTTTGTGCTTTAAAAGAAAACTGTAGAGTATCAGTTACACTAGATGAGACAGTGTATGGAAAATAAATAGTTTATAAAGTTCCCCAATCTACTGAAAATACTTTTTTGCTCCATAGAAGTTAGAGGAAATTACTGGAATTTATCACATTTTTTTCTGTTTTCTGAACTGGAACAGGCTGCCCAGGGAGGTTGTGGAGTCTCCTTCTCTGGAGACATTCAAGACCCACCTGGACACCTTCCTGTGTGGTCGCATCTAGGTGTTCTTGCTCCAGCAGGGGAATTGGACTGGATGATCTTTCGAGGTCCCTTCCAGTCCTTCACATTCTGTGTGATTCTGTGATTCTGTGAGATTAGTACCTCAGGTGCTGCCTTAGTTGCCAAAAAAAGAACAACCACTGACAAATTAAGCACTGTGTGTGTTTTCATTTATGGTGTTACTTAAAGGAATCATTGAAGAGTTAAGGCCTAAGAAATCCATCAGCAGATTTGCCAGAAGTCTTCATGTTTGACAAGATGTGACACATTTAGAAATGGTAGAGCTAGCAAGAAAATTAGTAATGCAGTTGTGATGATTATGGAAACATTATTGTGCACATGTAACAAAACCCAACATCTTTTTACTGATGCTTTTAGTGTTTTAAATATTCTCTTAGAAATCCCTTTTCAATTCTTTAGAGAAAAAATTAATGTGGCGCTCTGCCTGGATTTAATAGACATCTGGGCATGCCTGATTGTGAATGTTGCCAAATTCCACATTTAATTTCTGAGTTCCCAACCAGACTTTGAATATCTTTGTGTCTTTTGCACCAAATTAATTATGGACATAAGCTGATTGAATGGGTTTTTGATACTTGTCACTTAATATTTTGAAGTCTAGGGGACTTTGTTCCATCATTACTTATTCACAGCATAGTCAAAGTATTCATATAACTTGAATTAAAAAGTGCTTTATTTTTTCCCCTTTATCTGTGTTTCAGCAAGTCAGTGTTGTGGTTTATTTGTAAGAAGGCTAATCACTTTCTTTTATAGAGGTGGTGATGTTGAAAGAAGCCATGTGGAGTGTAGTTGTATGAAGTAAATTTTCTGAACTGATAATTCGTGGGGGCTGCACACAGAAATGGTGCTGGTTTAAATACATTATTCTGAAGTTGCTTTGGAGTCATCTACTCTCTTGTGTGTCCACTTTCAAATGTTTAAGAATGATTGCCATTGACTAACTTGGTTTACTTGTATTAGTCCAATGTGGGCTCCAGCTGGAACTTTGTCTCCCCTTCATTCCCTAACAACTGATGACGTGGCTTGTCCTGGCAGTGGTGCCATCTCCTTTCCACTGGGCTCCATAGACTTGCATTGTACGCAAAGGAGGGGCAGTGCTAAAAGAAGCCTAGAATGCTGTTCTGACTTAACCCCATTTCCTAGAATGTTTTAATAGAGGACCCCCAAATATCTACCCCGTGTGAAGACTGAGGTGCCAAAGTGACTGTATTTCCTTCAGCTGTATAGGGTGGTGATGCAGTATTCCTAATCAGAGCTGTGGGGCTCTGGAAGATGCTTGCTTCAGTGCATCCATCTTTCAAAACTGATGAGCTTTGTTTCTTTGGTACAGACTTACTAATTTTGGTCATTGGGCTGTTGATTAAAACAGTCTGGGACTGTCTAAAGAACAAAAGAAAACAAACAAACAAAACTCCAGAATGTTATGCTTCTTAGCTTCCAGAGAAATTTTAACAGCTCCAAGTGCAAGATCCAAGAGACCTGCTAAGTCCATAAAGTAAAGCTTAGGGTGAAATCACAATATAATTTCTTTTTTCAGACTTTAGGAGGGGGAATGCTGCTGTTCAAGCCAAGAGAGCATGGAAAGAAGAGTGGGGAAGGAAAGTGTAAACTCGGCAGAAACATGTGTTTCCTTTTTTTTTCTCCCCCTCCCCCCCCCCTTTACAATAAGATCAAATAAATTTGCAGGTCTCATTTTTGAAAAGTAGGAGAATTGAAAACATGAGCTGAACTTTTTTTCTGGCATGCCTGGCCCTTGCTTGGTTCCTTACAGCCTGAATCACAGAATCACAGAATGTTAAGGATTGGAAGGGACCTCGAAAGATCATCCAGTCCAATCCCCCTGCCAGAGCAAGAACACCTACATGAGATCACACAGGAAGGTGTCCAGGCGGGTCTTGAATGTCTCCAGAGAAGGAGACTCCACAACCTCCCTGGGCAGCCTGTTCCAGTGCTCTGTTACTCTCACAGTAAAGAAGTTTCTTCTCAGATTTATGTGGAACCTCCTGTGTTCCAGCTTACACCCATTCCCCCTTGTCCTCTCATTGGAAATCACTGTGAAAAGCCTGGCTCCATCCACCTGACACTCACCCCTCATATATTTATAAACATTAATAAGGTCCCCCCTCAGTCTCCTCTTCTCCAAGCTAAAGAGGCCCAGCTCCCTCAGACGTTCCTCGTAAGGGAGATGCTTCACTCCCTTAATCATCTTGGTGGCTCTGTGCTGGACTCTCTCAAGCAGTTCCCTGTCCTTCTTGAACTGTGGGGCCCAGAACTGGACACAAGATTCCAGATGTGGCCTCACCAGGGCAGAGTAGAGGGGGAGGAGAATCTCTCTCGACCTACTGACCACACCCTTCCTAATGCACCCCAGGATGCCATTGGCCTTCCTGGCCATGGGGGCACAGTGCTGGCTCATGGTCATCCTGCTGTTCACCAGGACTCCCAGATCCCTTTCCCCTACACTGGTCTCTAGGAGATCATCTCCCAACCTATACTGGAACCTGGGGTTGTTCCTGCCCAGGTGCAACACCCTACACTTGCCCTTATTATATTTCATTAAGTTTTTCCCTGCCCAGCTCTCCAGCCTGTCCAGGTCTCTCTGGATGGCAGCACAGCCCTCTGCTGTGTCAGCCACTCCTCCCAGCTTTGTGTCATCAGCAAACTTGCTGACAGTGCACTCTGTTCCCTCATCCAGGTCATTTATGAATATATTGAATAATACTGGTCCTAGTACCGACCCTTGAGGGACTCCACTAGACACAGGTCTCCAACTAGACTCTGCTCCATTGACCACCACTCTCTGTCTTCTTCCCACCAGTCAGTTCACAGTCCACCTCACTACCTGATCATCCAGTCCACACTTCCTCAAATTGGCAGCGAGGATGCTGTGGAAAACTGTGTCAAATGCCTTGCTGAAATCAAGATAGACCACATCCACTGCTCTACCATCATCCAGCCACCTGGTCGTGTTTTCATAAAAGTCTAGAAGGTTGGTCAAGCACGACTTTCCCTTGGTGAAGCCGTGCTGACTGCCCCTATTGACCCTCTTATCCTTGATATGCCTAGAGATGGCACCAAGGATGAGTCGTTCCATCACCTTTCCAGGGATGGAGGTGAGGCTGACCGGTCAGTAGTTACCCGGGTCTTTCTCCTTCCCTCTTTCTGCATCAAATTCGAGTCCTGTTACCAAATATAAAGGTTTTGCAAAACTTTGTATTTATCTACTTCCCTGTGCTTTTATCTTTGTGCACCCTTCCTCATCCCTTTTACAGGGCTCAAGGTGCATGTCTAGCATTCCTTTAATCTTTTTTTCTATGTGTACATTTCTAAATGTAGTCTTTGTTGTACTTTCAGTCTTCTACTCTGCAGAACGATTCTTTTGTTATTTTCCCACCACCCCATGAAACCAATATACCTCCATACCCCAAAGTATTATTAATGAAAATGTAAAAAACCTGCCTGTAGTTGAAGTAACCAGACTTGTGACAAACTAACTACTTTATTGCATCTCTGCTTCTTGTGCATCAGCGGTACTTTTGAGGTGGAAACTTGCTCAGGTATTATAACTGAAGGGCTTTTTAGTTTGCTCTAGATGATTTACTAGAGTACATGGATAATACCGTTCTCTCGAGGGAATACACAATGAAGAAGAGGATTTCCTGGATAGTGTAGACATTTTATAAGAGCTAGAAAGAGGGCTCTTGCTCATCTCCCAGGTGACTGCTGGATATGAGGAGGTGAAACATTGCCAAACTGGATAAAAGGAAACAAAAACTTGCTTGAAATTGTCCCATACTCCTTTTTGCACTATATACAATGACACAAGTTACTGGAAAGAATTAAGTACTAAAAGTGCTTTTTGGCATCGAGGTCTGTAATGGAGAGCCATGCAATAGCATATTACACTAATGAATCCACTTATATAAACCTTACAGATTAAGCTTACACTTTTACACTAATCTAGGGGGAGATCTGTGAGTTGAACTGAGAACAAATCTTGGCTTTCACAGCTTGGGATTTGTAAAATAAAATAAAATTTAAAAAGTATTTCCAATACCAGTATCCTACAGCAGTTGAAACACTAAACAAAAGAACAGATTTCTCAGAGAGTTTTTCCTCCTGTTTATTTCTGTTAAGAACTGAACCAATGAGCTGTGAGTTTTGCAGAAGTCTGGTGTCTGTAACTAAGTGACTTGTTGCTCTCTGTAAACCAACTTATTAAAAAGTAAAATATTTAACACCTTTGAAGACAGTAAAGATTTATGTCAGGAGGATGTGTTTGGAAGGTTTTTGAACTGGCTCCACACATTACCATTGCAGCCTTAGAAAAAGCTGATGTTCTACATAAAGTAACTAAATTTTGTAGAACATAATATGCTTCTTTTTACAGCCTTTGATAAGCACTGGAGAAAATTAATGAAAACCAAGCTATTATCAGACACTAGTAATCCTATTACTGTCTTCTGGAAGAACACATTAAATAAACCCCATGGAACAACATTTTTAAATCAGTGGTGCTCCTTCTCCTGTTAAGTCAGTGAATACTGTATGTGCCAAAATTCACAGTGACATAAGACTTTCCAACATAAGTGTCCTCCCTATTACATCTAACTTGCTTCAGACAAAATTTAAAAATAACATAAAAACTTTACTACATTTTGGTTCCAGTTTGGAAAATACAAGGGGCTGATGGAAGAAGTCTACAGTGTTATGTTTCTGAAAGTAATTAAAGGCATCAAGATGTTCTCATACTTGGGCAGTATTTGCCTTTTATCACCAGGTATAGATTTCAGTAATGCCAACTGTCACAAAACAGCAGGCAGCAGCTTACCATTCATTGTTACTCTCCTCCTCAGCAGTAAATCCTATACATACAGGATTTTTTTTTTAATTAAAATCCAAGATTTTAATAGAGGATAACTACAAAAGTAGACAGAATAAGCCTTAAAGACTATGGATGAAGTAAGTGTGACTTGAACAAAACAGCTTGAAGTGCAGCAGTAGACTGCATGGTTAGAACTAAATGATTGATTGCTGCAGGTCATAGTTTCCAACATATGTTTCTGTTACTGACAGTTTATGCATTGGCAGTGAGAACCTGCTCTGGCTAAAACTTGGCATAAAAGAACTACTAGTTTTTTAAATTTTAAAGACTGCCAGTAAATAGATATATTCAACAGGAATTGTAAAATTTGAATGTGTTTTTCAAAAAGTGATTTAACAAAATATACTACAGTACAGAGCAGCTGCGTTTACGTTTTGCACTTTCTTTGGCTTTAAGCCTATTGAAAATATGTCTATGGTAATAGAAGGCAAGCAGTGGCTTAAGGTAAGCCCTGTATCTCTTGATATGTCACCTGTGGGTGCACACTTGGAAAACAGTCCACATTTCTCACACTGCACTTCAAGTGGAGCTGCATCGTGCAGTCATCCTTGAGGCTGGTTGCAGAGGCAGAGACTCCATCTCCTCTGCTTCCCATTTGTGTTTGTAACACAAGCCCAGTTTCCTGGGTCGCCTCAAAGTCCTTTCACGGTGGATACCTGTGACTGACTAGCTGGCTGAAGGGCTTTAAACATCAACTAACGTTACTCATCTTTCAGAGGTAGAAAGCTGGGCACAGCAGAGTGAACGTGGTGAAGGCCTTACAGGCCTTGGTTTTAACAGTCATCTTTGCCTGCTCTTGTAAGTTGCTGTTGGCTTACTGACCTTCATCCCTCCATTCTGCCTGTCCTTGTGCAGCAGGCTCCTTGTCACCGTGTTTGTCTTGGTCAACCTGTTAGATTTCAGTAACTTCTCCTGCAGAAACTGTGCTTTTTAGGCAGGTAAAACTCCCATTGTGTTGAAGGACAATTCCATCAAAAAACTAATAAAATAGCGTGACATAAGCTAATTAGTACTAATTGTAAGAATACCAACTCTTCTTTATATAGAATCATAGAATCAAGAATGGTTAGAGTTGGAAGGGACCTTAAATATCATCTAGTTCCAACCCCTCTGCCATCAGCAGGGACATCTTCCACTAGACCAGGTTGCTCAAAGCCTCATCCAAGCCATATCATCTTCCCGTCCTTGTTTCCAGTAACATCTTTAATTTCCAGAGAATGTGATATTAAAGAAGAGCTGCAACATGTATAACACAACATACAAAACAACCATCTGATTTTTCAAAGTATGTTTGTTGATTTAAGAAAAGTTCTATCAATTGTAGTTTCACTTTTTAATTAATGACATGGTATGAAAAGTTGTGAAACCTAGGTACTGATGCTACAAGATTGTCACTGGTCAAAGCAGAGCACTTTTCATGGAGAGCATACAAGAGGAAACAGATTTATGCCTGAGCCCTTACTTTCTGTTTTCTGAATTTCTATTTTATCCACTGGCCATAAAGAAAAGTAATTTATTATATTCTCTTCTACTTCAGGAAGTTAGCTGTTTCTAAGTAAAAGTGACTCAATTGTTATTTGAGAATAGTAAGTGAGAAAGTAAAGACAGACAGTTACATCTTTACCTGTAGTCTGTGCACAGACTTCTTTCTGACACTTGGGTGGTTCAGGTGTGCTCAGTAGCTGTTGTACTTGATTAGATCTGCTTGATTGACAAATGAAAATTTTTCATCATACTGCAAAAACTATGCAGACTCATGCTGAGCTCTCTGAGTCATACTGTGTTCATCTGTTGTAATGAACAATAAAAATATTCATTTGAACACATGAACAAAATTAATAACAAATGAAAAAGGTTACTTATGCCTAATTCTATAATGTCCACAACTATATATTACAATTACATTACTTTTCAGGATGATTAATAAGAGTAGATGTTTAGAATCCCAGTTCAAAGAAGGACTTAAATTTAATAGACACATAATAGCCAAATGTTCTGGAATGTATCGTATGATCTTTATTTCAATAGATACGGTTAAATCATACTTTACATCTTGCTTTTTCTTTAAAAAAATTTTTTAAAAAATCTGCCAAAGCTAGCAACTTTTTTTTCTTTGGTAGTATATAAATAGAACATTGTTGCAAAAAGAAACAAACACTAATGTTATTTTTTCTTACTCTTTTAATTGTATTTTTTATCTGAACATTGGAACAAATCTTGAGCTAGCATAAATGTCCAAAGTCTTGCAAAAAGTCAATTAAGCTGTGACCTTGTCAGGATTTTGCTTTGTACATTTGCTCACTTTCCTGCTTTCTGGATTTTATTGCTGTCCCTGGGACCATTAATCTGCATTCATAGCTTTGAATAGCTTTGGTGTCTTGATGTGACTGTATTCTGTCAACCAGGAGCTGTGCCTCTGTCACCGTTTGTCTTTGCTGGGCCCATCTCAGGAAGTGAGAAAAATGTCAAAAAAACAACCTGGAGGGGATAAAAACTTCAATGCGCTGAAAGTATTTATTACAGCCTTTCATTTGAACACTGGACAAATATTAGCACAGCTCACTCTGGAAGGCCTGAGTTAGAGGAAGGTCTGTTCAAACTCCTCAGGGCTACACAGTGCTCAGGCAGAGCCAGAGTCAGAACTAGGAATTTCTTGGCTCCTGCCCTCAAATTTAGACTCCTGGAATGCAGTTGTTATTTCTGGTGGATGGGGCACTAACGTGATTGTCTAATGAGGTCTGTCAGACCAAATAGGAAGGCATGCTTGATGGTATGGGAGTAAACCTTTGTCCTAGTCAGCTCATTTCATATTATTTATCTTTGCAGAACCGAGGCTTAAGGAGGAAACTAAATGCAGGGAACGTAGGAGCATACTGAATCAGTGTAATGTGTGACACAAAGCAAGCAGTTTGCTTCAGTACTTACCAGCATCCATGGCTAAGCTTGTGAGTGCCACTGAGTGTTTTTGGGCTCCATCCCATCCACATTTCACCTCTTGATGTCTAGGTAGTAGAGGCAAAGGATGCTGGAATTTGTGCTTGATTTGTTGGCTAACTGCATCACTATGGATAAAAAGAAGAGCTTTCCCCAAAAAATGAAGGAAAAGATGTGCAGTTTGGTTTTGCTTGGAAGTGACCTAATTTGAGACTAGACTGGGAAGTGTGAATAAACAAAGAAAGGAAACACAACTTTTGGATGGACATCTCTCTTTTAACCCTAGTAAATCATATTGCTGATGTACAAACCTTGAAGTTGTCAAGTATATTTAAGCATGGCAATTTTCCTTATCAGATTCTTAGGATAATTAATGTAATTCTGCTACTTAGTTTACTGACTGAGCAACTCTATTAATACATGATTTTAAGGCATTCAAGAGAAGCAAGCTCAAGACAGTTTTGGACATGTTTCCTGTGAATCTTCAGAAAACTAGCCCGCCTGTGAGATTTCTTGCCTTGTTTTACTTGTTTTTGTGTGGTTTTTGTATATTCCTGCATAGGATTGTGTGTATTAACTATGTCCATTGTTTTAGCATAACATTTATTTTCTCTCAGCTTTCGTACGCTTCATTTTTGCATTCCTTTTGTCAGTAGCCTTTCTTGCTGCTGGTTAACATCTGCAGCACCCATGCAGATGCCATTCATGATGTTGCCACAGTTTGATTGTTATTTCTTTAGCGTATTTCAATTTTAAATGTATCATCCAGAATCTGCAAAGTGAAAGCACTATGTGCCATCATCCAGATTGATCTGTTCCAGTGCAATCAGTATGATCTTATTTTTCCACTAGAAATAAGACATACTGTGTAATTATTGAAAACACTGTCTGGCAACCATGTTGCAGTGCTCAAATTTTTTAAAAGCTTTTGCTTTATGTTTTCTATATTACATTGTTTTATGTGTATAATTTATTTTGTATGTGCATTTAATAAATTTCCAAAATGTCAATTACCCAGTAACTTAACTGTTTCTCGGTTTATTACTCTAGCACTTCCCTTGAAGAGTTCAGCTATAACCATTTTATACTAATAAATATTTACATTAATGTGAATGCTTGCAGAAAATGCATTTTAGCTGTAACCTTAACATGAATTTACAACTCCTGAAAGAGTTCACAATTTACAGTGCCTGAAGAGAAGGGAACCTTTTGCAGCCTTATACAGCATGTACAAAAATACAGTAAAGTTTGCGAGTGGTATGAGTGCTAACCAACACATTCACACACTCATTGAACTTCTGATGGCAAAGTTAAACTTCTGGTGTCATGCAGAATGCTGTGGTCTACCATAAAGCTGATACATTAAAGATAAACAATATATAGCGTTTACTGCTTTGCAGTTGTTTCAAGAATCAATTATAGAATCACTTGTAACTATGTATCTCTAAATATTTTTAATTAAGAAATAATGCATGCAAAAAGCACGTGAATGTTTCACTTTCTTGCAGCATGCAAAATATTCAGAAGATGTACCTTTTTGAAAAGATCTCTTTAAAAAAAGTGTATCATTTCACAGAACATTCTCTCTTACAGTAGGAGGCATTTTCTTTTCCACCACTATGTCCTATTGCTCACACTAGGTAACCACCACTAGGAAGAAATGTGGGCAAACCAGGTTTTCATGGTACTCTCCCTAAACTTGCTGCCCACAGTGACTTGTGGCATTTCTCATTTTTTGCAGTAGCTTCTTGCCTTGAGAATAAGATGAGGATCAGGAATCAAACTCTTGATTCTTCCTTAGGAGTTCACAGTGTTGCTATTAAAATGTCAGGTGATAGAACCCGTGGGTAGGGGACTGAAGAGATGCTTTTTATATACTTACTGAGATTAACAGAGCTTTTGGATAAGCTCTCCAGGTTTGCTCTCTGGATGCTTTTGGTTGGGGGGTTTTTGTGTGTGTGTGGCTTTTTGTTGTTTGTTTGTGTTTCAAGTGTTGAAAGCCTTATTTGTGCAAGGACTCATGGGCGTGTTCTGATGAATTTGTGAGTCTTTGGAGAATTAGAGCTTGAGGGGTTTTGTTTTGTTTTGTTTTTCTTCCTTTCATCAAACATCTCTTTCTTTCTTGGTGACTTGGCAATATACAGAGTAATTGTGCCTTTCTCTATGATGTATGCCCAATAGTATAACAGGGTTAAAAAGATTTACATTCTTGGGTTGGATATATAATTTGTTATAATATCTGCACACCTGCACTTTTTCTAGTCACTGTGGTTTATTTATTTGTTTTTTCTTTTAGGATGGTTGCCTGGGGAAAACAGCACTGCTGTGTTGGCAGTATACAGGACATTTTCTTGAGATTCAGGATTGTTCTAGCAGTCCTTTTACTTCATTTGTTCCTAGCTGCAGCAGGCAAAGGTAAGACAATTTTTTCTTGATTTATGTAGTGTTGGTATTCCAAATAAATAGCATTAGTCTTGATGAATGGGACTTTTAGATATATTCAGAACAGGCAAGTTTCTGCCCTCTTGAAATCAAGAGGAAAAACTGTCATTAACAAGAAATGAAGTGGTTGGTTTCTTAGCACTTTGTATGTACAAAACCTGTGTTTACAGTATTTGTTTTCACAAAAAATCATCATTATTAACTTTTTTCCATCTGTGGATGAGGAGAGAACATAAACACAATATGTAATAATACAACAAATTACTTTCTTGCTATTTTTTTGAACTGAAAGTGTTACTATTTTCAGAACGTGTTGTTAAATATATTAAGAACAGTTTGCATTTCTGAAAGAGGTTAAGTGCCTGAATACAGCAAATGACATTGAGAGGTCAGTCCACAATTACTAGTGCACAGAGTTTCCTTGACTCCAATTTGTGATTTTTGCTTATTTTTCTTATTCTGGAGATGTTTTGAACATTCTTTCTACTATGCTACCTTTTTTATGCTGTGGTAATAAAGGTATGTTCATGGCTAGGTTTCTGAATGTGATTTGTATTGTCTGGACTTCAAGGGACTAATTGTAAGCCAGGAATGCCACTGTCAGAACACAGCCAGGTACAGCTCTTTGGTTCTGTGGTCGATGGTGGGCTGCAGCCCACAAGGACCACATTACTAGAGAAAATAAGCGATGATTAACTCCAAAAGCTTTAAAGTAATGTAATCTCCAATTACATTGCATCCATTCACATATGAAACAGACTTAGCCAAGATGATGTTGATAATTAATTTAATGCTGTACTCTGTGTGTTTCACTTGGAACAGCAAACTGCATTTTCTGACTATGGCTATGATTTCTTTTATGGTTTTTCATCATTCTTACAGTAGAGTAACCGTATAAAATTTTCCAAGGCCTTCTTGTAACAATTCAGATAGTATTAGTATCTATTCTCTTAACTTTGGCACCCCTTTTTGGCATATTTTATTTGTTTTGGGTTTTTTTAACTGTTTGAAGGAAAGTGGGCCAGACTTTCTAGTTTCTGGAAGAGTAGACCTGTCTAAGTAAACTGTTACTAGTTTAAATTAATTCCTCAAGCCTTGCATACTTGTCATCAACAGTCTTTTAAAATGATACAGAGCAGACTAGGAGAATCATCAGTGGGTTTGATCTAATTTTGCATAATTTATATTGGTTACCTGCCTTGAGACCATTTCCAATTGCATGTTTATGTCCACTGTGGCTCCCTTGACAACTTCATAGTGTCAACTCCCCTAAAGAATGTAATAGGTTTTTCAGCCCCTGTTGGCACATAAACACTGATTTAATGCTTAACATGAAATCAAGACACTCTCAGAATTTTTTCACTTCCAAAATCAAGTCTGCTGATGGTAGTTCAACTTTTGATTAATATTTTTGCTCTGGAATGGACTTTCAATCTAGAGAGTTAACAGTGACTTCAAGTTTTGAAGCTCTGTCAGGAGACTTCCTTAACTGGTCACTTTGGCTTTTAAGTCATGTTTTAAAAGCTAGTTTTCTGTGCTGAACTGTTCTTAGCTGAGTATACCAGATTTTGTCTGTTAGGCTCTGACAAATGGCCAAACTTGGTGAGTGAATTAATGCTTTAGGGTTGGGCAGAGGGGAAGTAGTTCTTCTTGCTGTTGAGTCAGTTGTATTTTTCTTCTCTATTGCTGTAGAACCATGCTAAGTATTACCTTGATATTCAGAAACCACTGTCTACTAGTTAGGATTTTCACCTAATTCAACCTGTATAGTATACAACAAGAATAGTTATCAATGACTTTCCATGAAACTTGATACAGTGTTTTGAACTTTTTCTGGTAGCTTGTACCTATCAAGCTGCACTTGGAAGTTAGGAACTTCTTCCTGTTTTTAATTTGTTGCTATTGAAAAAGAAATTTGAGAGCCCTGTGGTCAAGGGACAGAAAAGATGAACACATTCTTGATTCAGAATTGGCCCCATGAAAGCTGGTGCTCTGGTTGGTTGAGATCACAGAAGAGCTGGTTGTGAAATTGACAGCTAACTAGGACTATGAATGTAACCTACCTTGTTACTTTCCAAGGTGCCTAGAAATTTATCTTTTCATGAGGGAGCTGATGGAAAAGCTTTCTTCCTATATTGACCCATCTTTTCCTGCTGTCCAACTCTGTCCGATCATGATTAATCACATAATGCTTCTGGAGGGTACATAAAAGCTCTGCATATATTGATAAATAAATGCCTCTTTAAAAGTATCAGTAGTGTGTTCTCTTGCACTGGCTGAGCATCCACCAAGCTCTTTCTTTTTTCTGTAGTTCCATTTCATGTCCCATAGGAGTTTTTCTTAGTTTGAATGTATTTTGCTGCTGATGGGTGCACCATCAAGCAAGCAATCATGATAATGATTGTGTGATTGGGATGTGCATTTTTCCACAAGATAAGAGTCAGCTCCAAGGAGCTTACATCTACAGCCACAGAAGCCTGTACTTTCCTCTACTGGGACAGTGGAGGAAATCAGGGACCTACAGGAACTTAACAGTTATGATCAAGTTCCAGGGCATTCCCTGGCACTACTTGTTTTAGCAGCATTGACAAAGCCTGATACCTTGTTTGCTCTAGTCAATTTTCTGTTAACACCTACAATTCTATTTGCTGTCACAGTTGAACTCCAGGTTGCCATTATCTCAATGCCTTAGCAGGTTTGAGATTCACAGACCAGATGTCTCTGCAAGTAAATGCCCTGGTAGAGAACAGGGAATGGGGGTGGATGGGATTAAATCTAAAATAAACCTGTGTCTCCAAAACACACATTTCCTGAAATTATTTAAACTCATTATCTTCTAGAATATGGCTATTTTCTACCTTTCTTGCTGAAACTCTGCCAGTATGCAGCAGAGGATTTAAGAATCTCAGGGTTGGAAAAAAATGGCATGGAGAAGCATAATCTTGTTTGGAGAAGCAGCATGCAAGGCTGGGACATGAGAAGGCAGTAAGGGCTATAGTCCCTTCTGGCTGCAGTTCTGTAGTTTATCCAGTGTCTATTAAGTGCAAAATACTTGTGCAGTTCTGGGAACAGGAACCAGGATCTCTGATTCTCTTTTTGCCTCCCACTTGTCGTTTGAGTGCTGCCTTAGAGAGCTACATGGTCATCCTTTGGCTTGTGCATGAGTTTTACTTCCAGGCTTTCATGAGCAGCTAGGATTTATTGACTGACTCCCAAATTTGTTGCTTCCTCACCACAAAAAAAGCAAAAGAGAAAGATACAATGTTGTTTCTTAATGTGTTGTTGAAAACCCCTAGGTAAATACTGTGGAAGGGTGCTATATGGAAGAATAACATTCATATAGATGATCCTTTAAAAAACAAAATAATTTTACATATCACTTTTTCTTTATGTAGATCAGGAGGATTTCCTAGGACCATATAAAGCTGTCTTTAAGACTCCATGTGAAGATCCTTGGATTATGTCACAAAGAATTTCTCTGCGTCCCTTGAAAGAATTCATTGTCTGTGTGCACCTCAAGCTATATTCCTCAAATAGTCCCTGGACAGCATATGTATACAGTCAAGAAACATCTCACAGCAATCTCTCTGCAAATAAGTACGATCTTGGACTTACAGGAGATCATGGCAAATTGGGGATATGGTTGTTTGGAAATCAAATAAATACAACAGAAAGACTTGATGAAAACACTTGGAACAGAATATGTATCCAGTGGAAAAGTGAAGACGAGGAGATGAAGTTATTCATAAATGGAACAAAAAAGCTAAACAAAAAACTTACTGGGAAAGTTAGTTTCCCTGGAAAAGGGCGATTCTTACTTGGCTGTTCCAAGCTGCCAGGTGCAGCTGTGTCGCCTAACCTGGGTATGACTGGGGAGCTCTACATGTTCAGAATGTGGGATAAAGCAAATATAAAGCAATCTTGGGACTGCAAAGATAGTGGTGTTATACGCTGGAGAAAGGAGGATTGGGTCTATAATAAGACAGTAGAAGAGGATAACTCTTTGCCATGTGGTAAGTACCATTGCACCCCTGTTTTTAAAATTGTATTTTTATCAAAAGTTGATCTGAATGTATCTAACATTTCTGTTCAAGATTTTAGAGTCTTTGTCTATTGATCATTTCTAGCTAAAAGCTTAATGAGATCATGTGAGGATCTGCAGGTTTCACCGGCTTTTATCCAAATGTGAAAAGCATAGCAGCAGTCCTTTAAAGACTTTCAACGTGCTTCAACTTGTGTGTCTGTCTACTGTCCAAGTAATGGTAATGAGAGCAGGGTGCATTAAGCCAAAACTTGCTGGAGTATTAGAACCTCCTATCATTGTCATCTTAATTAATTTATACACCTTCTGCTGAGGGAATAAGTATAAAGTCAGGCATTGCTGGTCCTCATTTTGCAGATTCTCTGGGCCAGAACTTCAACAAGTGCAACTTACTCATTGCTTCACTAGCATGTTACACCATCTTTTGCTGGTATGGTCTACATCTGTAAAGATTACTGGAGGCTCTGATTTCTGCTTGTTTCTCTATCAGTAATATCTTCCTTTATTAAAATAGCCAAGTGGTTTGTCATACATTTCTCAAAATTGCTCTCTGCCCTGAAAAAGTACCATAAAAAACTTTAAACCAAAGCAAAGCAGGGTTTTATTTTCAGAGAAATTGAGTCTTAATATACTTGAAATGGAGTTAAAGCGAGAGAATCATCTTTCTAGCTTTTGCTATCATATCAGTTGACAAGAAAGACAAACTTGAATCAAGCTTGTGTGGGATCCAATTTATCAACCATACTAAATGGTATTACCCTTTAAGACCTTTAGAGGTGTTAAGGTTACTATCTCAATTGGTTCCTAAAATTCTTATATAGCATAGATGCTTCAGTTAATTTTACTTTTCATCACATTTATCCTTAAAAACTGTACCTCTCTATTTCATGCAGACTAAAAAATATCATTTAGCTGTGTAATGTTATAATCACTGTCTAACTGGGTAGATTAGAAGTGTCTTAGTAAGGGTATTAAAATAAGGTGACTGGATTTTTTTTTCTGGGAGAGAAAGAAATCTGTCTGACAAACTAGAACTCATGGAGAATGCCTCTAACATTGAGTCATAATGAATGAAGTGCCTCTGCTGGCCTGATGCTGCAGTTGGGAACAGTTCTTCTCTTTTGAGTTGTGTGATTTGGGAGAGGAGCTGAAGAAAGGATGTCTTTCTTCTGCTCATGTGTGACTGTGTTTTAAGGAACACAGTCCTAGGGCTGAAAGGGGAAACATTCTGGCTACCAGACAAAGGTTTGGTACAAAGAAAGTCTGAGAGAGATCTGTCTGGATAGTGGGATAAATCCTAGTCAGAGTGGAACATCTGGTTATCTTTCGCTGAGGCACAGAAAGGACAACCTTCTTGTTTTCAGTTCCAGTACTTTCTGACCTGAATGTCGAGCATCCTTGAGCATCACAGGACAGTTGCTCTAGGCAATCTCCAACTCCAACCCCAGCTGATTAATGGTTTTAGAATTAGTGATTTGGTGGCTTGTGGAATTCTTTGTCTAACTGCAAGAGTTCTCTAGTGAGTGTGTAAGATGCATGCGTTTCCAAAGCTCTGTTACTTAGCCAAATTGAAATTTAATTATGCTGACAGAGGTTTGTTTCAGAATAGAGGGCATCTCTACTTTCAAATGTAAGTTATCTCCTCTAGAAAACTTGGAAGAGTAACAGCTTTTCGAAGAAAAGGTCACTGGATTTTTTTTTAACAGTTTATTTGCTTATTTTCAGGAATAGATACGTTTTAGATGATTGCTCTCCCCCTCCAAGTCAGCCTGTGAAGGGCATATATTTAGCAAATTTCAGTCCAACAATTAAACAAAAACAAAGCATTGACAGTAGGAACATGTAATAGTCAGTGTCAGGCAATTTTAATTGATGGTGCCACTAGTTCTACAATCTGATTTCTTTCTGTAAGTTCCTCTGTACATCAGTGTAAAAATTATTTTGTTTGGGGGACTTCTCTGTTTTTTGTTAAAACAGAAGGACTTTGAGTAGTAAGTCTTCAGAAAGATCTGATTTTGCTTCCACAAAGAACATAACTGGTGAAGGGCTAAAACTTGGGAAAGGGCTGTGCCTCCTGTGTAGGCACAAAAGGTGAAAAGGAAGTGGTTCATTACAGTCATAATTGTGCTGGAGGGTAAGTTTCAGAATTTTTTTTAATGACCCGGTTGGCATTTTGTGCCTACATAAAACAACAGTTTGTAAAATGTTCAGTCAAAGGTTACCATGATTTCTGTGATTTCTGCTTTGCTTAACCACTCAAAATCTTTGTGCAGTGTAAGCCATTATCTAATTGGTGTCTCACAGACAATGGTGCTCTCCAGTAATAAGTCTAGATTTATTTAATGTCACATCATTAGTTTATGGTTTTTTACCTCCTTTTCCCACCTTTCTTTTTTGTTGACTCTTTAGATGTTTTTTTCTTTCGGTTTTATTATTTATTTTTCTAATAATTATTCAGATTACTAAAAAATTATTTAGTTTTTTCTTAACCATATGATGTGTAATAAGGACCAGAATCCCAGTTCTGGTAAGATTTACACACATGCTTAGCACGTAAAGGTATGCTTGACTTTAACCAAGTGGATCACTCCCCAGAAGTGGATGGGATTACCTTTGCAGCAGCTACATAACTTAAGCATCTGAAGATTTGTAAGAAAGGACATCTGACTGCTTCCTAGTTTGTGGTGAGGGTTGATCTCATTTCTTGGGCTAATGGAACTTAGCAATAGCAGACTTTTAGATCTGAATTAAAGATGCAACTCTCGCTTTTTCCAGTCACAGTCTTCTGGTTCTCCCCTGCTTGGTGTAGCCATTGCATGCTGAGCAGGTGTAAATACTGCAGTTAGAGCCAAAGAGGGAAGGAGGCCCCACTCATTGTGCGTCACTAACCTTCCACTTACATTCCTCAGGTTCCTTTGACAATTCCTCTTTTGCTGAGAATGTGAAGTAGCCTAACAGCTGTGAGATGGAGAAAGAGTGCCACAGGTTGAATGTATCTCACTTTAAAGATCATCTCCTGGTATTTAAATATGTATAAGTGAAGAAAGATGTGCTCACTGTTCCAAAGGCCAACTTTGGAAAACTTCTTTATCTTGTTCCTTGATGAATGATTCCTATTTAGCTACATACTTTAGTGTGGACAATATGAGTGATATCACAGTTGTCTTTTCATAACCTAAGAAAAACGTGCACAAAGTATATAAAGCTCTGGTTGATCTGAAAGAATACAAAGACAAAAAAATAGGTGAGTTTAAAATCCTCAATGCTTGAAAAGAAATTTGAGTCATCTGTGAGCACTAGCCCTTAAGTTGTCGTTTTTACATGGGATATTTGCAAGTTGCCTTTAATAATAACTTGACAACTGGAAGAAATGTGCTGTTTAAACATTAATCATTTCAGTTACACATTAAACAGTAACATTCTTAATCCAAATATAAATATCCAAACTGTTACACTGTGCATTTATGCAAGGAGCACAGAGATGATGTGATATCTTTTACAAATTTAAATGAATAAGTGAAATAGATGATTTATGGCATAACTGTAGTATCACTGACAGTAAAGCACTGTCATCTCATTTGTGGTATCAGTGCCCTAACTTTTAGCAGGAGGTCAGTGCCTGGTGCTTTTGGTTGCATTTTATTTCCATAAATACAATTCAATGTCCATATTGTGGCATTTTAGATTTTCCTAAACTGTCCTGTCCAACCTTCAAGATTAAGGTGTTGCCCCCTCTTTTCCACGTATACTTTACATTCCCATTATTGCTGAGCCTTCTCCCAGTGTTGCTGGAGGAGCTTTTCAGGCTTGTGGGAACAAAGCAGTTTAATGCTGATGGGAGAAATGGGATGTGACCAGTACCCTGTCTGACTATTTTGCCTTTGCATGCTCAAGGAAGAGGAAAACTTCAGTTTGAGTTCTTGTTCTAATTTGCAAGTGTGGGCAATAGGAGGTATGATTTGGGCTCATGTAAGCCCTTTTAAAGACTTCCCAAGCTCTGTGCACTCATGATGCCAGGAACAGTTTTCCTGAAAGGGAGGGTGGAGTCCCAAGGCTTTATCTCCTCAAGCAGAAGATGAAAGTGTAGCTGCCACTTATCCACTCATCCACTCTGCATCGCAGTCTGTTGGGTACCAAAGTTTGGGCCATATTGTTACGTTTACTGAGTGGATCATGAAAGCTGGGGATGAATTATTTGCCCCATTACTTTTTTTTTTTTTTCCCCCTAAGGCTGTAAGGACAGAATACTACAGAAAACTTTAGGAGCTCTTAAAGGAAGTAAATGTGACGGGGAAAAAATACCTAACTCTAGAGTGCCTATTTGATGAGTCATGTGCCACTCTACTTTGTACCTATTAACAGAATGCATGTTTGACCTTCCCTTTCTTTGCTCTCGTTGCCTCCCTCTTCTGTGATATCAAAGGAAGTAGCTTTTTGGAAATAAGCCTGCCAGAGAAGAGGTGATTTGATTCACCTCAGTCTCTAATGTACAGCTTTATACAAACAGAACTTAATACAAACAAATAAAACCTGTATTTTTATCCTAATATCCTAAAAACCTGTGGAACATCAAAGCTGAGTTAAAAATACTGCACCTAAATTTTCTCGTAAGGATACTGAAATGAACTGGCCAGTGTAAGAGACTGATGTGAACAAGAACTTTCACCATTTTCTTAGATTTGCTTCTATCCAATAGCCAGTGATAAATCATCCTTTCTTCCATGGTGCCACCACTACGAGTCAGGGCAGACGTGGGGTGTTATGAGAGGCACTAAAACATGAAATTTAAGATTGCACTTAGTTTTATCCCATAAACCTATACAATGTGCCTCAAAATCTAATTTACATTAAAAGTCAATATGGGCTAATGTCTAGAGTGGAACAATTGGTGAGGATTTTACTTGTTACTGTTACTAATACTTTGTGTGACAGGATGGTTCATTTTGGCAGAATGTTTATCCAGCTGAAGGGTTTATCAAGTGTTAAAGGGTCCCAATCTCTTAATAGAAAATATGGATTTAATTTGAATATGATAATTGAATGTCATATTTTTGGTGCTATTTTGAAATCTTGTTGTTTGGGCTACTCAGTTTTGTTCAAGAGCGAGTACTGCTCAATGTATTTTCAATGTTCAAGAACAGGCATTTTCATACGGCTGTATCCTAGTAACACTGAATACAAATGGATGGTAGTTGCTGCACAGTACTGGTAACTGATGTAATACATACTGATAATTGTTGCCTGTGAGAATGTTTAGAAGAGAATTTGTACAGACTTAAAAATGCAGTATGGAATAAACTTTTCAATGTAAAATGGTTTAAATTATTTTTTTAAAGCCAGAAAGTGATATTATATATCTCTTTGGAATGAAAACTTCTACTTTGGCATTTCTGGTGGGAATTTTTAAGGCAAATCAATTCCCCTGCCTGAATCAGTTGAATTTTTGGTGAAAAAACTTACAGCACTAAGTTTACTGTGACATCTATTTAGAAAATCTAATTTTTATTAATTTCCTGGTATTTTTGTGTGTATTTGTAAGTCAGCGATACACAGTCGTGGTTATCTAATGCCATTCTGTGGTGTCAGCCAAGTACTGTGGCATAGGGAGACCGTATTACAAAGCTTACAAAACCACTAAGGTGCCCCTTGGGATTCTTCCACTCGGATTCTGCCGTTGATCTATTTGTGAGAGCTGACATGGTTGAGGGTACCTTTAGTTTGAAAGAACAGTCCTGGATGATCATACAAATTGTGCTCATTTTTAGAGTGTTTTTCAATTAATACAAGTAAAATTTTAGGCACCTAATTTCATAAATCTGTCATCTAGGCCTCAGAACACACAAGTCCGTAAGTGTATGTTTTTCTGCCAGTAATGTTGTCTGTGCTTTTATAGATTGCCAGGGCTGCTGACACTTAAGTGTTCAGTGCCTATTTTGTGTCTGGACCTGACTAGAAAGCAGCTGCCCCTTGTGTTCTCTCACCATGTTTCCTGAGAGACAGAGGCCAGCAGGCACGGCCCTTTTTGCTGTACCATCCCCTGCCCCTCCTCACCACACAGACTGGGCAGGGTGGGTGTCCATGTGGAGTTCACTACTGTGAAGACTCTTTTTCTCCTCTTCTTAGGAAAGCATTCTAGTTGCTGTCTTTGGCTTGCTCAGAGGATGTTTTCTGCAAAAGTTTAAAGGTGATCATGGAGTGTTAGGTAAAACAGCAGCAGCACTGTTCCCCTGAGATAGAGGAGGAAGAAGCATCTGCCAATAACTTAGTTCTTGCATGATGGTGTTATCTGCAGCCAGGTTCTAGCTGTTTCTCACTCCTCCACCCTGGAAAAACAAACTGCTTCTGACAGAAGGGGTTGCCTGAAGACAGGTGAATCAGAAAGGGTGTTGCCTTTCCAAAATTTTAAGAAAGAGTGTACTGATCGTAAGTTAGATTGGGGGTAGTGAGAAGAAAAGGTTATTTTCTCATTCTTCCAGCTGGAGATAGAACATTGTACACTGTTGGTGCTTTAAGGGCTTTTCCTGTATCCTGTGTCTAAGTTACTGAACAAAAGGCAGGCTATGAGTGACAATGCCTTTGGTGCAGGGACCACAACCATCCATCCCATCTTGACCACTCTGTTACAAAGCCTCCTTCTCTCTCCTTCCCTTTGGCCAAATTCATTTTTTAATTCTGCTTTGCTTGGTGGAACAGCCTCAGTGGGACATGTGGAGACCACCCCACCCTAAAAGAGCCAGTAGACTGATAGTTAAGCAGTCTTAGCACAAGGCTGTTTTGTAGACAGGGCCAGGCATTGGTCTCTATCAGAGCTTTATCAGTTTGTGGACCTAGCCTTAAGTACTGTTATTGGTGGATTTAGTCCTGTACCAGAGGTGGAGGTGCTAAAGTTACACTGGTTCCCATTGTCATACAAAGTCACTGGGAAATGAAGGTTGTCACAATGCAAATACTGGTTCCCAAGTAAACTTTTTGCTGCTGTGGTATGGAAGAATGGCAAGAATTGTTAAACAGGTTTCATATCAGTGGAACAGTTTCCTCTGCCTACACAGATGGGATTCTCAAGTCTGGGCTGAGCTAGCTGTTTGTGTCAGACCCGTACAAAGTGATATGAAGACAGTGAGGGACTTGCTGCTTTTGTTTGTAATGATGCATGTTAGTAACAGAAGCTGGTGCTTACCTCATTTAATTCAGTTGCATTTCCTTCAGAAAAAAGCAGTTATTGTGGGGACCTATTCTGTCTCTCTTGAAGCAAAAGCAAAGAATAATGCTGAATAGTGTTATTTGCCTATTTATTTGCTGTTTGGATCCTTAGGAATGTTCTGTATTAGAGAAAATGTAGAAAAGTATTACTACAATATATAATATATTGTTTTGGAATAAGATATTAGGTATGTTGATTTGATAATCCTAAACTAAGTGTTGCAAATAAAAATGCATAGAGCAAATAAAATGAGATTTTATTTTAAGGATTTCCTTGCTCTTATCGATAGTAAAGAACCTAAGGGAAATACATTTTCTGTTAGCTTGTAACTACCAGACCTTGAGTTACTTTACTTTCCTTTTTACATGTCAACTTCAGGGATATTCTAGGTTGGACTTTAATCCTTCTCCAAATAAATGCTATTCATTTTCTTTTCTAGTTCTTAAATACAACAAAGAGTTGACAAATGTAAGTGAAATTACTGTATGACAGCCTCTCCTCCTTCCCCCTTTCTGCTTGCAAAGGTGATCTGATGAAAGACTTGGTTAGTGAACTGAATACTGTACCATGATCAGTGACAAGTCTCATTCTCACAGATACTATTTCTAGCAGCTGTAGGCATGTGAATATTGTGCTTTAAGAGAAGTCATGGTTAGATTTGTGTCCAAAAAAAAAGCGCCCCTCAGATTATGCGTGGTATCATCACTGGCTGCATTTGCCAGCTCCATATTCACAGCTTGTGTTTAGCTTATTTTACTCCCTGTACTGCTGGATTTGTTATTAAAAGTATTTGTCATTTTTAGAGTTCACTATCTTCTTACTAACCTACGGTACTAAACACGTTACTGGACAATTTTCTTGCGTACCTCAGGATACTATTTGTATTCTGAAAATTTGACAAAGCAGGTTGAAGGGATATGGAAGGTGGGAAATGCAGTTTGTCTACAAGAACTATGTCTACACTGACTCCTCAAGAGTATATGAGAAAGGGGATCGTTCTGATCTTAAGGTCAGATTCCCCAGGCAAATTTTTTTTTATATTTCTTTAGTGGGCAGAAGAAGCAGTGTTGTGGTCTTTTCTGTGAGCTGCTGCATACTTTAGGAAGTGGGTTCCTTTTGAGAATTTAATTTCCTCTAGGGCCATTTGGTTGGAGATAAGGGCTTTTGCACACGGTGCTAACCACTTTAGTAAGACAGTACCAGTGACAGGTAAATTTTTGGAGGTTGAATTCACTTCCTGTGGTAGGAAAGTCAGTTTGCCTACATGTAGGATACTTTTTGCTCTAACTAAAAGTCCACTTTACTGTACTAACTCTATTATTTTTATTCATTCCATTCTACCTTAAAAAACTATTTACTGTTTAAACAATACAGAACAGTTTTATATGACTTCTGCTTCAGTTCTGCTTATTATTTAAAGTCGGTATTGTATCTTAAGGGTCTTCCCTAAACCCACACTAAGTGTTAAGAAAATAATTTTATAGGTACCGTAATGTATCACTGTGCAATGATCAAGTAGCAACACTTCTACATAAGAGCTCTAGAAAACGTACTTCAGAGGATCGTGTATTTTAACTGGACTTACCATATAGTGAGAAGTCTTAATTTTCCTGAAAATTGACTGTTAAAATTAAGGTTATAGTCAAATTTTCATGATCTATGAAGTTCATACAGTGCTAGATGTTAAAAAGAACAATTGTATTTCTCTGTAGACAGAATCCCAATTGTCTCAGATGAGATGTTTGATGTAACTTGATTTTGTCTTTACTGAAATAGTTTAAATTCAGTAGGCTGATATGTATGAAGGTGTAATTTTTTACTTATACTCTCATTTAGCCACAGTATCCATTTGTATGTCCTTAGATCCAGAAACCATCTTGCTCCTTTCAGGGTGTTGGACGCAGGCTTGGTAGGCATAAGCCAGACCCCAACACAGTATCAAAAGTCTCTGTCTGTCTTTGGTGTAAGCAAGACATCCTTCCTTCAAGTGGTCTGCCATTTCAACAGGACTCCATACCTGTTCAGATGTGAACTCTCAGGCCATCAAAGGTGAAAACTGCTCTAGGCACCTGCCCAAATTCTCCCTCAGACCTTGCTACCCAGAAATTTGCTGGCTTGGAGCACTTTCCTCTGTGTCATCCTCAACTGGCTAGTTACTGGAGGTTCCATGGAGATTTTACCTTGGATCACTGGATGGTCTTGTAGACTACTGGTGCAAGTGGACCACCAGTGATGAAAGAAGGAATGGTGTCCAGTATCTGAGGGAATCAGCAGTAGTGGAGGTGGTCTACAGCAACCTAGATGACAACCAGGTCTCCAAAGGTCTAGATGATATCCACTGCACCTGGGCAGTGTGGCAGACGTTAGTACAATATGCACCAGTATAATATGTCAACACGTTGGTGATGATGGACTGGCTGGATATCAAGGCACTAACTCTGGAGAAACTGTCCCACGAGCTCTGGCAATTCAAAGAGAATCTTCCTCCACCACCCTGTGGGCCTGCATCTTGGCTGTGGCTAGAGTGTCACACCATGTTCACTGACCTGGAGATAATATCTCTTCCTCCTTGCCCCAACAGCCATAGTCTCAGCTATCAAGGGTGCTGAAGTAGGTGACAGTGCCTTACCTGTATGTTGTACTGTGATGCCATTTGTTTTTCAAGACCCAGGATGATGTTTTGGGTGGTGATATAGGCTGCAGGGTACAGTTCTAGCCACCTGCTAGTTGCCTCCGCCATGGAAGCACATAGCACTTGCCTTGCTGGCAGGTTCACAGCAGTGGTCTGTTGTAATTGATCTGTTGAGCCTCCTCATATTGATAACCCAGCCACTATCTTCTGTTCCAGGGAGATGTTAGTCGCTTGGCTCACTTGATTGCGGTGCATGTTTCACATTCATGGGTAGCCTGTGCAATAGCTTCAATTGTCAGATCCAGACTTTGATCAAGAGCCCATCCGTTGCATCTCTTCCTAGGTGTCCGTAGGGACATTTTTCATGTGCCCATTGAGCTAGAAATAGCTCACGTTTTCATTCCCAGTCCAGGTCCACCTGAGCCGCTTCACTTCTGGCAGTCTGATCTATCTGCTCATTGTTTAGATGTTCATTGGTGGTGCAACGCTTGGGCATGTGAGTGTCTACATGATGTATATGCACATCATGATATAGATGTATTCTTAGAGTACATCTTGTGTTATTTATATATATGTAAGGAATAAAGCATCCCTGTCTTACCCAACTCTTCTGCCCCAGATTTTTAAAATTAATTTCTCTGCTTCTCTTTGTATTAATAAAATTTCACTTCTTGAACAATTCATCAGTGTTTCTTTTCGACATTTCACAAAAACAGTTGTCTGAAAGCACAGTTGTGTGTACCTGTTACATTTCTGATTGCTGCTATTTAGTCTACTTCATCTTTACTCAAGCAAATATGTTGAAAGTGTTTCTGAAGACATTGGCAATGGAAGGGCAGTGGGAAAGCTCACAGCCTAGTTTGTGTCTTCCATAAGTATAAAAGTGATAAACTGAGTAAAAAATTAAACTCAAAAGAGTTCAACTTCCAGCTTTCAAAAAGACTTGACACACATTTCTCAATGGCTGCAAAGTAGTTTTGCAAACCAGCTTAAGGTGAGTGAGCAAACCAGCACTTCTAAAATGGTTGTGTTTAAGAAAATGTGTGTATATATGCATGTGTACAATTTATATATAAAAATTTCAGCTTCTAAAAAATCTTCTTCCTTTGTAGTTGAAACTACTGCTACGTTGCCTTCCAGAAAACAGATAACAGGTATATGGGGGTTCTGTGTAGTTTGTTACCATTGTTCTTGTATTTTAGAAAGTGTGTAGGAAGATTGCTGATGCTGTTACTTTTAATTCATTAAGATAGTTAAGAATATGTAAATATTTTCAAATGAAATCATCCTTGTGGCTTATTAGCATATTTCATGGTGCAAACAACATCAGTAATTTTCCAGAGAAAGTGAAAACAAGGTCACTGAGATTACTCTGATTCTCCTTTCATTACAGAAATTATATTTACATTTATTCTTTGAAAAGAAGCTATTACTAGTTTTCTGTAAGGCAAGCAAAATAGTCTGAGCAAGGAATCATGTGAGTGATAAGCATTTTGGAAACTCTTTTTACTGTGTTTAACCAAAGAAATCTAGTTTTCCACAGAGACTTTTGGTATCTCTGACTTAGCTCTTCTACAGCAGTAGGAAATAGTATAATTAGTGTATTGTAAATAGCATTATAGGATCACTTTTGAGTTTTGAGAGAAGATGTTGAAATACCTCAAATATATTTTTTAAAGAGTTTTGTATTGGCAGCCAACTGTTCTTTAGATTATATTTCTGTGGTAGCAGTGACTTGACTTGTCCATGGCACTGTCAAAAGCCACTCACTGAATGAAAGAGCTAACTTTGAAGTTGCTATGTGAACCAGATATCAATTTTCCTGATTTCTTTTTAATCAAAACACTGACTGTAGCAAGATCAAAGATTTAGCGGCTAGTGCTATGTAAATAGTTGGCTGGCTTCTATCAAGATCAGAGGCTCAAACTTGAAATGAATTAGCTTTTTGTAATGCTGCTTTTTGCAGGATAGAAAAGAGAACAGGTATGCATGAGATAAATTTTAAATGACAAATCTTAGTGTTACTGTACAAAGTCTTTGAGGAGTTCTTTATGCCCAACTACAGCCGTTGTGTTGTGTACGCTTGATTCCCGTTCCCAGAATTAGCAAGACACTCATGGTAGGCATGCGGCTTTCAGGTTAGCATGGCACACATCTTGGGTCAGTGATTTTTGTTTACTTAATATTATACAGTGCCAACTGTCCAGTATTTGTTGAAATTTTCTTCAATTTAATTCTATTTGAATTCATTAAAATTGTAATTTTTTAATCAGAGTTTGTTACATCTGCTTTTTTGACAACCTGTAAGTGTGCTTCTGATAAGCAGGTGTTGCCCTCTTCTGGTGAATGCAGTATACTTTTGATAATACAAGGAAAGGCTGCTTAGAATGGTTACATACGTGTCTGAAACTTCATTATGGTCCTTTTTTTCTCCTTCTTTTTTTTTTCTGTCTGAAACAAAAGCTGAAAATTCAGGAGAATCAGCTGCAACAACTATTTCTGGTAAGAATTTTTTTTTTTTTACTGCAATGCTGTTATTTCCTGTTAGATAAATCTGCTTTTATTTGAGGTAATGCAGAAAAGTTGTAATGTTAAGTGAGTTCCAACATTTAATGTTTTAATTGTTTATTTTTTAAAAGTAAATTAATTTCTTCGTTCTACATTGTAATGAAATAGCTCACTTTATAGGATCACGTATGTGGTTTGTGAGTGATGCTTGGGGATGAGGTAGGTGCAAGTTGCTTCATCGAGAGACTTTTGTCCAGTAACCTAAACAGTGACAGTTTGCAGAGGTGGCAGAAGAAGAGTACTGTAGTGAGAGAGCTCCTTTACATCTCCTCCTACCCTCACAGATGTGTGTGTGTTATTTGGTACAGTGTGGTATACTACAAACACACACATACACACACACAAGACTAATAACTTATGGGACCAGAGGTGATGAACATCATCTATGAAAGCATTTTTTCAGAATGAAGAATACAGACACATAGAAATAGCTGTGTCAAAGCCAGTTGCTTTCTTGATTAATGTACACTGACATATTGTGCTCTGGAGAAAAGAAGTAACACAGACAAAAACACATGCTTTTGTTCTTTTACAGATAAAATCTTTCTCTGGGAATGGTTCATCTTTAACAACTGCAGCCAGTTCAATAGTTGTAGTTTATACCAAGCCAAATAATACGGATGAAGTCAGCACTTAGTTTTCACTCCAGTTCCTCATATTTGGCTCCATGTTAGTTGCCTTAGAAAATCAGTTGTCTTCAGAACCAAAGATGCTTGGCTTTTGCTCTGAGTATGGCATTACTCACTTTTGGAAAGAGGGCACTTTTGAAAAGGCTTAAAATGGCTAGTCTAGTTGAAATAAATATATCAGAAAGAAAAGTTCCCTTTCCACGTAATGAAGTAGATTGCTTTTTTTTCTTGACATGCAACTATCTTTATGCAGAACCACCAACTTTTCTTTATTATACTTAACATATTGCTTCTACTAATGACAGTGATGCTTTTGGTAAAGAAGTTTGGAAAGGATAATGTTCTTCTGTTATGAAGGTGCTCTGGCCCATTTTAAAAAAGGCACTAAGTTGTCATATTGAAGCAATATAAAGTGGTCCTCTAACCACTTTGTATTCCTGCGCTGGCACCTAAAATATGCTTACTAAGCACATCCTTCTTCAACAATCTTTAAATTTTCTTCTATTGTATTAATGTAATTTTCTTTTTTTTTTTTTTCTTTTGACGTAGCTGAAAAAAAAAAAAAACCTTGCACCCTCACTCTATTTTATTTATGTACGGTTACTGGCAAAAATAGCTTTTTGGGAGAGAGAGTTTGCCAAACCCAGTGTGTCATCTCTGGTCATGTGTGTTGTAAGTTGATGCAGGCAAAGGTCCTTGTGGCTCAGCAGTTATTGCTGTTAGTCATGCCAAATTCATCTGCATCTTCTAAAAGGATGAAACCAATAAAAAGAGCTTATCTGGAGGCACTTGATTACCAGCTGTTTGGATTCAGATACTCAGATTTTTGAAAGAATGTTAACATTATTTCAAAATTTATATTGAAATAATATGAACATTCCTAACAAGAACTGCAGTTGTTCTTAAAATGGAACTTACATAATTAAAATTCAGTTCCTATTCAAAGTTTTGCATGCTTGATCTTTTTTCTTCAAAATTCCTAGAAATAAAATATTAATACAGTTTCTACATCTTTTATCTTTTTTTTTTTCCAGAATCCTCTATTGTTACATTTATCACCTATCCTATTAATCCTTCAGGCAAGATTTTATTAATGTTCCTCTTATTTAGATTGTTAGATTTAAAATTTTTTAGATTTTTAAAGATTTTTATTTTTACTGTTTTTATTGTTATTTTTCTTCTTCAGATACAACTTCAGAGGAGACTACACAAACTGCAGGTGAGAATTAGTGTGAAGAGAGTAAGGACTAAAGGGAGGTGTTTGCTATATTAATGAAAGTTTGATTTGTTTGTTTGTTTGTTTGTTTTAAATAACTGGGATTCATGTAGTCCAAATTATCTTCTTACATGATCTTAAAATTTGCATTTATTTCCAATCTGTATTTTACATCTGCAAGGGTAGGGTTTTGGGGTGCATTAAACTGACACTGAGCTGTTAACCTTTCTTTTTTATTCAAAATATTATATTGCTTACCAAGGCCCAAACTGACCATATTTATTTTTAGCAAGTATGGAGTTTTTTGGTATATCTATGGATTGAATGTTTTCTGTACTTTCTGATATTATTTAAAGTATTTTGCAGAACTCAAATGTGTATGCCATTCCTTAAAGACATATGATATGTGTTCTTGCAATGAGTTGCCAAGTAGGATCAGTAAAGACTCAATCAGAACTTGCTACCCCATTTTTTCCTGATGTTTGCACTTGAAAACAAGGAGTAGGTTCATCCCATATCCATAGAGATTTCTACATGTTTGTATATGAGCTAGACATCCTGCATCTGGCTTGTCAAGCACTGGAACGGGCTGCCCAGGGAAGTGGTGGAGTCACCATCCCTGGAGGTATTTAAAAGACGTGGAGATGTGGTGCTTAGGGACATGGTTTAGTCATGGACTTGGCAGTGTTAGGTTTACAGTTAGACTTGATGATCCTAAAGGTCTTTTCCAACCAAAATGATTCTGATTCTGTTCTTCATAGTTGATGGAAAGACAAATTTTTAGAATATGATTCATCTTACGGTGAAGTGCCCATGTAGAATAGGTTAAATGAGAATCACACCTTAAAAACTTTCTCCACTGAATAATAGAGAGCCTAGAGTAACTGGCTCACATGGGGACGTACACATTTGATTGGATGGATCTCACCAAATGCTATTTTTTCATTTCCAGTGCTGAAAATAACTTAATTCCCTTATAAATGGTGATGTGCTTACAATTCTATTGGGAAGACAGAGTCTAAAGTAGAAATTATTTTTGTGACTTATATTTCATAGGCTTTTGAAGTTAAAATATGAAAACTTAACTTCATTTTTTTATTTTTTTTTTAAGCAGAAGTTCTTAACTTCACCGATTATTACTCCACCATAACACCAGGTAGGATTCACATTTCAACACTGATCTTCTTGTATGCTTCTCAAAGTTCAAGTGTGTGTGAGTTCACAAAGTCTGCTTCCAAATATTTTTAATAGGATTTTTTTCCTTGATATTATAGTGTGTTGTATTAGCAGTCTTTCTTACTTTACATCAGTCTCTAGTCTGGTAGAAGGTCTAATTATGCAATGCTTGCCTATATGGCCACATATAGAAGAGTTTGGTTATTTTGTAAGTCAGAGCAGCAAGTTATCACAAAAATGGAAGAAACACAATCTCAGAGACCATGTTTACTTTAAAAAAAAAAATCCTCATGCTTTTTAATAGACTGAAGCAGACTGAATCCAGTCATGATGTTCTAGTGGCAGGTCCAGTCTATAGGAGTAGGCTGAATTTAATTTTTTTAATATCCATGTAGGAGCCTGGTAGACCAATTAGAATGTATTTGCACTGAATGAGTACAAGTTGTAGAAGAGCTGACTTGGAGCCATGCTGGCCATTCCGATTTGACTGTGTGAATGTGACCTGCAGGAAGTTTGCAGCTATGCTATCTGATGATATGGGGGCTGGAAGCACTAGTGATCTTTTATCAGTCTTTTATTCTCCTCACTCCTTATCTATTTTGTGCATTTTGGTGGCACACATAGATCCTAAGCAAGACTAGGTGGCATGCAAATAGGTGCTTTGTAAAGAAAAAGAAGCTGATGTTATTCTTTACTTTTGTGTCACTCGTAGATTTTGTCTTGGATTTTTATAAGAGTTGTTGTTCTTTATGTAGTTGATAATTTTGACAAATTCAGTTATTTATGAACATTTTATTTCTTTAAGGTTTTTTTTTTTTAAGTGCTGATACAATGCTCTTAATATTTCACTGAAAGCTGCCAACACAAAAGGGAAGGCAAATTTATTTGAATCTAAATTGCTGCCTGAAAAAATATTTTTTTCCTGACAATTTTAATATTGTCACCAGCTCACAATCTGTACCCTCTGATAGCTGTTTGTTGATGGTGGTAAAATGGATGAAGCATCAACCTCTAACAAGCAAATGTTTGTACAGAAAAAGTAAAAAAAATTTAAAAATCACGTCTTATTTGGTACTAGCTAATGATAACAGCAGCGAGAATGGCATTTGTTTTTCAATTAATGAAGGCTGATCTTTAGTCTTATACCAAAATATGGTGTTTATGTTGAATCATTTTGCTGTTCCTTAGTATAATGAGGAATCTGCTTAAGTAAGATAAGGAAAGTTGTGCTGCCACATTGTTTTTATGAACAACTGTAGGAGATTTGTCTTGAATGCAAATATCTTTCTGGTCCTTAGATTTTGTACAAGAGCCATCTCTTTACAGTACCCTTCCCTTAATTTGGGATCAGTGTTACGTCTTTACAGTGTGGGTAGTATTAAAACTATGTGAGCAGCCAAAAGCTTGCTGTAACTAACTAAAGACATGCTATAATCATAGTTTGAATTCTATCATGTACAACAGTTTTAGTTTCATACTATCATAAGTAGCTGTAGTAGGATCCTCAGAAGCAGGTAATATACTATCAGTGATTGAGCACTGTGATATTTGAAGAGCTTATTTATGGTATCTTGATTTCTGTTTTACTTGGATTTTTTTTTTAAAATAGAGACCACTTCCATGTACATCTTCTGTGGAAACTGTTACAGAAAACTATTCAAAATTAATTAATCAAACCCAGCATGTCTCATTCTGAATACTAATTCTTGGAAAATGTCGTGATAAGTGCCCTAAAAAAATGAAGGCCGGACATTATGTGAAATATTTCTACAAAGTAAAGACATTTGCATTTAAGGCATTGAAATGACTGTAGATATGTATGTTTGTCAGTACTGAGTTTAATTTCAACTTTTTTACTCACTAGATTTTTTTTTCCCCCAAAAAAACCCCATACAGCAGGAGAAACCATTCTATGCAACGTAACACCTATCTGTAATTTTTCAGGTTAGTGGTTTTCTTTTTCCTTTTTTTGTTATAAAAACCACATCCAACTTTTAGTTGCTATGTAAAAACTAGCTTTGTAATAAATTTTCTTGCAAATTTAGAGAGATTTTTATAAGTTCTAAAAAATTAATATAAAATATGGGGTTTATATTTCAAAGTAATGTTTAGTCTATTGTACTTTTGATCTTTGGTTTCTTATCAAAGGCTACACAGTTGCAGATAAGAATTATAAACCTGAGAAAACAAGAAACTAGTATGCTATGGCAGATGTTAAATGTCTGTCATATTAAGCCTAACTCTGTATCAGGAATAGAAGTTGAAATAGTGCTTATTATTGTAAAAGCCTACATGTATTTTAAAAGCGTAATGTGACAGAACAGACGAGCAAAGGAAAATGGAAAGGGCAGTGATGTTGCCTTTATGTGTGTTAACAAAAATGTAGTAAAATAAGGTTTTGTTGATACATGTTGCTGCCTTTCAAAACACTGATAAACAGCTTCTATGAGAAATACTTGGGAAAATGAAGTAACTTCTGCCAAGTAGCCATATTCTGAGTACTTTATAGATTGGAAAGAGGCAGAGTAAGTATCTGTGCCCCCTGCCTACTCCCATACAGATTCCTTACTAGTTGACAGAGTAAACTGCTCGATGATTTGGTCATGTCATGTATGTATTCCTGTATGGGTCTTTCTCTTATAGCCTGCACTGAATGTGTGGGTGCAGGAAGAGAAGTATCATAGAAGTTCCTTTTTGTCTCCAAAATGGGCCTACCAACTCTCAAGGACTGTTGAGTGATGCTCTGAATTATGGTATCCTGAAAGTTCTTTAATTCCCAAGGGAAAAATTTTCAGAGTATCACTTTGCATTTACATACACATTTTATTCTCATTGCGGGAGCTGGAGTTGTATTAATAGTAATGTGCAGTGCAGTTTTCCTATTTTGGGGAAACAACAAAAAAAAAAAAAAGAAAAGAAATAGAAGGAAGAGACAGCCAGCAAAAATAAATATACAGAAAATAAAGAAGATATTGGACTAGTGGAAACATTAGTGGAAATAGTAAGTGAAGAGACAGAAGAACAATTGCAAAAACAGAGAATGATCAGAAAAGCTAGTGTAAGTGTTCTTATTCCTTTCTATTGTAAAACAAGAAGTAAATTTTTAAATTCTCAGATAATTTGTCATGGTTTAGTGTTGATGTTCTTAACATTTTTACCTTTTGATTTTAGTGTTCTATGTGGGCAAGGTAAAACTTCAGGCAAGTGAAGAAAGTAACACCTCACTAAATGTAGAAATAGTAAGTGTTCTCTCTTTTAGAACTTTATTGTAAGGAAAGTTGAAATAAGTTTCTTTGTCTACACTTAAAATACTGATATCCTGACATGATTCTTATTATGGTTTTTATAATTTAATTTTATTTCAAATAGAGTTTGCAGTACAAGTTAATATTTACAGTAGATGGATCTATTCTCTCCAATTTTAGAATTTAAGAGAAGCTTAGTAAACTTCATACGGTAAGGGCCTGTATTCTCTATATAGCCACTGAAGGGAGGGGGAAGTCCTGGGAATTGTGGAGAGAGAAACTCCCTAATTAAGAATTTACATTTATGTATACAGGACCTTCCTTTGGAGATTAATTTAGGCACTTTACTTTAGAAAGTGAGCATTGTTAGATGGCAACAGTTTGGGCATAAATTAAGTTGGATTGCATCCTGGCAATAATTCATGTTGAGACTGTCATAAATAGGATATCGTTCTCTGCTTTTTGGCATGTGGTTAATCAGTTATTAATTTTGCAGTAGGCCTATGTGACATGAGTGTGTCCACTTATACAACACAACAGAGGTTTAAGAGAATTATATCATGCAAAGCAAGGAACATTTAGATTATTAAGTATGGGAATGAGAATGTTCAGTCGTTACAGATGCAAAATTGAAGAGAAGAAAATAAAAAGGACGTTAGGACATTATAAAGGACCTTTCTCCTTTCTCTGTATCTTTCTCCTACACATCCCTGTCTGTGCTCAGTCTGAGATTTCACATGCCAGTCTCTGCAAGCATGAGAGTAGTCAGCAAAATCACTGCAGGGAGCTGCTGCACAGGTGTGCATTGAACATTGAGTTTGGGCAGGGGTAGGCCCCTGGCAAAAACCAACTCTGTGTTGTGTTGCGTTTCGACAGTGATCGTGCCCACTGAAACGGTCCGGGGTGTTAACGTTATGCCTCTTTTTAGCAGAATATTTCTTACGTAATGCCAATACCACGTATGTTAGATGATGCTTTCATCATCATGCTCGCTGCTTGCATGAAATGCGAAAGTAACTGGTAATGGTGGAAACGAGAACAGAAGAATGCAGACCTATAACGGGCCTTTAGATAAACCTTAGTGCATCCCCTGGCCCTGAGGCTAGATCATATCTATTTAGATCATTCCTATCAAGTCTTTCACCTCAGTTCTCGACAACCTACTCCCACTGCTGTCTGTTACTTTTGTCTATTATGGAGCTTGTCCCATTGCTGCACTTACAGTTAGGAAGTTTGTTCAGTGTCTGGTCTAAGCTATCTTTGTTGCAAACTAAGCCAAATTCCTATTTTTTCACCATGATATATGGTGAGGTCACTATCCTCTTGCCCATATCTTTCACAAATCAGTTCCAAATCAGATATTTGGTCTATACTAGATGAGCCAATTCCTTCCATAAATTGTGACAACATGTCATGGTAAATATTTATTGAAGTGTATTCATGAGAAAATGTGATGCATATCTTTGGAATTTTGGACTGTTAAAATGTATGAAATAAACATGTTTCTTTTAAGGCTAGAAATTACGTTTTTTTCAAAGCCATGGAATCTTTGTTTCTAACAGATTAATAACATAACCATCAACAATCAAGTTCCAAAATTAATTGCAATTCCAGCACCTACCCTACAAGAACTGAGGTAAGTAATTTTGAATAAGGATTGAAATCTGTGTTATATTTGAAAAAGATGAAGTGAGACCTTCCATGTGGTTAGCAGATTCTTCACTTTGCATTATCCCTCTACTTCATAAACTGAAATTTTCAGGAGTGGTAAGCTGTTCTTCAACATAAAGTTCATATTGGTTAGAATAGTCTTAGCTTTGTTTTATGTACCACTGGAGTTTGTTTTAAGAAATGGTACGCTTGCTGATTCACTTTTAGGTCCTTCAGTTTCCTTGGGGATCAACAAGGCCCAAAGGCCTTGGTGTTTATATGCTGATGTTCTTAATAACAGTAATAATAATCATCATCATCATCGTCATAATACCTGAGGATGTGAGCTGTGAATTGTTAAGAATGCTAGTCTGGCTGCTGCTTTTCATGAATAAATGGTTTTTATAATTTCAGCAATGCAATCCTTCTCATAAGAAATTACTAAAAGAACTTTCATAGCTGCATGTTTTTTAATACATATTCTTGGAGTCATATCTATACTTTTATTTTGGTGTAGTTTCTTTTTTCACAGTCTTTAAAAAGACAGGTTTGAATGAGTGAATATTTACTGCTATTCACAAAACTTATCCTGAAAATCCAAAAGATGTATTTGGCCAACAGGTCTCTCTATTTCTGTGGCTTTGAGTATAAATTTAGAATTCTGTTCGAAATGCTTGTTTGCCAAAAGGCAACATTAAGATTTATCTTTTGCTTTAACGTAAGTGGATTGATGTTAACATATATGCTGACAGAGGTTTAAACTTAGTTTGTGGAGTGACTAATAAAAGACCACTTTTAAAATGTTTAATCCTTTGAAAAGTGGTTTTACAATACTAAAACTGGCATGATTTTAAAAAATCACTCATCAGCTGGAAAAAATTGTGTTGTTTTTCTCAGTGATCATTTGTTCTTTTCATTATATTGTTGTAATTGTCTTTAGAAATGTAACTAGAAATCCTCCATAATGGTATCCTTTTATTTTAAAGAATTTCAGAGTTCAACAAAACTTTGCAAGCAGTAAGTGAGGTAAGACTACTAGTTGTTGTTACTGTTTGAAAAACTTTTTTCCAGCTTATTTCTGATAATGTCATTATCTAGTATCAGTCCTGACAAAACATTTTTTCTCTATTTTCATTTATCATTACAGTCCTCTGTTATGGAATGCAGTGCAGAAAACCAGAGGTTTGCTTTTAATTTTTCAAATGCTCATATATTGTCTTGTGATATATCAAGTACGAATGGCTGTGTAACAGAAGAAAAAACAAACTTACTAGGAAATTAAGTTTGAGAAACAGGCTGGAGAAATATATGTAGGCTGACAAATTCTAATCCTATTATTCTCTTAGCATTAGTGATTTTTTTTTTTTCCCTAGATTTTTTTTTTTAACAAACTGTATTGCTTTTCATTAATATTCTGGTGAAGCACAGACTTGCCTGCCGTATTTCTTTTGCATCTTTGTATTAGCTGAATCATGTAGCAACTTAACCACCAAGGCTATGGAATTTGGGACCACCAAACTTCCAGAGCTTGTGAATACAATGCAATCTTCATGAGGGAATTGCTTCAGACATCCCAAGTTGCTGTTCTTCAGCTTAGGAAACCAGCCATGTTAAGGGTAGGGGAAGCCTGAGAGGGTAACCAGTTCACAGTTTGGAAGCCAAGGGGTATCAGAATGGCAAGGCTGCTCCACAAAGGTGATCCTGGAAACCCTGACATGTGGATAATGTCTGTAAATTTAATTTCTACTCACCGCTAAATTGCTGGTCCTTTAAACTCATCAGCTTGGAAGCACTATATTCTAGAACAAAATGTGGAACTTCATTTCCCTAAATACTTGAATTTGGGGGTTATATTCCTGGGTTAGGATGAAAGAAAAGTCCAAAACACTCAAATAGTAAGACAGAAAGTCAGATCACACCTTACTGGCAGTAGTTAGGGTGCTCTTTTAATTCTTGTTAACTGAAAAGAAGCTTCACTTCATCTTTTATGTGTTGCCTTTTCATTCACCTGTGCATTTGAGTTTGCTGAACGTGAAGAATTCTTACTGTAGGTTTGCTAGTTTAGGCAGGGTTTCAAGTCACCAAACCATAACTGTAAATGTGTCGTTATATGCTTGAGTGGGTCATTTCAGTTAAGGGAGAGAACAGTGGCTTTCCCCAGGTGATGAAGATTTCGTATACACTGAGATAAGCACCTAGGACACTTGCTAGTTCCTTCCTGGAGTTTCTTTACAGTAACAGTGGAGATTACATTATCTTTACAAAATTATCAACTTTGTAAAGGCTAACATTAATTAGAGAGGACTCCCTTTAAGAATCGACAGTGCCTGGAGAGAAAAGAGGAAATAAGCTGCCACAAACTGATGTATTACGCTTCTGTTTAGCCTGGCATGGTGTTTTATGGGCATTAAAATATCCCCAAATCTGAAAGAGGCTAGGAAACATGCATTTTCACACTTAGCATTTGTGCTAATGTGCTTTCATTTAGCATTTGATGTTAGCTTCATGTGTTGTAAAGATAAGGAAGATTTGTTTCTTGAATCTAAAGCTTTTTCTTCTCATTATAGTATACAGTGCAATTTCATAATGAAGCTGGCTGACGGACAGAATATAAGCAGTTTAAAAAACAAAGCAGAAATAAGCCAACTTGGTAAGTTATGGTTTAAACACAGTCTCATCACAGTTGCCCTTTCAGATTAAATTTCCTGTCTTTACACGTGACCTCCAAGTAGCTAAAAGAAAAGATTGTTACTTATTTTTAGATAAAAATATTTTTTGTTGAACAATATAAATGCATCAAACATGCAGCCTTCTGACTTTTGAGTGGAGAGGGGGAAGATATATGTTTAAAAAAACTTTGTTATGAAATTGCTGTCTAAATTAATAAAGCAGGCTTTGAAAGGATTAGATGTAAAATTACTTGAGAACATAAATGTGTTACTGAATTGAAATGAGATCTGAATTGAAAAGTTTATAAAGTAGCCAAGCTTTCTTAGTGATACTGTGATAGTATGGAGTGGTGACTTATACATTGGTCTCTGTTTCAAAAGATGTACCTTTGCATTTTAGTTTGTTTGCAATAACAGAAAGAGAAAGCTGTACTTGTCAGGCCCTGAGCAAAAATCTGGGTATGTTGCAGTATTCTGACTGGTCAAGATGTGTTTTGCAAATCTCATTTCAGAAAACCTCAAAATCAATTGTGCAATATGCACTATGGTTTAAAAAACATAAAACTTGTTTATTTAAATATTCTACTTAGCAGTATTAGCAATTTTTATGCTTCAGGATAAACTACGTTAATGCTTCTTTGTCATCCCAGAAAGATGCTGCTGTTCATCACTGAAGTATTGTTCCTTGACTGCTGAAGAATTACAGATGTAGTAAGTGTAAATGCAAAATTTGACTTGCTTATTTCCTAATGCATTAATAGAGTCAGCTTCCGTGTTGCAGGGTAACAACCAGGAAGGACTCCATAGGAACAACTTGACAGGCGTTTTCCTATAGAGTTCCCTCCCTATTACTCCCTCTTCCCCTCCCCTCCATTCTCTTCCCTTTCCTTTTCTTTTTTTTTCCCCGATGCGGATAGCTTTTGTGTTGAGCATCAAGTCACCTCCAGAATAGGCAGCAAAGGCAGTAGTAGGATTTATTGGCTTGCTAGTTAACAACTACAACGAAATAGAATGTAAGAACCCTTAAAATGGTGTGGAATTCGTATTTGTTAGTAGAGCATGAAACACCAAACTAATTCTATGATTCTATGATTGATTTAAAAATATGTGTTATTAGTAGTATATCCGTATCATTCGTAGATATTCCTCTATTATAACTTGTTTTCTTTAAAATATAAACAATGTTACATTTAACATGCATTTCTGTGCCTTTTTTTTTTTTACAGTACTATACAAGTGCCACCTCATTCTATATGGGTTCCTTCCCTTCATTCTCCTCTCCCAAAAAAGACTTCCCCCAAATCTGATACTTCTATTTCCCCCACTATGCTTTCTACCAAACAAAGCCCCACAATTAGACCACTGATCCCACCATTCACTGAAATTTCTTTTTCTGGAAGTGTCTCCACATCTCCCACTAAAAATCCTCTCTCTGAAACTTCTGCCACATCTAGTACTGAAACCTCTGTGTTGTCTACCAGTGTTACCACTACACTTTCCTCTTCTGAGTCTCTTGCTCAACCTTCCATAGCTTCTAATAAATCTGTCACTATTTCCACACCTGCAACAAAATCTGTCACTAATGCTACTTTCTCAGTTAAATCTGATGCTGTATATCTTAGCAAGCCTATTACAGTAATTTCTCCTTCTGTAGGTTTCACTAACCATTCTGCAGTTTCCTCTTCTGAGCTTCCTTCCAAAGCTCCAATAGCAAATCCCCCCTTTGAGACTACCACCAAATCTGTTGCACAAATGCATCCTACTACAGATTCGACCCAACCTATTTCTGGTAACACAAATGTTACTACAGCACCTATTCTTCCCCTTACTCCTTTCACAATAACTTTGACCCCTACTGTTAGTCCTATCAACCATTCTGTGTCAGCTTCTCATCCTTATTCTACTGCTGATGGCCATAGTAACCTGCCTAATGGGAGCACAGGTAAATATGACAAAATTATTAGGTTTTTGGTTTTTGTGGTTTTTTAATTTGAATGCCATATACTGAATTTGCTTTAAAATTTTATTAAACAAGATTATATATCTGACTTGTGACCTTCCAATTACTGAGAAAAACCTGAGACAACTCTCACAAGGTGTATACTTATTTTAAAACACATTCTGATGCCTTTGGCCATGATGAGTGATACCTCACCCTACAAATTGGTTGGTAACTGTGATAGATAGGTACTGTGCTGAGTTCCCAACAGGTACCTTTGGCAGAAAAAATTAAGTCACAGATCCAACTAGCTTTTTTTTTTTTTTTACAAATCAATATTTCAAATCAATGTTGGATCTTCCTTAAAATATTGTTATTGGTTATGAACATTATTAGTGGCTATGTATTTTCCTTTGAAGATTGTATGCATCTTTACAAGCTTCTTTTCAAATTGCTGATCTTATCTTGATTTTATTGTATTTTCAGGCATCTAGTGCCTAAAAATCCAAAATAATAGATTATAGATTATTTAACAACACTAATGGTCTGATGTGAAGAATTTTGTAATCAATAAAAAGTGGAATTAATGCTGGCCATTCGAAACCTTGCTTTATGTTTTGATAAGATCTAAAGTATTGCTATATGCAAAATAGCTGGTAGGGAGAAAAAGGGATTCTATCTCGCATAACATGTTGAAAGACAAGTTGTGATAAGGTTTGTTGGTCAAGAGAAGTGCCTAATTTTTCTGCTTCTCAAAGCTTACTTCATTTGTTGAACACCATGTTTAAATAAATGCACAACTTCTCTTTTGCCACAGGGAAGATACTATCAGCTGCCACATACACAACTTCTGTATACACCACCATTAATGTTACCACAGCTGAGACAATCGTGTCCCAAATAGAAAATGATTTAGCAGCTGGAAAAGTAGAGCCAGAAGATGTAGAAAGGATGGTTAGTGACGTTAGCAAAGTTCTGACTGCTTCTCAGCCATTACCACCCCGAATTTCTAACAGGTAAGTCATTAAGGCAGTAGATTAATGGCATGTTGTATTGACTGTCTTGATAAATATGATAAATAGGCTTCAGCAAGTTTCTTTTTATTTTTCATAATCGTAATCCAAAAGAATGTTTCTTGTTCTTTAATGTACTTATACAAAATGGAAGGAGTACCATTCTAGTGTTACTAGCTCTACTATAATATAATGCCATGGAAAACAGTGTGGGTTTTTTATGCTGACACCACAATATGTGAGCAGAGTTAGCTGTATTTTACACTGTGCTTGGATTGCTGTTCCGTAACCACAGCTTGCCTGAGAATTTTGGGTGTATGTGTTTGATAATGCTAAGTCTCTCTTTTTCTTAACAGAATTATAAAACTGGTGGATTATATTGGCTTAAAGCTGAACTTTTCGGCAACGTCTGCTGATTTTGCCTCCCCTTCTTTGGCTCTGGCAGTTGTCAAAACCAATAGCATCCGCTCCAACCAAATGTCTTTTGCTGTCCAGGACTCAGCTGATCTACAGGTCAAACACTGATAGTTCTAAATTCTTACAAATTCTCAAACATTTAATTTTAAATATTTATGTTTTTATATTTGTATGTAACATGAGTTTGTTCTGTTTGTGTCACAGTTTCAGAATCTTTTGTTCATGTTAGCTTCAGATTAAAAAATACTTTTGTTTTTGAAGGCCTCCATAGTTTTTCCTTTCATTTTCTATTGTGTAAATAAGTGGAAATAAGCAAGAGACTTAGCAGAAACTGGCATTCAACTAATAAGATGTTAGAGAGGGTAGAGCCAGAACACCGGAATGGACAGAGTGCTTGGTGTTATAACTTTGCCTCAAAACCCCTGAATCATGAGTCACTTAATCACCCACCCTGACAGTGCTGAAATTTGCCAAGGAGCGTTGCCAGATGGCTTCATCTGTTAGAAGGAGATGAATTGCAGAGGGTTCCCAGAAAGAACTATTATGTTGCTTGGATAAAGACATTCATACGTTTATCACTCATGACTAGTTGGTCTTGCCAAGAAAGAAGTGCTTAGGAAGTTTGGATCTACTTTTTCTAACTCAAAACCTCCCTCCTGGTTGAGGAAATGATAATTTGGACAATACCAGCCTTGGAGAGGCTTAAGCAAGGAGAGATGGAAAGTTCTGGACAAATTTTGTCACATTCTGTCTGCTCAGAGAAGGAAATAGCTTAATGTAGCGTGAGCCATAAGTAGTACTGGAACTGTTCTGTGATACTGAAAATGATAAGAAATCTTAACATTTCAGTATGTATTTCAGAGTTCCAAACTGAAAATAAGTACTTATTTAGCTTTTCTTTAGTGACTGAAATGAAGCATGATCTTTGCATTTATTTTTCAGGTCTCTCTAGGTATTAATGCAATTAATGATTTAAATAATCTCGGATCAATTACACTTCCCTCGTCATTGCTGACAAATTTACCCCCTGAAGAGTTGGACTTGGCTTCTAGAATTATATTCAACTTCTTTAAAAAGACCACTGTGTTCCAGGTATCTTTTTGATCCTATGTTTATAAGGGTTTTAAATTCAACCTAGAGCAAAATAAAATATGAATGGACTTTTTTCCCACAAAACACATTTCAAAACTTCCTGATTTATAAAGTAATTGTTTTTGTCCATTGCTCACTTTACATAATAACTGAACTTGTAGGTGCTGTACTCTGCTATTGTTTCCTGCTGTACTCTACTATTGGGGGTTGGACTAGATGATCTTGAAAGGTCCCTTCCAATTCAAACCATCCTATGATTTTATGATGATTCTATGATTCCTTTAAGATTTTAAAATCTGATTCTTTTCTGTCGTTCCAGGATCTGTCCTTGAAGAATGCATCTTTAATCAGCAATGTTATATCATCAAGTGTTGCTAACCTCACAATTAGCAACTTAAAGGCGAATGTTACTGTCACTTTACAGAATATCAAACCTAATCAGGTATGACATATTTTGGAAGGCTTAAAGTACAGTTTTGTTGCCTCCATTGGAGTTTTTGTAGAAGGAATACTGTACTAAGAATACAGATCAGTTGGTTCTGCTTAACTAGTGTGGACATTTCATCTCCATCTGGACATTCAAAATCTTTGCTTATTTATAAAGGTATAAATTTCTGTTTTCAAACAGTTTCAGGTAATTTTGCTCTATCACTTATCCATACAGTTTTTATCTTTTCTACCTACTCTTCTGTTTTATTCTTCAAAGAATAAAAACTCCTAGACAAAAGCCTGACAGTGGGGGTTGCTAAGGAGATTCTGCGATCATGACATTTTTTAGGTGCTGCATGGTCAGAAAGCAATTTTTTCTTAGGGGAAATGCTGTTCCTAAAACTGAAACACAGGATTGTGTCATCTGGAAGTATTAGGGCTCGTGTACAGCATCTCTTTCCTAAATGATCAAGGATTAAAATCTTTTATCCAATATCTTAAAAGAGTTTAAAATACGAAAATACTATAAACTGAAAAAATGTAGTTATTCTACTAATGTACCTGAAGCTTTTTTCAAGACCTGGCTTAGTGTAGTCTTTACTTGTATTTACTTACTGAGTTTTGAGATGTAATTGTAGAAATATTAGTATTCATTGCAGTATAGTGTATTACTGCTACTTTTTTTTTGGATTTTCATGTGTGTGGGGGAAATCTGTATATAAAACTTTAACAACATGGTAATATAACATAAGCAGATGTTTCCAAATGAAAAAGTTTTTTCTTTTCTGTGTGGCCATTTTCTTGATACTTACAAAATCAGGAAGGATGAGAAATCTCATGAATTTGTATAGCGTGGGAAGACAGTGAAAGAGCACTCATAATGTTCTACTAAGAGCAGAATCTTAGCAAAAGTGTGAGAGCTATTCTTGTATGGTGACTTCAGATTTGTTCAGCATATTTTCACATGCATATTGCAATATTAATCCATTTTGTGCACCTATATCCATTTTGCATTCATGTAAAACAGGCATATTTGCTGTATACAGTATTTATTCTTGCCTGCCTTTAGTAGATAATTCATAAATTACTTGATTGTAAACTCACAGTTTAGTAAAACATTGTTGTTTTTTTTAACCTAAACAGGATAATTCAACAGTTAGATGTGTTTTTTGGGACTTTAATAAAAATGGTAAGTACTTGATATCACTCAAGATATCATTCTATTTTAGCTATGTTAACTCATGTTAATACAAATAATGGCTTTATGAATAACAAAGCTGTTTTCTTTAACAGACGGACATGGTGGCTGGTCATATGAAGGTTGCACAGTTAAAGAAAGTAGAGTAAATGAAACAGTCTGTTCGTGCAACCACCTCACAAGCTTTGCAGTTTTGATGGTAATTATTTAAAAAATTATGCAGTCTTACCCTGATTCAAGAACACATTTAGGCATGTGTTATCTTAAGCAAGTGAGTATTCAGTAAGCATATACCACCTTTGAAATACTACTCAGGTTCTATTCACTTCAGTGTTAGTACATAACATATAGCCATACAACTAGTCATGTGTTTAAGCTGCTTTTTGAATGGGAGCCCATGAGTTCCGTTGGAGTGAAAAATTCCTTAAGTGCCTATTAAACTGGAGTGTTTGCATTCAGGCAGTTGTTTATATTGTTCAAAATAAAAATTAAGATAAATACCATTTTAAACAGGTTTAAATCAAGTGGGATTTCACAATGAATCATAGAATATCTCAAGTTGGAAGGGATGCATAAGGATCATCAAGTCCAACTCCCTGCTCCTCGCAGGACTAGATTGGTTTTTGTATTTTTCAGTTAACCTTTTATAAGATCCATGATGAAAAGAACTGGTTTGTTGGGTTTTTTTAATTGTGGAGGGAAAGGTGCATTTTGGGTTTTTTTAATCTTTTTCCATTTAATAAACATGTTCTCTGAAATTAACTTCTGTTTCTGTTTTAGAACCTGTATGGAAATACTCCTTTGAATCCCACACAAGAATTGGTACTGACTTTTATATCCTATATAGGCTGTGGCCTCTCTGCAATTTTTCTTTCGATTACTCTTGTGACCTACATAGCCTTTGAGTAAGTATCTGTTCAGCTAAGCTCCCATTATTCTTCATTGGTGATTGCTTGTAGCCTTCACTGCAGAATCCTTTCCAATAGTTACAGATTCTGTCTCCATTAATAATGTACAAGTTTGTCCAGTGTACAAGGAAGCTGTTGATTCAGTCTTCAGGAGTGTTAATCTTGTAGACAAGTGAATTAATCATGAAGCTCTATGCAGTAAGAAGTGAAGAAGTGGCACTCTTAAATATTTTATAAAGGATTAGCGTAATAGAAGTGTGAAGGAATGTGTTTAAGATACAATATAACAAGAGCAGTGCAGAATGATAGCACTTTTAAACACATTTGTATTCTTTGTCGTTTGGCGGAATGTTTTCTTATGTTTGAGCCTTCACTACTGAATTCTCCATACTATGTTTTGGAAATCCTGCTCTAAGTTACTCAGAACATGTCTATTCTCTTATTATACTGTCATCAAGGTCTAACGTCTCTATCCAGGCTTTAGAAGCTCATTCAAAAGCCTACTCTAGTTCAGCAATAAAGGACAGTCACATTTTGGTTTTTGGAAGTACTGTAACAAGAAGTCCAACATAAGTTGTAAAAAATAATAATCATGGTACTAAACTCTAAGAGTCCCAGTTATTGTTTGTGTTTTGTAACCTTATTATAGCCAGCTTTATTCATACAGACCACTAATTTGGAAACCTTTTGTGAATTACTCTCTCCATGTATAAATGCAATATATGAAGCATTATATATGAATGAAAGTATATACATAATTTTTTTGGTGGCATTTGTGCATTAAGGACTACAAGAGAGGAAATAAGCCAGGAATCCATGCACAATTGATGTAATCTCACTAATTTGCTTTTTTTAGGAAAATCCGGAGAGACTACCCCTCCAAAATCCTTATTCAGCTGTGTGCTGCATTACTTCTACTCAACTTAATTTTTCTCCTTGATTCATGGATTGCACTGTATGATACACGAGGCCTGTGCATTGCAGTTGCAGTATTTCTTCACTATTTCCTTTTGGTTTCCTTCACCTGGATGGGCCTAGAAGCTTTTCACATGTATCTGGCCCTTGTGAAAGTCTTTAATACCTATGTACGGAAATACATTCTTAAATTTTGCATTGTTGGTTGGGGTATGTATTTTTTATTGTTTTTTTTTTTTTTCTTTTTGGATGCTAAATAGATAAATTCTCTTATCAAGTATTTCAGTGAATGTGGCACAGTTCAGAATGGAAAATGAAGCAGTCATTAAATGTTATGACCTTGCAGTGACCAGGTATTCCTTATCAGTAAACTTGATCCTACATATCCCACCTTTATGAAGTAGGGAACTCCCCTCTAACTGCAGAACTTAGGCTGCTGCAATGCAAATTGATAATGAATTTTCCCTGGGCAAATACAGTAGAACCAATTTTGAATGTGCATACTTCCATTTCCATTTACCAGAAGGATGGTGTCAGTTGTGTTTTGAAAATAAATGCCGATACATATATATATTTAATTTCTGGGATAGCACTGTTGCTGATGAAAAGGAGCAAAATAGTTCTAACTGCATTAAAGGATGACAAGATTCTGGACCTAATTATCCTCTCTGGCCACTTGAGTAAGCATGAGTGAAGGCACTAGAATCAATAGAATTGTTTTCTTAAAAGAGATATAAGAAAGAAAATCAAGTGTGCTGTATTTGATGTTTTAAATCAGTTTGATGAGCAATGGTATTTGTTGTCTTATTCAGAAAGTTTTGGAGCTAGCTTTTGGAGAACTCCTGTTTCTTCGCAGCTTATGCTCCTGAACAGTTTCAATGCTCCAGTTTTTTGATTCTTTCAGACAGCTAGTAGTCAACAGAACTCAACAGTCAAATTTCAGAAACAAGTTATAGATTTCACAAAAAAATACAATAATTTCAAGTCCTCGTAATACTGTCTTTGTAATGATTTTCACTTACTCCCTTGCTCATAATCTTTCAGGGTTACCCGCAGTAGTTGTGTCCATTGTATTGGCAGTATCACCAGATAATTATGGACTTATAACCACTGGAAAGGTTTCCATAAACAGACCTGATGAATTGTGAGTTAAAAGGAGGTGCTTTCTGGGGCGTGAGTGGGAGGGAGGTCCTATGAAATTGCTTTTCTTTAAAGGAAAGGTGGGGAAGGGAAGGAAGCAATGGGAGAGCTTTGAAATGGTACAGCTTTACAGCTTGTGATGTGTTTTGTGGTTATTGCCTATATGAAAGCTCTTACCCTTTGGCCGAAAGAATACTTCCTACTAAAGAGGCAAAAATGATTTGCATGTGCAACAAATAACACCTTTATCTCACATTTATTTTACTTAATTTCTGTTTCTGATAATGATTGACAGGCTGTTCTTGTGTTCTAGCTGCTGGATTAAAAATAGAACTGTCTTCTATATTACTGCTGTGGGATACTTCTGCCTGATATTCCTGATCAATATCAGCATGTTCATTGTTGTGCTGATCCAGCTCTGTCGCATCAAAAAGAAAAAACAACTTGGTGCTCAAAGAAAAACCAGTATTCAAGACGTTAGGAGTGTTGCAGGCCTCACATTCTTGTTGGGAATTACTTGGGGATTTGCTTTCTTCACAGTAAATGAGGTATTTACTTACCTCTTTACCATTTTCAACACTTTGCAAGGTAAGTTTATCCTTCATCTGACAGCACATTGTGTAAAATATAATGAACAAAATACTTGCAAATGGCATTTTTGTGATTCAGAAATAAAGATGTAATTTTGGTATGTGCTTTAACATGTTAATTAGAGATGATACTGCTTTACTGTCATCTTAAGTTACAGTTGTGTTACAGTAAGGTACAGGAAAGCTAGCTACTATTTATAGGTATAGTATATTTATATCTATAAATATTACCATTTTAAAATATATGCAAACCAGACACCACTTAACCCCTAAGCCTTAGGGGTGAGGTGTGACATTCAATAGAGGGCCATTCAGACAGGCAAGGCTGCAACATCTAAAGGTTAATGGTCTAACTCTGAAGCATGGCCTTTAGTACTTAAGAACATACAGAAAGTAGATATGAAGGCATGCAGCTTTGCGAAGGCCAGGATGCTGCTGGACTTACCCAAAAGCAGAGTTTCAGAGGCTGCAAAAGCTTTCATATAAATAGGAGGTACCATAGGTGCCTACAGATACCTATGTATACCTGAATTGCCCTACTGAATTTGGATCCAAACTTCTGCTTAAATGGCACTTTAGATGACTGTCTGGCTGATCTCCCAGAGAGACTAAAGGAATGAAAATTGCAATTCAGTGTATATATCCCTCCTCTATTTGCTGTCTTGATTTTTGAGTACTTTACTCTTTGGTAACTTGAGGGGTTGAACCTGCATCTTCCCAGGTCTTGCATGGGATTGTGATGAACTAACATGAGACTATGTTCTGTGTGGTCAGAGTAATCAATTATGTGAAGCTAAGTTCCCCTTTTACCTAGTTTTAAGTTAGGTGCTGTGCAAATTTTGATATTAGAAGTAATAAAGGTGCATAAATTGTATTGACTTTAATTAAGCTTCTACCAGTGTTTCAAAATTGTATTTGAAAATGTGCTCTGTGTAGAGCAACACTTAATTACATTCAAAAATTCATCCTACAAGCCAAATTTAAAAAAGATACTTAAGCAAAGATGGATATGAATTAATCTCTTCTAATGGGATCTTACATGCTTAACTGGCCTTAAAACCAGTATAAAAATAACATACATGCACACCTGCATCAGTCTGGTTTAGTTTTCTTTCATATTATTTTCTGTTAATTGTAAACCTAACAGATCAGTTCTCAGGGACACGGTGCAGCTGGAAAGTTGTGCAAAGACTAAGTGCCACTTTTCCTTAAAGGGGGGTGATGATGATGGACTTTTAAGCAGGGAAAGTTAGGTCCCGCCCTGTGTCAGTTAGAAGTGAATGAGAAGCAGACAGTGAGTTACCTGTAACACGGCACTGGCAAGAGGAGTCTGTAATGTGGCACTCGCAAGAGACAGGGATGAGCCCTATCCCTTCTAAAAAATATTTGGTAAAGGGGGTACCATTTATTATTATTTTATATATGAGTTATTTTCTTTGTATGAATGCTCAAAATTTTCTAGCATTACTGGTTGATAGTACCAGGTTAGCTGCTAATAAGCGGGGATAACAACACACCATGTGCTAACAGCTGTGTAGCCTGACAGTGTCATGTCATACCCTCTGTTTGACGTTGCTTTGAATTCCTTTCCAAAAGCATTAAGTACATTTCAGGTTACACAAAAGTTTTCCCTTCTTATTTGATAGCAGGAAACTTTATGCACTTTGCGGATTTGGTTATATTTTTTTTCTTGCATTTGTGTGTATGATTCTTCTCATCTATGTAAGGGGAAAGTACTGTTCAGTGTTCAGAGTTGTAAACTTTATCATCAAAGAAAGGTGTCATTACTTTTGATTTGAGACTTAAAAGAAATGAAATAAAACCAAAACATTGTTCATTAAGAAGTAGTAAAAGTCAATTTCGCAACATTCCCTGACATTATTGCTTTGCAGGGTTCTTCATTTTTATCTTCTATTGTGTAACAAAGGAGAATGTCCGTAAACAGTGGAGAAGATCTCTCTGTTGTGGGAAATTCAGGCTGGCTGAAAACTCTGGTAAATATGAATATTTCTTTTTTTATTTCTGAATACTTATACTCGGTGTTAAGTCTCTAGTATTTTGTGATGCTTTAAAAAAAAAAGTCAATAAATCATGTTGCTGTAGTTGCAGTTCTAATTTATTATCCAAGGTATAATAAACCTCCAAAATTATACTCTTTAAAGGTGGTAGTTGATGCAGTACTTACATGCTGTTGCATTAAGCTGTTAATTGCATTTATCTTTTCCACTGCAGTATAAAGGCATGTCTTTGCAGCAGACTTTAGATGAGTTAGAAACTGTAAGATTTGTTGCGACTTCTGAGTCAGTTGTAGTTTTACAGCTGACTTCCACAAAAACAAGAAGCAGCATAGCTTAAACAAAAAAACCCCTATACATTATTTAATGTTATCTTGTTATTCAGTAGTTGCTATACTTTAGTTATTTTTCTGATCTGGTCTGCAGTCAGAAAACTGACAGCTGGCTGCTTGTATTAAAAAAAGGGACAAGAAAAAAAGGAACTAGTTTTAAATAATTTTAAACATCAAGAATTATTGAATTCTTAGGACAATATCATTCTGTCTGGAATACTGTGAGGAGATTTGGGTAAAGCCTTGTTTTTACTTTAATTCAGTTGCATTATTAGCTATATATATTGGTTGTATGAGTTGTGCTTTTTTCTGTAACATGTTTCTATTACAGACTGGAGTAGAACAGCTACTAATGGTTTAAAGAAGCAGACTGTAAATCAAGGAGTATCCAGTTCTTCCAATTCCTTACAATCCAACAGTAACTCCACTAACTCTACAACACTGCTAATGAATAATGATTATTCAGTCCATGTGAATGGAAATGGTATGTATCAGGCAAAATTGTATTTCTCAAGCTGTCTTACTTCTTGTCTTAAAACAGAAGTGCTATGCTCTTTCATGCTAATGTAAAGCGAAGTACTGACAAAATTATCCATAAGTATAGGGTCAGAACATTTCAGGATATCTTCACAAATAATACCACATATCTGTCTTAGTGAACTATAGGCAAAGTTTTAAAATATCCATTTCTCTTCCTCAGAGGGAACTCCTGATTTATATATCAAATAGTAGGTAATATTTGCTATTACAGCAATTAGTTACCTGAATCTGCTGTTAACACTTTCCTTGTCACCTGGATATATGAAGTCAAGCATGTTTTAAAATGGTTCATATTTTAAACCTTATTAAAACAAACATTGCCTGAAGATGAAAGAAATATAGGATATGGCTTGAAAGTATGAAAGAAATCATGTAGGAGGTAATACGAGGAAAAATATTAATGGAATCCTCACATAGAAGCTGTTTATGAGAGGAAAAGTAAGAGAAAATTGAGACTAACTTAAAAAATCACCTCAGTGAAGACAGCACTGCTGAGAGGGCTGCCTCACTGTTGGCTATAGAGTAAGTATTGAAACTGAATTTCTCTATAGCTCTATATTTCCCCTGTGGGGTTTTTAAGCATGTTTTTGCCTAACAGAAATATATCTTTGTTGCAGGAAACAATTTTTCAGAACTAAAATTCTCTATCTTTCCTGTTCTAACAGTACTCTCCTCTGAACTGTTACCCTCTGCTGTGTTCCTGAGAAGTTGAAATACAGGTGTATGTAGCACTCCAATCAATTTCACTTGCAAATTGATGTGGCTTATTTGGCTACTGAGAAAACTACATATGAATCTCCACCAAATGTGCTTACTAAAAAAAAGTTTTTTCTTCAGTGGACATAATCTATTTTTTCACACTCTTGCTCAACACACATCATGCTGCTGATTTGAGCACTCAGTAAAGACAGTTGATTTTTCAAAGAGAAAAATAACTTACAAATCTGTAATGTATAAAAGCCTAAATTGAGCAAAACTTACAGGACATTATTACTGTGTGCCTGAGGTATTTTTCCCAGTTGATGAAGAGTTGAGGCTAAGAAGTCATGCCATTAGCTAGATTGTTTAGTATGAAGTTGTAGAAGATGCTCACAGAGGCTGTGTTATCCTCGTTTCCTGGAATATGCTGCCAGAAGACAGCCGATAATAAATGGGATCATCTGAGCAGGTTGTCTTAGATGTACAGAGTAAAAGCTATGGAATTCATATGTGCTGCCCCCTTAGTAGGTTACTATCCATTTGGATGTACTAGCTGCATATTGTAAAAGAACCACAACACTTCAGGAAATGGCATTTGGACATGCCCTGAACAGCTTTCCAAATTGAGCTTGTAAAATTAGTTCCTTTTGTTTTGTCATTCCTTTATAAAACCTCTTTATTTGGATACCACACAATGCAATAATTAACATACTTTGTATCTAACAAGTCAGTTGAGAACTAGAATCCAGTAACTCTTACTGTCATCATATACAAAGCAAAGCGATATTTTTAGGTAGAAGTACTACCTTTCAAAACGAGAGAAATTTTCAGGCACAAAAGCCTGCGTGTCTTGTAGAGGTCTTTTTCTAGCTATGTTAGTTGCTCTGATGAAAGATGCCACCTCTCCTTGCAACATTTGACATGCTTATACACAGCTACAAAAGTATTTTGGCTACTTTTCTCCACAGAAAGAAAAATAGCAGAAATGTTTTATTGAACTTGTTTGTTGTAGCAACTGAGTGAATGGTCCTGTTGTGGCTTTCTGGAGCAAGTTTTTGTTGATTTGGGTAGTATTTTAGAATGAGATGCAAAACTAATGGTCTAAACCATTGAGTGATGCCAATTCTGTGGGATGTGCTCCAGTTCTGTCCTAGTTTATTCACATAATTAGATCTTTCTTAGTGTGAGAGAGAGACTCTCTTTGTCCTGTGCCAACAGCTTCTCAGACAAAGCAGCTGAAAGAACTTTGGTAGAACTTTGTTCCTATATGCTCACGAACACAGATGCCTCAGATGACCCGCCTTATCTCCTCTTTTATTTTATTGGATGTTTTGAATGCTGTGAACCCTGTGCCACATCCTCCATTCATATCAAAAGGGTTACACGATACTTTGTCTGCATAGTTTCTATGACTAAATAATTCTTCTTGGTCTTAAGGACTTCCACAAGAAGAGGCTAAACTTAGGCTTGGATATAGTTGGTCCTCCCAGCAAAGCTCTTTGAGACAATTCCTTACACTTAATCTTCCAAACTCATTTTTCAGTGTTTAACAAAATTATCCCCTCCCAAAAGAAATACTAGTTCTGGTTTTGCTTTCCCCATCAGGGTATTCCTTATAATTTACTCCTACTGGTTTGATACATACAATATCAGGTTCCTTGCAGATCTTTTAAACTTGACTTCTTTGCAGAAAAAAAAAAATCCAACCAGCAGTATTTGCACAAATACAATAAAAAATCCTCGTTGTCATCAAAATTATCTAGAACATGATGCACAGAGGTAGGAGAGTCTGTCTAGTGAACTGAGCATTTGTGAAACATTTCATTAACAGGCTGCAATCAGCAGTGGTATTATACATGTTCGTTGTAGATTCACCTCAGTGTGTGTCCTGGTTTTTAGCTGAAACAGAGCTGGGTTTCTTCACAGCACTGCTCTAACTACTGAAAAAGAAACCCAGCTCTGTTTCAGCTAAAAACCAGGACAGCGTGTAAGATTCTCAGTCCAAATATGGCTTAGACCCATGACTGGACCTAGGCTGTATTCTGACTGTCCTCCAGAAATAAATGCTGCAAGTTGAGTACCTTACAAAGGAAAAAAATATTGTTGTTCTCTCAAACACTCTCTTGTTTCAGATGCATGGCAAACCTGAGAAACCCTTTAACCTTATCTTGTTAAAGCAAAATTAGAATAAGATTATTTTGTATCTTATCTAGTGATATTTATTCCAAGTCAAAGTTTACATTCTGAGAATTGTGACCTTCACTGCTTAAAATATGGAATCATATTGTGCATAAATGTATTAATATACCTCAGATATCTTACTGATTTCACACAGGAAAAGAAATATATACAGAATATGTACAGAAAAATTCACATTTTGAAATTTTTGCAGGGATAAAATGAGAGTGCATGAACTCCCTACAGTGACTGACAAAGCATAGGAGACTTGATCCTGAACCTTTCTGATAGGGAATGCACTTTTTTTGTTTCAACAGGCCATCTTTCCAGTGAGAAGAATGGTGTTTCTTTCAGTGTACAGAATGGTGATCTATGTCTCCATGACTTCTCAGGCAAACAACTTGTATTTCAAGAAAAGGATGATACAGGCAGCCAAAAAAGCCATATCTCACTCAGAAGGACTTCAAAGAGGGGAAGCCTAACATTTATTGAGAAAATGTGATTTCCTTTTAAACGGCACATTGTTTTACAGTGTGAAGTAGAGATTTACTTTCACAGTTTTACATAATGTGAGCAGACCAAGAACTGATTTTATTTAATATGTGGTACTGGGCACTTCCAAGGCAGCCATGCAATGGATTGACAAGGACAATTTAAAAAAAAAAAAAAAAATTACTATTTTGACAAGGTATCATGGATGTCAAATTACAGCTGGCACATTTCCATTTTGATTCTTCATTAGAAGTTTTTTTGAGGTTGTTTTTTACATTTAAATGAAAGTTTTGTTTAGACTTTTTTCATTGCATCTAAGTTTATCTGGATAGAATGCATAGTACTATTGTATAAATGTAGGAAGTTAAGACTTGCGTGTACAAATGATGTTACCTTTAAAACTGTTGGCTACACTGTCTTCAACTTTTTGTACATTGTAGTAGCAAACTCTATAGTGATGTACATAAGCAGAATATTAGCCTTTAAGCATTTTAATGTTACTTTTGTATTTATTTCTTGTAATATAAATTTAAATATTCCTATGTATAGAAAAATACCTGTTATTTTGTTTTAACTTTTATTGGAAGTTTGCATTTTTCTTTAATTGAGGTAATTAACATAGAATGATACAGAAGTTAATTTGTTCAGTACGTGAAATCACTTACTGAACAAATATATTCACTAGATACAGAACTGTAAATACAAACACTATCAGTCTTGAACCTTTAGCGACCTCTTAGTACACCACAGAGGGATAGAAACTGGGTATCATCAAAGTAGAATGCCATGAATGACTGATAAATAAAGTAGTCAGTAGGTTATTAAATACAACTAAGTTATGTTAGTGGCTTGAGTAAGTCAGTGGGAGCTTTTGCCATTGATTTCAGCAGGGTCAATATGAGTGGTGGTTTCAGAGATCAAACATACTGCCATTTCCCATTTGCAATGATAAAGAAAAGTAGAGAATTGTTAGTTTTTGAAGAAAAAATACAGATAATAAATGCTAGCTGCTATATTTAGTAGCTGAGAAATTGTTTCATTGTCTGGCTGGTTTTTAAGGGGTAGCTCTTGAGCTATTCTGATAAGTATTCCTGCTTGTACTTTGGCCCTTGGTTGGCAAACCAAATCCTGAGGCCCCAGGATATCCCTTTGTGATATTTGTCTGAAAAAGCTGGTTTTTGACTCTTCATGCACAGCAGCTGAAAGCCCATACAACATTGCAAAGATTCTTCCTGAACAGAAATTAGCCTGAGCCCTGGTTGTGCCTCTTCTTCCTCACACAGGTGTGCCATTGTGGCCACTGCTTTTTTTCTTCGTGTTCTTGGGCAAAGGTTGGATGCTTCTGGAGCAAGAGCTAGAGCAAACTGGTGCCATGCTGCAGAGTGCCAGACCCCATAAAGGGGAATTTTTGAGGCAGATTCATGCTGGAGGGGAGCAAGGGCTTTGCTTTCCCAGAGGACTTTGTAGGGAGCCCTGGAAATGCTCCTCTTAACAGAAAGCATCTGTTAAATCCCTCCTGTCTGGGGCTCTGTAGCAGTTCAGCAACTCGGCCTCTTCAGTACTCAGACCTTCTTGTGGTTCTGTATGCAACGCATGGGTTCTTTTGGTCACTTCTGTCCAAAACTACTCTTAAGTATTTTTTTAAAGTGAGAATTTAAAGTATTTGTTGTGTTTATCCACATGGTTTTAACTGCATGTTAGTAAAAGACCATCCTGGAATGCTAGTAGCTGGAATGCATTTCTGTGAATACTTTAACTGTTTGGCTAATTGCCTTTGCACTGTTTCTTGTAAATTTATTTAATGTTCTTGTATTTATATTTTCAACTGTAAAAAACTAATAAATTTACAGCAAGTACAAAACATAAAATAGATAAACTTTGTCTTTTAGATAAATGTGTCATTATACTGGGCTGTGTTACAATTCTTCAGATTACACGAGCTGCAGTATGTAACCTCTTGGAGAAAATGCTGACCTGGCCCTTACATTTTTTTGTCTTCCACATATTTTACCTTCCATGGTTCTATCAGATACAGTTTTTAGCAGAGAAAACCCTGACGCAAGTCTGTCCAGTCAGTGCTTGCCCTCAAGTCTGCTGAAGCTCTCCCATGGGAATGCTACAAGCAAAAGCACATAGCTGAGTTTGGCTTCAGTAATTAAATTCCCTATAAAAACACATTTTCCACTGTCACTGACCTGCTTGGAGTCTTCCTTTGTTTTTATTTTTGCACAGTAGTATATGTTAAGGTTTATTTTATATATTCCTGGGGGTGAGGAGTCTTTTCTGACTTTGTCACTTAAAAGCACATGCATATTATTGTAAAATTTTGCACCCACAACAATATATTATTTTAGTGAATATAATTCACTAAATAGTGAATTATATTCACTAAAATAATCTCAGTGAATAATCATTAAACTAGCTGAAAAAGTGTTTGCACAGTGGGTATCTTAGTATCCTTTTGGTACTTGGTCTCTGGTGCGCTGCTAGCCGTTTAGCCATGGCAGCCCACAGCTGAATGAAAGCTGCAACCCCTTCCCAGAGCGCACAGTAAAATTCTGTGCACCAACTCGAGGCTGCAAAGCTAACTGGGGGACATCTGTAAGGAGGTTTTAAGTTTAGTCATAGATAACATGCTGAGAACGTCTGGCACCACTTGCTCTGCAAACCTGTTCCCTAAGTTTATGGCAGTCTTCTCTGTAGAAGTAGTGTCCTGAGGCAGGAAACTCGTACAGGGTTTAGGGGAGGGTGATCTGGTCCCTGTTCTGGGGCTGTGCAGCCTTCACGGAACTGCAGCTGCAGGGCTCCGGCTGATGGAGCAAATGAACCTCCCCACAGTGCCCTGTCCCCTTGCTGCTGCGCGGTGCCTACAGGGGTGCTGTCTGACCGCCAGCGCTAACCAAACAGGTCTTTTAACACTTTTCTCAACCACGGCTGTTAGTTACAGGAAAAGAAAAGAAAAGAAAAGAAAAGAAAAGAAAAGAAAAGAAAAGAAAAGAAAAGAAAAGAAAAGAAAAGAAAAGAAAAGAAAAGAAAAGAAAAGAAAAGAAAAGAAAAGAAAAGAAAAGAAAAGAAAAGAAAAGAAAGTTACAAAATTAGCGCTGTTAATGCTGTAATTTCACATGAGAAAAAAAGACAAAAAAATCCTTTCTGAAGTGTGAGTGAATCCCACACCTCCAGCTACTCTGCAGCATCCTTTCCGTGCCTCAGCACCCATCCACACTTACCACTGCTTTTCTTCCTGTTGCCAAGAGCAGAGAGGGAACTCAATGAACGTTTTGCAAGTGTACGTAACACCGGTTTGTTTGTTGTTGTTTTGGGGATTTTTGTTTGTTTGTTTGTTTTTTCCCTTTTAAGTCTCTGTGAGGTGACTCAGTTTTCTTTCCTGACTCCCCTTCTTTCAGCTCGCTCCTGTCCCATCCATGTTCGGGAGCTACAGCATGAAAGCACGAGTCAGGTAAGGGCAAATCCCGTCAGAGTGCACCCTGCCCGATTCCCCAAGTGAGTGCCTGTGGGGCCAGCAGGTCCATTCCCCTCAGAAATGTCGGTATTTTCTTAATATTATTAAGTTGGAAAGCCAAGGCTGGGGTGTGGAAACACCTAATAAAGTCTTGCGCCTTTTTTTTTTTTATGCCTTCTATCAGATCTCAAAACAGTGTATTTTAAAGCTGGGGGGGGGGGAGGAAAGGGGAAAGGCTTCCAACAAATGTTCTGGCCTTTTGCATTTTATCTTATGGACTTACAAAGAAGATGTATACAATCGCCTTTGTTTTTGACAGTTTAGGCTGACTTTTGTCACTCGTCACGCTACGGCTCAGGCTGCCCGGCCCTGCCGTTGCTCCTGGCCAGTCCCTCGGCCAGTGGCTCCCCGCCGCTGCCCCTGCGGGTGCGGGGCCGTCCCTCACACTCGCCCTTCTCCTGCCGCTCCCAGGGCAGCGCGCCGAGGCTTGGAAAGGCGGCTGCAACCACCGCCGGTGCTTCAGAAAAGCTGAATTTGGGATTTCAAGCACCCCACCTGCACGGAAGCGGCCCTACTCCCTGGCGGCTCGCCTGCCTGCTCCCGCTCCTATCGCCGCCGAGACAGGCCGGCCTCGCACGGCCGCCGCCCGCCCAGAGGGAAGCGGCCGGGCGCCCCGCCCCGCCGGCGGGAGGGGAGGGCGGGTTAGCGCAGTGCCCGCCGCGCAGCCCAGCGGGGCGGGAGGAGGGGGAGGAGGCGGCAGCTGTCGCCATCTCAGGCTGCCAGCGCGCGGATCGCGGCGCTGATCGCGACCGGAGGGGAGGGGTAGAGCCGGGCCGGCTGAGGCGCGAGGTGCAGGCCAGCGGGCAGCCCGGCCGGCCGGCCCTCAGGCGATGAGGAGCCGCAGCAACTCTGGGGTGCGCCTGGACGGCTACGCCCGCCTGGTCCAGCGGACCATCCTCTGCCACCAGGTGAGGGCAGCCGCCGCCACCGCGGGACGCCTGTCCGGGGCCCCGCGATGGGGCCAGTCGAGGCGCGAGGGGGAGGCGCGGGGGGCCTCCGGCGGAGCGGCTGGAGCTGCTGGGGCCGGCGACCGCAGCCCGGTTGCAAAAGGGGCACGGCGGGGCCGGTGGAAGAAAATTCCTCCTCTTCCCGGCGCACGGCCCGCTCTCCGTGCCGCCTCCCCTCCCCGGCTGAGGAGGAGCGCGGGGAGGGCTGAGGCGGTGCGGTGCTCGGGGTGCTCGCTGGCCGCCGGTGCGAACGCGTCTTGGGAGGTTTGTGGGAAACACAGCAAGTCTGAGCTTGCGGACAGTAATAGAACGTGTTCGTGGTCATATCGTACACACCCACCCGTTCTAACACTGCGTGGGTACGTGCCCATAACACCGTTTAGTCCCAGTAACAGGAGTCCCTGGCAGCCAGGGCCTCTGAAATATGTCTGTCAGCATCAGCCCGGTGTGAATGCGGGACGGAGCCGGCTTTGTGCGGTACGTGTGTACGGTGCCCGTCCGAGGGGTTCCCGTCCCCGACCTGCTCCTGGTGCCGCCTTGGTCTTCGCGGAGGAGCCTCTCCCGGTGTTAGGCTGCTTGGGCTGTGGCTTGTCAGGCAGCGCTGCCTGCATGTGTGAGCAGTAAAGGGGCGGAGAAGTCAGGGCTGGTAGGGAAAAACTGTGACCCACTCTGTGGTATTTGGCCAGCACGGATACATAGGCGTGTAGCATAGTGCCCCTGCTTGGTGTGCTTGCCTCACCTGGGCGGGCTCTGAGGATGGGCACTCGGCACGCTCTGCAGTGTCATGCTTCGGTTAAAACAGTCCAGTACGTACAGCAGGGTTTTTTGCACAAATCAGTTCCCAAATATACATAGCTGCTGAGAGTTACAAGAAACTGGAAAGCAGTGAAAGATGAGTTGAGGACGCAAATCCACTTAGATCAGTAATACTTTTGTCACTGGCTGTTGTTACAGGCCCAGACACCTGTGAATTAATGTTTGTGTACTAATTATTGTAAACTCATTAGAAACAAATGCAAGGACATGATATAAGTGGTCTGTGAAGATAATTTTGCTCTCTTGCTCTGCTGGGGTGTAGGAGATGCTTTGAGTTGTGCTCCTGTCTCTGCCTTTTGGCTGCAGGGTGACCTTGGACAAGTCACTTTGGCTTCCAGTGCCTGTCTTGATTTCCGTGTTTATAGGATGAGAATGCCAATAACAGCCTGCATTAAGAGAAGAGATGGGACCTCTGGGATCCAGAGATCAAACATGCTCCATGAAAGCTATGCCTTAATGTTATTGATGGGTAACAATAATAAAAAGAGTAGCTTAATGGCAATATAAGAGTTTATGCCAGTGACCCAGAAAATTGTAATTTCTATATACAGTGCTTGGATGCATGTTTATGACTCAGAGCTGCCTTTTTCATTAAGTGCTCGATGCTGGGGAGGGTTCAGATATGGGTGAAGGAGATAAGTAAATTTTCTTCTGAATATGGAAAGCAAGTCACAGGCTAGCAGCAGGGCAGAGGGACCACAATACCACAGGAGGGCCCACAGAGATGCTGCAAGACAGACTTCTAGATTTGTTTTCTCTATCTGTACTCTTTATGGTCTTCCACTGCAATAGACTGGAAATGTCCTGCTCAGCTGGGTAAAGAGATGCAGTGCTTTCTTGGGCAAGTTAGGGTGGTTGTCCTTGGGCCACATGCAACTTCATCTTGATTGGGAGCAGAATAACCTATGGTGGGCTGGGCTGATGCTTCACTGGTGGTGCCTTTCAGGATGGAGCCAGTGAGGGGAATTTAAACCACTGGGTTTCTCAGGAGCAGCCTGGCAGAAGAGCCAGGAGGCATTTAAGATGCCTCTGAGGTGCTGCTGCTTAGCACAGGAGTGATGTGCGAGTGTGACCTTGTACCTTTTATACACAAGTGTGCCAGCTGTTTTGACTTGGCACGTCAGCTGGTGTGCTCTGACGGAGGGCAGTAACGAGCTCCCTCTCATAAGGGTACAGCAAGAACACATAGTCTCCTCATGACATTTTGCATTGATAAGAAGGTGTTTAGTACACCAGGGGCCAGGTTTCTCAGTAGCAGCAATTGATCATATGTTCATTCCAATCACTCTAAATCAACATCATTTTAGAGGCAAATTTTAATTCGGAATACACGTGCTACCAGCAGACATGCATTCCAAGCACAAGTCCAGACCTCTCACTAGGACTGATAGTTTTTTGTATGCAGCACCTTGCTGGATTGAATCCATAGCAAACTATTTCATGTTTTGCAAGTGTTGCATTCTGCTGATCAGTCCCTGCAGCATGCATGTTGATAGGAACAGTGCTGTTAAAGGATGTACAAGGAGGCTAAGACCGAACTACTGGCTCCTGTGTTGTGCCCGTGCATCAGTTACACCAACCTGCTGTGGTGTGGGGTCTGCCAGCAATTGCGTGTGCCCCTGGGGATGGGGGACAGAGAGATGCTTCAATACTGTAGCTGAGAAAGCACTGAAGAGCATCACCAGAAGGCTGTTCTCAGCTGCTAGTTAATTTGAATTACATAGGAAAAAATGTGAATCTTAGTCCATAAAATAGCAAAACTTAACGTCTGTATACATAGTAAGTATTGCTAGGGTACTACAAGAGAAAAGCAGATGGAGCTGATAAGAGAAGCACATTTGGCATACATTTATCAGTAGCCCCAATTATTTTTTGTCTGGTTTCACACAAACAATCTATCTGCAGACTTTGCTAGAGTTTACCTCAGTTTTCATCTGACAGATGAGTGAAACAGATGCAAATTAAAGAGATTTTCAGCCAGATGCTAAAAGTAGGCTTACTTGTATTACTGCTCTGGTTAGAACCCTGCTATTTTGTGCTTGTGTTGTGAAGTTCGTGTTAGTGTCTAGTCCCTTGTAGGAGATTATGTTGAGTTTTAGGTTTTTTTGTCTCCAGACTAGCAAATAGACTTAAAAATAGGATTGGGCATGATACAACAGTTTAAAGTTTTAGTCCAGCAATCAGCTTTCTGTTGCAGTGCTCTCAGCTCACAAAGCCTGTGGGTACTGGCAAAATTCTTTGCTCTGTAGATATGTATGTGAAGTGATTCGCAGGATAAGACCCACTAGTCCAATTAGCAATCACTGTGTAGACATGATGCTTTGAAGTACTTGCTGAGCCAAAATCCCTTTGACAACTTTGGGGTTAAGCACACTCAATGTTTCTTCAGATTTTTTAGCACCTTGTAAGGGTTGTGCTTTTCATATGGTGTCAGCAGGTAACAAAAGAAAATAACTGTAGTGTTCAAGAGTAAACACCTTCTAAAACAAGGAAACAGACAAAACCCCAAAAATAAAAACACAAGGCATTCCTGTGTTCTCAATCCATGAGAGCCAGCCCTGGTGCACCCCAAGAGCTGGGACCTTCTTGTAGATGAAGCAAAGGCACTGAAATGGTGATGGCTGCCCTTGGATGTGTTTAATATGTCCTCTTCATGGTAGGTAGGTCCCTTCCTGGGGACTGAATGATCCTTAAAGTCTTGCACGGACCATTCTTCCAGAACTTCTGTCATGGTACCTGAAGGCATTTTTATTTTGGAGCTGGCCAGCCCAGCATGGAGGGTGGGGAAAAACAAAACAAAATGGTCATTTCTCAGGCATCAGAGCAATCTCTCAAGCCAGGGCTACAGGTATGTAGAAATTTGTTGTGCAACAGGAGGAGGGAAACAAAGTACACTTTACAAATACTGGGGATATGCGGTCTGCCGTTCAGGATCCTGGTTTTTGCCGTGCAGGCGCAGTGCTGAACTGGGAGTGGGGGTCTCCTTTTTTTACTCACTCACTTGTTCTTCTTCTATTACTCCTTGGTTTGACTTTTCAAGTTCAGAAAGAAGTTTTCTAAGCTCTTTGGGTTCGTATGTGCTACTAATAGAGGAGTAGGTGGTCCTGCTGTTGTGATCTGGTTTGTGGAGACCGTGCTGCTGAGTGACTGTTTCAGCTGAACCACGCGTTTCTGCTCTCAGTGAGCCGCGGCATGTCGCTGCATTTAAACTGTAACCATGGCACTGACTGTGCCCTGTCATGAGTGCCAGGCTGTCACCTTCGTCTTGTTCAGTTGTCACATGCAAAGCCCAGGAAACTGTAACTGAAGCTCCTCCCCCTCAAAACTTCTTGAAAATAACTACAGAAGGACTTGAGTGAACCAGCATGTGGCAGAAAGGAGAAGCTGATTAATGTATTCTTTTTAATTTTACTTATCTTTATTGTTGTAATTTTTGTCCCTTGTCACACCAGCCTTGGCAACACCTTCGGTCTTCGTTCGCTGAAATTTGCTGTAAAGGCTTGATTTGATTGAAAGCTCTATTGATTTTTTTCCTTTTTTTTTTTTTTTTTTGTAATGAAGAATGTATGGCTAAAAAAGATTGTCTTAAAATGATAATGAAGTGATGGGAATTAGTGATGAAATGAAAAATTTAATGGAGTATTTGGGATGCAGGAGACTACTCAGTGTGCTAGTTTTCAGGCTTTTCAACACCATCTTTCTGTCCATTTTCCAAAGGAGGATATAAAAAACTCTGCATGCATTCATGCTTTAGCTGTCATAAACCAAGCAGGTAAATAAATAGAAAGACTTTTTTAATTTCCTAGAAGGGAAGTAGCAGTGTTTTCTTACTTCCTCAAGATTATGCCATGGACCAGTTGCATAGAGAAGAGTAGATCCCAGACTCAGTTTCTAATGTTCATTCACTACCCTCCTTTCCTTACGTTTATGTGGCATTTAAATTCCTATTTGCTCAATGTGTTTCAGGTTTTACTCAGTGACTTTGCTAATAATCCTATGTGGATGCTCAGCTGGATGCTATAAGTTTTATATACTGAAGTGTTTAAAGAAATTTTGCATTTAATTTGTGTGAGTTTGGGAGAGAAAGGTGAGACCCTCACTTCTGTTGCAAAATTATGAGGAGCCTCAGTGTGCAATCAGTGTGAAATCATTTTGGCTCTCTCTTGTTCTTTGATATGGAAAGGTGGGATTTCAAGTAGTAATGTTTGTTCTTTATTCCTTCCTGCATGGTTAGAACCCAGTTACAGGGCTACTTTCGGCTGGTACGGACCACAAGGATGCTTGGGTACGGGACAACATCTACAGCATCCTGGCCGTGTGGGGGCTGGGGATGGCTTATCGGAAGAACGCAGACCGGGATGAGGATAAGGCCAAAGCCTACGAACTCGAGCAGGTATTTCAGAGTTTGGTGTAAACCAACATGCTGTTTGGGTTTTTTTTCCTATGGTAGTGGTTTGGAATGGTGTGTTCACATCGCTGCTATGTCTAGGTCTGGCAGGGTTTTCCCAGCTCGGAGTACGTGTCTTGTTCCTATTGCAGTCAGTGTCCGTGCAGCACATGGTGTACAGTGTTCCTGGCAGCCTTCCAGCAAGCAAGATGTGGAGAACTGTGGCAGAGAGGCTGACATCTGAATTAAAATATAAACAAAACAAATACATCTAGGAATCAAACTTCCAATGGTTGGCTGATTGCTGAAAATTAAGCTTTTGAGAGATTTTGTGCCCAGATTTACAAGCTTCTGATTAAACCTTGAGATCCCTTATGAGATGCATTATGGAGCAGAAAATCAAACCCAGGTCACTTGGATCCCAGGGTAGCAATTTATCTGCCAGATCATTTTTCCCCATAAGGAGAGGCGTGCCATTTAAAGTAGCAGTCTTTCAAAGTTGCACATGGTGTATAGATGTGTTTGCTCAAACCAGACATATCTCATACTGGCAACAATCTCCATACTGGTAAGACTCATGTGCTGGAGGGTTGGAAGGGGAGGTAACTCACACAGTTAGCTTCTATAATCTGCAGCTGGGGCAGTGGGTATTGGAAGTAAGAGCATAGAGGTGGGTTACATAGGGAAGTGAGGGAGTGCTGATGTCAGTGTTCTGCTGTTATTTTGGAGGCACTGGGTAAATTTTATGCTGACATGTACTGCTCTAACCATGGAGATCTGTGGTGACTGAATAACCTTGACTCAGTTTGCGTGGTTGTATTTTGAGCCTATAATAATTTTTGGACAAAAAGGTGGGGTTGGTTTCTTCATTTAAGGCAAGATCTTATGCTTCTCTCTATGCACTACAGGCCCTTTCTTTACATTAGTCATCTGCTTTCTGTTGTACTGTATAAAGAGGAGAAGCAGCTCCACAGGTTTTCTAGTCATGTCAATGTCTTGCAGTCACCTCCCAGTGTTCTCTGGATCTGTCACTCTAAAAATCATCATCATTATTATTCTTACAAGACATAACATTCTTCTTACTTCCCTAGCTGGATAGAAAGACCACAGAGAGTTGCTCCACTGTTTAGATAGGGCCTTTGGGAAAAGGTATATTCTCCTAGAGAGGGACGTGGGAATAAAAATCAACCAGTATATTAACAAAAAAGGGCATGTAATGCGTTTTTTTACCTTTGGCAGGGTGTTAGTATGGGGTGTGAACTTTGGCACTTCTGAATGTTGTTTGTAACAGCTGCTGAGGCTGGCCCTGTGAGGGTGTCACTGGTCTGTTTTGTTCCTGCAGAATGTTGTGAAGCTGATGCGGGGACTCTTACAGTGCATGATGAGACAGGTAATGTCATGGGTATGAGTTTAATGTATTTCTTACATCGTTTTGGTAGAGTGATTTTTTTTTATCTTACTTGCAGCTTTTTGAGGTTGTGCTTGTAGTAAATAAGGTTTGCCTTTGCAAGCTGATTTTCACCAACACGCATACCTGCAACTAGGATCTGAACTCACTGAGGTAATTTCATCTTATTCTTTCCGAAAGAGATGTGGATTTAGCTGGAGCCTAAAGTTAGAGTGGTGTTCAAGCACTGTGATCAATCAGAACACACTGAAGTGAGGTAGCAGGAATTAGGACCTCAAGTTTCTCCTCCTCTAAGAAAAGTTGTTCATTTTGAAATAGTTTGGAGAATTTATTCTGAAATGTTTCAGATTTTAGGTTTGTGGTGTTTTTTAGGTAGATAAGGTAGAGAAGTTCAAACACACACAGAGTACAAAAGACTGCCTACATGCCAAGTATAACTCTGCAACTTGTGCCACGGTGGTTGGGGACGACCAGTGGGGACATCTACAAGTGGATGCAACTTCCCTTTACTTGCTGTTCTTGGCACAGATGACGGCATCAGGTAAGCAGAAGATATTTTAGCCTTGACTGTTGTTGCAGTCTTCTTCTGTTCTAGCTTTCATTTAAAAAGGAAGAAAAGATGTTAACTAGCTTCAAAGACCTTTACATAATTATTACTCAGAAGAAAGTAATACTTCACAGGAAAAGAGATGTGACTTAGTTAGGATTTCATGTTTATAGTAACTGGCAGTGTCCATTCCCTTGATGTTTGTTGGCATACAAATGCGTGAGATATTCAGAGACATGTCAAAGAAGAGTTTTGTGTTTGAAGACTACGGGCATCCTGATAGACAACCAGGTTTCTTCAGAGTGGAAACATTGAGTCAGGTGCCACTAGTGCCATCCGTGCTCTTCTTGCTGGCACTATTTTATCTTGTGCTCTTCTCAACTGAACTCCTCCTATGAGGGTAAAGATTTATTTCTTTACCTGTTTTTCTGTCCTCAGAGCACCTTGCAGTTGACCCCTGTGGAGCAGGCACCTGGTCATCCTGGTGGTCCTTCAACAGAGCACTAAGTGGGTGGAGGGGTGGGGAGCTGCAGGAATTGGGTTGCAACACTTGAGAGCCAGAGCTGGCTCAGATGTCTCTGCTTTGTACCCACCGTGTCCGAATGCCCCGCTCACAGGGGTGGGCTTTGGTTGGTGTTTGAAACAGTATGTATTGGTGGCATTTGAAGTGTTTTATCAGCAGCGAGTATTGAGGCTTGCTGCCTGATCTTTTGAAATCAGCATGAGTTTTTCAATTGATTTCAGAAAGCAGTAGTTGGTAGCAAATAAACAAAAGCATGAAACTCACTGAAGAGTAAATATTTCAGTTCTAATACAGTGTAATTACTCTCTTCTGTTCTTTTAATCAGGGTTACGTATTATCTTCACCCTCGATGAAGTTACTTTTATTCAGAATCTTGTTTTTTACATAGAAGCGGCCTACAAAGTTGCTGTAAGTAGCTATTGATATGTAAATTGCATGAACACTGCTCAGATCTGGGTGGAAAATTATTTACTAATGGAGAAGGAAAATACAGACGTCTGTCGATGAGAAGATATCGGCACTTGTCAGTACTTGACATTGTGAGCAGCATCTTTGGAGATGGTGGGAGGGCTGTGGAGGATTTACTGCTGCCTGAGTGAGGTATACTTGTTCTATTATAATAATAGGTTTTCTCTATTGATAATTAATAATATTTCCTGATGTCTCATTAAAATCTTATGGGCCTTTCTAAAAAGAGCAAAGTGTTAGCAAAATTTTTGGAAAGTGACAAGTTGAAAGGGCACAGGGAGAAGCATGCACAGGGGGAAGGATAAATGGCTTTCTGTGTTCTGTGAAGACAGTGGTTTGTGACTGTAGACCTGATCCTGCTGAGGTGTATTTCTGTGTGCTGCTCTTTAAACATGAAGAGAGGCTCTTTGGAGTCTTGGAGCCTTTTTCTTTTCTTTCCTTTTTCCTTTTTTTTCCTTTTTCCTTTTTCCTTTTTTTTCCTTTTTCCTTTTTCCTTTTTTTTCCTTTTTCCTTTTTCCTTTTTCCTTTTTCCTTTTTCCTTTTTCCTTTTTCCTTTTTCCTTTTTCCTTTTTCCTTTTTCCTTTTTCACTAATTTCATGCAGGGGTCTGGTTTTGTTGTGGGGTGAGGGAGGACAACATTGGTTTTGTATATAATCATGACAATTCTTTCTTGATTATGTTGTTGCAGGATTATGGAATTTGGGAACGTGGTGATAAGACAAACCAGGGCATCCCTGAACTGAACGCAAGCTCCGTAGGGATGGCCAAAGTGAGAATATCTTCCTGGCACCTCCTTCTCGGCTCTTCTGTCGTGCTGAAGGGCTCTGCCCAGCCTGATGGCTTCCTTTGCGTAGTGTTCTTGGCCACCACGATGGTTAACTGATTGTATAAGAATTTTTGTTTGGGTGTGAGTGAGTATTTTTTAGTGTAAAATCCTTGTGATAATGGCTTTCATTGAAGGACCTCAGCACCGTTGTTCCAGGGATCACAAGAAGGGTCCCAGGTTCATCGAGCCATGAATCTGATAAGATTCCGTGAGATGCAGTCTCATAGAGCAGCCTCTGGTTTTCTGTCCCTCTTTCTTAGTTCTCCAGCCCCAGTATTGTCTGTGATGTTTTCATGGTAAGATTAAGTCAGATGTAAATTCTGTAAAACAGCAGAATATCAATCTAAGAAATTATTCACAAGTAATTTAGAGAGAAAAATTAGTAAAGATGTACTTAAAAGGAAGTGGATATTTCTGGTTCCCCCACAACACAAGGTCATGGAGATACTAAATGAAGCTCAGAAGGCCATAAATGTAAATGTGTGATTGACAGCTACCTTTTTACTTGTTGTCTGGCGGTCTAACAGAAGCCAAATATCGCTAAAGCCAAAGGTGTAGTTGCATTTCAGCAGGATTTATTCGTTACTAAGATCTTATGTGACTGCGAGAGGGAGAAACTGCTGGTCTTGGCCACACTTTGGTCAAAGAGTGATGGGGCAGTGTCCATGGGGGAGGTTATTCCTTAGCTGTGCAGTGTGAGATCTGTTGCACTGACAGTCTGGCGAGGGTTGCTGTGGTCTCTGCACAACTTCTGGGCGTGTTGATGTCAGGACAGTCTGCAGGACTCACTGCACAGGTTTGCTTCTCCGTGGCTCTGCATACAGTAAAAGTGCTGTTCGGACTGAGAACTGTGGAGGACCATGCTGGAGGCCCTGCTGCAGAGGGTGAGGTAGATGCTACTCTTTTAAATCTGCCTTGGGAATTCTCCCTCTTAATATTTCTGTCCTGTATCTGCTTTGTGTGGCTGCCCATGGCAGCAGCGCAGCACAGAGCGTGTGCCTTTGAGTGGATCTCAGTGCCTTTTCTGCATCATTAAGACTGCTCATGGTCCTGGCTGTCAGTTCCCCAGTGGGGCTTTCTGCTGCCATCAGGAACATCTGCTGCTCTAGGGCTTCACTAGAAAGAGGGGCTCTGCAGTGCCAGTAAAACCATGTTTGTGTTGGAAGAAGAAAAAGGCCCTTGGCCCACTGCAGAGAGATAAGGCAAGCTGCGCTGAGCAACCCTCCCTTTGTCAGAGGCTGATGTTACCGTGAAGCTGCAAGACAAAAATGGGCCCAGAGCAACACTCGGTGCTGCTGCAACCCTGTGAATATGCATTTCAGGAGAAGGCTTTGCTAGCCTGGATTTGACTGTCTGGTCCTTTCTCTCTTCCAGCCACATTCCTTGTGTGGTGCTGCACACTCCACTTGAAAGCCAGGTTTTGTAGCCTGCTGGGTTAAAGTAGGAGAGCTCAAATGGACTCAGTGATTGAGCTGCTAATGTCTTCACTAGGCAAAGGGATTATGGCCAAGGGGTATGAGATGCAGTGATTCATCTGTTGATGTGGAACATGCTGTGCCTCAGCTGGCTGTGGAGAGAGCAGACATCTCATTTCTCTTTCCCTTGGGAAGTGATAGTGTCAGAGATGGCCATGCTCTCTTCTCTGGGCACTGCTCTCTGCTGATTCTGGGGTGCCTTGAACAAGCCTTCCTCTTTGAACAGACCTTCAGGCAGGAGGAGTGAAAGGCCACTGAACCTGGGGGTTATTTTGGAATATAGTACAGGAGAAGCATTTATTAGCAAGTACTTTAGAAGTGATCTCAGTGAAAGCCCTGCATTGCCTTTAAATTTTAAGATGAGACACCAACACATGTCTTCTGTATCCTATGAGTGGAAAGACAGAAATATTTACTTTTTCTAAAATAATGCCAAGGTTTCCTTTAAAGATGAAAAATGTCTGTGAAGCAAACTTCTGTCTTATGTAATTTTCTTCAAAGGGTAGTCACAGGTGCTAGAGTGTATACTTGACTTAAGAGGCATTTAATGGTTTGGGGTTTGTTTGGATTTTTTTGAAGGCTGCTTTGGAAGCAATTGATGAACTAGATCTTTTTGGAGCTCATGGAGGACACAAATCAGTGATTCATGTTCTTCCTGATGAAGTAGAACATTGTCAGGTAAAAATTAGTCTTCTGTTTCTTTTGCTAGGGGAAAACCCAACACCCTCTCGCTTTTGTTTGTAAATTAGATGTTGATTAACTGAACCAAGAACTTAATGTCATAAGCATGGCTTCAGACTATGCTATTCACCCTGTTTCTAGTAGATCATGTGAAAGTGAGTGGTGTGAAACATTCTTGTATTAACTCAGTTAAAAATAATTATGCAGTGAGTTCTCTGTCAGTTTGCAAATAGTATAGTCTATTGCATTTGCACTTGACATAGTCTTTGGAAGTAGGTAAATTGTTTTACATCCCTCTCTCCTCTGTTCCTGTTTTGCTCAGTCTATACTATACTCCATGTTGCCAAGGGCATCCACGTCAAAGGAGATCGATGCTGGCCTTCTCTCTATTATTTCTTACCCGGCTTTTGCAGTGGAAGATCTAAACCTTGTTAACGTGACCAAGAGTGAAATCATATCCAAATTGCAGGTAAGGATTTCCTTTATTTTTATTTTCCAGAGGGAAAGAGAAGCAAAACCTCCCTTTCTTAACCGAAAATCCTCATTAAACAAACTTTGCCAGACTTGATGCATCTGTGCATGGAAGAGAGGCGGGAAAATCCCGAAGTAACACTTAAACTCAGCGTATGCTTTTGTGCTGGTGTTAGTCTGTGGGGAGGAACAGTGTGTGAAGTTTTCTACAATCTTGTCTGTTTTTACAGGGCCGCTATGGCTGCTGTCGCTTCCTCCGAGATGGTTACAAGACGCCCAGAGAGGTGCTTCTGATACCTATTTCCAGTAGACGTTAGGAAGAATTTTATGTCCCGTTTGTAGCCATTTTTTGTCTCATTTACATGAAGGGGTGAAGTTCTGTAGCACTGTTAAGGCATCTTAGTACATTTGGAGGTAATCCAGGTATCCACCCTGGAAATGACACGTATCTGAAGGAGACGCAGGGTTTGAAAACCAGTTATTAAGGACAGAACGTAATTTGTAAGTCTGTAAGGAATGAAGCTTTAGATATGCTTATGATGTCTAAGGGGAAGTGGTGCCTCTGAGGCATCCCAAAATATCTTTGAACTCGGGCAGAGCCAGGAGTATTTGGGTGACACCTAGATTCTGAGACTGGGAAGGGTTGATTTGTCAGAGGAATGATCAAGTGAGTTTGAGACTGAATGTGAAAAAGAAGTCAAAAGGCTGCATGGAAACTATTTCCAGTGTTTTTATTGATTTTCTGGGCTTAATTACTTGTATAAAATAGGCTTCCATTATGATTGGGATATGAGTGACTAATTTAGCACTGTGACTAAAGAAGCATGATTGAATTTCTAGGATCCAAGGAGGCTGCACTATGATCCTGCTGAGCTCAAGCTCTTTGAGAATATTGAATGTGAGTGGCCGGTGTTCTGGACATACTTCCTAATTGATGGAGTATTTAATGAGGACAAAATTCAGGTGAGGAAAGAAGAAATTACTTTCAATGGAAATGCAAAGCCATTTAGCCACAGTATTCTGTAGCTTTGTTCCATGTTTGTTTTGGGTATCAGCTGGACACCCCATCAGCAGGGTGGGAGTAGTCTTCAGCCAATCGCACCTTCCTGGGGAGTTCATCACATGGCAGAGGCTGTGGTGTTGAGCACACTGGGACTTTGTTGCACTCTCTCTACTAGGTTGAGTGGCTCTGTTAGCTGATGTGGTCAAACTGGGCTGAACATGATTTATTTGCCTGGTTCTGTCTTACCACCAACCTTGATGCCTCTTTTCCTGTTACTTCAGGATGAGACCAGCTTCTTTTTCCCACAACCTGTGTGGCTTGGCTGCTGAAAACAAGGTTCATAGTACTTTCAGTCTTTTCATACATTCAGGGAGATTGGGGCTCGATTATGAGGAGCCATTTCATTTTCACTACTTCCCTAAGTTACTTCATGCCTTTACTGTGTCAAGCATGCAGTGATCAGGGGAGCTAAATTGGCTGTAGCCCTCCAGAGACTATGGTGGCACCTGGAGAGTATTGGTGAATTAAAGAGCAACAAGTAGCCAGGACTAAATGTGTTCATACCAAGACTTCTGTAGATTGGTGGCTTGAAGGAAGTAAAAAATACCAGTGATTTTAAGTTGCCTGGTATGCAGAGGGATGGGAGATTGCTAAACATAATCCCTAAAAATAAAATGGTGTTGGAAACAAAACAGAATTTCAGACCAAAAAGCCCTCTTTCTGTACCAGATATTGTAAATCAAGTGAAATACTTACTGACACCAGAAATGTAAGTTGCTTTCCTGGACACAGTAAAAATAGTCTGGTGGAGAGAAATGGCATTATTTCCTGAGGGGGGAAATCAGAAAGTTTACTAAAACTTCAGTCATGTCAGTAAAATACCACTTCACAAAGCGGTTTCTAGACCTTAGTTGGATTATCCAGGTTGGTGTGTACCTGGTGGCCTTTGTGATGTGCAGATGGGCTGTGCTAGGGCATGGTCAGACTGAGCAGTTGCTCTCAGTTCCCACCATTTAAACATAGCTGCCTGAGTCAGTGAGACACTCAGGCGAGTGTCTGGTCTTCCTCAATTACTGCTGCAAACAACTGCAATAGTAGTATTTGTTAGAAAAATAAGCACCCTGAGGACTCAAAAAGGGTGGAGAAGTACGGGGTACTGGAAATGTCAGTGTACCATAAGAGGAACCTCAGCTTGCCTGTACCGCTGTACTCAGGAAGGGGTAGCAGAAGTAGGATTTCAGAGGCAGGTGCTGGTAGTGCTTGGAAACAGCTTCCCTGTAAGTAAAAACTTGTAATGGAATAGTTAAGAAATGGAACAAAGTAAGGGATATGGTAAGAGGAATCTTAAATTCCTTTGGTTTGTATCATTCTGGTATTCCTGTTCATAATACATTGTCTAACACACAAGAACAAGAGGATTTTCTGTTCAGTTAACTTAGGTATTTTTAAACAGATTACATCTATTTTAAGTTTTCCATGGGGCAAATTTTTAAGCAAATGTGTTAAGAGAAACTGATTTCCCACTCCTGCAAAGCAGAATTCAGCAAATCATAGACAAATGTGCGTGGTAGAAAGGTAACACTGTGTATGCCTTATACTTTTAGGGATATTGACAGTCCTGACATCTATTTCACTGCATCATCCATTGCAGACTTCATGTAGGATTTGTTCCAGTGACTTCTTGATAGGAATACGTTAGAAGTTTCTGAGGCTGATAATGTTGAGATGCTGGAATAGTTTCTGAGAATTTGAACCTTCCATCAGCAAGTCATGATTCCCCCTCCTCCCTTTTTTTTTTTTTAATGAACTTTCAGCAGAAAAGTGCCACTGGAAAGTACTAAAACTTTAATTGTACTGTTTTGTTTTGCTGACTGCAATGTGAATTCTTGCTCTCTTTTAAAAATATTTCCAGGTGCAAGAGTATAGAGAGGCTCTGGAAGGAATACTTATTAGAGAGAAGAACGGAATAGTGCTAATGCCTGAACTGTATGCAGTCCCTCCAGAAAAGGTATTGTGAAAATGCAGCATCCACCTAAGTGTGTAAATATAGATATCAAGATGAATATCAGTTTTATAGTTTTCCTGTAGGTGATAAATCTAAACCAGCAATTAAAAAAAAAAGAGTACTGCACATTATTAAAAATAAAGAGACCTCTCACAGCTCCTGCTGAGAAATGGTAAGCTTTAGGCTTCCAAGTTGTCACACTTTTTACTTGGGAATCTGGGTGCCAGCAGAAATATTAGAGCAGGTCTAAAGTTTTAAATCCTCATAGCAAGACATATATTTAAGAAGTGCTGATGCTGACTTAGGAACTGAAACTCAAAGAAGAAATAAACCATAGATTGTCCTGCCTGTCTAGTCTCTTGATTGATAGTGCTCTTTCTTTTTCAGAGCTTGTGTGTGAGGGAGAAAGAGTTTTCAGAGGGATTAGGATTTGGGATGGGTGTTTGGTTTGTTTTGTTTGTTGTTTTTTTTCTTTTCCCCTCCATCTTTGCAGCCTTAAAAGTAAAACCAAGAGATCTGGATGTCTGTAATAATGGCAGGTTAGAAAAGGTAGATGATTGATAGACCATATTTTTTCAAATACTTCCGTGTTATTGATTGTTCTTCAGAACTTTAGACTAATTTTTCTTGCTTATGTGTTTGTTTTCAGGTGGATGAGGAGTATGAAAATCCTCACTCAGTGGATCGTGTCCCAGTGGGAAAGTTGCCTCATCTTTGGGGCCAATCATTGTATATCCTTAGCTGCCTATTAGCAGAGGTAATTGTTTCTTGGATAGTAGGTGAGCTTGTATTTCATTTTGTTTTGAGATAGCTTGGGCTTTAAGTACAATTTGGTTGACAGGTAGGGGACAGTGTGTTCTGCAGTAGAAACATGTATGTGAACCATGGAGGTTCTGACTCTGAGACTCTGAGCTTTCAGGAGCTTTTTTGTTGGAATATAGATATGCAATTGTCTGTTTTTAATCAAGCTGAATAAATTTTCAGATGGACTGGATATGTGGTTAGGCTAGAGGAATATACCCAGGCTGACCTGGCTGTCCCAGAGATAGGCTTTTGCACTGTTTCAGCTCCACTACACTGTGCCTTACTCTGTGGCATAAGATGCCTATGGAGTTGTCCCGTATTAGCCATGGACTTGTTAAAGGAACCATTTAATATCTCTGTGGAGCTACAGAAAAATTACTGGCCTGATGAAATTGTGTCAGTTGCAGCAACTCTAAAATAGGAAATATGGATGTACAGATTGTGTCAGTCATAACCATTTTCTTGTTCTGAAAAATATGGCAGCCATTGTTTTTATTGAATGTACTGCTTAGTGGATGGGTTAGAGAAACCAGACTTTCAGTCCTGCTCTCCTGTTAAAGTATCAAAAATGGTTAAGATTTCTCCTAGATGTCATCAGAAGCCTTTTACTTAAATTTTGTTTGTTTCCTTTCTTTTTTCTTTTGCATTTATTCTAGGGATTTCTTGCTCCAGGTGAAATTGATCCTTTAAACAGGAGATTTTCTACTGGATTTAAACCTGATGTTGTGGTACAAGGTAGGGGAGTTTTTTGAACATTCTGGGTGAATTGGATTGTGTGATGGCCAAGTCCTTATGTACAGGAGAGAAGACAGACATGTTTAAAAAAATGTGGATTTTGCATGGGACGTGGATGCTTTGTGTTGCTGTGAGAAGGAAAAAGGGGTTGCTTGCCTAGCTGCCATTTTCCTGGAGGGAAAAATCATGTTTAACAAACTTTTAAAACACTACTTGTTAAAATTTTAAGACTGGTCAGGGACCAGAGAGTGGCAAACTTAATCTTGTGGTGATAAGGAAAACCTTGGTGGATTCTAGCAAGAAAGGGCAGGAGACCAGTTAGTTTAGTTCAGTTTCTGTGCAGCCACTTTTCAGAGGACTCAGAGAGCACTGAGTGGGGAGGATCTCTGTACACAGAAGTGAGACAGCCTGACTTACAGGTGTCCTTTGGCTGCTGCAGGGGAGTGGCTTCTTATGTCAATGCAGGAACAGCCAAAATCAGAAAATGAAGCAGCAGGTGGACACCAGCTGGTCAGGACCTCAAGGCTTTTCAAGGGCCTGTATGGCTGTGGAAAAGCAACCAGCTCATTTATCAGGAGCAGCCTTGGTCAATGATACTGCAATGTGGACAGGTGCTTGTTTACCCCCTGTTGGTATCCCACAGGGGTGGTATTTTGCTATTCTGAAGTGCTTAATTTCTAGTAGAAGTATAAATGTTTGCTTTTTTTTTTAGCATTCTTTGACAAGTATTTCTAATGCAAAGAGGAATACTGAATTATTAGTTCCAAACCAATAAGCCAACTAACATGGGCAAAACCTCAAACAAGACATGACTTTGGATCAAAGCCTGGATTATAAACTCCTCTGATTTTGAGACTTTTTCTTCCCTACCTGTGCCATTTTATGACCTCTGTAACTTTTATTGCTATATAGATAACAGCATCTGTTCCCCATTGACTTGGCTGTGTTGCTATGGTGTGCTGTATTAAAACAATGAAGATTTTCAAATTGGGTTTCCCCTTGTTTTATGGGGGAAAAGCACCATCTACTGAAACAGACTGCATGATCCAAACTAGTGGTATTGAAAGAAATCAGAAGAAACTGCTTTGAGCAGGAGGTTGGAGGAGAGACCTCATGACAACTCTTCCAACTTGAATTATCCTGTGGTCCAAAGTGGACAAGAATGGCAAGATGTTTTGAGAGGCAGAGAGCCAAAAGCTGTTTGACATCCTCTTACAATCCCTTTTGATCTCACAGGCTCATAAATTAAGAAAGAAGCGAAGCCTTTGTGCGTTTTAAGTCAACTATGCAGTAGTTGAGGGGTGACAGTAGAGAGAGTCAGTTAAAAAGAGACAAACTTTGTTTCTTACTAGTGTTTTTGTTTTCTGTTGTGCAGTAACTGTTTTGGCAGAATCTAATCAAATTAAGAATCTCTTGCAAGACCATGGAATCAATGTTCAGAGCATTGCTGATATCCATCCGCTCAGAGTGCAGCCAGCTCGCATCTTGAGTAACCTCTACAGTATGCTGGGTAGGTGTTTGAACAGGGAAACCTCTCTCTGCTGCTCTGCAAGGTATTTTTAAGGGTGATGTTCTGGTTTTGTTTTTATTACTTCATACAGTCTCCATTTCTTTGATTTGAAAAAAATGCATTCATGTGAAGCCTAACAAAATTAGAACTTCAGTCTCAAACAAGGAACTCCAACATGAGAAAAAAAATTGCCTCATTAGAAAAGGTGACCAAAATGTAAGTTTTCATCTACCCTTGGAGTCAGGCAGAACTGACTCTTTTTATCCTGCAGAACTACTTCCCCAGAGAAACTGACTTTAGTTGTTGTGGTTTTTGTTGTGGGGTTTTTTTGTTGGATTTTTTTTTTTGTCTTTTTAACAGGAAGTTTTTTGGGAGCATCCAGAATAACAGGACTTTCAAATAAGTCTTACCAAGTGTGCCCTTTACACGGAGAAAGGAGATTGCATATGCTGCAATTCATATTCATCAAAGAATTCATCTTTTTATCACAAAGAACTTTTAACAAATTAAACATTTACAGGGCTCTGCTGAAGCTTACATTTATTTCATAATAATTCATAATAGCTTTCTTTCACTACTGGGGGCGAGTAGGATGATTTGACACACTGGTGTATTGTTTTTAACAGTGACTTCTTTGGGAATGTTCACAGCGGTATTTTTTCAGGCACGTGATTGTTTGGCTCATATTCCTTGGCACACAGATTCAAGGGAGCTTCTGGCTGCTGGAGCAAAGAGAGCAGTGTGGATCGGTCACTAATAAGCTCTACTGAGAAAAGTAAAGCTTATTAGCCTGGTGAAAAGAATGAAGATCTGTGTTTGTGTTTGTACTTTGTATATGGTTTTAGCCTTCTGTTGGCAAGAGTTTTTAAGGTTCTGTGGTGAAAGCACTGTAATTTCTGTTGTATGTTGATGGCCTTGTTTATGAAAGAGCATACCTCCTGTCGTTGGTGGGGAAGCTTTGGATGCCAAGCAGTGACTATAATTAAAAGACCTGATCCCATGGTCAGCGTAGCCAAAATTTTATTTTTAATCAGGCCTTGGAAGAACTCTATCTATTATACTGGTGGTTGCTACAAAACAGACCAGTCTGTAGCATCTAACTCTGTTATCTGTCTTCTGCCTTGCTGATACGAATGAAGTAGATCTCCTTGTCTAAAATGGCTGTTGTGGCAAACCACACAGGAAATGTTAGGTGAAACTTTATTTTCTTTCTCTTTTCTTTACAGGCCGGAACACAAACATGAAATTAAGTGGACGGCCACACCGACATATTGGAGTGTTAGGCACCTCCAAGCTGTATGTGATAAGAAATCAAATATTTACTTTTACCCCTCAGGTGAGCATGTGAATCTGGCAGGGAAATCACTGCTTACTTAATGGCTAATCATTAGTGAAGCACTTTGCTTTTACATGCTGTCACTCTGCTTAGGTAGAGCAGGGCTGATAAAGCAGATATGCTTTGTTTTGTGGGATTTTTAAGAGCATTGGATGATACAGCATTGGATGGTAGGAGTGCTGATAAATGTCTCTTCCTTCATGAAGAGTCTGGCTTCTTTGGCTTCTAACTTAGGAGAATGCAGCAAATCAATAGTACAAAGCTGTTAGTGATCTCTGCCCAAACCAGCATTCTAGCTAATTAAATAGTTTCTCCAGAATTAGGTCACTTAATATACCTTTCTATTGATAGCTTTGATGGACATTTTAGTTTCACTTAAGTGTGCCAAGTACTGTAGCCCCCAAGAGACTAAGATATAGTCTTTTCATTATATTGTTGAAAGGGTCAGTAATGCTGAGAAAGGGATGTTCTGACTTTGTTTTCTGTTTAGTACCTTTTTCAATGTAGATGGAACTTTGAATCCTCCCAGTAATAATGGCTCATATTTCTACATTTAATGAAGTATGATGCACTTACTTCTGGAGACTTATTCTAGCAGTTGTTAACTAGAAGGCCAAGAGGTCCCCTACTCTAAATATGTGCAGATGGAGCAGGATGAAGAATGCTCACACCCTCCTAAATAGATGTTTGACTAAGATAGTCTTTAAATTCCAGTGGAAGACATTAAATGGACTCCACAGATGGCTTCTGCAGTGCTTCATGATGTCCAAACAACATCAGGTTTACTGCAAATAATGTGGCTTCCTTCCCATTCTTCCCTGTCACTTGATCACAAGCAGCTTTGTAACATGTTATTTATTTGTTGTGTAGTTCCCCCACACCAATTTTCACTTTTACAAAGTAGGGAAAATTCCTTAGAGTCATTATTTTTTTCAAAATATTTCTTTGTCCACATCTTACTGTGTAACTAGGGCCTAGTATTCCAGCTGAAATCTTGCCATATATCAAGTATGCACATAATATATTCCAAAATGGCATTTATCTTTGCATCAGCATCACACTGATCCTGCTTACTCCTTGTTTGACTAAAATCTCCATAACATTTTCCGTTGTACTGTGTAGCTAGATATTTCCCCCTGACTTTTTTGGGGGAGGTGGAATTAATGTTTAATTTCACCTTCCTGAGATTAGCAGTTAACTCATCTGTGTTGATTTTGAGTAATGTCTACAAATTTTGTGGTTTTGTAGTTTGTATTTCATCCTGTTCTCTAATGAAAAAATTGATTAGGTGTGGGGCAAAGGCTGACCCCATTTAGATAGCCTCTCATTCTGAGCAATGGTTAATAACTACCTTTTGAGAACAATTTTTCAAGCAGTTCCACCTCCTCAGATTTTTTTTCTTCAGCTCACCAGAGTGAAAATTTGCAAAAGTTGAGAGATGTCAGCCACTTTTTTGTACCTATCATCTAGCTGCTTCCAAAGAAGGAAATTGGACTGGTTTGCTGAGATTGGTTTTTTATATGACTGTTTGGCCATCTTTACAATTTTGTAATTATCTGAGCAGTCTCAAATTGGCTTTGTTTTCCTGTGCTTTCACGCACTGAAATTGGCTTGACTGGTCTATGTTATCCTGGCTCTTCCTTTTTAAAGATGGGCAGTGTGTTTGCTTGTCTCTGGATTTCTGGAACTTACTCTTCCTGAGATATCAGAACTGATTGTGAGTGGCTCAGGGATTGTTTTGGCTAGTTCCTTAAGTTATGTGAAGTAATTTCTCTGGTCTTTGACAGCTCGAATGTACGTGCTCTCTAACCTTTTCTTCCCACACTCAGGCTGGACTCCTCTCAGTTTCTTAAAAGCAGTATTGCAGGTCATTTAACTGCTTTTCTTCTGTCAGCAAAAACAGCATTGGATGCTTCAGCTTATCTGTATCCTCTCTCCCTGCCTCCTTTCTTTCTTTATTAACAGACCTGCAGTTTCTGCATTTTCCTCTTACTTCTGGTGCATTTACAGGATGTTTTCTCCTTTCCCATTATGTATCTTACTAATTGATGTGTCTCATGCATCTCAACCTCCTTCTTCCACCCCTCCCCAAGACTTATGTGCTTCCTTAACTTCTGTTGTGGCTGCTTTGACATACTTCCCATTGTTTGTCCAGCTTTCTTGGTTTCCAGCTCCTGAAGTAGCCGTAGTAGTCTTTTACTGTGGTTCTTGGCTTTCCTGTGTGGTGAGAGCAGCACACTTTATCATTGTACATTTAATGTACTTCTTTCCACAGTAACTGCCAACTTTCCTGTATTCTGCTTGACTTTCAGATCGTTCCCAAGAGACATACAATTACTGATTCCCAGTCCCCAGCATACACTTAAGCCTGTTTATTGGTTTTGTTGCTATTATTATGTTTTTCTTCCACATTTAGAGTACTTCTGTCTTCCAGATCATAGGTTACTGTAATTCATCACTGGGAAGATTCTACATCGTGGATATGATTGTTTCCTTTTTATTTGTATGTCTTATTTCTTTCATGATCAGCCTACAAGTGTAAGAAAATGGACTGCACAAGTATGGATTTCTTTTTCACAGTCACAGGCCTTATTAGGTTAATTCATGCAGTCTGTGTTGTGGTCAACAATAGCTCATGTGGCTTCTGTGAATGATTTAAAGGAAGAAATGGAAAAAAATAAGGAGAACACTGGCAGCTACTGATACGCTGTATTTCTCTGTTCTCTAGTTTACTGACCAGCATCACTTCTATCTGGCTCTAGACAATCAGATGATTGTGGAGATGCTCAAGACAGAGCTGGCTTACCTCACTTCTTGTTGGAGGATGACAGGGAGACCAACCCTGACGTTTCCCATCACTCACACAATGCTTGGTAAACGTAATTTTTTCTGTTTCAAGCAGAGGAGATTACTGCAGGGAAGTAGGATGGAAGTTGGTTTGAGAGGAGACAGGTGGCATGACTCTTTCAACATCTGAGTTTTAACATCAGAAGTACAGGTTAACTTTTTCAAGTGTATGCTGAATTTGCCAATATGGCAATATTTCATTTTGGTTTTACTTCCCCTTTATATCCTTGTATCTCCCCATCATCTCCATACTATTTCTGCCCAGAAAAAATTGATAAAAATTCCTTTGGAATTTGTCTTGAGTGGGTTGTTTTTTCTCGTGAGAAATCTCTTTGGAACTTGTCTCAAGGTTGGTTTTTGTTTACTTGTTTGTTTGAGGTCTTTTGAATAAGCAAGTATTGATAGCAGTTGTGGATTCTATTTATTTTTTTGTTTATTTATAGAGAACACCCAGTAATACACTTTATTTGTACATGATAATTTAAGAATATGTTGGTAAGCTTCAGCTCTTCCATTGTTCTTTTTTAGTTGATGATGGTACTGACATTCATCCAGCAGTTCTTGGCACCATTAGAAAATTAGAGGATGGTTATTTTGGAGGTGCAAGGTAATGTCAGAACTCCCAAAGGATTCTCATTATTTTTTAAATTAAATCCTATATAAGCCTCAGTTTTGAACTTGTGATAGTGTACAGACTTTGTACTGGAACTCTGCAGAGAGAGAAGTTTCAGCTTTAGTTATTATGTGGCAGTCAGGTCTTCAAATGCAATGGGAAAGATCTGTCTCCCAAGAGGTGTACTGTCTCTGACTGCCATTAGTGGATAAGGAAAAACAAATGTCAAACCTTTGGAAACACAAAAACTTGATCTTTGCTGGGCTTCTGTTTTTAAGTAACATCTTTGACAATAATTGTACATGTTTTAAACATTAATTACATGAAGTACTTGTAAGCTTATGTGTTCCATTCATCTACATATAAAAGCAATTTAATATGAAGCCACAGTACCTCCCTAGTCTCTTTCTGCTTACCCTCTCTCAGTCAATGTCTTCCTCTGACAAACAGATGTTCTTTCTGGTTTTTAGCAGCACTACAGTTCTGTGGGAAGATGCTGCTGTTCATGGGAACTTCTCAGTCCCTGTTTGCCATGCATCGCACTTGGAGTTTAGGTCTTTGTTCAGGGTCTCTCTTCATATAAACATACAACACCCAGCATAATTAGGCTTTGAGTTAGGTCTGTAGGTGTTAACCATAACACAGTTAAGTTCAGTTAGTAGCTAGAGCATTAAGTACCCAGCTGGATCTGTAACTATTGTTTTGCATTTGTTTTTCTCAATACCAGTTATCTGCTGCTTTGTAGTTACCAAAGTGGTTATAACAGTAGGTCTTATAAATTTTAGAGGAGTTTTTATAAGCTCAGTGAGCATTAATCAGTATCAAAATTGTGGATATTAAGGCTTTTGGCATGTGTTCCTGTTTACAGGGTGAAGATAGGCAAGCTATCAGAATTTCTTACCACCTCTTTTCATACTTATCTGAGCTTCCTGGATCCAGACTGTGATGTAAAACTGTTTGATGACCCTAAGGAGGGCCGTAATAGTCCTGACAGTGAATACGGAGGCTATCCAGCAGACTTCTGTGAAAAAGGTAGTGCTTTTTCACTTTCTGTCAAAATCTACCAGCAGAGCCTGAGTTTACCTATGATGCAGAATCTGTTTTGTGCACAGTGCATAGTCATTCCATTTTCTCATGTGTCAGTACATGCATGATTTAAGAAAGAAAAAAATTTCTTCAGCTAAAAATCTCTTGCTTATGTTACTCTTGCATTTTTGTGTGCCCTTCTGTATAAGCAGGAATAGAGTGGTGTGTTTGAAAAAGAAGGAACTGATAAATTATGTTTTTACCTTTAATAAACCTTTTATTTTATGTATGTCACACTAGAAAGCCAGGATGAGCTGGATCAGTATATAAATGACGTCCTGCAGAGTACAGCACTGAAGTCATACCTGCCTCCAACCTCAAAGACTGCAAGTCAACCGCCTGTGTTCAGTGCAAACCATTCCACAAAAGAGATACTGTCAATAATGGCCAAGACAAAGGGCTTGGAGGTTCCAGGTATTTCTCCGTACTATTTATTTAGTGGTAATAATAGAAAACCTGTTTTGAGTGCTAAAAGGGGTAAGTTCAAGGGGTATTTTTAAATTCTGCAATTTAAAAAGACCTAGTGGCACCAGTATGTTGTAGTTGTCAGAAACAAGAATGAGTCCAAAGTTGTTCCTGTAGTGTTCCCACAGTATCCCATATCTTGGTGTATACACAGATAACCTGCTATGAAATGTAACATTTAATCAAAGTTAATGCTATGGAAACTGGTGCAGCTTCTCAGCTGGATAGAATTGTAGAGCCTGAGTCAGTGAATTCAATTTTTTTTGTCTTTGTATAAACAAAGGCAGACAAATTGTACTTTCTTTTTATAATAAACTTGTGGTGAGATGAAGTGTTTCAATGACAGAAAAACATAAGTATGCACATGTACTTTATAAATTTGAAAAAACAAATGGAGTAGAGAGGAAGGACAGTGTTCTTAATTATGCTGAATTTCTAATAGACTGATTGGAGGATTTACACCAAAATAATGCTTTGACTGAATTTGCAAATAGATTCCAACATATGCAGTGTTTTATATGTAGGTATGTAATATTCAGTGCCCTGGTTAAGGGAAGACTTCCCTTAGCTTTAGTGTGTATTAATAACTTTCAAGCTTTTTTGTTAGTCTTTTCTCCCATTTTCATATGCCATGTCACCTGATCCCCTGTTAAATTCAACGTATGAAGTTAACAGAACATTAGCCTGCATTCACCATTATCACTTTAATTATGGTATCTTACCAGTTAGACCATTTTCTCCACATACTTCCTGTTAAAATGTTTAAAACACTTAGCAGGGTCTGGTCATTGGGCTATAGGATTTCTGAGGCATGGGCTGTCATAAGAGGTATCAGTTGAGCATGTACAACCTGAGCCTTTGACATGCTGATCTCAGAAGTGTTTCATCTGTACTTTGACTCTTAGAGGTATTTCTGTTGTGTTTACAGTTGCTGTATAGTTGCTTCATGTAAGAGTTTTCAATTTTTGTGTTACCAAAATTAACTTCTGTTTTTTCCTGATGACTTTGCTTTCCAGCTGTGTCTATGTCTCTTCCCACTAAAGTTCTGAACAGACACAGGAAGTCTCTCAATCTTGTTGACAATCCCCATTTCTTTGAGACAAAGGTAAGCTGTGGGAAATTTTTGTGTTTCTGGGACCCGGTGCTGTGGCCTTTCCTGTGTTTCCCAGCCAAACCCTGTGCTAGTTCTCATTTTCCTTCACAGAAAAGCCATTCTGCCTGAGGCACTGCGTAGCTACGCCCTTGTTCTGGAATTTACTTTTTGGCTGGGTGAAGGCTTTTTGGTTAAATAAGACATTATCTAGTGGAAAAAAATTAATTGTGTGTGCCAAACAGAAAATAATATAATAGGTGTTTATTACTAAAGGACAAAGGTTAAGTCATCGTCTTAAGCTGTAACTGAACACACAAAGGGAAGGATGGGATGTTCACAGCCTTTAGAGGTATTCTCCAATAAATGCTACTTATAGTAATGTCTGGGCAGGAGGGGAGGGTGTGTGAAAGGACAGGTGTCCTTAAGGCACCACCCTCCTGAAGGATTCTGCTCTACGGGCTGTTTGTGGAAATGGTATTTTAGGACTCCATAAATTGCTGAATAGCTTATTAAACAAAACTTCTCTTCATCCAAGAACTCACCACAGGATTGTATCATCTGATTAGTTAGCGTGTTAATTTCATAAGCTTGGAAAGTTTATGATGGCAACATCGGGATTCATAACGCACCACATACATACAGGTTAGAGAGAGAACTCAAAAAGCTCTAAATTATTTCTGCAAAAAAAAAAAGGTAGCATCCTTCTGCCTTTCTCTTTCCAAGCAAAGGTATATCAACAGGAAAAGCAGGAAAATAATGTAGTTTCCTTCTTTTACAAAATATTTTTTGTTTTTTCAAAAAAATCCATTTTCCTTGTTGATGGAACCAAAACTAGAGACCAAGTTCCATTCCAGGTGTTGTGTTTTCCTGGGACAAGTCTGGTTTTTATGTCTGCAGTAGTCTGACAAGAACTACGTGATGTTCCTGTATTTCAAGTGCAGAGTTATGTTGCTTGCCTTTTGCACTTGTTAATGGGAGGTTACAGTTTGAATTTGATCTACTACTTCTTCAAAATCATTTATTTTATTTTTTCATCTGTCTTTATGATCAGGACCACGAAAGTGTTTTGCGTGTACCTGAAGATGCTCATGGTGATTTGGATTGCAGGAAACTTGTCGAGCAGCTGAAGGAATGCCCAACGCTCCATGATCAAGCAGATATTTTATATATCTTGCATATACTGAAGTGAGTTATCTGAGTATAAACTTCAGCATGTCTATAGTCAGTCACAACTATCTGATTATTGCTGTGCAAAAGCTTTCCACTCTTCAGGATTGTGTTTTGAAGGGAGAGGTTAAAATATTTTGCACTTCAAAAGAAATATTTTCAGTTTGCTGGATTGTATAAATAATTTGGATGCAAAAACCACTTGTGCAAATTTCAGAGTTGATTGTCACACAACTGTGAACACATACAAGCTCCAGATTTCACAGCTGAAATGCACAAATCCTTTACATGAATGAACATACCTTGTTATGTTTGTGCCACTCTGTTAAGTTCGTGAAGATTTGGTGTGACTTTTATACACAACGAGGGAAGTGGAGAGAAACTTCATCTTTCAATTTTCTAACTAAAAGCAAAATGCAGTTTTAATGAGTACTCACCATTTTGTCCTCTTATCCCTCTGCATGCTTAAGTGCGTTCCTGGCTAAAACTCGGTGCTCTTCAAAACATTCTTGGAAACAGTCTAACGTGAGCTGCTGGGGTTAGTAAACAACTGCTCATGAAATAGGTTTGAGGGGAACAAAATGCAAATACAAACCACTTGAGTCATCTTCTAGAGTGCATTTATTGGGCTTTTTTTCCTGTGTAGGAGATTACTGCTGGAATCTGGCAGGACATTAGCTTTGGGTGCAAAGGCAAGCATGTGCTAATCACAGATGGTCTTCCTTACTGCTACAGAGATTGTATTTTTTCTATTTTAGTCTTTCTCCTGTGAGGACCTCTTCTTTGATCTTTCTGTTTTCCCAAGGAGAATGTTTAGCAGCCTCTCTTAAAGAGCAAACGAAATCCTGAAAAAAGTATTTTTGTTGTTTAACTGCATGTAGCACCTTTCATTTCCTGTTCTGAACTTGTTTCACTTGGGAATCTCTGTTGGGCAGGCAAGTGGACTTCTGCTGGACTCTGTTCCTCTAGCAGGAGTTGAAAGGTCATTCTGTAATGCTCCAAAACATTGTCAACAAGAAGCCATAATGCAGTGAGTTTCAAAACCAGGAGAGGAACAGAAATCTCCTTTGCCTTTTCGGTAATGGCGTAAGCACTGTGGAGGCTTCGGTAGTAGCTGAGAAAGAGGCAGGGCCCCGCCAAGGCCTCTGAAAAATGTGTGCAGTCTTCAGTAGTACTGAAGATTGGATTCTGCATTGAAAAAGCACCAGATGGACTGTTCCTCCAGCAGACTGCCTGCATGCACGCTCAATTTAAAGCCTGGTGGGAAATCCCTTGAGTGGTTTCTTTGAAGTCACAGGCTCGTGGCTAAGTGAGTGCTCCAGTTAATATGGAACTTCCTGGCATCAAGACATTTTGTCTACACATAACCAATCTCTGGTGAAGGCCTACATCTCCTTGGTACTACTTAAGCCTGCACCAAAATGAGCAATTTGATCCACATCAGGCTGCCTGTGAGGTGAGGTTAAGCAGCGTAGTGTTCTGTCTGATGAAAATGGCCTCTGTCTCTTTCCTGGCAGGGGCGCTGACTGGGACACCGAGCTGGATGGGCAGTACGGTGTCACTGTTCATTGCCTGCTCAACGAGCTCTACAGAAAGGCAGGCCTCAATCAGGAGTGGGGCTTGATCCGTTATATTTCTGGTATACTCAAGAAGAGAGTGGAGGTCCTGGCTGAGGTATGAAATATATTTAATGCTGTTTCAGTTTCCTGACTGGAAACAAGAGAGAAAACTACCAGTTTGCCAGTACGGCTAGTGCTTGACTTCTTGTGGTCTTTATTTCATAGAATCACAGAATGGTTTGGGCTGGAAGGGACCTTAAAGATCATCTAGCTCCAACCCCCCTGCCATGAGCAGGGACACCTTCCACTAGACCAGGTTGCCCAAGGCCTCATCCAACCTGGCCAGTTGCTTTTCTGATCTGAAATCTTATTACGACACCTTTACCTTTCATCTATACTGCAAATTGTGCTAATGTTGGCATAGACTGAGAATGTCACACTGTAAATGATTGTGAAGGCTTCATTTCATCTCTGTTAATGAGAGAAGCTTAATCATCTGCTCTGAAAGCTGTAGTTGTCATTGCTATTGTGACAGCCTGAACAGTTTTGGAGCACCAGTATGTGATGGTGCTAAAAGTGATGCTAAAACATGGCCTGACCATACCCGTCGCATTGGGCAGACAATCTGCTCTGTGAGTGCATGTGGATGTACAGAGGCATTACAATATCTGTGGCTATTTAATGGTAACAAGGAAGATCCACTGTAAGGGTAAAAATTTGATTTTGAAATTACAGAAATGTTTCCACTCAAATGCTCTAAAGTATTAGTTTAATTTCCTGCTTATAGTTGCGTATTTCTATAAAGCTCTTTCTCTAATTCCTGGCCAATTTCAAAGCTTTGGCTCTCACACCTAGAATGCACTGTTTCAGTGACAGTCATATCTGTGGGGAGCAATTTGTGATAATTGCCCTGCATGGCACTTCATTAAGCACAACCTTTTCCATCCTCAAGACATGATGGACAAGCAGTACAGATGTCCCCACAGAAAGCTGTGTGTGTTAAATTGTGAAGATACTGACAAAGAATTGTGTAGGAAAAGAGCAAAGATGATCTGTTTTGTTCCACATTTAGAAAATGGACTCTTAAAAATCAGAGGAACATTGCTTTGTGAGATCTTTGATTCAGGATGCTAAAACAGGTAAACTGAACACCCGCTTGTCAAGAAGATCAACATAAAAGAGCAAAACATTGGAGGAAACACTGATTTCAGAATGTGTCAAGGTGGCTAATTCAGAAATGTGATGCAGTATGTTCTTTGGTTTTGTTGTTTTTTTTTCAAGAGAATTATTTATTTAAGATGTACTAAGATAGATTTTTAAGAGATATGTTAGTACACCAAATTCTTCGTTGATTCAAAATGGTTTTTGTCCCAAATAAAGAACAAACCCTTATCTTATGATAAAGGATAAAGTCCTTTATTGATCTGCCAGCCTCACTGGAGTCCCTAATCATTATGTTGCTGATTTCACAGAGTGAGCAGGAAGCAGGCTTTCAGCCTGGGCAGGCTCTCATAGTCCTATTGACCTCAGGGGATCTCTGGCAACTGGTTAACAGCGTTCTGCTGAACCTGCATCTGGTAATTAATAGAAACGTACTTGAAAATTGCTCAAGAAATGCTCCATCTTCAGGAATTAAAAGCTGTATCACTTCCACATGACTCAGAGAAAGGTCTCTTGCTTTCTGTTACGTTATGATAGGCATGCACAGACCTTCTGTCGCACCACAAGCAACTTACAGTGGGCCTGCCACCAGAACCCCGCGAGAAAATCATTACCACGTAAGTTGAAGCTCTGCCTCAGTTACAGAAGCAGCCTGCCCTTCGGCTTCCTGCTGGTGCTGTTCTGCTGCTATCATCTTGTGTTAAAACTTACTCCTCACCTTTAAAAGGAATTGCAGCAACCCAGACAGAATCGAAGGCACCTTTGCAGTGCAAATATGCTTCTGGGTGACTTGCTTCTAGTGCATGTTCAAGAGGTCACTAGCAGGTGCCCGAGTCACTGCTAACTGTGGTTTGCCTTCTTGCAGCCCACTGCCACCTGAGGAGCTTGCAGATCTGATTTATGAAGCAAGTGGCCAAGACATCAGTATTGCAGTCCTGACACAGGTATGCTGCACGTGTAAAAAAGGTTCTTCCCTTTTTAGGGAAGCTGTGCCCACTGTGGTACCAGCGTTTGCTCTGTGACTGGTGGACCCAGGGTGACCCACTCTGAACAGGTGCCCTTATGGATTTGTCCTTACAGGAAATAATTATGTACTTGGCGATGTACGTCCGGTCTCAGCCTAGTCTCTTTGTGGAGATGCTCAGGCTCCGCATTGGTCTGATAATTCAGGTGATGGCCACTGAGCTGGCTCGGAGTCTGAAGTGCTCAGGTAAGAGCAGTTTGATCATGTGGGTACTTACAGTGTTATTTCTGCTTCACCACAGTGGTTGATTTGTCATTTATATGTGTTAAATCCTTTTATTGGCTTCTTCATTCATCATGCACAGTTACAAACTTTGAAAATAACTTATCTTTTTTACTTAATGAAAGATTCCTGCTGCCCTACCTTCCCCAGTTACTCAAACTGAAGTGGATATTAAATACTTAAGCCCCTTGTCTTTCAGAAAGTGTATGAAGTCCAGGTCATCCAATGGCACGTGTGTGTGTACTTAGGAACTCAGTGCCACTCATGCCAGTGAGAGTTGGGACCACAGTTATCTTCTGAATATTTGAGCCTTAATTCATATATCTGGTAGTTTTTATTCAAAGTAACTTCTGATCTTCTTCATTTTAAGTGTAAACCTTCTCCCTTGGAATATGCTTAGCTGAAAAATACTTGCTGTTTAGATTTCAGCTGTAGTGATGTTATTTTGCAAAGAGTAAAAATATTCTTACAGGACCCCAAAATATTGTGTATAAATAAAATACATGCAATAAAACAAGAATTAAGTAACAAACAGGTGATTCAAGGCAAAAATATTTTAAAACTTATTTTGGAAGAGGAAGGTGAAACCAGAGAGGAATCATGACTGAAGAGAGATCTGAAAAATCATTGAAGAATATTCCACATCAGTGGAATTTAAAGGGGTCAGAAGGAGCAGTCATGAAGAGTAATCAGTCAAGTTAACGTGACAAATATATACTCAAATGCTGATACTTGGGAGCATGATCTGGGCCATATTTTTGTGGCTTAGCTCTTGTTACCCTTTCTAATGCCCTAGCACACCCTAAAGGAGATAACTTTGTGGAAGTGTATTTTCTGGTCCCTGCTGGTTTTCTCCCTCCTGGAGTGAAGTGGGGGTCCCTGTTAGTTAGATGGAGCTCACCTTGGACACTGCTGCTCGCTGACTGACCTGGGGGCTGCCACTGGGGAGTGGCAGGTTTCTGCCTCAGGAGAAGTTGACAGAAGGAGACAAGTAATTTTCTGGGATAATTCTGTTTCTGTATGTAGAGTGCACAGAAAGCCCTGTTTCCCCCAAAGCTGTAGCTGAATAGTGGAAGCTGCTTTATTCACAGTGCAAAGCCTCTCTTTTCTGAGGTCCTCAGATTCGTGGCTGCATTTTCCGTGTTTTCTAATGGGAGATGTGTCTGTGCACACACATGTGCTCATGCCTATGTATGTGCTTTTTGTTTCTCTCACTTAAAAGCATGATCCTTTAATCAAATAAAACACAAGCCTTCCCCATGCACACCTTTCTCTATGGGATGACTCTGGCTCTGTAATTGAGATCTGCACATCATCTGCTGTTGGGAGATGGCTCTAACGCCTTTCCAAGCAATCTTGCTCTACAAAGGAGCGACTACTTTCTCATCATCTGCTTCAGTGAGATTTTGCACAGGTGCAGTGTACTATTCACTGATGCAAACAGCATTCTTTCCATGCAGTGTTTGTTGTTTAGTCTTGAAACGTATTTTCTTTGAACTGAAACTCTACATAGGATTTTTTTTTAAAGGAAGCGCTACCCACAAGGGAAATGTGACTGAACTTAATCCAATCAGCAGTCCACTTAGGAAAAAAACTTATAAAGCAACCTATAGTGATGTGTGTCCTTTTCTGTTGTTGTTGTTGTTGTTTTGACTAGGTGAAGAAGCTTCAGAGAGTTTGATGAATCTAAGTCCCTTTGATATGAAAAATCTCCTACACCATATTCTCAGTGGAAAAGAGTTCGGTGTGGAAAGAAGCTGTAAGTTGTCCACTTGGGTACTTGTATATGTTAAAGAATAACTATAAATGCAAAGTTAGATTGTCTTATAAGTAAGAATTTACTTTCTTGGCATGTAAAATAGAGGTATAGGTGATGTATTAACCATGGAAGACCAGTACCTATGTATGTCTGCTGTGAAATAAACAAAACATGTATGATATAAGCTGTCCTGCACTGAAATAAGGTTGTATCAAGTTTTAACTGATAGGAAGGCAAGCTTTTATAGTGAAGAAATGTTATATGACCAGAATGAAGACCATAAAAAGGACATACCTAACCTGCCTTTAAGGAGCATACCTGTGACGGGAAGGTTTTCCAGAGTTTTGGAAAATCCAAATATGGATCTGGGCCCCTGGGTTGGTGCAATCAGGTTTGAAATATTGATGTGATTTGAAAGGATGCTGTCACCAAGAGCATTGTACACTTGTGAGAGGATGTGCTTTTAACTTGTAGATAAAATTTCATCCGTTTTTCTACCGCCCAGAATTTTTAAAATGTCCATTTGCTTCTTTTAGTGCGGCCTGGGGATTCCTCTTCATCCAGCCCTGCAATCTCTATTCATGAAATGGGGCATTCTGGAGCAACCAAAACAGAAAGAAGTGGTATTACTAAATTGAAGAGTGAGATGAAGCAGGTGAGGGTTTTCATCAATGCTCATCAGAAAATGCAGCTGGTCTGGTACTGTGTTATGTTAGATTCGTGTGTGTTAATTGTAGGAGGCTATTTTTAATGCCAAATAGATTGTTGGTAAAGGACAGAAGTTTCCAAAGATCCATTTATTTAAAGCTGATCACTAAACAGAAAACAGTAAAGGGATGTTTCTTCCAAGAATATTCTTCCTTTTGTGTTCTTGTTTCACATGCTGAACATAGAAGAATTCGAACAAACTTTAATACATTCATGGCATCAACTTTAAAGTAGCTCTTTAATCATCTTTGGCTAAGGAAAGGTCAGATGTACAAAGTGAAGTTTTCATGCAAACAGTGTTCATTTTTATACTCTACACAAGTTGCTAGTGTGGTCCTCAGGCCTTTTGGAAAAGACATACTTGGAAAAGAAATCTGTCTTTGTTTTCTTCCTGTTTTGTTTCTTCACGAGTGGAGGATGATTACTGCTAGAACATATATATAAGTTCAGTACACTTAAACACAAAGCAGCTGAGCCTGTGGAGAGATATAGAAAATACCTCCAAAATATTCTGAGTGGATGTTACTGATGGTATTGTTATGAGTGTTTTTGATTTATCTTTTTTAGTTTTTCAGTTAATAATTTTCCTTTGCTCTAGATGAATAGGAAGGCAGTGATCAAGTGAAATACGTTTATAAGAATGATAGCTTCGTTTTGCTCAGCCTGGAGAAGAGGCTCCAGGGACACCATATTGTGGAGTTTCAGCGTACAAAGTGGACTTACAAGAAGGGTGGAGAGAGACTTTTTGCCAAGGTCTGTTATGACAGGACAAGGGGCAGTGGATTTAATCTGGAAGAGGGTAGATTTGAATGGGACATAAGGAAGAAATTTTTTACAATGAGAGTGGTGAGCCACTGGAACAGGTTGATGAGCGAAGTTGTGGATGCCCCGTCATTGGAAGTGTTCAAGCTCAGCCTGGACACTGGGCTTTGAGCAACCTGATCTAGTGAGAGATATCCCTGCCTACAGCAGGGGGTTGGATTAGATTACCTGTAAAGGTCCCTTCCAACCCAAACCATGCTGTGAATTCTGTATGAGAACAAATTTTAAAAAGACTGTGTCTTCTGAGAGTTTATCAAGACAAATTCATTTAATCTGAGGCCATTTCTTTCAGTTTCTGAGGAAGCACGTGATGTTTTCCTTTAACTGTATGAAACAGATTTACTCAAAAGCCTTAAGAAAAGAGTGGCATTTCTGCGTGGTCTTGGCACAAGGTGTTTGATGGTGACAGTAAAGATCAGTTAATGATCCTTTGTGGGACACAATAAGGCCGGGAAGCGAAGGCGCCTGTGAGACCTGCAGCGTTGGTCTCACAAGACCCGGTCACCGTGTCCCAGCTGCACCGTGCAGCTGTGGCTGTGAAGAAGGTGCCATAGCTGCCTTCCACCTGCCCTGGAGTGACTTCAGGGGTCCACTCTGCAGGGCTGGCAGCCCCACAGCGGGTGAGGGATCTGAGGGCCTTGCCAGGGAGGAGGGAGAGGCGCTTGGCACTAGGTGGCAGCAGTATTTTGTTTTAAGTACAGAGGTGGGCCTGAGCTGAAACGCTTGGAGGATTGAAAGGTGTTTCCTGTGTTGCTTTTGCATGAGATGGAAACCTGGTATTTGGCACAGAGGAGGAGTTGGCTGTTTTTATTTTTGCCCACCCCCCGGCCTTTCCACTCATGGTGCTTCCTGCCACATCCCACTGCATTCTCTGAACAATTCACTAGATACTAATTTAATGTCACCTCAGGTGTTGAGTTCCTGCAGCTCTCTCCTTTGCTGCCCTTGTTTCTTGACTCTGAACCATTAACACTTTGGTTTGGGGTGGACAGGTCCAGGAAAGTGCTGCAAGTCTGAGGTGCTGCATCCACATTTCAGCAGAAATTTGGCCTTGCAGCTGTTTGTTTAGCGCTGCCCACCCAGCTGGCAGCTGTCAGACTTTCTGCAGCAAGATGACCTTCTCGTGGAAAGACAAGCGTCTGACATTGCAATGAATGGGCAGTAGAAGTGGGGAGCCTGAAGTGTTTTCCCCGCCCTGAGTCACAGGAAAACTTTTGCATGCGTCCTGAACTGTGGTAGTTTGTGTTGGCCATGTGTGGAGCTCAGGGGATGACGTGGGCAGCTTGTGGCTGCACCACAACCAAGCAGGCTCCTGGCAGAGCAGGATCTGTCTCATGGTGACCCTGGGAATTGGCAGCAGCTGCCCTGAAGTCAGCTGAAGTGCAGCACTGCAAGAGCCCAGAGCTGTTCCACTTTTCCCCCGAGTACCTGAGTTTATTCCGTATTTCTTTTCTTTGCAGGGACAGGTTACTTAACTCTGTTTGCATCCTGTTCTGTCATGACTGGCTGGCTGACATTTTGGTGTCTGTTTTTGTTTTGTAGCTCTTTCATGAAAGCCACTCCCTGTCGAGCAGCATGTTCACTTCCACGGTAAAACACTGTCTGTAGCTCTGCACCTGCTCTTCACTCTGTGTGTGCAGGGGTCTTAGCTCTAGACACCTCCCGTGGCTTCTCCTGCGCAAAAACTTGTTTCCAAACCCTACCTCTGTGTTTTGTTCGTCTTCATTGGGAACCAGTTCTCATTAGTAATCTTTTAATAGAAGTAGTCTTGCATTTCAATCCATTTAGTTCTTCTGAAGCTTAAGCAGTTGTAGCAGGTAAAGCACTATAGCAAATTTAGCTGCTTTATGGTGGATTATGTTACAGGTGCCAGCAGTAGTTACAAATAATGTAGTGTTGATAAATGCTGTCAGTCTGTGGGCACTGGTGAACCCAGAGCAGCTTCAGGTTGTTGAGACAGGGAGTGTGTGGGCATGGGTATCTCCTTAGGCAGTCATCTTGTTTCAAGGCAGAGAACTGTAGCTCTTCTTGTTTAAATATTTTACCAACAGAAGCCTTGACAATTTAAAGTAATTCTGAGGCTCAACATCTGTTATGAAGAGAGAGAAAGCTTGCAGCTGCGCATGCACTTTAAATTGGCGGTTGTGATTTGTGGTTCTCTGTGTCTACAGACTTGCTGTTGATGCTGCACCTCCCGAGTGTCCTAAATACACAGCTGCAGAGCACTGCCAGCCCTCTGGCCTGGCCTGACAACTGCCAGGTTGCTGTTGCCTCTCTCTCCCCACATACTGCTGCAGAAAGGCAGGATTCAACTGTGCCTTTGATTCAAGTGCAGAGAATTGTCCAGTGAGATCTTTGCTTCTGTGAACCACCTGAGTAGCCAGATTAGTTACTGTATGCACATGGGTTTCTCTACTGTGGCACCCACCCTCCTGTTGACCTCCTGCATCCCCTGCCTCTGCTCAGCAGTGTGGAGTAAGTTCTGTCTGTCTCAGTGTGCAGTGGAAAGGAATAGCAAGCATCAAAACATCAAGGCAATACCACCTGTGCCTCACTGTCACCAGTGATAGTGGCAATGGTCTCTTGTCATTTGCTGGTCCTTTTGCAGAGCTTCTCTGGGTAGGATCAGTGAGCCTACCCTTTGCAAACATACAGGTTTTGGTCTTATTTTCCTCCTTCCCCAGTACATTGCTCAGGCGATTTCTTAATTCAGAGATGATTGGATTTGAGGTGGGGCTGTCAGTGGAGTCCTTTCTGGGCTGAAAGTGAGAGGTGTGCAAAAAAGAACGAGGAGATAGGAGAGCACAGTCTCGGGGCGTGCAGTGAGTAGGCAGGCTGCGTGTGTGGAAATGGGAACAAGAGTTTTGGTGGTAGCGCCACAACTTTGAAGATGATTTGCTGCCTAATTGAGTCTTCAAGTCTGGTAGAGTAAAATAATAGAGCAATAGTGACAAAAACCAAGACTGATACTTACAGAGAGGTAGGCGTGATGATTACTTGACCGCATTAAGGTCCTTTTTAATCTACTTACTTTAATGGAGCTTTTGGCCTGGAGGACCTCTCTTGCTGGAATGGGCACTGGAAGGGGTTTCCCAGGGCAGTGGTGGAGTCCCCATCCCTGGAGGTATTTAAGAGTCATGTAGATACAGTGCTTAGGGACATGGTTTAGTCAGGGACCTGCCAGTGTGAGGTCAGTGATTGGACTCCAGGATCTTAAAGGTCTTTTCCAACCTAGGGAATTCTGTGACTCTGCTGGACTCGTGGACCCTTTGGTTCTCTTAAAACACTGAGCCTGATGTCCGAGTGAGTCAGACCTACCTGCAAATCCCACCGTCTTGCCCACCAGTGACACTGCCCTGGCAGCCAGCTCATGCTTGCTCAAATAGCCAGACCTTGTGTTGAACCGAGCAGTGGAGTTTACTGGGTTACATCTTGTTGAGCTGCTGCCTGTTTTGCTGCCAAATGATTGAAGGACTGGAGAAGTGAAGCTTGTTGTGAAGGGGGGAGAATCTTGTCATCTTTATGGCATCATGGCCTGTATTTTTTCCCTGGTTCTGAGGCAGCATTATAACAGAACGATGTGTTCAGCAGGATTAACACTTAGGGTGGTAGGAAGCAACTAACCAAGGCTTTTGTGTTTCTTACAGAGGAGCAGTACTCCATCCTCTCCCACTAGTGCTTCTCCTACTGGCTCCAACGGAGACACAAGCTGGGGTGACCGCAAAGGGCAGTGGCTGCGCAGGAGGCGGCTTGATGGTGCTATTAACAGAGTTCCTGTTGGCTTTTATGAGAAAGTGTGGAAAATCCTTCAGAAGGTAGGTTGACAGCTGTGGAGGGCAGGAAGCAAGCAACCTGTATGGTGCCTGGGGGAGGTGGTGGTCCAGAGGCAGCGTGTTGCTGGGAGTTGAAGTTGGTCTTTAGCTGGACGGCCAGTGGAAACGAGTCACTAGCAGGAGCGTGTCTCTTGCACCTAAAAGGGCTCCATTAACAGGAGTTCCCATCTCTGTCTGAAAGTGCATCTTTCTCTGAAACAGCTGCTGCTGAATTGCAGCTGAACAACTCTGTCCCACCACTCTCTGCTTTGCATCACCCGTGGCCTAATGCGAGCCGTGGTCAGTGCTGCTGCGGGGCACTGCAATGCAGCGCGGCTCCTGCGCTCCAGTTCAGAACGGCTGCAAGGAATGGAGTAGGAAACTGCCCTGACTCTTCCCAAATGTCTTGAGATCTCCTGCTGGCTCTTCTGAGCTGTGTGGCATTCTTAACTCTTTTTTTTTGTTGTTTATTTTTAAATGAAAAGTAAGTCCTTGCCAGCACCTTGGAGATCAGGGGTATGGGCATGCGTTGAAGCAGCTTTCCAGGGAGGAGGAGAGGGGAATTAGGAATTTTTACTCATTTCAAAGTGATGATGCACCTGTTCTTCTGCTTTGCTGGACCAAAGCCAGCATTCAGCACCTTGCAGCACTGAGCTGTTCGTGCCTGTGCAGTGGGGGAAATGTGCATCACCAGCTCAGGTCGATTTTGGTTGTCCTTCTAAAATCACTTATGCTGAAGCTGTTAGTGTTGACGTCAGCCAAGATGAGTCATATATGACCTCATGGCTATTTACTAATGAGTGAGCATCACTTCTCTCCTGACCTGATGTAATAGCTGGGAGCATTTGCGTGGTTTTCTGGCTATTAAAATCAGTTGTGCTTATTTGTCTTAAAGATTTTGTTCTTAAAATCTCTTTGGACTCTTCTGTCTTCTTCTTGGTGCATTTTTGTGCCTGGGGTACCCCGATGTGCCATTCCTTACTCTGCCTTCTCATCATCTCTTGTATGCCACTTGGTATTTCTAACACCACCTCTCCTGCATGGTTTGTGGCCCATGTCCAAGCACCACAATGTATTGACATCCTTGAGTTGTGGTGCCCTGGATCTGAAACACTTCACTAAATGTTGTTTTAGCAAAAGTGAAAAATAAAGGCTCTCACTTTCGTGGTCTGTTGCCATGCTTTTGCATTACCCTTTATTTCTACATCCTTTCCCACAGAATGTTCTCACTGATTTGTTTTCCTGCTTTGTGTCCCTTTTGCAGTAGTGACTATCTGAGTATTTTACTCCCCTTCAGTAGCTGGGCTGGAGCACAGCACACTCTCTACGTGTCACGTCAGGCTATTTCTAACATTTACCAAGTTACATATTAACTTCTTCAGCAAAGGTGAAATAATATTTTAACAGGTTTTGTTGGTTTTGTTTGGGGATTTTTGGTTGTATTGTGTTTGTTGGTTTTTTTTAACTGAAAGCTGTTTAATATTGGGTTAGAACAGAGAACCCTCAGATTTACTTCCAAGAACTGTAATTTCTGTTCATTGTCAAAATGTTATTGTTTCAGTGCCACGGTCTGTCCATCGATGGGTATGTCCTTCCTTCTTCAACCACCAGAGAGGTACAGTAAAATCCCAATGATTTTCTATCCCCATGACTGAATGTTTGGTTTGACAGTGTAAGATGTGGTGGGGCTGCTATTGCAGATCCTTGGTTTTGAGAAGGTTAGAAGATCTGGACCTTCCCCCAGCACCTCCACCAGCTTCCCTGAGGCTGTGCAGATGAGTTCCTGCCAGGCAGGTCTGGGAGCGGGTTCGTGGCAGGTTTTCCCCTTGGCCAGGCCTGCCCTCTGCAGCCCTTCACCGACCCCGTGTGCCCACAGAGCAGTGCTTGAGAGAGGGTGGGTGCTGGCAGGGCGAGGGTAAAGCCCAGCTGTGTTGGAATGAAGCAGACATGTTGCTTGCCACTTTTTTTTAATATGCTGCAACAGCAGCCAGTGTCTTTTGGTATCACAGTCTCAAAAGTAAATACCTATTAAAGGTGTTTGTTTCTAACCAAGGCTTTGACTCTTTAAATCCATAACCTTTCCTTACATTTTTTTCCTTAGTGAGATTGCCACTCTTCCTTTAGGCACTCTGGCAAGTTTTGAATTCACATCTATAAAACAAACTCTTGTAAACAAGTCTCAGGCACAAGAGAGATGTCTGTGTGCCTGAGACTGTTGTTCTGTCTCGTTCCCTCAGATTTGTCTCTGGCTTCCTTTTTCTTCTGAGGGATAGTGGCAACAGCTGCAGAGAGGAGCTGGAATTTTCTGCCAAATATAAACCTTTCTTTTTTTCTTTCTTTTTCCTTCCTTTTTTCCCCCCCAGAATAGAGAGCTTTATTTACTCCTATTGTGTAGATAAATAGACTTATATTTTTATCCTATAAGACCTCAACAGTATCTAATTCTGCTGGTTAAAGGAGTCAGATGAAGTAAGTACAAACCTCCTGCGGCAGCAGCCTTTCACATAACACCCATACAGCTACGCCAGAGCAAATTAGGCTGCTCTGCAAACAGTACAGCTATATCTCGGTGTGGAAAAGCATTCACTGTAAGCAGGTGGTTATTTTTAAAACTCAGCAGTAATTTGGGCTTTGCAACTCACCTGTGATGCCAGAAAGATACAAGGCAGAGCGCGTGAGACCGCAGCGTGAGGAGCAAAGAGTTAATTTGCCAGCTAAGCACCAGCAGTCCTGTGTGCAGCTAAAATGTGTGTGGTGGGTTGCAGGGCTGGAGCAGTCTTCTGGAAGTTGCATAACTGTTCGCAGGGTCAGGGTCTAGCGACACAAAAAGTTTCTGTAAGAGCTCAAGCTCAAGCTCTTACAGAAAGCTCATTTTGTTCGCCTCAGTCAGACTACCCCCGTGTGCAGAGAGGGGCGAATGTTCAGTTGCTTGCAGGATGTGGGGAACTCGTCCTTTGCATCGGTCAGTTTTTCTTTCCATTTCCCCTCAAACTTGCCAGATGACCCCGTGTGAAATCAAGTTTGCTGTGCACGTGGAGTCGGTGCTGAACCACGTACCCCAGCCTGAGTACAGGCAGCTCTTGGTGGAAGCTATTCTCGTTCTCACGTTCCTCTCTGACATCGAGGTGAACAGCATTGGGGGCATCATCCACGTGGATCGCATTGTGCACATGGCCAATGACCTGTTTCTGCAGGAGCTGGTGAGTTCAAAGGGCAGCCGTGGGAAGCCTCAAGCTTTGGAAATTGTTCCCTGCTCTTTTTTTAATATGTGATGAGTTTGATCTTATTCTTTCCCCTACAAAGACAGACCAAATCACTTGGGTATCTCCTGGAAATATATTTGGAAAACTAATTTAGGAATTGGGGGAGATTTAAAGGGAATAAAATTGTAGTGGCTAACAAGCTCTGAGATAAGTGGGTAGATGGAAGTGAAGTTTTGCTTTACCAAGGCATTAGAATTACCAACATTAGAGTAATCCCATCCATCCCCCTCAAAGGACAAAAATCCGTGAAGTTACATGTTCCTCATTTACTGATCCAACTAAGTCATGGGGGTCCTATAATAATCCTGATTAAGGTTTTCATGAGGGAAAGGAGAATTGCTTTCATTATTTAGCCCAAATGCAAAGTCATAATGTGGTGGGATTTTTCCAATAAATAAGCACGCACGCCTGACTTTCCCTGCTGCTTTGCTTGTGTCTTTTCAGAAAGCGTTCGGAGCTACTGGCAGTATCTTGGAGAAAGACGTAGCCACAGGAATTTGCCACTTTTTTTACGACAGTGCTCCGAGCGGGGCCTATGGCACCATGACATATCTAACAAAAGCCATCATTATTTATTTACATGATTTCCTGCCGAGCACGGGCTGTGCGATGCAGTGAGCGATGGCTCACGCGGGAGGGAAGGGGCTCAGAAGCCCTTTCCCCGCATTGCCCTGTCACCAACCTCCTGTTCAGTCGCTGCGTGTATGTGCCGTGCACTGCCTCAGCGTTCTGCACTAGTCCTCGGGTTACGGGGGACAGGTAGGTGGAATTGGGCCTGGTTTTAAGGGACTGTGTGAGAAATAATAAATAATGAGGCTTATTCTGCCCAAAGTGCACGCATGTAATTCATATTAAATAAGCAAGAATTACCACAGTTCTGCCAAGGGGAAACCAGATTACTCTGTGGAGATCAAAAGGCATAATAAAACAAGGGCGCTGTATCTCAGGCATAAAGTCTCCCAAATAAGGGAAGAGATGGAATTCATTAATTTCTCTTCTGCTGTGTGTAGATGTACATCATTGTGAATCACTAATGCACAGTGTGAAACATCCAGGGAAATGTAAATTAGAGGAATAGGAGTAACTTGAAATAACCAGGTGATATTTCTAACACACATTTATCCTTATTCTCGTCTCATTTGCACTTAGTGCAGGGCTAATGCCAGGAGACTGATGTCTTACACTATCCACTAATTTGAGATGATAGCCTCTCTCAGGAAGCTGCATCTCTCTTTAATCTGAACAAAATAGCTTCCTTCCCTGCATCCCTGAGGCTTTGGAGGCAAAATCTCAAGACTACAGCTTCTCCAGTGTGATGGACAGTTTTATGCCTGTAATCATTTCCTGTGAAGGAAGCAAGATAAACCTCTTTCCACTCGAGCACCCTTTCCAAGTCTCCCGATCCTTTCCCTTGCAAATAGCCTCAGAGTTAAGAATGGCATAATTGCCACCCTTCTGGCGCAGCGTGAGTTTATGGAAGGCTTTGATGTTCCTCTCTTCCACTACCACCCTCCCCCCCCCACCCAGCCTTTTTTCTTTTTTCTTTTTTTCCCCCTTTTTTTTTTAATTTAAAGTTGCGCTTGTCACATGTAATTAGGGATGGGCTGCCTGGAAGTCTCTCTTCAGACAGCTCCCAGGATAGTGCCTGTGCCTTGGATCTGTCCACTGGAAACCAGTGGTGTCTGTGGCTGCTCCAAGCTGCTGCAAGAATAGGTGTGTCCCGCAGGGAGATGGCTCGGTGAGCATTTAAGCTGCAGAGGTAGGCTGCCTTTGGGAGGGAAAACCCTGCTTTACCCCAGGCACCAGCTAGTTTTCCTTGTGCTGGCGTTGCTGGTTTTGCACCAGGCAGCATGCCTCTACTGAATCTGCTGGCAGCTTAGGCAAGTGGCTGTAGCTTCAGCCTCTCCGGTAGCCACGGGCTCCCTCAGCAGCGCTGGGGTGTCCTGGCACTGCCGTGGTGTGAGCAGAGGGAATCCCAAGGGTTCTGCCTTGCCAAGTAGGGGGAAAAGAGCAGCTGTGGCCTGTAAAAAGTAAGTATTTTCTGGGCTAATAAGCCTGATAAGCACATTTCTGGGAGACACCCCCCCCACCATTCCTTCAAAACGTAACCGTGCCATTTTTACAGGTTTTGAAAACTTGTTTTTTTAAACAATAGTAGATAGTGCTTTTGAGAACAAGGTTTTTGGTTCCAGTTTTATACAGATATCTGAAATACCTTGATGAAAGGATGGACGTAAACCCCTGTCTTGCTTGCTCCTAAGCTCCCAGTGGCAGTGCCACTCCCATCTGCTGTCCCTCTATGGAGTCGCTGCTGCTGTAACGAGGTCTGGGCGCTGGCTGGGGAGAGCAGAGGTGTGGGAGGCCTTGGGAGGTGAGGTCGTGTTTTTGCAGAGACCAAGCGAGTTTGTCAGCTCAGGGGCCCAGGAGCCCTTGGCCAGGGCGCTCTGGGGGAGGCATGAGCTGTGTTAACTGCCACGAAACCCGTGAGCCTGGTGGGTGGCTGGTGTAAAGGCACGGCTCAAGGGCGCGAGCACTTGGATGTGGAAGCCATTTTATGGGCATGGGGGCCTGTTTTGTAGGGTTTTGCCTTCTTTATGGGTTTGGGTTTTTTTTCCTTTTCATTTGTATTGTGAGAGATCACTTAGCTTGTTTCCCAGTAAATGGAAGTAAAATCCTTCGTCCAGTTTAAGTGGACAAATGTGACTGTGCAGAGTGTGAGACGAGAGCCTGTGTGGTGGCATCTTGTTCTGTCCGGTGTCATACGAAAAGGCAGTAGTGGCAGTTGGTTTTGCTTTTCTTGTTGAACCCTGGATTGTGAGAGATGCCAGATGATTTTTCCCCTCAGACTTTTTTGTTTTGTTTTACCTACAGTGTGATCTGTTTCCGGAAACAAACAGGGTGATGCAGCTGGTTCCACATGCAGCTGCCTTGGAGTCTAAAACAATGGAGTCTGTGGCAAAATGTACCTGGACACCCCTTAACTCTTTAATGGGAGTGTCACTGGTATCTTTAATTTGGAATTTACAGTCTGACGCAGCTTGTGGTATATTTCTGATCGTTATGATCAATTATCAGATGCTGTGCTGCAGGCACGGGGCACTGTGGGGCTGTGTCACCCCGCTGACAGCAGCCGGGGGCTGGAGTGAAGTGGGAGCCTGGGTCAGTCCAGGTCCAACACGGGGCGCTTTCTGGTGTGGTCCGGATGGGAGAAAGTGAGGTGTCACTCATGGTGGCACCTGTGCCCATGGGGCAAGAGCTTGGGCACTCAGCTGCAGACTGATTCAGTCCCTGCCCAACGGACCGCTCACAGCTGGAATATTAAGTAGCCACAGCATAAAATTGTGGGATTAAAAAAAAAAAAAAGCTTGACGGTGGGGGTAATGGAAGAAGCGCTTCAGCTGGAACAGTTGCATTTAAGAACAAGTAGCCGGGCTCTCGCACTCCCAGTTTTAGTCCGGAGTGGCTTTTATTCCTGGCATTGGATGTTTCACAGTTACTCCCCCCTGCCACCCCCCTTCTTCTGTTCGGGGTGGGGGCTCCTGTGTGCCGGCAGCTGAGCGGGCAGGCTGCTTGCTTTTTTGGTTGGATGACTCAGCTGCTCTCACACTTCAGTGCTGCATCCCCGAAAGCCTCTTCTCACCGCCCGCGGGGTGAAGCGCTGCCTGGCGCCCTCACCTTTACACCCCCTCTCGGAAGCCATCCCTCAAGGCACGTACCCTCCACTTCATGCTAGGGCAGCTTCAGGAGCACATCAGAGGAGACATCGGGGCTGGCGGCTGTCAGCCATGTTTCTGAGCTCCCCCGTCTGGTTGCACACCCTAGAGCTGTTCTCTTCTGGAGCGGGGGTGCTGGTGGCAAAGGAGGAGTCCAGAGCTGCGCTGTCCTGTTCCGCCCGCAGCAAGGAGACCGATGGTGGGAAGTGAGATCCCACCACGCACCGCGGTGTTTGTCCATCTTAGGTAGAGCCTTTTTGTCACCCCACTGCAATAAGGTGGGACGGATCCTCGCAGCCCACAGCTCAGAATACATGCTTGCTAAAAGAGACATTCAGTATTAACAACACCATTAAAATTTTACTGTAAATTGTTTGCACTATTAAAGATTTTTCTTCCTCTCCCCTAGGCAATGGAGATCAGTGTGTGCATGTTTATTCATAGATCTGGCACGTTACCGAATACTTCTGGAAATGAATTTTGTGTTTAATTGTAGAAAGTAAGATTTAAGACCGCGCGCAGTTACGTTCTGTGGTGATCTCCTGGGAAGGATGGTTTTGGGTTGGTTTTTTTGGTACTTTCAACACTTATTAAATAAAACTTGGCTACTTTACTTAGCTGATCTCTTGCTATTAAAATTTAAAGCTGGACTAGGCTGGGACCTTTCCCACCCAAAAAGCGCTTTGTGCACGTGGTACTTGCTAAGGCTGACTTAGGCAGTGCTGCTTTCAGAAGGCCCCTGACCTGGCTGCAGCGTGTCTCAGTGTGCTGCTTTCAGAGTGTGCTGTGCTCCTGCTCCCCGCTAGGAGCGGCCAGGGTGGGAATACTGGCTGGCAGTCCGGGGTTTGGGGGGAGGCTGGGGGCACTAGGCTCTCCCATCTTGCTCTTTTCCAACAACTCAGAATTTCTCAGTTTACTTGGTAAAGAATTTAGGCTTCACTATCTGCAAGCATATTTAGGTTCACCAGTATCAGCATTTTTTTACCTTTGTGTTCTTGCTCATCTCTTTGTTCTAAAGGCCAGTTAATCTTCAGGGAAAGTGTGTGGTATGGAGATAGCTGCAGGATACCAAACATAGGCAAAAAGACACCGCGTTCACATGGTATGGTGAAAGCGAAAGCTTTATTGTGCCATCTCTCCTATGTTACATGAACTTGCTCTGGATTTAGCCTTCACTAAGGCAACAAGTTACAACTGTTTCTTAGCGCCAAGCCTCAACAAACGTAGGCAAAAATAACCAGCTGCAAGAGGAAATCTAGTGCGAGTGTAAACGCTTTTCAACTAAGATGCTGAACTTGTGTCTGTAAACTTCAGGGAGGATAGAGCGTGACCTGGCGTGGTTTGATTTCGCTGCGTCATGCAACAAGCAAGATTAAATGCAGCACTATCTATCTGAACTAGACACTTGTTCTTCCCTGTTCTCCTCTCCTGGACCAGACAGTCCACAGCCGGCCTCTGTCATGCCTGTTACGTCCTCAGGGAGAGCCTGGTATGTCCCTCGTGGTCACCAGTCTGTTTCTCAGCTGTTGCTAAGGGCTGCTGAAAGAAACGCGTCAAAGCTGGTCTTCCCGTGGGCTTGTAGGTGCGACCTTGGCAGTGTTCACAGGTTTGATTGACGGGGGAGATGCCACCGAGGGGGAGCACAAAGGTACTGATGTGGCAGTGACACAGTAATACTGTAAGTAGTGGGGTTTTGCCCCTTCTGTCTCATGACGAGCAGGTGTATATCCGCCAGAAGGAACCAAAGAAAGGCTGACGCAGTGACCGCGGTGCTTTCTGCACTGAGCAGCGCATTTATTGTGTGTCACTCTGGAAGTTGGTTTCCCAGACTACTTACGACTAGTGGCAGGAAAGTGAGCTTGTGGGACAGCCCACCAGAACTTCTGCCTTTTCATGAGTTTGCCTTTTTCTCTAGTTGATGAACCACATGAAAGGCCTCTAAAAATTCACTGAAGTCAATGTAGCCATCTTTGTTGTGGTCTATGCTGAGGACTAACTTGTCAAGGGCTTCATCACACACATCGATGCCCAGGTGAGAAGTAAAGAGTTTCCATGTCTGGCCGAACTCCTCAAGAGAAATCAGACCTACAGGACACAGAGAGCAGGTTGCTTTTTCCACTGCTGTTGCCCCTTCCTACATACACACACACGTGCACACACACACCCTCCTTCACTGCAAGAAAGTTACTCACCTGCTGTGGCGTGGGTGTGTTCTGTCATTTCATGACTAAACTACAGTTTTACTTCAGGTAATGGCTGAATGCTTTCAGCGGCAGAATTGGGAAAGCAGTGAATGCCAAGAGAGACAGTGGAAGGGAGGAAAAAGACCCAAAAGAGTGAAGTCAGTACTGGAGATGGGCAATGTGAGAATTTTTTCTCCAGTTAGGCTCTGTGCACTGTCCCTTATATGGTCACAGCCTGACTGCTTACATTAGTCTTCACTAAAATGGAAAAATGACATCACCTTGGGTTCCTCTATATTTAGAAGCCTTAAGGAGGAAACACAGTGGGGAAAGATAGGCTTCCTGGAGCTGGTACAGTGGCGTTACCTCGACTTACCTGAGTGATCTTTGTCAATGATGTTAAAGATGATCTCCAGATCCTTTCTGTATCTGCACAGCGTTTCCATCAAAGCTGGCTGAACCTGGTTTTGAAATCCCATAGAGGAAACCATTCAGACCCTGGTTTGAGTTAGTTTCACCAACAGAATCTGTACTCTCCAAATCTATGCTCACAGTTGAACTTCTCAAATGTTTTTAAAAAAAAATTCCTTATGCTCAAGTTCCCTGGAATGATACTTTGTGTCTTGCCCTGAGGACTAATCAGCTCAAACCTGTCACTTTCAGATGGTGGGGCATGGAGGGAAGGAGCCCTTCACACCTCCTACCTTCAGTAATTATTTGTGGAAATAGGGATGATCTGGGGAGGATGCTGTACACCATGCACTCACACGGAGCCTTCACTGTACGTAACTGACTGGATCCTGCTGTTCAGGAAAATAATGGCGACAGCTAAGTACCGAGCCACCATGCAGCCACTCAGTAACAACTGGACTCTGCAGAAGAGACCTCAGCTGCTGTTAAACGTCTGAGAGCCCATCTACAAATGTGACTCCCTCCTGCGGGTGCCTGAATTGGCTCTGGAGCACATTTGAAAAATTGCTCAAAGAGTGAGGGTTGGGTGCTCTGGGTAGGATCTGTCGCATCTCCTCAGCTACGTTATCTAAACGCCCTCGAGAGTCAACGGAAAGAAAAAGCAGTTCTAGCATGTGATTCATCCAACCTATTTTAAGCACCTACCTTAGCAGAGAGTGATGATTTGTACCCTAGCTGTGCTCATTTCCCTCCAGAGACTATAAAAGGAAGCTTGGCAACTAGTTCAGCTGTAGATGTCTACCTGATTGGCAAAACCACTGTCTTTGCCTCAAGTTGCACCAAAAGCTGCTCCTCCAAGATTTGCAAGGAGGCGTTTTCCTCCTTACCTCTTTTATAGGTTGACCTATTTTCAAATCATAAAAACATGACATGAAGTCAACTTCTCCGTCAGGGTTCATCAGTGCTAGCTGAGACCGCAGCATCCTCCAGGGCAGTTCCAGCTGTAGGACAGACTCCATGGCTGCAGCCCAGTCATTCACAGAAATCCTGCCTGCCGGAAGGGGTCAGTTCATGGTTACAAGCGGTACAGGACACAGCAGACGTCAGTCACCAGCATGCCTTCTGCCGTTTTTAAGAACAGTTGCACAACATAAATGTTTTCACCTAACCCTCGGATAAAAACCCTCACATCAGTGAGCAGCGGGGTTGGACCAGACATTTCCACAGGTCCCTTCTAAGCTCAGCAACTTTGTGATGCTATTATGGTCTTCAGCATGTTTTCATACCTTCTGAGAAAACCAGATTATGCCACAACAATAACTTCAGATTTGAGCTGAGCTGCAACTAGAGAGACCCATGTTGCTGAAAACCCAGCAAGACAGAAATATGTTAAACAGTTGTTCAGTGGCCAAAGAATTTGCCTGCCTAAACTCTGCCCAACAACAAACACCATTTCCTTATTTGCCCATGTGTTTCAGTTGTTTTTTTCTACCTACTTAAAGCATCATGCCCTCAAGTACTTTTCTGGGGCTAAGTACTTGCTAACACCTATCCTCCTCTGTGGTCAGGAAGAACCTAAGATCAACCAGGCTCTGCTGCCCTCCAGCCTTACACTGGCAGGCAGGACCCCTCCTCATGGGGTTTGTCCCCTCTGCCCGCCACAGACATGGCAGCTGTTCTCCCCTGGCAGCAACTGGACAGAGAGAGGCAGTGTTACCTGTGCCGTTGCGGTCATACTGTGCAAAAGCACTAGTGAGTTCAGACCTGTGAGCATAAATCTTCTCTCGTAAGGACTTCAAGGCAGATGATTCAATTGTACCCACCCTAGGAGGAAAAAAATGCAGAGCTGATCATTGAAGGATTTAAATCCTCTAGCACTTTATCGTTTTCAACATTCATTATCAAATTCTTATGTCCTTTAACATGTAGTATGTTTAGCGTCATCAAAAGACAACACTGGGGGAAAAAAAACCCTAAACCAACAGAACAAACAAAGCCCCATAAGAATAATCTGAATTTATGAGATAATCGAGTTTATGCAGGTAATTCTAAGCTGCTTTGCTGTAGTAAATCTGACCACAGTGCTAGGCATGGCAAAGCTCTCATGATAAACTTTTTAGACTCAATTTGTAACAGGATTTGTCCAGATTAATGCTGCAGCCTTAAAGCAGACCTGACAGACAGGCGCAGGCCCTTCACAAGTCCCTGACAATTGTCTGTTCTAACCACTTACCACGTCTAATTACCTCTGGGAGTTTCTCAGGAAACCAAGTTAGAGTGCTAAGGACATGTTTTGCCTACTGTATTAATTTTAAAATTTTAAACAAGGAAAACCAAGGAAAATAGGTGCCCATTCAATTATTCAAACTATAGATATGTAGCAGGTACTCGCATGCTAAGTGAGTACATGCTCACTGCATACAACACACAGCTTTACCTCTCCCGAAGGTTCTGCCTGCGTGTGTGCTTGCTGACTCGATACTGTACAAACCGAGGGACCAGCTCAGGATTCAGTTTGATGTATGCTCCCCGGTTGCTCCCCTCTTCGTAATAGTTAGAGGCAGAAAATATAGTGATAACCTGATAATAGGAAACAAGGAAAAGGCATTGGCTAGAACAACTCTTCTTGAGGCTGATTTCTGAAACTGATCTTAGAAAAACGTTCAGGTTACAAAATTAAGTGTCTGCTTATAAAACCAGAGATCAACAATTATGTCATTCACCAAATTGCTTGCACTTTTCAAGTCAGAGCTCCAGAGCTCTGTATTTTTGGCCTGTCATAACAAGACTTGAGTTTAGGGGGCAGTGTGACAGAACATGCTGTTAAACAGAGACTTCTTTTTAAGATGGACTTGTTTTTCAGGATTCTTGCTGGCCTTCTGATACAGCATGTCAGAAAGCAGGGTCAGAAGATAAATTATTAAGTTAAAAGGCTTCTAGAGCCTTAGAACATCTCTTGCACTGTACTTACACGTAACTCTTCTCAGGGATTTTGTTAATGTTGATTTGTTTTCACATGACTAATAAGCCAGTCCCCACTCCCTGAAGAATTTTGTCAGAACTCCGTAATTTGTTCTAACATCTATCTAGCACACAGGTCCCCCAAACCCAAAGAAGTCACTCATTTTTTTTAACTTTGCAGACAAATCTACTGTGGATGTGCCTGTGAGATTCACAGGAGAATTCTACTTTACATGAAAGCATCTTACCTTCCCATCGTGACTGATCTCATAACCTTCCGGTTTAAATTCATGCGACCTAATGAGCATCTTCAGATTATACCTTTCGAACATCTTGGCAGTGACATCAGGGCCAAAGTAACAACCTCCCCCTCGACACTTGTTTGGTGTACAGCCATTCTGACTTCTTGGATCACTCCAGAGAATGTCAAGGATCTGTAAATAGCAAACTCAAGCAAGTGAGGACTGGTAGTAGGTGAGAACTGGCAGGCTACGGCTGTCTAAGTACTGGCCATGGCAAAAGCCCCACAGTACAGGGAGAAAACACACCTGAGGTAACAATGTAGGTCTCGTGTTTTCTTCCTTTCAGCAGGGCATTCTTTGGGGCTGAAACTTTTGTTCTACTTTTCTTAAGATACATTATCTAGATTTTGGAATTTTTTTTTCAGAATAAATACTATTTCAGAAATGTACCTCCTTTTACAGCTGAAGTTTCCAGACTTGGGGAGGTGCATCAGGAATGGCACCTGGTACCTGGGCTGTTTCAAAGACAGCAATATCTGCCACCTTTGCATGTAGGTGTGAGAGGTATTTTCTGTTTTCCAGCGCAGACCTGATAACCACACAGGTTGGTGCTTTTATCTAACCCAGGCTTGGGAATTCCTGCTCTAAACATGACAAGAGTTACCTTTGGCTTTATTGTCTTGGGTTAGTCATGTTTCAAAATGAGATTTTACAGACACGAGGATGAATTACCATGGTTTAAAGGCACCTAATAATTCTAGTCAGTAGCAAACTTTAGGCAAAATGTGTGTGTTTAAAACTCCCTGACCAAGGTTTACACTAACATGTTCCACTTCATGTGTCTGAGTGTGGCTCAAGTGGAGTGGTTAGCTGGGGGAGTCTCAGATTTGAGGGGCTGCTTGTGCCCTTTACATTAGTTTGTAGGTCAGATGTGTATCTTGGGAAATCTCATTTTCAGAGATGGATTTGCTTCTCAAGAAGCAAAACAAAAGTGTGTGCCCCTTAAAGCAGTTGTCTGAAGAGAAGCTCAGAAAAACATACACAACTCAATTTTGAGCTTCTAAATTGCAGTGCAAATTAAGCTTTTCAAATTATCACAATTTATTAAATTACAGCCTGACAAGAGCTCCGTATTGCCTCTAAGATTCATGAGGAACTGAAGAGCCAGAGGACAAAAAATTCCCACTTTTGAGTAATCAGCCTGTAGGTCTGAGGAGCCGGGGTTTTTTGGACAGCCTCGGCATTCAGCTGCTAAAACAATAACCAAAGGAAGGTTCTCACTTCTGCTGAAAATTGGAAAGTCTGACCTATTTAAACTGACAACTACGTATGTACCAACAGATCCAACCACATGAGGGCATGCAAACACATCTCATACCTAGCAGTTTCCACCTTCTAAGGGCTAAGAAAAGACTGGGTAAATTGTACTTGTAAGGTATAAAATCACAAGCCTTTATTACCAGGTCTACAAAAAGCACCCAAAGACCTAATAGCTGGCCAGTACACACCCAAGAATGATGGGTTTCTTATTAAGAGACAGTCCCCTCAGACTCGAACTTACTGCCCAAAGAGAGCACCTGCCAGGTTTGTGCACGGTGGGTTCAGTATCCATCTGCCTTTGGTTTCACCTACTTGTTTCCACTCCTTCAGGGTAAGGTCTGGAGGCAAATTTGAGCCTGAAGGCTTAGTGGAGCCCGATGAAGAGATGTGTTGTGTTTTCCCTGCAACATCCTGGTTGGCAGTGTGTTCGCTGGGTCTCATTGTCGGAATTCTCTCCTTCACTTGGTCCTGTGTGTTTCTCACTGACTTTGGTGGCCGCATCAAAGATTTCAACTTATTAAAAAAAATAAATAAATCGAAAGAATTACCAGAACATAAAGATGATGCAGTAATGTCAGCTGAAAGGCACATCAGTTCTTGTTTCCTGTACTCAATATTGAATTCTCTTAAGGTCCTGAACTCACAGGTTCAGTGGAAGCTGCAGGTGTTTGGCATGTGTGGAAGTTTTCCTTTCTATCAGCAGCCAGTGTCTTCAGAGCTGATCTCATATTCTTATCAAGACACACAGACTCATTCCAAGCCACAGTCAATCACAAGATCTCACTATACAGGAAGTAGGGTTGGGGCTTAAGGCAGACACTTAAGTGCTCACCTTCACGGGAAAGTGAAAATACTGTACTGAAGCTGAAACTGCATTCACTACTGCTCTGATACAGTAGCAAGGTGCTAGGTTAATTCCACTGAAATCAGTGGAATAGCATGAGGATAACAGTGCAATTGATGAGGTATCACATCAGGCCCTTTCATTGTCAAATCCAACTCCTCCAATATGCATGGCTATTTGCTTTTTTTGGAGCTGTGTGCTACGACTCCATGAATGCCCATTAATGCAGATCCTTCTCCAGGGAGTGTCTTCTCATTTGAAATTTTCTCACACTAGCTGATTCTTCAAACCAAATTCCGCCCCCCCCCCCCCCCCCCCCCCCCCCAGTTCTGCTCTTTAACAAAGAGATGGACTGATGCAAAACAAAATGCAAAGCACTGGGTGGGTTATTTCCCAGTGCACTGACCAGTATTTGGGACCTGTTAGTTGCCAGCTGTACCAATTAAATACATTGGTTGGCCTTGAGTGATATCACTCTGAGTTATGAGTCACACATGTCTCATTGGCAATGCTCTCCTGTGGCAACAACTTTGATCTGTTAATTCTTCATTTCACAGATACTACATCAATAAGACTCTGAGCCCAGCCTTGGTGAAAGTGTGGGCAGAACTCAGCTCACAGTTAAGACACCTACATCTGTAGTTAGGCACTCAATTTCAGTGTACAGTAGTATAGCCAGCACAGCCTAGACTCCAATAACCAGAAGTATTCATTGCCCTTTTCCACATCTTTTAAGATTAAACAGAGGTACACCTGACTGTCCTCTAAAGCGTTTATTTCTGTATTAGAAAACATGAGGATGAGAGAAATAGCTCTAGGCTCCAGACACCAATGACAAGCTACACCAAGTTGCTTTAAACACAGATATCCTGTACCATCTGGGATGTCTGTGAATTAGTGTGAGGTGGGCAGATATGGACCAGATCTAAAGGTGGCGGACACCTGTGAAGAAGACTTTATCCAGAGGCAGGCATAAGCCAGAGGGCACATCTCTTGGCTACAGAGTGCTTCCATGAGCAGCACCAGAGAACTATGCCTGAGCAATTATAAGATCTGGATTTCCACCAGATCTCCTGGATCTCCACTGATTATAAGGAACCTAAGCACCCAGGTCACAAGCAGACATCTCAATGTAGTTGTCCAAATCTGACACCATTTTCCACTGATTTGAAAGAGCTATGTTTGCTCACCATTTCAGAAAAAATTTGAAGTTTATGTCTTCTAAATCCCTGAAAAGCAACAGTTTCTGTTTTCTCAAGACCAGGTCTTGAACTTTGATCCTGCTGGAAAGGCTCTCCCACATGTGCAAAGCTCAGCTGCTGCCAAGGGAGCACCTCGCAGGTGGTGAACTTCCCCCACACAAGAGATGGCAGAAGCCCAGCCCAGTGCTGAAAAGCTGTGGCTGGATTGATTTCTAAAGTGTTTAGAAATGCCTGAGAACTAAGCATTTTTCATACTTTCTGGCTAATGCGTCATCCCTGCAGGAAGGCAGTATCTAAAGTGTTTTTAGCTATTTTAACGTCAAAAGACCCATGTTATTTTACACCAGCCAAATAATTGGCTCCCAACACCTACTGAAACCTTCCTTCCTAAACACTGATTTTGAAGAAAAACAAGACTTTTTTTCTCCTTACGTGCCTTATAGAGCAGCCATTTTCTTTCCTAATGCAAACAACTTGATCTTAGCATCTCTTTTTTAAGAGAACAAAATTAACCTTACATGAATACAATCTCTTACCTTATTTCTCTCAAGTGCATTCAGGAAATCCAAATCTGTGGTGTCTGAAATTCCTCCATGTAGGATAAGAACTTTGCTATCAATTATAGTGGCGAGGGGAAGCCAGCTAAAGACATCACTCAGAAGACACAAAATCTCATTCCCATGGTCCTGTAAAAGATACTTTTATATTAGGTCCCATTTCTGTCAGATTCTGTTGCTTCTAAGTTAAAGATTTTGCTAAAGTTTCTGCCACGGTCTGTATGAACACTTCTGTCCAGGGGACACCTTGAACTGCAACACTGACAAACATATTCTGATATTTACTGTAGGGCCATTTGATTGTCTCTATAGCATATAGCCTGGAGAAGAGAAGACTGAGAGGGGATCTTATCAATGCTTATAAATACCCAAAGGGCAGGTGTCAAGAGGATGGGGCTGGGCTTTTTTCAGTGGTTTCCAGCGACAGGACAAGGGGCAATGGGCACAAACTGGAACACAGGAAGTTCCATCTGAAGATGAGGAAAAACTTCTTTACTGTGAGGCTGACAGAGCACTGGAACAGGCTGCCCAGAGAGGTTGTGGAGTCTCCTTCTCTGGAGATGTTCAAAACCCATCTGGACCCTTTCCTGTGCAACCTGGCATAGGGAACCTGCTTTGGCAGGGGGGTTGGACTGGGTGATCTCCTGAGGTCCCTTCCAACCCCTGCCATTCTGTGATTCTGTGATTTTGTTTTCCTTTCATGTGCACTTCTTTTTGTGTTCCTGATTTGCCTTATGGATGTTATTTATTTCATCCCACAGATCTCTGAGCATAAAGGGATAACATTTGAAATTACTCCACTGATAATCCAAAGTAATTTAAACTACATTACTAAAGTCCTTCTGTACTACACCTAAATAAACTGGTTGGAAGTTTCCTTGTTTACACAGATTTAATTTTACATGTGCAAGACCACAAAGAAAATCTAGGGGAAGGAGGAGGAATCTTACCTTGTACTTCTTTGAAACTTCTTTTGTGAAGCCATATCTGAAAATAGGACATCATGAACTGGTTTTCAGTATTCTCTTCTACATCATTTTCTATAGTATTTTCCAGGAGTTTTCTATCCCTCTTCTTCTCCTGCCATTCTGTCTCACCTCTATTTCATAATGTGCTTTCTTCTGCTCTGTCTCAAGAATTGAGTTAAACTGTCTGTATTAGAAAACAGCGTCTCAGCTGTTCCTGCAATGGGGCAGACTTCCACCTCTCAACCAATGGACCTGCATGGGGTAGAAGCTTGGATATTTACCCACCCCTTGCGTTTCGGAAGTGACATCTTAGTCTAGAGTTAAGTGAAATACCAGCTCCTTGTTTACTGGTTCCATTGTGTTGCATTATGTCTTTTGTTATGCTGTGGAAAAAGACAATGCTTTAAATAAGGTATCATCCTTCCATCTATCCCTTTTCCCCAGATTTGGTACTCTGGAAGCTGCACTAAGTCCACTGACTTCACTGGATTGTGATTAGGTCAGAGACAAGACATGACTCTCATTCAGTTGTCTGTGGGTAATGAGGATGTTCTTTGCCCCTCTCACACATCTTGAAGGTGCAGAGCTAGACCTGAGTACCTAATAAAATATTATTTCTGTTTTAAAGTGTCACCATGGCTAAAGCAGCATTCAAAAGCTCCAGCATTTCTAGTGAAAGGTCAGATACTCCCTCCCTCCGGACCCCTAAAATCTACCTCAGGTTCATGATGTAGTCTTCATGGTTTCCTCTATTCAAGTGTAAGTCATTGGGGTAGATAAGAAGAAATGCAAACAGGATTATAAGTATTTCCATTGAATTTTCCCCTCTGTCAACAAAATCACCATTAAAGACGTAACGGTTCTGTTCTGAAGGCAGACCATTCTGCAGAAGGAAACAAAACCAAGGACATTTAGAGAAAATTCCATCCCATTGCAATAAAGGAAATAGCATTTCAAGTGATACTACATTGCTAACAAATCTGCAAAAAATCTTCACAATATGGGAACCTAAAATGCAGCATTTCTTTATTTCCACTGCTTAGAACAAAAATCTCCTATCAGACAGCCTGTATGAGCCATCAGAGAAGAGATGATCTCTCTCACTGTTCTTATGATGCCATCTCTAATCCTTTCCTCTACCTATTAAACTAAATTGAATGGGACCGATAGGAACATTATTCTTCTAATAAAATATACTTTTTTGTTAATGCAACTGCTGCCAGGAAGTTATGCACTTGCAAACAGAAACCATTCCTTAACAGGTTTGGCAGCACTGCAAGACATCCCACCTCCTGAATATAGCTACTGCATCAGTGTCCAGCACTTCCTGTGCTCCTATGGCATTCCCTGGTGTACTGCCTTAGCAGTTTTACTGCAGGATGCATGATCTGGACAGAGACTCCATTAAACGTTTAATTTTAATCCATTAGGAAATCTCTTTTTTGTCCCAATCCATGCTCCACGCTGTTATGTCAGGATGCAGTAGTGAATCCTGGTCTCTCCATCCCCACAGTGGCACAATCCTTATGGTTGTAAATACAGCTTGCTTGGGTTTTGCCACAGCCTCTCCCCATCTGTCTCCAAGTTAACCTAGAAGAGGCGTGTGCTTGCTCTGTGCTCACAAGAACGGCAATTTATGAGACTCTGCTAATGCAGTGGGTTGTAGTGATTTTAAAAAAGAAAGGACAGATTTCAGGAGTGGAACAGACAGGAAAGTCTCAGCAGCAGCTCCTGGAAAGATGAATTAATAAAAGCTTTGCCTTAAAACAGCTAGGCATGTGAATCACCATCAGATTGTCAGTATACATACAGCCACTCTGTAACTGCAGTCCTCATGAAAAGACAGATCTACTGAAGCGCTCTCCAGACTCTACCATTCTTCTTTTGGAAAAGCTTACCCACAACTTTTAGTTTTAAATTGAGAGTTTGTTTTGGATTTCTAACTTCAATGTGACATTTTAGTTTTGTTCCACATTCATGCAAAGTTTTAATTTCCTTTCCTGTGGTTTCAACCAACAATAAGAGCAAAACTAAATTAAAGGCTGTTGAAGCCTCTGGCATGTCAAAGAGGTGAACAAGGTCCTCTAATCATTAGCAACTTGCTGGTGGGCATCATTACTGTATCTGCAGGGTTAATGACTAATTAACTTCCATTTGTCATTTGCATTTTCTACACCTTCAGGCTATTTCTATTCATACCATCCATTTAACAATCTAACTTAGCAATACATAATTTAAAATTCAAGGGTTTCAAGAAATTTCAGGAAATGCTGTAATTTAGTGGAAAACAATGCAGGGACTGAATGAACTTTACAAACTGGCTATTGAGAAAGATGTAATTATCTTAGCCTCACCCAAACCAGGGCTAAGAATTGTACACACTATTACAAGCAGCACTGTATCGATAAGCTGCAGATTGCTAGCTTCTGTGTGTTTGCTGTTGGCAGTTTGTAAAACTGCTGTGATAAAAGTTCCCTGGACAAAGCCCCACGCTCAAGGCACCCTGACTGCATGCAGGCCCCCAGAATGCTTCAGCAGCCATTTCAGCTCTGCACATCCCTGTGCGGACCGGAGATCACTACATGCCTCATGGCACTGTTTACAACTGCACCCTCTTGTTTTAAGGTTGTGATGGTTCATGCCAACTCTGAGGAAGAAATCCCTTCCAACTGAAACAGAGTTAGGGAAGCAGGAAAAATGGATCCCAGAGGCTGACTGGGTTCACTGCTCAGCTGAGTAAACTGCTCAGAGGGGACAGAAAATACTGTATCATTTAATTTGCTTTTAAATAACAGAACAGTTCTATCATATGCTCTCTATTTTCTCAACCACTTTGAAATGACAAAATATTTGCCCGTTTTATTTGGTGGAAGTTTTGGCTCTGAACTTCCTGAAGTCAGGATTTAGTCCTTGCTTAAAATTTTTTTTTCTCTTTGTAACATCCATTAGAGAGGGGAAAAAGAATAATTTTCTGTTTGGTCCAAAGAGTAAAATTCAGGCTGATTGCAGCTGTGAATATAACTATATCTGAGCATTTATCTTCAAAATAGCTCTTTTTTTCATGCCAGGTCCCACGTATGAAACCAATCTATATCATACTCTTATTCCAGTTTCAAAAAGGAAGATTGTCTAATTGTAGCAGCTAGAAGACTGCAAGCCAAGAACCAGCTAAATGTAATTGATTGATTAATCAGAAAAGCAGAAGTCTGTAAAAAGGTCTGATGATACTTCAAAAGGATTCAGGCATGCACTTTTGCAAAACAATCAAATTTCCATTCAACAAGTGTCAGATAAAGCGTGACAAATCTGGAAGCAGGGGGGAACGACATCATTTAAACACCTGGTTTAGCTCACCTCAGTCTCCATTCAGTGCAGATGAATGTATAAGGATCAGACACAAACCCTTTCCCCTGGAAAGCTCAAATCAAAGAGAGTGCTAAATGAAGGGGGTGATTCATGATAAAGATAAATGTGAAACTAAATATAGGAAATTTCTTGCATCTTCAGTTAAAGATACAATTGTAGAAAAGACAGCCTGGAGCTTAATTTTTTTCACATGAGTAAAACAGAGCTATGCTTTTTTATCATTAAAAAATGAGCAGCTGTTCAAGGATTTGTAAAGGGTGCACAAAGTATTTCCATTTTGTGCAGACTATGTGATTGCTTCCAAGACTTAAAAAGCTTTTAAACAGACAGCACTACTTTTGTTTCCTGTAAACAAATAATAATAAAAAACATTTTGCAGGTACCAATAGAAGGCCTAACTGAAAGCTTCTGCATTTTTTCTGGAAAGCTTCTGCATTCATTTTGGAGGGCCAAAATTATCCATGGTGTAGCATTACATCAGTAACTAAGTTAGCTCCTCATTTTAGAAGACTTTAGCCAATATGGAATATAAAACAGTGGCACGACTTCGGACACATTGCAAGGAACCTTCTTAAGTTTTGGTTCATGCTTCAGTTCAACCTTTAGAGAGAGAAAGATCTCCTGGATCTCCTCCTTCACACTGAGGAGGATATGGAGAAGGAAAAGCTACAACAAAGACACCAGTCAAATTGCTCCAGGATATGTGTATGTGGCACATGCATACCGCATGTACAGTTCTAACAGTGATAAATCTATCAGACATAAGTACATGTTCTTAACACCAAGTCATGAAGTGAAAACGCTACATCACAGACTGCCTGCTTACCTTATAGAATATCAGCAAAAGATCATCCAGATTTCCATGCAAATCTCCTACAGGAAACAAAACCATTATTTTCTCTTTAAAAAAAAAAAAAAAATTCTCACAGAAGAGGAAAAAAATGGAATTATAAAACTGGGAATAAGTCTAGCCCTAACAAGTTTTTCCCTAGTAATTTCCCTTGTATTGTATTCCCTTGTAACTGCTTGAGAGAGTCCAGCACAGAGCCACCAAGCTGATTAAGGGAGTGGAGCATCTCCCTTATGAGGAAAGGCTGAGGGAGCTGGGACTCTTTAGCTTGGAGGAGACTGAGGGGTGACCTCATTAATGTTTATAAATATGTAGAAGGCAAATGTCAGGAAGATGGAGCCAGGCTCTTCTCAGTGATGTCCGATGATAGGACAAGGGGCAATGGGTGTAAGATGGAACACAGGAGGTTCCGCTTAAATTTGAGAAGGAACTTCTTTACGGTGAGGGTGACAGAGCACTGGAACAGGCTGCCCAGGGAGGTTGTGGAGTCTCCTTCTCTGGAGACATTCAAGACCCGCCTGGATGCCTTCCTGTGTGATCTCATCTGGGTGTTCCTGCTCCGGCAGGGGGACTGGACTAGATGACCTTTCGAGGTCCCTTCCAATCCCTGACATTCTGTGATTCTGTGTATTAGGATTAGCTTCATTTGAAGGTACATGCTGAAGCTGCTTGTAAAATCTGGCAATTAAATACTTAAAAGAGTATACAGTTGCCTTGCATAAAGTTTTTGTCTTTCCAGCTGGATCTGAAGATCAGACCAGTCACACAGCCAAAGGTTCACTCAGGGACAGGGCAGTAAGATGAAGAAAAATATTATGAACCTGAAAAACAGAAAACGCCCCTAGAAGACATCTAGAAATATGATAAGACTTCCACATACCAATAGGTTTAAATTTACTAAGTGGCCCGCTATATACAGCACAATTGAACATCTGTATGATTCAGGGCTAGGTTTTGATTACTACAGGCAGGATTTGATGGAGAGTGTCAAGAACTGTCCACACTTGTGTGCCTCAGTGCTAAGGCCACAGGAATGACAGATTTGGCCCTTTCCTAGAGGTTTATTTTGGAACAGGCAAGGGGATTTCACCCCAACACAAAGAATCACTGCAGCACAGCTCCCCTCTGCATATAACTGAATTTTGTTCTCGCAGAAGCAAGCTCCTCACATCTCTGACTCACCTTCACAAAGCCACGGAACAGTTTCAAAACCTATCTTGTGATAATATGCTTTCACCACCAATGAGCAGGAAAGGAGAGAAGTGACATTTTTACCCCATCTACATGTTTTCTGTGCCACTTTTTATTAATTACGAGCCTTCTGAGGTCATTCTAAGGAGTCCTTCAAGCCTTCAAGATTTTCATTACATATGTGGATGCAAACATTTCAGATGTGTATTTAACCTGAATTTTTAATTCCAAATTAAAATAAAATGGGGAAAGGGATACCTTATTTTAAGGAAATCAACATTTTGGACTAATCTTTCACCTTCTGCAGAGGATCTTTCTGGTTACAAAAGCTATTAGTTTGAATGGCAAGAATGGGACCCCTTCAGATGCTGCTCATGTACTGCAAATGCAGTACAAACTTAGGGAGGTATGTTTTGCTTAGTAAGAACATGCTGTGTAGTGAACAGTATGAATCCATGTTTCCTTGGTTTGGAGAGAGGTTTTGTTTGTTTGGTTAACAAATTATTGGTTATACAAAACCTCATTTAAACAAACCCTTTCCTGGCAATCAAAGTAGGTGCATAACCACACTTTAAAAAAACATTACTTGTTTTGCATGTGTCATAGCACCCTTCCTTACACCACTTTACTATTACACACAGCACACACTGCTAGCTGTCGAGTTAATGTCACCATTACTGTTCTGTTTTGCAGTTACTGCATTCTGTGGCAAGTCAGGACACTGCATCCCTTTATCCATAATTTACAGAAGCGTAACAAAATAGAAGGGGAATGAGCTCTTAGTTCTTTACCTTGTGACACATCACATCATTCTGTGAGACTGATTTGTTGGTTGTATAAAGACTGATCCATCCTGTTGGGTCCCTTTAGAAATTAGGGTTTATTATAATTTCAATTTATTCTAGATAGTCATGCTGTCAATGAAAGGTCTTGTTTGCCACCCCTATTAAGCCCTCATCAAAATCATTACTGAGTAAATTATCATGGTAAATTCTTTTTCTCAGTAAGAGGAGAAAGCAGTGAGACTTGCACACAGTGATCAAAATACTTGGTGGCATTTTAGGGATGGAAATGCAGGAATATTTAAGCGACACTGAAGCGTTAGCTGAATTAATACTGACTCATTCAGAAATGTTTAATGAAAAAAGGAAAGAGGAGGTGAGGGACTTTCTTAAAATATACTTAGTGTGACTCAGGAACCTGATTTTTTTTTTTTTTGTATGTCCCAATTTATGCATTTGTGGAGGGAAAAAAGAAGGCATCAAGAACTTTCTTGCAATGGCATCATTTGGAAATGTCTGTATCATTCTCCAACCACTTAGAATATCATCCCATAGCCCAAAGCAGTTATCTTCTTTGCCACCTTACCACAGACAGTTATGTCCTTGGAGTAGGAAGTTGAAAGATGGGTGATATTTGGCATTTCTTTCAGAACCCTCTTAGTTTCACATAGTAGCTGCAGTACGTAGCGGGCATGAAGCAGCTGTGAGGAAAAAATGAGGGGAGAAAAGGGAGACGACTTAGAAGTAGCAATATGTCTGTCTGCTTTATTATTATCAGATACATATTGCTGAGATTATTTGTACTACAGACCTCCAAACATGATTACAGGCTGTATGGTTTAGTGCTGGGGATTAGAAGTGTTCATAGCTTTGCACTTGTTTCCTGGTGAATGGATATAGAGCCCTTAACAAACATGCTTTACATATTTTCCCATTTTATTTCTAGTGTACTGTTCCTACTCTTTCCATCTACAGAAAGGATAAAGAGATTAAGTAATAAAGCACTTAGAATCCTTGCATAAGGTCATCTGTTCAAAGTCACTAGGAGAAAAAAAAAAAGTATGTAGTTCTAGCTGTGAGTATAAACAAAAGCCAAACCAGCCAAAAAAATCCCTGAAGGCCATAAATGGTATTTCAGCAAATTGCAAAAATAATGAGGGAAACTCCAGCAAGGGTTGCCTTATGTAAGAGCTATCTTCCTGTTCACTGTGAAGAACTTATGACAATGCAACATTAAAGCTTCTGGTCTTCTCTGCTAATGCTTTTTATTATAATTTTGTCAGTCGGTGATTTTTAAGGCTTTTCATTCAAACACAGCTCTGAGTGAGCTTGGTAGATAGATGAGCTACAGACTGGCTTTTTTGGATTCTTTTTTTTAAAGCAAACAAAAAAGGCCAATTCCACATAATCATTTCCTTAACAAAATGCCAACCATAGTAAGAGAAGAGAGAGCTGGCAGTAAGGTGAAGTCCGAGTGGGCTCATTTATCATGTGCTTTATGTTTTGCTACTTTTAAGATCAGCATCCACAGAAAATCACAGGAAAAAAACCCCTACCATTATTTAGTAAATTATAAAGCAAGACAGACCCTTATGTTTTATATACAGTATATTGTTAAGCACAAATGAATGCAAGTTCAAAGCAGTGCCGTGTAATGCCTCCCTGCCCCACCCTCATCTTGTAACTGGGCACCAAATGGGTTTGCTCAGGAACACAGAGAATCAGCAACAGCCTTCTCAGTTCCGTGGCAGCCGCAGACAGCAAGCTCCAGAGATTTGTGCTATCACCCTGTTCCGCTACATTAGCGATGCTCTATATTCACTCTTCCATTATGGTGGAGTCATGCACACTGGAAGAAGGTGATTAACCCTTGCACCTCAATTCCTCTAAAAATAATGGGGGGCAGGGGAGGAGAGCACCACACAAGGAGTGCTTTTAACCCAGGAAAAGATAACTAGTTTCTAGGTTAGCTTAGGAGACCTTCCCCAGTCCTGCATCCTCACTGATATCCCCTGCCCTGCAGCTGCAAAGGGTTCACATTCTGTGATCACTGTAATCTCAATACTCGAAGAGGAGATCCCCACTAGCCCCTGCCCCCTCCGCAGCGCTGGCTCAGGAGGTCTGGCAGCCAAGTAGTGAATCGTATCTGGGAACTGGTCTGGCTGAGAGCTGGCTGCTTTTGATTTTCTCATGTTAGCTTCCAGCCAGACTGGTTCCCAAGACAGCTCACCATGTACCTGCGTGATCACATGGGGAAGCAGGGAAGGGTAATGGAATGGAAAGGAAGGGAGAAATACCTCCTTGGGCACCAGTTTAGCCTCACATTGGATTCAACAGATTGTGGAGCTACAACCTGACAGAGATGCAAAATAAACAAAGAGAAATCAAACTAATTGTAACTTGCCTGTTCATTCCTGAAAGCATGAAGAAGAGCACTGGCATCTTTAACAGTAAGGGGGAATGAGAGTCGTGGTCCATAATAGGAGTCTGGAACATCAATTTTATTTTCAAATTCTGCTAAACACAAGCCTTCATCCACCACCTGAGAAGCACTAGGGCCGGTGAAAATGTGAGAAACTGGAATGAGAGGGAAGAAAAACAACATAGAAACTCCACCAGTCCCCCCATAGGGCTGTAACCGGCTGAATGTAACTGATACTTTACTTGCTGCAGTATTACAGTGGCTATCTCCTGCCTTGTGTAGTGGAATACCTCCAGGTCTCCTCAGGTTATTTCACAATACTGAAAAAAAAACCCCAAACAAAAAAATATGCAAAAAACAACCAACCAAAAAAAGCCCCAAACCCTTCCAGACAAAAACTCTTTTCCAACAGCCAGTAGCTGTGGTCAGTAGGCAAAATAGTTTGCACTGAAGTTGTGTTTTCCTTCCCCAACAAAGCAAAGAGATTCAAAAGTCATGACTGATCTTTCAATGACCATAATTTGTTTAAAGTTCAATATTACACTTTGTCCTGGTTTTTAGCTGGGACAGAGCTAGGTTTCTTTTTAGTAGCTAGAATAGTGCTGTGTTTGGTTTCAGTATGGGATTTGTTATGAAAGGAACGTTGATAACATACTAATGTTTTTAATTGTCACTGGAAGTCAAAGGACTTTGTGTTTTGCTAGTCTGCAGGTGCAAGGTCTAGGGAGGGCAAGGAATATTAAAATTAGGAACTTAAATTGGCATTTGGATATGCCAATGGGATATTCCACATCATCTAATGCCGTTTTCAGCAAATTAATGAGGGGCTCTCTCTCCCGTGGGGGGTCTCTTTCTGGCTTTCAGTCAGGCTCTCACTCTTCCTGGACTGCATTTCCAGTTTTCAGGGTTGTCACTCCTCTGAGATTGTTATCTGAGAGCAGGCTGGGCTTGGTCAGTGGATGGTGAGCAATTGCACTGCCAATCTCTCATTTGCATATTTTTTATTATTTCAATATAATTATTATTTTAAGTTTTATTTTATTTCCATTATTAAATTGTTCTTATCTCAACCTACGAGTCTCCTTACCCTTGCCCCTCCAATTCTCTCCCCTGTTCCCTGGAGGCCAGGGTGGGGAGTGAGAAAGCAGCTGTGTTTGGCTGCTATCCAAGTGAAACTACCACATACTTTTAATAGAGGTTTTAAAGATTTGCTTTTGTTTTTTACATATTTTTTTAGGCTAAATACCAGTAGCTTACTGAATATTTTAAAAGTCAGCAACAAAACCCTCTTTCTCTACAGTGGATTGCAAAACACTCCTTTCTGATACAACTAGGAGACAATGCCAGCTTTTGGTTGGCTGCCATAAAACCATTGGATGAAATAAACAAAAATATAGCGGTAAAAGTAGAGCATCGCTTCTTCTAATTTTCCTGCAACGTGGATAAAGCAGGAGCACTGCTAATTGCCTCAATACAGTATTTTCTAGACATACCAATGACATATAACTGAGTGAACGGTAGATTTTCTTCTTGCAGATTGTCTTTACCATCTACTATTCTAAAAGAGAGAATCAGACCCTAGAGGACTGAGATCTGGCAGCTGCTGTTGCAGAGTTGCTCTTATGAGATGATCTTTACAAACATGTTTTACTGGGCTACAGGTAAGTTTTCTGTAACCTTGTTTAGATGCAACTGGAAATAAAAATGTATTATTTATTTGTGGAGGAGTACCTGTAGCTGTGACTCAAAATTCACAGCAGCCAAAACTGGCATGTGGCCTCATAAGTGAGATTCATAAAGGCCAGCTTGTCTTTTAACTGGATAAAATCCATATTAAAGAAATAAATAGATAAAAACACACTTTTTACTAGCTCTGGATTATAAAAAACCCTTTTTTATCAGCTCTTCTGCTGTGAGCTGATTAGCACATTCAGTGTACAGCCATGCAAATGGATTAAGGCATCAAGTAACAGCAAGGTACTCAGGGTTCACTGTTTCCACGAAGTACAGTCTGATTTGCTGTCTTCCACCATAGTTACAGCTTTGTCTGGCCATATGCAAGAACGTTGCCCATGGACTGGAACCAATCTGCACCAAGTCTTGCCCCAGCTCTAGCAGCAGGTCTCTGGACGGCATTTTCCTCTGTGCCCTACCTCTCAGAAAGTGGGTGGCTGCAGACCACAGAGCCAGTTCCTCAGATCACTCAAATTCCTCATCACTTGCCCGTTCTGGCCAGAGGCTCTCCTCATCTGACATGACTCCTTCAGAGTCATTTGGTCTTCTCAGCATTTCAAACGAGGCAGACACCTGCCCATGCCTACTCCTACTCTAGCCCTCCCTTCCTGCACACAGCAGGCTACCCTTCCCCTTACCTCTGAACATGAACCTGCCACCCTCACAGCCTCTGTTCCTTTTTGGCACATAGTCAGGCTGAGAAACCCAATCTCCCTCCCTGTAGGGCATATCTCTGCAAAGCACACCCCACTTTCCACTTCTAGATGAGTCATCTAAAGCCAGTCATGGTCATTAGCCTTAGAGCGCGCATACATCTCCCAGGCAGTCTTTCAGCTGTCAGAGGAGTCAGTAATGGATGCCCTAATGCAGCCTAGGAATTAGAGTGCTGGCCCACAAGTTCCCTGCTCACCACAAGACCCATGCAGGACTAATTCTGAAGGACTCAGCCCCCTTCTCATTTTAGTCATCTTCTAGTCAAAGCTGTGAAGGCTCTTTCAGTCCATATCGAAAGACAGGGACAAAAATTCTCAACATGTCTAGTTCAGGCACCCATCTTAAGATAGAATGAAATACCCTCTTGTCCTGGTTTTTAGCAGGGACAGAGCTGGGTTTCTTTCTAGTAGCTAGAACAGCACTGTTTTGGTTTCAGCCTGGGACTTGTTATGAGAGAGACACTGATAACACACCAGTGTTTGCATTTTTGTTGCTGGAAGTGAAGGACCTTGTGTTCTGTCAGTCTACAAGCACAAGATCTAAGGGGGAGAGGAATATTTAAACTAATAAGCTAAATTGGCATTTGGATATGCCAATAGGATATTCCATATCATATCACATCATGTCATGTCCAGTATATTAATAAGGGTCCCTTCCTTTTTTGGCTCTTGCTGACTTTCACTTGGGCTCTCACTCTTCTGGGATTGTGGTTTCGGTTCCAGACTGTTGCACTCCAAAGTGGGAATGGGCCAGGCTTGGCCAGCAGATGGTGAGCAATTTGTACTGTATAACACTCATTTGCATATTTTATTACTATTATTATTATCATTACCATTTAAATATCAGTATTTATTTTAAGGGGTTTTTTTTAAATTTCAGTTATTAAATTGTTTTTATCTCAACCTACGAGTCTCCTTACCTTTGCCCCCCAATTCTCTCCTCTATCCCCTGGGGGTTGGGGGCAGTGAGCAAACAGCTGTGTTGGCTACTAGCCAAGGACTAGCCCAGTGAAACCACCACACCTCTGCAAGTGTCTGCATCTCTCCACCAACTACAGAGAGCACAGGGAATGACCTGCTTTGTATTCTGACACCAGAAGTCTAGCCCAAGCTCAGGAAGTTGAGCCTTCACTCTTAGCAGACCCCATACAGCTACCCTACAGGACAATAGCCATATTGAAATAAATATGAAAGCCCAGAACCACATGAAGTCAGTTTGGCCACAGAAAGTCCAGGGACCTGCTTCTTCTGACAGGATCACCTCGCTGTGGGAGTTGTTCAGGGCAAGTCAAAGATGCCACTGCCAAGGATGTACTCACTGTCAGGGTAACAGGGAATCAGCTACCTCTCCTGAAATACGCCCTCTGTTCTGCCACCATCCGTGCACCTTCAGACTAACCTCGGGGTACCTCATAGTACCTTGGACTCCTGAGGAGTGCTCTTGCATCTGCCATACTTTTCACCAGCCATCAGGTCAAAGCTAGACCTGAGCTTCAGCCCACCAAGAGGATGAAGATTTCTAAAACGCTCCAAACATTTATTCCTTCACTCTGCTGCTGGCACTGCAAGCTGCAAGCAGGTGTGACTTATTCTCCACTGCAAGAATCACTCTATGCAAAAAGCCCTGGAAAGGTGTTAATGCTGTGAGGGAGGCATCACAGGCAGTGAAACTGCAGAAAACAGCACTTTTTTTTGTTCTCTTTTGAAGGAAGATGCCAGGAGGTGTGGCTACTGCCCTGGTGACCTTGAGAGGCACAGCCAGGTGTGCCATGGACTCCCAGTCCCACCACTTTGCCCAGGACATGTCTGCAGCCTTCTCACTCTCAATGCCCCCAGAAAGAGTAAGTAAATGGGTCACCTTTTGCTGGAAAAACAGTTTCCAGCTTCCTCTGACCAGAGATCTCTCAATTGAAAGGTTGAGCAGGTATGCACAATTTTGGGGGGAGGGATGGATGGAGAAAAGTGTAAGGTGGAAAAGGTTTTAATTCTTACTTCCCTCCAACCTTTAAAAAATAGCCTTGAATCAGAAGCAGAACAAGACACACAGCTATATAAATATCCCAATCACAACTGCACTGACATCTTAAGCAGAATGAGAGGATGAAAAAAGCTTCAGGGTACAACAGATAAACAATCACATCAAAAGCACCACTGTGTTAATGAGATGGTGGCTGCTTTCTTTCTTTGAAAAATTTATTCTGAAAAAGTAAATTAAAAAGAGGAAAGTGACAAGATGAATAGTGGAGGCCGCATAGTTTATAATGTAAGGAAAAACACAGATCACAAAATCTTCAGGTAGCTATCTCATCACATACTGGGAAGAACAGGCAACCTATTCTCTGGTAAGAATATTATATACTGTCTTCTTGGAGAGGGCTTTTGAACTATGTGCTATCACTCTAATTTAAATGAGCACACACTGATGAAAAAAAAAAAGCAAGAGGATCATGGGGTTTAGAAAATGATTTGGAATAGCAAAGCCAATCTGCTTGTTATGTTTACACTCACCACGGCTCACATCTTAGGACGGTTCTAAGATCGTCAGCAATTCAGCAGAATTGAAAGCAGTTCATTAAGAATCACTCTATTCCACACTGATTTTGCTTAAATCACTGGGGCTAGCATGGGTGCTGCAAAAGTCGCTTACAGTGGCAAGCAATTGAGAGCTTGAAGTTAAGAATGCATACAGCCAGTAGTTGGACAAACAACAACAAACCAGACAACACAAATTTGACATGCAATTTCTCAAAAACCCCCTTAAGTCAGCTCCTTTGCGTAGGCAGCTGGATCATCTCTCTATTAAACAAGTACCTTAAAGAATCTTTCTGTTTCTTTTGGGGTTCTGAGATTTGTAACATGGGGTGTTAGAAAGGAGGAAATAACAAAACAAGACAAAAATAAAGCCTTTGGAGCAGTTATCAAGCCTTAATGCCTTCAGTCCTAACAGATCAAAGTTTTAAGCAAGCAAGACCAAGGGGAGCTTTACCATAAACCACACACTCTAGCACGTCTTTCAGCCTTAACCACGTCTGCAACTCCCAGTATCTGCAAGACCAAGAAACAAGTCACCGCTGCAGTGGTAATAAGGGGAAGCCGACGGTACCCCCTGCCCCTCTCTGTGCACAGAGAGGATCTCCACCTCCCCATGAACAGCCTATGCACGTAGCACTGTGCTCTCTACCTAGCCATGTCCTGAGCCCCAGCAACTCACCTGAGGCACCTCACTCACATTTGTTCCTTCTGTCGATACACACATTTAATAAAGGCAAATAAATCGTATCTACAATGAGCAGCTGTAAAATTCTCTTTTAATAGTACAATGAAAATAGAGATTTACACTATTTTTCCAAATATCAGACACAGCACTACTATTTTCTTTACAGTGGTAATGGAAGAAATCAAAGGAAGGACTACTGTATCATCTGCCTTGGCTTTGGTGCAAGGTCCAAATGTAATTTCTTTTTCTGCAGAGCACAGAGAACATTAGGCACTCTATTTAAGAGAGAAAAATTGCCATTTCCTAATGGTTGTCATTAGAACACTGAACCACTTACTGTTTTGATGGTGGTTTTATCCTGCTATCAAAGTGTCTTGTGCAAATTTCAGTTGGAACAACCTGTGGCTGGACCAGGTGAAAGAGAAAGGACATTTTCTTGTCATTCAATAAGAAGGGGCCAGCCTCCTTTTTAACTCCACTGGGATTAGATCTAGTCTCAATTTGTTCAGGAAAGTCATGTTTATTTTCTGGACTTAGGAAGTCACTCTCAGTCTGTCCCTCTGTTGAGCTTGACCTCAAAATTAAGTTTTGTCCAAGGATCCCAAAATACTTCCAAAATTAAAGGTTATTTTTTGAATAACTGATCTTTAATTGAGATGGTTTCTAAAGATATCTCGAGCAGTTTAAATTTATTTCATTTTTAATCATTCACATACTGACACATGTTTTGCAGCAAAATCTAGAACAAATTAAATTAATAAATGGTCCAGAACTGCTTGAAGGAAAAAAGAAAAAGAAAAATAAGAAGAGCAACCTCTTTGAAGGCAAAGTCTTTGATTACACCTCTCCTAAACCAACTAGACACATTCTTTCCATATAATCACATCTCATAGTTTAAGAAAACATGTAGTGAAAGGTGTGAAAATTGGAGTCAGTAAGACTACCATGACAACAGCTTAAGGGAAGTGACATATAAGAAAGCACTCTGAGTACCTCTGAATACTCTCATAAGGACAACAGGTATCTGCCCTGTCTTACATCTCAACTCACTGAGCAGATATTGAGCAGAGTCAACACTTACAGGTCAAATTCTTACTAGAGTATTTGAGAAATCAGACCTTAGACCCAGCATTTGCCATAGGCTGTGACCATCACATTGAAAATTAACTCACCCCACATCAGGTTTTTCAAACAGAATCTCCATATTACTTTGATTTTTATCCTTACCTGAATCAGGATGAGTACAGTGATCCAGCATGAATGTAAAAAAGTTGGATAGCTGAGTATGGAAAAGAAAAGAACAAAAACACACTGATCAGTTTAGAGGATCCAACAAGCATTCTCTTTCCTTACTCAGTTGCTAGCAATTTCCCATTTAGGGGCATCTAAGACACTACTGGATGTTCCCATAGCATCAGCCTGCAATAATGACACAACAAGTGTCATACTACAAAAATGGCTTACTCCTTTCCTTCTCTGCTATTAAGTTGTATGTATACATATAGTGTCAACCTGCTAAATTCCACGGTTGTATCAATCCTGCTGGGTGTAATTCATCTTCCTCATCATCTGGACTATTTGCCTAGACTTCCTTTGTAGTCCCTAGAAAGAAACTGCTACAATCCACAAAAATGACTTTAGACACTGGTGCTAGGATGAACACAAAGCCCTAGAAGTTCCTAATTCCATGTACTGACCCTAAAGGAAGCTTGGGCTGACAGGCTGAGACACTGCTATCTCTCTTGCATGTACCTTGCCTCACAGAGATGCCCATCCACAGGGGGATGACCTACAGGACACAGCTTTGTAGGTAGAAATAACCACATACACATTTTGTTTGTGCAACTTCAGTCTTCTGGGGATAAGAACTGTTTGTATAGAAGAATTGAAGATTACAAACCTGTAGTTGATCTTGCTCATCAGCATATTCAATTGACTGAAAGATACTCAGAGAATAGCGGCGCCTCATCTCTATTCGGGCCATTGTAAGGCGGTACCAATTCTGGATGAGGACAGCAGCTCTAATGACTGTCAAAACAGAAAGCAATGGAGCACACATGGATGCAATGTAATGTACAATGGAAACACATACGCTACCTTTGCTGAATTTTGCAGACATTGTGCACAACTGACATTAAGATGAAGCTCTGTAAAACTGTTTTCTGGTAAAGAGTACATGATGCATTTACTGTTTCTGTATTTGGGTCAGATCCCAAACTAGCTGACTTGCTCAGGTATATATTATTAGAAACGTTCCCCCATTTCGTTGTCCTGAAGATATTACCCATGCAAGAAGTCAGCCATGTTCAGCTGACAGGCAGTATGTGGGGAAGGGAAGGGAAGGGAAGGGAAGGGAAGGGAAGGGAAGGGAAGGGAAGGGAAGGGAAGGGAAGGGAAGGGAAGGGAAGGGAAGGGAAGGGAAGGGAAGGGAAGGGAAGGGAAGGGAAGGGAAGGGAAGGGAAGGGAAGGGAAGGGAAGGGAAGGGAAGGGAAGGGAAGGGAAGGGAAGGGAAGGGAAGGGAAGGGAAGGGAAGGGAAGGGAAGGGAAGGGAAGGGAAGGGAAGGGAAGGGAAGGGAAGGGAAGGGAAGGGAAGGGAAGGGAAGGGAAGGGAAGGGAAGGGAAGGGAAGGGAAGGGAAGGGAAGGGAAGGGAAGGGAAGGGAAGGGAAGGGAAGGGAAGGGAAGGGAAGGGAAAAGAGAAGTTTGGCCTGCCAACAAAATGTATTTATCAAGCTGCAGTAAAACTTCAAACTACAAGCTGTAACATAGACATTGTTACAACAGTTTGTAACAGCCTCTTTTAATAGAAAGCTTTTACCTGCACAGCTGTATCATTAAGCCAGCGAAATTCACCCCTTAGGATAAAATGTTAACAAATTATATTGAAGGGCAGAATAGATGCTTAAAGAGTTGCTTAAACAGGAATGCCAAAAGGCACACAGCTGTATCTTTGGCTAGCTTGGTGAACAAAGGAACACTCAGCCCAAGAGACATCTGACATCCCCAATGGGACATGTCAGAAGACCATTCTGGACTACATGCAGAATACACATCACACTCGGCACTTTAAGAAGTTGTGTCTTCTATTGTCCTAGTCTGGAAAACTGCTGGAAACTTCACTGAAGGACAGTCTCCAAGACTGTAGCCTAGAGAGAAGGGCCTGCTGCCCACAGGCCTCAGTCACACCACAAAAAGATCACATGCCCTTAGCTGCTCAGATAAAAGAGAGCTGTGCAAGAGAACAGGAGCTCCAGGAGCTGATGCCCACCTGATTCCTCCTCACCATGCTGCCAATCCCCCCTGCTATTTTTGAAACCCAAAGGGCAGCAGCTCTCAGGAGCCGTGTGTGAAATGTGGATGGCAGTAGCACTGCCAGCAGGAAGACAAGAGGAAAAGCAGGTAGGTGTGCCCTCAGCATTGTAGGTAATCACTGCAGCTCCATGGACCTGGAGGGAGAAGTGAAAGCAGAAGGCTGGGGGGGCAGTGCTCAGCCTGAAATAACCATGAGTTTGGGAGAGGAGGAACAGATGAACTCAGTGGTAACTTCTGCTGTTTCACAGAGCTGTGACTCTCTAGTGCTTTAAGGATGCTTATCCAAAAAGATCAACTAACTTTGAGAATAGCATTCCTTGGTCACTTGTTAACTGGGTTGGGTTTTTTGTTTGCTTGGTTGATCGTTTTTTTAAGATTAGCTAGAGAGGAATAAATGCACGTTTTATTATACCTGGGGTATAGGTGAGTATGGATTTATCATCCAGAGGAGGACACCATTTACTATACAAAATCGGAATAAATTGCAGCTACTGCTTTGAAGATCTAGCAGCTGAAATAATTCAGGCAAATTCAAATCTAGTCATTTGCTTAAATTATGGTCAGAAGGGGACTCTGTATTAACAGGCTTAGCCCTACAGAGCACTAACAGGGGCAGTCAAGAGGCATTACATCCATCACTGCCTAACAGCAAGAGGAAGACAGAGCACAGGGGTATTGGATCCTAACACCTGTCCCAATGCATTCACATCACCACCACCGTATTCTTGCCTGGCAACAAAAAACAGAGTAAGGTAGGAGGCTTACAGATGACACATTTACACATGTAAAGTTGAACATAATTCGTTCTTGACTAGTTCTTTACCTCTTTTTTCCCTACCTCTTTTTCCCTGCACTCTCAACAGGATACCAGTAAATAAGTCGACAGAGCCAGAAATGTCAAGCCTTTGCCTCCAGCCCTGCAGCTAACACCTCACTTCAAGGAGTTTCCTGAGGAACTAACCCTGAATAGCTCAGCATAGGACACAGAAAAAAGTCTTTATGCTTCTGATCTTGGGGGAACAAGTCAAAGCAGCTGCAGGGCAACTCTATCGAAGGTACAAGGACCAAAGGAATACACTGATCTTACTCCCAAGAACTAGAGCTCATTTATGAGCAGATGAACAGATGATCAGGTGAAGCACGGAAAGAAAACTAAGACATTCTCCTGAATTCCAGAGTTTGACACAATCACCTCTGCACAGCACTGCACATTCATGAAAAAGAAAAAACAAAAAACAGGAAACTAAACCCAACACTAATGTCTTAACACTAATATACTTCTATTTTATTACAGTTGCCAAAATGAACAGTTGATACTGAAAAACAAAACAAAATAAGAAATAACAACCAACAATTCATACTAATGCTTTCTCTCCCTGCAAAACAGCAAAGAAAAGCTCTGTACTGGAGGGACAACAGCTTACACTAGTCAATTACTTTAGCTGATCACAAATAGCAGGAATTTTGAGAGTAGGATGAGTGGCACCCCTGAATGAGAATTTTTTTTTTCTTAAAATGAAGGTTATGTAGGTAAAGAAAAATCTTAATGGAAAAGTGATTCTATTAATAAATTTATTTAATTAAGGAAGCTTTTTTATAAAAATGCTTACAGGTGCCATAATAGCATGTTATTTGCTTATTGTACCATTCATAAGTATACAGTATAGTTAAAGTGGTGAAGTTTTCTAGTCCAGACAAGGCCAAAATCAGTAAAGACTCCCATCCTACAGATATCACATGTATCCTAGAAAAGTCCTCTTGCCTGAAGGAAATGTAATCCTTATATGACTAAGAGCATCCTTCGTACCTTACATAAACTCCGAGATCTCTCTTATTTGCTGTGCTTTCTGGAATTTTCCACCACCACAGACCTGAAAGCCTGGCACATCACAGCAAAGCTGTCATCAGCTTTTCTGTTTAGAAGAGTACCAAAGGGGCAAAGCACAGACACCAGCAGAGAAACTGATTTCCAGCCAGAACCATTAAAGCCCCCCTGGGTTGCTTAATGGTCCTGAGGACTTAATATGGCACAGTTACACTGGTATCACATAAGACAGATGCATATCAACCACTATGGTTAATGTTGCAAATATAACAGAGTATTCCCTGTCATTTTTTTAATTGTACTTATTACATTGCTGTTATTCTCAGGACTGAAGTAGAGCATGATTTTCACACTAGGCTAAACTGCATCTGTAAAAGAAATTGTTTTCAGTTGCAGAAGGTCTCTACACCAGCAGGTACCTGTTAAATTCATGTTATTAATGCATTAGAGGGATGTATAGCCTCAGGCTGCAGATAATGATGGTTCAGCATCATTTGACTACTGCTGAAGTGCAGAAAGAATACCATCCAGCAACCGAAGAGGACAAAACATTGTCAAACAAGCACACAAAATCATAAGCCAGCTTTGGGGTAGCGAAGCCTGCCTCCTCACCAATGTGTACTGATGGTTCTAGACCACGAAAGAGTACAGCTCCTCATGCCCTCTCCAAGCTTTTGCACCCTCAGAAATATTCCCAACTAACTTGTCTCCAAGGCCTTGCAAGGCACATATATGTGTAGCATGCAAACCCAAAAACGAAAGACGGCTTCCCAGTTACAGAAGGGTCTGGAACTCCAGATGTTTCCATTCTACTTCCACTGCTGTGATACAGCACTGATGATGCTGTAACAGCCAAGTAGCATACACAAAGCTGAGGACCACCCTTAAACCAGTGAGCTTGGATCCCTGTAGCCATGACTAAGTGCCTCTTAGTCACCAGTTTTGTCTGACTTGTGTCCTGGCCTGGTAGCCAAAAAGAGCCTTTCTTTTCAACCATGGTTGTTCAGTATAATAATCTCTGTGCAGTGCCATGTAACATGGCTCTCAGCAGACCTGCGCTTTAATGAAAAACCTTGAAAGAGAACACAAAGGGTCTGAACAAAGGTCTGAGCCAATCCTGGAACCCACCTGGCTGTGCAAAGCCTGATGTGTTTGTACCAGCGTGTGGTATGATTTTGCCAGGTTGGATGGGGCTTTGAGCAACCTGATCTAGTGGAAGCTGTCCCCGCTGATGGCAGGGGGGTTGGGACTAGATGATCTTTAAGGTCCCTTCCAACCCAAACCATTCTATGATTCTCTAAAAGCAGGGGGATGATGCATTAGCTTTTTAATTGAACATTTAACCAGGTACTGTGAAGACTTTCAACTGACAGCCTCAGTGACTGTCAGGGAGAATTTCAGACCAGGCACTTGGTATGGCAGAAAATTGATTCTGAAAGTCATTGTAACAGCTCTGCTTTCTTACACTTGCTTCATAATCGGGGTCACTCAGCAGCAAGGAAATTGCAGAGGTTTGCCGAGGAATACTGTGTCGAGAAAAGCCATAAAAGGTCTCTGTCAATACCTTACCCTATACGCTTTGCCAGTGACAGAGTGAGCACAGACACATCTGAAATTTAGCTTCTGTCTCAGATGCTATGATTCTTTTCCAACCCAATCTGTAGATGCTAGAGGTGATCCACAATTGCCTTCTGACAGCAGCCAGCATCTAAAAGCTAGGCACTCTTTTAAAAGAAGACAGAAAATAATTTTCTCTGAACAAGTATTTTGACAACAGGACTGGGGGAAACTTACCTTGCAATCAATCATATTCTGGTGTTATAGAGAGAACAACCACTGACCCTGAAGACAAAAGCAGCACTCACCTTTCTCTGACCTCCTCTCAGCAACAGAACTGCTGCACCCCATGGTTCCAAAGATGCTGCCCATCAGTTTTAATTGCTGCTGATATGAAGCATGTTTCTCTCAGCAGTTAGTGTTATGCACATTTCCAGTGTTGTTCCTTCAGTGATGAGGATTATACCTCTCTGGGCTCCTGGGCTCTTCCTATCATTCCTAACAGGGAGAGAATTGGGAGGGAGGGAGGGGTTAAAAAAAAAGAAAAAAAAAAAAAAAAGAATCTAAAGTACCTACAACTCATAACAAATGACTATACAGCACATCCTACACAAACTGGACCTGATGAACCATACTAGGTTTCTTTTTGACATCTGATTACTATCAGTTTGCATTCAAGACAGATTAACTCAGTAATCAATATAGTTTTTTCCTTACATGTTAGCTGAAAGTTAATGTGCACCAGTGATTTCTTAATCTGAAGCATAGCTATTTAAAGCCTCACTACTAGGGACAAGGGACTACAGAGGCATGTTGCTCTTCATTCATATGATTTGAAAATCAGAACTGCAGAATTTTAAGGACTTTAAATTACATCTGATACTACTGCTACCCCCCCCCCCACCTCAGCCCCCCCTAACACTCTATTGATTTGAAAAGGTGTTCTAGAACTCCACTTACCACTTTATCCTTCAGTACCACCACCACCAAATTTACAAGGAGAGACAGTGCCATAGAAAATTGCTTCATTATCAGATTTCATTTAAATAAACTATCCAATTTTCTGTTGCATTTCTGCTGAATCATTCTAAATAAAAGATTTGGTTTCATTAAATAAATGAACAAAGTACATTTTGCGGTGTGGCCTTTTGGGTTTTTCTCTTCACACTTGCTTGGCTCTTCACTAAATGGTATCATTCACTAATGCAATACACTTCCTAATCAACAAGTTCAAATGAATACAATTCCCCTGAGATACAAAATGGGTTAATTTCTAAGTAACAAGAAAGCCACAGATGCTCTTAGAGAGACTGAACTTTTTTAGCCAAAGATTGCTTATACGATCATAATGATGCCTCTCTCTCCCTGTCTCCAGGGATATGTGTTGCTCTCTGGTATGTCTGGCGTCTGAATTATTGCATTTGTTGTTTTGTTTCACTGATATTCCTTTTCTTTTGAGTTTTAAAACAAATAAGAAATTCATCAGCATAAAATGAATGCTTAACTACTATTATTTTCCTTTGGCTTAACTAGCAGAAGTAAAAATAATAGGAGACTAAGAGAGAGGAAAACAAATGCATAACTAGCCTATTTCCAATGTCAATAGTTAGAATACATTTATTGTTGTGGGACTATTTACAGTTTTTATGTATTTATGATATGATATGATATGATATGATATGATATGATATGATATGATATGATATGATATGATATGATATGATACGATACGATACGATATGATATGGTATATGATATGATATGATATGTCAGGTCATGTTAGTATCGCACAAGTCTTTGTAGTTGTGGGGCTATTTTTCAGGGTCTCACAGTACAAGGGTGTCTTATACTTGAGCTGGGTCTGCCACCTTCTGAGTCAGTATTTATTTCAGGAAAGAAGGATTTTATGTTTTTTTCCTCCACAATGGACTGCTTTTCTCCCTTCTTAAGGAGTTGTAATGAAATCCCCAAAAGTGCTGTTGCATTAATTTTGAGCCAATCAATGCCTGTGACAGGATCAAATACAGCACTGGTCTTGCTAACAGCTCAAATTGGTCTTCTCTCCAAACAATTGTTCTCTTGAATATTATATCCTCACTTGCCCTCTTAGGAGAACCTCAAGCCTTCATTAGTTCATCTCAAACCAGCCAGCCATGACTTGAATCATCATCTGAAGATTATGACCAAGAGCAAAATAGAGCTTAAAATCTAAATCCTGTTGGAGTGAGACCATCTTCACTACAGGGCAGGTCAATGTGTGCCCAGCAACTGGGCAATGGGAGCCTCAAACAGAACCATCACAACTCTCAGGACTCCACCCAAACCATAGCAAACAATGGGCCGGCCCAAGAAACAGGGATCTGAATGATTATCTCACCCTACTTTCAGTGACGAGTTTTCTCCCAGTCATCCCCACTCTTCCCTCCACCCATCTCTAAATTAATGGACTTCTAGCATCTCCTTGAGCAAAGAAATAAAAAGAGACATAGGGACAGAAATTTTATGGTGATACCAGTAAATGAAGCCTGAAACATAAAATCAGAGCTTGGAAGAAACTTGCTAAATATATTCTATCATCAAACCTCTTAAAAAGGCAAAATATGGCCATCAAAGAGCTAGTCCAGGGGATTAATTGTCTCCTTCAGTCCCTAATGTCTGCATCCTAAAGCAGACATAGTGAACATTCAAACTACTACCCTATTTCCTGATGGCTTCTCAGGTGGCTACAGGGCCATCCTGGCCACCAACCTGCACATCTAGACTCCAGACCAGCCACACCTGGTGAAGACTCCAGCAAGCAGGGTCTCCACCTAGGCCCAGCAAATTCACTTTCTGCCCTTCTGATCTGACTAAAAAATTATGAACAAGGGGAACAAGCCACTGTGAAAAGAGCCAGTGCTTGCCCCAGGCAAAGGCTCTTCATCGCTCCTAATTGAGCAGCTCCAAAGGAAGAAATCCCTCCCATCCCATGCCCTGAGGCTCAACCCAACTTCCACTCCACACCAAACCCTGCCTTCCTGGACAAAGGTGTAGAAAAATACCAGGCAAAGGCCATGAAGGTCTTCCATAGTGAAGAAGATTGAAAACCAAGCATTTAAAAGATTAATTTATGCAAGCTATTTACTACGCACTGTTGCAATGTCTGGTGAGGAATAATTTGCCATTACAAAATTCCCCCAAATGTTGGCTGATGAAATGTAAAGCTGGGCTTTCACCAAGGTATTGAAAAAGGCTTCAAAGATCCCAGGTAGCTGGATGAGAATTTGGGACATAATGCTGGAGTAGCATTCTGGATATTATACCTCTGATTTACCCTTAAGAGAGAATCTGTCAAGTTCACTAAAAAGCAGGCAGTAATTCAATTTCTACAAGCCAGTGATCTGTCCCATATTTTAGATATAACTCCCCAAAATTGTTACATTTCTCTCATTTCAGCAAAAAGGCAATTTTACAAGGGACAGGCAATGAATACACAGTCCATCCACTAAAGCAAAATAAAATGTCATTCCAACCATGCCAAAACACATGAACCAAGCTAAGTCGGAGTGCCACATGCCGCTCTTTTTCTGGATAGGAATCACTGAAGGTTACACTGCAGCAAGTGCTCGGAGCTGTTGAAAGCCTGATTCACAGAGATAATGAATCAGGACCACTTGATCTGGATGTAGTAGGTGCTGCCCAAAATCAATCATGCCTTCAGTTTGTCAGTCATGTAAAGACAAGACTGCCTCAAGGATAATGAAAGTCTTGCAAAGATTTATAGCTGACTTTTAATGAAATCAGGCTGCAGGTCCTTTGGGCAGAGAGTCATGCTTTCAAGCACACATTTTTTAAAATCAGATGAGCTATGCTACTGGCAGACAAGTGTAAGCTAGGTCAAGCCTGACGATATGGAAGCCATATGAGTAAGAGCCACTAGGCTTTAACTTCTTATTCTTGCTTAATTCCATTTGTTTCTTACCTTTGATAAACAAATAATGAAAGGTTCCTCCCTTTATTTTCGTTGGTATGAGATTACCACAATTATGCCACTTTCCCAACAAGTTGTTTCAATGATTACCTCCAGCAACATGCCTCCTTTCCCTACTCGACCCTTTCTCAACATATTTGTGAACAGGTAGTTATGATCTCCTCCCATAACATGTCTTAGAAGGTACATCTGGTTGGAGAGGTGATGAGATAGGGATGAGTTTTCTTCATAAAGATCAGATGGATGGGTGGGTGGATGCTTCCAATAACAGGGGCTTTCCTTTGATGTCTTCTTGCTATCAATTTTTTAATTTTCTGTGACTCACAGACTTCCTTTATAGTTTTACTTTGGAAATGCAGACTGCAGAGGACTGAGAAACAGATGCTATAACATGGGTTTATGATGGATTTGCTTCTGTGCATTGCTGAGGGAATGAAACAGAAAAAAGCAAAGTACCCTAAAGAAGAGAATCCAGGCATTAAATCACAACACCCATGTTAGCACCTGCAGAGGGACAACCCTTCAAACTGTCTTGTTGCCAGTGCTGGGTTTGTAAAGAATGGGAATTTAGAGATGAGTCAAAGATTTCATTAGCTAAAAGACCCACTCAGCAGAAAGTGGGATGAAGCAGCCACAATCAACTAGCAGATTGAAAGAGAACCTGGCTATGGCACATGAGCTGTAATTTTTAACACCAGCGCTGAATTTGGTCTGCCAAGGGGCTGATATGAGAACACCAACCACAGGCAAAGCAGTATGTGCTTAGGTCTCTGGTTTTTTACATCCATGAGACAAACTGACATTTCTATTAAGTAACTTTCAGTGATTATATAAATGTGAAAGTAAAATGAGAAAGCCTTTTTGTTTATAGATAATTTCTTCAGCCTGCTCAGAGAAGCAAGGCTAAACTCAATATAGAACTGATGGAATAATTTCTAGAATGGCCATGTTAATAGATCTCAGTGTTTGAGCCAGGAATCAATAGGGAATAGATGTAGTAAGATATAAGAAAGCCAGTAAAGCCTGAAAGAGAATAGGCTGAAGACAGACCAGCTCATTAAGGTGGACTCATATTCCTGAGTTCAAAAATGCACTACAAAAATAAATAAAAGCAAGAGCTGCAAAGGTGTGAACATGCAGAGATTGTTCAAGCAATTGTTAAGTTCAGGAACTGCATGCAAATCCAAAGAGAATCTGTAGAAAAATGATGGGAGAACCCAGATCATGTTATTGACAATCAGTAAAGGATACATTTACACAAAACATTTGCTCTTTTTTGTATGGAAAACAAACACAGCAAACAGCCTCATTTTTCACACAGCAAGACTTTGGGGAGAATGTTTTTTAATAACAAGGGGAGTAGTAAATACAACTGCACAAATGGGGTGTAGGTCACCTCTAAGTACAAGCAAAGCCATCATGTCACTTTCCAGAAAAGTGAAATGCCTCTAGGGGGAGATTCTTACAGGAAGCAAGAAGAAAACTAAAAATCTTGAAGCAAAGTTAGTTCTAGTAAACTGGACCCAACCGGAGTATAAAAGTCAACAACAGTTGTAGCTTATTATCCTGGAGGAAAAGGAAAAACTGAATCACACCATCCTGCAGTTAAAAAGCAGGGTCCTAATGACATCCCATCCCATTTCACCTTACTTGAAGGGGGGAAGTGGTGAAAAAGCAAAGCTCTGGAATAGAGTAAATATGCGTTGAAATATGAGCCAGTTTAAAAATGAAATTCATGCTTTGGCTGAAATTCATCTTGGGTTTTAATAAAGTTTAAGTTAAGCATCAGAACAAGGTTCAAAATTATCATTATAAAAATACTTCTTCCTAAAACAAATAGTACATGAAATACAGTAGTCTCAAAGCTATTTGATCTCATCTATACTCAGAAGTTCTGGATAACTGATCCAGTCCAGGTCAAACTTTATAGCTTGAAGCACACTGATTTTTCTCAGGGTAAAGTAATAAATAGTCCCACATAATCTGTCATTCCCTACAGAGACTTAGCATGAAGTAAATTTGCTCTTTAAAAGCGAGCTAAATATATATATATACACACACATATATATACACAAAACCCATCCAAGTATATTACCTGTTTTTTCTTTCTGCTTCAGCAATACTGAGATTTTTTCCACAAGAGTACCTTTATAAGATTCTTTTTTTTAAAGAGAAAGCAGCCCCTTTTTGGAAGCAGAACTGCACAAGCAGGCATGCAGCTCTGCAGAACAGGTGCTCCAATTCTCTCTGAGGCTCTGGAGCTGCAATGCACTTGCTCTCCACCTATTTATACAGCTTCCTGAGAGGATATATCTTGAGCACTGCTCTTCAGAATGAGTCAGGAGAAAATGCCGTTTTCATCGTCCAACCTGATGTGAAAGCTCATGGCTGCAGCCCTCCAGCTGTGCTGTACGTGTGCTGTTGAAGAGCTGTTTTGTCACCATGCCTCCTGAATCTCAGGCAGAGAAAGGGATGGGCTGAAGTTATCTGCTTTGTATCTGAAGTCACGTGATCTCTTTCAAGAGGAATGGCCTTTCTGCTGTGTTAAGGCAATGATTTGCATTTTAGCAGATCTAGCACACTGGAAAAAAATGTAACGGCTGTCCAGGTACTTGGTTATCTGATGTGACAGGCATGGTTATGAAAGCCCTTACGGAAAGGAATACTGAATTTACCGTGAGGCATTGCATCTGCATGTCAGTGATACAGGTATTCTCCAAAACAGTCATACCCAGATAACAGGACAAGTACGAAGCACTCACATATTGCGCTGAGCAGCACTGCACTAATGCCTCTACATTTCTCCATACGTATGCATGTGTTCTCCCCATAAACATGTGACTGGAATCCAGTTGACTTGGTTCATGTTTCAGTCCACTCCTTGTCCTATTACTGGAAAGGGATCCAACAAGCTGAGAACACTGCAGCATTGCTCCCCTGTGCGGTCAGGAAGCCCAGGCGCGGCATGCTTTGAAATCAAACCCTGACCCCTGGCAGTAGGGCCCACACCTCTGGCCTAGCTCCACGCCATGCTGACCATGAACTCTAAGTCACGGCACAGGTGCCCAGGGCAGCGCAGAGCCGTCACGCCTAAGGAGATTTTTTGTTGTTGTTACTGCCCACTGCTAGCACAACAGCCCCTGAGGATCTGCTGCTTCTGACAGTGTATCGACAGCATGGGGACACTGTGATTCTGAACACATACACCACCAAGCCACTCAAAAATATGAGGTGTCAGTAGAAGTACAGTATTGCAATATCACCAGTACAGTCTTGGGCCCAGTCCTCAGCATCACTCATCCTCATCACACCACCTTTCTTCCAGTCTGTCCAAAAACTGGTGACAAGGATGCTTGCTGCTGTGCAAAGTGGTGGAACAGAGCACAGCAGCCACTTCTGTGGGGTCAGCACGAGGGTCTGTGGGTCCTAAGAGGACCACAGGTTATAAAGCATGTTGTGGTGGGCGAAAGCTCCACATGGATGGGCACAAGATAGGGGTCACCGTGCCTCTTGCTCTGCAGCCTCTCCACATGATGGAGTCCCACCAGGATAGGGAGCAAAATGTTTCTGAGAGCAGTGACAGACAAAGCAAGATCTTCACCCGCCTGCCCCTGCCTCAAAGGTCAAATGATACTGTAACGTGGTATTTTCAGGAAATTTTTGCCATCAGTTTGGTGACTGTTCTAAAGGCATCAACCACCGCTGTGAAGGACAGAGTGATCAAATTGGTTTTTGGGACAGACAACCGCCCTTACTGTGACAGAATAGATATATTTATTAATGTGCAAAAGATATTTAAAGTGCCAAACCAGCAAAGCAGAAGGCACTGTGTGAATGCACTAGTTTGACTGACTGAGCTAGTCCTTTGAGGTTCTAGAGCCCCAGACACAAGCTTCCACTTTCAAAGCTGTTCTGTCCTGTGAGATGAGACAGTAAACAGAATACACACCAGGCGTGATAATTCTGCATGACCCAGAAGAGTTTTGTGTTTGTTTTTCTGGCAGGATACACTTTCCCTGATCAGAGTTACAGTAGCTAATCATTTATGTATGATCATGCTGTTCTGCCAAAATGCATGCAAGCAAAAATACATCATAACCTCTTTCCACTGTACTCTGGGGATACACATTATTTATAAAACATTTACTGTGCCTGATAAATTCATCTATATTGGCATTTACCAAGATCTCTGCACAATGAGAGGCTATAAGGTTTGTTCCAATGGTCAACAAATCCATCAGAAACATTTCATCCAAGATCAATGGGAGGGGGATCAAATCCTCAGCTGTTAGGTTCTGCAGGACATAAAGTCTCTACTGCACATTTTCTTTTGTTATTCATGGAAGTTGTTCGTCCTCTGTCATAGTGGTCTGATGTGACCAAGCAACCTGATAGAGAGTCAGTCTAGCTGGACTGAGCCACCTCTCCAGTTACCTCTGGGGATCACAATAACATGCAACTTGAGGAAACACAAATGTGCTTTCCAAATTAGCCTTTCCCATTCAAGTCCAAGGATATAGGCTGTACCAAACAAGACCATTCTCCTTTCTGCACAGGGCAAAGAGAACATACCAGTCCCACCAACGTCACACAAGCTACTGCTTTTTGTTCAGCAGTCATGTGTCATACGCACACTTAAGATGCTGAAAAAGGTTTTAACATCAACAGCTGCAACAGAAAGTAGGCCAAAAGATTCTGACAATATGCTGTTGAGCAGTCTAGCATGACAAGAAAAATCCCAGTTATGTTGCTAGTGAATAAATTGGGACATCACTTTACAAGCAGCTCTTCTTGATGCTGATGAAACAACACATCTACTGTTTCCAAATACTTTGGACACATTAATTTCCTGAGCAAGCCTCCAGGCAGACATTCATAGAATCATAGAATGGTTTGGGTTGGAAGGCACCTTTAAAGATCATCTAGTCCAACCCCCTTGCAGTGAGCAAGGACATCTTCAACTACATCAGGTTGCTCAGAGCCCCGTCCAGCCTGAGCTTGAATGTTTCCAGGGATGGGGCTTCTACCACCTCTCTGGGCAACCTGTTCCAGTGTTTCACCACCCTCATCCTAAAAAAAAGTCTTCCTTATACCTAGTCTAAATCTCCTCCCTTTTAGTTTAAAACCATTACTCCTTGTCCTGTCACTACAGACCCTGCTAAAAAGTTTGTTTCCATCTTCCTTATAGGACCTGATGAAAAGTTTGTCCCCAATAATAACATTCAGCTAAATACCTGCAGATAAAACTATATTGAGCAGTTGCATATATAACCTATTCCATGTACATAATTAAAATTCTGCTTCAAGCCTATTTCTCAGAAGCACCCACTACAAAATGATGTAACTGACATTTTTCAGAAAAAACTGAAGATAATCTTAGTCGAAGTGAACGTGCTCCTTCTGAGCTGAGTGTGGTTTCCCTCCTCTTACCCTACCAAGCTAAAAGAATTATTTTTACGTGACCCAACAAAGTATTTTAAAGTACTAGCCAGGGAACGAGCCCCTTCCTGAGAGACCTGGACATCCAGTCACAAACAGAAAGAAGAGAAGAAATAAAGAGAAAAATAAATGTCCATAACAATTTTAAACTCTGTCTCAGTCAGTGAGATGACAGAAATCTCACAAATTTAAGGAGGTTAATTTGAGTGAACAGGAAAAGAAATCTCCCCCTGCCACTGACAATTCTAGGTGAGATGATGAATAAAAGACATAAAAACTAACATCTTTGGCAAAAGGAACACAAAATACAGAAATGTGAAAGAAAGGTTGGGTCTCCAAACTCCTGAAGGCCAAGAAACTAGACCAGAACACTATGAAAGCATTAGGATACCTTCTGTAAAAATGAGAACAAGTTTTTTTTAAAAAGGAAAATCTCCCAAATTATCATCTGAACATAGATTATTCTGGGAAGCAATGACTAATGACCTAATTTGCACAACTCTACCTCCTTCACAAGTTAGCTTCAGGCTCCACTTAGAGCCTGCAGAAATTATAGCTATCTACAGCACTCAGATTTTGCCAAATCTTAGTAAAGCAACATGAGGAAAATGCTGCTTTACTAAGCAACACTAAGAAGAATTGTCTAACGACAGCTCAATCTCCATTTTGTTGGTCTGGTGAACCATAAGCTGCATAGGCAGTGCAAAACCTACATCCTGAAGCCTCAAGCCTACCAGACTGTCTCTTCCCAAAAGACGCCCCCGGGTTAAACCAGGCTCTCCAGGTCAGGAGAGTACACAGGTTCGACTCACACTCTAATGATCAATATGTAAAAGGATTTTTAATTTTTTTTAATCGGTTTTTAAAGACTGGGAACTGCCAACTACTAAGTGCAGCCATCACATACCTGGTAGACAGTCAGCAAAGTCTATGCAAATAATTTTCTTCACCTCTGTTTTCGTCTTACCCTTATGAAATTGCTTCTAATGACAAAAGGACCATTTTTTTACCTTGTAACAGTAAATCATCTGCTAATTCAGCAAAATATTATTAATTTCAAGAGTCAAGGCAACTATGATATTTAGCTATAAACAATACACTGTCTTGCTTACAGGCACTACATGCTTCTGAAAATTAACAAACTTATCTTGTATATTCCAAATAATAGAAGTTCATAACTTTTAACCACAGTCCTGTAAACACTGTACAGTTGCCTTGATTTGTACTTCCATAAGCCACTCCCTTTGGGATGTCAGGATTTAAAATGGGGAGGACTCAATAGTGCAAAATCTCAGGTAAAACATAACAGATGAAACAAGGCAATTAGTGTGGTGTAACAAGATGACAAAAAAGTCCCTGAATAAATGAATACCTGATGCAGACACAGAACTGCACAGAAACAGCTGAGCTGCTCTGTACCCTCACAAAGAGCCTTCTTCTGCAGCAGATGCACCATGAATCCACAACCTAAGTAATCTCAGATATTGCTGGGTGGGAGTAAGGGGTGAGAAGACAGTAGGAACATCTCGATCAACTTCTCTTTAGCAAAGAAACACCCTTTAGCAAAGACACACCACGTCCTGCACTTGGGTCACAACAACCCCATGGAACGCTACAGGCTTGGGGAATAGTGGCTGGAAAGCTGCTCTGCAGAAAAGGACCTGGGGGTGTTGGTTGACAGCCAGTTGAATATGAGACAGCAGTGTTTTCAGGTACCTAAGAAAGCCAGCAGAATCCTGGCTTGTATTAGAAACAGTGTGGCCAGCAGGACCAGGGAAGTGTACTTAGCACTGGTGAGGCCACACCTCAAATACTGTGTTCAGTTCTGGGCCCCGCACTACAGGAAAGACATTGAAAAGCTGGTTGAGCTGGTAGAGCACAAGCCTTATGAGGAGCAGCTGAGGGAACTGGGGTTGTTTAACCTGGAGAAAAAGCAGGCTGAGGAGAGACGTTATCGCTCTCTACAACTACCTGCAAGCAGGTTGTAGCAAGGTGGGAGCCAGTCTCTTCTCCTAAGTAACAAGTGACAGGAGGAAACAGCCTCAAGTTGTGCCAGTGGAGGTTTAGATTGGATGTTAGGCAAAGTTTCTTCACTTAAAAGGTTGTCAGCCTTTGGATCAGGCTGCCCAGGGAAGTGGTGAAGTCACAATCCCTGGAGTTACTTATAAGATGTGCAGATGTGGTGCTTAGGGACATGGTTTATGGTGGGGACTCAGCCATGTTAGGTTTATGTTTGGACTCAATGATCTTAAGGGTCTTTTCCAATCAAAACGATTCGATGATTCTATGATTCAACAAACACTGAGGCCTTCTCGTGCTACATCCACACGTAACAAAACACTTTTTTTTGGGGGGGGGGGCAAAAAATCCAGTTCCAAAGAGTATCCCGCACAACCCCCACAGGCCTAGGGGCCGGGGGGCCGAGGCGGGGAGAGCGAGCGCGGGGAGCCCCCTGCTGGCGGCACAGCCGCAGCGGGAGCCGGCCACAGCCCCGCCCGTCCTGTCGGCTTGGCCGCGCCGCTCCGCTCCGAGCCGCGCAGTCCACCCGCCTCCCGCCCGCTCCGCTTCCGCCGTGTAGCACACACGGGATTTACAGGCTACGCGACGAGGTGCGGGGGGGTGGGGAAAGAGGTCCGCTCTCCGGGCTTCTGCCCTGCCTGTAAGGGAAAATCCTCCATGCTCTCAAGGTGGATTTTAGAAAGCAAATGGCCTGGCTATCACGCCACATCTCAGAAACACTCATTAGTGTGTCCCATGTTGTGTCCGAGGGGGATAAATCCTAACTTTCGCAGATGCATTAGGTACCACGCAACAACTTCCTTAAGGGCATTACTGACACTGACAAACTTCAGGCTCTGCCCTCTCTCTCTCAGCAACGCTATTTTAAACACTTGTCTCCTGTACCAAGGAAATAATCTACACCTTCCTCCGCCGCTGAGAAGAGAGCCGAAACACCTCGCAGCAAGCAGTGGAGCGCCTTCCCCTGACTGATTTACAAGAAATCCCCTCAGCCGGTTCCCCCGAAACAGCGGGGGTGTTGCTGCACCTCTCCCAGAGCACTGCCTGCCTTTCTCACGTTTCAGTCAAATTGCTGGTTGCCGAGATGTAATGCACCAACACAGCGAGTTCTGCCTGCTCTCCGCTGACCTGAGAAAACAGAACAGCCGAGCTGCAGGACGTGCAGAAAGGCTGGCCAGCCATTTCCGAAGGTGGGGCTAGCGGCACCGACGTTAGGAGCGCACAAGGCAAAGATGTACCAAATACATGCACAGAGAGGGCCCACAGTACCCGCTACACGCGGCCTTAAAGCCGCAACAACGCCCTTGCCCTCCAAGCTCATCATCTGCCCCTCCGGGCCATCTTGGGTGGGGCAGACTCGGGTCCGAGGCAGCCAGCCGAAAGGCTTTAATGCACAGAGGAACGCCTATAACACTCGCACAAAAACCTTACCTGTGCTTGAGAGCATGAGAGCTGTTAAAATCATTTACTCCCTTCACTGCACCTCTGTGGCTACTGAGGGGCAGAAAACGCATGAAGGTAATCTTTAATTTCTACAGTTTTAATTAACCAGCCATTAAAAAAAAAAAAACCCAAAACAACCCGGGGCGGGGGCGGCTGCAGCTGCGGAGAGCTGTCCCCCGCTTCCCTTAGAGCCCGTCCCCCACAGCCCAACGGCTCGCCGCGCGCCCAACGGCTGCCCTGCTTCACGCGGGGGCGGCACGCGGTGAGGCAGGGGGAGGCGGCGTGCCGCCCCCGCGTGAGCAGGGCAGCGGAAGGCCGCTAGTATTTCCTGGATAGAGGCAGGGCCGTGAGAAGGAGCTAACGTGGCGGTTCCATAGTGTAGTGGTTATCACGTCTGCTTTACACGCAGAAGGTCCTGGGTTCGAGCCCCAGTGGAACCAACGCCCTAAACACGTTTTTCGTGTTCACGTTCAGCTTACTGTAGTTTCCTTTAAAGCGGTGACTATCTCTTTGGATTTTTTTCTCCCTAAGACAGGCAACCTCATATGCACGTAAAGAAAGCATGGGTGCTGCCTGCAGCAGAGGAGGAGAGGACATAAAGACCCCTCGAATGGAACTGCTGCCTGGCAGGATCCTTTCCACAGGCCCTGTGTGATAACGTTTTTTTCTTAAGAGTATTAACATACTTAAGACAACGTCACTGCAGTGCTTGCCTTTCCGCTAAAAATCTCCATTTCCTTCAACAACATAATCTAAAATGCAGCCAGACCCAGTGAGAGCTGGCTCGAGCCAGTGCCCTAAGGCGTCGAAGCAACCGGTGCTCTCCCCACCTGCCTGCCCAGCATGGCTCTTCAGGGCAGGATGGACAGGATTTAATCTGTTCGCTCACCATACGAGACTCCCTAGGCATCATTTTGTGGTGGCCCTAAGCCCAAGACATTGCAGGGGCTGTGGGTCTCTGCACTGAGACCTTGCTGAGCTGTGCGTCAGCCAGGCAGGGGAATGGGTGGCTGGAAGCCTAATAAAAGAGTGTCACCCCTCCTTGTAAGCCTGCCTGACCTGCAAGCTGTCGGGCCATTTTGCATCTTCCCCTGGGCCCATCCTCACCGGTGCAGCTTAGGCCCAGGCTAGCTGCTGCGGGAAGGTGCAGACGGGTCCTCTCCCTTCCACACGTCAGAGGCTTCGTCTCAGTGGGGCTGAACGCCCACCTGCGAGAGGAGCCTTTCCCTGCCTTGCTGCAGTCCCTTGGCCAGGAAACTAAGGAGACTGCAGAGACTAGATGTAGCTATAGTGGCAGCAGGGAGAAGCCACGGCCTATGTCTTCTCCCACGCAGGTCCAAGGGTGCGTGAGCACCCATGTAGCGGTGGCAAAGACTCCCATCTCCAAGGAGATGTCTCATCAGGGCAACCCGTAGCACTGTTGCTCTCACTGCTGTGTCTGGGGAAGTGTTTGAGCACTGAGAACAGGCCAGCACTTTTCACAGCGCACAGCTAGCAAGCCCGGTTAACTCTGTCCTTGTTTTCCCCTGTACTGTGTGTATCGTTGTTTTTATTAATTGTGAAAAAAGCCATGTCAGCATGCCTCTGAGCAACTTAACTTTTGAATTATAACGTGTTGTCTAATTTTGCACGTGCAAGCCTTCAGAAAAAGGTAACCTCTGGGCACGGATGCCGCCGTGGAGTCTGCTGTGTGTGGGAGCCCTAACAAGTGCTGAGGCCAAGACACCTCAGCAGGAGGATGAGGAGGAGGGTCCCTTAGCTCCACTGAGCTTGAGTTTGCTCTTGAGTCTCTTTGCAGCTGCAGAGCAGGAGAATGTGATTTGCCTATCTTAAAGATGAAAGAGAAAAATTGACTTAACTTACTTTAATCAGAATCTTATTAAGAAACTTACCTTAATCATCATAATCTTAAGAAAACTATTAACCTTTGTCAGTTCTTGCTCTTACTAAAGAAACACTCAGGTATGGGCAAGCTGCAGTTAGAGACTGCAGTGCAATGCAGGGATACCTGGGCTAGGCTGTAAAAGCTCTTTTGGACAGAAAGCACCCATATATCACATAGTGAGACCTAGCAGGGTAAGATCATAACATTAAGTGTTACACTCAGGGCCTGAGTATAATGCAGCCTGAAAGTGCAGATGTATGCAGATCTTAGCTTGGTTAGCAGCATGTACACAGCCCATGGGAGGTGAAGCCCAAGTGATGTATCCTGCTTCTCAGGTAAACTGCCTTCCATAGCCAGGCTGCTTCAAGGATACAGGCTCAAAGCTGAATCAGCTATAGCCAGACTTCTTCTAATGTAGTGTATGCAAGCCTTCAGTGTAAGTACTTCCCATCTAAGAGGGATGGTGATCCCATGGTGCCTACCCTGCCAACAACAGCCACAGCTCCCGCAGGTGCACACATTGCAGGGTGGGGACCTGATCCTGGCGGCCAGCACTGGGTAACTATTGCATCGTGTTTTCTTATTTAGGAAAAAGGCTCCTTTCGAGAAGAGGACTTAAGCTCACAGTTCAGACTCATGGAAATAATATTTTATTTCAAGAGCGTGAGCTTCAGCATGTGTAGACCGTTGTAGCTGCATTTCTAGGGGATCCAGCTCCTGATGGTTTGACTCAAGCTCTCAAAGCATTGGCAGTCTTGCTCTCTCAGCATGTCAGTATCCTGCTTCTGAGAGATGCCTGTGGTTCACACTTACATGTATAAATGTGTATGTTCCCTAGTTGTGCTAAAACCAAAGTGCGCCAGTCACACATTTAGGCTGAGACATTGCATATCGTGTGTGTTCAGCTCCCAGACTCGTGAATCTGTGCACACTGCTCTGATTTAGCTGTCTAGCACTCTGACTTCATGAGAAACACAAAATTGCTATGTGGAATTGTGCCTCTCTCTTGCACATGGGTGTTTTTGCCTCTTACTTTCTCTCTGAGGGTGCATGCTCATGCATGCTGCTGGTCGGTAAAGAGCCAGGGAGGGCTCCGTGCCCGTGTTGGTGTTTTGAGAGCTCGTGGATGCACAGCTCTGCCATGCTCAGAAGCAAATTAAATTCTCCTGACAAGAAAGTTACAGGGCAGAAAGCATTAAGTCTGCATAAGATGCTGGCATGGTGCTCCTCAAATGGTGCTGAGCTATAGCTGTATCGGTTAACAAAGCAAGGCCAAGGTATGGACTGGAGCACTGGCCTCTGGTAATCCATGCTGTTTAATTCTTAGCAAACTCCTGGTAAAACTGTGGTTCAGGCCAGCTAACCCAGCTGGGGAAGGATATGTGCGAGGGAGCATCCCCAGTCAGAGTGTCAAACAGCCTCCACTTGGCTTCATTCCCCCTGCTGCCATCCCAGGGGCTGCGCACCCTTGCATACCCCCGTGCTTTCACATCACACCCCTGGAAACACAAGCTGTACTCTCAACTTCATGGACTAAAAGCATCCCAATGGTGCAGGGTGGCCTTTGTGTTATTTCCCACAATCTGGGTGAAGAAAACACAGCAAGATATCTGAGGGCCATGAAAACATACCAGAATGTCTTCAGGCCAATGGGACATGAGCTGGACCTGGAGAAGATGCGTGGCCAAAAGAGTGAACCTGCCCAGGCAGTTCCTGCCCCTGTTTTAAATAGCAGTGTGGATGTCACTAAACTGTCTGACTTTGGGCTGTTTGTACCAGGCCCAGTTTTGTTCCATAATCAATGCAAGGCTAATCTTTATCCTTTTTAAATTTTTATATAGGGTGAAATGTAGCCCTTTCTGGTGCTGTATTGTGTACTGGCTTTAAAATGTTTTCTGTCCTCTGTACCTGAAAGTATTTGTATGCTTGCTAGGAATTACCTCCATGACTCATTTAGCAATGTTGTCTGCAGTGGCAGCATGGTTTTGCTGTTTACAGTTATTAAAATTAAAGACCATCAACACCATTAGACACCAAGGATCTGAACTACGTAGTATTTATACAGAGACTTTAATTTTAAGTCTTTTCTACTCTTCATGTGAACCAATTTGCTTTTTTTGAATGCTACAGACACGTTTAAACAAAGGCTGACTTTTTTTTCTGTGGGGAGGGAATTTTATAATTGGGGAGCCACCAGTCTTGAGGGTGTCCCATTGGATTAAATGTTCTTTGATAATAGCTGTGCTATTTCTGAACATGATCTCTGAGCTATTGCATTTCTTACACAAAATCAAGATCTATTTGAAGGGTGGAGCTGACCATAAACCAAGCTGATTTTAAACTGCTTGGGGTGATCAGGGATAATTTGGTTTTGCTTTTTAAAAATGAGGTAGGTGATTTCTCTCTGGGCAGGCAGCTCTGCTTGACCTGTGCTTATGAGACTGTAAGGCGAGAGGCTGAAGCCCTGGTCTGGTTTTCCAAGAGATATGTGGATTAAAGTATTTAGGGATTTTTAAGACAGGATTTTCAAGCCCATGGGATTTAGATAGCAAGCACTCATCAATGCAGAGAGGGAATAGATACCCGAGTGTCTTCAGCAGCTCTGGAAATCTCTGTCTCTGTAGCAGCCCATTTTAGACTGGACAGCAAGGCGAGGGAGAAAGAGAGCCTTGCCCAGATACTCTGTAGAGTCTGGAGCGAGACGCCGCACTGTGGCGGATGCCCTGAGGCTGCCCTGGGACCCTGTGTGTTGGGTTTGTGTGGGGGGCCTAACGCCAGTGGGTCAAACCACCACACCGTGCAATGAGGCTTACAGAAACACAGAATCACAGAATGTCAGGGATTGGAAGGGACCTCGAAAGATCATCCAGTCCAATCCCCCTGCTGGAGCAGGAACACCTAGATGAGATCACACAGGAAGGTGTCCAGGCGGGTCTTGAATGTCTCCAGAGAAGGAGACTCCACAACCTCCCTGGGCAGCCTGTTCCAGTGCTCTGTCACCCTCACAGTAAAGAAGGCTCACGTTTGTTCACCCCTGGCTGAACGTTCTGGTGGGTCTCTCTGCCCCCAAAGGGGTGCTGTGTATGGGTGTGAAGCCTTTGAGAAAAAATTGGAAGCAGCCTCCTCCCTTTAGGAAAATGACCCCTTCTGGTGCCTGGGACAAGCTGCCCCGCCATGCACTGATGTTCCCCAGTGTTTGGGGTGAGCTAGCCCAGGTCCATGAAGCAGGATGGCCACATCCATGCAGGGGTCTGCCTATGATAACCTGCCCTCTCTCTAAGGGTAGATTAAAGTGGGAATAGTGTTGCATTGAGGAGGTTAAACTGCTCGAGGCTCAGCAAAGCAGCAAGCCCCCTTGTCAGGAGACTTGTCCCATCCATGGCGAGGCCGAGATGCATCCGTGCTGGAGGTGTGACTGCAGAGAGATGCAGTCACACCTCCATCATTCCATTTATGGGGCATTCCAAATTTGTGGGTATCCAAAGACGGGTGAGTTGCATCTTGTCCAGGGGACTCTTTCCAAAAAGTCAGCATCCTTGTTTGTGCAACATTTTTTGAATGGATATAGACCAAAAGACTAGAGACAGGTCTAGCTTAATTCAACGTGATCTATGCAGTGCTTCAGTCTGTTCCCTGTGCATACAATCTGAGATCTTTTGAAACAAAGAAAGCTGCTTCTGAAGCAATTGCTTTCAAAAACCACCGTTAAAAATTCACTGCTAATTGCACATAATTAACAGAGATTGGAGGAATGGGTGCAAGATTCACTGGAATCACTAGCAGTCTGTTGTTGTCTTGAATTTCCAGTCATTTTACAATCAAATTAATAACTCTTTTTGATGTAAACTGATTGAGAGGATACTATAGGTAGAACTGTCAGCAAAAGGAGGTTACTTTTTTTGGTTTGAGATTTTTAGAGCTCAGTGAGTAAACAACTGAAATGTGCTATTTGTTTGACGTACTAATTGCAGTTTCAGCCCCTTGCAATTAGGTGACTGAAAGAGCAGTAAGGCCAGGGCAGATTTCTACACACAGCTATTATTAGGAAAGGCATTGATAGTGTAGAGGTAAATCATTGGGGCGGAAGATAATTAATACATACTACATGCAATAGAAAATATATAATACATATATTTTATAAGCATTAGACATCTGCGTTTCTGTGGGGGTATACGTGGTTTCTAGGTAGGTATATCCTTGTTTATTTGGACATATGCCTGCATGCAGAAGCAGATTAGCACTCAGATTGTCAGTACCTCAGTACTTTTGACCTTTTAAAAAGTGTTACACATGACACATCCTCTAGAATGGAGCTTGACAGTAATAATTGTGTGGTTGGCTTGATAGTGCTTGGTAAAATCATGAGAATGGAGGAGCATAAGGTGCTTAGGCGATGCTTAAGTTAATCTCATGCCTTCCCAGCAATCCAAGCAGCACACTAAGGAGCTATTCCCGAAAGAGGAAGGAAAACATGCGGTTCAAGATGGAAAGCGTCCTGCTGTCTCTTCTCTTCTGGTACAAAGGTATGCACTTTGCCTCCTGAGGGGCACTTTCAGATGTCCCTCTTTGTACTTCTTGTTTCATCCACGCTTCTTTCTTCTGCTCAGGGCTGTGGGGTACAGAGCAAGTTCTTCTCTACATTCTCATGGAAGCATAATAATTCAGGGAAAACAAAAATTGTGGAGGAGATGTGTAATTTGTGTACATGAGTGAGCAGTGTTCTTACAGCTCTATGAATATTCAGTAGTAAAACTCTGTTTCACAAAATAATTGCAGTGTAAAAAATTGCCATATAATTTGTCAAAATATGAATTTGCAAAGAAAATTGTAGTGCAGCTGAACCAGTGAGTAAATACTAATGCTGATTTGAAAAATGAGGTACAGTATGAAATGAAAGACTGGTCCTTCATTAATCAAAACTTTTAATAATCAAAACCTGATCATTTTCCCTAGCAGCAAGACATTGCTGATGGAGAGCTGCCTTTTCTAAAAGGCTCTTTCAGGTATCTTGGCCTGAAAAGACTTCCAAAGGCACTTTAAGAACAAAAAGCAATCATAAGTCAAGAAAAATAGGAAAAGTATTTATCAATTTTTAGGCTTTCTCAAATTTACTTTTCAGAAAAGTAGCAATGATAGCAGGTAAGCAGAAGCCAGAAGAAGCCAGAAAATTCAGGGTCATGGTCTCCTTCCATTTTAATTAACCCAGCTGTGGAAAGAGGAGATAATTTTCTGGGTTGTGTTTGAACTTCTGGCTTCATCAAAGTGAATGGCAAAGCTGTTATTATCTTAAACAAGGCTGAGGTTGCTCTTGCTAAGTGCTGGGCAGTATCTACCCTCATTAACATGTGAATAGAATATGATCTGTCAGAGCGTGGGACAGATTTATCAGACAGTCCAGCTTTTCCCCCATGGATGTTGAATTCTCCGTGTTTTGCTTTGCCTAGTTGGTTTTTTTTCCTCCTTCTCTGTTTCCATTGAATATTTTGGTCTACCAGATTTCATGGATAAGAATGTGTTCCTCAACTGGCCATGCCTTCATTTCAGCCTGTTATACTTGGCTGTACCCTGCTCTGTCTAATTAATAGGTCTTCCTTTTAATCTTCCAGAAAATATTTCTGTGTTCTCCTCATACCTTATCTCTTCACTCTCCTTTGTTTCACTTTCTTCCGGGTGCCTGAGCTTCTTGGAAGGCTGTTTTTACCCAGACTCCAGCGTTTTTTTCCCGATGGGTGGCATAACTGCAATTAGTCCTTGGACTGAGTTCATACCTTGCTCTGAATCCCAGATACAGTTTGCTTTTAATAGACACCCACACATCAGGATATTTTCAGAGAGCCTGCAGTGAAAGACTACTGGCAGGATCACTTTCCAGGCACCACTCCTTCAGTATTTAATTTATTTTCTTAATTTACTGGTCTTCCTAGTTCACTGCTTTTCTCTACTTTGTGGTCTAAGGGTCCTTTTCTGGATAAAGAGCGAGCAGTGCCCCTTTGCCCCAGCCCCCCTCACACTCCCGCCTCTCCCACCATGGAGAAGGTGCCTCTAGGTCAGTCCTCCAAGCCATATGCACCGATGTCGTGATAAGCTCCTTAGCTTATTTTCTCCAGCAGAGCAAGTGGCTTAGAGGCGCAGCCCCAGCCCCCATGCCTTGGCTGGGCTTGTGTTTGCCGGGGGCAGCACGGCAGCGGCGGCAGCAGCAGCAGCAGCAGATGGTGTAGCAGGCGGGTTCCTGCAACAAGAGCCGCCGCAGCTGCCGGGCCCCTCCATATGGTGAGGAGGAGCGCCCCGAGCTCCGGATTGACGGGAATGTGCTTTTAGCACATTGAATGCGGCGTGCCTGCTCCACATTAGTCCATCCCTGTTCGCTGTACGTCAGGGCATAAGCAGGTCTCAGCAGTTTAAAAGAGGGGTTTTTTTCCCTCTCTGTTTTTTGCATCTTTGAAAAAAAAAACCAACAAACAAATCAAAGGCCCAAACCTGCCTTCAGATCACAGTAAATAACATCTGTAGTGCCGCCCTTTGGCATAATCGATACATCTAATGAAATTACTATGCAGGCAGTGTTCTGCGTAGCTCTAAGCAGGAAGGAACAAACATGTCAATAAGATCAGAAATTGCCAAAAATTTTCAAAGGAACACTTTGGAAAAAAAGATAATTATACATCTCTTAAGATTAAAAGGGCAAAATGTTGATTTTTTTCAAATTACTTACATTTTTTTCAAATATTTTCACAGCATTAAAAATGTTTAGAAACATTATGGAGACAGCAGGCTTAAGAGACATGAATATCAATTAAACAGGTATAATTGTCATTATTTAAATACATTTTTTATGACTTTCATGTAAATAATAGTAAATGTTAAATGAAACACAATACAAATGAATAAAAATTGAGACCAAATAAAAATAATTCAAATAAAGAAAATGAAATGAAAATGAAAATAATAAACCCATGAAAAATCCCCATAAAATTAATGAGGAAAGCAGTAGCCATGTTAAAGCACGGGAGAGGAGCTTAACATGAAGTATGAGCCTTTCTCCCCACTGCAGGCTGATGGTGCTCGTCCTCTTGCCTCAGTCTCTGGCTCTGACCTTGCTGGTCAGTGACCAGCAGAGATGATGAGTAGTCCTTGCAGGCTGATGTGTGCAGGGGCAGAGGTGCCCTTCTGGGGGTTGACAGGGCCAGAAGATCATCTACAGAGGCAACAGGCTGAGCATTTGGCCCAGTGCAGCTGTGGGTGGTGAGAGCCCCTGGATGGACACCCTGCTTTCACCAGGCCAGCCTGGCTCCCAAAATCTTTTGGTGGACAGATGTGTGTATGCCCTGTGGGTCGCTGCCTACCAGCATAGCCCCGAGGAACCAGTTAAAACCTGTGCTTTTTAGAAATAAAGGCACTGTTTGCACCACAGGATCCCCATAGACCCTGCTTAGCATGGCCATGGAAAAAGCCCTGGGAGAAAAACAACAAAAGCAACCATGAAGTGACTGACTGGTGAGGGGGACCTGTGGGTGGGCCATGCTGCTGCAGAGGGTCCCTGGGGCCATTGCCACTGGCACAGAGGCAAAGACAGATTTGGGAAATGCCATGTGCAACCCCAGCCTGGGACACAGCAGCTTCCCCAAATGCACCTTGCTGCCGAGGCTGGTGCAGCCTGATATGAGTCACCTCTCTTGCCTGGCACGATTTCCAGGGCTGGGATATAAAAATAGCCTAGGTTAATAATATAGCAACCCACAAACCAGCGCCCGATGGGCACAGAGGTACCGCAATGCTTTTTGCAGTGTCTTGACCCTCTGTGTTGCTTACATACCTCCTTAACTAACGCTGCTTCCTGCTGCTCTCTAATGTGGCACTCCAGGAAAACAGGGACTTGCAACGGTGTGCCTTTCAGAAAACATGATAAAACCAGTGCCATCCATTCCAGTCACCTCTTTTGTTTCTGTGACAGCTTTTCTGGGGCTCCAGTCACATTTTTCTGGTTTTTAAGCTGTTTTCCTTTCCCCTGCCCCATGGCCCATGCGTGCAGAAGGGAAGCAGGTGATGAGCTGTGCAGCAAGAGCCACCACACCAGGAAGACACTGCATCATGGAGGGAGTGCTCTCCACTGGGAGAAACAGAGAGAAAATAATTTTTCTTGCCTCTGTGAGCTCTGTTAAACTGAAATGTTGCTTGCAGAGATGAGAGGCAAAATTAACTATTTTCCAGCTGAAGCTTCTAGGCTACCTAAATTGTAAAGTCAATAAATAAACAAAGTTACTAAAATTTTCCACATACTTTGCCTGCAATGACCAGGTTTATGGGAACTTACTCTGGTAAATTGAGTGACTGACATTTATTCTGTGTTATATTTTATTTCTCTGTTTTATTTTATGATGTGCTTTCTCCTGCTTGTATGTCGGTCATTAATTCTAGCCACACTAAAAAAGGATGGCTTGCTGTCATGGCTCTGTGGTCAGGATATCCAATATGATTTCTCAGAGTTGAGCTTGTCGAAATGTGCTCAGCCTTTGGCAGTGTTACTTCTGCCCACATAGACCTTCCTCCTTTCTTTCTCTTGTTTAACCACGTTCTTAATGACCTCAAACTTTCTGAGACACACAGTTACCTGTTCCTGTCATTAAAATGCCAGCAGCTGAGCCTCCTTGCTACCACTTGCCCCTTCCTTTCCCCAGGTTGCAGCTGCTGCTGACCTCACCTCTGCCTTGGGAAACTCAGGTCCTCCTGGTACTGGAATGCCAGGACTGCCTCTGCCAGCTCTCTTCCTTGTCCTCCAAACCTGGGACAGTCCCTGGGGTTTCTCTCCCCTCCATCTTGCCCAGCGGTGGGTGCCAAGCAGGGCTGCCCTGGGGTCCATGCTCCAGCCCAGTCCCACCAGGATGGGTGCTCCAGCACAAAACCATCCCCTGGTGCTTCCCCAAGTACCGGTCCCCAAGTGCTGCACTGCGGGTGGCATTTGTGCACGGCGGTGCATGGGACGCACCGTGCTGCAGGGTGGGATGGAGGGACAGGGAAGGCACACACTGTATCTCCCTGCCTCTCACAAACACACGCAGATAATAATTTATTTCACTGAACTGATGGTTTGCTGAATGTCCTGGGGCACTGCGGGGGCTGTAAATAGAGCTCTTTCCTTTTTAATGTTTTGGATTTTTTTTCCCAGCCCTGTACTTTTAACACAACAGCCCCCGGCAGCTGTGTAGGACTTATGACTCTCCCACGAATTGCAGCAATTCGTTTTGTCTGACCTAGAATTACCAACTATCTTTGTAACCTTCCTTGAAGGCAAACACGCTGGCTCTAAAAGCATGCTGCCCATCACATTTTTAGACTATTGGCAGCCAGCTTTACTCTTCATTTCCTTTGTAGGACAGGGCCCATTGCAGCTGTAAACACACCAATATATCAATTACTACTTTTTTCCGGCTGACTGTAGGCAAGGGCATCTTTCCTTCTCCTTTCCTCTCCCAACGCCAGGAGTTATCAGGCCGTGCTGCCCAGGTGGGACATTTGGCCCATCTGCCACGCTTACCCCGAGCCAAGCCCACCGCCCCCCTGTGCCACAGGCTGTGGCTGCTGGTATTTGGATGGCCGAGCCTCTCGTGGGAGCGAGCCCTCAGCAGTTAACTGCTTCTAAGCAAAAAAAGGCAAAGCTGACTTCCCATGTGAGACATCTAAACCAGCAAGCCACGCGGTGAGGGGTGGAGGCCCCAGCCCACCAGGGACAGTCAGAGGGGTGGCAGGCCAGCACCCCTGCCCTGGCACTGCCTTTGCATCACTGCATGTCGCTGGGCTGACCCAATAACATGTTGCATTGAAAAAAGGGTGTTTGTGCTTGAAATTCCCACTCTTGCTTGATTTGCAGTAATGTCCCCTGGGTGACAAGCTTAAAAACCCTAAAAGCCACTCTGGTAGGTCAGGAGCAGGCATCGCTGGCCAGGTGCAGCCACCCAAGCAACGCTGGGATGGCTAAGGTAGCAGGGTTTATTCCTGGTGGTTGAGTAGGTGCTCCTGTACACCCACCCACCTGAAAGCTATTCCTTTTTTTCTGTTGTTTCGCTCACAGCCGTTGGGTTTCCAGCTGCATCTGTCAGTGAGGTGCCAAATTTTGATCTTGGCTCTCAAATACACAGGCAGGTACTCAGGAGGCTTGCTGAAGGGCTCAGCATGGACCCAAAGCAACACCCCTATGTCAGCCTGGTAATTCACATCCCCTTTCCCCACCACAGGCCCACAGTGCACAAGCGTAGGCTCCACCACAAAACAATCTTCCTCATCCTGGGCAAACGTACCTGGCAAACATGTAGGTGGGCTGCTGGTATGCACTGGAAAAGAAAAGAGAAATATTTTATAAAGTATATTCCTTTGCTACTTTGTTTATCAGGTTTTCTCTATAGCCCCTAAAATTCCTGGAAGTCAAGGCAAGTATTTATGCAGAGAGGTGCAGGCACCTTTGTTTTTACCTCTGTGTGTCTCCACTTACTTGTTAGGTCATTGCCAAGCAAAAGTGCATTTAACTGCCAGGAGGAAAACACGAAACAACCCACAAAAAGTTTTCCACAAACATCAGTCTTATGAAAGTGAAAATAAAGAGGTTAAGAAAAGCATGTAGCAAGTGCCCATCTCTAAATGAAGTGAAGACCTCCAGCCTGGGGGAGCTAGGGCTGCAGCCCCGTGAGCTCAGACCTGTTTGGTGGTTGATGGGCAGTAGGGAGGCACAGCAGGCTGAGCTGGCTGGGGAGCTGGGCTCCCAAATCCCAGGGTAACAAAGCCAACCCTTGCAGCTGGTACTCCTGGAGCAGTGCACCCGTTCTGCTGGGAAAGGCCACCCCGATGTGGGCTGGAGGGGCAGGAGAGGTTCCTGCTGGCCCAGCTCCATGCCGCCGGTGACAGTGCTGCTCCAGCATGGCATCAAACAGAGCATTGTGAAGGCAGGAGAGGCACTGCATTGCTTTTATTGGCAAAGTTGGCACAGTTTTATTAGGTTATAAGTTCCTGGTTTGTATCATATTGATCTGAGAACAGGCAGTGTTCACTTAAACCACCCTCACACTGGTTTAAGTTGACCTGCTTTGTTCTGTGTGGCACAGCACAGAGGTGGCAATGGGCTGCGTGGCCTTGGACTCACACCTCTGCCTTGGGTTTCTTGTTGCACAACAGAGTCACGGGCTTGGCTGGGTAACCTCTGTGCTGGGAGAGGTGGAGTGTGATGTTACACATGGCCCCCAGCCTACGCTTGCCGAGAGATGTGCACCCCTGTTTTCCTGCTGAGCTCAAGGAGGTCTGGGTGCCCCGCTGCCTCCTCTTGGGCTTGACTAAAAGCCACATCTTTTTACTGTAGACCGACATTTACTTCTGCCAGGGCTGATGCCTTGGGTTAATGCAGTAAGTTCCTGACCAGAAATGCTGCCCTGGGACACTGAAGGAAAGGACAACATCTCTGCATGAAATAAAAGATTTTTTAAATTATTATTTCTTTATAATTTTGTTCTTTGCTGAGGCCTTTCTTTTAGCCTCTTAATACATTCAGGCTCAGCATCACATACAAGGAGCAGTTGCATTTCAGTAATAAACAGAGCTTTGTATATAGTTTATATTTCAGTTGATTATAATTGCACAGTATTTGTGAGTCTTATGAGATGAAACTTGCTAGAGAAATGTGAGATGCAAATTCCCAGCATTAGTTGGAGCTTCCTAGGCTCAGCAAAGTGACAGTGTATGAATGAATAAATCAAAACTAGATTTCAGTGAATAATTGAGAGTCTAATTCATTTGGTGAAAAGATCCTCTTTTCCTATTCACAAAACCTCTGCTTGGAGATGGCAGGTTTCTCATGGTTCCTGTATGCAAATTTTTACCTGCTCGATAGCTTGGTCTTTCATGGTTTGTAGGTTCCCTACTGGTATTGGAAACATGTTTTTTGACATTTGGCTTGTGTTGATGAGTTATTAGCAGCTACAGGATTTTTTTTTTTTTAATTTATTTTCATAGTTATCATCTGGGCACTATTCTACCAGTTCAAATGGTATTAACATAGTCTGCTTTGGACTTCACTGGGAAGCAGGAGAGCACTTTCAGCAAGGAAAGGGCTCATTAAAAAGCCATTGCTCAGTGACAGACAGGAGATAAAACAGGTCAGATGTTACAAAAATAGCGGTTCTTTCTCTATGGCCACAGAGACTGTTTTTCTCTAAGAAATTAAAAAAAAAAAGGAGTCTGGTATGTAAGATGGATTGGGAAGACCTATTTGCATTTAGTTTTTCTCCCTCTCATCCAGAGTGATCTCAGGCCAGGCACCTCACAGGTGTCCCATCTCCTCCAAAGGCACCAGGGATTTGCGGTGATGCCAGCCTGGGATTTCACCCTTGGGGTTCATCAGCTCACTCATTTTAAGAACAAAATGGGAAAAGGAAACTGGGGCAGGAAGATGGCAAAAAGAGAGGGGTGAAATTAGCTGTAAAGTAGAAGCTGGGGAGGCCAGTGTGGGTTTCTCCTCAGGATGTTTTAGGTGTATCTGATCAGAAAGAGGAGATGCCAAAGGCATGGAAAAGAAAACGCAGTGGGTGAGTGGCACCAACATGGCCCTGTTCTTGCCCACGTCTTCTTGCTTTCCCCTGGCAATCAGCTTGGGGAAATGTGGTAGATTTCTCAGTCATTCCTCCATTTATTTGTCCCCAGCTCAGGAGTAATTATACATTGCATTTCCTGATGTTTGCTTGCAGCATCTTTGTTTCTGATCTCACTGTCTCTCTTTTTCCCTCCATGCCTGCTCCTCCAGCTGCGCTGGCCCTCTCTCCAGGAGAGGTAAGTCTCTCTGTCTGGTTTGAGTGCTGGGTAAATCCTGGGGCCCCAACACCACCTGGCTCTGGTGTTTTGGGGCAGAAGGAGGGATGGCACCTGGGCCTCCAAGCCCAGGCATGGGATCTGACTGCTGAATTCAAGGAGTGGTCATCCCACGTTTGGTGCCAGGCTGGCATGAAGAAAGGGGCTCAGGGAAGCTGCAACAGTCCAGGCAGGCGCAAGTGTCTGTCAGCTTCAGGACTCGGATTTAGCCTCGTGTCACTGTTATGGATGACTATGTTGATTTATTATTGGTTTTTTACCTTCCCTTTAGGATGAGAGACTGGAGTTGTGGCACAGCAAGGCTTGCAAATGTGATTGCCAAGGAGGTCCTAACTCGGTGTGGTCCAGCGGCACTAACAGCTTAGAGTGCATGCCAGGTAATGGGGCCGTGTGCTTTTAGCCATGTTTGTCTGGTGATCTTCAGCAGCTTCCCCTGTTGCACCCTGCATCACAGAGGTGGCTCCTTATGGTGATACTTGTTCCAAACCCAGCTGCTGGTGGGGCCGGGGAAGCTGCACTGGTGGGGGGTGCAGGGTGACCCTGTGCAGTCACACATTGCTGCAGCAGCAGTGAGGGCCATGCCTGGGCCTTAGGAGGTCACCCAGGGTGGCCCAGGCTGGCTGCTGCTGGCAGGTGCTTGCCCACCCTGTCCCTACAGCCCTCGGCACTGGTGCTCCCAGAAACTGCCTGGGGCAGCTACTGCCGTGTGCAGGATGTGCTGTGGGAAACCTTTTGTACCACCTAGGCTGATTCTGCCTTGCTGCAGTTTAGCCTGTAACATCTTCTCCTCTCCCCAGGGGTCAAATAAAACTTTACTCTTTCTTTGCAGCATATTTTTAAACAGTAGAAGACCACAACTGTGTTTCCTTCGAGTTTTCTATGGACTGCTCTTGCCCAGCTCCTTCACCCATTCCTCACAGATCATGTTTTATAGGTTTCTGATCAAGCTCTTTTGTGATTATTCTCTGCAACTTCCACATTTTCCCTGACATGTTACCCCAGCAAGGCTTTATCGGTGCCCAGCTGATCATTTGGTTTAGCTCTTGTGTCCCACAGAAATAGCACTCTTGTTCAGGCCTCTGTCATGCAGATGGTCAGAGTTCACCCCCTCTGGGGCTGGGTGCCAAAATGGTACCTGCCTCCTGCCCACTAGCAACCACCTCTTCCCAGCTCCTGGAAGAGGCTGTGTAACAACTTGAGGTGTGTTTTGCTGCCCTTGGGTTCCCCAGAGGAGATACACGGGGGAAATGATCACCCCAGTGCTCACTGTGTGGTGTGACTGCCCTGAAGGTGGTGGAGATTAAATGAGTTATTGTGGAAGAGCTCTGAGTGGAAGCCAAGATAGGTGAAAGAGCAAATAATAATGTGTGTTGGCAAGAACATAGGAAACAATTGGCAGAGCTTGCAGGCATATGCAAACAGAAATTAGTGAGGAAATACTCCAGGCATTTCTATCTCATGCTTGTGTGGACCTGAAGGTCCCCCTCCTGCGATGTGAGGCAGATGACAAGAGCAGAGGCTTTCCAGTCATCCTTGACGGGCCATCTGGTTCCCCTGAGCTGTCCCTCTGTCCACCCTGCTCCTCTGGAGGCCATTTCTCCCAGGGGTTCACCCAGCTTGAGCATTGCCCACAGGTTTCTTCCCTGCCCAGAGAAACTACAAGGAGAGGATTCATCTACCGTGCATGGGTGATGTCTCACCCTCAGGGCAGAGCAGCCCCAGTCATCCCCAGTAAAGGCTCACACTTCTCAGGGTCTGTCCTTCCAGTTTCTGCAACTGGTATCTCCACAGGGCTGCCTGCTGGGGCAAGTACAAAGAGGAAGAAGGCATTTGCTGGAGACAGCCTGTGTGATGCAGCAGCATCGCTCTAGGAGCTCCAGAAAGAAATAACACTTGATTTCTCTTCTTGTGGGGGTTTCCCCCATTCTTTTGTGGAAGAAACCCATATGCAGTAGCCCAAACATGAGTCTGAGCTGGCATGGCTTTGCTTGAGCTCACCGCTCCTTTTCAAAGGGCTGGCCACCACAACTCTTTTTTGTCACAGTGTCACCATGAAGCCACCTGTGACGGTCAGGTCCCTGCAGTCCTTGTATCCTTGTCTGAGTCTCTTTCCATTCAGAAGGTGCCCTGCTGCACCTGCACATCCTCCACCTGTAACTGTCTCCCTTTGCCCAGAGCTGCAGTAAAGCACAGATGGATGTGCCAGAAGGTGACCTGCTAATTGCATTACGGTTGTGTGGTCTGCAGATTAGTGTTGCTAAAAGTGAAGTTATGTCGTGTTTGAGATAAGCCTGCTGAGTAGTGCACACACGGGGCCGCTCCAGCCCGCCTGCCCTCTTGCACAAGGGGAGCAAAGGTTTTTACGTGGTGGAAAAGCGTGATGTTTCCTTGCCTGGAGGAAGGCGGGACAGCAGCTATGTGTTTTCATGGGGAAAAACATGTTAATGAGGTCCTGACTGAGCAAGATATGTTAATGAGATATTGATGCATAGGATATTGACCTAGTGGAGCTTGCTAATGAGATATTGACCGTGCTGGGGCATTGCACTGGGGAGGCTGCAGTTGTGCCAGGCCCTGGGTGCCCGCTGACACTCCCTATGTGTTGATCACTTTTAACATGAGGTACCAGGCTGCTTGGTCAGGTGTGGCTGAGGTGAGGACACGTCCTACCCACGCGTGAAGCTGCGCAGAGCTTTGCTCGCTCCTTTATTGCTGAAACCCAAGAAATGAACTGTGCTAAACTGGAAAATGTGACAGAGTCACCCGTGGAGGCACCACAGCCGCTCCACAGGCTGCAGAATTAGAAAACGCTGCCCATGATATGGATGCTTGCCCAGGCAATCCCCATGTGATGTTTGTGAGCACCTTCTTTATCTGTATCTAGATACGTAGCGGTAACCTGAGCGCATAAAAAAGGATTGTAACAAAAAAACACCCCAACTAGGTCCAGGTAGCATGCAGACGTTGTGCATGGCAGTATCACCAAAGGCTTGCCCCAGAGCACTGTGTGGGGATCCACCACAGAAAGTTTTACTGATGAAGGAGTATTTTTGCCCCTAGTGGTTTTGCAGCCAGAGAGAGTCTTGCTGAACTTCTTGCTATTGCAGAGCAGCTGTGGGGTCAGGTTTGGTAGCCTGAAGATCTGAAGGCAGAAACTCATAGGGAGGTCCCTGAGCCTTCGGCAGGGCCAAGCATTACACCTCACTGGCACCAGAGTACCTGCAGGTTTTCCACAAGACAAGACCATCTCCAGGTACAAAGATAGTCCCCATAGCAGGAAATGCAGAAGATCTGAGGGTGCTTGTGGAGGGATGAACAGAGCAGGCTCAGCAGTTTTGCTGTTCAGGCATAGCCATAAATCAAGACAGTGAATTGAGAACCAGAAGGAGATAAAGCCCAGCAAGAAAAGCCATGCCAGACATTCCCTAAGGACTAGGCAGAGGCTGACAGCCTGGAGGCTGGATCCAGGTTGAAATCCAGTCTGGATTTGCTTCAATGTGTTTTTAAGAAGGAGATTTGGATTGCAACATCTGAATAAAACTTTCCCCCCTCCAAAATGCTGCAAGGTAGCACAGGTTTAGAGAGAGAGATACCAGTTAGAAATTCACACAGGAGAAGAGTTAGAAATGAAGAGCCCATGGCCCTTGGGCAGTAAATACTGCAGGGGTTGTGGTCTGGGTTTAAAAGCATCCCCAGCATCCTGGCCAGGGAGGACAGTGAAACCACAGGGGGTGTTGACAACAGATGTGCAAACACACGCAGGACACAAAGCCACTCGAGTCCCTTAAGGTATTTTTCCCTTGTTTTGCAGAGTGCCCCTACCACAAGCCCCTGGGCTTTGAGTCTGGCGCCGTCACCCCTGACCAGATAAGCTGCTCCAACTCTGAGCAGTACACAGGCTGGTACTCCTCCTGGACAGCCAACAAGGCCCGCCTCAATGGCCAAGGTTTTGGGTGAGTCCAGAAATGCCTCTCTGAGGGGTCCCGTGGGTGTGGGGAGCTGAAGAACCCTGGCAGCATGGGGGCAGGAGGGTCCACCAGGGAGGGCAGCGGCAGGGGACGTAGCAGGGCTGGCGGTGTCTCCCCAGGTGCGCATGGCTCTCCAAGTACCAGGACAACGGCCAGTGGCTGCAGATTGACCTGAAGGAGGTGAAGGTGATCTCGGGGATCCTCACGCAAGGGCGCTGTGATGCCGATGAGTGGATGACCAAGTACAGCGTGCAGTACCGCACCGACGAAAACCTCAACTGGGTTTACTACAAGGACCAGACTGGCAACAACCGGGTTGGTGAACTTTGTGCTTCGGCTGCTGATGGAGGGGTGGCATGTTTGGTGACATGAATGCATCAGGTCTTGGTGGAGATGTGCCCCAGGAGCGGGTCCTGTGGGAGCAGCAGGATGGATGGGGCCCAGTGCTCATCCCACATCCAGGGGCAGCACAGAGGGGGGACATCCCCCCCGTGGTGAGGTGAGTGCCACACTGACCAGCTGCAGAAGGGAAAAATACATTTTTATGTTTTCTAATGATGTTGATAGTGGAATCTGGATTAAGCTTGGAGGCATCGCAGGGGAGGCAGCACCTCCACGATAAAACCCCTTTCTTGGCTGCAGCCACACAACCCCAGGCACACCTGGGCATAGCAAAATGGGGGCTCCTTCTTTTGCTCCAAGTCCAGGGCTAGTTCATGATGAAAAATCCTTGAGACAAAATTTGCAACTAGTTAAGACACAACCCACTGAACTGTTCGCAGGCTACACTTCTTAGTGGTTGGCTTGAAGCGAAAAATTGCACTGGGGAGACCTTACAGTGGTGCCTGTGGTCCCCATGCAGCCTAGCTGGGCTGGGGGACACCACAGCTATGCCTCCCAGGTGTTCCCAGTGCCCATCTGTGGGGATGGCCTCATCCAAGTGTGGGAGGCTCAGGTGGCTTTGTTGAAGTACTGGTTACTGCAGCCCAGGGGAGATGCTGAGCTTCCCCTGAAAAACAGGCTGTGGTAACAGGAGATGTGGCAGCATGGCCAAGCAGTGGGGAAAAGGTCCCCAAATGCTTTTTTTTTTTCTGTATTGGCACATCTGGGAGCCTGGCTCATGAACTGCAAATAGCCAAGGTCAGCCACTCTTATTCCAAACATGCAGTGCCTTGCTGCAAAAAGGCACATGAGAGAGAATGGGGTGAGATTAAGTCTGGCTTAACCAGAAAAAGTCCTGGAATGAGGTGGGGAAAGTGACCTAGAAAACCCCGTCAGTGTGACAAAAATTGTCTGTGTCTGGCTATATTTAAAGCCTTTTATTTTGGGGAGTGGAGGAGAGGGAGCCTCCTCCTCTGCACTGCACAGGCACCCCAAACTCACTGGGCAGGGTTTCCAGCCCCTTAACTGCCTGCCCACACCTCTCTCCCCAGGTTTTCTACGGCAACTCGGACCGCTCGTCCTCGGTGCAGAACCTGCTGCGGCCGCCCATCGTGGCCCGCTACATCCGCCTCATCCCGCTGGGCTGGCACGTGCGCATTGCCATCCGCATGGAGCTCCTCGAGTGCCTGGGCAAGTGCGGCTGAGCGCCGTCTCCTGGGGTAGATGTGTAGGTGTCCACCTCTGCAGCCACCCCACCTCACCACCACCGCCTGCTGTGGCCGTGGTCCTGCGGAGTCAATGCCCAGCCTGCGAAGGGAAGGGCTGTCTTGAATAAAACATTGCTTCACACCATGCCTGGTGATAAAGCTAAACCCTGCTGTAAAGCTGACGGGTGTTCATGGGGCACACGCTGGGGACGACGGGAGGGTTCCTGGCTGTAGCTTTGATTGCACGAGATGTGGTGCTTCTGTCCATGGGTGTTAGGGAACCATCATCGCAACATGCTGTGGAGGCCAAAGTAAATGCAGATGGGGTCCAAAGGCAGGACTTGGACTCCCTTGCGGGGGCGAGTCTGCACTTGATCATTTCTCCCTGAGCCTGGGCACTGCCCACTGCCCCACCGGGGCCAGGGAGAGCTCTCACACCAGGGAAGACACTTCACCCTGCTTTTCCTCATGTTTCTCCTGCCAGTCTGTGCTGTGGCTGAGGCAGGGTTGGGGCCACATCTGGCCAGTCCCCAGTATAACAGGCTCCGCCTGTATCTCACACTCTCAAATCACCTCACATCCCCTTGTACCAGGTCCTCTCTGCCTGAGCCATGGTGGTGATTTTTGGGACAGGCATCAGACCCTTGTGCACTGGGTGTTTGGACCCCCTCGGTGTCCTCTCCAGTTTTGCACTGACACAGCCCTGGCAGCCCAGGGCATATTGCTCCCTGTGGGCATTTGGGCACAGGAACAGGGACTCGCTCTCATTTACTGCCTTGATCTCCATGGTCCGTTCCCCAGTGGGTGCTGAGCGGCAGCTCTGATGGTGCACCCATCTCCCCAGGGACACAGCCTGGGTGCTACAGCTTGTGCCCCTGCCTGGGAGCTGGAAGTCTGCACGCCTCAGGCAGGAACTACAGACCCCTCAGCTCTCATGTGGGAGGTTGTGGGGGGCTCTGGGGTGGCAGCCACTGTTTGGCTTCCCATATGTCTGCAGCAGAAACCTGGCAGACACTGGAGGCCTTTTCCCTATTTTTAACACTCCGTGCATCCATCCCAAACAGTCGCAGTGTCAGCACCTGAACTGCCTCAGCAGAGCGAGAAGAGGCAGGAAGACGACGGCACCAAGGCTTGGTGTGCAGGGCAGGAGATGAGATGTGGCTAAAACCAAGTGAGATGTGACCAAAAACATGAGAAAAGCCTTTGGATGTCTGTGCAGTTTGTCACATTTTATGAATTTGTGAGGGAAGACATTTCTGCTTTGTTTTTCCTGTATATAGAGACAAATAATAACTATCAGGAAAATATGCTGGCAGGTCTGAAAGCTTTTGCTCCACTATACCAACAGCCTGAGGTCTATGAGCATGTAGCCAAGACCAAGCCCCACCTGCTGAGAAGATTGTTATTATGTCATCATCACCCTCTTTGCTTCCCCTTGCAACTGAAATGAGTTTTGCCTCTCCACAAACGGGTATAAGGATGTTTTCTTCGTAAGCAATCAGTGAATCTGCGTGGCTCTCTAATGCTACCATAACAGTGCAGGCAGGTTCTACTGAGAAGATCTGCTGAGCTTGAGGCAAATCCTCTGTGTAGCCCATCTGTGGGACCAGCATGGGGTAAGAGCCTCCTGGAGGCATTGCACATACAACAGCAGGGAGACAAAGGCTTTCCACCAGCAGTCAGAACTCTGGTGTCAGTAACACCAACACTGAAAGCTGAAGCATTCATTTCCAGTCTCTGCACACAGTTGCCATCACGTTAACACACTGCTCTCCCTTCCCTAAAAGCAGCACGGGCAGCCCTGCTCCATGTCTTGGTGGATGATGACTAGCGGTGAGGAGGGTTGCTGCTGTTGTTTTGTTGCATGACTGAGTGGTGGGAAGGTGTAGGAGACCAACTGGAAGAGCAAACAATCTGAACAGAGAGTTCTGTCACCATGGCTAACTTGTAATTCCCTGGAACAAAGGATTGTTTGCTCAAGGAGGCAGACAGTGTCAGCAGATGAAACGCCATAAGGGAGCAGGGGGTGGAGACTTCCTGAGCCTTTCTGAGAAATGTCTCAAACACTTGCAAGAATGGCAGACATAAAAGGGAAAGGCAAGTGCCAGAAAGTGGGAGAAAAGGGAAGGAAAAGAAGAAGAAGAAGAAGAAAAGAAAATAAAGAAGAAAGAAGAAAAGAAAGATGAAAGAAAAAAGAAAAGAAGAAGAAGAAAGAAAGAAGAAGAAAGAAGAAGAAAGAAGAAGGTGACTTCTGGACAAGTGCTCCTACAGACCAGGGAACTCCCCCATCTGCTGGACCAATGCTGGAACTCAGACCAGTGATCTCAATCTCTGTCATATTAACTCTCTCTCTCACTCACTTTCTTCCAGTAAGTAACGCAAGGCCGATATCTCATACGTGTGGCAAATTTTAAGCACTTCCTCTACCTAACTACTTATTGATGAACCTCGTTACAAAATAAAAGTCTCTATTTGCCCATGGACCTCGTGTATTGTGCTCACCTTATTCCAACCAAGAGAATCGGCGAAGCTGAGTCACATTTCCCTCTCTCCTGACATAGGAAAACATTATGGGCAGAAATCTGGGATTTCCTTCTTTCCTGCTACTGGAAAACTTTATGGGCAGGAATCAGAGATGTGACAGATGGGATTGGAAGGGTAAAAGGACAGACTGTGCACTCACTGATGAATATCTATAGAATCCCAAAGCAGTTAAGCTTGACTGTAGCCAACCAAAGCCTTAGCTGTGACCGACCTCTGAAGAGCTCCCATGCACAATCCAGGGTTTTGCAAGTTGTCTGGTTTTGGAAATGTACCCTGAGGCAAAGGCCAAGAGTTCCTGCACAATTTGAAAGAGCTTGCAAGCTTAATCCACAGTCTGAATGGATGGACCACAAGCCATTTTACATCAAAGCCCCAAACTAAATTATGTGTCTTCACATGACTGATCCTAAATATGGGATAAAAGAAAGCCTTGGAGGAAAAGACTGTCTAGGTAGAAGGGGCTTGTGCTATCACTCTTCTATTCTCCCACCTTCAAAGAAACCACCAGATCCTTTTTCCAGGTTGAAATGCACAGTGATCAATAAGGTGGAACTAACTGGCACACACTGAATTTCACAGTTCATTTGCTTCTTGCCTCACCCTGTCCTTGGCCTACAGTTCACCTCTCCAGCTTGCACGGGGAAGGGACCTGCTTCTGGCTTTCATCTGCAATATCTAAATGATGCCCGCTAAAGCAGGAGTTTCTGTTCTGATCCTAGCTGTGCAGCTCGCTTATTAATTGATCTTTGGAAATTACTTAACCTCTGCCTCTTATCTAAAAAGAGCAGTGCTGAGAGGCTTAATTAATTAAGTGGTCCTACAATGCTTGTAGAATTGCACTTGACTTCCACCTCTGCATAAATGCAGCATGTTGGGGTAACAGTGTGACTGAGGGCATTATGAAAGTGGAATAGAACTGGCCAAAATACAGTTAGAAAAATACAAAGCTTTTCCTCATAAAGTCGAACTTTTCCTAGCCTATCACTATCATTTACTGGCACAGATGCCTCCAATCAGAGCCAGCAACTGAGATTGCAGGAGATAATGCAAAGCAGTGTTAACAATGCAGGTATCTTCTAGGAGTGAAAATCCTGCTGGTCTTTACTTGAAGAGGTAGGGAAACCACTGCAGGGCTTTGCAGCCACGTAAAATGCAAAAGGTTTGAAACAGGCGACAGGACCAAGAGCTGCCTTCTGCTTCCTAACCTGAATTTTTAGTCTGGGATGCTTACAGAAAGAAGTGAGGGAACTGTGCTTGAGAGGTCAAGCTCGCCCAGCCTAAAGTATGTGACAAGATTGTTTCAGCCCGCCAGACCAGCCACACCCTTTTAAGTCCACAACCCCTTTCTCTCAATAGGTACATGCAGGAATTATCCCTTTACTGCTGTCTGAGAGTAAAATGCCCCACACCTGCTTCTCATCCCATGGGGGCCAATGCTGACTACACTGGGGCTACCATGGTGAGCTGCTCAACTTCTTCAAGCAGGTGACTTCTTCATTTTCTGGAGCCCTGCAGGGAGTACAGAAAAGGGCACAGAGTGCCTGTGTTCACAACAAGATGATCCTTGAAAGAGTAAAAGCAAAGTGAGGTTGTAAGGGTAAAGCCAAGTCCCCAGAGAGCTATGCTCCTCAAGGAAAAAGGCATTTCAAATGCGTTTCTGGCTGGGACTGTTGAAATGCTGGACCACTTGTCCTGGTGGATGTTGAAGCCACCAGCTCAGGCCAGCAGTTTCCCTGTTTGAGAGGTGATGGGCGCAGCTGAGTGAAGGCACCAGGCAGCAGCTTGGTCTCCCAGCAGCTGTGGCTGTGGCACAACCCATCCGGCATCTGTTTTGGAAGGATCTGAACAGACTGCAAGTCCTGGCTTCCAGCAAGTCTGCTGCTGGAGTGCAGAGGGAAAGAAGGGATGCCAAGGAAAAGTGTTTCCTACTCCTCAGGTTGTTTCCAAATACGCTTAAGAATAAGGGACCAGAAGAGAAATATTTACAAGTTCTTTAAAGCCGCAGACAATAACAAAAAAAGTCATGGCCAGGACACATTAAAAGGGAACCCATCAAAAACTGCATCGCTGACACCGGAACGTTTGCCTAGAAGAGTCTCAGCTTACGTGTGACAGTGATACAACCCCAACGTGCCACTCAAACGGTGGATTTCCTTCTGCAGCAAAGACAGTTCAAGGGCTGGAAACTTTTAGGGCCTTTTAATTTCTGGGTAGTGCCTGCGGAGGGGATTGGTGGGTTGATAATGTTCAGAAGAGAGAACAGCAGCAATTTTTTTCCTGAAAGGAAGAAATACCCTCGACATCTGCAGTGAGACTACAGGAATGGTGGGCAACAAGGTGCTTCAGAGCTGTTTTGTCTGTGCTCCTGTGGAAACGTCAGGCTTGCACACAGACACAGCCGGCTTCTCCGACTGGGAGTGAGCCAGGACCTGGCTGCGACCTGTGGAGCAGAGGAGTCCTGGTGCGGTTCTGGCTCATTCTGCTCATCAGAGCCACGCTAACGTCCGGGGAGGAGCTCTGGAGATGTGGCAGGAATAAGATCAGCCATTGAGCAATGCCAGTGTTCTAGTGCAAAATCTGCATTTTTATTAAAGACATATTTTGGAAGGCCCATTCAAAAATACATTGTGCTCAGTAAAAATTAACCATTTCCATGCTGATAATTAAGGTTACCACAGGATTTTTTATCTTTTAGAATATTTACAGCAACAATAGAAATTGTACAGAAGTTAAGAATGGAATACATGCCCAAAAAAAATTTGGTAAGGTGTACCAACAACATGATACAAAGGGTTGTATACAAACACTTTACAAATGGTTTATTAACTTGCATGAAATCATCCTTAAATATTCAACACATTTTAAAATCAATTTGTATTCCAGGATTAAAAAGGTTAACACCACATCACATCCCTTCCACAACAGAGAGCATGGTAGATTTAAAATTTTGTGCGCTTTAGATTTCTAGAAGCTGTTAAAAAACATTGGGGAACCTCACCCATAAATTTAGAAGTTTCGAAAGCTACCTCCCAGGCCTGTTATTTTTGGAATAGTCTGTACTGGCAGATTGTGAAAAAATATCATATTTTTCTAAACCTTGTTTTTCCTTCCTTCTCACAAATGACATAAATTCAGAATTCAGCATTTCACAGTGGAGATCTAAGCAGTCCTGGAAGTCCTTAGCAAATTAATCAGATTTTAAAATGCCTGCATAGAATTTCCAACAAAATTATGGTTTCATGGAAGATTTTAGCTTATTGTTCCATATAAACCAAATATATATATGTATATAGATGTTACTCTTTTTGATTAGACATATCCTTCAGTAGTACAAGTCTAAGATGTGCACTATCAAAAAAAAAAAAAGAAGAAAAGAAAAGTTGAGACAGTTACCTACACTTAAAGTTTTGCCTTGTTACTATACAGTGAAAAGCTCTGCCATTGGATTTACACGTCAAGAGTTTACACCGCAAGGTTCACATCCTATAGGAAGCTTGAGTAGCAGCTTCCATCCTGTGCTATGAACATGCTTTAATGCTGCTGATGGAAAGCTCTATGAAAGCAGTTACTTCACAACGCATTTCCACGCGCGTACAAGTAAGATGCCACCTCGCATTTCTCAGAGCGGATCCAGAGAAACAATGCCCTGTGAAAACAGAGGCCTGGTGGAACAAAGTGCCTGGTAGGCAGCGTGTTTAGGTGGGGGCACGATGAGGTAAGGAATCTCACCCAGACGAAATGGCAAATTAAAATGAAGAAAATCCTGAGCAAGTCTAAGGAGAGCTGTTTGGATAAAACAGCAAATAGGGTGGAGTAGTAGATAAGGCCTCTAACTCCCTGATAATCTGCACTAGAGAAACAACAAAGAACAAGGCAACTGCAATATTTGAGAACCACAGGGTGAAGGGCAAGGGAAGACTGCAAAGCAGTGCAAAGGATGGCACTGGGATTCTAGAGGGAGTGCTCAGATGGCTTGGAGGTTTCAGAAGTGTATCAGATGAAGGCCCATCAGGATTTTATTACTTGGTTGCTAACAGTACCTAGAGGAAGAATCTTTTTGTTTATCTCTTCAAAATTTGGAGCCAATAATAAAGTCAGAACAAACCAAACTTTGACCACATTCTGCAAGAGAGAGGAGGTAGATTGACTTGCAGAGAAGACAAGAGATGTGTAGAGTCATTCTTAGTCTCTTAGTCACAGATTCCATGTTCAGGGCCTTGGGCCACAAAGAGTCACTTTTGCCCGGCTGCATATATTGAGTTACATTCTGAAAAAGCCTGAGAAGCAATCTGACTCGGGGGAACAAAAGCAACCATAGAGGGGTTGGTCCTCTCACACTTCTCATGCATCTTCCACAATAATTTGTCAGAAAAAGCCAGCTTTTGCACCAAACAATTGGCTGTACATGAGGTAACAAATAAGCATCCAAGCAGAACTCTGAGCAAGTAAAATTCAGACCTAATCCATCAGATTCACCTATGCTGTCTCATGCAGTAGCTGTTAAGATAGTTCACTGAGAGAACAGATAACCTCACACAGCTTTTTCCAATCGAAAGAGGATCTCTAGTAAAATATGCTTTGCTTAATTTTCATGAAATTTGCTTCATGATTGCAAAATGAGAACTCTTCAGTTTCAGCATAACATCTGAACCAAGTGATGCGCACAAGCCTTCACTTGCCTGATGAGCCTGAGTGTTGGTGCACTGCTGCTGTTTGACCCTTTGAAAAATAAGCCAACATCTAGAACTGCCAAGCTGTGTTACAGTAAGAGGGTTTACTGAAATTGCTCCCTTTTTAACAAAGGCCAGAAGTTAAATGGCTTTTCTCCTCATTCACTACAAACCCAGTTAATGAATGGTTAATATCATGAAACCATTAGAGAGAGCTGTGTAGGGAAAGGCACCTGTTCTTAAAGAGTGTCCTGATTTGAAGGTAATTTTTAAATGGTTAAATAGGGCACATCACCTTCCCAGTCATCTTCTGTGACACTCCTATCCTATTTTGTATGGTGGGCCTACTTACACGAGCAGCCCAGATGCACGGTTTATGATACAATCCCAGTAACAGATGCATTATGTAGGAACGGAAAAAATAAACATTCATCGCTCCCCCACCATTTGCAGTAGATTAGATATGGCTGTCCTTCTCATACTCTTGGTGTAACTGGGATTCAGATATTCTTCCAGCTCTACTCTGACAGTATTCAACACATACAGAATTAATTGCATGCAGCTATTTTTGAAGCATGTCTCACTACCAAATCATTATAAGACAACAAAAACCTGAAACATGAATGAAAACCCCAAACACTTCTAGAGTGTGGCTCCTCTCATAAGTGGCTGGGTTTCACCTTGGCTAACCAGAAGTCAACAGTGCTTTCAGAGCTATATAATCTGGGTTCCCATTTTTATAAGGGAGATCTACAGCACTGATTTGTTCAGAAGTCATAGCTTTTTCTGGGTGAACACAGGAGTCTATTCAGCTAATAGCAACAGCAGCTTTTGAAGAAAAAAGAAAAAGAAGTTGGTACGTAGCTTTTTACACTAGTAAGACTCGTCTGTTAAGAGACCTAACTGCAATGACAAGGAATGGCCAAAAGCCTATCACAGGACACTGCTTCTTGAAGAATCACTCCAGCTTTGCTCCCAGAACAAGGTGGTGTAGCAGAGAGAAAGGTGACAAGCCTAAGGACAACCTGAGGGTGTCTGGTAGGTTTGGAAGTTTGAAGCCTGCTTTAATATTGATCTAAAAGAGTGAGTATCTGTAAATAGAGTGGTCTCAAGACCTACACATTTAGGTAGGTCTGACTTGCTATCAGAAATCAAGGCTTGTTGTCAGTCCCAAGCCCTGTGGGATGAGGAACATTTTAGGAAGAGGGGACCGAATCTGGGATCGTTGACTTCCTGCCAAGAACTCTGCTCAGTGCTCTGTGCTGGTGACCTCTCAGAGGAGCAACGAATCTTGGACTGCGATAAAGGGAGAAAAAAGTGTTAAATAACTCTAGGGGACTGTTCTCTGTCGTCAGGTCTGTTGAAAAACAAATGTCGGTTTAGGTTAAGACATTTATATGGAAGTTTTAAAAGACAGCTTAAACATACACAATTTCAGTTAAGAGATGAGCTTAAGGTGCTTCTTTTCCAGTTAATGAGAACTCAAGAGCTATAGTATGTAAAAGCATACAGACAAGTTTAGGCATCTTAAGTTCTGCAAAATTACTATCATTCATTTCTGAAACTTAGTTTCTTTTCTATTCACATCATTAATGATGCCATAAGGCAAAACAGATTGCCAAAGAATAAAATGCAGTTTAAATACAATACTTTCTACTGAGTAAACTGATAGAACATGTAGCACAAGAGTCACAGACCAGTGAAGAGGAAAGCTCACACTTACAAAACAGTTTGCTCTGTAATTCTCTTCCCCATTATTGAGTCAGCAAATCTCAAGTCACTATAATAAGACTCCTTTGGAAGCCTTGGCAAAATTACATTAGCAATATTCTAAATATTGGGAAGTTAGACCAGGTTAAAAATACACAATTTATGCCAGCACCAGCTGGCCAAGCTGCTGGAAGTTCTTTCCAACAGGAGGAAAAAAATATTACACATGTTCAACATAATTTAGTATTCAACTGAAACCTAGTATGGTTTGTTGAATGTGCGAAGAAAGTGTAGTATGAAGTAGAAACAACTTTCTGTAAATATGGGCCACCAAATACTTGAACATTCCTTGGGTCACCCTTGAAGCTTTGCTAACTACTTTAAACAGCTATATGTACAGTCAGAGATTACCCTAATTTAACTTAAAGGGTACTGAGAGAAAAAAAATCCTTTGGAAACATTTTTCCTTGGTAGAAATCAGAACAGCCACATACAGACCAGCATCATCATCCCCAGCATGAAGCTCTTACCAGCAAGCTAAAAGTCTTGCAGAGGCAAAAGGATACATACCCACAAAACACAGAAGGGTCTAGCCAGAAAGCTCCCTCAGAGACATTCAAATCGTACTGCTTAGAGCCCCACCCTCGGACACCGCTTTTGTGGGGGATTTCACCGGCATCAGCTCGTTTCAAAGCAGAGAACAGGACTAACCTAGTTGTGATCAACTGGTGAAACCAAAGAGACAGCTGAAATATGCTGCTAAACTCCAATACTGAAGATGACTAAATACCACAATGCCCTTCCCGGATGCCCCCTGAACTTATAAAAAACTGAATACCCTTTCATGTCTACTGCATTTATATATACTACATATATATGATATATCAACACAGTAGATATCGTATTTATCTAGATATCATCTATATCTACAGAAAATAACATGCACATTTCTTGCAGGCAATTGACAAAGAAAGAATTCTTACTTTGTAATTTTTCAGATTTACTAGACTTACTTTTAGCCCTGGAACCTGATGTAACATTCTTCCATATTGTACTTTCTAACAAATATTTTTAGAGCAGTGGTACCAAATTTGTCGTTGTTAGAACTTTGGTATGACTCGAGAGGTACTGAACAGCATGTCCAGTTTGCATTGTTATCCAAGTAAGAAGTTCAGCTCTTACGGCCTGGCTGCTTCTGCTAACTACATCTTCTATGGCTAAATCATTGAATTTACATTCAGGTTAATCTCTTTTGGAAAAGACAAGATATTTGCAAGTACAAGTGTCTTATGAGGACAGCATCTAGAAAACCAACTATGTTGCAGAGTAATGATGGAGCTGAACAAACGTGTTTAAAAAGGAAAGATTGTATTGTTCTGACACTACAGGCCCGACTCTTATTGCACAAAGTTTAGACTGGCGTAACTCTTTTGACTCCTCCTGGCTCACCTTTGATTTAGTTACAGGTAGCAACAGAGGAATCAGGTTGTGTATTTGCTACACGCAACATTCACAAACGTAAAGGCAGTTTTAACAGTGTTGTACAGGAGACTGGAACCAAAGATCTAGTATTTAGCTGAGATTGGTAACTGAACGGTGTACGGGAATATTTGGACAGTAAGACCTAAGAGAAATTAAGCTGCATGGCAACCTTCTCCCTCAATATCCAAATATCAGATTTGTCACTTTAAATACATCCTGAAATAGAACAAAAAGTGCAAGAGTAGTTTAAATTTAAATACAGTGTTTATCTTACTAGTTAATCGATTGCTAAACAAGATGTAAAATACACATATACATAAAAGCTTATACCATGATCTGCAGTGCCATGCTATGCGTAAGTGTCCAAGTCTGGCATTTCACTTGCAATTCATGCTATGTTTCTTTGGTTTTCACCCCTGCTATTAAGTGGAAGAGCACCTGCTTTAGCTTGTAGTCATGGGGCACTTTATCTCTTTAGAGGAAACAAAAATTTGGTACTGGGGCTCTGTGCTTTGATGCAGATGCAGAAATCCCATTAATATTATTAGGAAAGCTGAGGACACAGGGGAGAACACACCACATTTAGATTACTGTACAGTTCTGCAGTCTCTTACATTTAGCTCATACTTCTGACAAAACAGCCCATAATAAAGCTTGGAATTGAATGCTGTCTTTTGTTTGTTACCAATAATGCCTATAATGCTGGGCTCTCATAGCTGAGCAAGATCCATACCGTTACAGTCACGTTTATATCCACATTCAACTTCCTTTTATTAGAAGTATAATACTGCACTTTATATCACAAATGTATAAAAATATGGCAGATAGTGTCATAACAATACTTTTCTTTTAAATGAGTATATTTAAAAAACAGACAGTTATTTTCCATTTATATATATATTTATATATAGAATAAAATACTCCTGATGCAATATATAAATGTTACTGTTAGTTTTTTATAGAAACTACTGTAGCTGTTGCACTGCTTCACAATGTTTCAAACAGCTCAAAATAACTTTATAACATAAAAGATATGATTATAACAGTACGATATTAGGTCATCATAAATAATTATTACAAATCCTATCAAATATGGAAGTTTAAAAAACAAATTTAAGACATACAATTTAACTTTAAACCCTTAACAGGGATACACTTTTACCACATAAACCCCACTGTTTTAACTAGGCAGCAAAAAATGTAGTAAGGGCATAGGTCTAGACATTAATGTTTTCACCCTTGTAAGTGCCAAGACACACCAGAAGTCTCCCAGCTTTCAGACAGAGATGTGCACTAAGCTGGAATGTAAATGAGAGAAAAAGGCAACGCGTTTTTCTCCCTGACCAGCACACTCTGCCTGGCATCCAGTGACATTTCTGATGACTGGTAATTCAGAATTCAACTTGGTTTACTGTATAATCCCTGACTCTCACTGTGGTGCCAAACAGCATAGCTCCACATGTACATATTGCACACCTTTATAAAGCTGAAAATGTAGTCTTACCATCACCAGAACCACCACCACCACTCCCCTAGGCTGATCTCCACCTGAACTGGCCTGTTTTCTGGAGTGCAATTACAAAGCTGTCTCTTTTAGATCGTTCAGATTTGGCATTCGCGATCGGTTTGTTCGGCTATACGTGTGCCCGTTCTGTCCGCTCTTGGAGGGCAGCTGATCGGAGTAGGGAGGCCCATCGCTGGCGCTCCTGTTCACTGGGGAGACGTGCCAGGTAGGCTCCAGCTGGCTGGGTATCTGCAGCGTTGGCCTGCTCTTCGGCTGAGGCTCTTGCCGCACGTTGCTGCTGCCGCTGCCGGAGCTTTGACTCATGGGGTGAATTCGCACTTCTGAAAACGCAGCTTTGGCTGGCTGGCTGGGTAGTGGCTGGAAGCGAGGCTCGGCAGGGACAGGATGATTTGAGGAGGACAGGTGTAAGAGCTTTCGAAGAGATTTTAATGGCTGGCTCTGAAAGACATGGAGAAAAGCACTTGACCTTCTGCTCTCCATCATATCAGACTTCCTATAACAAAACTGCCATATCCTAAACTGAACATCTTGAACTTCACAGGACTTCTTCACTTCTAATTTGTATTCATTTGGAATATTTCATTCCAAGCTATGACTACACACCTCAGAAAACGTCTTCTCATTATAGTTCAATCTATTAGCTACCTGAAAAGATGGAAGCTTTTGTACATCAGGAAAAACAGTTCTTCCCATCAATTACTTTAACCTTGTTTCCTATGAAAAAGGAGGCACAGACAACTGCATTAGCTGTCCATCTGTCACTACTTCTGCTATTAACTTTAGAACCTCAGCCACATTTTATGAGAAATACAAATTTCCTAAATACTCCATGAACATCCATTAGAGGTTAGAGAGGGTCTTGAGTAATCATCTGTACTGAAATAAGGGCTGGCAGAACTCAGCAATTAGATACTTGGTTTGCCCGCAGCTGGGTGACAAGCTGCTTTAGTCCCTCACAGCTTCTTTAACTGGTGAGCAGGTTGAAGGAAAATGGAGACATGGGGTTACTAAAATGGGTAGCAAGGGCTTGGGAAAGCCTGAGTACACAAAGTGGTATGGAAACAGCCTCATTAAATTCCACAGCTCACAGAGCAACTTGCTTCTTCAAACACTGCTGCTGCAACAAACCTTCTTCAGCTTTCAATGTTCTAGTGGCAACAGAGCATGGCACTGAAGCTCCATTCCAAACCCTGTCCCCAAAGCTGCTTTTGTAACTGAAGAAAATAAAGTTGCATTGTGCAGTGCTACACTCCAGTAACACAGCCTGCTTAAACCACGGGCTGTGCCAGCTGAGGCACCGTCACACCGTAGCGTGGTCACGATGATTTGGTGACCCCAGCAAGTATGAGGCTGTGCCAAGCAGCAGGGTGCCCTCAGGATGCACCCTCCTTGCAGAGGCTAACTGGGGGGCTTTTCTACAGCGCTGCATAGCTACCACAGACACGCCCTGAAACACTGCTTGCCTCGAACACAAAAACATAACTGATATTTTGAAAGGCTCAAAGACTGACACAGGGACATTTAGTCTCTCTTCTTCTCCATGTCATTCATGTCTAGATTTTCAAGGAACTATGCAGAACTGTAGGCGATTTTTCACGTTCAGTGAACGGGGGAGTGGGGAATGGGGAGGCTGGGAAATAGTGTCAAATGCAATTTTTCTATTCACCAGAGAAAAAGCTACAAAGATACCTCAGTGATCTTAAAATACAAGGAATTGATAATACCACTTACATGAGGTGGGATTTCTGTCATCTTCTCAGGATGCCAATCCTTCTGCCTGCTGCTCTGGTGATTAGAAGAATGAATGGCTTTCTGTAATGCCAAGAGATCCTGACCATCACTACTGGGCATCTGCAATAAAGTATCAGACACTGGTTTCCTAACATATTCTTAAGAATAGCTGGAAATAATTTCCCCCAGTTAATTACAGACCACAAGTAAAGCCCATTGCTGCAGCAGAATTGCAATGATCTTTCAATATTTTTCCCCATAGTAAGAGCAAGTGGCTGTGGATATCATGCAGATTTGCTATATACACCCTTAGCCCTTAAAGCATTCGCATGCTGTTAAGTGTTATTTGCTGTAAGAGAGAGCAGTTAAACAAGGCTTCAAAAAATAAAACAAAATTAAAACAATTGTTGAGCCTCATCTTCATTTAAAAAGCATTCCATACTGCAGTTAAGACCATGGATCAGTTCCATAAATTTGTTCCTGAGTGAAGCAGGTTAAAATCTCTCTAAACTGATGTATGGCTGATTTTGCCATTACAAAACTAAGAGCTTTTCCTTTCTCCATCTTTCTCCTCCTACACAAATATCCCCAATTAAAGCAAAAATTAAGGAACTCTCCACTCCCTACTCCAAACAAGCTGGAAATCCAACAAAATATATGGCAAAAGGATAATTTAAAACTTGTATGTAGAGTTTTATCTAATTTCAAGAAGGCTAAGCAAAAAAACCCCATTACAATTTAACCTATTTTTAATGCAAGCTGTCTTTTATCATGAACAATCAGGACAAACAAAATACAGCAGGCATAAGCTAATCTGTTGTTAATATTTGATTAATTAAATTTATATATAAAGGAGTAGTTTTCATAAAAAAGTATATTTCCAATATAGCTATAAAACAAACCAGGTTATTTTTTTTTCCTGATTGAAACAGAATGAGACAATTTAATTTTAAACATACACGATTTCACAACTATCTTCCTCCTTGATTCTTAATCCTACAGCTTATTCTCTCTGGAACTGTGTACGTTACATTTTCAGTATATCAAATATTAAAAAAAAAAAAAAAAATTAGGCACAATATATTTCAACAGAACTACCAATTTTACTTAAATTTATCGAACTGGCCCAAGATACTTAACTGGCATGAAGAGAAAATGATCCCATGAAAATAAAACACATGCTGCTGTAGTCAGTAAAACAAGTTTACTGGAGCATTTTACAGTGCTACTGTACTTAAAAATTAATACCATGGGTAGAGTGACTACAGGAAGCTTTTTCAAAGAAGAACTATGCTTTAAATTATTCTTTGAATTAAAAAGAGGAAAGAGGGATTTCTTGATGCTTGGATTCTCCCCGTTGGTTGATTCTGTCTGCAATATAAGATACAAAAACTAAATGCATAGTATTTAAATTCAAGAGATCTGTCCTTACTATAGTAATAATTTTTCCTTTTTTTTTTCCTTTTTTTCTTCCAATTCTGACAATACGTGGTATCAATCCCATAATTCGCTTTGGGAAAATACAATAGTGATTAAATGAAAAAAGCATATGGAACAAATTCAAGGAACTTAATGCATATGAAGCATGTAAAAAGAGATCAGTATACCTATTCTTATATTCATTAGGAATGCAGAGTGCATTTCAAAGCCTTCTGGAAACAACTGGTAGGTCTTGTTGACTTTACTGAGCTTTGGATCAAAATCCTGTAATTCTGGCAATCATTTGTGACTAAGGATAATGACCTACAGTGGTATGGCATTTCTTATTTTTATATAAATAAAATATCAAAGATACACTAACAATAATAGCCGCTGGTTTCAGAATGAGCAGTTGATAGCTACCTCTGTAAGAAATAAAAAGTATTTTATATTTAATTTGTAAAAAGAGCTAGGGCTCCAAGATTCATTATTTCCGTTTTGACAAAAATATGCCTTCAACAACTTCACATATAACTGCAAGGGCACTGGCTGTTTTATTTTAATTTCTGTAAAACAACCAAAAGAGCATACCAATGGATGCACAAACAACAAACAGAACTATCAAGTATTAAAATGATGAATGTGACTATTTCTACCCTGCTCGGGTACAAACAAGCATAGGACACATATGCTGTGTCTAGCATCGTTCTGTCTACTGAAAGAAAACTTTATAATACAATACAGTGTTTATATGACTAAAGAGAACAATGGGTGCACCACACGAAGCAAGGGTATTCAAACAGCTTTCTCAGCTTCTAGTTTCCATCCAAGTTAATGAATGATGGAGTCACTAATGAGCATAGCTTGTTTAGGAACTTTACAGTCAGAAGAATTTCCTGTTTCAAGGTCAGGAAATTAAAAAGGAATCAAAGCATCGCTAGGAGAAGTGCTCACCTGGAACTGTTTTTTCCAAAGCAGGTAATTCCTTCAGACCCATAGCTTGCAGTATGTGCCAAAATCTGCAAAACTCGGGCTCCTCTGAAGACAGAGCCTGTTGACACTGTGCACTACCATGCACATGGGTATCAAATTGTTTGGTGTCAGATGACAGAAAAAGCTGTGACGCTAGCAATCCTCAAAACCTTTTGCTATGTTACTAAAAGACTCCAAACAAGATGAAAAGGAGAATGGATGAGAATAGCTCTGCAAAAACACTACTGCAAAAAATTCCCAGAGCAGACTGTAACAATTATTATCCCATGAGGAACTGCACCCGGAGAACTCTAGGGAGAATGATTAATGGGAGCAACTCTGCAGGAAGAAGTGTCAGGAATTGGGATCAGTTCTGGGCTATTAGAGATTTTGAGAATGACATTATTATCTTCTTCAATCCAATTTCAGTTATCTTTTATGACTCTTCTGATGAACACCAGCAAAATGAGACTTGCCAAAGGACAGTATGAGTAGCTAGCTATAAGTAGTGTTGGGACAGTTCTTAGGCCCACTTTGTTAGTTGCTGCAGAAAGCCTGTGTCAGACTAACTGGAATTTCATACTTCTAGGATTCTAAGAATTATAGCCTCAAAAACCCCCTCGAGTAGTCACAAGCTATCTGTTAGGATTTTCATATTAATTCATGGAAATATTATTCATGCAGTTGAAGAGCTAATATTACAGTGCTTTTAACAGCTTTTACTACTGAAGACAAACTCGGTGCTGAACTGAAGCTAATAATTTTTGTTTGTGCTGGAAGATCTTAATGAACATCCCGATGTTTGTTAGGCAGACATCCTCAACTACCAGACTGAGAAGAACAAAGAACACTGTCTGAACCAGCCACTTGTACACACATCGGTGGGTACAGTTTGTCCCTAGATACTGTCCGGTGAAACAGCTGTAAGTAGAACTCAGAAGAGGTTTTTCAAGTCTCTGCATGGGCCCAAAGATCAAGTTGATGTCAGCAAGTTTCTAGCTCAGGTTGCAAGAGTTTTTATCACTATCTGATTTCACAAACTTATTCATCTTCTTGTAAGATACTAGCTCTAACTACCTAACATAATTTTCCCTTATGCAAAACCTCTCACTATCCTCTCCCTCTCTATCCCTCTCCGTACAACTGAGAAGAAACAGGAGTGTGGATTATGTGTAACTGTCCTGTCTTGTAATCAGTGATGTGTTTGGTACCTACAGATCAAGGTAATTGTGACTTAGATGTTTTGGAAAGTGCTGGATTTTGAGAAGCAACACAACACAGTCTGTATTTCCTTCACATGGCTTAACCTGGAAGTAGTCGATACACCATCTATCAGCTGGGCTCTTAAAGTGTACTCTGTCACCACACCTGAATGGCTGGAATCACAGTACGCTAGAACAGTGCAAATTTAACACCTTTTGTTGTTGTTGTTGGAAAATGCGTCATTGGAACCAATGGCCTTAGGTGTGATATCCTTTCAAGGCTACTTTGATATCAAATAATCACAGAGTTATAATCTAGGTATTTTGTTCAGTTGTGTAATGCAAATGATCACATTTGAATGGGATACAGGTATAAGGATGAACAAGTTCAGAAGGAGAGGCAGATGTCACTGCTCTAAAACCTGCCCAGCAGGAAGGTGAGGTGCATTTTTAACTGCTAGTTAACACACACGTGCACACATTCCACACAGTCAAACTAAAACAAACAAACAAACAAACCCAGATAATCACTTCTCTCCCCCAATTTTCAACAGATCAACCCTCCATCAACACCCAGAGTCATGCCACCTCACTCTGTGACAGTAAATATTTTGATGTAGTTACTCCTCTTTGCCCTCCCATTAAGTTTCTTCTGAAGCCAATTTAACTGTAAGGAGTGAGCATGATTTACTCCATTCTGAGAACTTTCAAAACTGTAACTGCAATTACACATACAGAAATATTGATTTTTGAATGGCATCAAGTTCTTAAAACAAAACAAAATACACAACATGGGGAATTAAAGCTCCTCTGAAAAGTAGGGCATGCATTACTGTTGGAGATGATGATCCCTCTGCTAGATAAAACACAGTTTATTTTTCAGATTCCAGATCAAGTCTGAAATTTATCCTTATTTGTACACCGAGAGAGCATCTGACACAATAACAATATCAAATAAGAAATTACTGTTACTAACAGGTTAACAAACAATATCAAATAAGAAATTACTGTTACTAACAGGTTAACAATAAAGTCCCACTTTAGTGAAAAGTCCATCTTAAAAAAAAAAAAAAAAAAAAAAAAAAGAAAAGTTGGGTAGAATTCTTAGTTTCATTATCCAGATCTCATAACTCAGAAAAATGAAATGTAAGAATAAAGCACACAGACAAGAACAGGTAACAGAAAAGGACAAATGTTTACTTATGAAACTATTTTGCACATAAGATTTAGTAACATACTACTATACTAATAAAAAAAATCTTGAAATGTTCAGAAGTCCTGCTTCTGGTGGCCTCTTTGAGAATTGCAAGACCACACTTGTACTAGTCCTGATTTAAGATAAAAACTGGCTCTCAAACAAATGAAAACAAAGATGCACAGGACTAGCAGGTGAAGAAACATTTGACAAGGCAGATAAATAAACCCTGATGAAGGAAAGAATTTGACTTTCATATAGTAGAAACAGAAAAGAAGAAATAGATACACATGGGCATGATCACAAACAAAGATATTGTACTAATTTAGCATATTAAAATGGTATAATTCAAAACTGAAAACCGTATTTTCTTTTAAAAATATTGTATACTTACAGTTTGAGATTTCTTCTTTTTCTTTTTTATTGCCCTGAAAAAACCTTGCTTTTCTTTCTCCTTGAGCTGTTCTGAGTGACTGTTAAGGTTTTCAGGACTTTTCCTAAACATGAAATAAGGCATTGTAAGAGAGATTTTATTTTTATATTATGAAAATTCTGTGTAATAATGAGATCTTATGCCAAAGAATGCCAGTTATTGATTAAAGCAAACAGATTCTTAATGTTTTAGCATTCATTGGTTCAAGGGTTATTATGCAAATACTGGATAAATAGTCTTTTTAAATGGGATAGGAAGAACACAGTGTTAGGGTATAATGTTTAGCTCAAACCAGTCAATAGTTATTTAGGGAAAAGGAAAGCATGCATGTCTTTTTTAAGTCAGAATTTAATATGCAAACCAAAATATCACATACAATGTCTTTTAGAAAAATGAAAATAATTATCTGAGAGAAGATACAAATGGTGATGAGGTATAAAAGCACAGGTCTGGTTTATTCGCTGCTTGCTGGAGAACCAGGAGTTGCAAAATTCACCAGAGAGAACCAATTTCAATCGAACTTCCTGACATGGTTCCAAATTTATCACCAGGGAAGCTGGGGATCTACTGTTGTCCATTCCAACTTAAAACCTTCAGTTAGTTTGTTATGCGTGGGTGAGACAGTGCTTGCAAAAAGATGACCCAAAAGTGGAACAGGTGACTTGCCTGAAGACTGAATTTCCACCTTTTAACTTGTGTACACAGCTGAATTAACTACAGCTGGTAAATAACGTTACTTTAAGTATACACAGTAAACTATGTATGTAAAGTAACTGACATGGGGTAAAAAGATGGTTTATGTAGGACATTGGTGAGACATAACTGAATGCAGTTCTAGTGCCCTTTGAAAAAGTTTGAAAATTGGAAGTGGTACAGGGAAGTGTCACAGGAATAATCTCAGAGATAGAAAGAATGGCGTACATTAAGAGAGTCAGAGATTTCAGCCTCTTTAATATGTTACAAAACACATCCAAACCTGCCCCAACATTTAGTTTCCTTGATTGCAGCGCACAAGTACCTATCCAGGAATAAATTACAGAGTACTAGAAGGGTCTTTAAAGTAAAGGGCAACAACATAACAAGAGCAAGCAGGTGGACAATGAAGCCAGAGAAGTCATATTAGAAATAAGGCACTGATTTTAATAATAAGAATCATTAACCGCCAGAACAAACTCCTTAGTGAAAGAAGTGGATTTCCATTCTTTGACATTTCAAATCTGGGAGATACACATTAGGCAGATATGCTGCTGGGCCTGAACCCCAGCGAAGGAATGACATTTAATAGCAACTAACATACAGAAAATCATATGGGGTGATTTAGTAGTCCCTTTTCAGTCTTGAGTTGAAAACAAAAATGAAATTATTCCATTGTCTTGATGAAAAACCTAAAGGAAAGCCACAGTTATAAGGGCTCTGGATGACAAACAGGAGCAGCTTTTCTTGGAGTAATGGGAATGTAGCAATACTTAGCTGTCTGCTATAGTTATCTCTGGCTTCTAATTCTGGCTTTAAATGCTATGCTATCAGCTGATGTTTCAGCTGCTACTACGTACCAAGCTGACATTTTTTCCAAGCAAATGTGAGACACAGAATTGGGGTAGGAACCACTGGAGTCATCTTTCTTATTGATGAGTATCTTCACTCTGACAGGTGGTTTCATCAGTTCCTCAATTTCTACACAAAACTACCTCAAGCTTGAAATGCTACCTGGTTCTAAATATAAATGCATGCAGTGTTGAAATGTTGTAATAAAGTGCAATTGTTGAGTAAGAGAATGGGCTTAGAAGAAAGATTTATAAGCAAAGAAGATGATGGTGGAAATTTTCCCAATTTCTATTTTTGGAACTTGCATCTAGGTCCAGGAAACACACGCAGGTGCACAACAGTATAGATTTAACGTGAAAATTACAATGCTACAGGAAAAATCTGTAGTTTAATTTAATTACTAGATTTATAACCCATTTTAAATATACTGGATTGCTAAGGATTCCTGTTTCTGTCACGTTCCTGTATTTCGTACCACTGTGTAACAGCAGTAAGGCAGTCTTGTATTAGTCACTTAAAGCACCAAGGAGAAAGCCCAAGAATAAAGACTACTGACAGCTTTACAGATCCAGTGAACTCACAAGACACTTAACACAGAGAAAATACCTACCAAATTATTTATTAAATTATTTTTACTTAATTTGTTGGAGAAGCTGGAGGAAAGCACACACCCCAAGTATCCTGCTTGTACTCTGAAAGTCATGTGAATGGGGTTGAGAATCTTCTGAGCCTTTACCCAAAGGAGCTACTGTGCATCCACATCAGCAAACATACCCCAAACCATAGTCCTAGTACAAATTACCAACTCAGCGACTATGCTGTCTGCTGAGGAACCAGTACCAGGTCATAAGGAAGCCCTCATGTGGTTACTCTATACTGTCCTTTCAAATTTTTCAATGTCTGGCTATGGCTTTTCTGTTCCTAAGTCTATTCCAAAATGGAGATGCTGTATTTTTAAAGGTTAACTTAATCTTCAGAATAAAGCTTGGGACAATTTTTGCCAAACTTTGACAGATATTCACTTGTCTAAACTCTTTTCTTTGGCCCAGTGAACCTGGATGAGAAAACTGCTCCCTACAGCAGATGAGCAGAGAAATTCTGCACCATCATTTCCTCTTTAATGACTATCGTGACCAGACAGAAGAGAAAAATAGGGGCTGAGAACTCTGCTTATTTTCAATTGCTGCTTACCCAAAAGCCAGTGTTTTTACACTGACTGGTTTATGTCATTAACTCCTATGACTCATATTGCAGTACAGTTGTCTGAAAAAGCATTGACCTTGAAAAGCAACTGCTCCAAAACACATGCTCATTATGTGAAGAGAGTGAACATATATAGCATTATAGCAGGAAGCTTCACCACCAGGATTTTGTACTGAGTAAAAATAGAGCAGAACATTTTGATCGATGAGATGAAACACCGGGATATTTTAGGCATCCCTAAAGATTATTTTCCAACAATGGACAGTACAGGAAAAAATTAGGATTATCAGAAAAAATCTGTACGATACAGTCACTCAAAACTAAACTCTTACAATGTAACTGCAAGTATCTTGGTATTTTGCATAAAGCTTCAGCTCTTGAAAGCAAACAGTAACACCACAATCTTGTTATGCAGTGTCTCTTTTACTAGGAAGTAAGACTAGCCCTAGAGAAGAGCCTCTACTCAGAGAGCTCACCCCTCAAGCAGAAACCAAAGGCAAAATGTCCTGTTCTTTGTTATTTTATCTTTGTGTGCCTTTTGCAGGCTTAGGACATATAATGGAGATCACATTGGTTATTCTGGACTGCGGCATTTTGGAAAAGGCATAAGTATAAACAGAAATTATGTTATTATCCCTAGCATTTATTGCACCTGGGCAGGAAAGATATCCAACTTCATGTAGGTACGATGAGGTGTCGCAGCAAATATGCATGGGGCAAGCAAGCTGATGTGCTTTAATATTAACTAAAAAGAATAAATATTAAGCATGCTGCATTGATGCTGTCATAGATAGATTCATATTGCAGACAGCTCTTTTTGGGAGGTAATTCCTCACGCTTGGTTCAGTTACTCTTCAGCAACCCTCATCTCAGCAGGCAGCCTGGCTTGGAAATCCTCTTTAACTGCCAGTACACTACTCCCTTTACTGAACTGCTCACAATTACATGAGTAAGGATTTTGGTCTAATGGAGGAGACTGAAGTTTTCTTCGGAAGACAAATGAACAAACACTAAGTCTTCAAGTTGGTTCTTGGTTCTGCTTAAAGTAAAACCCTTGGCAGTTATAGAGTTACCATAAACAGAGGCAAGAAAATGTCAGAAACTACTGAAGCACCTAAAACAGATGGTTTACTTAAGGTAAGAATCTCAGTCCCACAAGATGAAGCCCATAGTAAAGTTGCTTGGTCTAAAAGCCTGGCATTGAAAGCTTAAAAATCAGAGATCAAATCTGAACTTTGCTTGGAGCTGCAAATTTTTTTTTCATGTGGAAAAGGAGGATTTATTAAATGGAATAAAACCCAGATCTACTATCTTATATACAGAGTACCACCCAGAAGCCACTAGATCACGTGAGGTTATGGCATCACTAGAAAAAGTATATATATACATATACACAGATATATATGTATAGATATATATATGTATATATATGAAAAATTTGCCTTTTTTCAAATCAAGTTGTCTAAAATTCAGAAATGATTTAGTAATTTAAGAGTAAAACCTGATGACAGAAGTAGAGTTTATAACATCTTTATTTTTAAAGAGGCAGGACAGTGGAGACAGAGTGAAGAAATGCACACAAAGACAAGGGAACATCTGTGACAATTTCAATCTATCAAACATTCACAAAATCTTTGACAGAAGAAAGGCAACACAGAGCAACATTATGAGAAAAGCAGTATTTTACAGTAGCGGCAAGTCCAGGTGGAATACATGTCACTTGTAATTTGAGATGAATTGCCATCAAACGTCAGTCAAACATCAAATATTTACTTCATCATAAAATTGATGCAAGCAGAATCATATTCCATTAGAGCTTTCAATATTTTTGTAAGTGTTTACACAACTTCTATGCAGAAAACTAAGTAGAGGAACATAGACTCTACATCACTCAGGAATCTGCTTAAGCTGCATTATGGCACAGAACAATTTTGCATCAACATTAGACCATTGCCAGGACAACTTGCACAGAGTTAACATGTAGAGCTGGGCAGGAAACATTTCAGGAAAATAGGGAGTAGGAAAAGAAAAGAGAAAGAGAAATGCATGCCAAAATAGCAGTCACTTGGTGTTGTGGGCACTGCTATTCCTCCCATTTCGCAAGAAGAAATGGTTATTCTTCTGTGGGTTCTTCTCTCAAAGGAGCTGTTCCACTTTGTGAAAGTATTTGAATACATTAATTGGAGCAAGGATTTAAATCTAACTATCTCAAAGTTAATGAAGGGCTTTATTCACTAGGCCATATTCAGCATCTCTGTGGCCCTTTCACTATTTCAACAAGAAGAAACAGCTTCAGGAGAATATATTGAGGAAAAAAGAGAATGTGCTCCAGAATAACATCTAACTCCTAGTTCAGGGCATTCACTTGTTAAAAGATTTAAGATCTTGGTTCAATCCTCTGATTTAAATAACAAAGAACAAAGGCCCTGCACTCTTGTTCCTCACATTACAAAAATTAATGCCAACCCCAGAATATTTATTATTTTGAGAGTATCTCTGGTTTTGACTGGCAATTCTATCCTGGAACTGAAGATCTTCCCAATAAAAGGTTAGTGGTTATCAGTCTGTTCCTTTGAAAAGTTTTGGTTTCACTAATTTGTCACTGTAAGCAAAAAATAAGCTTAATCAAAAAGTTCCCAACCAGCTCTAATAACATATGCTATTATTTCAGTTCAGAGTGAAAATAACGTTACATGTTTCTTTGCAGTGACCACATAATAAAAAGCAATATATTGCCAAATGATATATAAAGCAAAACAAGATTCCAGCTGGCTTGTATTATATGCAAGATAGAAAGATTCTGATATGAAGGACAACAAAATATGTAAAAAAGTTCAACAGTAGGAATAAATATATTCTTTAGCCACATAAGTCACAATGTGAGTACCACCTTTTTACATAAATGAGTAGATTCCTCAGCTAACTTCCACAAAATGGATGTAGGTAGAGCTACTGGAGGACGGAAGCAGACTCTAGTGAATCAGAGCAGGTGACAACGGTTCTGGAGTAAACATTGCCTATTACTGAACACAAGCTGAAAAACCAGTTGTTTCCCTTCCCCACCTCCTCCACCCCCTTTCTTTTTTAAGCAGACAATTCACAGGTTGGTTCACATAAAAATACATTAAGTCAACAAACCACTGAAACAGTTGTTTATCACACTTTCAGAGAGCAGTGTTTCAGATAATAGTACGAAGCACAATTGAACATGCGAATGCACACAGTCCGTTCCTCCCACCAATCCTCTGAAGCTCCATTTGCTTACTTTTTGTTCAATCACAATAAAGTACACTGAATTAAGTAGAACATTAAGAGTATTTTAGAGCTGAAGAGCTCTCAGAGCAACAAAATTAAGATATTTCCCTTTAAGTCCTGAAAAGCTACGCATATGTTGTCATTATATCAGCATAATTATAGTTAATTGTTCTATGTTATACAATGGAGCCATGTGATGCTTTTACTCTTTTAAAATCAATATACACCATTAAGATGTTGCTTATTCAGTTTTCCCATGGAACGTACTCATTTCTTTCTGTGGTAAGCAAGCAAAAAAAGCAGCAGTCCCCACTGTGGGGTGAATATTATATTCTTCATTAACACAGTTCTATTTTATATATGGAAACATGCATTTTGGTATTTTTTCTGTTTGTCTGACAACACATGCTTCTGGAATCCACAGATGAAGCTACAGCCTTGCTATCCATGCTATATGCATACAAGCACTTTTTATTATCTTTAACCGAAGATTAATAGTGGGAAAAAGTCAGGAAAGACTGGACAAAAGTATATTATCTTTAATACATCCAGTATGACGGCGTAATGCAGTATTTCCTGTTGCTCAAAAGGGGACAGCAAACATGCAATGCTATGCCAGTATAGTCACAGAAAGCAACTAAGCACATATTGACAACTACAAATTTTGGAAAAAAAGTGGGGTTTTCCCCCCCCTCCTGTTAAAAATCCCTTTTTTCCCTGCCATTCTCTACACATCTGTGTAAGTAACAACTCACCAGGTGTCAAAGGTGGTTTGTCTCTTTGAGTGGTTTGCCACCGTGCTGCTGTCTGCTGGTAACACAGAGGCTCTGTTTGACACGTTGTTTTCTATGTACGTGCTCTCTGGACGTGGAGATGGAACTGAACAGAGAAACAGCAAACAACGTATACTGAGCTCTGCCAAAAATCACATCTTTCAGTTGCCTGCTCCCTCTCTACTGCTTTTACAGAAACAAGACAGTGAAGACATAGTTGTACTTTATATATGACTAAAAAAAGGTATACATTTTTTACAGTTTTGAAAGCTGTTGTTTTGTGATACTTGTAAGGTAATATTAGTCATAAAATTTGACCATCATCAGAACTTGGGGAAGTTATTAGATTTGAGAACATTTCTGTCTGTAGAGAGTCACAAGTGGGATTGATATTTAAAAACAGGAAATAGAAAAAAATGTTGGAATACTCTTATTAAAGCCACAAAAGTACTACAATTTACACTCTGTCTTCACTTAGAGCTTAAAAAAATAGTACCCATCCTGAAAAAAATTATTTTGGATTTTAATGTAACAAAGAGTGAGAGACTATTCACTAAAAATGAAAGGATCAAAATCAGATTTTATATATTTTTCAGACATACTGTGGTTTTGAAAATAGGTTATATATACCTAGAATATATATTTGTTAGAGTTATGAATATTGACAAAAATACTTGCATTGGATTAAAAATTGATCAGACACTAGTTGCAGCATTACCTCAGCATCACACTATACCATGTATCAAAATTGAATCTAAGTTTATATTCAAGCTATAGTACATAATACAAATATTATTAGCATATACTTAAGTCAGGTACTTAAAAAATGCATAAATATGAATTTACTTTTTTCACAGTAACCTTTTCTTTCAATAGTTGCTGCATATACTATTATCTATGTATTATTTAAATGTAGTTTTATTTTTCCAATGCAATAATTAAGTCAATAACTTAGTTCACAACAAATTACATTTTTTTCATAGATATAATTAATGAGGGAAAAAACCCTCTAGTTTATAATAAGGAATTGAATGCAACCCCAGACCTACAGTTTCCTTAGCACGTGACTTATGGAAGGTCATTCTTCCTTGGAATTTGTGTTTCACTATGTATAAAAAAAGAAGGATAAACCATGTCCAATTTTAGGAGTGTTTTAAAGATTAATAAAAGCAATTCAGGCCTGAGGATTCTTAAGGATTGTTTGTTTCATGTACTACAAAACCTTACACTCAAAAGCACTGCTCAAGACAGGACAAGCTTTAATATTGCTGATAGGTTTTAATATTGCAATGGGACATTTGCAAGGATTGGCAGATTTTAACATGTCTAAATCAGGTCATCAGTCAGCTGATCAACCTGAAGAGGGATCAGAAGGAGATTTGTGACTCTACTTAAGGTTATTAGGTGACTCATAATCGAATTTTAGCTGATTGGGACTTCTTAAGGTTCAGGGGAGCCCCACAAGCCTCCTAACACTTGCAGGACAGTAATTAGCTTCTTATCATCCTTGTCTTTTTCAAAAGGATTACCCAGGTTTAGCCATGAGGCAGCTGCTCCAAAATCACCATCTTTTGTGTACCTTTATAGAACAATATCCATCTGTGTGTGTATATGTATATACACACATGCACACACATGTACATACGTACATATACAGGCACATACACTGTCCTGTGTTGTTATTTATTCTGAACTACGATTATGTAAGTGTGCTTTTGTTTGTAGGAAACCTCGATCTTTAGCAAGTCTGAATGAAAGAAATTAATATAGGTTTTGAGCAATTAAAAACTAGCATTACAGTTCCATGCACCACAGTATCTGAAAAGGATCAGGAAGTATGTCAATGTGTTACAAGTACAAAGGTGTTTAGATATAATGTTAATTAAGAATTTAGAATACAAATTAAAAACATTAATGAACTTTTTACTCTGGTAATATTAATTTATTTGTTCAACTCCTCCCAATAAATTATCTTCTGCTTTACAAAGTACTAAACTGTATATACTTTTAAATCAAAGTGAGTTATCATCTGCAAATAGATAATAAGATACTAATACAGGTACTGCGCAGAACCGAGCAGGGCAACCTAGTCTCTGTAAGTGGGGTAACAATTCTTTTTCCAATAAACTTTTTTACTTTTTCATGTTGATTCTCTGTATCCATTTCCACTACTTTATTTATGTTCCACATTAAAATTCTTGTTTAATTTTGAAAGATCCACCATAAAATTACCTCTGTAAAAGCTGCCAACTCTTCTCGGAACAGGGTCATTATACAGAATTCTATTTTCCTTAGTAGATGCTCCATCTTCTGTGTGTGGATCATGATACACTCCACTCTAGACAAAAGAACAAGCAAGTATTTAAAATGAAAAATTACACTGAATTGCAGTTTCTAACCAACATACGTAAGCAAGAAACCCGGACCTTAACCACACACAATTTTCCTTTCATGTTATCAATAAGTGCCAATATCAAATCAGACTATGTAATCAATAATTATTTAGTTTTGCTTTTCTCAAAATGGCATTAACAAAATTTTGTCTCTTAGTTGCAATTTTAGAGACTTGAGCATGATTCAGACCCTCAGATTTTTGCTGTAAAATGCAGTTGTAACACCTCTGGAGGAATATTTTACTGGAGGCCTTGCTAATTTCTGATGAAATCTGGTCACTATGCTACTGGCAAACTTCAAAAAGCAAACAGGAAACACATATAATTTGTGATAATTGCAACACCAAATCACTGTCACTTATCAGTAGCACCTAGAGGTACCAACAGTCACAAAATCTACTGTATGCAAAATAAAAGGTAGTTCTTGAACCAAGAAATCTTTAAGTTAAGTAGTTAAGTCAGGACAGCAAAAAGAGTATCATTACCTCTAATTTACTTTATTTTCCTGAATACAATACTACCTGGAAGGTAATTCAAGCAAAAGCTTAAGTACACCCTTAGAAACATCCATATGCATGTAATGGCCACCAAATATGCCTTAACTCCTCTTAACTGAACCAGGTGCTGTAACTTTCACCAAAGTACAGACTGACCAGATAAATTCAATGTTCCCTACAAGACCCCACAGGAAACTGTACTGAAACTCACATATGAATTTAAATCTAGAATGTCCAAGAAGAACAATGGTTAAAAAAAACCCAACCAGAATTAAAAACTGGGATTTCAATTCACTGTATAAGTGATTCTCAAAGTCTATTTTGCCTTTTAATAATTATGACCTGGCTTCACTGTCATGGATAAAAACAACCCTTGAAACTGTGCCAAGACAAGAAATGGAACTAAAACAATGCTTTAAATCACAGTTTGATTCTTCTAAAATTTACGAGAAGCCGAAGCATTTGATTGAATTACTACTTGTGTAAGATATCTCTTCTTTGTCAGCACTAAAGTTACAAATATGAGACAGTAATAGCAAATTGTACTTGATTTTCTTCTGCTTGCCCTTTTGTGTATCTTTAGTTTAAAATAAAAAAGAGCCCTTAAAACAAAAGTGTTCTACTTAGACTTGAAAAGCCCCAAAACTAACACTGAATGTGAGTCTTTTTAAAGTAAGATTTAAAGCCTGGCAAACAAAGAATGTTTTTCTTTAAAAAGACTTGGTAGAGCTAAAGAGAAAAATCAATGAGAAACTAGAAACATGGAAATGAGGAAACTTCACAAAATATGAGCTGAGAGAGAGAACCAGAAGAACTGAATGAAAACAAATAGTAGAACAATAAAGAATCTTTGCAAACACGTTATTCCTGATTTTTTCAGTTCAGTAATCCTGAGGGAAGTTAACTTTTCTGATTTCTAATGGAGAATGTAGCAAAAAAAAAAAGTGTGTGTGGGGGCCCAGGAATAGAAAGGAGCCAAAGAATGACTCTGTTGTGAAAAGGCCCTTACAAGACATAAGATTGACAATTTAATACTGATTTGTTATTGAAAGTAGTATAAACAAATAAAGCCAGCTTTGTGAATTTACAAACTTGCCATCCATTTCAGAAGAGTATTTTTCCTTTCAGATTACTGATGTTTGAAATATACATTTAAAATTATTAATTGAAGGCTTATGCTTAAAAACGTTGACCATTAAGAGATAAAGGCAAGTTCTTTACAAATGCTTAGGCATTCCAAAGCAAACTAAAATAAGCAAAAACATAACCATTAAGATATGTATCAATTCTCCTAATTAAAATAAAAATTTTTCAACCGATTGTCAAGCGACAAAGAATGATCTAATAAAAACAATCTGTCTCTACATAATATGATCTAAAATTAAAATTACTTATCAAATTAATATCTGCTACATAATGCAGAAAAAGATCCTAATGGTCTGCAAAATACAAGATAGCATGAGCTTTTATTAGCAAAAACTCAAATGCTGGTGTTACTGCCCTTCTACAGTAACATCCTGAAGTCACATTTAACTTGACTGAAATGAGAGAGAGAGAGAGAAAAGATGACTACATAAAGAAAACGAAAACCCACTGCTTTTGAAAAGGAGCTGCAGTAATCCCTTCAAAGTGGCTTTTAAAAAAAACAATTAGATCCTTTCTGATGTGTGAATACACATAATCCTAAAATGGAGGAGATGTGCTAAGTATGAAAAAAATGTATTATGCCCTTTTTTCCCTACTGAAGAGGTAACCACTACCTGAAAACTCTTTTTTATGGTACTTGTAGACCACTACCAAGTCAGCTATACATATTTCTTACATAAAAGAATTAGGCAGTTTTCTAGTCTCTCACAGTAAAGTATAATCTTTAGATCTTAAATAATATTTGCAGGTCTTTGACCTCCTTCAATTTGTCTACAAATCTGAACTAGATGTTCTCTCCTTAGAAGTTACTTTATCACAGACATATGTAAAGAGAAACAAAACACTCATTTTCATACTTCTCTCTGCACCATTTTGCTTCAATTTGGATTAATGGTATAGCAATTTAAAGATCTGGGGACAAATGCAGTCATCTTTAGACATCTGATGTGTAAACCATCAGATAATTCAGAAGTGTTGGGTAAGGAACGTAAATCAACACCAGAACTACCTTTCCTCTACTCATTAACGCTTACAGTAGAACACAACAAGGTATCTAGTGACAGTAATTACTGTAAGGAGTAAATTTACCAGTGGCTTCTTCAACTTAAATCTAGACTAGACCCAAGTTATTTATCATACTAATCAAGAAAAATATTTCAAGTTTTGATATTCCTCTAGTAAAGCATGCCATTTCAGCAATAATGTCCTGCTATAAGTGACTGAAAAGGTCACTTCAAAAACTAACATTAGCACTCATAACAGAAAGACATACAAGAAAGGCTAAATAAAAACTAAAATGAGAAGGTCAATTACACAAAACAATATGATAAACACGGCATCAGACAATGTAACCAAAGACTAGGAACCACTAATAAAATTTTAACTTCAGAGACAAGTTTTTCCGTTCTTGCATTTCAGTACTTCTAAGATAATAGTATTCATAGTTCATTTAAAAAAATTATCTTTTAAATAGCCTCTCACTTTGCACTTGAAATATTTGTCCCTTCTGAAAAAAACCCCAACATCCCTTGCTTTACAACAAGACAAATAAATAATTATGCAAACAAACAGAAGACAAAGCAGGACACTGTCCTGCCATGAAACAGAGGAAGGTAAGCCTTCCATAATAAGCAGTATTTTGAACTAACCCTATTAGTATCTTCTGTACAGTCTTCTCGTGACGAGCCAACAGATCTTGTGAGTGACTTATGCTGCACCTGTGGAGATAACAGTTGCAGGCTGTTTGCTCTGGCTGCCATCCCTTGCCCTATGCTTAAGCCACCCTCTGAGCCCTTTGACCTCACTCTGTCCCGGCTCACATACATAGAGTGTCTATGAGGGCGCTGCTGTGAAGAAAAAGGACTGGTATAACCTAGACCATAGGAAAAAGATTCATGTGGAGCAGACAGAGAGTGGGAATGGCTTCCATCCATGTGATCTGGCAGTTTTAGCTCCTCCATTGTTTTGGAGTGTCTTGTTGATGGTCTTCGGGTATCCAGGGTACCCTCGCTGCGGTTATTCCTCCCAGATGGACTGAGCAAAGTTCTGTTATCGCTGTGGCGGGGAGCACTTGGGCTGGTAGGAGAGTTCAAGTCCATACAGCTGGATGGAAAATACCTACTGCTGTTTGGTTCTGCAGCTTGGGCCCTGGCCTCAGAAAGGTTGCCCACGGATTTCGAGTCTGTCAGAACGCCATGGCTCTTTGACTTTGTCCGATATGAAGGACTCTTAGAAGACTGTGGGATGGTATCGATATAGCTGTGGCGACTGTGCTTATCGCCGGGCTGCAGTGTCCCAGTTTTGCTCTGAGAAGTTTCCATAAATGAGTGCCGGTTCTGCTGAGATCTGGTGTTAGACTTCAGGTACTTTGTGCCCGAGCCATCAGAACTTTTTGGGTCCACATTAAAATCAAATTCTGTTTTTGCCTTTGTTTCCTTTGGGCTGAGAAGATGTGGCATGTTGTTATTGGCTAGGTCCTTGTTGCCAGATCCAGGAGTGTTGCTTGATTTTTTTGTATGCATTGGACTAGGTGCAGCTCCAGGAAGGTTTCCATTTAAAAAGCTTTCATTTGCTGGAAGACCCTCTTCTCTTGGCCCGCCAACCCCCAGTGTCTGTATATCCTTGCTGTTTGATCTGTGGTGTGACTGCAAAGCAGAACTTTTGCTGGCTTGATTTCTACATTAAAATGCATAAAGAAGCATTAATATACCAGATTGCATATTCACGTATTAATAACTTCAACAAAAGAACACTCATTTCAGAAGGGAGTTGCCATTTAAAATCACAAAATTTAACTGCAGTAAGATCAAATACTGCCAGCTAGGCATCAGAGGATCCACTAAAATAACAGATTTGCAAGCGTTAGTACATTGTTGTTTCTTTCTGGTTATATCCTGATGGACAAACTCAGCTTTGGTTAATGGATTTTGCTGACAAAAAAAATGACACTATAAAAGCCAATCATAGAAATTCCAACATATATTTACACATTTATGCATGTGGGAGAGTAATACACATGCACATTGATAATGTAAGCATGACATTATGAAAATTAGCTGTGTATCCATTGGAAAAAAATCTTGAATACACCTGACATATCAAAGTGAAGGTAGAACAAAATAAAGTATGTCTGCACTGTTAAAAAGCCCAATACAATCAATGCTCCAGGCCATCTAATGTATGTCTGAGTTGGAGTGGGAGGGGAGGAGAAAGGAGGGAGGGAAAAAAGGGATATTGTGCTGGTAAAGACATCCAGATAGATTGAGCCTGAGCTCTGTGCAGCAGAGGAAGCCCTGTAACACCAAACACAAAACTGGGTCTACCACAGGAACTCCAGCTTCTGTGGAACTTGGCACTATCCCAGTTCTTGGCACATCAGCTCATCCTGAAGGCTGTACCCAAAATGCTCTGTAACCAGACTGACTTGGTGCAGAGCTACTTGGTAATGTCCTTAACCTCTACTCTACTTGCCAGCTCTCCTGGTTTTGGGATTACAGGACTGAGATACGAGTTGGTTCTGCAAACACTCAGCCTGAATTTATTTGAGTAGGATTTATTATCTCAAATTTTATGGCATAAAACCAGTTCTGCTTCTGGACTTATGCTGGCATTGCAAACTAGCCGTGACTGAGCAGTGCTGCAGCTGTACTTGTTAGCCTTGATGGACCTAGGTGGGCTATGAGCAGTTTGTACTCTATTACTCTATTAAATGTACTCCATTACAGTTTTTAGAAATTTAGCAATTTTAACGCATTTAAAATATTTTTTAGTTAAAAGGATGTATATTTTTTAAAAACTTAAGAGATATAAGGAACCTAGTAATTTTAAATCAAGTAGATAGGCAAGTCATTGCATTAGACAAGAAATTTCCCATGGATCTAGGTCTTCCTTTCTAATGCCACACCTCTAATGGTAAAACTTCTATCCTAAATATCTGTAAGGGCAACTAAAACTTTTTGGTGTCTATCTTTGAAAAAGTATAGAATTTAAATGTCATAATCCCAAATCTTAAAACAAAGAGTAATTTTTCTGAATCTCACAGGAAGAGCTAAAAAAAACCCATGGCTAGGACTGAAAGCCATTATCATTCTGCATACTTCAGAAGGTGACCTTTAGAAAAGCTTTTGTCAGAGGAATACCATGAGGCTTTTTGTATTGAAGTATTTCATCCACCAGTAAACCCAGTTTGCTGATGTATTAAAATCAAGTGGCTTCTCTCAAGCTATGTGAGTCCAACAGGGAGTCACTAAAATAGACTCTGCTTTAAGTTCAAGTAGACTAGATTCATGACTGCAACTGCAGACAAAATTCTATTCATCCCCAATTTGGAGCATAATCAACACACACAATTTTCAGGACACTTAGTTGCTAAAAATCTGTGTGAATTTTGAACTTTCAAATATCAAAACCTTAAGACAGATTTGCACATAACAGTAGCATTCCAAAGAGAAAAGCATTCCTTCAGAATCTCAGATGACTTCCAAGCCACAAAATTCCTACTGTTGTTGAAAAAGGCTAACATTTTTTTAAGATGGGTAAGCCAACTTATTTTCCCTTTGTCATATGGAGAAATGTCTTGAACACTGTGCTTGTTTTTTTCAAGAAGCATTCAGTCTGATGCAGAAAGTTAATGAAAATTTCAGCTTGAATAGCTGTAATACTGTAAAACTGTGCCTACTTGCTTTATTCACTCAGGTAACATGGAACAGCATATATGTCTCCAAGTGTCTAAACTGTCAAACAACTACTTTTCTCTTCTTGTAGATCATGTTGTATGTAAGCATGATAGCAACTCACTCATTGGCAGAGCAAAGGTCAGTGATGACGGTGACATGACTACCTTTACCTGTTAGATAATGTGTTGCTGTCTACGTGGTAAGGTTTTCTCTTAGCTGACCGCGAAGGTGAGCTTCCACAGCGATCCAAGAGTCTTTGGGTTTGAAACGAAGGATGGTTCAAACATTGTTCTGTTAAATATCTGTCTGCTGGATCTAACTTCAGTAAGTTCTTTGGAAGACAAATCCCAAAGTTTAAATGTTAGTATCTATATTTGCATCAGCAAAAAATTTAACAAAATAAAGAACATTATTGGGATAGTTTTTTAATCCCCAGAGTTTCCATGATTAGAAGTAACTCCTAGAATAATTTCATGTTGTATTAAACTACACATGATACAAAAGAAACACTTACAAAACCTATGTTCTACTTAAAAGATGGAAGGCCTCAGCCTTGCTTGTTATGAAACATATATATGTGCTATATGTATATAATGAATATATATACACATACATATATAGTTTTATAGGTGTGCTTAAAATATGCTTAAAATACAAAAATTACTAAAATTTAAAAAAATGTTTTATGCAAATACCTATAAATGTTTTAAATACATGTATTTTAAACATATTTTTCAGGATATACCTTACAACAATGTTGTTTAGAATGAAAACTATTAAATTTACCAGTAATAAAATACTACAATAAAATAGGCTTTACAAACAAACAAAACAAGCATATGAGAACATTCTTATACAAAACCCCCAGTATTTTCAAGTTAGTATTTTTAAAAATATATAGAAATATAATAGCTCTGGCTTTTACTTCTAGGGTTCATATTTTTAAAGAATCATCTAAACTGTTTACACTGCACAAAATAATTCTGTTCTATCTACTACGATTCTAAGCAGAGACACTTTTTGACATGTAAAACATATTTAATCACAACATTGAAAACCAGTAGGTTGGGTATTTTGGTAAGTTTGAAAGGTTTCTTGCAGGCATTTATCTTGGAACATTTGAACATGCATGACTGTAAGCAAGGATAAAAGTTTGAATGGCTACTAAGTGCAAAGCTATTTTTAAGGACTATACAGGTGGAATAGAGAAAAACTCCATGTATATATGCATGTGTATATACACACACAGTGCTTATCTGCAAATGCATGAACATAGTATTCAGCCACTTGACATAAACTGGTTTCCGCTTCACAGGATCCCTGCACTTCACAATGGAAAATGCTCAGGAAACAAAGCAAGTGCAAACTACATTCCTATCTAGTTTGGTCACATAGAATGCAGTAGCTTCCTTTCTCAAGTGACAAACTTGTGTACTGAATGATTAACCTTTTAGTTCCCCCTTTTTCCTGGTGCTCATCTCTACAGTGGCTCAAATGACCCAAACAAACACAAGAAGGCCACACGTGATTTCCCATTCCTCCTGAGAAAAGAGGATGTTCAGAGGCTTCCCTCAAGTGCCTGTACACTAACTTGAGAAGCCTGGGGCACAAGCAAGGAGTGCTGATAGTCCACAGGGAATCACAAGGCTGTGAAACTGCCTGGAATCATGGAGAAGTAGTGGGACAGGGCTCGTGGCTGAGGCATGGTCACTGCTGAGTGGCTTCAGAAAGAAGGGGGTGGAGAGGAAGAAGAGTGGCACTCCATATAATTGAGTTCCTGGATGGTATCAAATACCAGCATGAAACCATTACAGTTTCTGGGTCAGAATTAGAAGGGAAAGCAACATTTCTGATGTTATAGTGGGCGTTTGCTACCAACTATGCATTGAAGAACATGAAGAAGATGAAAAGGAAAACTCTACAAGCAGAAGTTTCCTGATCACAGGTCCTCATCCTCATGGTAGCCTTCAACTATTCAGACATCCAGCCCGTGTAGATGATCCAGGAGATTTCTAGACAATGCTGTTTCCTAGTGCAGCTGCTGGAGAGGCAAATCAGCCAAGGGTAGGACTTCACTCCACTTGACCTGTGGCTCACCAACAGGAAAGCACTAGTGACAAATCGGATCGGAGAAAACAGTCTGAGCTGTAGCAACCATGAGATGATTACAGCAGGATTCAAAGGATAAGTGGTAAGATAAACATCAGGGATAGGACCTAGGACTTCAGGAGAGCAAACTTCAACTTCTGTAGGGAATTACTGGGCAGAATCTCCTGAAAAATTGCCATCAGAGTAAGGGTGTCCAGGGGAGTAACCTGATTTTTAAAGGTAATTTCTTAAGAGTTCAGGAACAAAGAATCTTATTGTACAGAAGAACACAAAATTTTGCTTAAGGGTAGGTTGGCTAAACAGGGAATTTCCAAATGAACAAGAATGCAAAAAGTATATAAGAACTAGAGTCCAGGACTCCAAGATACAAAGGAGAACTATAAAAGCACTGTGCTTAGCACAAAGGATAGGCCAGTTCAGAAGCTCAAAGTCCAGCTGGAGCTAAGGCAAGTGAAGAACATCAAAGGTAAAAAGAAGCAGTTCTGCAAGTATTCTAGTAGTAAACGGAAGCTCAGGGAATATTTATGTCTGCTGCTGAACAGGGGAAGACAACTGAATGACAGATGATATGAAAAAGACTGAAATACTCAGTGTCTGCCCAAGTTAACACAAACAAAACCAGCTCCCAGCTCCCAAATGTGTGCTTGCAAAACAGTGTGTTTTGTGAAGGAGAGGAGCAACAAAGCAATGGGGCCAAATGGATGCCTCTCCATTAATCTAGTGCAGAAATGCTCTCTAAATAGAGATGTATCAAGAATTCATTACTTTAGCTGACATAAATTGAAGTGTGGGTTATTCAGTAATCTAGTAATCAGACCTGAGGTCCCCGAGAATGCAGATAATGAGGAACACACCAAGCATGGAAATATGCCAGACTGCCCAGCATCTGGAGAAGAGACAGGCATACAGCAAAATATGTGCAGCATTTGTAGCATGCAACTTAACCACAAGTCTTTTTTGTTCTCTTCATATAGTCTTTTGCTCATTCTTCAACAATGTTCCTGAATTAAGTAATGTAGGTCAAACACAAAATATCCCTTCTAAAGAATCCCTGATCTTTCTCACCTTGTAGGGAAAAATATTGACAGAAAAGTTGAAAAGAATTAAAGTGGGATGGAATTATTTGGAAACCTGTGTTTCCCTAGAATTCAAGTGCTTCATTTCACAACTTTGTAACTTTTAAATCACACCAAAAGAAGCCAAAAGACACTGAGATAGAACACAAAAATCAGGATAAAATGAAAATAAACCCCACCCCAGCACATGTAACAATGGTTTGAAGAATGACCTTGAAATTGCTGTTCTGCAATACATGCTACTACAGCTTGAGCTACAGCTAACTATGACACCAGAAAAAAGTTTCTGTGAACTAGAACACAGAGGAGAAAGTATAAAACCAAAACCCAAGCAATTATATATATGGAGGTATCTAGTTTTGCAGACTCCATGAAACCAAGATAAAAGCTATGCTGACTCTCTTCATAAGGCAGGAAGATTAAATGAAAGTTATTTGAACTGGTTGCATTAAAAAGTAGAGCAAATTTGGTGGATTTCTGTTGGCTACATCAATACTGGTAAGAGCAAGTAAATACCCAAGTATACCCCAAAGCAGATGACCTCTAGTTTCCAAGGCAATTGGCACAGATGGACTTGGGACTACACAATTAATTTAGAGCTGATTAGCCATATCCACGCTTCAGATTTGTCCCAGATTCCCTTTCATTCTTAGGTGGTATCTCTGTGCTTCTAAACCTAATTTTGACACTATAACTTTTTTTTTTTTCTTTTCCCCAGCTTACTGTGGATGAAATAATGGGAAGGTTGCACTGCAGCTTACCAAGGTGATGTTTTCATAGTACAATAATAAGGACAACAATATGTGTTGCATACCCAGGAACATGGCACAAATGCATAGCACAATGCTTTACAGAGCTTTACATTTTGAGGGGAGCCAGCTTCTCCTGATCCCCTGTAAGAAACTATCTCAGGACCATATCCTGGTTTGGCCATGGGTAACAAACTGACTTGCTCCAAAACAGGACTTTAGAGTAATTTAACATACACACTGTGTAGAGATGAGTGATAGCAAGCAGATTAAATGCTCAGGTTAAAAAAAAAAAAAATTAAAAAAAATTACTGTGTGCCAACTTTGTCAACTGTCCACATTCTCATGCTTATCCAGTAACAAATGAACAACAACTCCGGTTATACTCTGTGGATTTATCTAAATTTATTATGGGTTGGGAGCTCATACTCCAGCTTTACCAAAGTAACCTGTGCATCTGAATGTACGTCAGTGTGAAGGCATATGCTGCAAATGGTGGTGATTCTTTTGTCCGGACTACGTATTGTTTATCAAATCAACCAAATTTTAACTGACCTCCTGGCATTTACAAAGAGTATTTTCCTGCTTGCTAGGAAACACCAAACCTTGCTACAGACAATGGTGATATCAAAATATCTCAAAACAAAATTCACAAGTAATTTTAAGATGTATTTTATTAGGAATCAAAGATAAAAAGTCACTTAAATCTTTCCCTACCCAGTATAGACAGAAAATAAGATACATTCTCCTACCTTCATAAGATCAAGCAATACACCACTTAAAATTCCCAAGTATCTTCTCTCTAAAGTTTGTGGATGATTGACTGCTGGAAACTGTAAAAATTAGATAGCATAAATATATTGACAATGTAAACAATACATCAATACAATGCTTCAAAAATAGAAACTACACAGTAAATAAAGGCATGCAATTAATGGAAATCATATGCACTGAAAATGTTAGTGGTTTATGAAACATTACAAAACATCATAATGAAACAAATAACTGTTGATGTATGATAAGCACCTAGTTAACCAAATAAATTATTCTTGAATAGGAGGGCAGTCAAGGAATCTTTCTCAAATGAGAAATAATCAGATTTATAAATGCATTTGTAGCATTATGATTGACAAAAGGTGGGAGGACTAAAATAAGATTCAGAAATAACATCAGTAATATATATTTTAAAAAAGGATTAAAAATAGCTTTGAGAGAATTCAAGAGTGGAAATACAGTACTAACTAAATGCCAAAGATTAACAGACAATTCCAAAATCTTTTTAGTGAAAAACATAAAAAACTTGAAGGTTTGAGGTTCGAGATTACTCCTGTGGTCATGCTGCAGTAAGAACCAGCAATACCATGAGAAGTAGAGCACATTGCTGGAGGGTATCTTTTGTCAACTGGAGTCCAGACAAAACCTAGTGAAGGCAGTATTTGAAACCAGTCCTATCTGGAAAGAAGAACAGGACAGGCAGGGATGATTTGAAGAAAGAAAAAATAAAGCACAGAACTGGGGCTTTTTGCTTGCTTTGTAAACAAGATGAAGATAGAATCTTTTCATCAAATTAAAGAAAAGTTGCTCAATATGTCATTGCTGTAAGATTACGTCAAGCATAATGAGTTGAAATGGACAACAGATACCCATTTCCAGACTGCAGCATGCATTGAACTGACAGCAAACAAATAGATAAACTGATTTCAGTGAGGTCAATCAAAATTCGAAAACTAAATGTATAAGCTAGTGTTTTCAGAATTAGAAATAAAGTCTGGATTTCCAACAGAAGCATAAAAAAAACCCTCATGGATGCAACTTATGCTGATTTTAGAGAAAATTACACATCTAAATACCAGACAAGCCTCTGGAAAAAAACAAATCAAACCAAAACAACAATCAGTCAGCCTGTTTGCATTAATCAGTTTATCCAAAACTACACAACTGAGATCCAGACATTTTGTTAACAGTTCCCAGAGTTGTGGAATTTGCCTAATACTATGCAAGTGTTTGAGTTGCAGCCTGGCTTGATCCCATCCACATCCTACGTATTTTCTAAAAAGTCCTCTTAAGCTAACACACCAGAATTCTGACAATAGGAAACACGCAGAGTTCTCGTCTACTGGTACGTAAAAGCCATCACTATACGTCCAAATGGGCTCAAGTCATACATAAAATATACCCACATAAAATACTGAATTATAGTTAAAAATCACTGAAAATACAAGAAAACAACAAAATTAAAGTAAGTTATAAAGACAGACATCAGCAATAAAAAAAAAAATAAACCAACAAACATGAAAACAAACAATTTATGTGGAAGTTTGCTATGGTATAAAAATATACAGGAATGATACATTTGGTCTAAAATGTCAATGAGCAGGAAGTCTTAAAGACTTTAATTCCTTTACTTTCACTTGTGCATTTTCCAGTTCTCATTTACATCTAGCGATTGTTACAGTTAGAATCACAGAATTGCCTAGATTGGAAAAGATCTTTAAGATCATCGAGTTAAATCATTGACCTCATACTGACAAGTCCTTGACTAAACCATGTCCCTAAGCACTGTGTCTACGCAACTCTTAAATACCTCCAGGGATGGGGACTCCACCACTGCCCTGGGCAACCCCTTCCAATGCCTGAGAACCCTTCCAGGAAAGAAATTCTTCCTAATATCCAATCTAAACTTCCCTTGGCGCAACTTGAGGCCATATATTTAAACGTTCACCTTACTCAGATTAAATACTACCTTCAAATCTATGCTTTAAAGAGCAACCCAGTATTAACACTCATTTCCAAAAACGCATTTTATTTGGAAGCAAAATGCATTGCATATGCACTGTATGTGCATAAGTGTTAAACCACTATGAATTGCTGCCCATCGTTTGTACTGGCATTACTTTTCAGAAATTACATTATGTGAGCTTTGAAGGAAAATGAAAGAACATTAGTTTCAATGTGCTTGTTCCTAAATAGTCTCTTTTTTTTTTTTTTTACTTTGCTTTCTTTTGAAGTGGTTTACTAATGTTTAAGAATTTTAAGAATAAGTCCAAGTCAGCTATGTTGATCTTAGATAGTAACTCAGGTGAACCAAGGCTTCCATGCTTCCTCCACTTATTACATGAACCAAATGGCAAAAAAATTATTGTCTTCATGTAGAATGATAATCTTAAAGATTTTACAACTGGAATGACCAGGGAAACATGAAAAGATCCCGGAGTCATGCAAAGCAGTAATACAAGATGGCTACTCACTGGGATTGTTCAGATTCTCCAGCTTATTTATAACGTATTTGTAGAACAATATTTACAGCCCTGCACTACCAGTCACATTTTCCATAAAGGCATAAGCCTACTTTCTGATCCCATACTATTTTATTTCCTTGGGCCTTCAACATACTATGATGTTTTCTTCCTCAGAAGGGCTAAAAAGAGATTATTAAATGCTCCCTAAACCTCAGGAGCAAGGAAAACTGTGTATACACACACACATGCATGGAAGAAGTAAGCAGGAAGAAAAGACAGAAAGTGTGCAAATGTGCATCTGTGCACACAAGCGTGCGGTGCTGGAGCATCTGTATCAGAATTTTTAAAATCCTGTGCTACAGTACTGTAACACACAGTTACAGTAATGTAGAAATTCACAAAGCCTAAACATGGATAAACAACTCCACATCATGGGCTAGTTTGTATCTTGTGATCACCCCGTGCCAGATACAGCTTGTCAATAATAATTTGCATGATCACGGCATCCTTGCTATCTGCTACGCAACAGAAAATCTTCCGCTATTAAGCGCTACGCTGCATTCAGAAAAAATGTACTTTTAAGGTTGTCTTATAGCATGGAATAATTTTTTCACATGAATTAACTAATAAATATCACATTCCAAACCAAAATTTTTTAGAGTATTTTTCATGTTTAAGACATTATTCAGATTTTGCTTCAGTATTAAAAAACTACTCTCTATTAGAAGGCGTGTGTCACTGTCATCATCATTAGTATCCTGACTTTACAGATGGGGCTAAGGCGGCAGGAACATGTCCGAGGCCAAGTAACAAACCACTGATCCAGGATGAGAACAGAGACTCATAACTCTCAACCCCATGCTAATTACATTAGCTCCATGCTGTCTTCTTGAATTACTGTATTTTAAAGCTATAAAACAAAGATACTTGATTCTCATCTTAAGACATTACAGAGCATTTATCCAAGTAAGATTATACTGCACAACTAGAACTGCTGTAAAATAATGTTGAAGAGGCAGTAACTTATTTTGCTTACAACATTTAGAGCACTGCTTTCCTGATAAGGGGTATAATTTTTTTTAAAATATAAAATCCCAGCCAAACCACTGTTCTAAACAGCATCAAATACACATAGGGCTTTTCAAGAAATGCTTGTCTAGTAATTTTTTTTAAACCCTCCACTGATGGAGGGTCTACAAACTTCAACAAAATCTCTGAGGAATTAGCTACCCATTAAGCTAAATAATTATCCTAACACCTTAAGGCCAACTATTTCTTATCATCATAAGCTAAATCCAAGTTATGGCAACCTTTAACATGTTTTTAAGACAACTAGGTTCACCCTCTTGCCCTTTCTCATTCTCTGTTTTCTCTTCTACAGAGTAAAACTAAAATCTCAAGTCTTTAGCAGAGATCAGGTTTTCCAAAACCTTTGTAGGTCTTTTTATAGGATTTTACTCTAATGATTTCAGACTGTTTACCAAGATCAGAAATCCACCTTTGTAAGCAACATTCATTAATATAAAACAACAACCAGAACTGAATTAAAAGGAAACATGAGTACAATCACTGACCAGGTATTGGTTAAAGATAACAGAGATATTACTCATATATTGCTTCTGGGATTTTGCCATATTGCACGTTCAAACTTGAGCAGCTTCTCCACACTGAGTCTCTGTCATTACATGGTATTGGCAATCCCTTGAAAGGGGACACTGCTGTCAGTAGGAAGAGCTTTTTTATTCACGTGGCTTACATCAACTCCCCAGGACTGTAAGTCAAAAGGCAAAAAGCTCTTCTGCCATGATAGTGGCACCTGTGGTCCAGATTTTTCCAATATAGTAGCCTGAAGACAGCAGACATGAATTTTTCACACTCTGAAGTGACAGAGTTATGCCACTAAACTTCACAGTGCAAACATGGCAGAGTAATGCTAAGCTGGGTATAAATGCTAACTTGCATACCAAAAGAGTGAAAGAAATGAAAGAAACTCTTGAATCAACTTTTAACAGTAAACCAAACATATTTATAAAACTCATTTCTAGTGTAAGCTGAATTTTACTTCAAATTATGAATCTAAATATCTTATAATTAAATATCATAAACGTACACAGAAACACATGCAATAGGTAACACACAAAGTAAATAAAAAGAACCTTCACAGCAACAATGACAATAGTGTAAATACTGTGTAAGTAAATAAAAAAAAAGAACAAAGCTGTCTCTTACCCGCAAGCCATGGAAGCGTGGGTTGCTATAGAATAGCTTCATCTGCTCAGCTGGCAGTGGGCCTAGCACCTTCTGAATGGTAAAGAGCTGGTCAATCTCGCTCTCGCCAGGAAACAAGGGCTGCCCGTCACTCAGCTCTCCCAGAATACAGCCTACGGACCACATATCCACAGCCTTTCCGTAAGGGGCTCTGTAAAGTGAATGCACAACGTTTTTCACCCATTGACACTGTCTTCCTACTGAGCTATTTCAATTTATTGGCCATATTTCCCACAGCCCACTTCCTTACAATACAGAAAAATAAACTTTGATATTAAAGAAACTACCTCAAATACCAAGCCCTCTGTTTCTCCCCTGGATTGCCTGGGATATTGCTGCTTGAAAAGGCAGAAGAGGAATTCTCAAGTACCCCCAGGAATCTGGTTACCTTTGTGAAAAAATATTACGTACAAAAATAATCTTTTTGACTGCAGAGCAGTTACCACTCCCAGTTAAACTAGCACAAATTTCCCTTCTCTCCAGGGGTTAATGGCTGTGCTCTATATCTGCATTCCATTTCTTTTTCCATTGTGCTTAACACGGGGATAAAGGTATACTAGGTCTGGCCACTGGGAGAACAGAAATGATAAGCAATCTTTGTTTCAACATTCATACAGTGAAATTTTAACTAAAGAGAAAACAGAATGCCCCTGAAAACTATTCCTTAAAAACCACAGGTGAGGAACAATGCAAGCATCATAAAATAAGTAATTTGTGTTTTGGAGCAAAGCCACAGGTGGGGTTTTCAGGAGAATATCTGATGTATGGTCTCTGCGTGTGCAAGCAATGTTGTGTGGTGGGGCAGATGGCACATGGTATTTTAAACTGCTAATGACAAAAGAAGCTAGGTCAGCAATGAAGAGGTGTATGGAATTCATTAGAAACAAAACTAAGTGGTGTGGGTGTTACACCAGCAAGGGCTATACTAGAATTTCTTGAGACTACATACAAGGGTATTTAATAGAAGAGGCAATATGGATGCTCTAATCAGGAGAGACTATGGGCTTGAGGATGGTTTGTAAGACATGTAGGACAAAAAAAATCAGAGAATGGAAGTTTGTATGAAAAGAAGAGAGTGGGAGACTACTGCAATATTCAGTCTAAAGGGACAAACACTGAAGAAACACAGAATCCTTTTGGACAGTTTCTGATTTTCACTCTATGGTTCTGTTCCTTGGCAAGTTTGTTCAGCTGCCCACCTCAACTGTGCAACATCTAATGCATTACACACTTTTGGCTTTTCACTGTTTGTACTATAGACCAAACAACTCCTTTTCTGTACACTGGAGTTCTTGCTTTTTGGATTTGTAAATAATTTTTCTAATTATCCAACTTATTCCAAGAATCTCTTTTGGATGTTTAAGTTTGGAGCAGCACAATCAGTGAATTCTTCTCAAGTCAAAGAAAAAGCATGTAAATTAATAAAGACTAGAACAAAGACTGAATTGAAAACATATTTCACCAAGTCTCTTCTTCTTGTAATCCAACAACTCAATCTCTGTTTCAAGAGATTTTTAATTTACATCTGGCTTGCCTATTTCTGGAATAAGATAGCACCAGGAGCTGTAGGTGACAAATCCTATCCTAAATCTGTTCCCTTCGCTCCTTCCTTATGTTGATGATTAAAAACAGAACACCCTCCAGACTAAACAAAAAAAATATCTGACTTTTCCCCTTGATTACTCATGATTAGTTACTTCACTTTATGGGGAGGACACTTGGCCAGAGGACCCTGTAACCCTTGTGATGATTTAGTTAGGTGAAGGTGAGAAAGCATTTCTAGCTGGACAATAGCCTGAGTGAAACTACAGGACCACTGAGACGCCTAATACAGGAGTCTATGGTAGCTAGGAAAGATGAAGTAGGATGCCAAAGTTTCAAGAACCGTTTCTCTTTCAGAATCTGCCATGAGACACTGCAGTCTTTTCACAAACAATTATCACAAAATCAAAGTTTGCCCCATTGGAATAGGTTGCTGACAAGGAACCACCAGTGGCAAAGCAGAGTATGCCAAAACTCCCCAAGTACTACTACTACAATGGCTCTGTGGGTTCATAATTCCCTTACTAATCTTGCCTAGTGACTACTAGAGGATTTGCTGAGAGACTCAAGGTTTGTCTTTGTGTGATGCTGCTGATCCAACCCACCTATTAGGTCAGGTCTGAGTGCTAAGGTAGGACTAGTTTTTCTCCATGCTGTGAAAGACAACACAGATGAGAACAGACTCCAAAGCCAAGGATCTGCTCTCCATGCCTGTACTGTAAAACTGAAGCTCTGTAAGCAAAACAGTTTGTGAGACTGCAACTAAAAAACCCTACCTTTTTACTATGACAGAAAAACAAGCACATCTTTATTTGCAACCCCTTTAACAGGCAGGATTCTCAACTGACATGTGAAATGGGGAAAAGGTTGATGTAGGCTGGGGCATTGGAGAACAAGCTAGGGTTACAACTGAGGAACGGGGCTAAAGCTCCTCTGAGGCAAGGAACGTTACCTGTCTTTGATCACATGAATAAAGGAAGCTGAATCACAGTTTAAGAAGTTTCCACTATTTACTGTGTGGTCAAACAGAAACAAATCAGAAAATACCCATTTCTTAAGGCAGTAGCAGAGTAAATGACAACTTTTTTGTTTGAAAAGGCATGCTCAAGACTGCTGTTCTGCTGTCAGGATCAGTCTTGTCAGATCACAACAGGCAAACAATACAAGAGTGATGTGGCTGGATAAATGAAATAACTCCTGGAGGACAGAGAGACTACAGATCAGAAATACTATAACCTATTCCTGCATAAATTAGATTCTCCCAAAACATGTTTTCACCTAGTAATTTGGTATGCCTTGAAATATACTGGCTTTTAGCAGCATTTTGTCATCAAATGGTACAGAGTACCCCATTAACAATTACCTGAGGCTCTCCAAAGTGAGTAGATTTTTGATGTTCTGTGAATAATTAGACAGTGATTTCTTTCCTCTCCTGAAATTTAAGTCTTGAACTTTATTGCAAACCAGAAATCTCTCTGGGGCACATTTAAAAAATTGAAAAAGTAAAACTGTATTTGTTAAAATGTGTATATTTAATAATACTGGGAAGACTTCTGAGTATTAAGCATATTTTATGCTTATAATTAAGCATATATTAACATGCTTATAAAGATTTGGTAAATGCAGAGGAAGGGAGAACAGGTAAGATGAGCATCTGGGAAATAGAACAGGATTGCCAAGAAACAGACATCACTTTGTGCTATAAAAACTTGGCAATTAAAAACATACACCAGTGAAATTTAAACCATACACATCTAATACACATAACCCCTCCGTTTTTGTGCAAGCTTATCAAACAAATTTAGTCAATTACAAACATTCGTGATTCCTGATAAATTTCCTTTGGTAAGGAAACAGTTTTGAAAACTGCAGGTCAAATGAATACTATGTCTGCCAAGCTTTTCATGTCTTTCCTCCTAAATCATCATTACTACTATAGACAAAGAGTAAAATATTGTGTAACTAAAAAGGCCACAATTGATGCTTTCTTTCCAAGTCTTTTTTTGTACTTATATATACATATACACACATGCACTTTGCTGGAAGCTTAATATAATCTCTTTCTCCAAAATATGCAAAACTGAACTTTGAGGTTTTTAATGGCAACTTTAAGATATTATTCGTCACGTAACAACACAACTGCCTACAAATTTGATTAAGATTAGCACAGGTCTAGGAATACTAGGATGACTTTATTGACAGAATAATTATTACCTAATGCTTTACCTATTCAAGAAATGTTTAGTTAAGTGTTAATCAAAGCTTCCAAAAAAGACTTTTTTCTCAGCAGCATGAAACATTTTGCTTAAAGAATCTTAGCAGCGACCGGTATTGTTTTGATTCATCCTGTAGCTACCAATTCCTTATTTCTAGAATATGTGTATATAAATACATAGATGCCATACATACAGGAAATGTATTCTGTAAGAGTGTTCATGTAGTTTAGAATAATGCACTGATAAACTTGATAGTAACGGGAAGATCACATATAGTAGATCTCCAGTTATTATTGTATCTTCCTTTGCCCTTTTGGGTCCTATGAATTTGTTCATATAGCACCTGAAAATCTGTTTAACCTTGTGAGGTAATAAACCACTCATTTTACAGATTAATAAAAGAGTAAAACTGAATTGCCTGGTTGAGGCTACTCATGTAACGATTGCTTTCACAGGCTGTGCAACAACTTCTCAGTGCTTTATTAGAATGATTCATACAGCCTCCTTCAATAAATTCTTCCTGACTACTAAAAAGCTAGCACCATCCTTCTGAGCCACTTCAGCAGCGCTGCTAAAGGCTAACTGGGAATGAAAACCAAATCATAGTTTTGACCCAAAGGATGAAGAGAACTAGGAGTGTAGCACGGTGAAAGCTGCACTGCCATTGCTATGTGGTGTCCACCACAAAGGCTGATGGAACATTTCAGGCTACAGGACTACCATGGAAACCTCTCCTGAAGGGAATGCAGAGGGCTGGACTCTGAAGTACATCTGTTATAATTCAGCTTCATATTTTAATAGTTAAACATTGCTCAGCTCAAGACAGGTCAACATGTCAATGATTCATGCCGACTTACTGGAAATTAACAAAAATTAATGAAAATCTGGAAGCCTCTTGAAATCTTCCCTTTAAATCAACCACAACTCCATGGGTAAATCTTACTAAAGGGGCTTGAAAAAAAATGTAAAAAATCAGTCAAGATTTATTATGGCAGTTCTACAAACTGTACTTACCCAAGCAAGAGTTCAGGTGAGCGGTACCATCTGGTAGCCACATATTCTGTATAGTTAGCATTGCTTCCTTCAGAGAGATTACGAGCAAAGCCTGTCAGAGAAACAGCGAGAAAGATTAGATCCTATTTTCAATACAATACACATATCACTGCTGATTTTGGCAATAAGAGGTCATGCCTATTTATATAGAAGCAAATTGTTTACAACCCCTAGTGCGGAATGATGTCTCCAACAATTGCTTGTCTACTGAAATGCAAGCTTTTATTGATACGACAGTGAAAGTCAGCATGCCTGCTTTAATGCTTACTTTACTTGTATACTCTCCTCAGAAGTCTGTGGGGTTTTGCTATTACTTTTGGTGTTTTGCTATAACCAAAACAGATTTATAGAAGTTACCTGTCAGTATGCCGTGCCAGCTGTTGAACTACTGCCACTAAATTTCACTAAGATGCTGTCTGCAGAAGATTCATAACATTAGCAACATAACATATGCATGGGGAGTAGACTCTTCAGTCATTGATCATAATTACTATAGTCCCTCTGCATTCAATTTTTTAAACTGGTCAAGAACTAGGTATTCTCATGTAAGAACACTCCCTCCCTGACCTTGCAAAGCACAGGGTCGTCTCCACAAAACTACAAAGGGCAGGAGTCTACCAAAGATCAGAGAAACTGCTTTGTAACTGCATTTGGCTCACTCCACATGTGTTAACTTCCTACCTGCCTTAGCATCACATTCATAACAAGGCTGTTAGTGAATCAGGATCAGAAACCAAGGCCAAATTAACTTCCTCCTCCACTTCATTTTGTTAAAAAAAAGAAAAAAACCCAAAAATCAACTTATTTGCAATTGTACCAAAACTTAACTTCTGTCCTAAGGCATGAAACAATTAAGACCACTGACTGTGAGAAGAGTGCTTATAGTGGAAAACCCAGATGTAGGAATAATTTATATTTTTGTTTTCATTCTCCTCCATTTATAAAAAGTCAGCTGAGCACCACAGTGCTCGGATTCTTCACGTAGAAGTACTCCAGGGCAGATGCTGGCATTGTTTTAAGAAAAGTATCAAATGTGTCACTGTTTTCAAGCAAGTGATTAATAATAAGGTGAGACAGGACAGACAGATCTCAGCAGCAAGACTCTAGATGCGCAAGCTCCTTACTAGAGCTCAAACTGAGACAAATTTTTGGGACCAAAATGCAGAAGCAACATTTTCAAAGTGCTTTCTTACTAGGATGTGGCCTTAAAACTTGGTCCAAAATTCATTTCAGTGAAATCATTATGAGTCTTTCCCTTATTGCATGAATGATGAAAACAGAATAAAAATTCCAAAGCGCTGCACAGGTATAAGGCATAATTTCATTTTCAGAATCAATAAGTGCTACTTAAATGCAATAGTCATTCTTTATATCCAAGTTCTTATGCAGAAGCTGCTAAAATTGCTTTTCCCACATGACTGCGCTTGTAAGGTTGTAATTTTTAATTATTTTTTTTTTCAGCATTCTGAAATTGTATTTTATCTGGCAGCTTAGCGTAAAGGAGCACAGCCTTACTTTCCCCTGTCGAACACTAATTTAATCCAAGTTGAAGGAGACGTTTGGATGCAGATTATTATTATTAGACTAGTGATTTGAAAAAATAATGATAAATTTGTTACTGACAGAGGTTTCAGCTGTTACTTCTTGCAAGACAACTCTACCTTCAAGAGTTAGTAAACCAAAAGGCATGTATGATGAAGAACAGATTTTCAAAGTTGTCCCAAAATAACAATTCTGATCTGTTCCCATGCAGTATAATGAACATTACTGATGGTGCTGGAGAAAAGCTGGACAGATTTTTTTTTTTACGTGTTAACATTGGGTTTGGGTAAATTTCTAAATATTACTATATTTAGAACTGCTTAGGCAGCCTTGTTTCTGTTTCAAAATTACACGACACGATCAATCTTGTCAGTGAAAAATTCATTCATGTGTTTAAAGAAGAGAGGGAAGATAACTAGGAGCTACATTGAAGAAATCGGACAGCCAAATGGAACTGTGTCCCAAACTGAATGGGGGAGTAATGCACAAGCCTGGCAGCCCACCAGCCTATGGGCACCAGAAGAATCAACAAGTCAAGGATGCATCTGCCTTCCTCCAGGCCCATCTATTGGAACTTGGTCACAGTCAGCAGCTAACACAGTCTGAAAAAATGATCAGCTTCCAACTTTACAGAGGAAGTGTAGCACAGATTTGACGTGGCAAGACAGAAAGGAAAATTATCCTCATGGGCTTCAGTGTCATCTACATATTGTTGGGTGATGTAAGAAGCCATTTTATGGATTCACTACTGCTCTGACTCTGTGACATCATGCCAAAAGATGATGGACAGAATTAATAATTCAAGAAAGCATAATACCTTTCTAAGGGCACAATTGCTTTTTTCTTTGTCTTGGTGGAGTTAGCTTGTTGTTCCTTCCTCCAAATTGTGCTGAGGTATTGTGAAGATTTTTTGATACAAAAATATGAGAAGGTAACTAGGAAGAAGATCAGACCAAACTCTAAACACGAGAGGAATAGATTAGAACATGAAGACAGAAGGCAATTTGGGTGAGAGCAACTATGAAAGCAATAGTTTGCAAATGCATCATGATGCAAGGAGGGAGATCAAGTGAAGTAAGAGATTTCAAGAAAGACTTTAAACAACTCAGAACAGGGTAGGAGAGATGCCAAGAAAAAAGGCAGAAGGAAAAAAGAAGATTGTCAGTTTCTTATAGGGAAATAAGGCAAATTTAAGTTAGACATGAAGTAACGTATTCTAACATTAATGACATGTAAGTGCTTCAGTAGGTGCCTAGGAACACTAGGGAACCTCCATTACTGAGAACTGTAAGAATAAGCTAAGCAAACACCTGTCAAGAATGACATAGACATGCTTAATCCTTTCTTTGAGTAGGTGGAAAACTAGAGAATTTCCTGAGGTCTTTTCCAGTCCTGTGTTTCACTATTTCTATGCTTATGCATCATACAGAGATTAAGAGATTGCTAAAACAAGTAATTCTGAAGCCCTGGTGTTGAAATAGCAAACACACTAATCAGAAAGCCTAACTTTTTCCAACAGTCAGATGCATCTGCTGTAATCGGCATTTTGTACCGTTCTCTTTTTCCACTTCTGTTGGCAGAAGTGACACCCACATAACATGTGTCCAGGGAAGCACCACATTCCATCTCATTTTTATCTAGCACGATATGTACAGAACACACGGCACAAGGATTATGAAGAAATATCTTGTTAAAAATTTATGAACTTCTCTATTCAAACTGTTTTGTCCACTAGCCTATTTGGAAACATCCAATTGCTCCAGTATCTGCAACGAGATGGATGCACAGACTTTTTATTTGCATTTGTTATCACATGAGGAATGTGGCACTGTATGTGACAAGTACCTGTGTTCCAAAACTTGGTCTAACTTAGGAAGGCAGACAGCATATGTTAACTTATGTTAAAAGGCGAATTCTCGTATCCTAATCTGTACATATTCAGGAAACAGTTGTAACTAATACTGTTCTGACAGACATTTTACAGTAATAGCCAAAGCTACTAGCAATAATTGATTAGCAATAAGGCTAAAAAATTAAAATTGATCCCAAGTTAGAGTTGCTTGGAATTTTAAATTCAACTAAATCTGAAACATTGATCAAAATTCAAACTAACCCACATGAACAATAACAATGGAAATTCCCATAACTTAGTCTGCCTTCCTTGAGGTTGTGCCAAGCACCACGAGCACATTGTGACTGCACGTCTTTTCCAACAGCAGAAAGAGAACGTGGCGGCAGTGTACGGCGTGAGCAAGCCAACAGACCAGAACATCACTGCTGACAGAATTCACATCATCTATACCTAGTGAGAAAACTGTCAACCAGAACGCGATTGTACCATTTGTTTGGCTTTTTATTTTCCTGGAATACCGCTGCACAGAGGACACTGACACAAGTTCACATGCACATAGATTTGTTAGCTGATGGCATACGCCAGCTCCCACAGTGAATATTACTTTCATCGGGGTGTCCTGGTTTTTAGCTGAAACAGAGCTGGGTCTCTTTTTCAGTAGATAGAATAGTGCTGCATTTTGCTTTTCAGCCTGGGACTTGTTATGAGAGAGACACTGATAACATACCAGGGTTTGCATTTTTGTCACTGGAAGTGAAGGACTTTGTGTTTTGTTAGTCTACAAGTGCAAGATCTACGGGGGTGAGGAATATTTAAATTAATAAGCTAAACTGGCATTTGGATATGCCAATAGGATATTCCATATCATATCACATCATGTCATGTCCAGTATATTAATAAGGGTCCCTTCCTTTTTTGTCTCTCTCTGGCTTTCACTCAGGCACTCGCTCTTCTGGGATCGTGGCTTCGGTTCGGGATTGTCACTCCTCCGGGATCGTTATCTGGGAACGGGCTGCGCTTGGTTGGCAGGTGGTGAGCAGTTGCACTGTGTATCACTCATTTGTATTGTTTGTTACTGTTATCATTATCACTACTATTTTAATATTAGTATTATTTTAAGTTTTCTTTTATTTCTATTATTAAATTGTTCTTATTTCAACCTACAAGCCTCCCAACCCTTGCCCCCCAATCCTCTCCCCTATCCCCTGGGGGTGGGGGAGAAGTGGGTGAACGGCTGTGATGGCTGCTAGCCAAGGGCTAGCACAGTGAAACCACCACAGGGGGGCACCCCCAAAACAACTGCGAGCGAGGGAGGGAGGGAGGGAGGAAGGGAGGGCAAGGGTCAGGGAAGGCTGTTCCCCATGGTGGGGGCAGGAGGTGGGGGCCAGCAGCTCCCATCAGGACCCCATGGGCTGTTCCTGCCTGTGATGCCTTTAGCTGGGACGGGAGCAGATGCTGGTCGGGGGAGGTACTGCTCACCAACTGGCTGATAAGCTCTGCGCAAGGCAGCGATCAGGTCCCCTAACGTCCCAAAAATGGCGAGGGGTGAAGGGGTGGAAGAGGGAACAGGGGGTGCGCCACACCAGCCCTCACCCCAGAGGTGTTTGCTCTGCAGGGGTAGGCCCTGAAAATAAGGGTGGGGTCAGGGAAAAATCCTGCCTCACCAGCTCTGGGCAACGCCACCAGGGCGGCCTGGGCACAGAGCTGCTGTGGAAGGCGGCCACAGCAGTGCAGCCAGGAGGCACCTGGATACCAAATAGGCAAAGGCAGCAAGGGCACCACATTAGGGTACCCTGGTGTTTTGTCAGAGCTGTGCAGTTCCCTAACACTGCAGAATAAATTGCCCTTAATTCAAAGAATTCATATGGACCAAATCTTCCAAGGCTTTTCCTAGAACAGTTATTGTTTCAGAATGCTTAAGCAAAAATGCCTTTAGGATTAAAAGAAATAAGCAGTACTACAGTACTGCTTATTTCTTTTAAAATGACAAATGCCTTTTTTGTGTTCCTAAAAACCTACTTCAATCTATTTTTTTTAGCAGTTCTTCTTTTCATTCAAAATTGCAGAGGTTTGAAATAACAGCTTTCAAACCACTCTCACTGAAAAGTGTCCTTGGGTGGCACTATGGAATTGGCTTTTATTTATCAAGCCAAACTGTAAGCTTCTTAGAGGAAACAATATTTTATTCTGTGTTTATGTAGCATTTAGAATAAAAATACAGATTGTTGGAACAGTGTACACTCCGACCTGTTGTCTTCTGGGGATTACTCACATGGGCAAAGTTCGCTTTGTGCTTAGGTGCTGATACTTCAAAGCCTTAAAGCTGGGATTAAACAGGTAGGATGGGTCAGGAAACATCAGAGTTCACATCACATGTACAACTCTGACTAACTTCCAGCGATTCTGTCATTAACCATATGTGGACACGTGATTCCTTGATTAACACAACAGCAAAAGCTGACCTATAACTACACACATAACAGTCCATGAAAGCCAGTGGTTCAAAAAATATATAAAAAGTTTAAGTTTATTGTCTCACTACTAAACAAGGAAGAATTATATTTTCTTATATTTTCTGTAAAAACCTACAGTTTTGCTGACCTTCTAATTGGCTTATCATCTGCACTGTTCTCAGCTGGGTGCCAATAACACTGCTAGGAAAAACCTTGTCAAATACAGGAAGAGATAAATGCAATGTTTCTATTGACTTGTTAATACAGGTATTTCACAGGTTATGCAAATTAAGTCCAGACATCTTTCCCATTAAAGTACTAGCCATAAACCTGAAGAAGTAATAAATATTTTGACCACTAAAAGGGTTTTAAACAGTACATACCATAGAACTCTTATAAGAATAAGGCAAAACTCCATTGCAATAAATTTTATTTAAAAGGGTAAGAAGCAGGTATCTATTGAACTTACCAAAGTCACACAACTTCAGAACATCACTGTGGCTTATTAAGAGATTCTCTGGCTTGATATCTAGAGTATCAGAGTGAGAGAGGGGAAAAAAAAATGCTGTCAACTTCTCTTTTTAATTTTCAACTTTGTCAACAAATATTATTTAATTATAACATATTTAGAGATATTTATGCAATCATAAACAAAGCATTACAAGAGCAACTGCTGAAACAGCTTCCAGCATTTCAGTTTGTGAACATGCAGAATTAATTTTCTGCCTTTTGAAGTCTTCTAAAGTGTTTCCCAACAAAAAATGGGAAGATAAAAGGTGCTTACAGATATTCCTGGGCAGCAAACCAGTATGCAGAATACTGCATATTGCAAAATAATACAAAGAACTGACATTTAATTAGCCAGTTAACCAATAAAATGTTAAGTGTGTTGTGCTCAACATTTTCAGTTATGATGATCTTCTTGATCATCTCTTGTCATTTGTTTAGGAAAAAAAAAGTCTTGTCTAGTTTCAAACCCATTTTTTTATTCCTATGTGGATATTGTGGTATCCATATATGGTATATTTTTCAAATTATATTTTACAAAATATTTTCAGACTATTGCTTATGTTTGATCAGTCTCAAATATAAATAGTATATTGTATGAGAATTTTAGTTTTTTTGAAACATTAATTACAAATGTTACTCTTGCAAAACCACAAAGCAAAATACAATTTTATTAAATCAAGATAAAATACATAAAACTAGATAAAGTCACACATCAAGATATGTACTCTAAGTGCTTGAAGCTTAGGTGAGAAAGTAAATATACAGAGCTGAACTCATGGGAGCTGGGAGGAACTGCCTTAAGTAGTAAAATATGAGGGATCAAGCTTTAAGTTCTGGGATATTTTCTCCTAATATTCTATTATAGATTCAAAAGTAAAATGACTTTAGCACCATGAAATATTTAAAAAAATTCCTTCACCTTCGGCAATGTCTGCACTGCAGTTTTACTTTGCTGTGCATACGATACAATCTTTATATCATACCCCAAAGACAGTGGACAGCAAGCTTTATATGTAGATTAATTTAGTTTTAAAATGATCTGAAGTCACGCAGCAGACTTAAGACCCAGCCAAATTTACAGATTTTTTTTTTCCTGTTGATATAAAGCAATTGCTTTTATTTATGTTAAATGCAAATTACTTCAAGCTGTAACATCTTTCCCTTTAGAAAGCAAATTCCCACTCAGGGCTTATTTCCATGTGGGGAACTACACACTTACCTCTATGAACAATATCATTCTTATGGCACCAATGAATTGCTTTAATTAGCTGATAGATATAGCTTTTCACTTTTTCTGGTGGAACTCCATTTGGCATTTCTTCTAGCAATTCAAGCATATTCTAAATGTTTAAAAGACACATTATTTATTAAAAGTCATACTGTAGTTGCCAGATGATAACATGCTTTCAGCATTCTGAAATAAAACACTTAGGCCACTGAGCCTGGCTACACAAAATCAATAGTTTAGCATTCAAGGAGTGTATTTTAACCTTAAGCATGCTACTAGCTGTTTTCATTCTAGAGAAAGCATTTGTGAAGACAACAATCCTTAAAGGTGAACTACAAATATAACATAAGTGACAGAATCACAGAATGTGAGGGATTGGAAGGGACCTCGAAAGATCATCCAGTCCAATCCCCCTGCCAGAGCAGGAACACCTACATGAGATCACACAGGAAGGCATCCAGGCGGGTCTTGAATGTCTCCAGAGAAGGAGACTCCACAACCTCCCTGGGCAGCCTGTCCCGGTGCTCTGTTACCCTCACAGTAAAGAAGTTTCTTCTCAAATTTAAGCAGAACCTCCTGTGCTCCAGCTTGCAACTGTTGCCCCGTGTTCTATCATTGGACATCACTGTGAAGAGCCTGGCTCCATCCTCCTGACACCCTTCATATATTTATAAACATTAATCAGGTCACCCCTCAGTCTCCTCCAAGCTAAAGAGGCCCAGCTCCCTCAGCCTTTCCTCATAAGGGAGATGCTCCACTCCCTTAATCATCTTGGTGGCTCTGTGCTGGACTCTCTCAAGCAGCTCCCTGTCCTTCTTGAACTGTGGGGCCCAGAACTGGACACAATATTCCAGATACGGCCTCACCAGGGCAGAGTAGAGGGGGAAGTCTTTCAAGTCCTTGAAAGACTGTCATCAATCCACTTATCCTAAAACTTCTAACGTCAATTAGTTACAAAAAAATTGCTTAAAAAGAAACACCAGGTCAGTGTGGCTATATGAAAAGTTTAGTAGTGCACATTATTTTTAAATACCCGACTTTGCTGTAACATATTGTTTTCTTCATCATTAAGCTAGTTCTCCTGCTTTGAGGTAGCAGGGCCATGATTATCACAAACCATGTCTGTATGTGAGTAGGTTCAGTTAAAGCAACACAATCCTGTTAGTGTAAATTAAGTGACAGATATAAAAATGCCTCATAAGGGCATAAATAGTAGCCTAAGGAGTATCCTATAGCTACCTATCAGCTATATTGACCTTAGACATATTTGCACTACAATAACTATGGCCATATTAACTGTTTTATACATATATATATATCTATATATATAAGTATATATATATAAAAACTGGATACACCTAGGGGGAAAAATTAAACTGTTTATACTAGTAAATTTCCTCTGAAAAAGGACACTTAGATTCCTGTTATGTTAGCAAATGTCTCCAATTTTGCACAATTAGAAATAAAAAGTGCAAAGTTTGTACTTTGAATCCTGAATGAATAATAGGCAGCAACAGCCTATCTGAAGAGAGAAAAGTCTTATTTACTGAATACAGAAATAGAAATAAGTATATTGGCTATACTGCCTTACACAACTCAATTTTTGATGGATTTGAGCATTTGTAGATTTGTAATTTAAAACAAATTTACCCTGTCTTTGACAAACATTTTCTTTAGCTGTATAATAAAATTTTTGAGGTTTCTCTTGTAAAATATTTTAACGAACACAAATATAAGACAAAACCAATGGAGATTTGATGACATTTGAAAGCATTTTTTAAGTTTTGCAGTCTGTGAATAAATATTGGAACTTCTGTGCTTGAGTGCAAGTTTCCTTAGAAATACACTTCAGATCTGAGAAAAGGAATTTTCTGTTAAGGAACCATATTGATTTGACTCTTACTTATGCTGCTCTTCCAACCGACTACTGTGGAGAGCTTAGCCAAGTCAACTATACTAGAAAATTAAATATATATTCTAAGCTGGTGCGTGATCAAAGACATTCCACGTGTCTGGAACAAGTCAAGCTTTGGATGTCAGATCTAAGTAAGATCCACCACATTAGAAGCTGCTGATCTGCTGGTGAAAAACAAAACTGATTTCTGCCAAACTGTGGGCTAATATAGGTCACCTCACATTATACATAAAGTTATACAACATAACAAATTGTAAACTGAGGTAAAGGAGACACAGTATTTAGGGTGAGGAATCTTTACACAAGAGAGAACTGACTGAAGAGGACTAGCACTCGGCTAGACTGCAACATCACACTGGCAGAATATTAAATGAAAATTTCAATTAAAGGAACAATATCTCATGAAAGCTACAGAGATACATACATTTTACCTTGTGTTTATTTTTACTGTGTGTATCTGCATGCTATCTAATTATTTCCATTAAGAAATGCTAAATGGTTAGAATGGTTATAATGAGGAAAGGTCTGCCCTCATTATAAGGGTTGCAAAAATAACAAAAGACCAATTTGTTTAAGGTTGTTTCTCCCTGGAAACAGACCAGGATGCTTGGCAGTAGTAGGCCAACCTAAGGAAATTTTGGAATAATTTCAAATGAGGTCAGGATTGGAAATAATGACAGTGATCTTTGCCAAATCTCTCTAAGCAACTATTGATAGTGGCCTCATTACAGAAATATACAAACAAATCTTAGTTTTAACGGCGAAGAATGGAGAAAGTTGAAACAGAATCCAAGGTCAAAAGTCTGTGCTCTTGTTTAGAAAGACTATGTTAAGATTCATTATACAACATAACACAGGACAGTTAATCAGCTTTACAATTAAACTGGACGACAGAGTTTAGATGGAAATTTTTCTTCAAATTATATGTATTTCAGTCTACATCATTTGAACATGTTTGTGTTCATATATAGAACTTTTTTAAAAAAATACCAACACACAAAGTAAAAACAATTGTAAAATTATTAGTGTTGCTTTCTCACAATAGATGTCTAATTACAAGAATTCAGATTGTATTAAAGTTTCTGCTGTTCCTCTTTATAGATTAGAATAGCTTAATTCTAAAAGTAATTTTAAAGACTTTTCCAGTAAGCTGATGATTTAACTGTGGTAAGGATAGTACAAACTCAACTCACTTTTTCCACATATTCAAAAACTAGGTATAATTTTCCTCTTCTTCTGAAGGCTTCCTTCAGCTCCACTATGTTCTCCTGTTTCAAAGTGCGAAGCATTTTAAGCTCTCGTAAAGTGGTTTCTTTGACTTCTTCATTTTCTAGAGTGCAATGTAAAAGTGACAAGAGTAAAACTTATTAAAAAAAAAAACCAAAACCACCAAGTAACAAGTGTTATAAATCTTTATTTTGAACCCCTGATTAAATTATCTTTTTCTAGATATTACAGAGGAAAAAGCTTATTTTCCAGAGCGAACTCTCCCTGCTGCCTGGACGCTTCTGCTCTGAGAGGGAACTGGTGGATGTGCTATCATTTTGCAACACTCACAGACTTCCCATCACTACCATCTAGATTTTCAGTAGCAGAAAAATATAATAAGAAACAAATAATTTGCATTCCTTTTTCATTATGAAGAGCACTAATATGCTTCCAAAACCATGGATGTATGTGTACAGACACATCGTCCACTCCACAAATACATGTCGCATGTGTGAAGCACTGGCAAGGGTAATATGTCCACAGCAGAAATACTGGAATGCAAAGCTCATGTTTGAACAATGTAAAATAAATCTATTTGATCCTAAAATAATTTTATTCTCCAAATGCCATGACAAATTTTAAGACTGGAGCACAGATCTGTAAGTTTCCCCACAAGGCTTTCAATGGAAATTCAGTGAGGGAGACCAGCATAGCAGTCACACAGGGCACTAGAGGAAGTATAGATTCAATGAAGCCTTGAATCTGATTCTGAGGAGTCAAGGAATTTAACTCTTGTTTTGACAATTCAGTTGTCTGAAAGTTGTTCAAGAAAGCAGGCCCTGAACTGACTGAGTTCTAAAGGATACTACCAACAAAATGTCAAGTAAACCAGATTGATTAGATTAGGTTTTATTATTCATTTAGTAAAATGAAATCCATTAATTCAGTCAATTTGCCCATGCACATGTAGAAGCAGGGTTCTTAATCTTTTAGAACCGTTACCCACAACAGAAGGATATTAAATATGATATGACTGCATAAATTCAAAGCTAAACCACATTTGCAGGTCAGGTACCACAAAGACAGTCAGAGACAGAGGAGGAGGAAACAAGGAAGATAAATTGTTTTTTCCAAGCAAGTAAAAGACGAAAACAGGTTTGCAGGGGAGAGACAACAACACAGGTCGTGCAGACACAAATAATCATCATCAGAAGAGAGAAAAAACCAAAAACCAAAAAACTTCAATTGTAGCAGGAGGGAAGAGGAAAACAAAATACTATAATCACAAATGTTTTGATTAAAAAAAATATATAATTTAGAGCAATCTAAATAATTTAATTTTAAAACTGAGTGCTCAATGTTGGTTTGCATCAGCCTGATTACATAATTTAATCTATAACTAGATACTCTCCTTCCAGTGCATTCAGCGTGCATATGTCAAACAGCAAAAATTCAGTGAAACAAAAATGGCAATAGAAACAATTACAGTATATTCAGATTTCTAATGAACTACCATATTAATGAGACAGATGTGAAATGGGCTGAATCAAATGCATCAAAAGAACTTCTGTCATATTTCCAGAAACTCGTAAACAACTAGCTACAACTCCGAAAAGCAGTCATCAGTCATGTAAACTGGTATTACGCAATACTCTTGGAAAGCCAGACCTAATGGCAATGTTGCATTTTTTGTTTTCATTTTTAGTAGACAGGCTAATATAATAATCCTGTTTAGGGCTTAATAATTAGGATTCATTGCCTAGGAGCTATACTGAATAGCCATATCGAGTTTCAAAAAGCAATTCTGAAGTACTCTCATGATCTAGGCAAGATGGTCACCACAATCAAATTATTTCCTACATTCTTTATCAGGGATTTAGAACTGATTTCTGAATAGCAGAGATAAAGGTTTCATCAAATACACTCTTCAAGTGTCTAGCAAAATCAGCCACAAAGCAGAGTTTTCATTGCATGAAACAATTGACACAAATCTGCCTTTGCTGTGCCTGAGTCTGAACAGTCCTTGCAGCCAACCACACCTCCACGGCCACCAGCAATCCTATAACAATAACAAAAATGAAACACTTCCTAAAATAAAGTGGCTGGTGTTTCTTAAACCACATGGTTAGCTTTCACCTAAAGCCTTGGTATACAGCAAATCATAGCTGCAACACCTCAGACCAAGATGACTCATTACTTCATGCTTGACTTCTCCTGTTTGTGCTAGCCCCTTCGGGATCAGGGCTAGCTCCTGATGTACTCAAGGTAGACAGTTCCTCTCGTGATTGCTGATTTTGCCTGAGACAGGGTACTTGGATTCACTGTCCCCCAGCAAGCACAGGTCAGAGAGACTCTTGTACAGATCCTTGGTTTTATTGCTGCTGGGTGAGGAATAGGTGTGTGCAGCACTGGTGATAATTTCCACGTGTCCTGCATTCTGACACCCACTTTGCCAGCAGCAGTGTGCCTTGCAGGAGTAGGCTCTTCCCTGCTCTCAGCAAACTCAGCAATACTGGAGAGTACACTGAGGCTGCTGTGAGGGGGCAAAGAGCAAATCTCCTGTGAAGACTGGAGCCTGCTGAAGGGAGGGTAGAGCTACCGCCTCACCACCCAGTTCCCTCAAATCCTGCCACGGATCCCTGAGAGATCCCCGATTCCTCTTTGTACCACTGAACTTCTCAGTGACTTCTCTCGCTCTCCTCCATTTACCCCTTCAAGTCCCCCTAACATTTAGATGCCCTCCCACAGATGAAGTGTGATAAAGGCCAAAGACTCTGCAAGTCATTACTACAAGAGGAGTTTTTGCCATTTTCTGAACCCATCCAGTCCCCAAGTGGTAGATCTTACTACTGTGTATGGCATCACAATCTCAGCTGTATTATGACAGAAGCACCAAGACAGGTAGTGATCTAGTTGGAGTGTATCATGCAGTCACTAAGCAAGTATGAAGAAATGAGTATCTTGACCATTTACAGAGCTAAATCATTATTTTTAAATCCTGTCTTGATATATGAGACTTAATTTAACTAGAGAGATATTAACAATGTAGTTATTGACATGAAATATTACACAGCAGCAAAGGTTACCTTCACTGTCTTTGAATTTCTTGATAGCCACAATTTCATGTGTCTCCTGTAAAATAAAAGCAAAGAAAGGTAAATGAGCAAGATCTGTTGTTTTTTCACTTGTTGGTTTTTTTCCCCTGAGCAACAGACAAATAAATAAAAAACCAAACCAGCATACAGATAAATTTCACAATGCAAAAGAGAATTAATTAAAAGTCTAGTAAATACCTCAGTTATGAAGCCAAATGCAATACAAAACCACACATAGCAGATGCATCACAATTAGGAACCCCATTATGAAAAAATAAAGTGAAATGCCAGAAATTCATTTTTAAATACCTTGTAACAGATACCAATTAAATTTTCAGAAGAGTTGTTCCTGTGACTCTCGTTGCTTAGTTATTCTGAAAATCAAACAATCTTTTATCTGACCAAAGTATGAGTGTGGGTGTTTATCTTTACAAGCTGAAATGAAAATACGATACTAGTATGGGGCTAAGGCTTACAATGAGACCTGTAATTTTGATTGCCAAAAGTTTCTGGGTTTCAAAGTTCAAATAACCCAAGAGAACATGATTTTAGGAAAGTAAGGTCTCTGTGACTCCTTAGAAAAAAGTTGTTGTTTTAAGGGAAACCTATGCAAAACCAGAGTCACTGATTGCACTTGCAAGTGCTAATCTGTGCTTACTACATGGTCATAGGTGATAACTTTTTAACGCCTGCCTGCCTTTGCATTCTTCTAATATTCTCTATTAACACCAAACCTGCTCATTATAGGTCACATTTTCCTCTTAAACGAAGTGAGCAGGAATGCACTCAGCACATGGCCAAAATACAGCCAACATGACATGACTACTGCAGCTCTGTTCATACAAGCACCTGAATTTTAGTATTATGATGGGGAAGAAGCTTTAAGGTCACAGAGTAAGGGTGGTGTGAGCAGATAAGCAGTAGATTATCCGAGTCATTTGATGAGCTAGATCTAACTTACACATCTTTTCCAAACTTCACAGTTTAAAAAAACCCAACAACCAAACAAAACAATATCCCACTATTAATAACATACAAAGGCTGGATTAGAGAACAGCAATAAAAAAGCGAAGCCCTTCTGGAAAGCTTGAAGGTGTACATAACCAAGTCTAGAACAACAAGTGTCAACTGCATTTTTCACTTCAAATCATCACAACACATGAACCTGTAAAACACCTGACCCCATTTAAAATAAAAGCATCTGGAAAGACTACCATAGATAGTGAATAACGCCTTGTAAGGCCTTTAAATGAAAATCAGTACTGCTATGAATAAAAAACAGTAAGAATGAGTTTGCATATTCATATTGTATCTGTTGGCTGGAAAGTATTATAATGTAAACTTCACCAGGCTGAGAATCCTGTGGTTTGTCCAAAACAGACGTAAAGATAAATGTGTGTATAATTTGCAAGTTTAAAACAAACAAACAAAAATCCCCCAAACCACCCTTCAATCATCACTCATAACATCTATCAGAAAAACTGGGAAGCGCTATGTTGTGTTTTGACTTAAGTGACTGAACTGTATCTACCCCTCATTGAAGAAATGTAGCTCAGCAGAAGCAGCACATGCTAGCAAGCTCTTAGAAAGGACCTGCATTGCTTTTCTTCTACCAAAATCTACCTTCCATATACACTGATCTAATCTGAAGGTTGATACTTTACATAAATTAAGCTGAGATACTACAAAAGTCCAAGCACTACCCTTTGCTCAAGCAATTTTACAGAAGAGAAAAGAAAGGGATGTCAGAACTGAGGAGATAAACGTTTCAGGTTCAGAATGATTCTGAAAGGCTTGTCTATAGCTCATATACAGTTCCTATATATTTTTGTTTCAGAAAGCTTATAAACTGAATAGTCTAAACTAAACTGAACAGACTACTTAACTAATTATATTGTTACTACTAAGTAATAGTATTATATTTACTAACTAACTACTGTAATGATAGTAATAGTTACTAACACTATGAAGGAACACTGCTAAGAGGGTGAGTACACTTAGCTCATTTTAATTCTGGTATCTACTGTTAGGTGTTTTGGCTAATTAAGCCTCTGAAAGGTTTTTCAGAAAAGGAACAATGTAATTGCCCTCAAAAGCCTGTGTGCATACACCACTTTGTAGGTGAGCGAAATTTATCCATTAGCATTACAGTCCTACTTCACATGAAGGAAAAGAAAAATCTGTAGATGTTTTGGTAACTATTGAAAGGCTGTATTTTTATTCTCTAAGTAATGGCTAAGTACACTGAAAGAAATGTAGGAGTTAAAAGCTGTTGCCCTGCACAGACAGCAATTCTGTACCACTCAAGAAATCCAGTCCGTGGGGCTTCTCTGCCATATGCTGCTGTCCCTGATGTGTATGGTGAATGTGATTATTTTGGAAATTAGTTTTAAAAGCTCTTGGGTCACAGTCTTGCAAATACTTATGTAAGATATGCTATCAAATGTCCTGTAGGATTTTGACTATTCACTCCACTAAGCACAAGTGGCTCTATTAAGAACAGGAACATAAAAACTTTAGCAGCACACATATGAAGAAAAAGCTATCCAAACAGTTCGAAATACTATAACATTTAAGAAATTTTCATTTGAAAAGCTTTATCACTTTTATTACTTCATTAAACTAATTAACATTGTCATAATTAAGCTCTCGTAAAGTGGTTTCTTTGACTGTCAAGAATTTCTACAAAATATATTTCCTACCTTAAAACCCCCCACAAATAATCTACTTAAACAATGTGAAGTAAAGCACTGCCAAAGCAAGACTAGACAATAGGTGCTTTGAGGAGCTGCACCAGTAACATTTTGTTCCCCTTAGGGAGGGACATTCTTGTCTAGGTTTCTTGGGGAACCTCATCCTATCTAAATGGCATTCTCTGGGAAACAGCTACTGGTGAGCAGTCAAGCCAAAGCTAAAATGGATACAAGGACACTGAAGATTACTTTGCACAGATTTTTAAATACAATGCATCTGCTTGTCAAAAAGTCTGTAACTTCCTTATGACACGATACTCTCCTTCCAGTGCATTCAGAACAGTGGGGTTTGGGAGTGCTCCAGCAGGCAGAACAGAAAATTGAAGCTGAGTGCATGTTTCCCATTTCTTGGTTGAGTGCTCTAATCTAACTAAATAGTTAATTTGTAGTGACAAAAAAATAGTAGCTCCTTATTAATCATGTTTTAAACTAGTCTCCAAAGGAAGAATCTATCTCAAATACTGTTTTTCTGTCTCTCTGCCACCACCACTAGTAATTTTGAACTATTATGTCCAGTTTCAACCAAATTTTACAGAGAAATGCAAGTTTTAAAAGAGAAAAAAATTAAAAATGTCTCAATTTTGTCAGCCATATATAGAATATCCTTCCTTGGGGGAAGAAAGCAGTAAGAACTCAATCTCCATTACATTGTGTGATGTTGCAGACAAGCAGCGTATGTAGCCTACGCAATGAACTAACATGCACAGCTTTTGATCAGTCATTGTACACAATTGTCATTTTACACAAGCTAATACAGAATGAGATTGGAAAACATGGAATACATTTTGTATATGGACCAATTCAGCAGGCATATAGCAGTGGTGGTAAGAGTATTCTTCCTGTACTAGGAAACACATGCTAGAGCTGTCAGATGACACAGGTTCAAGCTGAAGTTTCAAACAAGGACTGACAGACACTGGGTGCAAAGCAAACAGACACCACATCACTAAGCCCTGAGAAGATGGACAGAATTGGGGTACAAAGAAAAGCAAAGCTTTGAGCAACAAAGGAATTCAACAGTGAAAATTCAGATTCCTGTAGGAATCAGAAAGGTTCTTTACAGATCAAATTTAGACTTTGTTACTTAAATCTTTACTTAAAGGTCCTTTCGGAGACCTGAGCTCTTTTGTGGATCTGGTTCTCTGCTTCTCAAAAACAGGCTAAAATTCCAATTCTCTGAAATAGAATTCTCATTCTTTAAAGTATCATTTTTGCATTTCAAAAGGTTTTTTTCAAGATTGTACTCTGAAACAGAACAGTACTGAAAACAATGTTCAGTCTGATTGCAGAAACCCTCCTCAGACAGTAGCTCACTATCCAACTCCTAGCATGGAAAATTCTCACATCCAGTTAATGTATCACCTAGGTAGATAAGCTGTTGCGCGTTGATTCAGTTCTTGAGACTTCAATGAATATCAAGGAAAGAAAAAACTCAAGTAATCCCGAACTGTTTCAGGAACACAGAATAACATTTCTGATCTCTACCAATTACTACTACTAGCTTATATAATGAAGTGTGAAAGTTGTAGTTCACTCAGCCACAGTTTTGCTTCATTCAGCTACATCTATTACTAAGCGTCTCATTATCTTGCTCTATTAAAAAATTCTGGCCTCAACATTTCACTTTACATTCTGAAGCAGTAGCAAATTTGCAAATATACAAGTCAAACCTCTCTTAGCATTGGTACTACCTCTGCTTATTGAGCACATATATTAGAAAAGTTCTGTGTTATAAAACTACAGGAAAAGCACTGTTTTACAGTTAAGTATGCAACAACAGATGAATATTACTGAAAACACTGTGTAAAACTTTGGGACATACACAAACTGATTATTCAGATGTGATTACCTTTGTCCAAAATGGGGCAGAATATGTCTCTTCTCCATGTACAAATCTGCTAATACCATTTAATAAGAGTAAGATAAAAATTTCTTAATCCCTGCCTGTTCCATTTGCTTTAATACAGAGGGGGAAGGAGACACCTGTTTGCAGGAAAAGGCTATCTCCAGTCTTGGAGATGGGAATGACTTTGTGCTAGGGCTCCATCCTTTCCTTTACCTCAAAATATCCATGGGAATTGCTTCTGGAGGAAACACGGTATTTACTGCCTGTCTACTTAGCCACAGATGAGAGGGGAGTATATCCTATGGGAGCTGATCAGTTCTGACAGCTCTTTTGCTAGCCACCCAGAGATTTCTCTCCCAAGTTTCCTCACAAGATTGTAGCACCTGGTGTTCCCTGTCATTAGTGTGAAACTAGAAGAGTTCCCTAATTCAAAAGCATTTAATTTCATTTAAAGGATAGAGGTCTCCTATTTTTCCATTGTCTCTACATAATATATATGACATGACAGTGTTTTACAAACAGTGCAGGAATGTATCTCTGTTGTTTTCTAGAAAAATCCTTGACGTTAATCTTGAGAGAACTCAAGGAGAAAGGTGCTCCTCAGCGTAACTCAATCTCAGAACCATACCCATTCTTCTGTGAAAAGACAAACATATCCTACCATACTATATGCTGTTCTTGAAAATATAATGTGACAAAAAAAATAAATCTATTCAAATGTTTGTCTTGATTTTGTTTCAACCTGTTAGGATTTTTTTTTTCCTTTTTCTTTTGCATATCAAGGAAAATTTAACACAAAGCATAGGCACACAAAAAGATTCTTGAAAAATATGTAAAATTGTGTCCCTCAAAGTTACATCATTCAGCTATAATTTTAGTGCTCTACGATGACCCTCTATGATCACAATAATTTCTTAAGCATGAATGTTTTAAGAAACTGAAAAAAAAAGTGTTTATTAAAAAAAAATTAACTATCAGGAGTAGAGATAGTGATAATCAATATTGAGCACTTGTCAGGGAAAAGCAGCACGTTGCTGCCTTTACTCAGGCGGTGCTGCTCCAGCGATATCTAGTACATCACATCAGGGTTTTATGCTGATATATTCAGTAGCATACTAAGATATGATATGGCATGTTCTATAATTGGCTCATGTTTTCTGTCTGTACAAGTATGATATTAGAAAAGCCCAGAGATAAATGCATGCTTAATTTCTGCTAGAAAAAGTTAAACCAATCACATTCTCTACTCATAGATAACATTTACATTTTATAAAAGTAATTTAGAAGCAAGCAAGAAACAGTAATTTGATCCTCACTGATCCATATACATTCACATAATTTGGTTTGCCACAACACAGACACACATTTAAAAAAAAGGAACAAATTTCAGACAAATATATCCATCCTATGGCTAATATATTTTCTGAATAAAGTAGTAGAGTTTTACTTTGACTTGCATAAGCATTATTATGTTCTTCAACATTTAAGTGCTTAGAATAGATTTTTCAATAATCTCGATTTTAGCAAAAAATCACAAAATCAATCACAGCAATCACTGGTGAGGCAACAGAACCCCATGAAACCATTACATGATCACAAAGCATTTATTTTTCTTGAGTTGCTTAAAATGAAACCTTTAAAAAAATAGCAAATTCATTTTTCAAAGTTAATCTCAAAATAAGAACATTAAATATTAAATTTTAGTCAGTATTGATCAATGCATCATAAATGTAACATACATCACTACAAGAGTCTTTAAACTTAGGCCAAGTTACCTCGCAATGCAAGTTGTGAGAGGCAGGAGGCATCATTATCTGCATGTAAATCAGGACCTTAAGACAACTCCCAGACACTGTCCTGACTCCATTTGCACTCTGCCTTAAAACACTGCTACAATTGGAAAGTACTATCGAATCAGTACACAGCTTCCAGTCTTCTCAAGAGTTCTAATATTAGGTGCTGGCAATTTTGCAACATTACTTTCAAAATCTAGTGGAGTATCTTAGAATATTTTCTGTAGAGAAGAGAGGTGTGCAAGATGATTGATTCAGTTTCTTTCTTCAAACAGTTTGACATAGAATCATAGAATGGTCTGGATTGGAAAGGACCTTAAAGATCATCCAGTTCCAACCCCCCTGCCATGAGCAGGGACACCTTCTAATAGACCAGGCTGCTCAAAGCCTCATCCAGCCTGGCCTTGAGCACTTCCAGGGAGGGGACATCCATAACTTCTCTGGGCAACCTGTTCCAGTGACTCAACACCCACACAGGAAAGCATTTCTTCCTCATATCTAATCTAAACCTAACCTCTTTCAGCTTAAAGCTATTTCGCCTTGTTCTGTCATTAAGTGCCCTTAGGAAAAGTCCCTCACCAAATGTATAAGTCATATCACTGTGTATTCTTGTGTAACTACAATCCTTTGCGGAATTGCCCTCAAGAGGTGTTTTGCTGTTTTAATCTTATATATCTCCCTGGAGAAAACTGCAATTCTCCTATTTTTCAGTTAAAAAAACAGCACACTTGGTTTATCTATGAAATATCACTCAGTGTAGGAGAACTTTCAGGAAATTACTTGCTAATCCAAAAGTCCTATTTATTTTTAGGAAGAGACAGAGCCTCGGGTAAATAATGACAGAACAGTATGTCTGAGTTATCACAATGCCTTTATTTACTGGAAAATTGATTAGAACTTTTTCCAACACATACATGTTACAGTTTACTCAAGAAGAAGCATCTAGAATGAACTGCCACAAATCAACTTTATATCTCTTGAAACCAGAATGTTATTTACTAACCAGCTAAGTGCAGGAGAAGATTCTTAAGGGCACAAAGATTTATATACTTCACTTGTCCATTTTAAAGAAGGTGGCCATACTATCTCCTAGTTGAGGAAGAGCAAAAGGGGGACTAGAGAAATCTTAAATCACTCTGCACCCACTAGAAGGTTTCCAAGGAGGAGCAGCTATAAAAGCTCAGCTACTCCACTGGGTGAAGAAGCAGGAGAAAAGGCTGAAACCTGCAGCTACCAGTTTGTCAGGAAACAGCCAGTAAGCATGTGCAATGATGGAAAGAGACTTTAAAAAAATGCAAGCAGATTGAAACAGGTTTTTTTTTATTTATTTTTTTTAATCTATGTCTTTCATAAACACTTGCAACAACTGTGTTGTCTGTTCAGGTGTTACGAGTAAATGCTTGCATTACCAATTTTACTTATCTGGTTTAAATCAAGCGTTATTTAAGGGAATCAGAAACAGGAAGCACTTCTCACCCAGCTGTTGGGCAAATATGTAAGCCAAATGAGTGGCTCATCTGTATCCACAGGCCCACAGATTGAGGTCCCCCTTTGAACTGCCCCAGCCCCCACTGGCAGGCTCAGTAGAGACTAAAGGGTCCTTCCTTCGCTGGTGGGAGAGGTTCTCCAGACTGCAGTAAGCTTAGAGGCTCACCGGATGGTTGGAGCTGGAAGGCACCTTTCAACCAATCTTGAATATCTGGGGGTATACTGAATCGCCCTTGAGATATGCAAAATTCACCAGGACAAGATTTGGAGCAACCTGCTGTAGCTGACTCTACTTTGAGCAGTTATTAGGAGGCACACCTCAATCCTGAGAGGAGTACATTACAATGTATGCATTTTATATAATTCAAAAATTTGAAATTTACCCATTTACAGGGTCTTTTTTCTCCCCTACTTTCCACAAAAGTTACAAAGACTAATCTTAGCCTTGCAGGCTAGTCCATCCCACTTTCACTTAAGATCAGCAGAGGTGCACAGTGATTCATAGAGGGACTTGTTAAGGTGTTCTCAGTCACCTCCGCATAAATGGAGGAAGAGACTTCCCTAGACAGCCAGGAAAGCCTTGGGAGGCTCACCTCTCTAGACTAAAGTTAGCTCAGTGCAAATTCTCCCTGCCTCCTCCTTTACATTATGCTGAACACTGGCTTTTCGTAAACATTAGGAATTAGTAGTTTCTTTAACTCAAGGTTATAACATTAGCATTTTAACAGCCCTACAACCATAAAATACTACCCTGCAAAGAATACCTGAAGGAAGTGAACCCATTGTGAACCCACTCAGTATTTTCTACTAACTGCTAGGCTGATGATAGTGGTTAACATCAAAACTTTCATTGTTCCAAATGGGTTTTTCATATTTACTCACAATATCCTTCAAGCAAGAAAGTAAATAAGTATTCACAAAGAATGTGTGCAGTAGTGTAATGAAAAGGATCTTGAATAAAAAGCAGCTTTTAAATACTGTAAGTACAGCTATTCTGGCTTTTCACAATGAACTAGTACTATTGTAGCAATTTTTATTTTTTTTTATGATCTGGCTTTCATTTCATCCCATTATAGCACTAATCTATACCATTTTACAATTTGACTGTATTGTTTAATCCAAGCCCTGGATGTAAAACAGAACCCAAATTCAGTAAATGGCTATAAAATTTTTCTGATATAAAAATGTCAGTAATAGTAATTTCAGTTTCAGACCCCAATCCTCTTTTTACCCAATTGTGGGTAAAATCAGTTGGAGTGGGGGTTTTTTTGTTTCTTTTAAGCAAAAAAAAAGTTAGTCTCTTCTCTTTTTATCAAGTACCTCCCCAGGTCTTCACAACCTTTCAAAGACAATCAAGAGCTGTCAGGAGTCCAGAACTACTGCAAGGACTCAGTACCGTTGGATGCCGCCTGTCTGGTGCCATTAAACCATATGAGCCGAGTTCTCTTGAGTAATTCCCAACTCAATCCTCACCCACTGCTGGTAATTCATCTTCTTCCTCAACCCTTCCTCTAAGCATAGAGACCTGGGAGACACTGCTGGTGAAGACCAAGGCAAAGAAGGCACTGAGCACCTCAGACTTTATCTGGCTCTGCTGTCACTAAATCACCCACCCCATTCAGCAATGGGCCTACATTTTCCTTATTCAGCTTTTCACTACCCAGGAAGAAGCCCTTTTTGCTGCCTTTGCAAGTTTTAACTCCAGCTGAGCTCTGGTTTTCCCAACACCACCCAGATCCAGCCAAGCACTCTTTCTAAATTCTTCCTTTTCAGTCTACCTGTGCTTCCACCTCCTCTATACTGGTTTTTTTTTTTTGCATTGGAGCTCCATTATGAACTCCCTACATAGGCAAGTCACTCTCCTGAAAAGTCTGCTTGTTTTCCTAAGCACTGAGATGGACCATTCTTGTAGTTAGAAAATGTTCTTAAAGGGTTGCCAGCTTTCCCTTGCTTTTTAGAGCTGCCTCTCACAAGTTCCCCACCTACCAGTTTCTTGAATATTCCCTGCTCAAGGTCTGTACTCTGTTACTTCCCCCCCCCACCCCGATCTTGAACTCCACTATTTCACAGCCATTGTGGCCAGTTATATTAATCTGGCTGGCCCTTCCAGCACCTGCATCAAGAAATTTTCCCTGACATCCTCCATAAATCTCTGGGACCAGTTACATCCCATGTTGCCCTTCCAGCAGATATCAGGGAAATTATAATCCCTCATGAAAACCAGCTGTGATTAAGACACTTTGTCAGCTGTTTAAAGAAGGCTTTGCCCACTTCTTCACCCTGATCAGGCAGTCTGCAACAAAGTCCCAATACAATACCACCTTTTCTGGCATCACCCCTAATTCTGAGCCACAGGCTCCTAACTACATCCCAAAAAAACCCCATGTCAACCACATCCCAAAGAAGACCTCCCTACATTCCCTTCACACAAAGGGAAACCTCACTCCTCTATCTTTTGAGCCCATCTTTCCTGAAGTCCTTCTATTCATCCACTGCAAAGCTCCAGTGTTAATTCTATTCTAACAATTCTGAAATACTAAGTTTTCATTTTAGAGTACAAGCTGGAATAGGATTTCCCAAGGTTAGCTTTCTCAACTGACCATTATCTTAGAAAGAAAAATTGTCTATACTGGGGCTGAAGGAAAAAAAAAAAAAATAGCAGCAGCTACTGTCATTTCAATGCTGCAGACCTACGCACAAGGTTTACCCTAACTCCAACTTGCCCTCTCATGAACAAATTAAAGTAACAAATTCTCCATATTCTGGAGTGGGCCTTCAACTACCAGATGTTGGAATCACCTATTCAGGTTCCAAATAACCACTTCAGATATGCTCTAAAGCACAAACAAGAGCCATAGTTGAGGTTGGTTTTGTTTTTAATACATTAATTTGAAAGGGAATATTTCTTTAGTAATGATAAGCTTTCCGCATCTGGGGGAAAGCCCAAGCTAATATTGTTCTTGTCTAGAATCCCAAAGATGACAAGTTTTATGTTTGCTGTTTCCAATTTTTGAACTGAAAACTGTTATTTTTTTCCCCCCATTTTTGGCATGTAAAATAGTGCAACACTGTCTTGTCCATGCAATTTAACAACTAAAAGGTGTTATGAATGTAACCAACACCTTTGGTAATCAGGTCTCTGCTCACTGATAGGTTTGGCTGTGGAACATTCATAGACTTGTACATTAATCCTAAGAATCTGCCATTCCATGTACTTTCTGTCACACAGTATCTCCTTTCTCCTCAAGTAGCACTAAGGCTCACAAACATCCCTTTCCCTTTCTTCAGATTTTTAATGATAATATTTTCGTGTCATTCTCTGTGGAAGGGATGATAAATTTGAACAGGAAATGCCACCTGCATTTTCTAGCCTCAGTTTTTTTGGTTTCTTCGATTAGACAACAGTATTATTGAAAAAAAAATACCACCCCCCTCACCTCCCCAAATTCCCCAAGGATTTTGTGGCATTTACAAAAATACAAGTTTTTGCTCTCTCCTCGCTCCCCCCACCCCCCCCCGCCCAAGAGATTTTTCCTGACATTATGCTCTTATCAAAGCAAAATTCTAGAGTTATCTTGTAACAGGGAAAGCTCTACACATGACTTGGTACTATTTTCTTGTCTTCAATTTTTTAATTGTTTTAGTATTATAACAGAGCAGGATCATTTTTCCTGATGTTTTATTGATCAGTTCTCCTCATTTCCGACTCTTTCTCTACCAGCCTGATGGATGGATGCGCTACAGAATCCTAAATCAATGCTCTTTCCTACTTTCTTTTCAATTTAGCTGTTTAAAAAAAAAAAAAAATTCCAGTCTATATAGTGAGTTTCAGGAGACATCTTAATTTCTTCTCAAAGTTTCTACATTCAGGTTTGCAGAGAAAGAAAGGCTTTTCTTCTCGAGGATTATACAGACAGTGTATGCTTTGGACAATGAGAGAGAAATTCCTGTCTCTTAAGAAAACTGCCATTTTGCTCTGCCAAGCATTTAAAACTGCATTCCTTCTAGAGATTTTTCTCTTGCTTATAGAATAGCATTAAGGATTAAAACACAGTCCAAACTGCTTAAGAAAAAAGATAGCAGGCAACACATGCCTCAAACACATGCAGGTTTTACTGATGTCTGTTGCAGAGGTGAGTGGAACAGGAGGGCTACCTTTACACAAGCTGCATGGCAATCTAACTTGAAAAAGCAGAATATATATATGAGGAAATAAAGGAATTGGCAACCAAGAAAGACTTCTGTTACTACTAATAGATGAAGATGAAACAGCAGCTAAGTCTTCATAAAAATAGCATTTCTACAGATGAAATTTCAGTTTTGGAGCTAAATTGAAGAAGCTTGTGCATTTATTTTAGGCAGTATCTGCAGCATCCAAAGGCTCATGAATAGATCAGTATATTTTCTCTTATATATCAAAAAGAAGAAAAAAGTCAAAACATCACACAAGTTCCAGGAAGACTAAAAAAGCTATTCTAACAAAAATTGCCCCTAAAGATAATACTAACACATCCCAATTTTATAACTTATACACGCACATGCTTTTGAGCCAGATGTCATGCAGAATGCACCTCAATATGAATGTTTGCCCAAACATGACAAGTAAATTCTTCTTGGAAAAAGGGGAAGGAAAACAGTGTCTTGATCTCATGAAGTTTATTGTCCTAAACACTGGAAACAGTATGTGAGGAGAAGGGATAAAAAGTGCAGAATGAAGGGCTGGCAGCCAGGGAATACATAGGCTATAAAGATTAGAAAAAGAAGGCAGACAAATGTAGGCTGAAAACAGATTGAAGGAGAGAACTGAGATAAGGCACCTGGACTCAGAAGTTAGTATTAAAACCAGCATAACAAGTAAGCAAATAAATCTCTGGACGGCTAAAATTTTACTGGAATCCAATTTTACTGAAAGCAGAGGAATGGTAAAAATTCAGAAATAGCTGCAAACCCACTAAAACCACAGATGAGTCTCATTCCACACCATTCTGGTATGCATGGGGGATGAAGGCAACAGGTTACTAGCGACACCATTTCAAATACTAGAAGCTGACAACTGTGTGACAACTGCGTGGGTATCCATATGGTGTTATATGTTGAATTTTGTATTTGAGAAGTCTAAAAAATTACATGCAAAAAAGTTTATCACAGTGTATACAAGCTAGGCAGTATTTTGAGGGGAAAAGGTAGCATTCTTTTATTAGAATGACTGGTGCACACATAAGAAACTGAAGCCCTTCTACAGGTCTAAAATAGAAACAGCAATCTCCAAAGTGAAATTAAAACTAAGAACAAGTATATTCTGTGTTTAAAAAGACTCAATAAATCTGCAGAAAACCTCAAATATTTCCTAAGGTAGTCTCCATCTCATTCAGCTTCAGCCAGCTAAGAGTTATATATCCAATGTGTGCTGTCAAAGTTTTCCCCATAGCTAGTAAAAGCAGGGGAGGGAGAGAAGATTCAGCCAGACGGTTACCAATTTTAACCATTTCCAGATGGTATGAATTACTTTTTGAACGCTGGACTTTCTCAATTTATATAAACTAGGAAGATGGGTTAGGTAAGACCTCTGCACCAAAACAGTGGGTGAGATTAATTCCACCCGAGTTACTTGACTTTGCAACTCTTCTGTCTGTATGTTTTATTTTTTCACACATGCACAAACTTATGTGCATGCATGTGTTCTTAAGGTGCACTTCAGAAATGGTGATCAACATTAGTAACTTCAGAGATAACACCTTCTCTGCATCCATATTCTTTGAGTTCCATTAATATCACCACAGTCCATTGGATTGTGTTTGTAATACAGACATTAGAAGCACAAATAAAGTATTCCCAACTGTGCTATTGAAGTAAGAACATCTCCATTGCCAACCTAACTGTGCAGCATCAATTCTCACATCCCACAAAGCAATCTGGCATAGCTAGCAGCAAGACCAGGATTTCTGAAGCTCATCTTTCTTCTTTAACCTACACATTAGAGAATAAACTATATGTTTTCTGGTGAGTATATTCATGAAGCTATAAATATTTCTGCTACAAGCTTTGCATTTCCTTTTCCTGGTTTGGTTTAAAGTACTACCCGAGACCAATAAAGCTTTGAAAAACATCCAAAGAAGGCCCCATTAGAAGCAGCTCCTTTCCCCACGTTAAGATTCCAAGAGAACGTTTCAGGTAAGATCCTTGAGTAAGAGCACAAATATTTACATGAGGGGTTGTCAGTAAGAAAAATATGGATTTAGAATGTGCATTATATTTTGATCTTCTAAAGCTTTTTTTAAAACTCAGTTCCAAGGCACTATAAACATTCATTTAAGTGGAAAAGAAAAAAAAAGTAACAATTGGAACAGCTTTAGGATTCTTTGTGGGGTAAAGGCTTCAAATCTTTTACTTAGTAAGATTTCTCATTAATATTTAACAACAGTACTGTTAGTTCAGATTTGATTAGGGGGATATCAAACATTTAATACTACTGCAAAAATCCAAAAGCTAAAACCGTACAAGTAAGTTTGGACCTTCATTGCAGTACTTGGTCTAAACTAGATGCAGATATGAAAAACAGAGCTTCTTCAGAGGAAGGCTGCCTTCTGTCCCTTGTAAACCGATATAGTAGCAAGCCTTCTGCTGGTACAGAGCATAAACAATAGCTGTAACAGCAGTTTGTTGACTAGCATTTTTGTTTGAATGCACTAAATCTGATTTGATTTCATTAGAACATGATTCTGGATATGATTTTTTTTTTTTTTTAAATCAACATTACAATATAAGAATATATAGCCAAAGCTCTGGGTGTGACAAGTAATACAAAAGAACACTAAAAAGTGAATCAGTAATTACTCTAAATCCAGTTAAAATCCTCACTGGAAAAAAATTAATCAGTCTCCTCACACAGGTTTCATGCAAGTAGTATAGTGTAAATAGTCAACTATCACCACCTCTTCAAAAAAGAAAATGTGGCCTTGAAGAATGTTAATTGTTAACCTACCCCAAACAAATTCATGGACAAAAGATCCCTGGATCTAATTATTCCTTTACTTTTGCCTTTCCACAGATTTTTCTTTGCAAGAGTAAGCTATGCCCTCACAACTTGATTCCTAGCCAGACATTTTCAGAAAAGGCATGTCCTCCCATTGAAAAATTGAGTCTTACTGTTTACTGGAGAAGTAAAGCTACTAAAATTAAGTAGACTCTTCATTTTCACTTTTTTTTTTTCTTTTTAATAGCTCAGAAGTGGTAAAAGATTGCCTTCCTTCATACAAACGTATTTAGTGAAAAAGCACTTCTAGCAATGAGGATAATTTTTCAGAAAGGTCCTGAAACATGATCTTCAGATCAAAAGATGAGTGAAAACTGAAAAAAATATAATCATGAGACTTCAGTTGTGAAGTTTTTAAATTCAGATTTTGGTTAAAGACTTGTACACTCCTGCTGAATACTTTGATAAAAGAACAGAATGCCACTTGCATTTCATATTGAGGCAGAAATGTTCAGTTCTTGTATTCATAAAAAGGACCAGCAAAACAGTGTCTTAAGTAGTATAAAGAAAAATCCGCTGAGAGCCAATGGATGGAATGAGCTAGTATCAGTTTCTAAAACTGACCAGAAGAGACCACTTGCTGTAACTCATTAACTAAACAAATGTGTGTATGTGTATACACTTGTGCATGGCTCTGTACATGTACATATGTGAAACAAAGGATGATGGTCAAGCAACAGAATCTAATCCTCAGTAATATAAATTAAAAGCAATCCATTTAATTAAGAACCATGCTGAATAGAAAGTGAGAAGATACAGACAGGCCCTTGATTTGCTCCTCTGATACTGACAGCATCCGAGAAATCTGGTTAAACCTGCTAGAGTCCATGGGAGAGATTTTATTTGGCCTCTTTAAGCCATCCTAAAGGTCACTTGTAAAGCTCCTACTGATTTGCTTTTGCTCCCCAAATAGTTTTGATTCTATAGCACTACAGCAACACTTACAGCAGTGGAAGTATGAAAGACTTATAAAATTAAGAGTAGGTTCAGAACTCAGGCTGCAATTCCAGCAGATACTATCTTGTGTACATTTCTTAACAACATTCTTCACTAGCTGATGCTCTGAGGGGGGGGGAAAAAGAAGGTACACACCCCCCAAATGAATTTTTCACATAGGCAATCACAGGAAATTTGATCCTGTAAAAGCAGCAGCTAGTCAGCTTTACTCTGCAGATGGCATTGCCTGTAACATTTTTTTGTGCATAAACATGGCATTACTAAATCTCTGTTGGAAATGTTAATTGATTTCAAGAAGACAGATTGCCTCCTGGTCAAGATGTGTACTGTCAAAAGAAGAGGAAGGTGTAACCAGCCAAGCAAGTTTTTTTGGTCCTATGGATTTTCATCTTTACACACTTCAGTGCATGAGTACACTTATAAACATCACCTACCTCTGTTATACCTGAAAACTTCACAATTTAACAAGTCTCTCTGGAGCCAAAAGTAAAATTGATAATGATGGTAACTTTGTTCAGCCAAGGTTAAGTCTAAGAAAACAGCTTTGCAATTCATTTTTCAGCACACTGGAATCTGTGGTAATCTTCTGTTATTAGAACTGTATGTAAACATATGCTTCATAACACACATTTGGGAAGGAGTTCTTCCCAATATTATAGAGATTGTTTGTGAACTGAAAGAGACAGCAGCACCCAAACTAAGCTTTCTCTCTCAAAGAACTTTATGGTCAACTGATACTTAATTGTTCAGTAAGGGCAGCACAATTCTATACTAAGAACTGAAAACAGAATAACAACAAATTTTTCAGAGAACATACGCATTTGTGCACCTTGTTTCTGCTGCAGAAGTACGTAACAGATCAGGGTAAGCATGAATAGGACACGGGGATGGAGGGAGGCATAGAGAGAGCACATACACGAGCACGCACAAGCACAATAAGAAACTGTGCAAGGTTTCAAGAATAATTTTTATTGATAACAGAAGATTGTTCCCAGAACAGTACTGCAATAGTGAAGTTGAGGAAAATACTAGCCAAGCCCAGAAGGCTGCATCAGGGCTGACTCACAAGCAGACCCTGCATGCCAACAACAGGAAGATGGCAACAAGGTTTCAGCTTGTAATACATATCAGCCTTTCTCCTGTTAGCCCATCAGGGAAACAGGTTACAGACAGAGGTTTCAAACACAAATTCCAAACAATGAAAAACAGGTAACAGACTCATGGGAGCTGAAGTAAGCAAGACTGAGGCTAAAGACCATCCCATAACAACAGGTAACAAAAGATGCAAGAACTAGTTTGTCATCACCACCAAAGAGGAACTCCAGAGATGTAGCACGGAATTGACAGCTACCTACCCTTGTCCTCCATCCTGCATGATGGAGACACTGCCCAAATCAGATGCTGCCCACATGGGCACACACACACCTTTATACTTCTAGGAGTGTGGGTATGAAAGAATTGGTGTCACTGAATAGAATAATTCCACTGCATATTCCTGCAAGTATTCACCTTCCCCTCCCATATGATTTACACTGCATTTTGTTATAGTAATCTTTCTATGCTGCAGAATTCACAAGGAGGAAGAAAGAAAAAGTTAAAATGGAAAAATGAAACCAGAATTCCATGAAGTAGGTCATCTTTCATGATGTGCACAGTTAAGGTATTATGTTGTAAGGTGTTAGGATTTAAAAGGGACTTGCATGAAGATTGGTCTAATTTAGCAATCTAAGCTAAAATAATTCAAGGATAATACAATAAAAATGCAAATACTTTATAAATCCAGAGGGTGTTTTGGTTTTCCCATTCAACTAGAAGAAACTGAAATAGATGCCCTTTAGAACTGGAGAAGTTAGCATGCAATTGGACTTTTCTTTATCAAAAACAAGCAGAAGTATCATCAAGCTTATTGTACAGGTCCAACTAAATATAGCAAAACAGAAGTATGCATTCTGGAGAGTTTCAGAATTGTAATATATGTATAAGGGACAGACATCATAAAGAATGCTTCCAGTTTTGTGCAAACCTGTAAACAATCATTTTCAGTTGAAGAAACACTGAGAACTCTGCAGTCTTAACAAAATGGCCTCTATTCTAGAGCTCAGTCTGGCCTCCCACTGTATCCAAAACTTTTTGATCACCATACTCTGATGCTAGACTTGTCTAGTCTGTAAGGCTTTTAGGCAAGATCAAAACTCACAAACTGTAAGTGCAATTATTAAGTTCTTTGCATTGAATTTTACACATTTGTACACATTTCAAACACCTGTAATGTTATAAATGGAAACTACTTCCCTTTTCTCCCCATTTATTGTTATCTATGCTTTGAATGAGAAGCAAATACTGCTTCACTGGAGAAGAAGTTACATATTCTAGGAATTTTTGTCCAAAAATAATATATAATTTTCTGTATTTTTTAGGAGGGCATTCCACCAATTAGGAGTTACACAGAACTGAGTAATCATGGAAAACTAAATTACTTTAACCAGGACACTCAGAAGGACAATTTAATATTTAAAAACACACCATAATCTTTACTGATGAAAAAAAATAGGTGTGCCAAGAAGAGTCTATAGCTTTCAGTAAAAGTGAAATGCTGGGAAAGTTTTCACTGTTACTGTCAATATTTTACCTACACTGTCAAATGTTCCTTTTCCAGGACTCTTGGCTTTAAAAAGGCTTTAAATTCACAAAAACAACTAAGAAAAGTTAATGCAATTGGTATATTCAAGACAATTGAGTATAGTAACATTTTGGATCAACTTGGCTTCTACAAATAATTTTGAAAGCCAGATAGATTATCTAGATCCATTTTTACCATGGTACATTTAACAATCCACATCAATGACTTCAAAAACTGAAGTGTGCTCTATTTTAGAGTCCTTTCATTTAAACACACAGAGCATTCAGAGATCAGTGATTAACATAGTGCTCTTAGAGTTGCTCACATGTCCTATAAAAGTTTAAGAAGTCCACAAGAATCCCTCACAGGAAAACAAACTAAAATTTAGAAACAATTTTCTTCGCATCAATTATGCTACACAGTAATTTTCAATTTGATGACAAGACTAGACTGTAATCCAATATTCAAGCAAGTTCATGCTACTACAGATGTAGTCCTACAATTAACCATATGTTTTTCCTTCTCTCATATATTAATTTGCATTAACCATAAATTCCCAAACCTGCATCACTACTTTCCTAATGATCCAAGACCCTACATTTGGTATCAAATTCTCATCAATTCCAATTTCTTCTACTGCTGCTTCTAAGAAATACTGCAGTCAGGTTCTTAAATTTTCAGCAGAACATTTTCAACTTTTTGCAAGAAAGAATAATTTGTATGGGTAGTCTTTCTTTGTGTGCTCATCACATCTACATTTAAAAATAAGATTTTACTTACATGTGCACTAGAATGAGATACAGCACTACAAGCTGTTTGCAATTAAGAGGCATTAGGGACAGCCCCAGAACACTGCTGCAGATCTGAGTATGATTCCTGTATTGACACAACTGTAATGATAATCCATTTGCAGATGGGAGTATGCAGCAACTACTAAGGAGCATGTTTATTTATTGGCAATATTCCAAGGAAAAGTGTTATTAGCTGCATAAGCAGTAACCCTTCACTTAGCCAAACCAGTACCCATAGCAGGGATTCAGGCATCATATTATGTAAAAGACTATCAGAAAGACACATAGTGTCTTTAAGAAACAAAAGGAAAAATGCAACAGATGTCTGGTTAATCTAGAGCCACTAGAGTGACAAACTGGAATAAACTGTGAGACTAAAAGAAATACTGATCTGAGATACTGTGACTGTAACAAATTACTTATCTTTGACTTAATTTAAATTGAAAACCATCAGTAATATATTTCACATATCCTTCCCAAGGAAAGATGAACCAGTCTTGTTATTTTTAACTTGGGTTTCTATGTCTCCTTCAGTTACTCACATGACTGGAGTATAAGGGTGATCACTTATTTCTCTCCCTCCTGCTTCTTATTTTGAAGATCTGCCGCAGCACCAGGTCTCTCCACATCCCAGCTTTGTGCTGCATGTAATTCTGTTACTTGATGTTACCATGGCCAAGCCAACTTAAGCCATCACAATCTGTGGCACTTAAAGTAACACCCTCGCACTGTACTGCTTCAAATTTAACATACCTGAAAAAAATATTAGCATCCCCTTTCCCATCAAGTTAAGTTTCTGCCCTCTAAAACCTTGCTTTCATCTTTCCCCTGCACCTTCAGTTTCCAAATTAGCTTTGGGGAGAGAGGAATGTCAATTGTGAATACTGAACACTGCCCACATCTGTGCAGGGGTCCTAACATGACAAGTACAAAGAAGGAAGTAAAGGAACAAGGGACCTTTCATAGAACAGTCTAGACTGTCACAAATGACTCAAAGGGAAATAACACAACTGCATACATAGGAGCAGCACCACTCCATTGATATGGCTACAGACAGACTGACTAATGTGAATCATGGAATTCATTAGATTTAATGCATTTCTTTTCATGCCTGATGTGTAGAACCTGGCCAGGTCCTCTGAAAGAAATCACTGCATGAGACTGAAAAAGATAGCAAGATTTCATATGTAGATTAAAAAAATAATTCCTTGAAATGTAGTCTACCTTAGCAATCCATAGCAGAACTAACAGACAGGCAACAACGTATTGCAACAAAAACAACCAAAAGAAGATGTGGGACTACCTTACTTTATCCTCTCATCCTACATAGCCTTAAAAGTGTGAAAAACAAATGTTTACTTCAGTTAGCCCCAGGATTCAGACTTCTAGGAAACTGGGACAACACCAAACAAAGGTCTAATTTTTTTTCACTGCAGCAGGCAAACTATTTTAGAGTTAGATAGCTTCCTCAAAAATCTTGTCACAGAGCCAAAATACATTTGATTAGTATTGAAAGTTAGTAATGCTGCTTTTAATTACAGACAAAAATCAAACTAAAGGATCAGCAAAAAATTTGAGGATGTAACCAAACAAGGCAGCAACAAGACAGCAATAGTAAAAATGAGACAGTAGGTGACATCTGATTTGGCACTGTACTTTTTACCTGGTTTTAGGTGAAGGATAGTTATATGTAAATTTATGGTATATAAAAAAATGTGTAAGGATAGAACACTTTACACAGTACACAGAAATATCAATTAATACTTTAAACAGTATGCACAAGCAAGAAGACAACTTAAAGGACAGAAGGCTTTAGGCATAGGATAAAGTAATAAAAAATACATTGCAGTCATAATCTGTGGTAGAATATTCTGGTCATAATGACTTTCCAGTAGCACTGTACCAATTAGAGACTGTGAATACCATGGGGAGTACCACAACATGCCTGTTCTGTTCTTAATCCCGTGTTTATCTTTAACAAAGTCACTTTTAAGAAACTGAGCTAGATGATACTGAGTGTTCAAATGCTCTAACATAATTCAAATTTTGCTGGAAGGTTCTAATTTTGAAAGTAAATCATATATCATAGAATCATTTTGGTTGGAAAAGACCTTTAAGATCATCAAGTCCAACTGAAAACCTAACACTGCCAAGTCCACCACTAAACCAGGTCCTCATCTATATGTCTTTTAAATACCTCCAGGGATGGTGACTCCACCACTTCTCTGGGCAGCCTGTTCCAATGCTTGACAACCCTTTAGGTAATTTTTTTTTTTCCCTAATATCCAATCTAAATCTCCCCTGGTGCAATTTAAGGCTGTTTCCTTTTGTCCTATCACTTGTTACTTGGGAGAAGAAACCAACTCCCCACCTCGCTACAGCCTCCTTTCAGGTAGTTGTAGAGAGCAATAAGGTCTCCCCTCAGCCTCCTTTTCTCCAGACTAAACAACTCCAGTTCCCCTAGGGGTTTTTAAAGTTCCCCACAGGAAATTTAAAGTCTCTCTGATGTTATAAAAATGGAGTTCGGAATCTGCCTCGTAGATGTTAGAATTTCTTCTCCAACTCATACACCTGCAATGAAGATCTCCCATTCCCTTTGTGAAAGCAGCATAACCATGTCCCAGGTGCCTGTACACAAAATGCAAGCACCATGGAAAACAAACAGGAGGGACTAGGACTCAGGGCACTGTTACAGAAATATGCATTATCTGAATTACCTGACATTGTGGATGGTGAAATCTCTCACTAGGATTACAGAAAATGTGGTAGGATTGAGCCTGCATGATCAGAGCACTGCCCTAAACTGACATAGGATATTTTGAGGAGGATGAGCTAAGAAGGCAAGGAGATTCTTGCAAAGGAAAGGGAGGCTTGAATTCATGGCCATTTGGACATTTGCTTTGAAATAGGCCAGAAACAAGTAAAAAGTTTTTGCATGAGTGTTAGAAGACAGAACAACACAGGTGACATTAGGGTGAACATCTGCTTCAAAGCACTTGATCAAGAGTGCAAAACAGATAAAGCTTTCTTAAGGGAAGCCTTACAACAAAAATCCAGTTTTCAGAGGACTTACAGCGCTCCAGCATCTGCTAAAAGGGTAATACAGCATGATGGAGACAGTCAGCAGATTCTTTGGGAGATGCAGAAGGCAATTTGTTGACACAACTGACCAATGAACCAACAGGAACGTGAAGGTTGATGATAACCTTAGATGCAGTGACAATGTGTAGTCACTCTGACCAGAAGAGCACTGTACACCAAGTTGTTAGTGATCCACACAGTACACCCGAGGAAGCCCAGGACTATGCTGTGCTGCACAAGTTCCTTGGTCAGAGGACAAACTCAGAGCCACCTTGTTGTAACCAAGGTGCCTGCAGGCAGCTCCCACTCAGCATCTGCCATTACATCACCTGCATGGCCTTGCCTTGAATCTGAAGGCACAGCAAGAATTTCTCACATAAACATCAATTTTTTCTTATAGTATACATGATTAATAGTTTTATTGTAATAACTTAAATAATTAAAGTGGGGTAACCCCTTCTTACAGACACGGTCTGCACAGTGTACTGCACCCCAATCAGAGGCCCATTTGATGCTGCACAACTAAAGGTTCCCAGCACCTAAAGGGATGTAAGATTACCTGTACCATTTTTACTTTATTAAAGCTAACATTATAAAGAAAGACTCTGTAAATTCTCATTTTAAGTGCTATGAGTGCCTTTCTTACTGGGATTACAACAAACCAGCATCTCCTGATGCAAAACACCATGATATAATAGAATTTAAGATCCTAAAAGAACTAAGCAAGATGGACAGTAGAATTACAACCCTGGACCTTCACAAGAAAACATTTCAGCTTGTTTAAAGATCTGCTTAGAGACAGCCCAAAAAGGTAAAGGGGTCTAAGAGGACTGGTTGTCCATCAAGAATGGGATTCAATGGTTCCTGTCTTGTAACCACAGCAATGGCCCACTCCAGCACACAGTAAACTGAAAAGTTTCTCAGGTTGGTCAGCATTGGTAAATGGGGAATTCCTGACTCAGCTCAAACACGAACAAGTAGTGCAAAGAGCGCAGAACTTGAGATGCACTACCTGGATGAAGAGAAAAACATTGGTTTCAAAGGGAAAACTAAGGAAACTGATCCTGCTTGTCAGCAGGGGATCTAGTGATGAAAGACATGGAAAAACCTGAGGTATTAAAATGAAATCTAATTATTCTGTTACATACATATATCCATTATATTTTCTACTGAGTAATCTATACCTTTCCTTAAGAAGCCAGTAAATATTTCTTTCAGAATATCTGACACACACAAAACTTATCTGAAGACAGGGTAAGAGTAATTCTTAAGGCTCAAACAGGGTAAAATTAAATACTAGGCTAAGACAACATTGTCTGGAAGTATTAAACCTATTAAAAAGTTTATTCTTCATTATTCTTCAGTGCAATGAAGTGGCCAAATGATTCTGCAAACTAAGGTTTCTTTTCATTTGCTTTATTAAGGAAATTCAGTGGTGTATATCTTCAAGAAAAAGGTCTAAAATTGTCTCATAAAATAAAGAACAATCAAAACCAGACGTTGTTCTAAAATAAAAGACCAGAAGAAACACCTTATTAGGCAGGAGATGTTGTACATAGAAATTTAATACCAGTTGTTCTTATAAGTCATTAAACTGCATCACCTCAGGCTCCAAGGACTCTGATACACAGCACATATCAAGAGAAAGGATAAGTCCATGAGATTTCATAAATTTCTACTGTGCTTTTTCAGAATTTGCATCACAACACACCTTCCTGAACACCTAGTTAAGCTAAGAAAACCCCATAAATTTATATATACATATAAATGTATACAGGCATCTTTCCTTTTGCATATTTTCAGAGTTTTTTCCTGCAAATTTCTGCCAGTTCCCCTCACCAGCAGGTCTAAAAGTAGAAAACCATCAGCTACCACACTTTGTTATTTATATAATGATCAGCTTTAAGTGTCTAGGTGTTTCATGCTTGTTTCTTAAGACACAATCTATTCCTTATTTACTGGATAATAATTAAATCCTGCTCTGAAGAAAAAAAAAAACCACCTTATTTTTGGACTTGCATCTGGGTCCTTTTTGTACATTCAACTGAAAATTGGTAAGACCTTGGCCAGATAAAGCAAACCACTATGCATGTTCTGTGGATGGGAACTAAGTAGAAATTAGAATCACTGCTTTCAGACTAGACACACAGCATTAGTAGAACAGCTATGGTTTGACTGCCTGCTAGTATGAATCCTTCTTCCCCTCCAGCTTGGTCCTGTGGTGAGCTCTGCCTCATTCTAATGAATGATCTCCTGTTCCAGTGTCATCATCTTGTCTACCTAGACACAGACTCCACTTATCTCAGTCATCCAAGGATGCATTCATCTCATTTGTACAAACTCCGACTTGCAGCTACAATTGTCAACAGTCCCACCATACACACAGTTTATTACCTTACAGTACAGCAATACATTCCCTTCTCACATTGAGTTTCAGCTCAGTTTTCTTCCTCTAGGCTTTTTTATTCAGTGTGCTTGTCTTCGGACACCTATGGCTTTCCCATAGCACCTTCCTAGCATTTTATTGACTTTGGGTCATAATATTGTCCTATTAGCTTTGTAACTCATGTCAGTGTCCTGCAAATACCTCTTCCTAAGTCCCTATTAACAAAGGATAACTCTGCATGAAGCTGCAAGCCCACACTGTAAAGTAAAGGGGATAGTGGTTTTATTTAAAGGGCAAATATTTGACTCTTAAACATAAGCTAAGATTCTTTTCCTCAGCTATGATCTCTGCAACTGCTGAACTGTTCAAACGGCTTTTCTTTTCAGAAAACATAGCTGAGATCCAGTAAATAAGCCAAGACAGCCTCTTTTAATAGTTTGTGAAAATAAAATGTATTTCCAGTATTTCCAAACACAGTGTACTCTAGTATATTTCCTTATGAAAAGTCCTCTCACAGAATGTCAGGGATTGGAAGGGACCTCGAAAGATCATTCAGTCCAGTCCCCCTGCTGGAGCAGGAACACCTAGATGAGTTCACACAGGAAGGCATCCAGGCGGGTCTTGAATGTCTCCAGAGAAGGAGACTCCACAACCTCCCTGGGCAGCCTGTTCCAGTGCTCTGTTACCCTCACAGCAAAGAAGTTTCTTCTCAAGTTTAAGCAGAACCTCCTGTGTTCCAGCTTACACCCATTGCCCCTTTTTCTCTCATTGAAAGAAAAAAAAGGAAAAAGCTTTTCAGAGCATCAGATCTGCTTTATCTCAACATTATTTGTATTAGAAAGAAAACATTAGAAGAAACACATATAAACAAGTAATCTTTATGCACAAACCACAATTAGCAATAAAGGATTTGTGATAAAAAAAGGGGGTATAATAATGTAAATACGGTCATTCTAGAGGAGCTACTTCTGCTTTCCTGATAATGTTCCCCTAGCAAAAAAAAAAACCATATAATAATGACAGGGTATTTGTTCCTTATGCCATTCTCTCTAATTTAAATCCATATACACATGCCAATCCAATGCACCGGGACAAAAATCTATAAATTTAGTGAAGCATTAGTGGATTATACGTTAGAAAATTGTTACAATTAGGGGCCAGATCCTCATTTTACACAAAATTTACCCTCTCACCAACATAATGGTGAGAGGGTAAATACAATACAATTGACTTAAAATAGCTGAGAACTCGATCCTGGAATGTTGCCACTATTTATAAAGATGAAAATAAACACTTCTACATAAAATTCCTTGACATCATTGCTAGCTTTGCACAAAAAGAAAAATGCAGCAAGAAGTACTTCCCGAGGGAACACAATGAAGGATGGCTTGGTATGTACCATATATACATTAAAAATACTGCAACATTCTCTAGTGTTTATGCTGTTTCTGGACTTCCTATGTGGTGCTGAACAGACTTACTATATAATGCACTCGAAGTTCAATTGTGCTACCTGCAGATAGATCACGTGGAAGAATTTCTTACTTCATCCATACTAAAAAAGTATGCCCATCAGTAGCTAAACAGTAAAAAAGCCCCATGCATCCTTGTATTTCCAGGTAATTCTGTTAAGACTTCATGAAAGTGAATTAAACCTTTGTTTTCCTATACAAGAAAAGCTGTATTAAAAACCAGCTCCTGATCAAGGAGGACAACTAAATATACCATCCTGCAATATGTTTTTTTCTTCCTTTGTTTATAAGTATTTTTTCTTAAAGCACAATCTTGGTTAGCATTGTTAGGTAGAAGTTCCCATTTTGAGCTAATTAGTGACTGGTCTTAGGCTTCACCTAAAACCTATCCCTTTAGTTTGTCAGAATCTTCTCCCCATTTCTCCCTCCCCTACCCTTCCCATTAGAAGGGTGTTTCTGTACAACTTCAGTTCTATTCCCTTCATCCTAGTCCATGATCAGTATCAGAGCCTTAAAATTTCTGTGTATAATTTGGACCTTTTCCGTCCGGATCTGGAGCAAACAGGCAGTATTTTTTCACATCTTCAAGCTTCAATTCATCCTGTCCCTCCAACTCTCTTCTTTTATATCCACTTTTCCTCCATATTTAAAAGGAATAAGCCAAATAAAAAATAAACCCATCCATCAAAAATGTAGAAACTACTAAATAATTCTTTTTATTATTATGCCTATGATTAAACCTGAACTAAACTCTTGTGGCAATTATCAGTTGTTTTCTAACAAACCTTGCATATCTAGGCAACGAGCAGGATGTGTCTGCTCTGAAACTGTGCAGTAACTTGCAAAAGAACTGCAGACAGGTCTCTCTCAAGCCAGACAAGGCTTCAGCTTGAGATAGGGTTTTCCAAGTTCTAATTTTTTTTCTTTTTTCCTTTTTAAACTTTAAGTCAGTATAATAGTGCAAGCTACTATATGCCCTGTGCAAAAGTCCTCCTGTGTACATGCTAAAAGCCACCGCAGGAATGCAGGTCCTCTGAGCAGTGTTAACTTTTTCTAGAAAAAGGTATGAATTGCATACAAAAACTGTTACATATTTTTGAATCACTATAAATGAATCATTCTATGATTCAGAAGTGTTTTGCTTCAGAGATGTAGAAGTTATTTTGTTATATGACTACACTGCAGCTCCAAAGACAGCAAAGCAGTCCATGTCAAAGATCCCTGTTGATGAGTAGCAAGTTAGAGATATTCAACTTACACAGTAGTTAAAATAGTACAGACAGGTTGCTAAATTTAATTTTTGTCTGAAACAGGGTATTTTCTTTCATTTTTTAAAATTCTTCCTCTTCTAAATTAAAATCAACAAGTATAAAAGTCAGTGCTTTCTTACTGCAGTTTTATTGCTTAACTGCTATAGAAATTCCACATGGATCCCACTCCTACCCAAGATAGGTAAGTGCTTATATAGCAGTTATATAGCAGCATTTAGCAATTAATTTGACATTCTAATCGAGACTGCTTGGACATAAACTGCATTCCAAAACAATCTCTCTTTTTAAAAAAACAAAACAAAACCAAAACTTTATTTGTTGAGATTAATGAAACATTAGTAATACCTCATATATTTCAGACAAATATTTAAACACTAAAAATTTGAGGTTTGGTACTAGAGGTAGCAATTTCCTCTGATAGTAATATAATTAAAAAACTGAATAACTGACTGCAAGGAAAAGGCCACCTTAGTTGCCATATCTAATACATAGTAACATCTCAGTTCTCATTAAAAGTCATTGTTTCACTTAAGTATGAACATTTATCTTTGACTTAAATCAGTTTACTTACCTTGTGTCTGCATTTAAGTACAACACCATAGGCTCCTGAAATAAAGAAGAAAAGACATAAACCATCTCAAAGCAGAAAAAAAAGCAGCAAGACAAAACAGCCTTCAGTCACCTCCTGGCTATAGAAATAATATTGTTCCTAGTATTATTAGCCAGAACTTGCACACACAGGTACTGTACTACATTTCTGTGCACTGAAACAATTTTATAAAAATCACTTGAAAGAAAATGGATTTTTAAAAGCTGAAATTGTTTTTTTAAATATACTTGCAGAGAAGTTTGATAATTTGCATCTCCCCACTACCACTACAGAGAAATCAATATAGTAAACTTTAAAACAAATACCCTCTCCCCAAAACTGTCTCATTTCCTTCTTTTCTTTCATCTTCAAACTTCTCCTTCCATTTGAGAATGGAATTAGAAGGAGGTGTAGAGAATAAAACTGATGTTTCTTAAGGACTTGCACATAAGCATTATATTGCAAATGAAAACTTACAAGAGAACTAAGTCAAATCTACTTAAAATTCTAATTCATTTTTTATTAAGATCCTACTTACCTTCACCTACAACCCCAAGGATCTCAAATTTATTCATCACATTACCAATGTTAGGAATCTTCATCAAGACAAATTCCTGTTACGGTGAGAGCCACAAAACATGGCACAATGGGGAGCGTCCAAAGATTTTCCAGAAAGTAATTGTGAAAAGGCCCTTGGAATAAAAAAAAGAGTCCACTTTGATCAACCAGACTTCTCACACCCTTTCTTAATTTCTACGCAGTCAGTAGCTTCCTGAGGAAAAAAGAGAAAATAATGTAATTAGTACTTTGTTTCATCTCAGTAAGAGAGAGCAGTGATATATATTCATCACAGCAATATTGTCTAACAATTGTCACAAACAAATAATTTATATCTACATTTTATGATCAAGAGAGCTTAGCAGCATGTATAATGGACAGAAACTAATATATCTCTCGGAACAGGTGGCCTTGTAATCCCATACTTAGGATCTATTACACTAATAACTAACTTAAATAAAGCTATTTTCTATAGGACAGAAGCAAAAGAAAATGTTGACAGGAACCACCCCAGTGAGCAAAAATACCCTTATGATTATTTATGTTCTCAGTTTGCTGTATGTTGACAGGTAGGTATAAAAAACAAACTGTGTTTAGTCAATTTATTCTTTGTCCACTGTAATAACAAAAACATTTAAGGTAGAAAGAGCACTAAACAACACAAAATAGTCTTCTACTACTATTTTCCGTGATTGTTCAAGAAAATAGAATGGAAGTTATTTGCTAGACTGACTAGGAATCAGATTTAGAAAATTATTTCTGTTATCAGCTTTAGTGGAAATGTAAAAAAAATAGAAAGAAAAATGTTGTCAAAGATTATTTTCTATGTTTCCCAGACAGTGATGTAATCTGTCAAATCAAGCAACTATACAAAGGGAAAAGAACCATTTTTTGTGTTTGTTCTAGGCTCACCATGTCTTTACAATAATCTTAGAAATCTGACAAACTAAACACATTAAAGTTTTATTTTGCTAATTCAGACTGCATTTTTTTCCCCTAACATTAAAGGCATACATTCCACATTGGAAAATTAGAAAAAAGCTAAAACAGCAACACCATTAATTGGAAACATGTCACTTCCACAGTTCAGTGCGCCACGAACAGTGCTACTCATGGGGATCAAGACGGCAGGACAGAATCAAATTCATTTAAGTTACATGTAATGGGTGAGTGTGACCTAATGATATTGGGTTCAGCTTCCCACAAATGTGAATTCTCGTTGCTATTTCAGTGTAAGCAAGGGGTGCTGGCCAAAAGCCCTGTGCTCACTGTCACACATGAAAAAAGGACGACTCAAGGGTGGAGGGAAATCACAATGACACTAGCCTCAGCAAGGCACAGGGAGATAATTTGGGGGGTTTTGTTATTTTAGAAGCAACTTTTGAGTTAGCCAACCACAGTATTTTGGAAATAAACTTTGAAAATTAAAGCAGTGACTTCCAAATTAAAGGGACAGTTAAGGTTATTTTGTTTGGTTTTGTTTTTTAAAAATGTATTATTTCAGTGGTTTAATTTACTGTTTTAATTAATAATTTTTTTTATTCACTTGTGAATTACATAAAATACCCTTTCCTTTACTTTCCATATACTTTCCTCCTATCTCATTTGGCATCTCTGCCTCACAAAAGCCTTTGTGCTGTGTGTCCAGGCTTTCCGGCTACAGTAATGAACGAAGAACCAGGCTGCTGGAAAAGCAGGAGCATCTGCTCAGTTCACCCATCAGCACGAGAACAGAGCCCGCACTCAGCTGCTTCAGCTTTGTGCTACAGCAGGCTGGTGCCAGGCACCCGGGTGCAGCTGGCTGTCCCCACACTGCAGCTGAGTGACAGAAATACCACTACAGAGACCTCGAAAGAGCCATTAATGCCATAACGTAAACATGACAAAAGAAAACAGGTCAGTCATGTTCAGAACAGCAAAAAAAAAACCAAACAAAACTTGCCACAAAAAAGGAACAGTCAGAAAACATATATTCAATAACATTACCAAATCCATTACTTCAGTTCCCAACATTCACAACTCTGTCTAGAAATTAGTTTGTAATAACATTTATTACTTATCTGCTAATGTTATTACCATACAATATCTTTTGCCTTACAGTGTACACGATACTTTTTGGATCTATGACAAAACAATGAAGACACTTATGAGATAACATATCAAAAACTCAGCAAGAAATTTTGATGAAGTTTCCCCTTCTCCTCATTCATAATTTCTAAATTTCTCATAGACTACTTAAAGGTTTACAGGCCTGCAGCTTGTGGTTCACTATTTTTTTTTTTTTTTCTTTTTTAATCATATTTTTAAATTGGGAAATAAAGGTTAGATTTGCAAGCTGCTGACCTTCCTTTCTGAAATTCAGTACTATACATCTTCCTCTCCCCACTGATCACAGAGTTTTCCCCTTTCACTTCATTAAAAGTAAGAGCCACAGAAGGCTGACCCACTTGTTACACAGGCGCTTCTGGACACACAGCACTTTGAGCAGGATCCACACACAATTCCTCAGAGGTAAAAGCCTGACAACACATTTATCGATGTTCATTCACCATCAGTGACACACTTCGACTGGCCCAAAGAAACACAGAAACCAGCTCCCCAAGTTCTCCCCAAAGTGCATCACAACTGACAACAGGGGTAATACGGACACACATACGGGGGGGTTCCAAAAGAAAACTGCACTTGAGTGACCCACGTCTTCTGCGCTAGCTCCAGAGTCACCTTTGTGCCCAACTCTGCTGAGAGTGCTTCATGAGAACCTCATCTTGAAATGAAAGGGAGAGGTAACGGAAGGACAATACATGGCACGCAGCAGTAGCATGGATTCACAAACAAACACTTTTTGCCCCAGCTCTTTTGCCACATCTCCTCAAGCAGGACAATAATTCAAACTAGCTCTCTCCTGTAGCATTAGCGAACTCAGACTAGCTAGACCCATCTAATCCCTAGACAAGATGCACGTATTTGCTTGAGATCTTTGCCTTCAAAAGGCTCCGAAAGATTGAAAAGAAACTGCTAAAAATACTTTCTCAGTGGCAGCACCCACTGAACTTTCTGGGATTTCTCTGCTTTTCAAAAGGCACTGGCCTTGTTGAGACTGTTTTCAAAATCACTGATTCTTGCAGGGAATTGGATAAGATGAACTCAAACGCCATGAATGATACCAAGTCTTGTGAATGGCAGAGTGAACAACTGTAATAATAAAAAGAATGAAAAAATAAAATCTAGATGTTTTAACCAAAAAAGTAATTTCAATGAAGTTACCATAGAAAGAATTACATTGTTCTGTAACTTGGTGAAGACAGGCTGGATTCTTTCAAGCTGAACACTGGAAATAGCAAGAAAAAACCTTATTAATAGAAACCACAATTTTGTTCTTTGCACTGAGCACCAATATAGGTCTGCTTTAATAAGTTGCCTGCTGACTAGAATGATAACTCTTGCAGAAGCAGAAAGAAGACCATTCTTTACCTCTCAAAGGTTCCCAGTAAGGAAATAGCACTCATTCTCCTAACAACCCTTTCTGAGGCAGCTGGATTCACAGCACATCAACAACATATGAATTAAACTAACAGATCTCTGAGACGGTCTCAATGTTACCATGGCATTCTACAAAATGTAGAGTCAATTCAGAATATGAAACACCATGAAATGAACAAGAACAAATTAGTTTTACTTAATCCAGAACTATAACAGCATGAGATTTTAATTAAAAATTATTGTAGTAATTTCGCAATAGTGCATAAGGCTTACTAAGTAAAAACCAAAAACTATACAGACATTCTGAGAATGAACATACAGACCATTACAGCATTATGGTACCTGATCATTTGCATTTAAATTAAAACAACAGGGACAAAACCCTAGCTCTTCCCCAATTCCTTTTCCTTTCATGTCCATTAAGAATTCTAGAGCATCACCAAAGAGCATCCAGCTTAAACACTCACTCCAAGGCCTTAATCCTAAATAAAAGTGCTATTCATCATTTCAGTCATCAACAGCAGGGAGGGCGGGAATGCTTTTTACATAGCAAAGATGTTCAGTGAGAATTATAAAAAACTTGAGGTAGACATTTATCTTCACAAAATCTGGATAAATTAAACTGTTAAAGAAATAGTTAAATCTGTACATCAGTAAATAGTATATCAAATATACAGTTAACTTCATGTATCAAGACAGAGTGCAATCTGCACCCTGCTGAAGCCAGTTACAAACATCTAATCAACTTTGAAGTCATCCATTAGCTTTTAAACAAGTTTCTTGCCAGTAGTTACTACATTCATCTTGCTGTCCTAAAACACAAAGTAAAACTTAATCTTTTTATTTATTTGTTCATTATTTTTACTCACTGAGAAGACACAAGAATTTCTAGAGGCTGTACACATTTTTATCTGCCTACTAACAAATCAGCAGGTCGGTAAACAGATGTAAAGAACTTACACCATATAACTATCTGTCTTTGATGGTTATGCATTAATCCAAGCCCTGGCACATCTTCTGTCATACAAGGCACACACATGAAAAGAAGCATTAACCACCTCGATTAGTCATGATGTATCACTACTACAACACTTCTTCCTTCTCCTCCCCTTAATATGTGTAGTTCTATTTCTTGAGATTTTCCAGGAAAACCTTAGTTAAAGTTACAAGCACCTGATTCAGCGCTATAGCAGAATATACAAGTAGATAGGGTTAAGAAAATAGTTGGAGAATTTTTTTGGTATTTACTGATCCGCAAGAATGTGCTAGGAATATTATAAAGAATTACAAATTAGAAGAAGCAATTCAGTATTTGAACAGCGGAGAGGAGGAAATTAGTAGCAATAATCTGACTTGAAGAATGGATAGAAAAATACTGCTAGTGAAGTTTTGCTGGTCTTACTCCTGCATTTGGACAAGTCTACCACTTGCTGTTTTCCTATTTTATGGAGAGACAGTAGACCCTCTAATAGGACAAGGTTCTGGAGGAAGAGCCATCAAGATTTCATAATACGAAGAAACCCACAATATGGAAGTTGAGAAAAGAAAAAACTGAAGAAGAGAGAAAAAGTAACAAGTACTTGTAATTATGCAAGCCATTTCTCATAGTCTAAGTTTCAATAAAGATCTGATTTGTTTTATCTTGTTCTGTGAGTGCTCTTCCTTTCGTATGCAGCTCATCCTGGATATATGAACTAACTTCACTTCTCAAACACAGGATTTATGAGCTTGCCTAACAGCTGTGGCCAACTCAAAAGAGTGGGTGCTTAGCAGGATGCTTCTAAGACCATAGTGACAAATAAGCAGATTGATTATGAAAGCATTGAGCACAAAAGCAGCTCCCATGAGTCATAACAGAAGGACAGGAAAGACAATTTTGCTTCCATTTTAGTCTTCCTCTCTGCTAAGAACCTTAACAATTATGTCTATTGTGGGCGTGACAGCTCCTTACACAGTTTGTGCTGGTCCTTACGCATGCTGGGCGGTCTTCCCAGTACCTGTAGCAGCTCGTGAAGAAAAACAACCAGAAGTTCAGAGAATAAAACACTCAACAGCAACCTGTTAAATCCAAAGCTTTTGTACTTTCACCTGGCACAAGGAGCCTGACACTTCTGGATTCGCTTTTATCATTTGTAGCCGAATACCGAGATACCGTTAGGCAAAACGGGGCAAGGAAAAAAAAATAAATAATTTTTTTAAAATATTTTTTTAGATAAAAGGTGGTCTTATTTCATAATAGAATATCTTCCTGTAGAAAACGCTAATAATTCTTTATCTGACACAATATTTGTAGTGGTCTCCTTGGAAGTTGGTTCTTTCATTTTAATCTTTCTTTCTCTTTTCATCAGAACACCAGACTCCAGTAATATCCTACATTCATTTGTCATGTTGCTTACTATTCAAGTCCTGTATTATCTTTGACAATCTGCCATGGATTTTAAATCCGCAGGAAATAATAATAATATTACAGTCATAGCTTTTTCATCTTTAATAATTACCAAAAAAAGCTACTATTTTCAAAGAGTTACACATTAGGACTCACTTTGTGACTCAATTATCACGTTTGTGTTTGAAGATTCATGCTTAGAAGAAGGGAAATAAAAAAAACAAAACCCACAAAAAACAGGGCGTTGAGCATAAAAGTCTCTCTTTTATCACCAAAAAAAAAAAAAAAAGGACATTCAAAGTCTTAAGCAAAGGGAGTTCCTGTCCAATGAAAGTACAATACATGATCTTTAAGGGCACTGAGCAGCCAGTCAATTGAAGGCCTGCTCTAAAGCTGGAGCTCAGCAGGGTATTTGTGGAAAGAAAGGGCCTCTTGAGTTCTTCCATCATGCTCTCTGGTCCCTCTGTTCTCTGGCAGCCTACTGTCAAAGAGCGCACTGCTAGGTTCCTCTCCACAATGGCAGCAACCACTGACCGTGCACCCACAACGCTGAACAACCGTGCTGCCAGCAGACAAACAGACACAGAATACCTGGCCACTTAGAAAAAAAGTCCTCTGATGCACTCCTAACTAGATCAGCCACTGAATCTTTCATAGGTGCACACACAAAGCATACTGGTGAGTTAAAAAGACTGTCTCCTAACAAAAAAAGACCAAAAATCTTCTAATCTGACAAACTTTCTCCCTCTTACCAACCCAGTTTTATCTTCATTGTTCTAAAAATAACTCCCATTCACATTCTAAAAGTCAGATGTTCCTCTCTGCACTGGCTTTGGCTGGGATGGAGCTTTCTCATAAGAGAACAGAAAAGCAAAGGTGAATATAAAGTATTTATAAATAGCAAGTGAATGCTGAAAGTAAATTCTGTGGGCAGTCTAATGCAGATCAAAATAACCGCAATGACTACTCTTCCTTGTAATCTTCAAACATATCATTAAATACAGATTACTGGTTCACTATCTAAAGTAAAAAGAAAAAACCCCCGAGAAATCACTTTTTCCTTTAAAAGGATATACCAAAGATATGGAACGAACACAAATATGAGGGGTGAGCCCCCGCAAATTTAATACTAAATTAATAAGAAAACACATTACATGCAAATGAACAGAACTGTATTCTAACTACACTATAAAAATTATTTATAATTTCTTCTTGATGCTTTTTCCAGCCAAACAGTCAGAGGCACTTCATTCAGATAATACCAGTCTACACTTAACAAAGTTAACCTTGCAAATAACACCATCAAAAGTCTTCAATAAAGGGCAAAAAGAAGCCACTCAGTTACTAACTACTCTAACACCCAAAGACAAATCATTTCAATAATAAATTCACATGTGCAAGCACATGTGTGGGAAACAAATTTAAAGAACAACTCAAAGGCTTCTCCTTATTGGTTCTTCTTTCACAAAAGTCATTACAAGTGATTAAACCACATGGTGGGCAAACGGTGCACGGTGTGGGTTTTTGAGGGAAGTGTCAGAGATTTTTTTGTTTTGTTTGGGTTTGCCTTTTTTCCCCCTTTAATTAGAAAAAGACGCTTTATCAACCTCAAAGCAGCTTGCTTCACCCAAAGAAACTGAAACATATAAAACCATCTCTCCATAGAAAGTTTCATTTGAATTTGAAGATAGTGCTACTATTCCAATGTGAAAGTCTATTACAAGACATTTGCTCCAATCTTACATCTTTCAGAGATAGCAGTGAGTACAATTAATACTGAAAATATGTGAATGTGCTCATTTTAACATAGGTTTTTATTATGTCTGTTATCAGAGTAACTGAACATTACCTGTGTTTAAATAAAAGGTGAGTTTTGTCACACTTCCTAGTTAAAAAAAAACCCCGTGAAACTTACACAGGTGAATAAATCAAGTGAAAGCCAAGTCAAGATGACTAATCTCCAAAGTGGCTTAGACTACATTAAGACCTCATGACCATTATAATAAGCTGAAGTTCAACAAAAAAAGATTCCCATTCCAGATAAAGAGATGAAAGCTTCAAGTCTTCTGGAATGCAACGTCACAGAAGCAGCAGCAGCAATGTATCAGGTACCAAGGGCAATTCTAGTGAGGACTCCAAACATTAAATTGAAAATCCTGAAATAAACTTGGTGTTCAGTGCAAATCCACTGCAGAGCAAGTACAGCAACAGAGCAATCAACTTGTGCTGTTAGGACAGATGCCCTCATGCTGAGCCATCAAGAACATCTTCAGGTAGAGGCACTTCAGTCTGCTATGTAAATTACTGCAAACATATTTGGAAGACATATTAAGGTGACTAAGTCAATTTGCAAAAATGTGTAAACAGCTTTCCAGCAGATAGAGAAAAAACAAAAAAAAAACCCCAAAACAAACCCACAAATTTAATTTAGTCATCTCATCTAAAAGCAGCAAAATTAAACTTGAAAAGAGAGTCAGGCAAAAGCAATGAAGACCAGAAAATTACCTTTTGCACAAGATCATATGCTTGTCTTCAACACTGCTAACTGCATCAGTGAATGGATATTAATGAAGAGTTCATCTGTATACAAGAAAAAATATTCTGGGAGCAACACTTATTCATATTGATTCATGTACCATTTGTTTTACCTAAACACAAAATCTAAGTTCTATTGAAATTATAGTGAGACTGGGTATTGGTGGGGAAAACAGGCTGTTGTAATCTTTATCTGCTTTTGAATATCTTGACTCAAAAAAATCTCTTTGGTGATCAAAAGATCCACTTTCCCCTCATGCAGCATGAAATAAAACTACTACAATCAGGACAGTTCAAAGCTTGGCAGTTCAAAAATTGTAAAATCTAGTGGTTGTGGATTTAAAACAACTAGAGTATTAGCTAAAGCAGAAGTTCTTTTTCAGAAAGAAACAAGGGAGCCACCATTGTGCTTCAAATTGCAGAGTTGCAAGTGAACTCCAGGTTGGAAGACACATACTTGTATTAAAGGCAGGAGGCAATTTTGCTACAAGGAAACCAGTAGAAGGACTACCTTCAATAAAGATTAAAGAAAACAGAGAAACTGCTAACATAATGATAAAGGCTGACAGTCTGCCATCCTGTACCTACTATCCAAGGACTGAGGTGGATCACAGCAAGGCTGAGTGGGAACCCTGCAACTGGGCTTGGAGCACTGGACAGACTTAGTCCCTTAAAGGAACCGTTTGAGAAAACTATTGAAATTCAACAATACTTCCTCCTGTGCACCCTTCCCCCTACGCTATGATGCAGTGGCAAACTTAAGGGACTCAAAAACCCCTATCATGAAACCTAATTGCAAAGACTTGTAATCACTTACGATGTTCACTTTTCCTCTCCTGTTATTTCAACTCTTAGATGTGTTCTTGGGTCTTGTCTTTAATTAGATGTTAAGCTCTTTGATAGGGAAACTTTTTTGCTATGCTGAAGGCCTCTGGGTGTTGTTATAAAATAAGTTATAAAGATGTAACGTTTGAAACCATGCTATAGTACTGGTTCTTTGCATGAACAGAATTGTCGTGGTAAAACATGAGTCTTGAGGTAAATTAAAGTCTCACCAGATGACTCAGGAAAAAACTTCAAAAACATTAGAAGGCAATTTGATTCATCTCTGGAAACAGGATGTGGTAATTTTGGGGTTTTTTTTAATAATAAACAATGCTGTTTCAATGCCAGCCTCCATTATGACTTAAAAAAAATAAAATCAAGGAATAGCTTCCCTTGCAATTTCAGCCTAGAGGTTTTCATTTAATAATTAAAAGAAAAAAAAGGTACTTTAAATCTCACATAACATGAAAACTATCCTCATAATTAGAAATATGAATGTTCAGCCAAACTTTCTTAACACAAATGCAGCCTGTGCTTGTTGTACACCTTCATACACCACCATCAATACACTAGTAAAACATACACATCCAACCAACCATGCTCAACTAGTATTCTTGTCAAAAAGTTTAGTATTTAAAATAAAAGCCCAATGAAAGAATGCCACAGCCCTACTCACCATTATCTTGGCAAAAATTTCTCTAAACTAAATAGAAGAGTTTCCTACTGAAAGGCATGAACTACCTCAAAAAAAAGGAAGTGGAAAACTAGTAGTTATGAGTTAGTCTCTAAAGTGAAGAATCATCCAGATTAGAAGTTTATGTATCAATGGAAAAATATTTAAACCCAAACAGGAAGTGGCAGGTGCATGGTCTTTCTCCCAAGCAGACTGCTTTGCAAGTGCTAATAGAGCTTCTCTCCAGCCTGCTGACAGCTTCTCACATGGGAGATTCCCATGGCAGAAAAAACATGTCTGGATATGTAAGTGACCCAAAAGAGGACTTGAAAAACAGGTCTTGAGAAAAGGGAGATGAATCTAAACAGTAAACAATGTTGGCAGGCCTACCAAAGGAAAGGTAATAAAAAAAGCTCATAATCTTTAATTTTATCTTTCATGCACCTCTCCATCTTTTGAGTCTTCTAAGTTTAGTTACACAGTGAGGAGGGCAGGGGGAGGAGAAGGGAAATAGGGAAGGCAGTGCCCCTGGCAAAGGGTACAAAGAGTGGATGAGGAAGGGAAGGGAAGCTACTCCAGGGAGTCACAGAAGGTGACAGGGAAAGGCTGGCATATGGGAAAGTTCTGGAATGAAAGAAAAGAACAAAACAAAAAAATCTAAGGTGAAGACACTTCAGGCATGAGCAATGGGTTCATCATGAGATTTGATATTTATATTAGTTTACAAAAAAAAAACCAAACAGATTTGCAGCACCCAAAAGTCAATATTTGCATATCCAGCTTTCCTGTTTCTAATATATCTAGCTACTTCTTGTACAAATAGTCTTGGACCATCAAGGGAAACAGAAGTAATTTGGGAGATCTGAACACAAAAGTCTACTTCCAGCAAATAATAATTATTTATTTCCTGTAAAAGGGAAGCAAAAAACCCTAAGAAAATAAAGGCTGGCCAACAGTATACTATCATGTCTCAGAGTTAAAAATGACTTCCTGAAGTTCAGTTATACATAGTGACAGAGGCTGCTAGGTAGCTTCCAGGGTGAAAGACTTCAAACCAAAAAGATGAAACAGCTGTCTCTTGTTTACAGTAAGCAAGCTGTACAAAATTGTCATATAATGACAGGCCTAAATACTGGCCATCAAGAAACGAACTGAATGGGTGCTATCGAGAATTCATCATCCACCACAGGCAGTAATCACAAAGCAGCAGCACGATGCCCCATGCCTAACCCACCACACGCCACCAAAGAAGCCACTGCACAACAGGTAGGGAGACAACGTGTGCGGCGAGTGAAGATGGGAAGAAAAAGGACTCCGAGCCTTTTTCTGAGTACAGGAAGATGCTTCTTTATTATTAGTGAGAATCCACAATTCCCTTGTCCACAAGCTTCTTTGCTAGCAAGATTTTCTATCCCTCTATTCTCCTCACACAGTTAGCATTCATACATTTGTGTTGTCAAAACAATCAAGCTACACAGGACACAAACCAGAATACTTCTTGGCACACCCACACTCGTGGCTGTTTTCAGCCACATCTCAGTACACACACTCCCTCACACGGTTTTTCCAGCCTGACCTTCTCACACATTCATCAACTCCTGTCCTGTGAAACTTGTTTTGAGAACACACTGCAAATTCCAATGTTAACCCTGATCAGCCTCAATTTATTTTCCACCTGTTCAGCACAGTTCCCACAAACATGTAAGATTACAGCTGTAGCTGCACCATATTATTTCTTTCCACTAACATTCTCTTTCTGCCTTTCTGACTGTGGTGGTTTAACCCACAGTAGGACCCCATGAGGTCCTGCACTCAACCCTCCCCACCCGGTAAGATGGGAAGGGAATCACAACAAAGGGGACACGGGATTAGGAATGAAGGACAGGGATGGCTCACTCACCAGTTATGGTCACAGGCAAAACAGACTCAAACTTGGGGAAGAAAAATCAGTTTAATTCATCTGAGTAGACATAACAACCACATCTTGCAACACCTTCCCCCACCCCTCCCTTCTTCTTGGGCTCAAATCACTTTGCTCCCGACTTATCTACCTTCCTGGCCTCCCTGCCCCAGCAGCACAGGGGACAGGGAATGGGGGTTCAGTCAGTTCACTTTTGCTGCTCTTCCCAGCATGGAAGTCCAGGAACAACATGTTCCAAAGCAAACTTCCCATGGAGTCATGGACCTTCCCCACCTCAGCTCCCAGCTCTGGCATGGGGACATCCACAGTCTGCAGACCCACCCCCTACTCTCGGGGTCCACCCCCACTCTGGCAGCAAGCGACTCTTGGGGTCCCAATTCCAGCCATGCTTGCCCTCAGGTTCAGCTTTCTGCTCCAGTGTGGAGTCCTCCATGTCCCACATGTGAGCATCTGCTCCACTGCTGAAGCTCCATGGGCTGCAGGGACCTCATTTAACCTTCTCCTACTCCATGTGTGTTGAACTGCGTGCTTGAAGTTATCTGTCTCCTTCCTCCTGACACAAAGCCCTGGAGCTCTCTCTTTGTTTAGGCAGATGGTCATCTTCTGCTTAGGTCAGTGGCCTCTCCTCCATGTTCACCCCACCTTCTTCTTTTCAGTACAGTCCTTCCCCTCACAAATATGGATTTGCGGAGGCGTTTCTCTAGTGCTCATTGGCTCAGCCTGGGCTGGGGGGGTCTCCACCTTGGAGCCGGGGGAGCTGTCACTCTCACAAGCTGCCTCCCCAGCCCCAACCCGACACACTAACACTGGAAGAATAATCTCAACTTTCCTTTGTAACCCAGGTAGAATGGGGGTACATTATTTACTCAGACAAAATGTCAGAAATAATTCTTGTAATCTTCTTTGGATTAAACCACTTTGCTGCTGAGACTGCATATGAAATCAATCTAAATGCAAGTTTAACACTTATGCCTTTTGTGCTGCTAGATATTGATTTCCTATTCCCTTATACTCATATCTCAAAAAACTCCAACCAAACCAAACCCAACCCACCAAAAACCAATTTACAGAGTTGAATAGCTACTGCTAGAGAGAGACTTTTGTAATGTATAGGAGATGTTCCTCCTGCCCTCAATGAATAGAACTGAAAGGAAATCAGCTAATTTAAGAGTCTCCGTCCCAAGCTGGAATTTCAAACACAGATGGTAAATGCCTTTCATAGATTATTTGCATCCATTTTTCAACCGATCAAAATAGTTAGTAGTTTAGAGTAACTCAATTTCTCTGCTTGCATGCTCAGATTTTTTTTAAAAAAGCAAAATACTTTCAAGACAACTTGCACAACAGCATTTTGCAACAAATCACAGTTTAAGTACTTTTTCCTCACTGCAAGGTATTTACTAGACTGCATTAATTCTCCTAGCACTTTTAAAGCTTGAAACACACCTTCTGTTGAAGGCTATGAGTCAGTTTTAATGACAGTGTTATGTTCTATTGCTCTGTAGCTTATGCAAGAGAATGAATTTGCATTAAGTACCCAACTTTAGAAGCCACCTTCTCTTCTCCATTGTTAATACTGAATAATGGTAAAAAATAGGCTACATTCCCTGCATGCTTTCTTAATGTTTAAAAAGAATAAATCTAATTAGCTGCACGTAATGAAAAATGGACATAAAATTTGTTATTGTCACCTTATGGATATGTACTTTTTTGGTAGAAAGCTAGTATACAGAAAAAATATAGAGAGTAATGACAGTTTTCGTATTTAGTAAAACTTAAATTTTAGCCAAGTGTTACGTGATTAGTGTTATTCTTCTACTGCACTCTGCTTGCAGGAAAATTTACAATACCTTTAATGACTTCATTTGGAAGAAAACTAACAGTTAACTTCACCAGGAGGAAGATAAAATAGTCCAACACACTAATTCAAGGGAGAAAGAAAAAAAGAGAGACTAAAAATTATCAACTACTTTATAGATTAACTTTTCAAGACCGTCACTGCTATTATTGAGGAGAGCATGCAATAGCTTTGCCTTTTTCAAGAAATTCAACAAGAAAGTTATAATGCAGCATCTCTTGCCATCATGTGTCTTTTAGTCCAAACAATGGTCCAATCTAAATACGCTGTTCTTTGATTTGGTTTCTCCCCTCATTTAAAATCCCCCAAATTCCCCCACCTTCTTAGAGCAGTACCTTATACTTATGTAGGGGCATTTATTTATTTTTTTAATTGAAAACACCATTACACTTTGCTCAGCTTGACAAAATGAGGGTTTGGACAATTTGTTCCTAGAAATACGACTGGCAAGTTTTGGAACTGGTTTTCATGCAAACCAATGGCCAAAACCTTTTGCAAATACGCCCACAAGTAGTAGCTACACAGACATACAAAGTTAACAAGGTTTTTTATCTCTACATATACATACACTCAGAAAGGAATGTACATGTGCATGCACCTATCTCTAATGACAGGGGACAAATTCCACCCACCAGCAAATTTATTTTCTTAGAACTTCACCTAAATGATCACCTTTCTTTTCTTTATAGAAAATGAATGGGAATAAATTGGATTACCTTTTCTACTCTCTCTGTCTTCTAGAAATTAAATCATACATAAGCCAAAAGCCTCCTCCAAATGAAAATTTACTCTCTTTTTAGCCCTTTTAAGCAGATCCCAAGTTGTCCCAGCACGAAAAAAAAAATCACTTATTTCATATTTTTAGTATAAGTTCACAAGTTGAACTCTACAAGAATGAAAAAAAGAGTCTGATGGGTATCTTCCTCCACAGTTGGAAAATCTGCTATAAAAGGCTATGCCATTACAGTAATAAATGTCAATTTTTCAGTGCAAAAAAAGCACTGAGAAAACCAACAGAAAAAAAAGAGATCCCGTATTCACCTGTGGACTGGAAGACTGATACAGACAAATTGCTTTTTGAAAGCTGTATGTACATGAGACTTGTAAAATACAGCAACACTTCAGCTTGAAGAAATTATACATTTACAAACCTATAAAGATAGCAGCTTATGAATTAACAAAGGAACTGCACCTGCATGAGAGTATAACGTAATGTGGATCACATCACATTGTGCTAAAATCTGAGTAACAGGTACAAGATTTGCCCAGCATATTGGAGAACAATATTCACTTTAATTAAGACAACTAAGGAAAACGTCACCTGTCTCTAGGACTGGAAGAGGCAATTTCTCAAAATATGAAGTCTGTCATTATTGCCTTGAGATGTTAAAGCAGATTATACTGCAATTTTTATTAATTTGCAATTAAAAATGGGACTTTTCAGGTGCAAAATCTAATACCATTCTCATCTTTGGGGGTGTGAGGAGGAGGTATCAGCCCTTTTCTTTCACTTATATAAAAGCAAGCCTTCTCCTGGGTTTTTTGGGGGGGATTTTTTTTGTTGGTTTTTTTTTGTTTGTTTTTTCTTTCCTTAGAAGAACTTCTCCTTATAGTACTTGAATCTGCTCCAATAATAAGCTCTCAATTCTCTTCAGAAATATACTCTAGCTCTTGAAGTTCAATTAATCAGGGGTAAAGGGGGGAGAAATCCACCAGCACATACTCCAGCTATTAGAGACTTGTTTCTTGGCAAGCTGAGAACTTAAATAATTCTGTAACCTTAGCTCCAGTGGTGGTGAAATGCAATGATCTTACATCTAATTTGGCCTGCAAGCAGCAGGAGCAGCAGCTAACTGACACTAGAAATAGAAAATGGAACGTGGTTACTTCAGGCATTTTGAAAGATTCCCCAGCACACATTAACACATACGTCCATCACACAAGAAAAAGGTTAGCGAAATATTTAATCCAAGCTTCACAGATAGTCGTACTGCAAACAAAAGCAACTATTTTAAGCCTGCTGAAAGAGGTGCTTATGGACTTTTTCTAAATAAGGTTATGTTAATTTGTGTTCAGCATACAGTTTTACTAATAATTAAAAAATCTAATTCCAAATGTCATCGTTAGGAAGACAAATACATTTGCACTCAAAAACCTGAGGCAATGAGATCTTGCAATACTTGTTTCCAAAATCAGAAGTAAAAGACGCACCGTGCCACCAAAAATTTTCTTTTGTGGGGAAAAAAAGAGAAATTGCCTCCCCAGACACACTATACACAAGCAAGCTCCCCTCAAAGCTGTTTGTAAACTTGTGTCTACTTCCTCAGCAAACATGCTGAAATGAATGTTTAGTAAAAATAAAAAGGAGAAATAGTATTTGACCCCATTCCCAAGCATCCAATTAAAGTGGCAACACATTACACTTTCAGAGTTTAAGAATTTAAAAGACTAGATGTTTGGGCATAATACAACACTTAGTTGTAACAGAAATACAGTCAAGTGACCACTAAGAAAGTGTAATTCATACAAAAAAACAGAGCTAAATTAATTTATGTCCTTGTAGCAGTTCTTTGCCCGATTTAAATTTATCCAGCTTAGTTTATGCAAACTGTTTGGACACAGAGTGTGCCAGTTTTAATTTGGCAAGGAAAACATGCTTTTAAAATGTAAAGCCTAATTTATTTTCATTTTTAACCTCATTAGATAAAAATAAGATTTGTGATGGTAGATTTACACTTCACTAAAAAAAGACAACAAACCAACAAACCAAAACCAAAAACAAACCACAAGATTTTCCCCAATAACATTTATACAGTATTTAAAGTTATCAAGAGTATTTGAAAAAAAATCTCCTGCTATGAGAAGTCAAGTCCGTCTAGTACTGAAAATATTCTTTGCAGTAAGATTATGTAACCTAATTTTGTTCGTAGGCTTTTCCTAAGCAACCACAATGTAAAGCACCAGCCACTGGTGGTGTGTTCCAGTTCATTCACGGGCACAGAACTACACCATTCACTCTTCTCAGTAGAGCTTGTAAGTGAGGAGAGTCGGGACCCCACCAAAGTACGTGCCCACATTTATCCCACAACACCATTTCTCCTCACTCACAGAGCGTTAAGTACAAACAAACAAAACCAGGAATACTTCAGCTTTTCTTTTAGATCTACTCCAAGTCAGTCTGAGGTGATAAACATTTTTCATATCAGCAAGACACCACTGAGAAAAGCAAAGTACAGCCATGTCATTAGAACCTATAACATCTATTAAATTCCACACAGAAATGAAGTCAAAATTTTGACAAGCCTTCAATTAACACCAACCAATTAACTTTCACATAGTAACTCAAGACAACAAGAAATAAGAGCACAAGGCTCTAGTCCTCTTCACTGCTTTCTTCGCTAGACCCCAGTCCCAACTTCCTACTTAGGGCTCTAACCTCCTTAACAAAGATTTGCTGCAGTATGGAAACGAGCTTCAGAAACCCAGCTCAGAGAAGCTATAAAATCTTAATATTTCCCCAAGCAAGTTATTTTAAAAGTTAAATATAAACAGAGGTTGGGGGGGAGGGTGGGGAGGTGGGAAGAAGGAATGCTGGGGAGGGGGTTGGTTGGTTTTTGGAGGGTTTTTTGTTTGTTTTGTTTTGTTTTAAAGCAAAGAAGTACTGGGGCACTGTTCGAGACAGGTAGTCTCTATTCATTCACTTTAATATCATGTAACTCTTTTCAGATAATGAGCATAAGCACCACCTCTGCTTTACAGCCGTGCTCCACACTTTATTGTGGAGAATATCCCCTTTCACCCTTAGCATTCACAACAGCAGGCAGAACAACAGTAGCAGAGTTTTACAGCACCTACACAGATACTGTCCAATCTAATCATCTCATCTCATTAGGGCACAACAGGTAACAATCCATCATTTCAGCGAGAGCCTCGAACATTTTCCCCATAGGAAAACAGGAAAGTCTTTCTAGTTCTGTGCACATGTAGATACAAGAAAAGGAAAGCCAGCAGTGAGACTACATCAGAGAAATGTCAGTCTGCCAAGGACATCGGCACTAGGAGTAAAACAAGTATCTACGCTCATGCCTGTAACCACAATACTGAGCTTCAGCAGCTCACCTGATCTGAAAAGAGTAGAAAACTCAGATAAGAGTTTTTACAGCTGGAAGGAAGAAATTAACATTTGCTAAAGGCTTGGCTTGCAGAAAAGCTACACCTACACTGAGCTTCTCTTTCAACATGTAACTTAGATCAACGTGCTTTTCAACGCTCACAGATTATTTGGCATGAGTCTGTAAACCAGCTACACTGAAATCTACTACCTTAATTAAAAATGCTCACCTGTATAACATGTAATTTAATTCACTGGAAAGCACTCGCCAATTTACTAACCAGCACACCCATAAATGAAGCTGCAAGTATCAGCTTTAATATAATAAACTCTTGACACCACATAACTTGCCAGACAGTAGAAGCAAAGATGCAAGAAGCTCTAGACAGATACATCAACCAAGCGTTAGCAGCCAGAAATGCACCACTTCTCACAGAAATACAGTATAGATTTTTTATACATACACATATATAGTTATAAGAATATATACATACTACATAGTATAAATAGTTATAAGGAAAAGTAACAGGAGAGAAAACATAACAAAGCATTTGTCTTTGAGAATGTCTGGATGGCATGCTAATAACCACACCCAGCCTGAAAAAAAACAAAACAAAACAAAACCAAAAAACCCCAAAACTAAAAAAGTAACACCCTGTTTTGCAGAAGTGAGCAGCAGAGGTATGAAAAGGGGATGCACCAGATTCAAATATTAGAATAATTCTGATTGGAAGGACCAGAGGAGATGCCTGGTGTGCTCTGCTCAAAGTGGGACAAAGGCATTCAATCAGGTTGCTCAGGATTTTGTCTATAATCCTTATTAGGATTGCAGCACATTTCTACCAAGCCAAGCCAAAACAACATGATGACAGAAATGCTTTGACTGTAGGATCTGAAGCAAAAAACCCCCAAAAACCCCATGGTATCCCATTCACAGTGAAATTAATAACAAGAAGAAAATAATCCACACAAAACCCAAACCAAATAAACAAATTTCAGAGTGCAAGGATGAGCAGATCATTATTCAATAGTCTCAAGGGAGCTTCAGTACTGAAAATTTTTGCATTCACACATTTACATTTAACAAAAAGCTCATTCAATTGCCCAAAGTTTGGGGGGAGGGGTTTGGTTGTTGGTTTGTTGTTTTGTGTTTTGTTTTGTTTTTTTTTTTTTAAATTGTTGGCAGTATGTCCTAATATCCCACCAACCTATTACAATATGCCTATGCTAAGAAAACTGAAGTTAAGAAACTACTTCTAAATTTCATTCTATCTCATGCCTTTAAAAGCTTCTCTAATGGCATGCAGTTAGTCTTGAAAAATCTCTAAAGGAAAATTAAGTTTTTCTTCTCTGTGGCGAACTGAAATGGAATCTCATCTATTTTCTTTAGTGTTGTTCCAGCCCATTAGTTTCTTTTTTGCACTCAGGTAAGATCTCAGTAGTTGACTGGGAGCCCCTCCAAGCCTGCAAATCAGGATGCAGAAAGGAAAGGAGCTTGTCAATCCCATTTTCAAAAGCCCTGTGCTTACTTGGTTTCTCCTATTTAAATGAGTTCAGTATACCACAAACATGTTACAGAAGGAGAAGCCAGGGTCCAGATGAGCTGAGTAATCAAAGATGATCAAATGAGATCATGGGGTGCTTTCAGAGGTGTCTCCCCACTCCTAACAAGTTTTCCACAGAACTTGCAGATCAATCCCTATGAATAAACCAGAAATGGATTACTGGAAATTCCACACACAAGATTTTATAAAGCCTGCACTTTCTCCAGGCCCAAGAAAAATAATCTGCTATTAGTGTTTTCATGTTGTTCAATCTAAAAAAGTAACATTTTTTTAAGGTATTATTTTTGTCTCCCTACCTCTACCCCAATCCTCTTCCCTATCCCCTGGGGGTGGGAAATGGGTGAACGGCAGTGTTGGCTGCTGGCCAGGGGCTGGCCCAGTGAAACTATCACAGCTTGAAAGAAATTTTAAGAATTGTGCTCTAAAATAACTTTGTCAGTAGCCAGAACAATGACTACAATGAGGATCTAGAGTCAACTAAATTAAATAGGTACAGTAAGCAAAAGGCATTGACAAAGTCTCTCTTCAATAGAAGAGATGATATTTTGCAAGACATATGGTATTTATTTTTAGACATTAGTCATACAATAATACTACAGATTTTTCTTGAAAATAGCACAGTATTTTATGTTGAGGTGCTTTGTTGATATTAATTTTGTATACCTTAACTATTTTCGCTATTACAAAAGGTTTGACTATTTTTTAAGTCATCAAAATGATGACTCCCATATGAGGAAAGGCTGAGAGAGCTGGGACTTTTCAGCCTGGAGAAGAGAAGACTGAGAGGGGATCTTATCAAGGTCTATAAATACCTGAAGTGAGGGGGCCAAATGGATGGGGCTGGGCTCTTTTCAGGAGTAACCTGTGACAGGACAAGGGGCAATGGGCAAACACTGGAACACCAAAAGTTCCAGACAAACCTAAGGAAAAACTTCTTTACTGTGAGGGTGACAGAGCACTGGAACAGGCTGCCCAGAGAGGCTGTGGTGTCTCCTTCTCTGGAGATGTTCAAAACCTGCCTGGACTCTTTCCTGTGCAACCTGGTGTAGGGAACCTGCTTTGGCAGTGGGGTTTGGACTAAACGACCTCCTGAAGTCCCTTCCAACCCCTGCCATTGTGTGATTCTGTGAAAATACTGTACATGGAAATAAGTATACAGTATACATACAAGTATGCAAAGCATGTTTTATAAAATAACAAGTCTTTACAAAAAAGCAATACTGAATTCAAACACAAAAGGGAAGAAGTGCCATAAGCAAACACATGCCCTGTTTTTTTCAGTATCCATTATCTTTTCAATCAAATATCCCCAAAATTTTATTATACATGAAACAGCTACAGATAACTGGCTTTGGATTGCTGTAATGAACATCAGGCCAGTACAAGGCAGGCAAAAAATTGTAAAAACAGTATCAGCAGCCAATTTCATCTGGACTTCAATATATCTTTATTGACTTCATCTAAGCAATAAGTATTCCAAGACATTACAATTTTTAACATTCAAATTTTTTTGAATAAGAAAACATATGAAGGAACATATCTCTCATACTGATTACCCCCCTCAGATTTCAGTTTATGTGGCTTTTGATTCAAATCTATATTACTGTTCCAGTCATTTCAAGAATATTTCAAAGTTTATTTATTAGAATTCATTAATATTAGTATTAACTCTCAGTTAATGTAACATAGATTCTTCAGGTGATTCTGTTTAAATATTGTCTATGTAAATTCAGTATAATTTATTTTTGTATCTTCACCTCTTATTTCCCCTTCTGTTTCCCTAACATAATTTCAAACTAAAGTATTTCAAGCCTCTGTTATATGAAAACTTCCATGTAGCATCAAAAATAACCCACAGGACTACATTAACTAATCCTTAAAGAAACTTAAAAAAAAAAACCAAAAAAACAACCCCACCTAAAAAGCCCTCATCCTGATTCAAAGAAGAAAATCTAACAAAAATTTATGAACCTTGCAGACACAGAAAACTGATTCTGTTGGTTTGTGAAAGCAGTACTTTCAGGGGTCAGCTTGCTCAGCGAGAAGATAACAGAAACTGGCCAAGCCCTCATCATTATAAAACAGTCCCTACCATGGTAAGCCCAGCACGTGTTTGAAAGAGTAAAACACCCTGATATTGTTTGGGTGTTTGAGAGGGGATTTGTTTTTCCTTGGGTTAGAGTTACAGAAGCCTGTACAGTACACTGGGCTTTTTTGTTCGAGTTTATAGAAGGTCACAGAATTCACAATAGCTGCCACTGGTCCATATAAAACTGTCAGCAAATCTAAGCATCCATAGTCAATTGTAAATCCCTATTTCTACCGCCTGTACCACTCGGGGGTTGAAGCGCAGTTCTAGTTTAAGTTCTTACACTAATTTATTTTATTTGTGTGTGTGTATATATATATATTTTTTTTTTTTTTAAATTTATTTTTTTAATTATGGAAGAAATCCTCACACACTTATTTGGCTTTCTATTGGATACTATTTCCAAAACAATTTGCAATAAGCCTACTATTTTTTTTTTTAATTTTAGTCCAGAGGATTTTGCACAAAGATAGCAGATTTTTATTTTTTTTTTTTTCTCCAAAAAAGTTTTGCTCTCCTTTTAGGCCACCATCACAGCAGGCTCAATGGGACATTCAGGAATAGCTCTGCCATCTGGATCTCATGTTTCCAGATTAATAACGCTTTCATACAATAAGCCCAAGCAGAGACTAAAGCTTTTACAGAATCCTGCCAGTTTTCTTTCTGGGACAGATGACAATCCCAGCCTCATGTCACCAAAGACAATTCACAGATCAAGCTCCCTAGAATACATGGATCCTCACACACCTCCTCTTAACCCAGCCTAGGCTAACATTTAATATTTCAAGACTACAAATTAATTCAAGATTGTCTCCTAACTCTTTATCTAACAGAAGTGACTAAGTCTCCAGTGCATCATTAACAGATTAGTAGCATGTTGGGTTTTTTTAGTAGCATGTCAAGGTTTTTAGTAGCATGACAATACAACTGGAGTGATAAAAATCATACCTGTTGTTTAAGAAAAAAATTGAATGCTTGTGTTCCAATGCAACACTGGTCAGCTTGAACAAAGATTAAGAAATATGGAAATACTTTTAAAAAAGCAGTAAATGCACTTCGTTTTAACAGCTACAAATGAGTTTTTCATGTCACATACTTAAATACCATTACCATGTACTGTTTAATTCAATGCCTACAGATACTAAACATAGATCATTAAAGTACAGTGATGAGGGAACTGAAGCAGGCGAAAAAAAAGCCTAACAACTGATGAGCATCCCCATAAATCTATACAATAATACATGTCTACAAGGTAACTGTCATGAAAATGCAGGATCCATCCCTCCCTTCCTAGTACAAGGGATAACATTATTCTGGTACTTGAGGTAGAAAATTCTTATGTTAAGTTCAATTTTTAAGACATGTAGGAGGACATAAATACACTGAAGCATTATGAATCACCCTGAGAACAGATACATTTTGCTTTCTTAAAAACCCTACAGTATTCAAAAAAGTGAAAGTTTATTCTTTTTTTTATTTATGGCGAGTTATTCAAACATTTGAGAAATCTGCATTGGGACCCCCACCCATTCAGTTAAAAAAAACAAAAAACAAACCACAAAACACCTACCTTGTTACAGGCAAGCTGTTACAGAAGAGACAAATTTGCTGAAAATCATCTAAGAAAAATTAAATCATCTTCACCCTCCCACTAATTAACAAAGGAAATCAGCACAAATAAGCCAGTTACATGACCAGGAAGTTTCTGGAATTAAGTTCAAGAAGCTCTAGCACATAACAAGTCAAAAAATAATTTCCAAATTGACTGCATTGAAGCTTCATAAAACCACCATAATCTTCTTGTTTCTTAACTGAATATTCTATTGTGCTACTTAATATTTTTTAAAATTTGCCTGTGTACGTACACACATACCTCTACGTAGGTTCTTCAGACAACGTGCAAAGACTTAAAGAAGAGAGTAAGTAATTTTGCACGATGCTTATAAATAGTTCAAAAGCTAGTGAGAACCTCTGACTGCCCCAGACATATCACTGGCATTCAAGCAATCATTGCTCCAACTGAAAAGGGAGCTTTCACAAGAAGCTTTTCAGTGGTGCCTGGTAGCAGGACAAGAGACAATAGGCACAAAGTGAAAAACAGGAGGTGCCATGTGAACATCAGAAACACTTTTTCACTGTGATGGTGACTAAGCTCTGGCACAGGTTGCTCTGTGAAGTTGCATAGTGTCTACCCACGAAGATACTCAAAAGCCACCTGGAGACGGTCCCGAGCTACTGTCTCTAGGTGGCCCTCCTTGAGCAGGGGCAATGGAACAGATCACTTCACATCTCCCTCAACCAGTCTGTGATTCTGTGAAGAAACAGCATGAGAAAGGGATAAGCGACATACCGTGCTGCCACGCTTCACGGCGGAGGGAGACTGAAGAGTCTTTCCCTTCCAAAATCTGGCGTTCCAGCAGGCTGTAATTATTACCCTTTTCTCCTATCTTTGTTCTCTTCTATCCCATTCTCAATCATCTGTCTGTACCTTGTCTTCAAATACCTTCTTTCTTCCCTTCCCTCCACAGCTATCCTACACCTTAAGCCCTGTCTCCACATCAAGTTAGATAAATTTTCTACTCTCCTCAGGCTTTTCATCTTTGGATCCAGGTAACTGCTAAATTTCAAACAGCAATAAGCACATTCAAACAGGATTTTATTTATATATATATATATAATTATTTTTTTTAATTGTATGGAATCTGGCCACATTTTCACCATTATTTGTGGAAACTTGACCAAATGCATACCCATGAAAAGGTGACCCTTCCATTCCTTATTAAATATTGAAACCTTTTAATTTTGTATTCTGAAGTAGCTTCTTTCTCAACAATTAACTGTTTTCACGTGAATTAAATAAGAGTCAGAACCAAGCCACATGCAAATCCATAAAATAATCAGGCTAAGGCAGTCATCCAGTATAGAAAGGGTGGAGAGAAGTTGAGGGGGGAGAAAAAAAGTCCCAGACATTTGGCAAAACTTGTAAGCAATTTAAAAGCTGGGTCTTAAAGGGGAAGCTTCGGGAACCTTAATTATAGATAGTAGTTCCAGACCTGTCCACTAAAAAAACAACCACCAAAAAACCTCAAAAAAACCTAGTAAGACTAGATGCTTCAATTTCTTCTTTTTGTGCTTTTGGTAAAGTAACATTGATTTTTTAATAAGCTTAGAAACTCCCATATAAACATCTATTCCAAACTAATAGATCTCACATTTTATCAACAACTCTGTATATATCACAGGATATGAGTACTGTTACAGCATTCAGTTATCAAATTTACAAATTTCAGGCTGACAATCACAATACTGATGAAGGCTTTTGTTCCATGTAGAGCAGAGATCTGAGACAAAGAAAAGAGATGGATTTGGTATGGTGGATATAGTGTGGAACTGGTGGTTCCCTTGCTCCTAGTGACAAATAAAACTGACACTAAGATAAACAAAAGATTGCTTTAAATGTATATGCTTTGATCTTAATAAAAAAGATCTTAAAAGGAGCCTAAGGTTTGCAGATCATAAACAGATCATATGGTGGTCTCAAAAAAAAACCCCAAAAAACAAAGAATGAAAAATGCCCACATTTTTGCACAAACACTGAACTAAGATCTGGGGGTTTTGTTTGTGCTTTGTTATTGTTGGTTTTTTTATTCCTTAAACTGTCTTCTATTCTGCTGTAAATTTAAGACCATATCAAAAAGCCCTTATCAGTTATGCAATCATTTATTTCCTGCATAATGCTGCTTCTTCAGAAGGTTTACTTAGTGAAATGAAACCAAACAGAGGTTAAGTCAAAAGAGCAGTTTACGCAAATCATGGATTCACTGCTACATCTAAAGGAGAGAGACCAGCAATAAATAACAGATGAGTTGAGGCTGGTGAAACAGGAAAGGCTGAAATAAAGGAGATCTGTAACAAAACAAAAACTCAATACAACAGAAAAAAGGGAAAGATAATGGGCTACAAAATGAAAAGCAATTACCCAAGGAAAGTGTTTCAAATCATACATAAGGGGTGGGAGAACCACTCCCTTCTGAAGTACTGCAATTCATTAGATATTGCATGGTATAATTTCTTTACCACAAAACTTAGATCAGCAAACTGATAAAGACTTAAAACAGATGTGAATGTAATTTAAATTGAAGACTGCCAGTTGCTTACTCAGTAGGACATTTTCAGGATTACCTGAAGGGAACAGAAATTTCATTAGTAAAATTGGCATTTTCTACAATGGTAACAGGGATAAAACCTCTCAAATACCCCCTTTTATATACATTTTTATCACAGGTTCTTATTATTTGGGCTTTCTAAAGTGTTTTACATGAATGTTTTTTTCTGTCAACACTGAGAAAAATAAAACTCTACAGCTTGAGAAGAAACATATTAAGTGTTCAGTATTGTTTTGTACTAAGTAGAGACTCAGTGTACTCTCACCAGAGCCTTCAAACCTCATTTCTGGGTGATGGTATTTTGTCATTTGATTACCATGAAAAGCATTAACAAATTTGGCTTCCTGGATTAACACTGCAGATTCTTATTCATAACTGGATTTACAGATCTGCCAAGAAAACGTGATTCAATGTTCATTTACAATACTTATTTCTCTTGAGGCTTAGCATCACTAACTTGTATCCTTGTGGACAGTAGGGACCACATATAGTATAGCTACAGTAAATGAATCATAGAATGGTTTGGGCTGGAAGGGACCTTAAAGATCATCTGGTTCCTACCCCCCTGCCATGAGCAGGGACACCTTCCACTACACCAGGTTGCTCAAAGCCTCATCCAACCTGGCCTTGAACACTTCCAGGGAGGGGGCAGCCACAGTTTCTCTGGGCAACCTGTTCCAGTGTCTCACCACCCTCACAGTGAAGAATTTCTTCCTAATATCTAATCTAAACCTCCCCTCTTCCAGTTTAAAGCCATTTCCCCTTGTTCTATCACTACCTGCCCTTGTAAAAAGTCCCTCCCCAGCTTTCTCGTAGCCCCTTCAGGTACTGGAAGGCCGCTATAAAATCTCCCCAGAGACTTCTCTTCTCCAGGCTGAACAGCCCCAACTCTCTCAGCCTGTCCTCACAGGAGAGGTGCTCCAGCCCTCGGATCATCCTCATGGGCTCCTCTGGACTCGTTCTAACTGGTCCATGTCTCTCTTGTGTTGGGCGCTCCAGAACTGGACACAGAACTCCAGGTGGGGCCTTATGAGAGTGGAGTAGAGGGAGAGAATCACCTCCCTCGACCTGCTGGCCACGCTTCTCTTGGTGCAGCCCAGGATACAGTTGGCCTTCTGGACTGCAAGTGCACATTGCCAGCTCATGTTTGAGCTTCTCATCCACCACCACTCCCAAGTCCTTCTCTTCAGAGCTGGCCACAAGCCACTCATTGCCCAGCCTGTATATGTGCTTGGGGTTGCCTCGACCCAGATGCAGCACCTTGCATTTGGCCTTGTTGAACTTCATGAGGTTGGCACAGGCTCACCTCTCAAGCCTGTCAAGGTCTCTCTGGATGGCATCCCATCCCTCCAGCGTGTCAACTGCACCACTCAGCTTGGTGTCATCGGCAAACTTGCTGAGGGTGCGCTCAATAACTCAATAAATGAACAAGTTAAAAATAAATGCTTAATTGTAACAACACACTTTCCTAATAAAATTTAGAAATTCTACTTATAAGTATAGAACTTAAAGTTATCAGATTCAATTTTGGAACTACCTTTGTGTTCCTTTGAAGATGGGAAATGTTACATACCCAATTAAATAATGTATGTGGGACCAGCAACTCAGCAGTTACATATTCTTTAAATACAGATCATGGAACCTCTTTTACAGCTTACTTAAACTGAAACTAGAAATGGAAGCCTTGAAGAAACGCAAAAGATATTTGATCATGTATATCAGTTAATTACCGGCAATACTGTTTTCCACAGCTCCAAATTTCAGCAGAATCTTGAGTTTCATTTGTATCTCAAATGGTACTGCAGTGGTATCTCTCTTGGGCCCCTACAATTTGGTAGGCAAATCAGTTTGCATTAGAGCACACAAGAAGAAGGGCACTAAGCCTGCATTCCATTCAGTTATTAATTTTTATAGATCCTTCAGCATTCACATTTGCTCTACAGTGCTTTACCCTTAAAAAAAAGTTTTGGGGAATACAAATAATCATCTATCTTCTTCAAAATAACTACATCTTTAACCTCGATTTAAGGAATTACACAGGAGAACATTGCAACGTTGCAATCAGAATACTAGGAGTTACTTTGTTCTGTACCAACAGCAACAACAGATAAATAGACTATTGTTTTAATCTATGCTATTGCACAATAACAGTGATCACTGCAAATACACTGTGGTTTGTAGAAACAAACATAATGCTTTGCAAGTCAGCCTCAGTGATAACAAGCAAATTGCATTAACAGCATAAAAGTTCTTGGACCAAGTGCTGTAGCAATAGGAGGAGATCATTAAAAAACTCATTCAACTGAGTGAAGAATTTTTCCCATGTTACATTCACGCTACTTGTTTTGTTTGCATTTAGGAGTACAGTATAAATGGCTGAGAAGGTCAGCTGGTAAAAAAAGACTTGGAAACCTCACAATTCCAGTAATGGCTGGAAAGTCCTCTGACAAAAGACAAGACACTTGCAGAAGGCTACTGAGGTTACCTAGTTACTCAGACATGCGCTGCTAGCAGCTGCAAACTAAGGACACTCCATAAGCTCAAACGCTAGCAAGCATTAGTTAGCCAATTTCACACTGGAAGAATAACACCAGGGTTACTGCGCTCGCTCTGCCCTTTTGCAGTTTTAACAACAGTATAATGGTACTGGCAAGACATTAAAAATTCCGAGAGATTCAGATTAATGAAGGTTCCCAAATTCCCCTTTTCTCCTATGCTTATAAATTGCGAAAATTTATTTCTTCACTGTGCTCCACAACCTACCTGATCACCATGGCAATCTCACCAAAAATAACATTGCTTGTTCATGACTAGAATCTTTAGCAACTCACACCTCTAAGATGAAAAATCTGCATGAAGAGCATGCTGCCACAGAATAACCCATTTGTTCCCATCATCATGATGGTATCAGTAAGATTGTGATGTTCCTCTTGTCTTTTTGTTAATTCAGAAGCTTAATCCACGGAAATAGAAAATAAGCAGAGTTTAACAATTAATTAGAGAGGAACTGCTTAAGAGATAATTAACCAGCTGCAGGTTGAACATGCATTCCTGAGACTGAAAAGGATATGGTAGTATCTTGTGATCAGATTATAAGATGCTGAGCAACAACTGCATAAACAACATCTGTGAACCTCACTGAAAAGAAAAAAATGCTCAAGACATTCTCCTCAGTAATTCAAAACACTTTCAGAACACATGCAAAATTAGCAGGGTTCATCTCACAAGTTGGAGAACAGAAACTTTTTTTCCCTTTAAATTTGAAAACCAAATGAAGTATAGCAACCAGTTCAGTGACATACAGATTCATATAACTTTTCCAGGTCATTTGGATAGAGTTACAGGATTTTGTGAAGTATTCATATGCTATTCTCATAAATATGGTTAAATGAACCTTGAATTTCACTTTTGAAAATACTACTTCTTAGCAAAGATCCATAAGTAAATAAAATATCATTATTGTGTTTGTTATTAAAAAAAATTGCTCTAAGAATCAATAAATAAAGCTTTTAATCAAAAACCTAAAAGGCAGTATGATTTTCAACTGCACAAGTCCTCAGCTTGAGATGGTGCAGCAGGAACTCCAGGAATGCTCAAGTCTTCAGGGTAGTTTTATGAGCCAACAGGCATTACTACTCTCCATATCCTACATTAGGGTGCTAAGGACTTTGGACAGGTGACCAGAGAGGAATCTGATCAGCATTTAAGTGTCTGATGGGAGGGTGTAAAGAAGATGAAGCCAGATCCTTCTTGGAGGTGTCCCTGAAAGGACAAGCAGCAATGGACATGAACTGACACCAAGGAAGTTCTACCTGAGCATAAGAAAACACTGTAATAGCAGGAGGGCTGAACACTGGAGCAGGCTGCTCTGAAAAGTTACAGTCTCCATGTTGGAGATACTGAAAACATGACTGGACATAGCCTTTGGGCAACCTGCTTGAGGTGACCTGGCTAAGATGGGTAAGGTTAGGATTTCCAGAGGTGCCTTCCAGCCTTAACTGCTCTGAGATTCTTCAACACTTCTGTAGTTATCTCAAACTGTAGTGCATGATGTGTCTGAGAGTATTACATGACAACAGGAAGGCATTTCCCAAATGCAACAGGAGGAATACAAAACTTCATGTTATCCCTTTTTTTTTCCTATAGGGCCCTGGTCTGCAGTTAACTCCTACATTTCAATTTGCCACAATTCTGCTTAGCCCCAGGATATTCTTTCGCTCCTGTCCACACTTCAAGGCAGCCAGCAGTTTTCTAAACATTATGTTATGCACAGTCCCTTCAGATGTGCCTAAATTAAACTTAGTATTGTTAATCTTGGCTCAGATGCCTATTCTGCCAAAGGTGCATTGTCTGTTCTTTCAGTGCAAAGTGAAGTATCTTCTGAATTTTCAGATGACGTCTTTATAGCTTCCTATTAAAAAGAAAATAAATTAAAAGGTAGTTTTGCTTCTCTTTGCTTCTTTTTTCCCCATATCTTCTACATTAAATAAACCACTTTGCTCTGTTGTGTAGTAGAAAGCAACTGATACCACTGTGCATACCAGAAGAAACAGCTACTTTGACAAACAAAGTAGCTGTTTTGACATTCACGAGAGCCTGTGAATTTCAGGGATGGATCAGCAATTGCAACTTTTGTTTGGAAATAGTTTAGATGATCCATAGCCAAAATGCTAATATTCACTTACAATCCCTATCAGAGGCCCCCAGGAATGGAGTTATTTCACTGGGCTAACTTCCTATACTGGAAGAAGGAACAGGAGCTGTGCCATCTTCCTTCAGGACCATAAAATAAAGCAGAGATACAAGATAAACTTAAACTTCCCTTGTAGATGCTGCACACAACCCAAATGGCTGTTCAAGACATTCTAGGTTATCAGTGTTAGCCTCACCAGCCGGTTATCCCCTCTTTGTGGTTTTATTTCTATAGCAAATGACTTACTAGCTGCTTAAATTCTCTACTTCATCTTATAAAGAGAAGACTGGCAAGTCTAAAAAGCCATGACAGAACACTGTGGAGTATAACTCAAGAGAATATTATGATATAATGCTGTAAAACCTCAGGCCTACAATTAGGATATTGATCAAACCATGATCCAAACATGTAAAAATGCATCAACATCTAAGGTTCTCCTTATGATTTTAGTCTTTATAATGTGCTGTGGATATGCAGAATGATGGGGAAATGTTTACTACTTCAAACACCAGAGGAGAAAAGGTTTCTGGGATAAATTACTGCAAGGGACCAGACTATGTATTTTCATCCCCACAAGAACAACAGGTTTTTGCCTTTCCATTGCTTGCTTAACTCTAAGTGTACTTAGGATTTCTCTGGAGTCTCCCAGCACTGACTAGGCGATAGTTGTTCAAGTGAGAAAGGACAGCCTCCTGTAACCAAGGAAGGCTGAATGGCTTCTCTTCTCTCTCCTACTCGCCATACTGAGTAAGCTGGGAATCCAGAGAAAACTCTTACCCGCTCCATTTCAGCATACAGGGACAGACAGCCCAGCACTCAGCAAAAGACACAGCTCTAGCAAAACAGATTTTAAGTTTCTCCACTCTGTTTTGAAATGGACGCCTGCACTCTCTGCCTTTTACAATTAGACTGCCAAGGCAAAATTCAAAGACTACCAAATATATCCAGGTATCAAAGAACCACTCAATATCTCTTCCCCACAGTGGGGCACTAGGGAAAGAAAAAGCCCAAGTAAGAGTGTCCATTCACAGACAGCATATGCCTATTCTAACATTTAATACTACATCAAACAAAACAATATAAACCAGGAGAGAGAGATGCTATTTGTAGTCCTTTTCCCAGGTTCGCATTTTGAGTGTAACTGGCATTGAGGCCACCACCTTTGACCTGCTTGAAGCTCTTTCATCACAATGATTTAATCCATCAAAATGGATTTTTTTTTTAAATATTGTTTTTTTCAGAGTTCCTGAAGTTTCCAGTAGTCTCAAATTCCTCCATCCTGTTCATAATAAAATGTGATCTACTGATGACATCCTCTAATGCTGACAGACAGGATAGTGTTAGAGAAATTATTTTAGTGTACCCTGGTCCTGATAAAATACAAAATCATGCAAGAGCAGATAGAGGCATGAATAAAAATCTCCTCACAGGATCATCTGCCCAGTTTATTAATCTGTCCAAAACACATTGCTTTATTCCACATTATAAATGCAGTTTATGCAGTTATGCAGTATGCAAAAAACCTCATTTAAGAGCTAAACAGCTTCTGTTAGTGCATTCCTTATCTAGAACTGCTGGAGGAATTTTTTTTTTTTTGAAGGCAGACACACTGCTACTCACCACTAGAAAACAGAAAATGTCTAGCTATCACACTCAATCATTCAAATTTTTTGAAGAGATGGGCACAAATACCCAGACCTTCCCACTTAAAACAAAACTATCATAAAACCAGTAATTCACACAGTGAACAGCCAGGCATAAGACTTGCAGCTTAAGAAAAATTTAAGATTGGTACTTCCAAATTTCTTAACAAAAAAAATAAAATGTATATTCATTGCCCACTTTCCAGTTAATGAACATGGAAGGACAGTTTTACTTTTTCCTCCTCTATCTGCTTCTAGTACTAGATCTTCCACTTTCCTTGAGAGTGGTCATGTTCCGTTTCACACAAGTCAAAAGGCTTCCTCACAGCTGCCAATTCAGATTTTAAAAGGAAGAAAGTAAAAGTCTCCCTGTAACACTGAAAAAGTACGTGCTAAATACAGAATCAGACCAGGGGCACAAGATCAAATCAATACATCTAGGGCAGCAAATTTTCTGTATCTTCTAAAAATCCTTCTCCAGCGCCCACAATCAAAAAAGAATACAGGCAGTGTCTTCAAGAAGTGTTATGCATTTTTCATAAGCATAGGATCCGTGCCTTTAAAAGAAGGAGTGGAAGCTACTGAAACTTCTCTAGGTATCTTTAGATACTCCTACAGTTTATCCCTTTTTTAAACCAAAAGTAGATCATTAACATTAGTAAGATCTGCAGTTCATAGGTAATCCAAATATTTGTGAAACCAATGACATAGTATGAGTCTCTATGAAGTACCGTCAACTACCTAAAAAACGGATCTTTACTAAGATCCAATTTCCCAAGAACATTAAAATAGTCACACTTGTTTAACCACAGGTCTACCAAATCCAGCATCTGGTTTCTAAAAACAGCCAAAAGGGAATACAGAGTATTGCAAAAGAATGCTACAAGCATGTAAAGACAACTCTGGGTGTTTTCCTAAAGACTCTGCCCTGTACAGACACCCACTCCAAACATCTTACTGTCCTCATTGTGTTCAAGTCAGATAATCTCTTCCTCAGATCTAGATTTCAGTACAGCCCTGCTTTGTGCACTCTGACAAAACAATACCTGTTAAACATCATCATCCAAAACCTAAAAAGGGCATAATTTCATGCCCTATTGACAATAAGAGATTTATAACAAGAAGAGTAATTTAATACAAGAATAAGTTACCAAATATGGATTAGCAAGTAAAGACTCATTTAGCTCAGACTTGATGTTATCATCCTTACATACAAATTCCTGGATGGAGTCTTACAAACTAGTTTGTAGCAGACTAAGGAAGTTGATTACGCTAGTTACCACACCAGGACTTAAAACCTAATAGCCTTACCTTGTGGTAAAAAGAATATAACCCTAAGGAACAGAGCAAAAAACCAAACTGCCCTAGCCAACCAAGAGTCAACCATTAATCCAAAATGACTGAGTAAAAATTTAGCTATATGGTCAAAATATTTTTTCTAAAAATGTTACATTCTTTATTAAAAGGATACAAAGCAGGTAGCTTGTTTGAAGAACCAAAACTGAGTTACACCCAAATGCCAACAAAGAAGGTTAGGATCCCAGAGAAACTAGAAAAGGGCTATAGGATTCTTCACCTAGAATAGCTCAACACAGAGCTAACAAAACACACAACAGTTGGAGTATTCCAGTTCTACTATGTCTCCAGATTGCTTTCACTGGATATTGAAAACAGTGCTAAGTGGTATCCATCTGAAAAAACTTAGTAACCTAGAAACTTCAGAAGTTATTAAGATATAACTGCAATCACAGTTTGATCTGTGTTCTTATGATTGCATCTTGACAGGAGTGATTATTCCCAAGTTATCATTTCATTGGTCAGTGCTGTTAAGTGTAGCAATGCAGATATATCAATGAATTAGAACTTTTACTCCAAAAAGGAAGCTGAACATAGCATGGAGAGAAGGGAAAACAGCACACTTACTGCACACTTTTGTACAACTGTGTTTCAATCCAAAAATAATTCCCTTTCTTCCTCTCAACTGTTACAAAATTCAATATATTTCAGTATTGTGAAATTCTCATTTAAGTTTACTAACTTAAATAAGTTCTCAGACTTACTAACAGAAACAGAAGATCCCTTATCTGCTTATGCCTTCAAAGAATTCTTTTGCCTCTTTGTTTTTTTGCAGACTTGTAATATCCAAGCAACAGTAGCTATCTTTTGACCTTTGTCCTTCAAAATACACCACTGTTATACTAATCTGACAGCTATTAAGTGTAATATCCCATTTAAGCAAGGAACCCTGACCACTAACATCAAGTTAGTACACAGCAACAGTCCTATTTGTTCTTCTTTGCCTCTCCATTTATTTTATCAGTTTAAATGCGATTAGAACTGAACTTGAATAGGGTACTGCAAGAAGTTTAGATCACTTGATTCATTCCTCTCAACACTCTAAGAGTTGTAATATATGGCTTTAACTTCAATTTTTAGAAATAACAGTGTTTTATATTTAGAAATTTTAAGTAAAACATATCAAAGTCTTCCTGAAGAGACACTTATTCTTTCTGGCTTAAAAGCAACTCTGTTTAAAAGACATAAAAACATAGAATATGGACTTACTACTATGAATATTTTCTGATCTCTTTCAATATATTTCCATTGATTAGCACACAAACATTTGACATTTACAAAAGAATCCTATACGCACCACCACCTGAACTATATATGCCTTGTAGAAAGAGTAGATTCTAAATAAAACACATTTTCTTTACTCTATCTTTTATCTGCCATAAATATGTAGAGTGAACAAGTATTAAACAGACCCAGTTGCAGAAAACCTCAATAAAGCACTATTGAAAACACTGTCATGTCATCTTATGCTCTAAAGCAAACCCTATAGGCAGTGAGAGTGAATTTTCATTCTCAGGCAAGTAACAGAAAGTAAAACTTTATATGTGTATGAAATACAGAAATAAAACTTAATAAAAGTCAGAACTAAAATTTTAAAGGCTACTGATAGTACTTTCATAATACCACCATGTATTAAGATGTTAACCACAGGGAGGTGCAGCGGAATAACAGTAGAGCTTCCATATACAGAAGCTCACTAACAAAGTAGAACTTGCTGAAGCCAATACCCACTAGCAGAGCCCGCTATGCAGTGTCAGTTTTACATATACATGTTAGTCTTCTAGGGGTGAGTGAATTCTTGCGTGTTCCCTTCTTTCAGAGTACCTGATCAATGTATTATTGTCACATCTGAAACAAGAACATGAGCATCAGCTTTTCCAGTCAATTTGGGATACAGTTCCAATGCACAAAATATGATTTACTATTACAATACCCTGCATCATTCTGTGTTTTCTGGGTTATCTGACAGCAAATAAGACTTTGGGGAATGGTTGTAGTTCAGTATTACGTTTTAGTACTGTCACCATTATGGATGAGCTACCATTAAACCACATAGCCACTTCTTTACACAAAAATAGTAAGGCTAGTTTTTAATTCTTAAAAATTTGACTGTGTATTGTAAAAATCTAAAGGTAATTATCAAAAAAGCAGCACAAATAAAAGACAATTAGGTAACTAGTTTCAGTGTGTGTTCTCCCCCTTCTTTTTTTTTCATTCAACTGATAAAACATAGCTTATAATAATTTTCAAAAGACACTTAATATTACAACTGAAGAGTTTCAAAACCATGGGAAGAAAAGTGAACAATGTAAGACAAAACCCAAGAAGATTAAAACCCTTCACATTTAAGAATTACTTCTTCCTTTAAGAAGATCATCTTGCATTTATAAACTATTTCTTTTATTTTCTCATATACAAGAGTATAACTGACTTGCAAAGCTAGAAATGTAAAGTTTATGTAATTATGACTTAATTACTACCAGGCCTCCAGTCTTCAAACAACATCAAGATCATAGTGGAGTTTAGTGTCCTAATCAGAAGAACACAACTATGAAATGTATGACCAAAAAACATATTATGCAGTTGAACAACTTGTGCCGAATAACTGACTTTTTTTTTTTCCACTTGAACAAGTTACATAAAGGGCAGCTCAGATTTTTAAGGTGCTCACAATAGCCCAAAACTAACATCTTGCTTCTCAAAGGACACTATGTTAAGCAACTATGCTGCTAAACACAGTCACAAAAGAAATACTTTACCTTTTCAGAAGATGAGAGAGTTTTGTAACCTAACATCCAGATAAACAAAAACTTTCAAACACTATATGGATTCAGGACTCCAATTTTATTTCATTATGGTGCTGGAGTTGTTACTCTCATTTGCAAATCAGGAGAAGTTAGGTGATAAATCTCTTCTGTCTCTCTCAACAAAGAATTTGTGTACAGAAGAGCCATGAGATCCAGCTCCTAATGCTTGCTACGCTTACTTACTAAACACCCACCACAAATACAGTTGTTAGAAAAGAACTCCAAGTTCTGTGGTTAATATTCAGTAAATGTACATTACAAATATCAAGGACAAAGACTTACCAAAAAAAACCTTTTCCAGATCCCCCTTATTCTCTAGAAAAAGGACTACCATCCACAAATTCCCTTTAACAGTACTTCATCATATAGTCTTAATCATTTGTGAAAGTTAATTTCTAGGTTAAGCTACTGAAAAGCACATAAAAATCCATAATAAACAAACAAGACTAGAAAAATGTTGCAAGTAACACCTTCATTCTCACATTAAAATAATTGTTAACAGAGAAAACAATCCCCATTCACTTCCTAAACTTCCTTATTCAACAACTGCCCCGCATGGTAACAATCCTAAAAAAGAACCATGACACAAAAAAGGATTATTTCTACTGCTGATCTTCATTTTACATTCTAGAGGTTCACTGGAAGACACACTAAGGTCCTAGAAATAATTACATTTGTTCAAAGTAAACCACAGCATAAGACTGCAATCTTCATTAGAATGCATCACTAAGCAGTTAGCCATTCATAAGTTGAGCAATTTCCTGACAAGAAATGACAGCCTGCAAGATTCCATGAAATTGCAATAGAGAACCAAAAAATAAAACCCCCCCAAAAACCACAACCAACTTAAAACATACAGTAATCACAAGAAAAACCCCTGAAGCACCATCCTAACCTTTCATCTCTAATACAAATGGACAAAACAGCAAAGGACATATTACTGGAACTTCTAGGGAGAAATTATAATTATCTCTGAACAAAAGAGCTCAGCATACTTCAGTATCCTATCTTAAAAGCAGTCTACAACCTAGGGAGTTTTGGTTCCTATTCAGTAATCTCAGATGTTGAGCCAAGAGCTCTACAATCCCTATAATTCAAAAAAAGAACAATTAAGAACAAAAGAAAAAAAAGAAGAAAATTAAGAACAACAACAATCCAAACATTTTCCTATAACCAGAGATAGGAGCAGTGACACTGTGAGGTCTGCTCTGAACACCCCACCTCATGTCATTGCCAAAGCTGCAAAATATACCTAAAACACCTTCTCAATATATCCACCAGCAAAACTCATTTCCACTTAAGCTCTACCTTCCGGTTTCTTAAGTAGAATTGATGAGAACTTTTGCTGTTTGCACCCTCCAGCTCTGATTCAATTAAGTTGTGCCTCAACTGCAAGGAATACAATACAGGGATAGCTTATAGTATTACTATATAATTAGAGGGGAGGAAATAATGTTTGTTATTTTGCAAAAGGGCTGCTTGATGATTATACCTGTTAACCAAAAGAATCATTACAATTAAGTGTCAAAGAAAACACTGACCACTTTTCTACCTTAAAACTGTATAAATAATAGCATATGAAGAGCGGTCCATGAAGGAGAAAGGCAACACCCTGAGTAGAGTGAAGTAACAAAGGTGAATATCACAGAGCAAGTTCAGATACAGCCCAGGATGTTCACAGCTCCTACCAAAAGGCGTAAGCACGCTGTAGATTTCTGTTTTCTCAAATTTTGCTCCAATTTGTATTTTTCCAACTTGTTTCAAAAACCTCTTAAGATATGACAAGCAAAACAAGTCAATTAAATAGGTCCATTCATGGAACTCAAAGTATCCTTTCAGGTAATGGTCAGCACAACTCCTTATACAGCACACATGTTTAAAGTCAAGTCTATTTTTCCTCTCTTTCCAAATTTAATACATTTTATTTACTTCACTTGGTATCTTTGAGTAATTGCTTATAGTCATTTATACCATGGCATACAAGGTTTCAAGGAGTGTGCAACTCCTTGACAGCATGAGGGCAACTTAAGAGCACATATACTATGCTAACTTATGTCTCATATTTTGGTAGATTCTTTTTTTAATAAGCTCAGACTACTTGTTTGCAAAAACTGCCTCTCAAAAGTGGTGATAGAAGAGATACAGCTTTCAACATATAACAACATACAACATATAAATAATTCTTAATTACCTGGCAATTTAACTAATTTGTTTCACATTACCCAAAGACCAAGTTCTTTTTTAATCTAATCCTTCTGTTCCGAAAGGGAAGGGTCATAAGGACATATGTTTAATAGCATTTCGATTTTAATTCTGGTATGACATGTTCACAATATTTTAGAAGCACAGTAACTTGAACCAAAATAAGTGTTAGTCAATGGCTGCACACTATAACTCTTACTCATCTGGAATTTAGTCTAGTTGTCACCTTGACTTATAATCCACTTTTTTTAGCACTCCAATCGCAGCTGTACCATATATAGCAAGCACTGACACATATGCACAGTATTCTCTCACCCCACTACTGACCTCTTAACTCAAAATGAATTTGGAAACTTGTTTTGTATGTTTCTCCTTCAAGAGGATTACATTCCTCTTCAGTACTACACTGCAATTGTTCAACACTTGCTTTCATCTTTTGTTAGATTAATTTGAGCTATTTTTCTCCTCCTCCAATGATTTTTTTTTTTGGCTATTAAATAGCAGTATTATTATCCTGAGGTGGAATTATTAGAAAGCATTTTAATGTATTATAACAACTATAAAGCTGACAAGCACAACATACATTACTTTATTCTGTATTGTTAAGAAACAATGTTCAAAGGAGAATGTCTATTTGTTTTAATTTAATTGGAGAAAAAGGAAAAAGACGTTTCAAACTGAAGCAGTTAGTAGAAAAAAATAATATGGTACGCACATATTTAAGCAGAAGACTTGATCGAAAAGTTATTTTAAAAAACACTTCCCTTCAAATTGCAGTATTCCATATACCTTATGGATAAATTATCTTCAGTTCATGCATTTTGGAGGCATATTTAAAGGACAAAAACTTAAGTATAATCTGTGGCCTTTGTACAAGCATTTTCAGTTTTCTACAAAAAAAAAACAAACAAAAACAATCCGGACAAAATAAGCTGTTAGTATGGTATCATTTTCTCTGTTTATTAAATATTCCAAGTAAAAGACATATTTCTTGTATTTAAAAAAAATTAGAAACCACATAACAGTATTTTCCTGATATCAATACATTACCATCAGCAGTCCCACATAAAGGATTATAAACCACTATAGATGTGGTCCACAGGAGAATCAGTGGCATGCAGTAATACTAGAAACAGCAGCAAAACATCCTTAAGAGCTACATTTTAGCCAAGCTAGAGTAAGTACAGTATGAAATAATTTTGTAATTTAAAAATCTGATTTTGTAACAAATAATTTCACAGTTTATTTATAGTAAAAGTACAGAGCATAAACAGCACATTTCATACTCTTCAAGTCAATCTTAAAGCAAGCATCACAGGAAAATCTCTAGCCTACACATACCTAACGTGTCCAGTATCATCTGCTGTTCTACCACTAGCCCTAAAGAATCTAAACATGAGCACATACTACACTAATTTAACTTGTGTTTTTGCTTGCAATATACATTTTCATGCAAGTGTTATTAAATGGTAAAAACAATCTTGGCTTTTGATGTTTCACTTCTAGATTTAAACTCCAAGTTAAAGCATACTATAATGCCACTTCTGTTGTGGTATTGTGATGAAAATCTGTTCTATAGAACTAGTGGGCATTGAGAGACATTAAGCAGTTCACATCACATTCAACTTCATTCTGTTTTTCAGCAGAGGAACTTCTCCACCACAGTCTGCCATACGTAATGAATCTGAAAGCCTACAATTTCTTTTAATCTGTCCCACAGTTCCTCAATAAAATGGTAAAGTCTATCAGAAGGAAAAGGAAGATAGGGAAAATACACCATCCATCTCACAAATGTAATGAATTCTGGAGGTCCATTTTAATATTCATCTATCATTGCACCTGAAATAAAATTCAACTATTTCAGCTTCACAGGTGGACTGTATTTTTCATCCCAAGAGATAGGAATGAGCCATGAAATGATAAAAAGCCCATAAATTAATATTGCGCAAATACGTATGCTACGTACAGAGCTGTCAAACCCCACACTTTGAACATTAAACTGAATCCACAGCTCCCCAGTTTAAACCTTCAGCACAACGTATCCTCTCGGACATTATCAGCCCAGCGCAAGGACTTCTAACCACCGAATGATACCATACTTGGGCCCAGGCAGCGTTTCACCTCAGCAGGAAAGCTGAAGTCTAGTCAGAGCCCTATCCACATGGGCAGCCTCTCACCACAGCCTTGTGCCAGGCCCTTCTCCATCACACAGCCCAGCATGAGGCACAGTCTTCTGTAAGACCCAGCACACAGGTCTCCCACGTCAGGGCTCCACAGAAGATGAAAAAAACCTGTAAATATGTTCAACAAAATAGTCTTATATTCATCTCTGCTTCCATTCCACTATTTCCAGTATTTAATGCTCAGCACCGTATGCAAAACCAGCTTTAACGACAGGAAAGATACAATACTTTCATTTCTTTGTATTAGTTACATTCACAACAGGTGGAAGAAACTGGAAGCAATCATTTATCTGTACAGCAACTTCCATAAGCACAAATTAGGATGGGGGTCCCATCATACAGCCCCTACCCTCAAGTTTCAACAGTATAAAAACACAGTCTTACTTTCATGCATTACATTCCCTACACCATTACCCTTGTACACGTTATACTACAAATCATTCCCCAGATTTGAGGGTATGTATGTCTGTTGGATGGTAAAGGTGCATGGGGCTTGGCAGCTTGCACATTTTGGTGGGGACCATTCCGTTTTACCTACTGCTGTACTTCACAAGGTAAGAAGAGATCGAAAATAAAACTAATGATCAAAATCAGAAAGTGAGCAAGAAGTTATATTAAGCCCTAAGCAATAAGTACAGAAACTAGTTTGATGGTCACAAAGTGCAAGTTACAATCATTGTTAGTAAATTCTTTAAAAATCTGAGATAACCAAGTGTTTAAAAAAAAATAGCCAATGATTTTACAGGGGGGAAAGTAAATTTACTAGAGTAAAACTGTTTATTGATATTTTCTATAATTGAAAAATCTTCTTTCACTAGCACTGAAGCTTTATGTAGTCTAATTATTTAAAAGAATAGCATACTTCCCTTTGTTAACTTCTCTGAAGAAGAGCAAGCTAACAAGCTTGATCTGCCATTCCATTTTCAGTGAAATAGTCAACAATATCTCAAATGTTATTTTAAGTGAATATAAGTGGAACAGTCAAACAAAAGGTCACCCATTTTACTGGTGTGGAAAAATACAGGATAGGCCTCCCGTCTCCCAAAGCTGTTCAGTACTTTGTATGACCAAAGGCAAGCAGACTTTGGCCTCAATACAAATACATTCCTATCTCCCCTCATCCATACGTATTATCTGCAACACATTTTTAGTAACTGTATTTTATGGTGACTTGTATAAACAAATTTGATTTATCCCACAAGAAAAAAAACCCAAACACCTCCCAGTATCCAAACTTAACAGTTAAAACAATCTTAAGTTTAAAATACGTTAATTACAATTATACATGTATTTTTTTTTTGTGAGTTACATCACATAATTTGAGTCAGCAGAAGCAAGTGAAAAATAACTGGGTTAACAGAACTAAGGCCATGATTTTTTTCAAATATGCTGTTCTCTCACAGGGCTTTAGGCAACTACAATGTCAATGCGTATAGAATTTACCGAAATAGATTTAATGATCTCCAAATTAAGGAATAGCTATTTGGTTAGGAGAAGCAGAGTCAAGGTTTACCTTCTAAAAATACTGGTTTGCTACTATTAATGTGGGCATCCCACACTGTCACCTTCATACCAAAATCTGGTTTTATTTATAGCAGTAGTACAGTTTTTAAAGAAAGTCGAGCAACTCATTTGTTATGTTGCAGAACTTTTAAAATCCTAAACTGAACACAATATTTCAGCCCTCCCAAGTTTTTCAAGAAACATTCCAGTGATTCCGATTCCTTTTGCTGTGGTACAGCTCCTCTTCTCTCCCTAATCCCCCTTTGTTCTATATATGAGGTTCTACGTTTGAAGTTCCTCCTGGTTGGCTGACACTCTTCTTCCTGCATCAAGTCATACTTCTGTCACTGACTTTGTAGGGTATGTACAACCTCTTATCCATGTACATCAGATGACATGTTTTCTATTCCACCTACAATTCTCTCCTTTTTTTGCTCTTTATGATAGGTTTAAACTGAGCAGCTTTCCCCCTCAATTTCTTTAAAGATAGGAAATTCTTTAAGACAAGTTACACTTCTGCATAGCCTACATCAGGCACTGCCAAATAGGTCTCCCACAATAACTCTGGGTCCCATGTCCACCCATGAAAGTACCCTTAACCTCCCTCCTGGAATAACATCCCTAAATTATTGCCCCTGTGAGATCCCCACCATGACACACAATACAATAAGCTATCACATCAGCTTCATGTCTCTCACTTTCCATACTCTGCACACCAGCTTGGCAAAAGGTAGCAAATGTCACAATAGGTATTACTACAGGCTGATCCCAGAGCCACAGAACTGAGTTCCTCACCCAGTCTTTTCTAACCATCTAACTGCTTCTGTAAGACCCCTGTGTCTCCAACAGAGCTGGGAAACACTCTCCCTCTGCCAAAGTTAACTGGAAATTGAGCAAGTGGTTCAGAAGTTACTGGCAGGGTAGGCAGACAGAGTAATGGACAGATGGATGGACAGATGGAACAATTGCATAAGCAACCTTCCCTCAAACTGAAATAAAACTCTGAAGTCCCACCTGTTCCACAAAGCATTTCACCAGCACTAGCCACTCCTTACTTCAAGGTTTTCTGTTTTATAATAGGCTACACTGCATAAAGTAGTAGCTTTAGTCTATAGACTTACCAGATCAACACATTACTTACTGTACATCACGAAGTACAGCTACAGCACTCCATAAATAACTGTCTTTAAACACAAGCTGTACCCAAACAAGATTTCACAGTTAAGCAGAAAAATAATGGTTGCATAAAAACATTATAATGGCATGTAATTTAAAACAATCCTTGTAATAATAATGCCAACAAAAAAGAACAAAACACAAGATTTTGGGGTGGGTTTTTTTGGGTTGGTTTGGAGGTTTTTTCTTTTGGTTTTTTTTTTGTTTGTTTGGATTATTTTTTTAAAAGAAATACAAAAACACGTAGAGAAGTGAAATTAAAGACTACTACTGATTGAAGAAACTGCAAAGGCGTCTTCCATTTCAACAGTCTAAGATTGTGTGAAGGGATAGAGAAGAAGCTGTGCTAGATGAACAGATGGATCAGGAAAGTGTGAAGTCCATAAGGTAGACTCAAGTTTTTAAAGCATGAAACTTCTGAAGCAAGCATACACTCAAAGTAGGTGTTTTCATACAAGGATTAGTTAAGGTGAGGGATTTTGGGGGTTTCTTTTTGTTTTTTTTTTTTTTTTAAGCTTATAGATGTAGGTAGATAACAGCATACTTGTGTGCATGTCTGGAGCAGGGGATTTGGGGATACTACAATTCCATCCTTGTCTGACAAGCAAGGCAAGGACAACTGAAAGCATTTTTGCAGAGGTTAAGCAAACAACCAGATGGCAACACTGTGGATGTGGCAGATTAAGAGTAGAAACAAAAAAAGAGGGGAGATCGGAGTTAAAAGGAGGAAAAAAAAAAAAAAACCAAACCCAAAAAAACCCTGCTTGCACCAGAGACCTTTGCTTCCTTTTGGCTGGAATTCTCTTTTCAAGTGCTCAAAATAAAATAATGCAGCACTGTCACTAAATGTTGAGCATAGAAAGTGAGAGAAAAAAAGGTGCCTGGGAAAGAATAATCTCATTTTACCCAACTTCTTCCTAGTGACATTTTAGGAATAAATAGATTTTTAGGAAAATACTGGTTTTGACCAGTAACCAGACAACCTCCTGAGGTCCCTCTTCTATCCCTGATCTCAATTACCACTTCAAAATACCCTAAGCAATCCCATTAAAAACAGCAGCAGAAAGTTGGAGAGGTGGTATTCTCTATTTAACAGATTCAGCCTCACTTCAGTGAACTCCTACCTTGCAATAAAAAAAGGATATAATTTTTAAAAGTGTATGTTCCGAGGTTCACAACTGAAAATTATTAACATCTATTGCCACTGCTGTGACAATTGTCTACCCTTTGACTAAGAAACAGCTTTAAATTTTGGATTAATAGTTCTATAGATAAGCAACCCATAAGCAAATTAAACTTTTTTAATCTCAAATGGTACATAACATAAAAAGCAAACTTGTTCTAGGTTATTGTAAAACTATACCCATCCCCAAAGTGTATTCTAACAACCAAGAAAACACGAGCCTAACACCTACTTTGAACAATGAGAATGTGAAATATCAATTAAGATGTGAAAATAAAAATAGTTTAATATACTATATGAAGTGCTGTATGCTTTGTTTTTGACAGTTTTAAGATTAAAATGGAATTGGGACCCCGAGAGTTGCCTGATGCCAGAGTGGGCGTGGACCCCCAGAATGGGCAGTCAGTCTGCAGCCAGTGGATGTCCCATGCCAGAGGCAGGAGCTGAGCCCGAAGAGGTCCATGACTCCATGGGAAGCTCGTGTTGGAACACCTTGTTTCTGGACTTCCATGCCGGGAAGAGAGGCAGAGGTGAACTGACTGAACCTCCATTCCCTGCCCCCTGTGCTGCTGGGGCAAGGGGGACGGGAAGGTAAAGAAATCAGGAATAAAGTGATTTGAGCCCGGGGAGAAGGGAGGGGTGGGGGAAGGTGTTGTAAGAGGTGATTTTTATGTCTCACTGCGCTACTCAGATCAATGGCAACTAATTAAACTGATTTTTCCTCTCCAAGTTTGAGTCTGTTTTGCCTGTGACCATAACTGGCAAGTGAGCCATCCCTGTCCTTCATTCCTAATCCTGTGCCCCTTTGATGTGATTCCCTTCCCATCTTACCGGGTGGGGGAAGTGAGTGTAGGACCACATGGTCCCACTGTGCGTTAAACCAGAACTTCTCAATAAGCAATACAACTGACGTTTAACTTATTACATGCACACAAACATTTGTAGAGAGGGCTTAAGTGACTCCAGGGAATAAACAAAATGCTGCCAACTGTTCAAAATTTAAAAAAAAAAAAAAAGGAAACTTTTCCTGCAATGTTTTTTCAGCTACTGTAAAGTTTTTACTGAACACAGCAAGTTAGTAGGAATTTAGAACAAGTATAATAGCTCTGACAAGAGCTTTACAAAAAGCCAGCTATGACATATCTCCACCTTCCATGCACCTTGGTTTTGCTATTGCTACTTCAGACAAGACTAACATGCAACCTATGAGGCTTTGAGCAACCAGGTCTAGTGGAAGGTGTCCCTGCTCATGGCAGGGGGTTGGAACCAGATGATCCCTGAGGTCCCTTCCAACCCAAACCATTCTATGACTCTATAAAAAACTCCACCATCTTGGAAGATGCAGAACAATCAAACTACGTTACATTTATTAATGGAAAATTGCTTTATGAACATGCAATTAACATGATGTGCTGCAGCATGCAAGATAATCTTACCAAGCATATTGAAATTTGTTGTAAGAGCCAGCACAGAGTAATATGCAAAACCTTCCAGCCAGCTTTTGCAGCATATCCACTGCAGGATTCCCATCAGAACACAGGTTCCTCCTCACCATCATCTAGAAATGATGTCCAGATGAAAAGGGAGAGGAGAGAAAAAACAAAAGCACTGCACATCACCAAGCATTGCGAGTCTGCAACGTTCAGGGCACACTGGACCTTCTCCTATACCAACATCAGCATAGTGCAAACACACATGTAGGAAAACACAATGAGTTTGTGAGACATGCATTATAGAAAAAAAAATTACCTTCTTAAGATTAGGAAATACAGCAACAAGTAGGAAGCTTATAAACACAAACTTAGCATGCTCTCAAGTTTAATTCTAAAAGTTACTAACTGGCAGTGATTTTGTGGCACGGAAATCATTCTTCTAACAAGTTGGAGAGTCACTCAATCACATACAGGCCAAACAGAAAGATCCACCTTCTCAGAGTCAGAAAGGGATGGGACTGTAAAGCAGTGAACTGATAGACATTCAAGCAGCGAGTCACTTACTTCACATGTTAAGCTGGACTTTACAGCTGAGTAGTTGCTCACTTTACAAGCACTAAGCTCACAGATACAATTCACCAAAATAACTGTGCTCTATGTGACTAGCATAATGAGGATCCACTTAAGAACTAATTTACATTTTTTTCTCCCCCAAGAGAAGAAATTTAGGATTTGGTTTCAGGGCTTTCTCCGACCCCTTTAAAAAAAAAACAAAAAACAAACAACACACACAAAAACAACCCCAACTTCCAGACACGTATTTCTTGTGAATGCCACCCACAGAAAGATTAGTTTATTTTTCTAAAGTAAGTGTCAGTATTAAATTAAATTATCCCATTGTTAAAAATACATCAACTAAAGGATTACCCTTCAAGACATTAATGGGCAATTCCAACACTAGAAGGTTCAACCAGCTTAGATAAGGAATACAAATTTGAAGCCAAACTGGAACACAGAAACATTTCTTCTGAATTAATGTTAGAAAAAAGAAATCTAATTGCACTAAAACTAGAATTAATAGCTTCTGGAGACCTAAATACTTCAGTATCACAGGTAAGCATATATTAACTTTAACTATTTATTCCATATATTTTCCTCACTTTAAGACATAGCAACAGATTATTTTGACTCCACAGCAACTAAACATAACTTAGGTATCAATCTTCATGTGAACAGAGAAGCAGAACACAATTCTAATTTGAGAACCTATACATTCATTTCCTAAAGTTACTTTGCCTAAAGGAAACAGGCATGGAAATTCTCTGAAGGCTAGTCTATTCCTATGAAATTCTCATGGTTGCCTCAGAGACAAGGAAAAAAATGCAGTATTTCTATAGCAACAGAGTTTAGTACATGCAGAATCTTTTAAATTTATTTTGTTCTTTCATTGTGATTTCATCACTATATTTAACACAATTATTTCTGCTATGCTAAAATATCTTAACAGTGACAAAGGACCATATTATCACATTCTAAATAAAAAAGCTTATTTTTACAAGCTGAATATATTAGTGTCATGAAAATTCAGAAGTTTAACATTTTCTCTTCATCCATATTTAATACTATGAAACTGCACGAACTTGGCAAAAGGGCTGATGTTGTAACATTGATTTCCTCAGTTTACTTATGTATTGTTTTAATGGTCAATTTAATTTATATTATGAAATTAATTCCTACTGCTTCTGATGCAGAAAGCCGATATTACTATTCACAAACAGATCTCCATCTAGGTACTAAAGTATTATAGTTAGAACACAGAATTTGGAACCAGGAAATAAACCCTATTACTCATTATATTACATATATTCTTTAGTGATAGCAAGTCATTGGTCATTCTCATGCCTTGGTGTTCTAATGTAAAATCAAGATAAAAATCTAGAGTTGCTAGGTTTAGCTCATGAGTAGTGCTAAAATTCTTTAAAATTCTCAAACAGAAGTCATGACAAATGTAAGTCATTCTTGCTCCTTTCACATGATGAGCACACAGTTCACAATGCCTTCATTTATCACATATTCAGGGTAGCTCCCTCTCATTACTGTTTCACAACCCATGTTCATGCTCTGATCAAAGCAAGTATATAAGCTCAAGAAAATACTCACAAATAAGAATTCATATCTCACCCAGAGCTTAAATAATACCTAGGAAAACTGATGTTGTTTTTTTCTTTCCAGATTTCTACTGCTGAGTGCTGTGTGTTTGAGAGAGAGAAAGCTAATGCTTATATGTGAACAATTTTCAAGAGCATCCATATATAGTCAGTATTATAAATAGCTATTTTTATACCAGCACTGAACTGGCTTTTCATTATATAGATAGGGTGTTTTCTGCATACAGGAATTATTCTCTTATTCTACCTTGTACTTGCAGTCTTAGCTCTCCTCCCACTCACATAGTGCTGCTCCATACAACAACAGAAATAGCCACTGCTAGTGTCAAACCACGCTGGCACTATAGTTAAATACACCAGTGCTCCAACAATAGTTTTCAACCTCCTTACAAAAAATCCTCTCTATACTGACCTTTTTTTTTTTTTTTTACATTTTCCTGTAGCTATTTCAATAGTTAAAAAGGCTTATGAAACCAATATTCTCAAGGGTCAGGAATACAGAGCTACAGTAAACATTTCGGTATTTGAATCTCAAAGTGTACTTGTTCCTTATAATTATTAAACTAAACTGAAAGGATCTATGAGAACGTTAACATGGATCTGCAATTTCTTTGTTTCAACACTTCAAGTTTTGAAAACTAAGCCAAAGTTGATCAGCTACAACAGTAACAGGTTTGTTACAACTCTCATTTCAAAGTCAGACAAAAGGAATCAAAACAAATTTCCAGTTTCAGCTTCCATAAAGTCCAGATCTAAAACATTAAAAAAAAATCTTTAACATAAACCAACAATGGATCATATATCATATTCATTAAAATTGTCAACATTCAATTGAAAAATGCCTGTTAAAAATCTGGCATAATGCAAGTATTTTTTACATATGTATTTTTCAATGATGGTAACTGCTTTCAACTGCAGGTCAAAGCACTGGCTGAAATTAAAAGGATCTAGTTACAAAATAAGGTATAGCACTTGGCCCTTGCAGCACTTGATTGCTACAGCTTTATATTTTTTTTTTTTTTTAGATTTAGATTTCTCTCCTTTCCTGGAAATTATGATCTTTCACCCATTATAATATATCATCCAGTTTTTCTGCATGCCAGAAAAATCTAAGGTGCTTAAATATGGCAATGAAAATTTTGATACAATTTTTATTTTAATCCCCAAATACTACAGTTTTCGGTAAATACTGAAAAACAAGGCCATACTCCTGAGAGTTATTCAATGCAGGGGCTTCTTTAGGCAGAGAGCTCTGTCCTTGCAGAACATCTTGCCAGAAGTACAAAGGGGGAGATTTTCCTTCCTATTGCCAAATGACTAAAATGTGAGAAATCTTAAACACCCACACAACTAGAGGTAATATTTAAGTCTGCAAAATAGAAAAAGACAATACTTCTATCATTCAATCCATCTATTAAAATGGCGCTTCGTGTTTCTACTCTAAGCAGGTAAATTTTATAAAACGCTTGCTTCTTTTTTTTCCAACTGCAGATCTTCTTGCTGTTAATTCAGCACACACACACAAAACAAGAAAAAAAAAAATTAAAGCTCGTGTTGTTTTAGGCAAACCCAAGAGACTATGTGAAATGTTCAATTTGATACCCTTACACTGAGATCTGGAAAAAAATAATAGTTAAATGTCTTCAGATAGCAAATTGAAGTGGGAATTGTAGATTGTAGTAGAAGAAACCATAATCAACTGGCAATATACAACTGGATCACTCGTTAAACTGGAAGCAGGAGGTGCTCAACATCTCTCTGAAAAACAGCAGAGAGGCATGAGGACAACAAAAGAAACCAACAGGCCAATTTAAAACTTCTCTCCTGAAATACTGCAGAACCTGAAGGCCCTTCATCATCTGCACCTACTGGTATGCCAATGGATCTCCCTAGCCCTCCTCTGGTTTATTCTCTTATAGCCTATCAGAGATGTTCCAAAGCTTTGATAAAAACTATGTATTTGCAATAAATAAGAACTCTTCCAGATAGGACTGTAGACTAATGTATTATTACCATCTTGTCAAGTCTACCGAGTAGGAGTCAGGTAATAGCTACCATCACCCAAGGCACGGCACACAGGAGGAATGTGCATGATCATTACTAATTTCACTATGGCAGTTTCACGCTGTTGCTGTTTCAGACAGCTAGCTACCTGCCGCAGCAATGGTAGGCAGTACACCATGCAGGCAGAAGGAGGATCTCCGAGAATGAGGCTGGAGTAGTTCAGCAACAGCATGCAGAGCGCTCACATACACCAAGGAGAATTGAATAGGAACAGAGCCTCTTGCTCCTCCAGCCCAGGAAGAGGCATTGCTGCAAACGTGCAAAACCCTGCTTGCAAAAATCCCTTTCCCCTTCCGTATGCTCAAGTGCAAGGAGAGCAACCGGGTTTTCCCTGCTCACCGACCAAAATAAGAGACGAAACCCGAGAGTAGACCCGAGGAACAGCCCAGCAATGGGAATCCCGGCATCCCTCTTCTTCCTAGCAGCTCAGACCCAGGAACAGCCTGCCTTCTCTCCTGGGTGTTGTCCCCTCTGATGCTCTTCATCACCACCTACCTACCTGATCACAACTGGCATATTTTCTCATAGCCGGCACAGAAAATTTACAAACCCAGCAACAGTGCGACTGATTTAAAAACAAATTATTAAAAAAAAACCCAAAAAAACGCACAAAAAACCACCCCCAGATAAACACTCTCTCCCCTAAATCATAATACTCTAAGGAGTATCTTCTTAGGAAAGGGCACGAGCCCCTCCCGCCAGACGGAGGAGGGAGACCCGGACAAGGGACACCGGCGGAATCCCTCCCACCGGCGCCCCCCGCCCCACCACCTCCTGGGGCTCCCCAGTGAAACCACTACCCGCGGGGCCGAGGAGGGGCCGCGCCCGCGGGCTCTGCCCCCTCCCGAGAGGGGCAGCGAGCGGTTACCGCGTCGCCACCAGACCCCGCAGCCACCGGAGCCTCGCCCGCTCGGTTCCCCGCCAGCCGGCCGCACCTGGGCTGCGGAGTGGAGCGGGTCTGCCCGCCGGCGGGGACACTCACCGGCCCCGCGCCCGCCGCGGCAGCGCCAGAAAACGGCTCCCGGCGGGATGGCGGGCGGGTGGGCGGCGGCCGCCCAACGGCCGTGCGGGCGCGAGCGGCGGGGGTCGCGCGGCCGACCAGGGGTGGAGCGGGGGAAAGGGAGCCGAGGGAAACGGGTGAGGCGCGGGGCTGCCCCGCCGCTGCTGCAGCAGCGAGAGCCAGGAGGTGACAGGTGAGAGCGGCGGAGGGCAAAGGGCGACCTCCTGACGCTCGCCCGGCCCCGCGTAGCTCCCCTACCTACCGACCTACCTCCCCTCAGCTCCGCCGCTGCTCTCCCCACACACGGCGGCGCGCGCTCACTCGCCCGTCGCCCCCGCTCCGCTCCCCCGCCCGCCGCGGTCCCTCCCTAGCGCGGGGCTCAACCGACGCCACTGCCCACCCGGCCCCGCCCTTAAGCCCGCACTGACACCTCCTCCCACCAGTAGCAGAGGAGGGAGCGGGCCCCAGGCCCCGCCCACGCTCTCCTTGACCAATCGAAGCTAGCCATGATCTTCCCCTCTGTCCGCCACCGCCCCCAGCCTCGGCACCGCCCGCCCTCGCGGCCGGTTCGGTTGACTCGTAGCTACCGAGCAACGGGCGCGGGACTGCGGGTTGCGGGTGGCGGCGGGGCCGAGGTCCTGGGGATCCCGCTGGGGAGAGGCGGCAGCGGCGGCGGGCGGTAGCAGAGGGCAGGTCGGTCGGCAGCCGAGGGCAGGTCGGTCGGCAGGAGCGGCGGCAGTAGTTACGAGTGGCAGCTCCGCTGCTGGCAGCGCAAGCAGGTGGCGGTGCTGGGGGTCAGCCTCCGGCAGCAGGGCAGGCCCGCGAGGGACTTGGCCCTCCCTGGACGGGGAGGGCGCAGGTGGCATCCCCTTGGCGGAGATTTCTCCTGACGGCTGGGCTTGCTTTTTTTTCTTTTTTCGGCATGGAAACTGTTCCACGCCCCGGGCAGGCAGAGCCGTTAGTGACCCGTGTGCGGAACGGGGAGCGGGGAGAGAAGGAAGGGCCGTCGGAACTGCTGCTGCTTTTGCTGGGGGGGCGAGAGAAGGGCGGCGGGGATGTTACAATGGGGTCGGCTCCTGGAACGGTGAAAATGTCTCCTGCACTCAGCGCATCTCTCCAGCCTCTACAGAAGCAGAATATCGGCTTGGAGATTGTGTTGCTGGCACCCATTAGGGCTTGCAGCGCTTTCCGGCTCTGCTCACACAAATTAAAAATAGAGTTAAAAACTAAAGCTGCTTTCAGGCAAACATCGAGTATAAGATGTATCATGGCAAAATGCAGTTCTGCAAGTTATGGATGTTTGAACTCAGCTCCAATTTTCTTGGTGTGCTTCCAGGGTTGTTTAAATTAGAAAAATGTTTTGAAGCCCACTGGCAATAACGTGCCGCAGGACTCAGCGGTGGTTGAGTACTCCTAATCTAACACTGACCCGAAGTATATTTCTTTTGTAAGGATATGAACCTTAAAAAATTTGTGCAGACAGATAACAGAACTGAAGGCATTGCAGTGTGTAAAAAATCAGGCTCCTCATTTTCATTTGTCCTTCGACACAGACTGCTTCATGAGCCTAGGGGCACTTAACTGTTTTCGTTTGGATAGGGGATGCACTTTTGCAGTAAATGCTGCTATCATCTCTGCTTACAGTGCTTTGATTCACAAGCACTGGAGTGGTGTTGGGAGCGCATGAAGTACATCCCTTTTGGATGAAGCTAAACTGGCAGAGGTGCTTCAGGAGCGTACCTAATGCATTCCAGCCACAAATGAGCACTCAGTGGGACTCAAACTGAACTAGTTAAACACTAGGAATCCCTGAAATATGTATAGCTTGGAGATCAGGCCTTCAGGACCAACTGTTGCACCCTACAGTTCTTCTGTTAGGCCTCTGTGCTTGCCAGTGTAGTTCAAAGACTTGGAGCTTTGTAGTTCAGAAGGAAGGTCCCAGAAGATTTCTAATGTATCGTCTGAAAGATCTGATTCATGGTTCACCATTGTCAGCCAAACTGATCTTCTGAAACTGTGATTCTTAAAAGTCTGCCAAAACTCAGAGTTTGTATATGGATCTTCCCATATTGTCGTGTCAGGAGTTCATGGCATCATCCATAGCTATAAAGATAACTTGAACTGAAGTTCAAAATGTGATGCTGCTGTCTGAAGGGTAGAAAATGTGCTACCAGTGTTCTTATTACAGATATTATCAATGGGTTTTTTGGTCCTTAACTGTCCACCTATGCCTGTAACTGATTCCAGAATAGAAGGCAGTGGTGCTACAAGTTAAAAACTAAGATAAATTACTGGGTAATGCTTTAGTGCTTAAAAATAACTAAATGAATTTCTGGTAACATATGCTAGCAATTAAAACTAATTTTTTCTATCAGTGTATCTTGTCATTTTAATATGAGGCCAGATTGTAAGGGATGTAGTACATGTTGAATTTTTGTGAGAAGGCATTGACAGAACCACTGCTGTGGCAAAATCTGTGCAGAACTGTGGATTTTTTGTTATAACCTACACAAAATCAATTTCCTTTTCCTATAGTGCTTCTCACGGATAATCAGTTTCACACACTAACATAATGTAGTTACTCTTTTTACTGAGATCTGCCTTCTTTTGGAAGTTTCTCATAATATGGTGTGTGATAGAGAAGACAGAACACTTAATAATAAACTTTAATCTTGAGCATTGCTTCAATAAGGACAGCAGTACATAATTTTACATGCCTCATGTAAATCAAACATCATAGCTCACTTGTCTTCTGGGTTTCTTCGGTCATCATCATAATGTTTTCCCCCCTCATCTTGTGGCTGTAACAGAAATATTAGACTACAACAGATTTTTGTTTATTGCATCCAAAAGTTTAAGGCTAATTTCACTCAACTAAAAAAATGGAATTTTCTAATGTGAAATGCAAATCAGGCATGGATGTGGAGATGAAGCCCTTTTTTCCTGACGCACATGTCATGGTCTATTATAGAGATTTTGTTTTGAGAAGCTAGACTAGACTCCACCAAGTCACTAAAATAACATATAAGGAAAAATATGATTTACCAAGTAAAACAAGCATATATGACTGAATGCAAATAAGCAGCAGGTCTCATTCATAACAAGATACCATTTTTAGACATTTTTCACATTAAAAGAAGGGAACCCCTAGTTTGGGCCATTGAAGTTTTTCCAGGGACTCCTAAGGGGCTTGTGGAGTGATCCAGGTCAGAAACAAACACTTGAAGGCAGCAGCTAGATTATCTTGGCTGCCTTTTTTGGTCCCACAAACTAGCTGGCTCAGTGTCAGGCTGGCCCTCCAGTACAGATCAGAGCAGTCTGATCTGTTCTGCTGGAAATAACATGAAGTGCCAAGTCCTACACATGTCTTCTCTAGGAGCGCCTGTGAGTCACGGCACCAGCCAGGCGTACAGGCAGCTGCTGATGTGATGGGTAAGCAACGTAATCCAGGCTGGGTAAGAAGGAGCTGCTTACCCACTGCATCCGTATCAAGCCACCGACACCAAGTTCCAAGTAGGAATAAATTTGATGTAAGCATCAGTGGAAGTGGATGGCAAGGGCTTACTGAGTAAGTAGTGTTGTCCATACGGTTTAGGCAGGTATAAATGTAAATACATGGGGCAAGATACTATCACAGCATTTTGGAAGAGCCCTTAAACAGGCAAAAATCAATGGGACTTTAGCCTAGCTGTAAAGTGCAGAAATTGGCACATGGATAGGAGCAGATTATTCATTTATTCTTTCTTGCAATGACATTTCATTACATACAGAAGAAACAAAAACCATGAAGAAGTGAATAGATATTGTTTCTTTCTTAGGGTCTTGAGAGAAAACAATGCCACAAAAGGGAGTGATGCTGGTTTTATTATTATTCTCTACAAACTGGCTGTTGCCTTCCCAGGAACCAAGCTCTCCGTTGAACAAGCAGTAATTTAAAAAGAATTTTATCATGAATTTCATATACAGTGTTGCATATTTAATATGTGCAAGAAAGGCTGACAGTCACAATTCTCAGGTGGTAGAGTTTGCTATAACTGCACTGACATCCTTTTACAAAGCTTTTCTTAAAAGGTATATTTTTAAATGTGTAATTTGCAAGTATTACTCTTGAATGGGATCACTTCATTTTGAAGACTGGGCTCACGATCAAAGAGTTATGGCTTTATTCCTCCCTGTGCAATCATTTCCATGCAGGGGCTACAAACCAATTTTTTCCTTCTCTGTTTGGTGGCCGCTGCAACCATCCTTCACCAGAATGGCAAGTGGTTCGCTCCACAAGATTTGCCCAGTACAGGTGTTTGGGGGGATTCAATTTCTGCGCATCCCCACCACCGAACTGCTGGCTGGCCTGCCCAGCACCCCTACAGAGCCCTTCCAGGAGAGGGGGAGTGACAGCAGAAACAGTGCTTGGGCTGTAAGAAATAGTTTCACTGCCTTATTTAACAAGACATGCTTAGGCTATGAAAAGTACCAGTGATCTAGAGCTTACCTACTCTCTGCCTTTTAGTTTAAAAATAGGTTTTCTGTGCTGCTTAGCCACCTGCTGTGTTCTCCTCTTAGGCATTACCACTGCCCTTTCTTCTGGCTTCCTAAACATATGTGGGTAGATTGCAAGATACACATTCTGCTTTTACAGAGCCAGGACTCAGCCTAATTATAACCTGCAAGATCAGGATGTGACTGTTTTGACTTGCAGAAGCTGAATAATTGAGTTGTTGACATTTAATTTGTTTAGATATTCTGAACTGGTCCACTTTTTACTGTAATTTATTGTGTTTATGACAGTGCTGATACCTGATGAAAACAATCTATGTGTGCAAGCCATCAATTGCACTGTGTTTTCCGATGAAGTAAACTGACTTTCAGCAAAGTAAAAACACTTTTGCTGTTCTTTTATGATTCTAAAGTCAGTGTGTTTTTATAACTTCTCCATGACAAGAAAATAGTACACAGAATAAAGTTAAATAATATTTCTTTTCAGACTACGGTATTTTAGACAATCTGACATTTCAAAAAGCTATACGTCTTTATTTCAATAATAATGACCAGTTATGGTTAATGGATTTCATTCATCCTAATATCTCTTACTGTGTGTAATAGGCACCTTCAGTGTGCCCATAGGTAGCTTTCCCCATGAGGATATTTCATCCTTGAGCATAACTCATAGTTTTATATCAGCTTTTGGTTGGAACAAGACAGGGGGTAAGATGACATGATTGCAGGGTGGCTTTCTGTTGCAGTAGTCTGTGTCTTAAGCTCTGAGGGCAATTCCTCATGATGTCTAGACCCAACATTGCTGCAGTCCTCAGCTCATCTGAGAATAATGGTACTGACACACATCATTATAGTCTCACAGATCACATCATCTTCCACCCCTTTTTTTCCCCCATGGAGCTCTGGTGTCCCTAGCAATGATGTCAGAATGAAAACAGATTAGGTAGGATAACTCACATATTTTTCTAGTGATTATTTTCTTAAAATCAGGTTTATATTCAGAGCATTTGTAACTTTCCATAAACAGTATCCCAAAGCATGCCCCTCTCATTATATTTAAATACTCTGTTTTCCTTCTCTGTCTGACTGCTCCTTTGTACTCCTTTCTCTCTTGGTTGCATTTAAACTCTACTTAGTTGCTGTTGTTTTCACCTATACCAACAGTATCCCCAACCTGGGGCTCTTTTGACCTATTTTCTAGGAGAATAGGTTTCCATAGAAAGAAAGGATCACCCTTCCTCTAGAAGAATTCGAATTTTTTAACTGTCTTACTAAACTAAGCCTCATGGAGAGCCCATGCCGCTACATTTAGCATGTGTATACAGGATCACAAAACTTTATGTATGAAACAGTAATATATGAAATATTGCATCTAGGCTGACATTGCCCCACTATATTAAAGATTCAATTTGTTTTTAATGTATTTTTAACAAGGGAAAAGATGTGTATGCTTTTTGTAGCCTGACATAAGAAGATTATGTTCTAAAATATGAATTTAAATATAGCACAGAGAGAGGGGTTGGACAACAATATCAACACAGTTGAGATGTTACAATTTCTACCTATTGTAACATGTTTTATCATCACTATTGTACTTAAAGAGTCCTACTGTTGGACAGGATTCTTATTTAGGTGGATCAGGTGTTGTACAACCACAAAATAAGAAGATGATCCCCACCTCGAAAACCTTAGAATTCAAAAGGTAACAGGTTAGAAAGTATTGGGAAAGGATGAGGTAGTTCCCAAAGCATGAAGACAGTTGTCTAGACTTAGCCAAATCTGTAGCATTGTGGCAGAGGTGAATTTCAAATAGAGATTTTTAAGGAAAATACTGAAGTGGCTTTGTTGACGTTTGTGAGACACTCAGCAAGATCACTTGGGAGCAGTATGGGAGATAACATGGATGTGCATACCTGGAATTTTAACAAGCAGATGATAACTATCATCCTGGGTAGGCTGGATATAAGAGCTTGAGAGATGATATGGGGATAGGTTGCAAATAGACTTGCAAATGAAGACAACATACACCAAAGCTGTAAAGATGAGGAGAACAAAGACAGGATTGTAAGAGAGGAAGATTTAGAACTTACCATCTCTCTGAATGATGATTAATTATTAAGGTAGTACATGGCAAGGGTAAGGAAACAGATGTTGCAGCAATCAATGTTGGCATAATGAAAATTCAGATGAGTTTTTAGTATGCAGATGAATGCAAAAAGCTTTCTCCTAGAAGTGTTAGAGGAAAGTCTTGTTAGGATTACAGCATAATTTGGCTACAGGAGAAAAAGATGGAGATGGAAAGTGCAGATAAGTGGCAGGCTAGATATGATTTGTCATGGTGACTGCAAAGGAGATGCAACTGGAAGTGTTTTTTTTAAACATACTGTTCTTGGGGTCATGTCCCTGAAGAACAAATCTGAGTCAGATTTTTTAGACTTTCCTTTGAATAAAAACAGGCAGATCTGGAGTTGAGAGATGAATATTCAGAATAACAATTAAATAATCATAGGGCTAGATCATCATAAATGCTGGAGGTAGGTCTTGAAAGAACTCCAAATGGCATGAAGTGGTAATAGACAGACTTACAGAGGGAAAACAACAACAAAAAAAAGACAGGCATGGAAATTAAGGAGAACAAGATTTCAATGATGGATTATTGTTTTTCAGCTTTGGTTCAGTTCAAAAGCAGTGAGACATATGTAAGAGCAGATTATATTGTGTCTAAGGGGAGAAGATTGGTTTATAGAGGTTCTGGGACAAAACTGGAGGAGAGGTATGTTTAATAATCTTGGAGATGGGAAAGAGGAGCAGAGCAGTCTGTAGCTGGTGAGAAAAGGGGATCAGAAAAAGTATGGGTTTGGTGGGAGCATGAGAACTGAAGGAGGAGTGAACAACAGTTTGCCCAGAATGGAAGAACTGAAGCAAATGGAGGAATTGTAGAAGATAAATTCTTAATATGTGACAAGGAAGGAGGAAGGGATTTAGAGAAAGGGAAGTGATAGAAAGCAGATGTTTTCATGTAGAATGTACTGGTGAGAGCTCAATGTGGAGAGTGAAGGAGATACAGGAGCAGAGTAAGAGGGAGGATGACTCAGGGTAGCAAAAAGCCTACTTGAGATGACAGATGTTCTCCAACTGGAGAATGGAGAATGACTTAACTAGGAAGCTGAAGAACTGAAAATGTATAAAGGAAACTTGTAGTTGGGAAAGAGAGCTTGACTCAGACCTAGCTGTTTTGGAGTAGGAGAGAGGCAAAAGAAAAGGGTGAAGAGTGAAGAAGGCAGAAAATGAACAACAATCCTTGAGACAGAAGAAAGAAAAAATGTCAGAAGAGAGAGAGGAGACAAATACTGATAAATACCGATAACCTGGAAGTGGTGGAAAGACTGAGAGACAAAGCATGAGGGAGAAGACCTTAAGTATGAAGCTGAAAGATACCTGATAATTGTTTAAAAGGGAGGAACATAGCACCTGAGATTTAAGAATATGGCTGGTGAAAATCACTGCAAGACAGTAACCTTCAGCATAGGGTGAGCTGAAGCAAGAAGGTAGACATGGGAGTCTTCAGCAAAGAGATTGGATGGATCAGCAAAGACTTACGTGGGATACGGTAAGAGTAGAAGAATGCCTTGAGTTGAAATCAAAGAACAAGGCTGAGGAGACTGCTGTATGGTGAGCAGGCAGCAAGAAAATGATATGGGGAAGAGGAGAATGGTTGTATTCAAAACCGCTAAAAATGGAGCGAGAGTATAAGGGATTTAGCCAGGGAGGAGCACAGGCAGGGAGAGAACAGAAGCCCAGTGTGACTATCATGAAACAAAGCTTGTGGGAGAAATGCGTGGAAGAGAGAAACTTCTGAAAGAGAGGGAAGAGAAAAGGATCCAGGACTTGGTGAGGCTGAAGGGAGTGACTTATGAAGAAGTCGTGGATGACAGGTTTTTTAGAGACAAAGAGAGTGGGAGGAAAGAAGGGTGTGGGTGTGAAATTTGAAGCTATGAAACAAGACAGGTAGAAGCAGCAAGAAAGGAAGATGTAGCATAAGGCAAGACAAAGTTTTCAAATTTGGATGGTACAAATAACAGTCCTGAATTCTGATTAGCCATCTCAGTAGAAAGTGGGTTTAGACATAGTCCCACAAAACATTCTTCTCTTTTCTTTCCAGAGGTCATCTGCAAATAGTTGCTCAGATGTGTGGGCTTTCCTCTGGGGAGGGAAGAGGGAAACTACTGATTCCTACTCTCTCATGTTCCATGTGCGCTTTAGGCTGGTAGAAAGGCTTATAGAAACCATACTTAATAAAGAGGCAGGTGATTGATTTAGCTGAGAGAAGGCATAGATGTTAACAGCATCATTCTTAAATGAATTTAGATCTTTCTGTTTCATCACATTTGGCAGGTCTGGATGATGTCCATACTAATGCTTAATATGGACTTGAGCTTGAATGCAACTTAAATGGCTGAGACCAGGTTTATTTCAGCAGTCTGCACTAGAGGCCTCTGCTGCTTGATAATGGTGGTGGTTTCTGTTTTAGGGACTTTCGTGTTTCTCCAACTGCTTCTGCAAGTTAGCAGCAGCCATGAAAACTTCTATCAGTCTGAGCTTTGTTTGGAAATGGATACCTTTTTTTCCTGGATGTGAGCCTTGCCATTTCTCCGTGCTTCTTTCACCTGGACTTTGGGTTTCTGTAGAGAGCTCTCCATAAATCCATGCCCAGAGATCAAAAGGGAGCTTCCCCATGTGAGTGCAGAACACCCAATGGCTGAGCAAGTTCCTCCTAACATTTTTGGTGGGCAGCCTTGGCTCCTGTGAAATTCAGAGTGTGTGTTTTCACATGCACTGCAAAGCTTCAGGACGCGATCCATCTTGCTTGAATACACTGCTTGCACCTTGTGATAACTCGGCAACCGGGATTCTTCAGGTGAAGGGGTTCTGCTCTCTCCTATACTGCTGAAAGGTCTGTTGATCTCACATCTTGTGTGCTCACCGAGGTGCTCTCAGCCAGTGTTAGTATTTCAGTCATTATGTCTACAAAAGAGCCTGAAGCTATAAAGCCTGTTTCCAAGATAAGCTTTCTCCTTCCTGTTTTTGAAAAGGGATTTGGTTGTTAGGCTCGGGAGCCACGGCAGGCTGCGGTTCTGGTTTGTTTTCTAGGAATGACTAAGAGAGGAGGAGTTTGTACGGTCTGACTAAATTCTGACGACTTTGTTAGCAACCACATTTCTTTAACTGTACATGAGCTTGCTGAAAGCATGTTTTTAATCTTGTAAAACCCTCCTCAATTTCTGATGTTGCTTCTCACACACATCCTGTTATTTTTCCCTTTTTAGCTTCAGTCCTTCTGCATTTGACCTAGAGGCATTTCCAGGAATATTTTAAAATTTATTTTTTCAACTTAGTAAACATATTACTTTCAAATATTTTAATTGTTGGCTAGGGTCTAAAGATTTATTGTTTTAAGTAAAACCCTTTCACCCTGGTTAAAAATAACATTTTGTTTTACTATATAAGTAGCCAAGCTATCTTAAAAATGAAATACATTAAAATAGAAAAAGGAAAAACTAATCTGGTAGACATTTTGCTTTCAAGTTGTAGCAAGAAATGCAGAGAGAAGAGTTCAAATCTTAATCGGAATAATGCATACATGGACTAAAGACTTGATTTGAGGTTGCATGAAAAAGAAGGTTGGGATTTGGGTCCTCGGAAGCAAAATGGAGCATGTAAAAGCTGGTTTTAGTTCAGAATATCATCCCTGATTTTATTTCAACTGCATCCAACCATGACAGCAAACAGTTTCTTGTGTTTGGTCCCAACTAAAAAAACAAAAGCATAAGAAAAAATTTGGATGTGAGGACTGATACTCAGTGCTGAAGGCATAAGGCTTCAGTTTTCTATTGTTGACCACTCCCTGGTGAAACTCACGTTGTCCTTTCCCCAAAACCATGTTGGAACTGGTTATCCTGTACTGCAGTGACATCTACTGAAGGAAAGTGAAAAAAGCCTTAGGAAAACAACGTTGGCCTCTCTTAAAGATAAACTTGGATGTATTTTTAAATACTGAGGGGTTTAATCTTTTTCCCTGTGAATACTTCAGAGCTATTATTATCTGTTTGTTATTCAGCACCCGTTATCACAATGTTTCCAGACTTTAAATAAACACATACCTAAATAATGTGTTCTGTAACTTGTTTTGTATGCAAATATTTAAGTCCTGAAAGATTGTGCTTTAGTCTTAGTTTGTTCTCCATTTGAAAATGGAAGTGAAGGGATTTTCTTCTCAATGAAAGAGGGGAGAGATTAGAATTTGAGGGGCTGGCAAATATACAAGGTATTCAGACAGAGCTGGCTGCGACCTGCATGCTTCAGTGGGTGGGAAGAGGTGGAAAGGACAAGGAGAATTGTCACTCCTGCTATTAAGGTGAACTGCTTGTATTTGTATTACATTTTTGTAGAGCATATTTGACAATGTGTTTTCTTTATGCTCTCCTCTTGCCAGCAAGCACTGTTTTATATGACAAATAAAAATGACCCCCTGTTTTTATTGGCTAATGACTTGATTGTGTTACAGTCAGGCCTTTTGTAGGGGAAAGATCTGCCTTTTTGCTGGTGAAGATTTGTGGTCTGTAGCTGCCCCACTGGGATACTTTAATCTCTTTCTTCCAGGGGACTGGATTATGGGATTTAATCTTCCTGCTGCTGGCAGCAGTGGTTGCAGGTCTCTGGATCAGGAGGAAAGTGGGATTCATGCCTGCACCTCCACCCTTCTGAAGCAGATAGCATCTTGTCCTTTTAGTTGCAAGACCCTCCTTAAAGCAATACCTCCAAGCAGAAGAAATACCATCAGTGTATGCATGTGCCAAGCTATCAGTGAGCTAGAAAAAAAGCATAATGGAGCTGCAAAACGTTGCTCGATTGAGATTACTGTTGTTTGAAAAAGACCTAAAAATACTGATGGGAAGGTTTTATGGTTCTGCTCTCTTTTGCATTTTTTTTTCTAGTCTCCCAGCATGCCACACTTACAGCCTATAATTAAAACAGCTTGCTGCTATTTGCATTTTCATGAAAGGAACCTCTTCTAACATACCACTCTTAAATCTCCTATTTGATACTGAGTGAAATTTAATTTCAAGGCTTTCCTCTTTGCAGATCATTTAACTCTTAATGGCATTTTAGCCTAAATTCATATCTGCTTCTGTCTGGGCATGTGTCTCTCTTCCCCTCTTTCTGTCTCTTTTCCTCATTATTTGTTCACCTTTAAGCCATTCCAAAGCTATTGGAAAGACAGATTGCAAAGGCAGACGCCTGAATTTTGCTATTATGCTCAACAACTCTGGCATGAGTCCCTACACATTCTTTTAAAAAATATGTCTGTAGCTGAAAATCCAGTGAGGGAAAAATGGGCTTTGGGTTGCTTATTAGTTAAATAGTTCTGTATGGCATTATCTGCACATGGGAGTCATATTTATGGTTTTAGATGAACAGTGGAAGAATAGTGCTTGGCACAATATTCTTGGAAGTGCTCAATTTAAGGATATATATACAATTAAAATACTGTCCCTATGCTAAGTGCCAGGTACTTTGTGCAATACAACTGGGCAAGGCATCCCTTAGAGAAATAATAGCTAGCAGCAAAGGATGTCTAGCAAGTGGAATTTTCTGTTGATTCTCTCATTCTCCTTCCTATCTTTCCTTTTTCTGACATAAATAGATGGAATTTTATTTTCTCACAATCACTATGAACTGAGACTAACAGCTCCTAAATTGGCAGTGAGGAGGTGGAAAGGGGTGGAAAAAAAAACCCAACATGCAAACCCTCTGTAACAATCTGAACAGTGAAATGTGGAAATAAATCTTGTCATACGAATTAACTGTGATCAACCTGTGGCTGGTGATTATACTCAATATATACTGACTTCCCAAACTATGACGAAAAAGAGGAGCACTGCTGTGTCATTTACCTAGTGTTGAGGCTTGCAATGGGGTTTTCAGCTTTGCAATTGGTGTTTAAGTGTGATCTATATGGAAGCCATTGACTTTCTTAGAATATTTCCTTTAGGTTCTTCTTTGCCCAGTTTCCTCTTTTCCCAAACTCTGTATTTTCTTTTTGTGACCATTATCTTATTTTTTAAATTGTATTATTTAATCATAGAGGAGGGCACAATGCTATTAAACTCACTTTAAAATCTACTCCAGCTAGTATATGGACATCTGCTGATAAAGAAGCCCCTTGTTTTTGTTGTAGGCTAGTTCTGGAGATAGTCTGGATGTGCCCCATGTACTGGCCATGATGGGATTGTCTGACACACACCCCAGGAGTCACACAAGGACTTTCTGTGCTACAGCTGTCCTTAATTTTGAGGAAAAAAAGGCCTTTCTAAATTGAACAAGTTAAATATCTTAACTTATCCACTAGGCAGGCGATATGGAAAGATGAGGAAATTAATATTCAGAGAAGCAGAAACTGTTGAAATGCCATTTTATAAATCTCGGCGGAGGTGTGCGGGGGGCAGGCCTTTTGTTCCTGAGTGGGATCTCAGTGCAGATTTACACGTGTGGGACCTGATCCCACAGTGGGGAATGCACAACACCTGAGCCAGAGCAAGGGATCCCCTTCAGGATGAACAGGGTGAAGATACCCTTTTGGGCAAAGAGCAGTAAAGGAAAAGATTTTGTGCAAGGGACAGAAAACAAAATTATGCAAACAAAAATTTTAAAAAGGGTCTAAATCTCAATGAACAGCTCAGAGAGATCAAACAGCAGAGTACTGATGGAGGAAATGTAAAGCATGGACTAATCCACCTGGTTATTATGAGAAGCCAAAAGTCACAGAAGACTTCTTCCTTTTCCTGGGTTTAATTTGGTCTCTGATGAAGATGTTTTGGATATTCTGGATTTCCTAATTCCAGCCCTGGCCTGCAAGACAATAAGACAAGGCAGTAGGGTGCCCGCTGTCAGGCCTCGCTCAAGGAAGAGTGCTATCTTTTCTGAAAAAATGTGATGACCTTGACTTCAGATCCTCACCAACTAGCTTTCCCTCTCCACATGCTCATTTTCAGAAGGGTTGGGGAGGGGAAGGCTCCTTCACTCCTGAGACGAAGCTGACCTCAGCTACAGCTGAAGTATACTTCAAGTTCAGTTTTGACAATGCTACAGAACCAGGATTGTGCTGGTCCTGAGTACTGGCTGTGTGATGTTCTAAGATCAGTAAATTCATTTGGGTATGATGGACTTTGCAATTGATACTGATATTGCTGATTGTAACTTGTTATTTCAAGAGCTGGAGGTCTCTGTGTTCTTGGTGTTTGTATTGATTAAAACCCTCTCTAGAACTGATTATCAATGCCAAGTGACCAGGGTAGCTGCCTCTGGTCTGATGTATGTGTGTCCTTTTCTCTTTGAACCCACACATGCATGATTCAGGCTATCTGACATGTAGTTTAGCCTGCAGTCTAAAGCAATAGCCCCAGAGGCTGTTGGTGATTCCTTCTCATCACTGAGGAAGCTGAAATATGAAGGTTGAAAACGGTCATACACCTTAAGCTTAAGTAGAGCTTCTGGGAAGATGACGGTGAAGCATGGGATAGGAGTTGTGCATTACACTAAAATTATTCAGTGACATATTTTCTGCCAAGCGGACCCTGAAAGTTCTGGGAGGAATGCCAGAGTGATGCTGGTAGATGAATGTTTCTGAGCCATCTTGTCCTTGACTACAGGAAAAAAGTGTTGTTGGATCAGGATATTTTTTATGAGTACTCTCTTTGTTTTGCTTTTCTTCATATGGAGTCATGTTAAATACTGAGGCATTTTTGGTAGTGAGGGAAGAGGCTACAGTGGTGGCTACCCTGTGAGAAGCTTTGTGAAGCTCCCCTGGCTTCAAGGCATACCCTAAACTGGTCTCTCTAAACTGCACCAAAGATAGCACCAAAGAAATACTCATGTGAACAGTGACTGATGTAATAAGGAATTTCCTAGTGGAAATACCCCATAGAATCATAGAATAATAGAATGATAGAATGGTTTGGGTTGGAAAGGACCTTAAAGATCATCTGGTCCCAACCCCCCTGCCATGAGCAGGGACACCCCCCACTAGACCAGGTTGCTCAAAGCCTCATCCAACCTAGACTTAAACACTTCCAGGGAGGGGGCATCCACAGCTTCTCTGGGCAACCTGTTCTATAAAGCATAAAGCCCCACATACTGGCTAGCCATGTGATTTAAGGGGACTGTAAAATAATTTTTCAACCCTAAGAATGAGTGCAGCACATCACTGTACATAGAATATTGAAGAAAACCATGAAGTGTCTTGATAAATATAAAAGTGTTGATACACTTGGAAATATAGAAATCTACCATGGCACATAAGCTTCAAATGCAGCTAAAGGAAAAAAAAAAAAGTATAAATCTATCTTTTTTATGGGTTTGCTTATACTCAGACTGAAGGTAGAATGAAGGTGAGGTCATCAGGACCTGCAACATCATGTATGTCAGGGCTGATATTACGTGGGAGTTGTTGAGAGCAATGTGATTCAGATACAGTGTTATCTGAGGCCACATTACCATAGTCCTGACTCACAAGAAAGAGAAAATTATTTGGAGCTGGATCCTATTATTCTCCCTGTGAATGCATCTTTATTGGAAGATATACCTCTTCGTGATCAAATTCAGTGTCTGATTTTCAATGCAGTTCTAGTTTACCTCTTTTTTTCAAGACGCGCTAGGCTAGAGTGGTGGCATCCCAAAGCTGCAAAATGAGAACAGCAGTTCCTCTCAATTCTGTTCAGTCTGCTGCTACTTCCTTCTGCTAGAACAGACACTATCTCAAAAGAGCTTGTACCCCAATCTTCAGGTTCAGTGTTTTCTGTTTCCTGTGTAAGTACTTTGGCTTTTTGGAGTAAGGCAATTTTATGTCCTCCTGCTATATTTTCTCTAGATCATTGATTCCTTAAGCTACTGAAGCACTGAAAATGTGCACAAAAGGGTCTTTGATTTCATTAAAGGGCAGTACACGAGTTTTTAATTATAAAAGAAGAGAAACACTGTCACTTCTTTGTGTCATCTCTGTGCAGTAGTCATTTCTCCAAATGCCTCAGGCATCTTGGAACGTCAGTTTATTAAACTTGGCTCAACAAAGAATTCTAGGGCACCATTTTGCAAAGGATGTTTTATTACTGAGTTAGCATAAAGATAATAGAAAATAAAGGTTCCTGAATTTGTATATTAAACTAAATTGAGTTTACAGTCTCTTCAGTAGCAAAAACCTATCTTCAAAAGGAATTTCCTGTGACCAGGACTGGATGGAGTAGCGATACTGGATAGGAACAGTGCAGTGGCATGACTGTTTTCCCATCCTATGATCTCAGAAGCACTGCTTGGATGTTACAGCTCTCTCTTTGTCCTTTAATATCCCTCCTTTAAGTATTTACATTGAATCAGATGAGAAAAGCCAGCTAGATAAATCACAGCTATATGCTATTCTATGGTGGTCTCTTTTCAGCTGGAAGCATAAAACACCCCAAAATGTGGGCTCAGGTCCACAAGAAAAATTGACCACAGTCCTCATGATTTCTATGGGCTAATCTCCTGGTAGACCTTCATTATGTGTGAGATTTTATACAGATATTTAAGGAACAGCTTTCAGCCAAACATTATGAATGAAGAGGGTACTGTAACTCTGCTGCTGCGGTGGTGTGTCTGACCAGAGTATCATCACAGCTAGCTGGCCATGGCCAAAAGAATGGCAGATGGCACAAATACAACAACGATGCCATGAACTGCAATGGTTTGCTGTGAACACAAGTCAGGGGCATAGAAGGCCCTATTCCACACATGGAAATGTGCCCGTTTCTAAATGAAATACAAAAAGTGGGTTTTTTTAATCTTCAAATTATTTAGGTGACCATAAGCATTCACTAGTTACCACATGGCTGGTGGCAGGTGGGTGAGGAGGAGTTGAGAGTTTTGTGAAATCTTTTGGAAATGCAAAACAACACAATTTTTCACTGTGACAAAGTAGTTGTAAGTAGGGCATTAGTAATTTGCTATTTGTTTACAAGAGCAGTCTAGTGGAAAGATAACGTTTAGCCCAACTAAGAAAGAAAAGAAACCTCCTCAAACAAAGTCTGTTCATGCAATGGTATGACATTAGCTAAGTAATCCATGTCTTGTCAGTGTATTAACCCAACTTGTTCTTCACTTGTCACAGTTAGTAAAAAAGATCTTTGTCTTGTGCAAATAAAGAGACATTTAAGTACTTAAGTACAACTCAGAGAGAAAAAAATATTTGCTTGAGACAAACAACTGTTTTGTGACAGAACTATTTCAGGTGAAAAGAATGTGAAAATCTGAGCAATGTGTCTCTGGTGTATAAATAAATGCTCTGTAATTGTCTTTGCTAAAAGTGGAGGTAATGGTGTTGAAACAATAGACTCCATTGAAAAATGAAATCCTGTAAAGTGATAAATGTGTAAGGTCAGCTGAACTATTTGAAGGTAAATCATTTTCTTTCCTTAGCTACTGGCATCTTTAATCTGAGAAAGAAGACTTCCAGAAATTAACTCTGTGTGTTCCACAGAAGTAGAAAAAGACCTATATCAGGTATAGGATCACACCTGCCACTTCACTTAGCGGGTACCCCTTCATTATTCTGCTTCATGACTGGATTAGACCATTCCTAGCACAAAAATGTCCAAACTGTGTTGAGACATGCTTGGCTACCGCTAAGACAGTTTCACACAGATGGCTGGCAAGACTGATGAGACCGATGCATTTCTGACCAGCTTGCAGCCAAGGGGCTAATACTTCACATTCCATCTAAGAGGCTGGGGTCCTTTAAACAGGTAATGGGCAAAACTCCTCCTGTATACACAAAGAAATGCCAGATCAGTGGACCAGAATGCCAGCTGGAGCTCCCATGTGGAGAGAGTTACAGTTTAAGGCTGCTTTGACTGCTCATACAGCTCTTACAGATTGCTGTAAGAGGCAAAAGTGTCTAACAGCCTCCAACAGGCTGCACACACCAGGTAATGCCACCAGGAGTGGGGCACAGATTTAGCACCGCAAAACCATATTGCATCCTACTTCATGTCAGCTTACATAGTCACATGGTGCACTCATGCCATACTTTCTCCATTTCTCAGTTTCCATTTCACCTTCCAGTCATTCCCAATTCCAATATCTCCCAGCTGCCTCCAATTTTATATATAGTTTACATATATAAAATACTATATGTGTTATGCTGTGTATACATGTATCTGATATGTACATATCTATATAGCACTGGTGTTGTCCCAGACAGCAGCAGTATTATTTTGTAAAAAATTCTCCAGCCAAGCCTGTAAGTCAGTAGTTGAGCTCAAGGATCCTTATTGCACATATAGAAACACTCCACTTGTGATGGGAACATCAACCTCTGCTCCAGTAACTGGGTGCAAGTGGAGAGGGCTTCATCTGAAAAGGTTTTGGCTCTGTCTCTAGGCTCATACCCTCCTTTACTTTGAATGTGTGAGAATTTTTCCATCAGAGCTTACTTTGTGAAGTTATTTTGGGAATAACTTTACAAGCAACTGAACAAGAATAAAGACATAGCACAAGAATAGAGATATAGACAGTGAAAGAATAAAGAAAAAGCTGTTAATGCCAAGTGTGGAAGAACTCACACTAATGAAAAAGAACTACTGGAAAGAAAAACGCTATGTTCTGATAATTCAGATATTTGATATTTTGCTTCTTATGCAATTCACTTTCTTTACATCCCTGATGTTTCCATTAGAAATATGATTCTCCTTTCCTGCCTCTTGTTCATCTGGTGTTTTGGTCAAGACAGTTTTTCATCTTTAAGAACAAAGGAATTTTTGGTCTTCAGATCAGAGGTTCATGCAGCCCCATGACTTTCCTCTGACAATGATAACCCAACTGATTGCAAAAAAAAGTACAAGCAATTGTTACAGGCAAAAAAATAATTTTATTTCTTACCCTTAGCAGCTGTCAGCTGTAAAAGAAAAACCTGAAGAGGTGCTCTGTATTTAAAATTACCTCTATCATTATCATCATGAGACAGCCAGGCTTATTTTAACCTCCACAGGTCTATTCCTTTGTGATATCCTCTTAACTCTTGATAGCAATTGTTGTAAGGGGTTTTAAGGATTATTCTATTTTAAGTCTTCACATTTCCTGATATTGAAGTTCAGTGTATATTCTTTTTTCTAAAATATTTATTGTCCCTCATTTGTCTCTACATTAAACAGCCCCATGTATATGGTGTCTCCTTGTATAAAGGTCTTCAGAGAATTTCTAATTTGTTTCATCATCTATTTTTGAAATAATTTTATTTGCATTGTTTTGAGGTGGAGAGAATAAAACTAAACACAATAGAAATTATACCTCTGATAAATAATGCTTGTATATTGTCAGTGTTATTTCCTATGTTGCTTATAGGCCTTTCTTGATAATGATCCTTTTATGCAGACACTTCCAAAGTGTAGCAGGACTTGCCTTAGGGACCATTGGCATCTTTGACCCTTTGATGGGAAATGTTTGAAAAAAATACCTTAGGCAGAGAAAGTTTTTGCTAACAAGTTCCAGAGAAGTATCTCTTTTTTTGGCCTCAGAGTGAGTGCATATTATTTTAGCAGTTCCACCATTTATTTAAAAACTCACTGAATATAATATACTATTTAACCCTGAGGACTTATCTTTCACTTTATCCTGCTGTTTCAACACCTCTCCCTCCGATTCCTCAATCTTCATCCTTACTACCTGAAGGTAGAACAGAAATGGGGTAAGTCTGTTCTGACATTTTCCTACTGTTTCTACCCTCCTTCATACCTAAACTTTACTCATGTTCTCTTATTTTTTAACAAAGAATATTTATGTCTGGGGTTTTTTTAATAAATAACACAAGGGAAAATCTTGTTAAAATGGAATGATAGCTGAAATAGTTTAAGAGCTTCATTTTCTTCACCCAAACGCTGAAAGCTGAAGGTAAGGTGGTATATGTACAAGAACAGAAAAGCACATTATTTTTGTGTCTTTGTAAGAAATACTTCAATTGCCATAACATCGTTTCTTATACTAACACAATATGTGTTGGTTCAAAGTATTTAACAGTAATGTTTTGACACAAAGAAAAGAAAACCTCGTCACTTCTATGTACTGCTGATTTGGGGTTGTCTGTTATAATTCAGATAGTTGCCTTGGAAAAAATAATCCTCATAAATATTAATCAGATGGCTACATTTGGCACTCTTATTCTCCTCCACAGCTTGAGACAGTCCCTGTCCCTCCCTTCCTCGGTCTTGTCACTGCACAGATGAAGTGAAGCCCCAAGGGTGGACAGGGATGGGTGGCAGGAGGTGACCACTTGCCGTGCAGAAAGGGAAAAAGAAAGATAGAGGTGCCGGCAGCTGAAGGTGGGTGTTGAGCACCCTCATGGCCAGAAGCATCTATTCCTAATGAAGCCAAATAAACTAAACTATAAATAAATGAATAAATAAATGATTGAGAAGCTGAATAAATGAAACAGCACTTTATGTTTTCTATTTATACCAAGCTATTCTGTTTACAAAAAATAGACTTTTAAGGAAAGCAGGAATCGTTGGCGCTTGTGAGCTTGCAAGCCGGGAGCTGCAAGCAAACTGCCTCTGTCATCATTTGAAAACGCAACGCTGACAGATCTCTAACTTGAGGGTAGCACTAAACAGGATTAACCACTTTGGGATCTCAGGTTTCATTGCACTGAAATGGAAATAAGTGCTGTTCACATGAGGAATGACATTTGTCATATTATTCATGCCTGCAGTGGCCTCTCAGCGTGTATGTGGTCAGTCACATCTTGCCAAACAATGTATGACTTTAAACTAAACTTTCAAGAGTGCTTTAATGGTATTTTTATCAGTAAATTCTTCTTTTGGTCTTAGGGTACTAATTGAAAGAGACAGCAACCAGGCTCAAACATCCTGATACGCCCAGCTTCAAGAAAAGCACAATTTTGGGTTTATTCTTATGCCACACATTTATTTAGCAGTTAGCCACTCACCCACCCACAGCACTCCCTGCCACCCACATTTCATCTGGGGCATGTTCACCGAGGAGTATAGCACGAGCAGGAACTTACATGGCCACAATTCAGAGGCCTGATTCACTTGAGAGTGAATTCAGGATCCCATTGCCAACTGGAGCAGCTCCTTTCCCTGGCTCCCTCAGGTCACAGCTGCCGCCCTGCCCCGGAGGCAGCCCAGGCAGTGGCCAAGCTTGCACTGCTGGCTCTCTCCTCCTCCTTGCTCACCAGCTGGGCTCCTCTTCACTCCCTCACCATCTTGGCCCTTCTGCCTCCCCCTGTGCCAGCAGAGCCGAGGAGCCAGGGGAGGCTGCCAGCAGGCACCAGCGGGGCAAGGAGACAAAAGAAAATGTCAGGGAGCTGTTTGATAGCAACTCACAAATCCCATGGCAGACGTGCTCGGTTCAGTGGCATCACATAAACCATAGTGGATTTGCAAGCTGTGTGATCATGAGGTCCAAAGGCTGTGTATGAGAGAAATTCATCCCTCACACGTACCTCTGTGACTGTGCCTGATTGCCTAAAAATATTGGGAGACAACAGTGCATTTCCTGATTTTTTTTCATTTTCTCAAAGCTTTCCCACAACCAGAAGAGCTGGATTTTTATTTTTTGTTAACCACCCAGAGAGGTGTCAAACCTTGCCAGACAGACCTCCCCACCACATGCCTAGGACTGGCAGTCCTGGGGAGCTGGAAACACACGGTGTTGGGCAGTGATCCCCCCGGACAGCTGGATAAGCCCTGGCAGCAAGGACTGATCCAAGCCAGAAACATGGCAGTGGTAGCACCAACCACTGCAATCACACACAGGGATTCCTAGCACTTCATCTGATTTGCTCTCACTCTTAAAGAAGAGTGTGCTCTATTTCACTTGAATTTCCCTTTCACTTTTAAAGAGCATGCAAAGGAGAAATGTTAGCATACTAAAGAAAAGGAGACTTTGCTTTTGGTTGCCAAAATGTGAACCTTGAGCCAGAATAATTCCTCTGTGGTAACTAAAGAGCTCAAACCTTCATTACCCTTCTGTGGGATGACGCTCACAGTACCCTTTGAAGAGATTCCTAACTAGAGAAGTAGAAAAAACAACTGCATTAAGAGAAAAAAAGGGCAAGTTATGCCACCTTCCATCCTGTTTTGTGGAGCACCTCAACTGAATGTGAATAATTAATCATGAATTTTAACTCTTGCAAAATTAATCATAATTTGGGACAAGTGCATTGCTAAAATATTTGTTGATGCATCAGGATCGGTGGCTTAGGATGTGTATTATAGCTTTTGCATTTCCCCCCCTAATACAAATCACTGATCTGGATTATTATGACCCAGAAGTAGAAGTTTTGTTTCCTGGTGCTGCTGCTTTATTTCAAATCTCCTGTTTATATCCATGCCATAAAATGTTTTCTCTCCTTTTATTCATGTGTTTTAGACTAGTTGGATAGCTTCCTTCTACATTTACACAAGTAGTTCTGCTTCACTGAAATTGTTTCCAGTAAAGGGGTGATTTTGCTGCCAAACTTAGATCCAAACAAAAAACCCCAAATTAAGGTTGGACATTTAAATTGCCAAAATAGGATATTTAGAGCTAAAAGTTCTGAAAACGTTTGATTCAAAACATTTCAGTTTAAATACAATATCATTTCTGTGAAAACAAAGAAAGGGTCAGAATGGAGTATTTAGAAACACTGAAACAAAACAGTTCAATTTACTGAAACAGTTTTACTCAGCCACCTCAAGAACATGTTCAGGATTTTGATATTTCAGCTACAGAAAAAAAAAAACATAGAAATGGAAAATTCATAGGGAAGGAAAAACAATTTTCTGTCCAGCCCTGCATATTATTTATCCAACCGAGAGGCAGCTTGAAGCTCCAGACAACTTGATAGGTGTCAGGAAAAGAACCCCCTCAACAGTTTAAATTTTAGCTTTTTTGGTGTTACAAATCTATTATAGGCTTTTGGAAGTAAGCACCTTTTTCTTCTTTTTGCTTGTCACTGTGCAAGAAGCACACACCTTGAGTAATACAAAACCAAAGAAAGCAAATTTGTTTTCACTTGCTGGGGCAATTTTAATCACTGTCCTTCCAAAGGCAAAAGATTACCCATAGCTTAAGTCTATCGTACCTGAAATCAGTTTTTCACTGCTTTCCCCCTACAAATCAATTTTTAAGTAATACAGCAAAATATTTTAACAAGTTCTGTGGCCAATATTCTGTTCCCACTTGCTTCTGAGAGTTTCCTGTACCTCAGAGAAGTTATTTTGAGGTTTGCAGCCATGAAAATGAAAATAACAGAATTCCTTTTCTTTCAGTGTTACCAGTTCCTACGTGGATACCTAAACACCTTATGTATATACTGTAACATTATAGCATTAAATGAAACTGCTTTAGAATGTCTGAATATTTTTACTTAATATAGTTGCAGTGAATGTTCTTTACACCTGTCATCTGTAATTATTCCTGTTCTTAATCCACACAGTTTTAAAATTGTGAAGGAGGTGATGGCATTTCCTACAAGCAAACAGAAAAGAAAAAAAAAGACAAAAAAGATGTTATTAAAAGAATACATTATTATCACACTTCAGGCCTTGAAGAACTTCTGAGGCTGTTCTGGAAAAGGTAAACTTAATTCTTGGGAAAGAACTAAATTCTATCTTGCTATCAGATAAGAATCTACAATTTCTGTTGAATTCACATAACCAAGAGTAGAAGGCAGACCTATTTATGTCTAAATTATGTATGTCTTCAGTTAGTGAAACTGCATCCTCTCATGTATCTATAACATAATTACATAGGACAATCATATTGTGACAGCTTGAAAGAAGAAGGACTCAAAAAATATGAAGGCAATTTAAAATTCTTATTGAAACAATTTATTTTTGGAAGATAGCAGCATGCTTATTGCAGAAACAATGAAATCCTTTTGCTGAGGAAGCTGATACTTTGCAATGGCCTTAAAGAAATCTTACATTCATTGACCTGTGTTGCTGGCAGGGACCATGGAAAGTCGTTGAGACCACCCTCCGCCCAAGGGCCAGGCTACCTGTGCCATCTCTGACCGATGGTGCCCAGCTCTTCTTGAAGTGTCTGAAGTTGGAGGCTGCACAACCACCCAGCCAATCTTCTTCCCTATCCTTATAATTTTTATTTTCTAATCTTTCTTGCTGTACTCTAAACCCATTTTCTTGACCCATCCACTATGGAACTGGAGAGCAAATTCTTCCTTTTCTCTCTACAGTAGCCTTTAAAATATTTTATATACATCCCTATCTGTATCTGTATATCTATGTATGATATTTTTTCTTCTCCCACTTTGCCCCCTTAGCTTAAATCCCTGGCTTGGTGGGGTTTGTTTTGGGGTTTTTTTGTTGTTTTTTCCCCCCCAAATTTCATAATTTTATAGATATCTGATCATTCAAATTGTTCTTTTCTGCTCTATTCATGGGCTACATAGTCACTGAAGCCAGACAGGCCACCACTACTGAGCTTTTCTAGGGACATGTAAATCAGGCTGTTTCACAAGGAGTCTGCTTCTCTTTCTGTGTCGTTTTATGTGGTTTGACTTTCTCACTGTAGCTCTCTGGCACTGTCACCTTGTGTATTGATTGTGATTCACATAACCACAGATATTTTTCTTTTTTTTTCCTTTTTCACAGGGGATTTTTTTTCCCAGCAGAACACCCAGTAGTTCCCCCTTTCCTATTTGTACAGCTGATATCTGCCTCCCCCCAGTAGCGTGCACTTCCCACTGTTGAATAGTAACGTCCTTTTTTCAGACATGATCTCCAGTGTGTGAAAATCCTTCTAAATCCCACATCTGTCCTCCAGCACGCTAAAGCCCCCTGGTTTGGGATAATCTGCAGTTATGTAAACACTTTTTCTGAACCACGGCTGAGTTCATTAACATCCTCCTGACAACGAGCCACTTGTACCAGCTCCCTAAATATCTTCATCTACGTTGTTTCCCTTGTTTGCTTAAATATCATATGAAATCATATCAAAAATCTTAATAAAGAGACATCCAACATGCCATCCAATCTTTCCCCTCCACTGACAATTCCTCTTACTCTGTTGCAAGAGAGATTACAGTTGTTTGACATCTTTTGTTCTTGTCAAAGCTGGGTTGGCTGTTACTTGTTGTGTTATCAAGTGCTTAAAAATAGTTTGTTTACTTGCTCAAGTATCTTTTCTGGGTACTGAAATAGATTAGAAATACATAGATTGGTATGTAGATTATAAACAAATAGATTGGTATATAACTTCCTATCCCCTTCTTTCCTTTCAACAATATTGCTTGCCTTTTTCTGTCCTGTAATATCTCTCCACTGCAAATTCTCAAAGATAACCACTAGCAAGTGAGATTTTATCAGCCAGTCCTTTAAATCCAGATGATGGAAAATTAGCAAATTTTGTCTGAATATTTTCTCACTTGGTCCTTTGATAGTCAAGTCTGAAATCTGTCTGTTTTTCCAAGTATCAATAATGCCTGATTTTTTTTTTTTAATCAAAATTAGGTGCAAAAATATTAAGAAGCTTGGCTTTCTCAATGCTGTCAAAAACTTTCCAGTTCTGCTTGATTTGTTTCTTTTCCATTTCTGGTAATGTATTTAAAATGATTCCATGTTGCTCCTGATATCCCTTGCCAGTTGTGTCTCATTTTCTGCCTTCTTTTCTGATTTCATCACTCCATGATCGGGCTATGCTTCTGCAGCTCTCCCAAGTAACCTGATCCAGCTTCTCTTTTCTGGATGCTTCATTCCCAAATGAGGTTCAGGAAGGGCTTGTGACAGCCAGGCTGATCTTTTACTGTGCCCTTTACCTCTTCTGCATGGATAGTTCACTTCCTTGCACTCATAATGTTTCTTCTTCAAGGAACTGCCAGCTCTCTTAAGCATTTTCTTCGTCTGGGTCAAGCTCCCAGGACATCATATTGACCGGTTGTATGAGTTCACTGGAGTCTACCTCCATCTTGTTTTTATTTTGCTGCTGTTGCTTCTTTCTAAAACCACAGAATCTCCCTGCAAAAAACTGTGAAGCCACATATATGCATACACATATATGTATACATACATACACATATACATACACACATTTCTCTCTCTTTGTGAAGAACGCTGAGAACTTAAAAATTGCCTGGCTTTTCTGGCCAAAATAATTCTGTTTAATACCTATAAAAAGAAATGAAAGATGATGGGTGAGTCACCAGAAAACAAGCTCAGCCTTCTGCTGGAAGATGGAAGCAGGCAGAACTTCTAATTCCTTTTCTAATAGTCTTGTAAATAAATTGTTTGCTTTATATCAGCAATAGCTCGTAGGCAAAGGACACACGTGAAAGTGTTATGGACCCATTTAGCTCCTGGATTAGAAGAGTGTTAAAAGTTTTCTTCTGTTCTGTACTTCTTACTGGTGATATAGCTATGATGTTGTAGACATTTATTCTTACATCTATTGTTTCTTCTCAGTTTCACCACACCAGGGGTCTAAGAAGCAGGATTAATTCTGTCCAGGCTTCCTGATGTCAGCCTCCTGGGAAAATTATGAGCAGGTAGAGAACTGCACCAGTTCATGTTTGACAGGCTCTGCAACATTAGCTATAGAAACCACAGTACAGTGTCCCACTGGCTCTTGGGGAATTAATTCCTCAGATGCTATTATCTAGCCCTGGCTTGGGCTTAAAGAATATATTTGAAATACATTTTCTTTTCCTCCATGTCTCCCAAGGACTTATTCTGTGACTCTTGGTATGTTTCTATATCCATCTTTATAATGCACATGATCTCTCAATTTCCTGCAAAAGTTCAATATGACAGAAAGGGGAAAATATTTCAAATTAAGCAGCATCAATCTGCATTGATTATAAGCATACCACACTTGGCTATAATGATTTTCTGTAAGCATATTTCAGTATTTCTTTTTCTCGTGTATGTTTTTAATCACTTGGATTAGCATATTTTTACTAGTTTCTCTCACCTTGTCTAAATATTAAATATTTACAATTTATGCCAAGGACTCATTTTCCATGTTTTTGAAGAAACATTTACTACTTATGAGAGAGGTTAAAATAAATTGTTAATAGTAACTTGCAATGTATGCAGGATACTGAAGTGGGCTGTATGAATTTCACTTTCATACAGAAGAGTTTGAGGGGTTTGGGTATATACTTGGATATGCTTTTTCTGCCCTTAAAAAAAAACCGCCTAGAATCTCACTCTTGTGACCTACAAGAAAGCTGGGGAGGGACTTTTCATAAGGGCAGGTAGTAACAGAACAAGGGGAAATGGCTTTGAGCTGAAAGAAGGTAGGTTTAGATTAGATATTAGGAAGAAATTCTTTCCTGTGAGGGTGGTCACACACTGGAACAGGTTGCCCAGAGAAGCTGTGGATGCCCCCTCCCTGGAAGTGTTCAAGGCCAGGCTGGATGAGGCTTTGAGCAACCTGGTCTAGTGGAAGGTGTCCCTGCTGATGGCAGGGGATTGGAACTAGTTGATCTTTAAGGTCCCTTCCAACCCAAACCATTCTATGACTCTATGACCTTAATTTCGTTTTGAATTTAAAATTTCACTTTCAAGTGATGTTAAGTAGTGAAGATGAAACTTGGACATGGAAAGCCCTAAACGTTGGGGTAGAATTTAAGAGACGGTTTCTCACCAGTTTGATATAGTTATGCCTATGGGGTCTGAACTAAAACACCCAGAGCTTATAAAGGGGGAACGTACCTGCCTAAAAAGCGCAGGAAGGACTTTTCAGCTGTTATGCGGTATTTAAACCCGTGGATCTCTAGTAACTGTGTGGCATTTCTCAAGGAGGTGCGCACGGATTATAACACACGTTACCCAGCCGTGAGGGTGTCCGCACGCAGGGTCGCACTGCAGGCCGCTCAGGCCTTTGCACGGAGGGGACACGAACCACACGACTGCAGCTGCGGCGACCCCAGCGGTGCCTGCAGCGCAGCTCGACGGCTGCCGCACATCGCCCGGCACAGACCCCGCCTTAATGCCCCAGGCGCTTTCCAGGCGTTAGCTACTGACACCCAGGCCTCCTACACAGACACCTGCCGCGGGGTGACTGCCCCCCGCACAAGGCGGTCCCGCTCCCCGGGCCAAGGACCGCGCAGCCCCCGGCGCCCCCCCAGGTCTTGCTCCTTCCCGCCGCAGCCAAGGGACAGAAACGTGTTCTGATGCAGCAGCCACTGCCATTCCCACCGCAGCCCCCCAGCCGCGGCCGCCACTCTCCCTGCGGCGGGAGGTGAAGGGCAAGTGGGCGGCGGCCGCCGCCTGCCCCACCGCAAGATGGCTCCGGGGGAGCGAGGCCACCCTCGCCTCCCCCTCGCCCCGCGAGGGGACGGTGCCAGGTCTGAACGCGGGAGGACGGCGGGGAGGTAGCGGAGGGGAACGGCCTGGGAGACACCAGCCGTGCCTGCGCTCGGGGCTGTCTCACTGCCCCTCCGGCCGGGTCGGCTCGGTCCCTAACGTGCCTGCTCGGGCGGGGTCGCCCCCTGCAGGTACGGGCAATGTGCGGGGACGCCGGCAGCACTGTACCCCACGGCCTGTGCTGCCCCCGGCAAAGGGCGAGGGACCCCACACCACGCCGCCGCTTCCCCCCACGGCGGAGCGGAAGGGGGGCGGCGGGAGGGCAGGCCCGCGCCCCCGGTGCAGCTGCCGGGCATGCGCGGTGCCCCCGGAACATGGCGGCGGCGTGAGGCGGGCGACGGCAGGAACCGCTTGACAGGCGCGGGAACCGCCGCGGGACGCTGGGGACCCGCTTCCCGCCCGGTGAGTGGCGGCGGCGGCGCTCCGCGCAGCGGCGGGCAGGGGAAGGGAGAAGCGGGGAGAGAAAGCGGGGAGAAAAGGGGGGCGAGGCGGGGGTCGCGCCCCCTCCCCGGGCTCCCACTGCGACCTCTGCCCGCCGTGGCCGCGCCGGACGCCGCGGGGGAAGGAGAGCGGTGGCGGCGGCCCCGTCGTCCCCTCGCCCCTTTCCCCCTCCTTCCTTTCCGAGGTGCCTGCGGCTGCCGCCTCTCGCCAGCCCCGCCGCGCTGGAGGCGGCAGCGGGTCCGGCCAGGGCAGCCCCGGGCTCGGGCGCCGCGTCCCGGCCTCTCGGAGCTCCCCGCTCCTCTCCTCGGCAGGCTGGGCTCGCAGCGCGGCGGGTCCCGCCGTCAACCCGTCCGCGGGAACCCGCCGGTGGCTGGGGCAGGAGCGCAGCTGGGAGGGCGGCGCGGCGGGAGCCGCTCTCCGGGCTAGAGGAGCGGGGCGGCTCTGCCTCCCGGCACCAACAAAGCTCCCCTGGGGGCGGTCGCGGCTCCGGGGCAGCAGGAGCCCCGGTAAGCCAGGGCGGTCCGGGAGGTCTCCGAGCGGCCCGGGGCAGGCGGGGGCGGGAGGGGCAGACGCTGCCCCGAATCGCAGTTGCCCCTGTGGCAGGGCTGCGCCCCGGGTCAGCCCCGCTCCCTGCTGCCCACGGGACGGCAGCGGGCGGCGTTTGACAGGAGCGCGGGGAGGACACGCCTCCCCTAGCCGGGGCGGCCCCGCTGCCTTCCCCGGCGGCGGCGGCTCCACGCCCTCCTGGCCGGGGCTGCGCGGCGGGGCTGCCCCTGCCCCGCTCCTCGCTGCCGCGGCGCCTGGCGAGCGCTGGGGCTGGCGCGGGCTTGGGAAGCGGCTGTTGACCCGGAAAACTGGATACGCGTTAAAAATCCAGTAACTCGGAGCGTGCCCTTGTGTTTGGTAAGGGGGTCGGGGTCGCCGCTGCTGCCACACTGCGCGGTGCAGGGGCGGCCGGTTACGGGGCACTCGTTGGCTTGCGGTGCGTTGCGGCACCGCCCGCCTTCTCTTTATGGTTGAACTGCACGTATGGCGGGCATTGATTGCCAACTTAAAGGGTGTATCTTGCATGGGGAATCGTATTTTCCACTGATCTGGAATGGTCCAAAGATAATAGTTAAGGTATGAAAAGTTTTGCTCTTAGGGTGTTGTGCATCATCTCTGTCTGTAGCTGCTGGGACAAACTGCAAAGCAGATTGCAGTGCTGTAGCAATTAATGTTTAAGTTAAAATTCATGCTCAGCTATTCTTTAGGAGGGACACTTTAAATGTTTTAAAAAATCTCTAACTAGTTACTTACTGCAATTTAAAGTTGAAGCCCTTTCCCCACAGTTATTTGCTGTTTTTTGCTGATTAATTGGGCTATAGCAGATAGCGAAAAAAAAAATCCTAAAGTGTAAAAGTTATAATAAAGAGGTGAAATGCTGATGTATTAGTGAGGTCTAATAATGCAAAACTCACTTGTGACTTTTTAAAGCATAGACTTCGTAGATTTGACAGTAGCTTTCCAGAGTGTCTTGTATCTGACTTGTAAGTAGCTCTTTGAGTTTGACTCGTTATGATATTCACAGTAGCAGTCTTAAACCGTCGGGTTTTTAAAGCTTTCGTACTGCACCTTACTCCTTGGAAGTGGCAGAGAAAAGCAGTCAGTGAGGCAATCGCTGCGGGTCTGTAACAACTGCAGCACTTGTGCAGATGGGAAGAGTAACGGCAGGAAGGCATTTGCTGTGTTACAGTTATGTGTGAAGCTGTCATATTAGCATCGGGTAATAAATAGGGGAGTGGACACGTTGTGGTGTGTCAGTTCTCCACGGGCCACCACTGAGTGCTGCTCAGACCACAGCAACCCACTGCCCACGTGAGTGGGCTCACTGGCAGTGTGTCCAGGGAAATTACTTGTACAACCCAGCTACGTGCTTGGGGGCAGGGGGAGCTGGTTTTCTCCCTTAGGGTATCATAAAATGTAAGTGCTATTTAAGGATGATATTACTTGAACTGATGTAAAGAAAAAGCACATTGAAGGCACTTCTGTTGCTACTTTATTTGTGGGAAGTTTTACAGTAGTTCAAATGGGACGCAACGAGGAAGAGTATATGGTAAAACTAAAGTTGAGACCTGAAAGTACTTGCATGGCTTTTAACTTTTAAGTGGTCTGGTTTTGAATACAAAAGTAATGTTTACTGATTTTGTTCGAGCCTCAGCTGATGGAGTTGATGCTCTAGTTTTCTATTTGGTGTAAATATGTAGTAATATTTATGTAATAATGTAGTGGTATTTGTGTAATATCTTTCAGGTTGCTTGGTATTACATATTTTCATAGTAGTATTCAGATTCAGAAAAAACATGCTTTTGATTATGTGTTATAGCTGCAAGTATAAACTACTTTCACACTAATTAGAAGTTGTGTAGATACACAAATGTGACTGTCTAATTTGATTGTTCTAAAAATTTGTTCCTATGTTAACTGTTGATCCTGATGTAGGCAGATTCAGAGAAGAAGCAATGACAATTCTCTAAAATATGTTTCCTTCAACTTTGTATATTCTTATTTTGAATGCATAGATGCCTTCTCTTTTTTTTTTTTTTTTTTTTTTTTCCCCTTGCTGTGGATGTCCTTGCTGTGTCCAGCTACTGTGCTCTGGTAAGGCAGAGACATTGTTTTCTGGAGTAGCTGCCCCAGTTCAAAAGAAGCATTGGAGAGTGTTTCCTTTACAAAACCAAGGGCAATTTTGGTTTTGCTAGAGTGAAATTTGTAGTCCTGAGAAAGTATTAATTCCAATATCTGTCTAAAAGTTGTGTGTATAAAACAATGATCTGGCTATACTTAAGAAGGGAGAATGTGAAAAAGCTGAAGCAAACATGGATTGCTCCTTCTGCCCTTTGTACACGGGTGTCTTTCTCATGATTTTGCCTCATTGTTTTCTTACTATTCCAATGGGATCATGAGCTGTGAATGAGCATTGTTTACTGCTTTTACTGTTGCAGTCAATCCATGGTGAAGTGGATGTTTGGGGAGAAATGAAGTCCTCACTAATTGTCCCTTGATATTAAATAGCATCACCAACAAGAAATGACATTTGTCATTAACTGTCCGGAACGCTACAGCTGGCTTTATTGCTCGTCTGGATACACCTACCTCAAACAAGGACGGGTGAAATACACAGTTATTCTTGTATGTTTTAAGATACTCTTTGAAAATACCATTTGACAGTCTACTGTAATATTTCTAAGTGTAAATATAGAACAAACTACAGGTAGAGACTGGGGCACTGCTTCAAGGAGTCTACACAAGGGAGGCTGTTAACCAACTTCTTGACCTCTGCATCTGTGGGGCATTTAAAGTTCTGTTTATTCCTATTTGAAAGAAATAGCCCTAGGCACCCAGCCTTAGTGCTGATTGCTTTTTCCAGAGATTAAAATCTTAAATGTAAAGGACTATGCTGTTTGTGTTCTTCAAAGCGTAAGATGTGAGAAAAATGGCCCAGAATGACAAAATTTTTCTAGCACATGGCAAAAGCCAGAAAATCCTGCACGAAGTTGTCGAGGCTTAATAGAGCAGTTTGTAAATATGAAGCAACAGAAATGTTAAACAGAAAATTATTTGTGCTAGAATGTTACATATGTTTTAATTGCATGTAGCAGTCCTGGTATTTTTGCAAATACTTTTGATTTGGAGCTTGGCTCAATGTAATTTGAAGTCCCAGAAAATTTGTTAACACTCCAATTTGATTTGGTGAATGATTCTTTTTTCCTGTGATTTGTGTTTTGATATATGACAGTGTTTTACTAATTCATTTTCTATGGCTTCTTTGAAGACTTCTTTTAAGGTTCAAGGCTTCTATACTTTGGTGATATATAGTGGTAGGAAGCTTTATTATTTGTTACATGAGGTTAAGTTTATTTTTGCATTGTAGCGATGACTGATTATGGTGAAGTACATGTGATGTGTGTGAGCAGGTTTACTTAATAATCTCTAAGTGGAGATACAATTCATTTGCTTGAGGTAAAGCTCCTAAAAAGTGAAACCATTAAGTCCTTAGATGAGTTGTAGCTTCTTTTAAGAGTATATTTCTGCACTTCATGCCCCTTCCAGCTGACTTGACCTGTGTGGGCAACGGGGTCTGAGGGTGAGCACCCAGCTCCTGCTGCCCCTCACTTCTGCACTGCCATGAAGCAGCAATGCTGCCTCTGGCTCCTGGGAACAGCAAGAGATGATTTGGTGAGTGACCAGCTCAGTCCACATGTGCACACACATGTGTACATACAAACTCCTTCTTGCACTGCCTGAAACTTGTGTGCTGTGTCTGTGATCTCTCCGAGTGTATCTATTTATTCTCTTGTGGGATGGGCAAGGGGCCGTTGTGCCAGCCGCTGCTGGGGAAAGGTCCTTGTGAGATGGTCTGATCGTGTACCAGCCAGTTGAGTGGAGGGGTGACTTCAGGTACCTGAGCCAACAGTGAGCAGGCTCCCCTTTTATCTGCAGCAGGTGTATAGACGAAGAGGAACTGATGCATAAATGGTGGTGATGACCATCGGAGGTACTCGTGTCTCTTCCTTGTTGGTCTTTCTGCTTGGTCAGCAAGGACATAGATCTGGAGGGAAGTCAGGAGCTGCATCCCAGCCATTCAGAAAGCAGCAACTGTCTTTAAAAGCTGCCTTATCTCTTTTATTTGGGCTTGCTCTGATACTTATACAGTGAACACTGAGCGCAGGTAGCCCATTTGTAGTAGAGGGGCTGTACTGTCTCCTGCCTGTAGCAACTCGCATCCCAAGATGCTTGTTACAAAAAGTAACAGCTTTAGTTTCTATGTCCTTGAAACAGGACCAAAAACCCTGGTGTTTTCTTATCTTAGATCTAAAGGAATTGAAGAAGTATACACTTCCTCTTTGTGATGGTAAGTTACATGACTCTCTTATGTCAGCAGTGCAGGTTCAGGGCTGATTTGTACTTCTGGGTGTTAACAAAGGCACCTGCTTTATGGGTAGTGGTTGATCATTTTGGATCCAAAGTGGTGCAATAGTCAGTATGTGCTTATTGTGATTCTTCCATGTGCTCTCTTCCTGCCTTTCAGAGCCTGATATCAAAGTCTGAAATACTGAAACTTTTAACAGAATTTTAGTGCTCTTCCTTTTTTTTTTTTTTTTTTTTTTTTAGCAGAGGTGTAGCCTTTCTGCTCCACAGGGAAGATGCTGTCTAGATATCTTATGTCCAAACTAATCCTAAAATACTTTTTCTTCTTTTGATTTGTTAGAATAATTTTATATGCAGCTTAAGTATGAACAGTGTTTTAGACTGATTTTTTTTACCCATAAGTGGTATATTTTCTGTGCAACTTCCCATTTGTATGTTGTCATCTAAAACCAAGCAAGATATTGCATTAAAGGTAGATGTCCTGGTTAAAGAATTTGATTCTAGGCCTTGAGCTTCACAAATCAGGTCAAATTCTATTTAAGATACCAAGGGAATTCAGTATTTCCATTAAAGGTTGGAACTTCTTTGATGGAAATCTAAGTCTGTTGTCTTCTCAAGGTAATACGATATCCCTTTTAGTGTAGGGCAAAGACGAGGTTGAGCCTTTCATCATCTCTAGCGTACATTAGTTCAGAGAGCATCTGAAGTTTATAAAACCTACGAGGGTAGCACCATTTTAATGAGGTGCATACCTAAAATGAAGCATGTACCGTTATTTATGTACTGTGTGGAATCTATCCGAGATTAATGCAGGAGGGTTGAGTGGAAGGAGTACAATTCTTGTGACACTTTTAAAACTCTACTTAAAAAGCACAGTTTGTAAAAGTGAGTCTTGTACATAGAGGAATGTGAAAGGGTATCAGAGCTACTAAATTTGGTGGAACTCCTTATTGTCACTGTTGTTTATCAGGGACTCAGAGATTAACAGGGCTGTAGCATGTTTGATGGCACTTCTCATACCAAATCTCTTGTATGTGTAGCCTGCACTAGAGTGCTATAAAGATATAGACATTGGTTTTCTGGAAAGGTCAGAAGATATGTACTGGTTTTAATCACAAAATAAACAGCATTATAGTTAGCTGGAAAACTTTGTGTGTTCCGTGTATTTTTTTTTCTCAGCTTGTTGTAGGAGAATGCTACCTGGATCCTTGTCTGAATATTCTCTGGTGCTTAATGGTGTAAGCACTGGGTGGGGGAGGGAGGGGGAATGGCCTCCAGAAAAGTGATCTCCAGAAGTGGCAGAGAGGGAGATGCTGTGCCTCTATCCTGGGCTGGAGGCACATGCTACCAGTGACAACTGGGCAGCCGTGCTGAGGAAGAGGTGAAGGAGGTTGCCCCGTTACACTCTGTTTCACCTGTTTTTTTAATATCAGGAAGTTGTCCCAGGAAGTGGGGAAGAGAGATATAGACTTGCTATGGATATTCCTGATGCTTTGGACTTTTCACCTTCTTCCCTTTTTGAAGAGTGTAGCAAATACTGCAGCTGAGCATTTGCAGCTATCTAGTCCTCCCAGCACTTAGAAATTGGCTTTTCTGACCTGTTAGCACTTTGTTAGCTGCAGGAATATCTAGCAGCACTGAATGGTCTTTATGAATGCTTGTCCAAACAGATGGATGAATATTTTTGGTGGCTTCTGTGTGGAGCATGATCTCCTTCCCTTGAGGAAGAGGTTTAAAGGCTTTTCCTTTTTAGTTGAAGAAAGAAGAAGTTGGGGGAACAGCACGTTGGTACCAGCAGCACAGGTGAGCCCAGTGCAGGGATGTTGGTGTGGCTGGAGACTGCAAGCAGCTCTCTGGGGTTTTCTCCCTTCAGAAACATCCTCTAGAAGGGAGAGCTATCAGGAAATTGCTTAAGGGTTTATTTAGTTGTGGTTGGTTTGGTTCTGTGCCCTTATTAAACACCAGTATGTGGGGCCAATGTAATTTTCCCTTCTATGAGCCAGGGTACACCAGGGTGTGTTGCAGCAGCTGATAGATGCAGTGAGGCAAGTTTGGGCTTTGTTAATATACAGTGGCAGGGAGTCCCAGCCAGCATGATGTCATTTGGGTTCTGTAGTGAGGAGAGTGAAACAGATACTTTACACGCTGGAAGAGGATGGTAGCAGAAGTATGTTGCTGCTGGCATTGAGTACAAGCAAGGAGAGGGCAAGTGTGGTGCTCTGAAACAAGCTCTCTCCTCCTGAGGTGCTGGCAACAAACTGGTCCTATGCAGAAATATCCCAAAACTGTTCTCCATGCCTTCAGTGAGAAAAATAGATAAATTGTGCATTCTATTTGACTTTTATAGATTTCTGCATCAGACTGAAGGTGCTTGCATTTCTCTAGATAGCTGTGTTGGATGAATAAAATATCTGGACCACAGGGATAAATTTGCTGGCTATGAGGTATGTGGGTTGGGCTCTGTTAGATCATATCTGAACTGAGCTTCCGCAGTCCTTTTGGAGGTTTGGAGGCAGCGTAGATGGGAGGAAGCCAGAGTTGCCTAAGAGGTTGTAAAATCCCTTTTCCACCATCCCTCCTCTGCTTGTCTTTCTCCCCCTCATCCACTTATGTACACATACTCTTTCTGACTGCAGCTTTTAAAGCTAGTGGTATTGCTTGTTGTCTGCCAAAGACAAGCGCAGAAAAGCTCTATAGGGATCTCTAGCATCTGGGCATCTCTTGCTATGTTTGCAACAGCAATTTCTTTTCTCCCTTACCTGCTGTGTTTACACTGTGCTAAAAGTATGCTCAGTGCCTCACAGAACAAATAATTCAAGAGCTCTCTTCTGTGTCAAGGGAGGCTGAGCTGAAGGCAGAGAAGATGTATCTGGGTGTAGAGGGAATTTCATGCAGGTATGTAGCCCTTAGCCAATGCTAATCATACAAAATTTTTGTATTTTTTTTGGTGTATAATTTAATTAGTTTGCTTTATGAAAGACATTTGAGTTGAGCATTTGAACAAAGCCAGGTTGAATAATGGTGATGAATGTTTTCAGGAAGAGTACTCCAGGCTTGAAGGGGGAAGTGGAAAACAGCACAGAGGTTTCAGTGAGCTGAATTCACCAAACTGTTTAAACAGTTTGTCAAACTCTTGTGCTGCTGTAAATATATACTAGTAAACTACTCAGACTGGCAGTTTTACTTAAGATAGAAATGTAAGCACTGTGAGCTCTATTTTTTATTTATTTGAATATAACATTAAAATACCCTTTCATGTGGGAAGAGTGGCATTTTAAGAATATTTAAAGCTGTTAATGGCCAGTCAGCCTCTTTGCTGAACTGCTGACTTCACACATACCATTTCCTTTTTCAAGTTTTTACAACCCCACATCTTCTGACTTTTAAAGCAGGATGGGGAGGGAGGGAAAGAGGAGAGAAGCTATTTTTATTTTCCACTGGTAGCCATAGAGCAGCTCTAAACTTTAATTTTTAAAATTACTGTCAAATTAGTAAATGTTGGATCTACATGACATAAGTTGTTTCTGTTGTGTGTTGATACAAACTACGCTGTTCAAATTCGGAGATCTTACTTTTCTGCTGTTCCCACTTATAAGTGTTTATTTCTTGTTTCAGGAACTTTTGGGACAAGTCTTTGGTCTAAACCTTGTTAGTGTTGCTTTTTTAAATACACAATGCCTTGCTTTGTACTGAATAATACCCTTATTTTGGTTTGAGAGTTTAGAGAGATTTTTGTAGCCTTGAAATGTATGACTTACTGTAATTACAGTTGCTCTTATTCTAAAGCAGATCGTAAACTTACCTGAAGAGAGAGCAGAACATTTACAGGCAGTATTTTACTGCTGACAGCTTAAAAGTTTGTTTATGCTAATCACTTCATAAATAGTGAGCAGTACACGGTTGGTGACTTCCTGAGGAATTTTGCAAGTGTAGAAAATTTCTTCTTGATGTTAAGGCAAATGACATTACAAAATCATATTTGTAAAGCACTAAGTACCCACTCTCTTCCTTAACAATTTAGGAAATATTCAAACTTAGTTGTTGTAATAATATATATGGCTAGCTAATACTTGCTTTTTTGAAAGCCTGTGGATTTGACAAAAGCCTATCTCAGCTCTGTTTTTATCAACTAGAAGAGAAGGTGTTCAGATATATCAGCTCATTAGAAGTTCTGCCATATGAAAACATGGAAGTTTAATGTCCTTTCCTTGAAATAATCTCACTTTTTTTTGTTGTTTTTGTTTTTACAAAGTATGTGAACTAAAAGGGAGTCCAGCTTGGATCAAATTTCTTGTCAGAGCACCAACTGATTATATTTTTGTGTGCATAAATGAAAGAAGACCTAATCTTTAGGTTTTGTTTTGAAATCATATATATGTAATGCTAAATAATACTGATTTAACAACTACAAAGCTCATGTTACATTTTACAATCTTCTGATGTATTCACACAAGTGTAAGGTTTCTTCTTTTAGACTTTGATGCCACAGTATACCCTAGAAGGTTTTTACTGATTCCATCTATTATAGAGATAAGGAAGTAGATGCTACTGTGTCTTGAAGTACACTAAATAAGTCTACACACTGGTAACTTGATGGAAAGTAAATTTTCAAGGGGACTTGGAAGTATTGCATGCTATAGAAATACTCCTTTTAAGTCTTACTGTCTTTATTTGCCCCTTTTCAGCCCCTTGAAGACTTATGAAATGGTATGAAGTAGAGTTTTTATTTAAGAGACAACAGGTGAATAGATGATTAGGTTTTTAAAAAAGTATTCCAGATACATGAGGAATAACTTGAAGGAATGCAGTTCACTTTCAACACAAGCCACGCTTCTTTGGGAAGTGACTGGTGCCTGTAGGTACGTGTTACCCACGTGTGGAAACTGGAGCGTGCAGCTCCATGGAGGAGGCTGTGCAGGTCCTTTTCTTGAGGGGCTCTCTGCAATATTGGCTGTAACAAACGGGGAGAAGGAGGTGAGGAGTGGTAACAGCAATGCCAGTGTGGTGATACCGGGGAGCAGTTGTAACTGGTAATTCTTACATTTCTAAAGCTAACAGCACGTGAATGCTGGTGGTGAAAGCAAATATTGGACTTTTACATATGTAAGAGTTGGAGGGGAATATTTATTTGCTGACATTCTGTCTATTCTCTGTCTATAACTGGTTTTGCTGTTCAAACTGTGTGTAATTCCTTTCCCCCTTTGTGTATGGAAATTTGATTTGGAAGCATTTGTATGGAAAAAAAAAGGAAAGAGCAGCAAATATAACTTCTTGCTCAGATTGAACCTGAACAATGCCTGCCTATATTTTAAGGTAAAATTAGGAACTTAATCGATGCTTCAGAGTGGATTGTGAGGTTCCTCTTTAGTGCTGTGTATCTGTATAAAAGAATAGCCCCAGTCCTTATCCAGCCAAGGCCGCCCGTTGGTGACTGTCCCTTCCTCCCCTGAGGATGGCAGCGATGAGGTCTGGGTTACTGCATCTATACCAGTGGTGGGGTCAAAAAGCTAACTGGCTCTAACGTCGGTGTCTCTGTCTTACCTCTGAGCCTGAGACGCAGAGTCATTGACACAAAAACCTTATTTTTCTTTGTGGGTACTAAGCCCGCAATCTACTGGTTGCTTAGGCTTCTTTTAAATGTTATATTTATCTCCTTAATTCTGTGTATTTTTACGAGCAGGCATGCTGTCAAGATAAGCATGCACTGGGAAGCCCTAAATATGCAGGGTTTTTTTCAGGATATTTGGTTTGTTTGAGTGCCTGGCTTGCAGTGAGAAGAATAATGGAAATGTGTAGCAGTCAAAACAGAGAATTATTTTAACATTTTCTGTAGAATACTGGCTTATTTGAAATACAGCAGTACCTGTCCTTTGAGTAATTTTTTCAGTATGAGAAGAGCAAAGTTAGACAGGCAAAATGTTTTCCATCCTGTTTTCTGATGCCCGGTATTATGTAGTAGCAACGTAGAGAGGGTGAAGATTTGTCTACTAATATACTGCTTTCTGACAAAGGGCTTGCACAGTGGGAGGTGGCCAGTAGAAGTGATTTGGGGATTAACAATAAAAACTTCAGTAAGGAATTAAAGGCAGATGAATGCTTTCCATCTGAATTTTTTAAAAAGTAACTGATTTAAGGGAACCTATTCAGCAAAAGAATAAAACTCATCTTACAGGATGAATTGAAGTGTAAGTAATGTAAATAATACAGTTTGTGAGTGTGGAGATCCTCCACAGCTCTTTAAACTGAAGATGTTTTGATGATGAATCCAGTGTTATCCTAGGTTCATGGATTATTTTTTTTTCCTCATTCATTTTTTCATTTCCTTAATTTACAGCAAGCAGTTTCTCCTTGGTGTATGGTATGAATTCTGTAATTCCCTAAATTGATGGGTTTGGAGCATTTTTTGTCCATGATTGACAGTCACTATGCTTAGCTTGGTTTTTGTAACTTTGGTTTTCATTCTGCTGCTTTGTACATCCTAAAGCCATTACGCTTCAGCCTTTGCATTGTGCTTCTCTGTTTGCTTGTATATTCCTGACTTTGTTTTGTTTCACTTTTCCCCTTCATTTCTAGAAGCTGATAGATTAATTTTTTAACCCCAGCTTTCTGTATCTCTGACTCAGCTTGCTTGCTGAGAGGTGCTCATACGAGACTGCCTTGAGCTTTGTCCTTTCTCAGAAATTTTGCCAAAATGTCCCAAAATGCCCCGCATTTGCTGCCCATTTTCTTCTCCTCTGTGGCGGGTGTGCTGGCTGTGGGTTGAGTCCAGCTGGTGATGGGCGACTTGCCCTGCTTTCGGTTTGTGGCTTAATAACGCCAGGCAATGGAGAGCTGCTCTAGCTCTGCCCCTGCAGAAGAAGTTACACTTTGTTTCAGACTGACCCTGCTTTGCTTTGGAGGTAACTAGTTATTGTTTTGCTGTAACTCATCAGCATGTAGCAGTTGATTGATAGAGGCTCAGAAATACTGTTCTTGAGTGTTTTCTGTGACAAACAGCACTTTCTACAAGCTAATTTAATAGCTGCTCTTAAAACCTGGTTACACCTACAGTATTCAATTTAAGTAGTTCCTCTTTGAAATAGGAATATATTGTATTCCTGTAGTTGTGTTTACCCCGTTTCAGACAGCCCTTTCAAAACTTTCAGTTGTCTTATATTTTTAACAGGCTGGTGGGCATGCTATAAAATAGCCTATCTGGTACAACACAGGCTAATGAAAAGCTGGAATCCTTTTTATGTTCTGACAGACGCTCCAGTTGTGCTAAACTTGATGACTATCACTGTGGGGTTGGAATCTTTATTACTGCACCAAGTGCAATCTGGTACTTGGAACAAAAAGATAAAAACCATGCACTCTTTTAAAGTAATCTGTAAAACCAGTTACTTTGACTCTGCATCACCTTTCGCGATTTATTACCCGCAGCGGAAGAGCTTTGAATTTTTGGGGGAGTCTCTCAAAGTATCAAGTATTTCAAATTTATTTGATGGCTTAAAAGGATTTCTGTTCTTAATCCTGATGTTCACTTATGCTATGAATGCTATTGTGTAGCAAAACCTGCTTGTTTTATGTTAGTATTCAGTTTTATTTATAGCTGCTTTCAAGTCTCATTTGTGAGAGTTTTTGATAATAACTGTCCAGTATGTTCACACACAGGACACATGCACACTAAATGAATTCTTCAGTCACTGGCATTTTTAAAACCATATTTAGTTATTTTTAGACATGGGACTTGCACTGTATAAAGTATTTGTGATGCAATCCATCACCATAGTGTGCAAGTTTCTAGAAATTTCACTGCAATGTCACAATTCAGGAAAACACTCAGCTGTATAACGTCTCTCGCTGTATGTTATGGATGTGTAAACTTTTTTTTTTAGCCTGCGAGTATAAGATTCAAGAAATTCCAAGTTGATAACTTGCTTTTCAACTATTACTCCTTTTATGTAACATTCTAAAAATGCTACCTTTGGCAAAATTAATTTTGGAAAAAATATGCATATATTTAAAACTACCAAAAAAAAAAAAAAATCTTGAACTTTTGATGATGTCAACTTTAACCTCACAGGAGTTCCTAGAAAGGAAATCATCAAAGAAGATAACTCAGAAAATTGAATGTATTTTTATGCATTATTACTTGAACATAATGGGAAAGAATAATAAACTTACTGTCTTTGTTGCTTCGAGACTAGAAAACTTCAGATGAGTTTGACTGGAATTGAACACAGTCAAAGTTAACTAGATGGTGGAGTAGAAAATCACAGTAACATGCACACGCAAAAAAGTTCGTTTTTGCTGTTATATACTAGAGCAACTAATTTGGCCCTTCTAATTTCTAAATGCTACAACAATATGGCTCGCTACTTTCATCTGCAGCTAGCGTTCCCCTGACAGGTTCTCTGTGCTCTGTTACAAATGGCAGTGGGCAGGGGTATCAGTGAGCACTTGGGCCTTTGTGTAGATCTCTTACATCAGTGTTTTGTTCCCCCTTCCACTGTGGTTGTGCAACATAATGTTTTTTACCTAAAGGTGTTTAAATTGATGATTGTTTAACTCTGAGCAAGTGAAGCAGGAAAAGGGGTTGTGTTTCTTCCATTTTTTAGTAATATTTATTGAGGAAAAAAGGAATAAAGCACGTTTTATATCTTTCTTTGTATTAGAAATGCACTGAAAATGTAAGTCATTATAGAACAAACTGTCTAAAGCAATGAAATGAAAAATTTGGGTCCTGTACCCTTGATACTTTGATATATCCATTGTTTTAATGCTATTCTTCTATGCATAGTTTGTTAAACGTTTGCAACTTAAAACAAGCAAGATAATTATACACCAGTAAAAAAAAATTCCTCCTTTAAAAAAAAGAAAAAAGAAAACCCAAACCCCAACAACAACATCCCCCCTAACATGTTGTATTACTACTCCACAGGAAACTGTTGTGCTGAAAGGAAGAATTAACTGGTCTTTCAACTTCAGCCTTTTTATTGTGAGACAGAAGATCACAGAAGTGTTACCATGGGGAAAACAGCAGCTAAAGGTAAGGCATGGTAGCTTTTATCTGAGAGGAGAGAAAATAGGGAACCTGCTAAATTATCTTTTTGAAGGTGGTGGGATATTACTTGACAATACTGTTAGATTAAAGAGGACAGTTGATGATATGTACTGAATACAGGTAAGTTCAAACTTCACATTGTTTCAGGGTAAGTATGCTAAATTTGGCTTATCCTGGAGTTCTACAAGTTCAGCCAAAGCAATTTTGTCCTGTGACAGCCTTGAAGCCATTATAGTACTCTAAAATTGAAGAATGTGTCTAGGTGTGATATTAAATAAAACATAGTGCTTTATTCTCTACCTGCATATAATTTAGCAGGACAATAGCTGAGTAGTACAAGGAATCATATTTTATCGCAACAAATGGCATTAGCAGCTGTCTTTAGAAGATAAAATGGACATTTTTAAAGAAATTCATCCACAAATGCACAGTTTACAACGAAGGTATGATTTCTGCTGAGTCATATCTGCAGAAGTTAATTGTGAGTTAAGTACTAAAATAAAGAGTGAGACTTAAGTCACAAGGGTGTTTGAATTGGTGAAACAGAGAATGTGAAGAGAGAAAGACCCACTGTCTGAAACCAGGTTGCTGCTGCTTTTCAAATGGGTAGTCCCCCTCCATAAAAGGCAGCTAGCACTTTTGTACTTTCCTTGAGCTTTCTACCTTCAGCCCAAGCTGCTTTATGTGCTTGTGTGCTCCCTTGGTAAATAATTGTCTTTTGCTATAATAGATTTTCTGTAATGACAGGAGTCATCTGTTTAATTGTTGCAGCAAGAGTTTATGGAGGAAGTGTTTCCCCTTCTCTTGTAGGTTTTCTGCGGGGCTGTTGTCTAAATATACTAAAAGAGACACACTGTTCTGGGCAGATAAGACAAGAATCCCGCTAGGGAAGGACAAAGAGAAGGGAAAGGAAACATTTAATATTCACTCTGTCTTGATATCCTCAGTTGTGTGCACTGAGGCTTGGTGAAGGATAGCTAAAAAGTCCCTGTGTGGTAGGGAGTGAAGAAGGTCCCTCCCTGAGCAATGCTAAGTCTTGGGCTTGTCTTAGTAAACTTCATCTGAAGGTGAGTAACTATGTGGCATGGGAAGAGCAAATGTTTCTGTCACCCAAAGGTGTTTTATGTCCATCAGGGAGAGACAAGGGATTTCATTGAGACAAGCGGTCTCTTACCGTGTTTTGAACACCCACCAGAGTTTGAAGACTTTCAGGTGGCTAATACATACCTGCAGAAATCTCAAAAGTATGACTGCAAATTTCTTTTTCCCCACATTGGACAGCAAGCAAATAGCAAGCCTTAGAAGATGATAGGTTGTACCTCCTCATGTAGCACACCATTCTGTGATAATACCTGACACTGTTGACAGAGGTAATGCTTGCCCAGCATGCAGACAAAGCAGTCATCTTCTTTGTTGAAAGTTTAATTCTTCCCAGAAATAAGAGTTGTGGATTTTTAAAGCGTTTTGAACAAGAAGCTGGAGTTCAACTTGGGATTTTATAAGAGAAACTATACATGGGTCACCAGGACTATCTTTACCAGATCTCTGTTCTGAAAATGCCTTTTCTGACTGGGGTGTTTTTTTTGGTTACATTCACAAGCCAGTCAAGATAGCTTTGTCTAGTTTCTTCCTTGTCTATAATTTCTTGCATGATAGATGTGGTTGCTCTTGTCTGTCTTCTGTTGAGTAATCTTATCAGCAGAATTCTGTGATTACAGATATGGTGGGAGTAATGTAAACACGTGAAGTTTTGAATCAGTAAGCAGAAAGCCATGTTAAATAATCTACTCTAATCTTGTTTTGTATCTACTACTTTAGTTTATGAAGTCTGCTGAAGAAAACTGTTAGTTGGTGAACAATAGAATATGCTGCTTTTGTAATTTTAGTATATGGTGTATTCTAATCTTGCTAACTGGAAGGAAACGGTGTTTCATGGGTTTTTGTAAATAAATATTTAGCCTATATATTATAGGATAAATGTGTATGTATATTTACATGCTGAATATATAGCTGTCTGTATACTTATATGTATTACTACATTTTTAACACTTTCATTGAAAATGATAGCCCATTCTTTGCTTTTTTAAAAAAAAAGAGCTGAGTAGCTTGTGATTAAGTCCACAGTAGCAGCATTTCATTTTTGTTCATGTTTGGACAAAATTATCTAAATAATTGTGTTTTACAATGGAAAGTAAACTCAAACTTGTCTCTTTAAAAATTGACTTTATGAAGAGAGGAAGATCGATAATGAATTCAGCTGACTGGGGGTTTTTTTGCTACCATGAGCTTCATTACTCTAGAACTGAGATGCTTTTTCAAGTCCACTTTTCAGCTTTGAGGGAATTAGTCCTTGAACATGGCTAGGTGAAGGAGATTAAAAGAAAATACTTTTTGTACCTGCAGAAGTATTTCCGTCTTTTATAACCTCATTTCTGAGATTTATCCTCAAAGTTTGACCAAACTGATGGTCATATGCTGAGGGAGTCATCTTCCTCAGGCCAGTGATTTGACAGAATAGTCTTCCATGCCTTAATTTTGTTTTCAGTGATTGTTTGAAACTAAAATTACTATAATTCAGGATATCAAAATCTCAAACATAGCTTGCTGCACATTAAAAAAAAAAACCCCACAAAAAACCTCCAGACCTGAAAACAAACAAAAAATCCACACATATATTTTACATTTATAAAATTAAATTTTAATCTCTTTTTCTTTAATGTTGCTTTTACAAATAAACCATAAATTCTTATCTATCATGACTACTTTCATTGGAAAAGGCACACCAGACCAAGGAATCATAAGAGACTGTGATAGACTGGAGGAAACTCTTCTAAAGTGGTAGTAAATCCAGAGTATCTCATGTGATTACAGGATAGTAATTCTTACTGCTAGTAAGAAACTTGAAAACATCTTTGTTTTATTCAGACTTCTTCTGTGTGTGCTAGGTGAGTTTTACTTGGGCGTTCTGAAGAATAGATTTCGTGCCATCAAAAACAAGTGATAGTGATGGTGCTTTGGGTTTATTATGAATGAAGGTGTCTCTACCTCAAATGAAATAGGTGTTTAAACTGCTATTGAGGAATCCATTCCCTTTCATTAATGTCTTCATCTCTTCTTGTTTTCACAGTTTTCTAATGGCTGCTGCTATTAGAAGTGTGTCACTGGGAGCGCTCTGTTTCCGCGATCACATTTGCTATAATATTTGCAGATAGGTACTAACTGGTACAGGGTGTAAATAATCTGGGTGGTGGTTGTCAGCGAGAACTCATCTGGTGTCCAGGCTTTTTGCATTCTTTCACCTGTTCTTGATGTCTCTTATCATTGAAGGCTGTCATCTTGTTTGAAGTCTGGCACTGTTGGGTAGCTACTCTTTCATGATTTTGTCCTTTCAAGCTTTGGGTGTTCGCAGGAAGCAGTTATTGGCTCTCTTCTCAATAAGTCTCTTATGTGGGATTCTACCAGGTTTCCTCTTCGGAAATAAGTGGACTGGGAAGTTCTCTACTCTGTAAGCTGTCCGCCTGATGTCTGCAACACTCATGACTGTTTTTGGGAAAGCCTGACTAACTGAGCTTGTAGAACATGAAAAAAGACTCTGCTAGTGATTGCCCCCACTCGGTAGAAAACTAGCTGGATTCAGTTCAATCCCCAAGAGGCTGAATGGAATATACTTTGCTCTGTAGGTGGGAGAAGGTGAATTATCCTTGTCTCTTGTTATTGTTACTGGACTAGTTCTCCTGCTGTTCCCTCTCAGATTCCCAGCGGTAGCTGTTGTCAGGGTGTAGGGGGTCCACTTGTGTGGGTTAAAGCCCTATTCCTGAGGCAGCACCAGGGTTAGATCTCTATGAGCACCATCCAGAAGCATTTCAGCAGGTCCCTCTGAAGCTGACCTCCTGTGGTGGTTTGACCCACAGTGGATCATGCAGTCCTGCATTCACTCCCCCCACCTGGTGAGATGGGATGGGAGACACATCAAAGGGGCACAGGATTAGGAACGAAGGACAGGGATGGCTCACTTGCCAGTTATGGTCACGGGCAAAACAGACTCAAATTGGGGAAGAAAAATCAATTTAATTTGTTGCCATTGATCCGAGTAGCGCAGTGAGACATAACAACCACATCTTACAACACCTTCCCCCCACCCCTCCCTTCTTCAGATCACTTTGCTCCCAATTTCTCTACCTTCTCAACCCGGCGGCACAGGGGGCAGGGAATGGGGGTTCATTAAGTTCACCTCTGCTGCTCTTCCTGGCATGAAAGTTCAAGAACAAGATGTTCCAAAGCAAGCTTCCTGTGGAGTCATGGACCTCTTTGGGCTCAGCTCCCAGCTCCAGCATGGGACATCCACGGGCTGCAGACTCACCCCCCACTCTGGGGGTCCACCCCCGCTCTGGCAGCGAGTGACTCTCAGGGTCACAATTCCAGTTACACTTGCCCTCAGGCTCAGCTTTCTGCTCCAGCATGGAGCCCTCCATGGCCTACATGTGGGTCTCTGCTCTGCTGTTGAATCTCGTGGGTTGCAGGGAACTTTGTCTTCTCCTACTCCATGTGTGTTGAACTGAGTGTGGGTCTCTATCTTCCCCGCCCCCCCTCCTCTTTCCTCTGGCAATGAAGCTCTCTCTGTCTGTCTGTCCTTTGTTTAGGCCGATGGTTGTCTTTTTGTTAGGTCAATGGCCTCTCCTCCAGGTTTCACCCCCACCTACTTCTTTCCAGGACAGTCCTTCCCCTCACTAATGTGGATTCTCAGAGGCATTTCTCTAGTGCTCATTGGCCCAGCATGGGCGGGGGGGTCTCTGCCTTGGAGCCAGGGGAGCTTTTCGCTCTCACAAGGTGGCCCTTTCCCCACTACCAAAACCCAACACACCTCCATAAGGATTTTCCTTTGGGAACCTGTTGACTGCTTTCAGTGATGTAGAAAATGTTTCAAGGCAAACTTTTTCCAAAAGAATGAGTGTGTAAGTCAAGAGAGAAGACTAGGTAAAGGAGTAAACATAACTCTTTCCTTTTCAAAGAATCTTGTGTACCCCCCTTACCTGCTTTAGGAGAAACAGGTGATACTTTTGCAGCATACTTAGAGCAGATATGTAGCTGTATGTATGTTTTCTGGGACTGTCTGAATTATTCTTGGAAGGTGTCTCAGCCCTGGATGCACTAACAGCTTTAATGTCCTTGCCCAGCCTCACCTGGGGCATCTTGCCTCACCTTGCCCATGTCCGAGGACCCCCAGGCCATCAGCCCCTGCCTCAGCGATGCCACAGCAGGGCTGGTCTCCAGCTCCTCACAGCCCTGCCCTGCTTGGCCGTGGGCACTGCTGCAATGGACCCACCCATGGGCCCATGTCCCAGCCCAGTCTCAGGCCAGCTCAGGGTGGGTGCCTGGGGCTGGGTCTGCTCCCCGTGTCCCCCTAGTTGCTCCTGGACAAGGTGTCCCTGTCTGTTGAGGCCCTGCTTGGCTGCCCCAAGAGGTCCCTGGCCTGAGATGTGCCCTGGCCAAAGGAGCACCACGTCCTACCTTCTGCAGAGCCAGGTGGATGGCTTATCACTGACCAGTGGAAGGATTTGGGATTGATGACAGAAGATTGTGATGCTTCAGCTCTTGCTGTACGTGGCAGTTCCTCAGTAAATAATGAAAAAAGTGTGGTGGAAATGATAAACGTCACACAGTGTTCATTGATGCTCTCAAGAAAAGCCTTACTTACAGAAAACATAAAAAAGAAATACTACTAGGGCTTAATGTTTGCTGCAGAACAACTCACTTGTTTCTCAATTGTTTCTGATCACTAAATGCCTCTAATTTTAGGTTAGGAGTGTTTTTATTTCAGATGCAGGCCAGTCAGTAGCTAAAGACTTAAATGCAAGTGGATACAGTAATCAGCCCCAATACAATCTTTTGGTACAAGTGAACCATTGCTTCACCTGTAACAGTTCAGGCTAACTAGAGTGGCCAAAGGTGTGAGCTGAGGCACACACCTTCCCAGACCCATTCCATACAGAGCTTGATAACCTTTTAAAATGTGAAAATATACTTGCATTTCATTTGACAGCTCAGTGTCATATTTGAATTGTGCTTGAATTTCAGTCCACTAGTGTCAAAAGCAAGTCACCAAACTGACATATTTTAAAGACTAAAAGGAACAGGTGGAACTGGCTCCCCCTGTCTTCTTCATTCTTGCCTCCCAGTCCCCCTCTGTGTCTTTCCTGTGCTGAAATCTGGCAAAAATGAAAAATGACAAACTCATTTCTGTATGTGTGTGGAGATGAGTGGTAGAGAAGGTAGATTCTTTTTATTTATTTTGTTTTTTTAATAACTGAAATGTGCACTGAGATAGCTGCTTGCATTTAAGTATTCAATAATTTAAATATAGAATGGAATCTTTAACTCAGAAATATGTTTTTAGGGTAGATTTTTTTTTTCCTTGTGTCTCATTTCATAGTAGTTTAGACAAGATTTAAAAAAATATCTGGTGATCTTGAGGATCTCAAATTGCATGTAGGTTTAGTAAAGCTGTTAAAAATTAGGGCAGAGTTGCTTGTTGTGGAGCTAATACTACATTATCTGCAACTAGATTTATTCTGATAATGTAATATAAAGTAGTCAAAAGCTCTGCTTTTTCCTGCTGTGCTTCTCAATGTATTTTGAAAGAAAAACAGTGCAGTGATTAAATTTGCAGTACAAATACCTTCTTGATAATGCATTGAAATTAATAAAAGAATCAATGTTTGGAACAAGACGTTCTGTATTGTTTGAAATCATTCTGTGCTATGCTGGACATCGTTATGGTGTGAATATTACATTTATTATGTAATGGAATCTTGTCTTTTAGATTCAAAGAATATTAAAAAAGAGAAAGATGGAAAGAATCAGCAGGCAAACAACCCGTCTTTAAAAAGTGGTAGGTATTGCAGCTGTCAGGTTATTAGTTAAGGTACCCTAAAAGAAAAAGTGTGTATTTGGATTGTACTATCTCCTGCGGCTTTTTTGCAATGTCTTTGGCTATTACTGGTGGGTAGTTAAAAACATGCCATTGCCTTTGTCTAAGGCTGTTGGGAAAGTATGTTTTGGTATAGAAAATGATGGTTGAAACTGCTTGGCTTGAGCCTGATAGTTTCACTAGCTAAGACATGTACTCTTTGTATATATAATCAAAGATGCTGTGTAAACATTTTATTTTTTTTTAGATAATTTACTGATTTGTCCTTCTAATAATGTATTTCTCAGATTCATACCTTTTCTGCCCCAGTTATTTTCTCTGTCCTTAATGTGTTTGCTGGTGCCAAAGAAGGGGTTTTCATTTTACTAACCTGAGTTTTTAGTATTGCTAACAGGATTAAATTGCCTGGGATTCTAATTTTACTTTAAATTTAATCTGTTTTCAAATAATTTTTTGTTTATAATAAACTGAGGAAACTACACACTTGCCAGAAATGATCAAGCTTCTTATAAAATCTCTGCTATCTAGTGTACAGCTTCTACTGTCCTCAACAAGTGTCACAGGGCAGCATATACATGGGTTTGCTGGCAATTGAGCCTTTGTTAGGTGCAGTGAGAGGGCAGCAGCATTCTTCGTATATGCTTCATATGTTCATATGTTAGTTGCTTGAATTTGGGGCAGTAAGAAATGTCATGAGTAATGTTGACTCTTCACGAGTCCCTAGTTAATTCTCGATAAAATATCACTGGGTTACTTAATCTCTCACTCTGCTTACATTTCCATGCCCTCTGACTCCTAATAGATGATCTGGTTCAGAGCTTTTCTTGTGTACCAGTGAAGGAGGTCCTTACAAGTAGTGTAGTCACTGAGCAAATGTGCTGAGCACAGTAGCTGGGTAGCTGAGGTGATAACTTTGCGTACAAGATACAATACCCTGTTGCCACCAGCTGTTGTATTTGCCAGACTCAGTTCTTCTATTTCTTGGGATCCTAGCAGTCATCTTTATAATTCTTCCCTGTTACTCTGAGACAGGAGAGGAAGTTTATTTGTGTCTTGTTTTCCTTCTTCTATAGTGTAAGAGGAGCCCCAGTCAAACTGGACTCCCGTAGTATGTCTGTGTTTTAAAATAATGTTGTCTGGCATGGCAGATGGAGCCCCATAAAACATTCTCCACCAACAAAGCGCTTCTCATATGCGGATAAGATAACGGTATTTCATGAGTCACTAGAAAACGGCCCTGCCTCCTCCTGCGATAGAGAGCAAGGTGTTGAAAAAGCTTTGTGGAAAAGCAGTGCTAAGCAGGCAAGCCTTATTCTGTCATCTGTGTTCTGCCACTCAGGACTAAGTGTCTGAGCACTGAGTAGATTTGTTCAGATAATGTAATATAAAGTAGTCAGAAGCTCTGCTTTTTCATGCTGGACTTCTCAATATATTTTGAAAGAAAAACAGTGCGGTGATTAAATTTGTAGTACAAATAAATACCTTTTGGGTCTAGTGTCTGAGGACTGAATTTACTCATGAAATCTAGACTCAGCTTTGTCAAACACATGAGAGGAATGCCTTGCTCAAAATCATGCAAGATCTCCTATTTTCTGTAGATGAGATAATTTTTATCCTGTGTTGTTGCTTGTTGGTAGCAAGGAAGAAGAAAGAGCCTCGTGGTGCTGGATGAAGAAAGTTGCCTTACAATGCTTTGGGCTATCATCCAGGAAATCTCCAGAGTTTTCAGGAGTATGTGTGATAGGAAAAACTGAAGAGGAAGAGAGATATAGATGTGTGAGAAGAACAGCTGAAAAAACAGACTAAAGTAGGTAGGGAAAGACAGGAGGAGGAGAAAAATTCTAATTGAATGATCACAGTATATGGAAGGAGGTACAAGGTATAAAGCAGGGTATTAAATACTTTACACTTAAACTACTATGTCTGCAAGAGTGTGTAAATCAAAATTTTAAAACCTCATATTTGACAAAGAGAGGTGGTGGAGTGAAAACTAAAAAGATACATCTCTGTGTCAGAAGTCTCAGTCTTCAGGAAGGCTGTGGAGAAAATCCTCCTGGAGGCCATTTCCAAGCAAATAAAGGTCAAAGATGAGGTTAGGAACAGCCGAGATGTATTTGCCAAGTGTGAACCATGCATTATGGTTTGTGACCAGTGCCTTTTGTGATCAGGACTTTTGTGACCCATCCCCTTTTGGGACCAGTACTATTTAACATTTTCATCAATGACATAGTGGAATTGAGTGTACCCCCAGCAAGTTTGCAGACCACACCGAGGTGAGTGGTGCGGTTGATATGCCTGAGGGATGGGATGCCATCCAGAGGGACCTGGACAGGCTCAAGAAGTGGGCCCAAACAAACTTCTTGAGGTTCAGCAAGGCCAAGTGCAAGGTCCTGCACCTGGGTCAGGCCAATCCCCAGTATCAATACAAGCTGGAGGATGAAGAGATTGGGAGCAGCCCTGTAGAGAAGGACTTGGGGATACTGGTGGATGAAAAGCTGGACATGAGCTGGCAATGTGCGCTTGCAGCCCAGAAGGCCAACTGTATCCTGGGCTGCATCAAGAGAAGTGTGGCCAGCAGGTCGAGGGAGGTGATTCTGCCCCTCTGCTCTGGTGAGACCCCACCTGGAGTGCTGCATCCAACTGTGGAGCTCTCAGTACAAGAAAGATGTGGACCTGCTGGAGCAGGTCCAGAGGAGGGCCACAAAAATGATCAGATGGCTTTAACACCTCTCCTATGAAGAGAGGCTGGGAGAGTTGGGGTTGTTCAGCCTGGAGAAGAGAAGGATCTGGGGAGACCTTGTTGCAGCCTTTCAGTACTTAAAGGATGGGGGCAAACTTTTTAATAGGGCCTGTAGAGATAGGACAAGGGGTAATGGTTTTAAGTTAAAAGAGGGAAGATTTAGGCTAGATGTAAGAAGGAAATTTTTTAGGATGAGGGTGGTAAAACACTGGAACAGGTTGCCCAGAGAGGTGGTAGAAGCCCTGTATCGCTGGAAACACTCAAGCTCAGGCTGGATGGAGCTCTGAGAAACCTGCTCTAGTTGAAGATGTCCCTGCTCACTGCAGGGGGTTTGGACTAGATGACCTTTAAAAGTCCTTTCCAACTCAAACCATTCTCTGATTCTATGATAAGTCATTCTGTAAACGAGTGGAGAGGGATGGATGTTTTTCATCTAGACTTTAGCAAGCCTTTCTGTACATTTCTGTATTATCCTTTCAGCCAAACTGGTGAGATGTGATTTGGATAGGTGGATGGAAAATTGACTGAACTGCCAGATGAGATTTTTGATCAGCAATACAAAGTTCACCTGGTAGCTAGTGGCATTTCTCAGAGGTCAGTACTAGGGCTGATGCTATTTTATGCCTTACTGATAGATGGGCATGATTGGACAGAACACACTGTCAGCTATTTTGTGGGCAACATCTAACTGGGAGGAGTAGCTCGTGTGCTGGAAGGCAGGGCTGCTCTTCAGGTGGACCTCCTCATGCTGGAGAAATGGCCTGACAGGAGCCCTGTGAGATTGAAAGGCAAATGGAGAGTCCCACACCAGGGTAGGCTGGAGCCCTGCGGCAGCCCGGGCGGGAAGCTGGCTGCCGGGAAAGCAGTTTTGCAGGAAAGGCCCTGGAATCCTGGCAGGCAGCAAGCTGAGCGTGGGGCAGTGGTGGGCTCTTGTGGTGAAAGATGTCAACTGCATACCGAGACATATCAGCAAAAATTAGGCAACAGTCTGAGAGAAGGAATTTGCTTCTTTTTGATATTTGTAAGACCACGTCTGGAGTACTGTGTTCAGTTTTGAGCTCCCCACTAAAAGGAAGACACTCCTATACTGGAGCAAGCTGGATGGCAGTTCACCAAAAAAAATGAAGGTGCTAGAGTGCAAGATGTAAGCAAAAAAGCTGGTACTTAAACCAGAAAAATTATTTATTCGGCCAAAGAAGAGAAAGATGATGTGAGTTCATCTTGTAGTCTTCACTTACCTGACAGGCAGCTGTAGAGAAGACAGAGCCAGGCTCTTCTCAGAGGCACAGTAGACAGATGAGAAGCTCCACAAACAGTGGTTGGAGCATGAGAAATTGCTGCTTGATGGAGGGGAAAAAAGGTTGATCAAGCCCTGGAAGAGCAGGAGTCTGAACTAGAGGCCTCCTGGGGTCCCTTTTAGCTTGAGTTACTTTGTGATTGACAGGTTTGGTCAAGGAGTGATAGGGTATTGATACAGCATTGGGGGGAACGTCAAGGGTCAGTGACCCATGGGTCATTGCCTGTAAACCTGTGCTATTGCAGGGAACTATGGCATAAACTTATTGCCTCCATTTTTAAGTTAGTCAGGCTGTTTGCCCATGCTGATTGTCTTGGATCTCTGTTTTAACAGAGTCTCATTCCTCTGTTGTTTCCAAACTATTTTTTTTTTTTTTTACAAAAGGTCCTTGTTACCTTCTGGTAGATTTTTATCCCTGTTTCCAGTACATGCTGATTTGTTCTTCAGCGTAAGAATTCCTTTCTCTTTCGGTTTTCACTTTGCTGATGGGTTGAAAAGTTGTGCTTTTTGCATAATAGGTTTTTCTTAAGCTGTTTCATGCAGCCTGCAGGTTTGAGTGGGAAGAGAAGTTATGTTAAATCATTTAATGTGAGCCAATTTTCCTAAGGATTTCTGTTTCTCAGAAGTTGCATGTTTTCAGGGTTTTTAGAATTAGAAATATATAAAAACCAACTGCTTCTTTGCCTATGCACACTGAGAATACAGAGAAGCTTTTTGTGTAGGCATTTTTTTTTCCATGTAATTATCTTTCTAGATATGCATCTGACATGTTGCAAATGTATGTTCATCTCCTATTTCTATGATTCTAGTAATTAAGTGATAATTAGCACCATTTCTGAGAGCTTTAATTTAGTACAGCATATCTTCACAGGTGGAGAGGTTCTAATTTAAACTTCAGGTCATTTCTACTTGATGAAAGAGGTTTTGATAGCCAGCATTTAAAGCAAAGAGCCAGGCAATGTTTTTTTTCCTCTCTTTATCTGCAGCTGGCTGCTTGTGTTACCTTATGCATATTTCTAGTAACCATTCTCCAGAAAAAAAAAAAACAAACCAAAAACCAACCAACCAGCCCTGTTTGTTTCTCTCTGTACTTTTGGGTCATCCCACCAAATTTACGGTCCTGTTTTAACAATTGAGATCATTTGGGGAATGCTGGTATAAGGAAATATTTTTTTTTGGAGGAGGTGAGTGGGGGTTTCTCCTGGTGAAAGATGCTCTCTCTGAAGTATCTGCATTTATATGGTCCTTTACACAGCGAGGCTCTGATTCACAGTTACAGCTTTTACATCGTGTTAGATCTGAGACAATTGGGACATAACTAACATTTTCCTTTTGCTAGGTTTAATTTTATTGAGTTGGGTACTTTAAAGTTTACTAAGGTAAACTCTGATTAAAAAACCAACACATATATATATATATATATATATATTTTTTTTTTTTTTTTTTTTTTAAATCAGAAGTCAGCCTGAAGTGGCAGCTTCAAAGAAACTTTATAAGATTAAACTTCGCTAGGAATTAGTAATATTCAATTTTTGCAGCCTCCTTGGCTTGTGAATGGAAAGAGCAATGGATCTGGAGGCTGCTTTCTGGAGGAAGCTCTGAAGAGCCATTTCCTGAGTAGGCCTTCCTGGAATACAAATATCTAACATATGTTCAAGTTAATGTACCCTGCTGTTTGTGAGTAATACAAAATCAATGTAACTGTATAAATGTGTGAATAAAATTTTCATTCCAAAGTAGCAGACTTCCGAGATGTGGTATGGAAATGTCTTTGTTACCGGCCAACATATAGTCCAGACCAGCAAGTTAACAGCTTCTGGGATTTTACTGACTTGTTACGTAGCTACCACGTGCCCTCTGCAAAGCCGAGTCCGAGTAGGACTCCTACTCTTTTGACTCTGTTATGCCCCCCCGCCAAAAAAAAGAAAAAAAAAAAGGGAAAAAAAAAGAAAAAAGGATCTCAGCAGGCAGGACAGTTCTCTTCTGCCTGGGGCACTGTATATTTTGAACTAAAAGCCGTGCCAGTGCAGGCAGACTCTGGGTCCGAGCCACCTCGCGTCCTTCAGTGTGTGAGTGCTGGAAAACGCTGCTGTTTTCTCACTGTTTCTTTGCTTCTCCTCTCTCCTGGAAATTGCAGAGGTGCTTTTAACGGTGGCCAAAGTGGCATTTTGGGAAGGGTTACTAATGAACCCGATGCGTTCTCTCTATCATCGCCAAGGATTTTGCTGTAGGCTGTGGGAATGGCCGGCTCTGAGCCACTGGGTGGCATCGCTGCATCGTCTTGGGGTTCATTGGGGATTTACTCTTCAGGAACACAGGACATGCCAACTGCCCAAACAAGAAAAATAAGCAACAGAGCTCACTCTAGATAATTTGTGAAGGAAAACATTAGCTGTGCCATTGTAGTTTTTCTCTTGTGCTTTCTATTAATTGAAGTAATGCTTGCTTATATATCTTTGATGTTAGTATTTCGTACTGTTCCATTCGTGCAAAAACTGATAACAGCGATTAAATCAAATGCAGAATACACTCACTGATGCACATAAACAATGCCAATGCTAATACTGGAAAAAATACCATGATTCTGTTGCTGAACATTACCATAATATTTACTCCACAAAGACTTCGGATTAAAAGAGAAAATGATGCAGTTGGAAGGCTGTGCTAATCCTTTTGCCTTCTAGTGTACTGGGGATAGTATTCTCAACATATATTTTAACAGGATCTACATGTCTATTTTTGAACTATCTCAGTACTCCTATGAGGTTATCAATCAATCCTGCTGTTAGGTGAACTAAGATACAGAAAGGATAACGTGATTTGTGCAAGGATGCTTGGGAGGTCTTTATGCAGAGAATTGCATCTAGATATCCTGACTTGTATCTTTGTATGTGGACCAAAAAAAAGAATTAGGAAAGGTTTATATTGATTTTGCCTATTGTGTGATTGCCTCAATGAATTAATGGTACTCTTAAGGCTAATTTGAGGATTATGTGTTTTTCAAAGGCGGAGTTTCTATTTTATAGTAATAATCTTATTGGAAAAAAAAATAATCTGTAAGACAGTTGGAGTTTTTTTTCTGTGTCTCTCTTTCCCCACCCCTCCTTTTAATTTTACTTCCCTTTAAAAACTGTCTGTATGGTCTTTTTTTATCTTATGTCTTCCAGAACAGTTCAATTGGGATGATTATCTGAAAGAGACGGAATCGGTAGCTGCCCCTCTACATTGTTTCAGACAGGTATGCCAGATACTATTTTACAAGTGTGTGTGTATGTTTGCAAGTTACAGGCAACTTAGAGCACCTTCTATATTTAGAAAACTTCCTTCTTGCAAGCAAGAAAGCTTGCAAACTTCCTATTTGACCTCTTTTGATCTCCAGTTATCAGTAGCTTATAGTTTTGGCAGATGCTAGCTGCTGAAGTTTTACATTTTTGGTTTCCTTCTTAAGCCAGACTTCGAGGGCTTCATGAACATTGTAGCTTTGGACTCTGTTTTCCTTTAATGAAAACAGATAGTCTTATCAGAGTTCAAAAATATTTTCTACTTTTTTCAGTAATCTTAGAGGTACTGTGAGAGTTAAAATTTGGCTGATTGTCATAGAAGCCTTTCTCCTGCCTCATTTCTGAAAGAGTCCTTTCACTTCTGGCTCACTACAAGCTGCGTGTATGTGTGTGTAGTAGAGTTTATTCACCACTTCGTTTTTGGATCTCTCAAATATGTTGAATTTTGTCTCTTTCTGAGCAGGGTGATTTTTACTAAGGAGTAACAGATATTGAAATTTAAAAAAGCAAAAAACCAAAAACCAAACCACAAATCAAGGGGAATATATGGGAATGCAAAGGAAATAGTAGATTTATAATAAAGGGTGTTTAATGTACTATTTTATGTTTTACATTGTTCCCTACAAGTTTGATTCCCCCTGCCTGATGGTTTGATATGTATTTGAAGATGGAGTTTAAATCTACTGTCTTACGTGAGCTATGACCTTCAGTTATTCAACCCTTTGGAGACTAAGTTGACCTCTGCAGGCATTTTTCTCTCTGTAGAGGGAGCTGGAGGCCAGTATTTTCCCAAGATGAGGAGCATCTTAGCTGTGTAAAGTTAAGTAGGATGAGTTTTGGTCTATGTGCCTTGAATGTGTTAGAAAGATAGATGCTGAGGAACTGCATAGTTCAGGTTGATAGAACTGTAAGAGGTATGACAGGTGGTGCATGTCTAGTTTAATGGATTGGGCATGTTGAGAAACTTATCTTCTAAGGTTTGTTGATAGTCTGATGGTGCTGTAAATGATACTGGCCTCCAGTGGGGACCAAAGTAAAAGCAGTATGAACAGAATAGTCTGGGGGAGGAGAGGAACCGTTGAATCTGAAGTAGTTGCAGGAATGGAGGGAGAATAGAGAGAAATACAGGTGGTAGCATTTCCTTGTACTAGATCTTGAATCTCAGCTTGTTCTTTGGAGATGAGGATAAAGGACAGAGAATTCCTCACATGCTACTTTCAATGATAGGTGGCCAAGAATATCAGTGTCCATGCCTCTTCTTGGGTGGAGCTTCAGAAATAAATTCTACAGTATATGTTTTTCACAGTGGAGATCCCAAATTCCACTTGGGTAGAGGCAGAGGACACTAGTGCATCCCTTGATCATTCTGAGGTTAATGCCATACTCACAGACCATAGACCACAGTGACCAGAGTGCATGCTCCGAAGGGATGTAGCTACTTCAGGAAGCTGCTCAGAAGCCTTTTCTCATGTCTTTCTTGCATCTTCCTCTAATGCTCAAGAGATCCAAACTGAACAACTGAGTAACAGCTTAAATAAAGGCACTTAAGTGACATGCATTGACTGAGACAGATAAATCTGAGTGACCTGAATTGCTTAAGGAGTGTGTGGGTTGGAAAGAAGAGCTTTAATTTCCGTGCATAGCAAACTTCAAAACAATTTACATATGCAGACTTTCAGTTTTTCTAAGAGAGAAAAACTCTATCTTTTCTACTTCAAGTAGAAAGTGATATGCAATGTTTATTAGTGCAGAGCTGGCTCCTCTCACTACATAATGTATGCAGAGAGTGCTTGAGCTTTCTGTAGGACTAATTTGACTTTTATTGGGTTACACATGAATTGTATATGTCATTATCACTCTGTGTAATGCAAAGAAATACAACGCTGTGGCCAGCCAGAAAACAAATAACAGAGAGAAGCATAATTTGAAAATGATATCTAGAATTTGTCACCTGTGGGAATTCTACAAAGTTTAAATTTTGTAGTAATTAAAGATGACCTAGGGAGCAAGAAATTAAAGCCTCTACCGCAAATTAAGATACAGACACAGGCAGCTAATGGAAATTGATTGAAGTATTTATCTTAATTTAGAAGGTATTTTATCTATTGCTCTAAGTTGTTTTAATTACTACTTAAAATTTCAATGCATTCCACATCCCTATCTCTCACCCTGAAACTTTTTTCAAGCAGTTGAAAAGTTTAAATAAAAAAGCTCAGTCCCTTGTGGTTTGAACATAGCTTAAAACAAGGCTGTTACTGAGCTGGTTTTGTTATTTTGCTGTAAGTAAGGACTGGACTGGCATGGAGGGGTTACTTTTTAGTAGAATGCCTTGAGTTGTTGGTATTTAAACAAGCACACCTTGTCCACATACAAATAAACAAACCCCAATTTCTAAATTTCAGTTGCCTTTCATGGTTGTAGAAAATAACAGCTTGACAAGCAATATCCTGAAATTGAATTGCCCTTTAAATTTAATATGCTCAGGCTCCCCTTTCAGACAGCCTGCTGTCTAAATGCAGCATTGGCAGATGCTACACGCAGCATTCACTGAATATTGCTCACCTCTTTGTGTTTTGGGCTCGAGCTCCTCCAGAGCTCCTGCTGTTGATCCAGGGTGTGTTACAAATAGTGCACCTGCTCACCATAGCAAGTAGAGCAAGGTATATTTAAAAAAAAAAAAAAATATGGTGGAGACAAAATATCACTAGCACTTGTTGCAATAGCAGATTTCTTCAGCCTTTTCCTATGTACCAAGACAGGTAAGCGCACCCTTATCTGGTGACTATGGGATCCCCACCTGAGCTGGTCAGGTGAGCAGGAGAAGGGACAGATGAATCGTATGAGCATGAATGCCCATGGTTTTGGTTTTTCTACCTGCCTTCCATATTAGGATTCAGACTGTGTTAAGACTGTATGGGATAGCTACTGGGTTTAAATGTCATGGGGAAGGCTGCCTACAGTTCTTGGCATCTGTATTCAAGAGCAGCTTTGTACTGGAAGAGTTGCAGAAAAGGGCTTCCAGGCTGATAGGAGAATAGTCACCCTCTCCTAAGAGAAACTTCAGTGCTTGGCTTATTCAGCTTGTTGAAAGAGTACTGAGAGAGTTGATTTGTGCTCTGTAAATACACTGTAGATTTTGTTATTATTTGCAGAGATGCAGATAGAATTTAAGTCTAATGACAGTGTTGGCAAAAATTGCCGTGAATATATTTAGGCTGGAAACGAGGAGACATTTAAACAGAATAGTGAGATTCTGGAATAATCTTTCTACACGGCTAGGTGAGGCATTCAATTCTAGTTAGCATTAGTACAAAGTTTTGAACATCATTAGCTGATGTTATTGCCTACAGGCAAGGAGTCAGACTGTGATCTGGTCAATCTCTGCCAGTAGCCTGCTGGTACATAAGTAAAAAATATTTTCCTTCTCACTTGTTGATCTTCACATTCTGACAGAAAGCTCAGCTCAAAGACCAAGTTATATTTGTCACGTTTCTTTTCCCTGTGCCAGTGTCTTTTTCAAAAATATCTATTGTCTGCTAATTAAATTGTCATTTCATTGTAGGTATATAAATGTATTCAGTTCTCTACAAATAAGCACAAGCTACAATTCCTGTCTTAGCACAGAAGGTTTATGTGAATTAAGGACTGTCTGTTTTCTTTCTGTAAAATGCAGTTAACACTGATTCATTTTCCTGTCTTCTTTCTTTCTTCTTTTAATGCAGAAGATCTTTTTTGCCTTGAGCTCTTGTAGTGCCTAGTGCAGTAAGGTCCAAATTGTATTTGATTTTCCAATACATTATTGTAATGAGAATATAACTATTTCTTGAAATTGAAAACTAATAAATCTTGTGTTGATTTTTGTTGGGTTTTTTTTTTTGAGCTGAACGTCATGTTTACTGATGTCCTTATTTTCCATTCACTTCCAGTATTAATCACTTCTCTCCCATCTTTATGTTCATATTTCCATCATGATTCCCTTGTTACCCTTCTTAGCAGTACTTGTCTTTTCAGGAAGCAGCCATGTTTATGCAGTAGAAACATCAAGTATCTAAAGTGATAGATGTTGAGATGTTATCCATCTGCCTTTTCTCACTCTGCTAAATGGTCAAAGTTCAAAAGCTTCTTTATATTTAGAAGTTATTATATGTTTGGATGAATGAAAGCTGTATATTGAACTGTCTGGTAAATGTAGCAGTACTAACAACAGTAACAAAAAGTCTTTTGCCTTTTACTGTAGTCTAGAATTCCACCTACAAATGACTTCAAAGTTGGTATGAAACTGGAAGCCCGTGATCCCCGCAATGTTACCTCGGTTTGTATAGCTACAGTAATTGGAATTACCGGTGCCAGGCTGAGGTTGCGGCTGGATGGAAGTGACAACAAAAACGATTTTTGGAGGCTTGTGGATTCCTCGGACATACAGCCCATCGGGACCTGCGAGAAGAAAGGGGGCATGCTCCAGCCTCCGCTTGGTAAGGAACAAAGCTTCTGAATTAATGTGTGCGGAGTATTGCTTTCATGAGGCTGATTTTACCTTTTTGTCTTGGCAAACTCAATGGTACTAACATTTCACAAAACCATTATTTCATTGAAAAAGAGGTAAGCAAACTAATTCAGGCTAAATGAATTGTGGCTTTTTCTTCTTTTTGGATTCTTTTGACATAAGAACAAGCAGAATAATTAAGAGTTTTGTTATTTTTTTAAATAGTTCCTTAATATTAAATGGGAGTGTCTGACAGCTTTCTTAATGATGTCATGTGTCTATTGTGTAAGTATTGCCTCATACACACCATGACTCTTATGAGTGTGTATGGATGCAGTGTTTTCTTCCTCGATGCTCTGTGTGCTCCTTTTGGTAGACCTTCCTTGGAAGGGAGCCCTGGGGGAAGCTGCCTTTCCTTTTTGCTCCTCAGTCCGTCACTGCAGCCCACTAGAAGGAGCTCGCTGTTAACCCACCTGTGAAACGCTCAGCTGGGCTGCAGGAGGTGCATCAGTTCAGGACAGTCTGAATGTTTTCTCAGGCACTGGGAAAATTGGTTGTGGTTTGGGAAAGGCAGTATAGGGGAGCTTAACGACTGTATTGCAATATTCTGCTCTGAGGCAGGAAAAAACACTCCAGAGCTTTAGCAAACTGCAGGCATGTGATTCTCATCTCTTCAAATCGACACATGTTGGGGCAATGTCTGATCAGTTTGTCCTGACTAGTTTGTGAGCCTGATGAATACTCATGAACAAGATGTAGCTTTCCTATTCTTTGAAACAGCATGCAGAATTTCTTTTGCCTTCCCTTAACAATATGGGTGACAACATTATGTGTCTCCCCAAGTTAAGAAGTAATGCTAGTATGAAAGAGGGTTGTAATAAGAGAAGAATATACCTGTTCCTTCAGCTACATGTATGTACAGTGTTAAATACATGGCTTCACTTCAGGAGCATAGTGCTTTTTTAAACGTGTTTCTAAACCAGCCTGATGAATAAAACAACTGTAGTTCCCGTATGACGGGGGCAGCCCATGTGTTAAGGAGAGAAACTTTCCACAGTTGTCAGTAGAAAGGTTGATGCCTTCTCTTCGGATACTGTTTCTTACTCCTATTTGGTCAGGCTGCTTGCAGTGCAGCACCTAACAAGCAGCTATTTCCCAGCACCCAGGCATGTAAGCTTACCTGCCCTCTGAACAATTGCTGGTTATTCAGAAAAGAATGCCAGTGCCATTATTTTGTCCCTCCTGCCCTAGATTTTTCTGGAGATAGGCTAAATTCCAGCAATCAAACGTTCTGGCATACCTAGATAAATTTTTGAAAAAGCCTTTTTGGCAGTTTTACAGCATCCTGTTCCTGGGCAAAGCTGGGAGCTAATTGGGTGTATAATTACCTCCTGTTAGACATTTAAGCAACTGATTACTTTTTTTTTTTTTCCCCCCCCCCCCCCCCGAATAGTAGGGAACCTTCTGGATACTACTCTCCTGCTTCTCTCATAATAACTAGCTAAAATAGTCCCTCCTACCTGATTTTTACATAGGTTTAATTATGCATGTTACTTAAGGGTTTTGAAAAAGTGATTAATGTAGCAAAGAGTTCCTATTTCAGCCTCTGTTTTTCATTGGTGAGCTTTTTTTGTTGTTGAGAACTTGGTGTTCTCAACAAATTATGTTGAGAAAAACGTTTTCTCTGTTTTTACCAGGATAACTTAAAGACCAAATTAAGTTAATTGAAACTGCTGTTTAGTTGTCATTCCTCTGTCTTGCATATATATATATATATTTTCTGGGCTGGCTGGTTAGGAGTATTGTGTTTCAGTAACCACATGTGTTTAGGTTGTATAAAGGCTCTGGTATGAAACCAAGACTGATAATCAGCTCAGCAATCCTCAAATTATGACACCATTTGTCAAATATGAGCTTTGAATTAATTTAGGTGTTACATAGGTAGTTCCAACTTGAAAACTGTTTCTTCAACTGAAGATAGCTTAAAGCTACGAGTTGAAGAACCATTACACCATATAATCCAATTTTAGATAACTTAATGATTTAACTGATCAAGAATTACAAATATGTTCCACTTTTCTAGTTACTTTTTTTTTAAGAGAATCATTGAGGCTCAGTTATGAGGGAACTCATCAGTTCCTGGCGGATTCTGGTACTATGTGCTTTGTGGAAAATTTTCCTATTTGTTCTATTATGTCCATTTTACTGTAGAACTGTGCCAGACATATAACTGCTAAAGACACAGAAAAAATATCCACTGTGTCTGTTATCTTACTCATTACTTTGAAACATCCATTTGGAGAGCACAGAAAGCAAAAAAGATTTCTGATTGGTTGGTTGGGGTTTTTGTGTGTGGCATTTCCCCTGCCCCCCACCCTTGGAAAGTAGTCGATTCTGAGGGAAGATTATCTGCAGTGTGAAAATATTTAGCCAAACCTTTGTTCTGCTTGAATAAGGTAGTTGATCTAAACAAGTTTTATTATTATTATTTGTGCTTCTTATTCTGTTGTGTGAAATTTTATAAAAATGACAATAATTTTATGAAAGTAGAAATATCTTCCATCTTATGTTTTCCAATGATACATGAATTTATTAAAATAAATATGTTTCTTTTCTTCCCTGTTATTTGGTCTTTGATTTTTAGGGCAATTTATTTATTTATTTTAATGGGAGAGGGAGAAGAAACTGATGGTTGGGTTTTTTCATGTCTGTGGTCTGGTGAAAGAATTATAAGAGTCTTGAAAATAAAAAGAAAATCTCCTCAATAAATCAGAGAAGCTGAGCAGAGGATGTTATTTTAGAATGAGAGCAAAAAGCAGCCCTAAAAATTAAGCTAGGCACTTGTCCTGGGGAAGTTCCACTGGACCAGGTACTGTGTGGGACAACCTGATGATCTCCTGTAGTAGACCTTGCATGTTGTTAATTATGATGAGGGATTCTGCAGGCAAGTCACTCGGAATGGAGAGGCATTAGACCGTTTTCTGCACTGACAGTGACCCTGTTTGTTCCTTCTTGACTGCTTTTATTTTGAACAAGTCCAAATTAGAGGGAATGAGGCATTAGTAAAACAGACTTTATATCCGTGTCCTACTATTTTATTTTGTGAAGGTGGAGCTATTATATACAAATAATCTATTTGTTACTTAGGGTTCCAGATGAATGCGTCTTCTTGGCCAATGTTTCTCTTAAGAACTCTGAATGGAGCTGAAATGGCACCTGCAGCATTCTTTAAGAAGGTAAGAAGAAAGGTACTGCTGGTAAACAACTTCCTATCAGTTAGTCTGTGGTTACATTTTTTAACAAGGATGCCAAGATATTTCCTTGTTGTCTGCAGCACAGGAAAGCAGGACTGTTATTTAAGATGACTTTGAAATGCATTGGCAAGTTACAAAGCTGAACAGGAAGCGATCTGCTTCTAGTCCATTGGATGAGTCTCTCTTTTCCCAAGTTGAAACTTTAAAATACAGTGTGTTCTTTAGACAAATTACATTAGCTCATCTTTTGTGTCTTCTGGATTTGAGATACAATGCATAGCACATTTCTTAACAGTACCATATTCATGTGATTGTGCACAGGAATAAAAAAAGATTAACGGGGAATTGGAATGCAGTGGTGCTTGGGAAGGTTTTGCTAAATGTTTTCATTGGGCCCATACTCATCATTTATAATGTAGTGAGAAAGTAGTTGAAAATAGCAGAAAAAGCTGTTTAGGTTTTTAAACATGACTCCTGACTAAGTTACTGTGAAACATGAAAAAATTTATAAAAATGACAATAATAATAAAATGACTTCTTGGTTCAATTTTTTGTTGAGGTGGTAAAACCCTACTGTCACGTTGAGTGACTTCATTTTTGATACCGAGAATGACATTGACAAATGCGTCAGCAAATCACACAATTGGGCTCAGACCTGCAATCACATTTCTTGCATGTTGACTTTATATAATCATGTATTTTTTTTATATAGAATCATGTAATTTTTCTGAGGTGTGATAAGGCACACCTCCCTGTGCTAGCCTACCAGAACATCTGAGGTGGCTTTTGGATAATGAGGCTCCTGAGGCAGAGGTGGTAATTCAGGTTGCATCACATCACAACTCCTGCTGTGGTGGTACTCATGCTGGTCCCATTGACTTGATTTTTGGTTTTCTTTTGTCCATTTGGAATTGGTCTAAGGCCAACTGAGCTAACAGAGGTCTATAAATAATGTCCAATGCTAATGAATTTTTAATGGATGAATTGGGAGGTGAAGCTTTTACCAGACAGTTATCAGTCCCCAGAAATATCCATTCCCTGCAAACCTCCTCTTCTTTATTAGCATGTACTAATTTTATTTTAGTGTCTTCGATGTCTTGCCACTTAGATATAATGTATTGGGTGCAACCTATTGCTTATGTAAATATTTTTAGCAGGATCTTTCTGTCATGGAAAATTTTGCTAATTATTCCAGCTGTGTTTGTGGGAGCAGAATATAGATTTTTGTATTAAAGAAAAACAGAAGCAAATTTGAAATATGAGTAAGTTTCCTTGAATGTCTACTATACCTTTTTGAGAGAAGTGAGTATAAGAAGTAAGAATGTTGAAGAAAAATAGAGGGTTTTCTCTTTTTTATTTTTTAAGAGGCCATACCAATACAAATATTCTGCTACTCTTACTTTTGTAGGAACCACCAAAACCTGTGCCAAACTGCTTTAAAGTTGGAATGAAGCTTGAAGCGATAGATAGAAAGAACCCGTACTTGATTTGCCCAGCAACCATTGGAGATGTTAAAGGAGATGAAGTTTTTGTTACATTTGATGGCTGGAGAGGAGCATTTGACTATTGGTGCAGATGTGATTCTCGAGATATTTTCCCAGTCGGATGGTGTAGCTTGACAGGAGATGCATTACAACCACCAGGGAACAATGGTAAGATGACTAATAATATTGCTTAATTATTTTTTCCCCTCAATTACAGCTGAATTTTAAAACCAGCTGGCTGTATGCAGATAAGACTGAAGATTTGATTTGTGGGTAGCTGATGAGAATGAAATGTTGTTAAATTTTCTTTATTTAGTTTAAAACTAATTGTATAGTTTCTGGGAAACAATTTTTGCCTGTTCATAGTAACTCTGGGAACATATATTATTTAATACTGTTAGGAAGGCCTTTGATAATCTTTGTTTTTTGTGTCCTTGTGAAGAATTTTGGACTGCAACTAGATTTACTGTTTGTATTATAGGTAGTTAAATGCTCCTGTTTAATGATACCAATATATTTGCTGCAGCAGCAGTTAATATATATTAAGCTAACTGCAAAGCAAGTAAAGTAGTCTTTACTTCTGTGGTGATTGAAGATTTACATTACCTATTTGGTGTTTCTTCCTTCATATTAAAAAAATTCTGTCTTGAAGCTGCCTATTCTGAATCTTTATCATCCTCACACCTTTAAGGATGTTTGTACATAGGGTTATAGCGTCCCTTTAACTAATAGCCACTGTGCTTTATAATGTACAGCTATCTACCTTAGGAAGGTGAGACATGGAATAAAGAGGGATATCTGTGAATGTAGTCCCTCTGCTACTCTGGGGACCTCTTGTTTCTATAGTATAAGGCTTTTCTGTCAAATTGTTTGGGCTCTTCTGTCCTCACTCCTTTCAAATTTAACAGAAAGAGAGGTTTTTAAAGAGGGGAACCATATTTTAATTATTTACTTCAATATTGTTGACTAGAATAATTTGTTCTCATGGTGAGTATTTTCACAGCTGGTTTTAGGTGAGTAAGGAACGAGTAGACCAGTATCACAGAACTCTCACTGGAAGTACCAATGGAACAGAGCAAGAAGGCAAGAAATCAGTTGTGTTTCCTGCCCTCTACATCCCCGTTGTTTTTATCAATCTTTTGCCAGCAGGTCAAGAACCATATGGAAAATTTAAGTGAAATTAGTTAAGGGTACCTCTGCATCCTTGCCCTCACCTACTTGTCAGTAGTTACTGTCTGCAGCTACTGCCAATGGTCATAGTTCCCGTAGTTTCTTTAGTCCATTTTGGTGGATTTTGGCAAGGGAGCAACAATGTGTGTAGCTCTACTGGCAGATCAAGGATGATCTGACAGTACAAACCTACAGAGGGAAGTCAGGTGAGGACGATCCACATTTGATCAGAAGTCATCTACTAGGTACCAAACTGACCATAGCCTTAAAGTTTCTGTGTTCCCAGTCTGTAAAGTGTCTTTCTCAGCTTCTTCAGAAGGTTAACCTTGTCTTGAGAAATCATGAATGAGATGTGGTTTTTATGGTAAGTTAATTATGTTAATTGTGGTGAAATACAATGGCTTTATACAAAATGGGCTGTGTAAATAAGTGGCATGAAATTTTTAGATGTTTTTGCGACAGTTTAGATTGCTGAGTCCAATTGCGTCTTCTGGAAGGAAATGTTGTTAAATTGTTTAGTCTACTCCAGTTCCAGTGCTGAAAAACCAACGGTATTTTGAAATAATAAGTACAGATTTTTTCTTGCCTGATTAGTGCTTGATAGAGATCAAAAAGTTGTTTGACAGTTAGTAAAGTTGATCAAGTATTCTGGTTGTTAAGGTAATAAAACAAACCAAATTCTTGACTATGTTCGAACTTGCTGAAGGCTTGAAATACCTACCCAGATATTTTTATGCTTTGTTAGAAAAAACAGTAATACTTTAGGTGTTAGTAAAACCTGAAGTAAGGTTCTTACAGACTTGTAGTCAAAACTGAGAATTTTGGACATGTGATAGAAACTGGGGGTGGGGAGGTACAGGCTGGGGATTTCATTATTCTTAATTCTAAAAGTGAGCCCAAAGTTAACTGCAGTTTTATTAAAATTGTGTATGCTTCCCCCACGCCCTGGTTCTGTGCATAAAGAATTTGTTCTTTCAATTTTGCTTCATGTGCTTATTTTTTATGTGCTGTTTGTGCATGTTATATGCACTTGTCAAGTTGACATAGCTAGATGAAATATTTTTTGCTCTCAGGTTATGTTTTTCAGTTATTTGATCGCTTTTGAGCCATTAAAGAAGTGTAATGATAGACCTCTATTAAGATGTAAATAATAGCTTCAAGGAGAGTGTAATCAAGTCATTTCAATTCAGAAATATGATAATGTTGTCAGGATTCTTCATTAAGTCACATTAACATTGACTACTCCTGTTAAGGAAAAAGGTATGATGGATACTATATTCAAGTGATTCACTTGGAAGATTATAACATTATTCTGGCCTGGACTTTTTTTCCTGCAGATTAGTTTAGTATTTCTGCCTTGAATTACCACATTAGAAAGTGAAAATAATTGACTGAGTGTGGCTTAGATTTCAGAGTGAATGTAATGGGAAGTTTGTTTGGTTTTTTTTTGTAACTACTTTTTCTAAAAGCATTTGAATGTGTTAAATCACTAGATAAAGGCCTGAAAAAAAACCCCAAATTTTTGTGACCAAGCAAAACCAATATCCTGCAATCTAAGTATGAAAGCAATGAATGACACTTTAAATTTCCTCCATACCTGGGACAACAATGAGACTTGCTATAAGACTTACATTTTAGGGTCTAATTTAGCCCTTTGAAAGAGAGATGCAATGCAGTAAGGGAGACAATATGAAAATTAGAGAAGATTTTATTTCAGCTGTTTACTGTTTTAGCCATTAAGGATGCCCAGAGAGAATGTAGGACCTCTGTCATGGGAAGTTTTTAAGAGCAGTTTAAACACAGATTTCTTAGGTATGGGTGAATTTATTCAGAACACAGTACATGGTATATTTAGTCTTTATAGCCTTATCTTCTGTAACTGGCATTCGTTTTAGAAAGATAAGCTCAGGAGCTAAGAGGCAATTAATAGAAGATAAAATGTAGAAGGTAGGTGAAAAGTTGTTTTGGACCAGCTGTTTTTAACATTCAGGCCTTAATCTTTGTGTTGCTGTTTTGTCTTTGGTCCTTATCAGAAAATGTGAATTAGGTGGACCTGGCTGGGTGTCAGGCTCTGCATACAGTGGTATGAAATGTAGCATTCAATATTTATGCTAGCAGAAGCTGTGCTTAGTTAATATTGTAGTTTGTTTCCTAAGAAATATCTCTTATAGTAGTAATTTATGTTATGTATGGTTTGACAACAGTGCTTGATGTTGGTTTGGCCCCCTGGCCCAAGGTTAATATTTTAAGGATACAGTAGGTTATTTTCTCTATGTCTCTTGGTCACTTAAGTGCTTTTAGAGATGATGTGTCACTTGGGAACATCAGCGTGAATTACAGCTGGTGAAAGAAGTTAGCATGATAGTGTCTATGCTGGATCAGTCTGAAGGACCACCTACTATAGCAGGCTTTCTCCAGAAGTGTCTGAAAGCAGATGTCTGAATAAAAGCATGAGCTTTTGGGAGAGAGGTTTGCAGAAGTATTCCTCGTATCTGGCAGTCTACAACTCAGCACCTCCCAAGCCCAGAATAATGTTTTTATGCCAAGTACCTCCTGGAGGAGCTTGATCTGTTCTGTTCTATTTTGGAGCCATCTGAATGTTTAGCACCTACAACATCCTGTAGTAAGAAGTTCGGTACTTGACTAATGTTCTGTGGAAAAGGAAATAATCCTTTTTCTTGCTTGTACTTTCATTTGTTGACCTCGTGTTCTTGTACTGAAATACCTTCTTGTACTTCCACTACTTGTACAAGAAGAGGCAGTAAATAGTAATTCCCTAATTGCCTTCTTCATATCCATCACAATTTTGTAGACTTATATTCTAGCTTCCCTCAGCTATCTGTATTCCAAACTTGTAAAATACTGTTATGTTTCTTTTGTACTTGTTATGGGATCAGTTTAATTCCTGTGATCACCCTTGTTCTTTCATACAGTTTCCATTTCAGCTATGTCAGTTTTGAGCCACTGGAACTGGAAGTGCACAAAGTTTTTAAGACTTAGTAGCATTGTGGTGGTTCCTCCCTGCCCCGCCCCCCTGCCTTCCCCTTTCCTTCTGTAATTATTCATGAACTGGTATTTGGGATTTTTGGATCACTAGTGAACAATGAACTAATGCTGTCATAGAAATACTTATTTTAATTCTAAGATGTTATTTTTATCTACATCAGCTAATAGCTCATCATTGATCACAAATGCTGGATTATTTTGAATTACTTGACATTGAATTTCATCTGTTACTTCCTCTGCCGAGCAACTGCTCAGCTTTACAAGATCTTTTTATACATCTTTACTGCCTCAAATAGCAGTAGTTCAGCAGTTGTTGCTATGTCATGCTTTACTCTTGTCCTAGATCATTTATGAATTGAATGGCTCAAGCCCAAGCAGAGATCTCATCAGGGTGTCTCTAGAGTCCTCTCTCGACTGTGGAAGCATATTTGTTCCTGGCCACTGTTTGATATTTCCCAAGAAATTCTTTAGAAGGATCATGAGGTTCCTGGATACATGGATACGTTGCTGGCTAAGGATTTTTTTAAGAGACTGTGGTATGAGATCTTGTCAAGTGCAAATCCACAGACTAAATCAGCTGACTTTCCATTGTCTACTTGCTTTTTGACTCCTTAAAAAACTAATAAAATTTGTGATATGTGACTTTCTCTACAAAAGCTATGATTGGTGCTCCCCCAACACATCATATTTATCTTTGGCTTCACTACATCTGTTCTGTACAATAATTTTTACAAACATCAGGAGTGCTGGTCATACCTTGCTGGCTAGAGTGTTGGCATTGCATTAACCACCTTTAAGTCTCTGAAGCTGAAGCAATTTTAAGGACAAACTTGCACAGCACCATCAGTAGGTTGAATGTTATGCTTTCCTATTTAACCACCATAGACTGTAATTTTTATTTTACTCAATTGGATAATACAAAGCTGTTACTGTGCCTAGGAATATTTTTGTATTGCACTGTAGCTAGTTGTATCTGAAGCTTATGATTGAAGTAGACCACAGATGAGTGTAGATTGTCAGAGCAGTTTTGGTTTGCTATTTCTATATACATTCATTTTACTGTTTAGTCATTACATGTAAACAACAATTACTGAGGGAACCCACCTTTTTATTTGTAATAGAAGTAAACCTCTTCCATAAAAGAGAGAAAACAAAAGAACGAGTGTGGACAAGCCATGTGGGAAATGATAAGTAGTTTCACTTGCAAAGATTGATTTCAGTATAAAGTAGTATCTGTCATTTAGATGTGAACAGCATCTGGAGAGGGATCAGCTTGTATATATCCCTGATCCCCACAGTCTTATGAAGCTGGATCTTTTACAGATAAAGGTGATAAAAGAACTTGTGAAGGAGGAGCTTCTCTCTGCCTTCTACAGGAGAGAATTCGGGTGACCAAAGGAAGATGATGTAGTAATCTAAATAAAAACAGTGATAGACTGTAGCTTTTGTCCTTAGTCCCACTTCCTTCCTTCTTTCCTTCTCCTCGGTCTCCCCCTCTGCCACATTGTGTATCACCTCATTGCTTTTCTCCCAATTCAGTGCATTTGCTGTCAGTGAGAGCAATCTTCTTTCATTACGCTAATCAGCCTGTGATGTTAAAGGTCTCCTTCAAAAGCTGTCTGCAGCAATAAGAGCAGTACTGGCTTAAGCAGAGATTAAAAGTATCTTATTTATCTGTTTTATGATTTCTTAGTTTAGTTTTATTTGATTTTCAGATGTGTTATCAATGCTTACTTTGTGCAGATTTTTCCAAGAGATGCACTTCTCTGTTATTGATAATGAAATTATGTCAAAATAGCTGTGCTGTGTTTTCAGCTGAGTTGTACACAAATGTGCAGCATCAATATAAACTTAAGTACTATGATGTTTTCAGGTGAAACAAAAGAAGTGTTGAAACTTTAGATGGAGCTACAGTTAGATCTGTGAAAAAAACTGTGTTTTTAAAAGTAGCCAAAAAAAATCAACTAAGCATGGTAATTCTTAAGTTTCATTAAAGAAAGAAACAAATGGTGAAATGGTCCAATTTCATACTGCTGGTGGTTTCGTTTTTCTCTCAGTACAGCCAGCTTCTTTTCACAAGCAGGTCACAGTAGTTAAATGGGGCACATACAGTAAGCAGATTTATGCTGTCTTCAGAATTGTACATGAAAAACTCCTCAGTGCTTCAGGCTAAAATCTGATTTGCCACATTCTCTCACATGTTAAGCTTTTTTTATGTGGTATTAATGTTTCTTGGCATCTTGCAGCAAGGCTTGGATGGTGCTGCTACAGGGTGGTAATCACTTAAGAAAAAATAGAGGTTTTGCCTTTCCCAAAGCTGTGACCTTACTATAAGTAAAGCTGCTTTCTTCACCATCGTACCATGTTTATTTGTAACATAGTTGTAATTTTCTTGTAAAGTAGAAATACTCCAACAGATGTATTTTTGACTGTTACATGGAAATTTTTTTATTTTTATTTTTCTCTTGTACAGGTCTTGTGGATGCTAATGCCAGCAGTGGTTATGTTGCCTAACTAGTGGATGGGACTGAGTGGATTTTTTCCAAATCTGTATTAGTACATATAAGCTGTGTTAAGAATATCAGTGCTGTCATTCAGATGTTGAGGCAAAACAAATTGTGGCATTGCATTAACCCCACTCTACATTTCTTTTTTCTTCTTCTGAAGCTTGTTAAGTTTTATTGCTTCACTTTGGGCCCACGTTTCATCCTTCTGATGCTATTTGAGGTAAAATAATGTCAAAAACGGGGCAGAGTCGGTAGTGATGGGGTGAAGAATCGGGATGCTAAAACTCTTACCCGATGTGTAGATCTGTGCTTTGCCAGGCTTATTGACAAATTCATCCTCAGCACACCTGAACTTTCTTCAGGTGACTCAAGTTTGTGCTGCTTCCATAGTTTATCAGGTGCTTACTTGCTCTCTTCCTTCTCAGCTTATCAGTTCTTTTTTTTTCCTTTTGTTATACTTGTAGCAGACACTAAAATCTAGCAAGACGAAAATGACAAGCCATGATGTCCATGTCTTGCCAAGGTGGATGTTGAAGTTTCCAAGTGCAATGTTGCTTTTCAGATAGCAAAATGATGACTTAAAACTGATTTTGTATCATAGCAACGTTTCAGTTAGTATCTCGCAGCTACCTCTTAACCAGAACTAATCCAAACACAGACAGAAGAGGTGGCATGTGGTAAAGATACTTATGCTTTTGTATGGCTCTCTTGTTCAATTGAGACATAAGGACATAAATTTTTATAATCCTTGGCAGTAAGATGTTTTGAAAAATTGCTAATCTTTTCCACCTCCTTTCCCAGTTGTCAAAACTATCATGATAATAGCTTACTATATTAAAGAAGGTTAATTTTATAGTTACAATTCTGAGCTAGAACTCAGCAGGTATGTTTCCATTGCTTCTGCCATGGAATGCTCACATGGGTTTAGGGTAAGTTGCTAAATCTTCACCTTATGGGTTTTTTTTATACTTAGATGAGAGAAGGGCCAGGTTTTTATATCCTCAGAAGAGCATTTGGCTTGCATCTCGGTGGAGGCATAGGAACAATATTGCAGTACAAATAGAATAATTTCTATCTTGAAATAAATGCTGGTTTAAGCGCTGAATTACTGTTTTTACTGTCGTAATTGGCACCTTCACCTAAGATAGCAATGCTGTGTTCATAGAATGTACAGCAAAATGGGCCCTTACCTTGCTTCATGTAATTTTACTTCAGCTTTTTAAAGTTATCTTGTAATTGCTGCTCTGTGACACTACCTGAATGGTAGATTTCTAATATTTAAATATGACAAATCTGAACCTATTTTTCCCTCACTTTCCATAGAAACATAGAGTGAAACCATCACTGTGGATTATCTGAGGGAATTTTACTAATTATAATTGCATGAGAATTCAGGCTTCTGAGCTGTCATGTGTCCTGTCCCCTTCCCAAGCACTGGAGGTTTCAGTAGCTTCGGATTTCACGGTTGCCTGAAATACCTGACTTACTCTGGCAAGAGATCTCGGGGATAACATTATGGGGTCAGATTTTGCAGTCCTGTGTCTGGGCAGCTTTTCTGCTTCTACAGGCAGAATTTGGCCTTGATCTAAAGTCTAATCTTTCATATCCCTCTCACGCAAATGAGCTCAGTTGACTCTGGTGGATCTGCTTGTGCAAATGAGGGCTGAGCTGTGGCACTGCATCTTTAGCCTGTGAGTTCCAAGATACTGGATTTGGGATTTCTCTTACATATGTTGGATACAAAATGTAGAGGTGTTGGATTCTCACAGAATGGTTTTGGGAAAAAAATGAGAATGTTTTGAACGAGCAGTAATTGAAAGTATGAAACCGGTTTGTGTGTTGCATGAAGGTAGTCGCCTATAGCCCTCACTAACGTGACAGTATAACTAGAGCTCTGTGAACTTTGAAAATGCCATTTAGTTGCTAACATTACTGTGGTAAAGTATGTTTGTTTAGCATGATCTCTGCTCTTCAGTTATTGAGAATGCTGGTACAGTTTTTTTGGGTGTCAGTAAGAGACCTGGGGAAGAATGCCATGCAATGCACCCCACTCCTGAAACTGGAGCCGTGGATGTTTGTGTAGAAGAGAAAAATGACACAAATGCTTGATTTTGTTTGTGCAAATGAGAAGGCCTTTGTCATGCAAAGCAGCATCCTGAAAAGGCAGATGTGCTTTTTTGGTTGTAAATATCCCAGCTAAATACTACAGTAATTGCAAGCAGAGCTTGGCATTTTTCCTCTCTATTGTCTTCATCGTTATATTTTAACAAGTTCTCATGAGACTATTAAAACGTCTTAGTTTTTGGAACATGTGGCCTGGTGGGGATAACTCTGTCTAAAGATGCAGTGGGTTGGCAGCTCGGTTTTGCATGTCTTTTCATTTCCCTCCAGATCCTGTGACCCAGTGTAACCTTTGGTCTCCCTCTGAAGGCCGGGGTGAGGGAAGTATGAGCAGGTGACTGATGATCACTGTCAATACAGCCTGCAGACAATATGGGAATTACTTTAACAGTCTCCCACTCCCTTGCACTCCCCCCATCCTCTCTTAAATCAACAAATGCAAATAGCAGCCTCCTCATTTGCTGCTATCCCTGGGAGGCTGCCCAGGCAGCATGGGCTTTGTTGGCAGTCCTGCCTATTGAAAAAAGCAGCTTCAGCCCTAGGCAGAAGAAAAAATACCAAATGGGACCTGACCCCTCCCTTTAATGGTTAATGCTGGTCCTCTGGCGAATACAGGTAGGAAGATGCTGAGATAAGGGTACTTGAGTGTGTTTCAAGAGGGCAGCGTGAAATGGTTGGAGCTGTTTGCTTTGTTACTCTTTGTCTGGTAAATGTCCTTCTGGAAGGGAGTAGGGATTGCCCAGGCATCCTGGAACTCATACCTGTGCTCCTAGAACCTCTTGACGTTTCAATTAGCTGTGCCTTTAACCTTAGCGGTATCTTTACTGTGCGAGAAGAGAAATGCATTTGCTAGATTTCAGCGTAGACAAAGACACAAAGAATTTGTGAACCAACATTTCTTAACGAATTGTTATTTAGTTAAACACGTGTGGCACAAATAAATAAAATTAGCTGCATTTTACATTGATGTAAGCATAATACAGGACACAATACGTAGTACTGTATTGTATAGCATACAGTTGATACTGTTTTGCTTTCCAGATGTACAGCTTAATGTGAGTTGTCATTCAGCAATTCAGATAAATAAGACTCATGCTATGCCAGCATTTGTTTAAAATTCTGTTCATCTTATTTCAAGCTGTCATTGCATATGAAAATAAGTTTTGGCATATGTAAATAAAAGGGAAGTGATCACTTTGCACATCCAGAAGGTGTTCCTTCTCAGATACCTAGGGATGTCATGTCTGTATTTGATGTATTAGGATTGCAACCAGCTGTAATGAAGAGATTTCTTTGGAACTACCATCTAGGAATATTAGATTAGTAACCGAATCAGACAAATAACAATGTATGTAAATGCTCCTACAGCTTTAAAAAATGTGTGTCTATAGTACTTGTGTTTTATAAGAAGCCTGTTTGCACTGTGTGTCATCCTACTGTGATATTTTCTGTCGTAAATACTTAATAACGGTTAACTCCTGAATTTAAAAAAATTAGAATTAAAGTAACAGTTGTAAAGCTGAGCACTGGACTGTTAAGGTGGATATCGCTCATAGAGATAGACATTAAACCTGTTACTCAATCTTTAAGTATATTATTTTCTCAAGATCTCGTTTCAAATGTATCTTTGAGTTTTATTTCATGATTCATTCACTTACCAGAAAGCCTCAACATACTAATATTTTAGGAGAAGAAATATTCCAAATTCACAATAATCCAGGAAATTAACTATTTAGCCAGCCCCCTATGCTCTGCTTTCAGGCTGCAGTAGTGCTTTGGATCAGGCACTGGTGACTGACACAGTCAAAGCCCGCTTGAACCCTAACTCACAGTACTTCTAAGTTGTTATGTTAAGTTGATAGCATTTAAGGTTAGGGGGAATCGTGGAGATTCATCATCAGCGAGATGCGAAAGGCTGTCGTAGAGGCAGTGATACTAGAAAGCCATCTAATTTTAGTGTAAAGGTTTCAAATTACTTCATATACATTGTGTGTTCCTTTCCCACACCTCTTGCAACAAGGGTGGTTTGTTGTCACAAAATCTCCTGTTTTCATCTTGTACTTACCTCTTCTGCAACGTCTGCATCTGTCTGCCTTAGCAATTGCTTTTTGTTGGCCTCAGGTGCTGCTGTTGCATGGTGTGGTACATCTTTTCATTGAGGATATGTCCTTACCTATAGGTTCTATTTGGCATCCTTCTGGTGTTTTAATTGGTCCACTGCAAAGGGAATTATTAAAATAAAGTCATAATTATTACTTTAGAGAAGAGTGAGATGGGCAGAAAAGCTTGCTAACTAGGCAGTTCTGTTCAATGAAATCTGATTACATCTTGCAGCTTCACACCAGGCTATAATACAGTCACATTTTATACATATTGGATCAATTTTGTATTGAGATGGGAGATTCAACAGAGAGACACTTCTGTGTTAAGAATCAATAAAAATGATACTTTGTGTTTGATTTTTGGAAGTCCTTCTTCCGAATAAAATTTTAAGTCTTGATGGCTCCAGGTAGAAAAATCTGAGTAAAGTTATGTGAACTTAACTTTCTAAACTGGCATCTCAGAGAAATGCTCATTAATGATACTTTGCCTATCATCAGTTTCTCCTCTTCAGTGGGATGATTTCCTTCACTGCTCAAAAGGTTTGTAGCTCCCTAGAAGTACTTGGCATGTCTTGCAATCATGGAAAATGCTCTTAGAGGAGAACGGATGTATTATGGGCTGTATAATTTGTAAAGTATTTTGAAGGCCTTCTTGATGAATGGCACTTTACAAATATCTTATCGTAAAGAAAATTATGGGAAGCATTTGTAAGGTGAGTGGATTAATTCTTTTTTATTTTTATTTGAATGTTTTTCTCTTAGGAAAGTCCCTCTAAAATAGTGGGTATAGAGAGTTCTCTTGTGGGCTTTAATGAGGTTATATAGTTTCATACCGACCACTTAAGTTCAAAATATCCAAGTATATTTATTTTACAATATAAACTGTGTGCTACATTTTTTTTTTAAGCCTTTGTTAGAAAAGTTGCTTTCCATCGTTCATTTTGAGGTTTTCCTCCCCTCCCCTTTTGTTTTTGTTTTTCTTCAGTTTCCATTACAAAGAGCAGTGCAAAAATCCAATCTTCCCCTTCCAAAGTGACCCGGCGTTCAATGCAGTCTCCACAGAAATCTGCTCCAGTACCAGCGCAACGGGGCAGGAAACCAGGTCGGGGCAAACCCCCTGGACAGTCTGCAGTTCCCAAGAAGGGCAGGTCTCCTAAAAATATTCCCTTGACAAAAAGCACCTCTCACACTGAAAATCTTAAAACAAGGAAAAAAAGTTTAAAACCTGGAAAAAAGGTTAGTCCTTATCTACTACTTTACTTTATATTGCGAAATTTTGTAGTGAGATTTATTATTATTATTTAACTTTCCGTCTTCTTGTCAGCCTTCAGGGCTTTACTGTTTTCAGCAATTAATTACGAGAAAAAGTCTAGAATACATACTCTGGAATATTTCAGTATAAACTTCTGTGGATTATTTCATTCCAGAACAAGATTACATATTTACTTCTGGGTGAGTTGTTGGTGTTGAAAAATACTGTTCTGGAATAGTCATTTTCATTAAAATTGCAAGAGCCACGGAGGCCTTTGGGTTTTTTAGTCTGGATTATTTTGTTACTAAACCATATACATAGTTTTCTATTATTATTGTTATTAATTATTATTATTTTCCTCTCATGTTTAGAAACAAAGGATTAGGAACACTGAGGGTTTTGGTGCAAAATTTAGGCATCTTAAGATAGAGCTGGATTTGCCCAGTGGATCTCTTGGATACCCCCAAATCCTGGAGATACTAGCACAAAGCCAGAATCTTCTTCCCAGGTGATACATTTCTCCAGGTGTGGGCCTAATTCTGCCCTGATCTGAGAGACGTGATGTCTTTCTGCCTTTCTCCCTTCCAAGCTGACTCAAACCTGGATGGTTGGCCGCTGCCTCCAGCTTCAGCTCTTCTGGAGCTGTTTGGCCAGGTACAAACCAACACTGCTGAAATCTCCCCTTACCACTCCCACTGACACCAGCACTGGTGGGTAAACGATCCCAGAACAACCTAGTTCAGAGAGCTAAACTAGCAGACAACTAAACCAGCATCCTACTGCCTTCTTAGTCTGCCAAGTGCTACTGCTGCTGCAGGGAAGGATAGGATCACAGCAGGACAGATTTAGGCAAGTCTTTCATTGCTGTGATGTACAATCTATTTTTTGAGGCTTGTTCACCCACTGCAGGCTGGCAAAGGAGTAGCAACCCTGCAGTGTCTTTCCCCAGACAATTTGTGTCTGACCCTGTGCATTAGCAGCAATGGGAGAGTGAGTGTCATTGTTTTTTCTGTTCTTTTTTTATCCCCTCTCCTGTCCCAAAGTTTCAAAATTTGAAGTTTTGCGGTTTTTCTCCTTCAGTCTGGATCACTGCAGGCTATGGGATCTATTGCTAGTGATGTGTGGGGAGGGGTGGAGCAACGGCACAGGTGGGACTTCTCCCTTCAGTGGTAGTGCTGATCAGTGTATAGTGCTAGGGAAGTAACATTATTAGAGCATTCCTAGAAGGGCCTAGCACAAAACTGGAAGCAGGCACTTTGTTGAAATGATGACCACAAGGTAAGAAATTATGCTGGGAGCTGGAAATGGAAAGCCAAGTGCTGTCTCCTGCGTTGCCTGCCCCTTCCAGTTAGACGTCCAAACTGGTAGGCTACTGATGCAATGGTCTCCAGCTTTATCTCTTGCCTGGTGCATAAAAGTGCTCAGAGACACAGATTAAAGAGGAAGAAGGTGCTCCCATCCAGACTCAGCTGGTGGTTGGGGTGTTCTCCATAAGTCTGGGGGCTTTAAAGGAGAGCAATGAACACAGAACTTTCATATCTTAAGGACGTACTCAGGTATGGCGGGATGCGCACTTTTGTGTAACAGTTTTGTCCTCTGTGTCTCATGAAGAACAAATTGAGAGGCTTTGTGTATCCTTTGAAAGAATAGTTGGAGGCATCTCACCCTTAGAGGAGGCTTCTGGACTCTGAACACTGGTTGTCTGAAAGTATCTGCTTGCAGCACTTCATTTAACACCTGGTCTGTGTGAGGCACTTGTGGGGATTTGCTTGGGGAATGAGGGTTACTGCTGATACTCCCTGTCTTGTGGCAGTGAATCTGGGGTACCTGTACACACTCCTGATTTCCTCTGTGGGACCAGGCAATTAAGAATTAGGTTTTGCAATATCTAAGTCCAAGATACCTAACTTGGGAGTTTTGCTACATTAACTTTTGCATTCAAAACTTTTAAAAAGAGCTCCTTTTGAGAATTCACAGAAGGTTGTTACTGCTTTGGTACTTGGTTAGATTGCCAAAATGTTATACATATGTGCAAGCTCTTTGGACAGTTCTACCTGTTAACATAAGGGTGAAGAGAGGAAATGGCTTTGTGGGAGTTCTGCACAGGCAGAGTGTCCGGCATGGAGTGACATACAGCCTGCATACCTTACAATACCTATGCAAATATAATTCAAGGGGTATGTGCCTAGAGAGTTGAAAGTGCTTTTCTTTTTTCTTTTTTCCCAAGACCAATCCAAAAAAACCCTCCAGATTTTCAGGCTAAGTAATTGTACTTCAAGTGAGAATGGCTGTGTGGTAGTTCAAAAACCTCTGTATTTAAGGAGATTGGTCCATGCCTGATATGCTGGAGAGTTGTTTGTAGTGTAACAAACTCAAAAGGGCAGAGAAAGTCAATGTTTACCATTGTGCAGGTATTAACTTTTATTATACAGCTAGGAATGTTGAGCTGTTGTGTCATTTTTCTCCTTTATATAAAAGTTTTCTAAGCTTCACCATAAGAATGAGATGCCTGTTGGATTTTGTTTTCTGTTTGTCTTCTCAGTTAGCACTGTATGGTTTTACTCTGTCATAATGAAAAAGAAATCTCTTCACATCTCTCTCATTATTTTTAAAAGTACACTTTACATAACAGTGTGGAGGATTCCTTCCAGAATTTCTTGAGGGAATGCCTTGGTCTGAGTGTGGATCACAGCCCTAAATTTGACCCCACGAGAAGAGAGTTTTTAAGCGTCAGGGTAAAGCCTGTGAAGTTGGCCACGTGGTGCCAAATCGTGAGCAGAGCTCTCTGCAGGCAAACGGAGCTGGCGTGCCCTCCCCGCAGGCAGGGGCCAGCCAGCGACACCCTGAGCAAGCAAACGTGCTGAGCCCTGCTGGGAACGTGGCCTGCCTCGTCCAACAACATGGCTTTGGGATTGCAGTTTGCTGCTTGTCAGTTTGGGGTTGCACAGTGAGAACCTCTGCTGAGCAAGCATAACGTGCTGTATTTCCAAAACACTTGCTCCTTCCTCCTTCTGAAGGGGAAGGTAGGAAACGGCCAGCTAGCCTCCCCACACTTACGTGTTAGCGTGGAGGGTGGATGGATAGCGCTCCTCTGTCTCACAGTTGAGTGTCTGTGTTTTGTTGTCATGCATATATTTCTCCCATCTCCTCCTCTTTCCCTTCAACTCGACCACCCATATTTTGCAGTGTGGTGACAGACAACTGGGGCCCCAAAGAGTCCCTGCTCCAGGGGAGCCTTCAGGAATGTCAGACTTAGATCAAAAGCTCAAACTTCCCAAGTGCATTTTTTCTCTCTGTATTGAGGATGAAGAGAGATCTTTCTGTCACCCAGTGTTAAGATACACAGGCAATTCCTGACAAGTAATACGTCACTGCAGTACATCACTGCCTGGCTCAGTGTTTGACCTGAGCTACATCGTCTCATTCACAATGCAGTGCCAGTTTATTCCTTATGTTCATGGCTATTCCACCCACTGCTATATTGTCAAGTAGTTTCTCCAACCAAACCTATCTTCTCTGAACTGTAAGGGGCACAGAAATTTTCTTTAACGTGCCCTGTATTTCAGAAGAAAGTTAATTTATTCTTTATAGGTGTTGTGAAGAAGTCAAGCATTGCTGCTCTTAGGAAGGTGTATATTTTGATTGCTTTCTACATGGTTTTTAATATATTATTTGGAAAAACATGTTGCTTCTAAAAGTGTAAAGAATGAATATTGCTAAATGCAAGAGGGCTTAGCCTCCCTTAGCAACTTGACTGAATCTTCAGTTCACTGTAGACCTATTTTAGCAGTAAAGCCTTACCATATTAGTAGCCACATCTCTGCTGCCTTCAGCAGTGTCAAGGCCTTGAGTGATCTCTTATATTCCTAACTTTTTTGGTAGGTAAGAGAATGAGAACATAATCTATTTCTAAAGCCTAGTCCAAACCAAATTACAACAAAATTTTCCTTTCTCAGGTGAAAGTTAGTGCGTGCTGACCAATTTCTAATTTTTTGTGCTGTGAACTCAGGTTGTCTGGCAAATGGCAAACTGCAAATAAGTTTGGTTTGGGAAAGGAGAAGGTATTAGTAACCCCCATGACTGGATTATGACTACTGGCTTATTTGATATCTTGTGTAAAGCACCAGTTTGTTAAGTGTTTAATTGAGAATTTCAGCCCCTTTGAAACAAGCTGAGGGAAAATCTAGGTGCACTGTGAAGCTGACACATAAATGTGACTCACGCTTTTATGTATTTACACTGCCCAACTCACTGGTTTGAGTTGTGATAAATCCAGATGATTGGAAGGGTAGGGACAGGAAAATAATCCAAAACACCTCTTCTGTGCTTCCTAAGATTTGGAAGGATCATGAATTAGAATATAAAGCTCATTCTTTTCCTGCTTTTCAGACAGAGATGGATTCCTTCTTAAGTCATTTGTCTTCTACTGCCTCACTTAAGTAACTGTAAATGCAAACTGACAGTTTCTGGTCTTCCTTTCCTGGCCTTTATCTTCTCTGCTGTGTGTAGTACTTTTGTAATAAGGAACCACAGACATTCAGTAAGATAGTAACTGGTAGCAGAAAGATTTTGCAGACTCCTTAAAAAACATTAAACGTATTGACTTTGGATTTTTTTCTCTAAACAGAAAAAAATCTTGCCGGAAGAACTAACTCCTGCATCACCATCTCCTCATTCTTCTCCTGAGAGAGACAGTGCCACTACACAGATACTTAAAGATGGAATTAGTTTGCCTGGTGCAACTGCAGCAGTTATATCCACAGGTAAAAGACAAAGAAAAAAAAAAAGTTTAATGTGAAATGTTTTCCATTTCAAGCAAACTATTAGTGTCATTTTATGGAAAGTATGCTGCAAACTTAATACTGCAAATAATTATCCAGCTACCTTACCTTTTAAAGATATTTGTAGGTGTCTGTTACTTTGCAGAACTAGGGTTTTGATGCTTGCATTATAGTGAGAAGTGCTGGAGCACAAGGACTTTTGATAGATCTGCTGGACCTGGCAGTTTGTTCCTAACTGAAGAAGGAAACTGCACAGTTCTTTCATGTCTGTCCCACTGCTTAATGTATGAAACGGGAATAGATGTATCTGAAAACCCTAATGATGTTCTGACATCATGCAGGCTGAGCTGTAATACAAATAGAGATTTTATCCTCTGTATAGCCTTACATTAAAAGAAACAACTCAGACTGTTTAAACCAAGTAAAAGCAATCAGAGGAAATACATTCCTCCTTCCTCTTATGTTTGCTTATTTTTGAAATATAATTAAATGTATCTTGAAAAGGGTTGGCAAAAGAGAATAAGCTAGTTAATGGACTAATTGAGGAACTTACAAGCCTGTAGTGAAGCAATTTGTAGGTTGTCAACTGAAATCTCAGAACTTTCTAAAAACTCTATAAATTTTGATAATTTTGTTTGGTATTTTTTTTACATTTAAAACCTGTTTTTACCATAGGAGTTATCAGGCTCTTCTCACTCTCAACTTCAGTGATGGCTGAGAGGAAAATACGTATGTGTTCCCAAGGAAAATAAATCTTTAAGGAAGCAGTTGTTGAGCCCCGACAGAAGATGCCATGAAAACCGATTTGCCCATTTTGTATCTTTGATTATTTGTACAAATAAGTTTCCTCCAGTTTGCAGAGATTGATCCAGATATGCATGAAGACTTAAGATCATTAAAAGACTTATAGAAATATTTAATTTTTGTAAATCCAGGTTTTTAACTAAGCCCAAATAATACTACAGTCCAGAAAATGTAGCAATCTTTTGTACAACAGAATGCTTAGATTGTTTAATCACCACAGATGCATCTTTTTTCATTAAGCTGTAATAATGTCTTAAGTGCTTTCCTGGTCATGTGATAGCCAAGTCCAAAAAGAAAAAATTTCTTCAGTTACAGCTTTTTCTGCCTTGCAGTTCCTTTTGAAAGGCAGTTTTGCATAGTCTCTATAAAAAGTAATTTCAAATGTCTTATTTGCTTGTTTTGTGCTAAGCTTTAAACCACCTTACGGTGTTTCTAGAGAAGTATGTTTATTGTACTTAGCAGAGAAGGCCAAGTTGCAGTGTGGCAATCATACATGAGTGGTTTGGGGCTTCTGAAGGTACAGGCCTTCAGTAGCCATTACACATGCACACGAGACCATTACATATGCACATGTTAATGCTATATGGATGCTTTGAATGAGCATCAGTGGTAGGTATATACCATAAGGTTGTCTTTGTTGCAGCTTCTCAAGTAGGAGAAAAACTAGGGCAGTAACTTGGTAAGGTCAGACACTAATTCTTACTGTATTGGAACTAGTGTATGAACAGAGATTAGTCAAAATAAAAGATAAGCACAGATTATGACAGCTTTGTTATGTTAACGGGGTAGAGGAGGGCTTTAGAGACCAGAAAGAAGTATTTGCATGCTTGGAAAGTATGTGTGCATGTTTGGCTTCCTGAGTTGACCAGTACATCTTTTCCTCAAGATTAAAACTAAAATGATGATTTGCAGTTCTAACTTGGAAACATGTCTTAGTTCCTCGGCAGTAAATATAGCTTGTTCTTTTTCAGTGTGTGTTTATGTCAACAAGCATGGAAATTCTGGGCCTCACCTGGATAAGAAGAAGGTTCAGCAGCTTCCAGATCACTTTGGACCAGGTCCTGTCAATGTGGTACTTCAGCAGGCTGTACAGGGTTGTGTGGATTGTGCCTACCAATCCAAAACAGTCTTTGGATTTCTGAAATCTGGCCATCATGGAGGGGAAATGATTACTGGTATGTCAAGATGCTTTGTTTTTTCAGTTGGTTGTGTAGAGGAGCTGTAGTAGCTGCAATGACTTTGTGTCACTTTTGTAACTATTTAAGCTCAGTCAAGAACATGTACTTGTGGGCTCCTTTACTAAGGGAGTATTGTTGGTGTGTGATTCATTCCACTCTGGGTCCAGGATGATTTGAACAATTCTTTAAATTAGAATTTAGCAATAGCAGTGTAAAATTACATATGCACAGTACAGTTAGATTCTTATACTTAAGTAGAGCTCGTGCACCTCACTTAGCAGCTGCAGCCAAACAATTGTCAAGTAAACTCAGTACAAGTGAAGTATCAGCTTTACTAATTCGAGTCATTCGCATAATCTTATCCATACATAGTGTTTGTGTTCTTAATGCCTTAATCAAGTGGGTGAAAAGTTTCAAATTAATCTGTTTAGCTTCCAGGCAAGTGATTCCGCATGTTAAAGTTGCTGCTTCTTCCCTTCCTCCATTCCCCAGAATTATAGCAGTGTCTTAGGTCAGTGTTCATCCACCTATGTCCCCTGTTATGGAATAAGTTTATTTCTGCTACATATTAATGGCAGGTCTACAGATAAATTATCTCCATATCTCAAATGGAATAGCTGCTGCTTGACATTTTTTTCCTTCTAGGTTAGGAAATACTCTATAGAGCAGTTAGCACATCAATTCATAATTCCATCACTGGTGATGAAAAGGCTTTGCATTACTTTAATCTCCTTACGTTAACACCAGATGTGAAAGGTGATTAGTGGAATACAGGTTCAATTAAATCCTCCTAAAGATGTTGCTGTCTAACAGTATTTGAAAAGCAGCACCCCGATCTGCGTGTAGCAGAACATCACTAAGCCTGGCTTATGCAACCCCATGAGTTTGTTCACAAAATGGATGCTGCTTCTCTGCTGTGTAGTAAAGATTTCGTGGCATTGTACACGTGTGGTTTTGGAACCCATATTGCTTTATTTTTGCAGGATATATGAGAGTTTAGTACATTATTAATACTTTGCTGTACCTAATTCAGACGAGTCAGTTTTGCTTGAGCAAAGTGCACTGAGATGAGCATTGCCAGTATTCTGTTTGTGATTGTTTATCTCAAAGTACTAATCACAGAGGAGAGAGAAAGGTAAAAATCTTTATGTAGTTCTGGTTTGTTTACATTCAAAAATTCAGTATGAAAAGGAGCTACTGTTCTGGACCTTGCTTCACCCTGAGGCCTGGGTTGAGAGAAGCCAGCTCTGTAGCCCTGGATTTGAGGAACTTGGCAATGTGGATTGCTCCTGAAGCAGAGTCCTGGTCCAGGTGATAGCAAGACACAAGAACCCAATGGGTTTCTAGTGTTCTTGAGCTCTTGCCTTCTCATTGGATACTCCCTGTCATTTTATCCAAAATTTGTGAGGGGCATATTTCAAGGAGCACAAAATGTGACTTAGGTTAATGTAGCACATTATAACCAGCTGGGCATGTGAACAGTAAAGAAAAAGAGGAAAGCTACAGTAGAATAAAATGAGGAATTATAGAATGGAATTGTGAGAGCATTTCCTTGTAGAGTTTTTGTTTGAAAGTGGTTTTGGAGTGAGGTTTGTTGTTCAGGGTTTTAATTTTTAGACTGGCAAGAAAAAAAAATTTTGCAGCAAAGAAGTCTAAATCTTTTGTCAACTAATAAACCTTTCATGGTGAGTATTATACCTGCTGTAGGAGGAAACTGTATGCTCACGAGGACGTGGATAAAATAATCTTGCTAGAATACATGTGAACAATTATTGGGTTCTTTTGGTTCAGCTGCCAAAGAAAATAATTGTTTTGAATGAACTGAATTTAGGATTTTTCCATCTTTTCTTACTCAAACAAAAGCCCAAACCACATTATTTTTGCTTGATGCATAAGGTTTCAATTCAGGCAAATATAACTGAAAAGAAATTAAAGGCTTAATTAGCAATCCTGCTAATGGTGTGGTGGTGTCAGTCCCTTTTTTCTCCTTGTAGTGCAGAGCCTATGGTGTTTGGTGAGATGAAATAGACTGAGGCTCAGATAAATCTTCTTAAGCAGAGAATTAAAATCAGACTCTTGGGTGAGTTTCTTCACTATTAGACAAACATTTCTCTGATAGTTTAGTACTCAGCCTTTCTCCTGGCTTAAACTGGTATTTAAAACATACTTGCACAGTGGAAGGTGAAGAAATGAGAATGACTCTTCATCCCAGGGGCTTGGATTGCACACACAAGCTCCAGTCCTTGTTTATTTGTCATTAAAGTTTGAGGTTATTGCACCTCAGAAGTACTCCTTTTTATTTTTTTCCCCTAGCATTTATCTGGGAAGTGAGAGGCTTATGTTGTTCCCAAGCAGAGCAGACAGTTGAGCCTATGGATCTGGATCCCACGCCCTTGGTTGGAGTTCATATGGTTGCCCTCAGGTGTTCAGAGTACAAGGGAGCTGTGTTTGCACTGAGTCTTTATTTGTGGATTTTTCCCATGGTATGTCTTGCTGGGGCAGTCACTTTGCCTCGGCTGTTTCTTGCTTTACCCTCCTGACAACTCTAAGATAATATTGTTCTTTTCAATGCTTCTTTTCAAAATGAGAAATTAAGGTGTGGAGAATAAGTGATTTCCCCAAGGTCATATAAGAAGATCCGTAAGGCTATTATAAAGCATTTTAAATTGTTGCTGTAGCTGACTACTGCTTTGCAGTACATTTGTTAGGGGATCAGGCTGTGCTAGGTCTCACAGCCCATTTGCTCTCCAGAACCGGTTGAGTTCCAAGCAAAAATTTGCCTTCAGAGACCCCTTCCCCAAACAAAAGGTGGAGGACCTTGTGTCTGAGCCACATGTGGGACTGTGAATCATTAGCATTTCATTTGGAAAAACCAACTGCGCCGTGGAAACACGTGGGTCCGGGATTTGTCCCTGTAGTACTGGCTCTTAAACTTTAAGCACTTGCATTGAGTCAGTCTGTCATGAAAGCAGATGAGAGGTAGCACGTTGTTGTTGATGCTAGCTGGTTAACTTCCATTAACTCTAATCAGAAGCTTCCTTACATCAACAATGTAAGTAATTGACACTTCTGATTTCTTAAGGAAGACTAAAATATGCTAAACTTGAGTGTGTTCTTTGGTTTTGTGTATGTTATCTGTCTCTCACAATATGGACGTGTTCATTAATTCAGATCTGTGAATAAAAGCTTTCTTGTCATTTCTGGTGGGGTTTTTTTTGGTTTTTTTTGTTTTTTTTTTTTCCCCAATGCATCTGCTACAACAAAATGTGATCCTTTAAAGCTCTACTTACCATTTGAAGACTTAACAACAGAAAGCTGCATGACAGGCTGAAAACCAGAAAGACAAATTGATGCATAAACCTGGTGTTTATGCGCTTCTTCCTAGCCCTAAGTTTAAGTTACAAGTTTGTTCCTGTTTTCTTGTAATGTCTTTCTCATAAGAAGTAACTAAAAATTTCACTTGATGTAATTATTTATCCATGTATTGGTAGTATTGAGTCTTTTCAAAATCTTACTAATTTTCACAAAAAAGGAAAATACCATCAGCTGCAACACTCTGTTTGCGGGGCAAGGAAGGAGGTCAACAAGTAAAAGATGTAGGAATGTGTCCAGGCTCTTTGTAATCACTCAGTTTAAAAGACACCAGATCCATTTGTGGCTGTTGTGGTATCTCTGTCACCTGGCTCCCGGTGAATTAAATAGGAGCTTGACCACTGTAGTGTTGACAGCAGGATAGATTTCTCTAGTGGTGAAATAGCAAATGGCAAAACAGTTTCTGTAGTCAGAATTTCAGTGGTAATGGATGCCAGCACATTACTAGAAGTATGCTCAGTTCCGTTAGAAATGGAGAAAAAAATCTTAACTTGTTTATTTCCTTTCTTTTTTTTTTTAATTGTTTTTTAGCAAGTACTGTAAAGGGTCTTTTCTGTGTTTTCTCTTGCAAATAGGTGGTGGAGAGGTCACTGTTTTATAAGCAAACAACAGAAATTACACATAAGGTTTTGGTGATGAGGGAATAGTTGCAAGTTTTTTTTTATATTGGTGTGAATCCAAAGTTATTCTGTTAAAATCAGTTCCCATAGAGCAAATGGAAACTGGCATATATCCAACAGAAGGTAAAATCAGCCCTTTGGATGTAAATTTGTTAAACTACCAGAATGATTGTTTACTCCTCTCATGTCTTGTGTGGTTTAAATCAAACCTGGATGTCTTCTCCTTTAAGTTAGTGATGGTGTTTACTATACTTCATGATACTTGGGAGGGTGTTTGACATCATCTTCTTATTCACAGCTTCCTTTGATGGGGAGAAGCACGCCATCAATCTGCCTTCTGTAAACAGCGCATCGTTTGTCCTACGGTTCTTGGAGAAACTCTGCCACAGCCTGCAGTGTGATAATCTCTTTAGTAGCCAGCCTTTCAGCCCTTACACAGGGTGTGCACATAGTCCTGTGGAGTATGGTAGGAACAAGCCAGGTACTGTTAAACAACTGTTTATTTTTGAGAACTTTGGCGATTTTATGAAATGTAATTTTTTAATCTTTCTATGACATGAAGTGATTGAAATTAATATGCTTCAGTTCTTAATGAATTGGTTCCACTGTGGCAGTGCTTTGACAGGATGGGATAGTTCACGCCACATGTGCAGAAATCATTTTGTTCAGCAAACTCCTCCTTGTAGCCAAGCCAGGAAACATATGTATTGTACCACTGTGATACTGCTAAATGGACAAGCTCAAAACTTCACTTTTCATTTGTTAAATTTATGTTCGGATCATAAAATAAACTTTAAGAAGATACTTATTGCCTTACAAGAAGGGACTTGCCCTGGAAGGGAATTCAGTCTAGCTCTTCTCACACCAAAAAAAGGTCTTTTCTTCGCTCTTTATTCACTTTACTCAGTGGTGGCTCCAAAAATTTTACTATTTTACTATTTTTGCTATGTACATTCTACTATATACAGTCCAGTCTTCTAGTGGAAAAGATGGGTTTTGCAGGTGACTGCTTGTGATATTTTGTATGAGGGTAATATCTTCGTCTGCTGCACCAGGAGCATAGAGTGAAGGGGAAATGAAATGGCTTGCACAAGATCTCCCATCAGGTTGTTTGCAGGGCCTGGTATTACAAGTCCCAGCCCAAGGTTTACCAGGAGCCATAGCTGAGAAAATCTTGATGTCAAAGCAATTTCAGAAGATTCATATTGGGTGTGAAGCTTCCCCACAGCTGTTAGATGACTGAGTCTGTCTTCTAGATATTGCTTTAGAAAATAGAATATTTTGCACCCCACCTTTTCAATGGAGAAATTATGTTTATAATTCTGTCTGTTATATGAAAGTCATTAGTTTTAACTCTTTTCAGAAAAGTAGCCAGAGTCAAGGTAATTTGGATGATGACATTGTGAGCTAAGCTGTACTTCAGCTTTGAAGGTTTATATCAAAGTGACTAAGTCTGTGTGACACAAGAAACTGAACTACAACCTGGTGAATGTCTGATAGATGCCTTTGCTTTTGTCCCTGGACTTTCCCCATGAGCAGCTTTATACTGGAATAATAGGTGGTAACTTTCCTCTTCGCAGCAAAAGAAGAAGTACCTGAAAACAGGAGTGCTAAACGATACTCTCGGGACTCTCCACCATATACTGCTCCTCTTTCCCCTAAGCTTCCCAGAAATGATGCTCATCCTTCTGAAGGTAATTACAGTATGTTGGGATTATATATGAGAATTATTTATGGTTTCAGTATTTCCAGTCAAAAAAGGACCGAGTTCGACGTATGTGTCTGGTTTGTCTCTAGCCTTTGACAGGTCAAGGTGAAAGTACGTTAATTATTGATCACTGGCACAGATTTTGCACTTAGGGAAGATCTAGTGCAAGTTCCAGCAGTCCTTCTCCTAAACCTGCTAGCCTTTTTTGTGAGGGGGCTCAGGCAAATAGGTGATGGATGAAGCCTCCTGCTTCATAAATGGCTATTTAGCAGAAAACTGATTGCTTCAAAATTGATTAGGAGATAAATTGGAAGCTACTTTATTAATAACTCTAGACTGGGGCCATTAAGTGAGTAAGGGTGTAGCTTGATGGTACAGTTTGGCTGAGTTTATGGCTAGCTGCCACTGAAAGTTGTGCTGCTCCTGTTTTCTTTGCCTCCTTGTCCCTGCAGTGGGTCCCAGGCCCCCTGGCTGGGTGGTGAGCTGAACCTGTGAGCAAAAGCACAGAAACTGAAGTGAAGAGTAGTTCACAGTTACTTCTCTGGACTGACCCACCGTGGGCTTAGATGAGCAGAGGGGAGGGTTGAATAAAATGCAGCCCTGGGCGGGGGAGCAGCGCAGCCTCCCCATGGCAGCTGTTGGATTGATTTAGCTCACTGATCTATAGCATCTCTTCCTGCGCTGTAGCTCAGCTGCTGTAACGGAGCACATACCCAGTCTTAGTCTGCTTCAGATGTGAAGTAAAGCATCTAGGTTTAGACCTCGGTGAGAGAGACTTACAAAAATGTAAATTTTTTACTCTGCATTTGCTACTTAACTGGTTAAGCCATGATAACTTGTTAACTCATCCCATCTAATGCATACTTTCTCTTGCTGCAAGGTAATTGCATGGCATTTCCAAAGGCTTTTTTGAAATATGATGAGGGTTAGTTATTTCTTCCTTCATATTATCTTTTTTTCTTCTTTTTGGAGACCCTGGGGTTGTTGTGTGTCTGTTAGCGTCATTGCAGACAGAATGATCTCTTTTTCTGTGCAGATTAAAAAGTCATAGGGCTACAGATAAAGCAGAAAAGGATATGCAATTAAAATGTTCAAAATGATAGCTTATATTAAATGATACATCTTATTATTTTATATATATGTAGCATATTCACTTCTTTGTATATAATAACAGCAGCAGGAAATACAGTTCTGCATTGATTATTGGTTTTTGTCTTTCCAAAAGAAGTACTGACTTAATTCCACAGATAAATTGCACACCTAAGTCAGATATATCTGGTAGGTAACTTAGTAAGTGTAGAGCACTTAGTTACACTCAAATGAAATTGTTTCAGTTGGAGCAAAACAAATGTTTGAGTAGATCTGCATTATCTTGTAAGAAATCTTCTTCAGAGTAAACATGCTGCTTTTTAATCCTCTTTTGCTAATGTATCCCTTTTACAGATGAAGTCAGTGTACTCCTTAAAGTACATTTAACGATCAATAGTTCAATATAAAGTGCAGTTACTTGGATAAAAAAAATAATTAAAATAAGTGTTTTGCCATGATTTCAGAGGTTTGAATTTGTACTCTGTGCATATCAAGAGGCAAAGCGTTCCCTGGTGTTGTGTGTTTCCCATTAGGGCAATGTCCTCTGCTGAAAATCTGGAGGTAATTTTATAGCGGTCAGCCATGGATTGGTTAGCAAGAAAGATCTGCCCCCAAAAAGTTCTGGTTCCATTGAGACATAGTTGTCTTGAAATAGTTGTTTTGAAATATCATTTGAAGGCAAAATGGAATAATTGTGGGAAAGGGTCTTTCAAACGGCTCATTTTCCTTCTGATCTGCTCAGGGATATGTTTTCAGATTTTGCTGTCTCTCCTGCTCACTAACAGTTTCTTCTTAGAGTTATGAAGAATAAAGGAGAGGGGGTGGGGAATAACTCGGTCTCCCTCCCCCTGAAAACACTGTGTTCCTACTACTGCGGCTGATTACATCATTCCTGTTATGTATGAGGCAGAACAACTGGCTTCTAATTCCCAGAGGAGCTTCAAGAAAACAAAACGTCCGACTGCTCAGGCCTTTAGTGTTTAAACAGTCTGTCATCCTTACATTTGAAACATAAGGCCTTTTATTAATCTACTTGGAGATCAGACGTTCTGCAGTGGAAGCTCCCGTCTCTTTCCACACCACTGTTATTCATAGCTGCTCGAAATGTTGAGGTAGAAGTGTGTCATTCATTTCTCCATGGATTACAAAGCTCCATTTGCTAGACGCTGATTTTAAATCATCTGCCATACCAGTTGACCACTTTTTTGATAAGATTGCAGCTGTGTTTTGTTTGTAGAGAAGCTAGATGGAAAGGGAAGTGATTTGGACACTGTAGTTGCCGAACAGAAACACCTTCTCTAAAACACAATGGCCATGGGAAATGTGCCAGCTCTTCCACCTTGTGGATGTGAATTGAGAATTTACAGTAAGATAAATTCAAATGCTGGTATCTTGGAGAAAAAAAAACGGAGTTGATCTTTCTCAGCCCTGTTAACTATTGTTTACTTTAGGATATAGAAGATCAGAGAGAAATCTGGGATATAATTGGAATAAATACAATTTAATTCTTTTGTAACACAGTCAATTTTTAAAGTCTTTGTCTTCAGAAATCTTGACAAGGATTACGTACAATTGTTTTGAGTTTTTACTATTACTATTATTTTTTTAAAAACCTATATTTGGGAGCTCTGCTATAACAACAAAAAGATTTTTTTCTTAAGACATTACATGGAGTTGGCTGACACATGCTTAAATCCTCTAGTTGAAACTTTCTGCTGAGGAGTATTGTCTCCATTGTTTCATCTTACCTTTCAAGACTTCTGAAATCTCTATCTGCAGGTTCAGTCAGTTGAACCGTAGGCTCCTTAGCATAGCTTTACTGTAACTGTTTAAAGTAGCACCTCTGCCTTTTGGTCTTGGACTGAGATTTCTGTTAGTGGTTTCATTCTCTACAGTTCTAATTTTCCCTTGGTTGGCTACCCTTTAATTTTATAGTGCGTATCACTGACTACGTCTCCTAAAGTCTCTCTGAAATTCTGGAGAATGATGGCTCTTGGTTTTCATTTTGATAAGTTGCTGCGACTACTTCAAGCTGACAAGTGTAAAGAAATTAGTTTTCTTGTTTATTTTCTTTTAAAACCTCAGTAGCTGCTTCTTGGCTTTTGTGATTCAAATCTATCAAACTAGAAAGTTTTGCAGTGGTTGTTTTGGGGGTTGTATATGTGAAAGAGAAGGTCTTGTGTCCATAAAAACTGCTTTATTCCACAACTATCAAGTTTGGTAAAAGATCACAAAATCACACAGAATCACAGAATGCCAGGGATTGGAAGGGACCTCAAAAGATCATCTAGTCCAAGATGTTACACTGTCTTGCAAGTCTTGCCTTACAGATTCACTGAGTGGGGAGCTGGCTCTCTGAGTGCTTTTGTTCCCTTTCAGGATTATGCTGAATGTTCTGAAGAACAAAATATGCCTAACAATTCTTCACTGCATTCCACTTGTAAGCAGGTTTCAGCAGAGAACCTGAGACCTCATGAAGCAAGTTGAAAATGTGCTTGAGAAGCTCACTGGGTTTTTTAGGAAAATATTTTTCCTTTAGTTTTAATTGGGTATTCACCCAAGAAATTCTTGAAAGTTGTCATATAAGAAGGGTAGTCAAAAGCTTATTTCAGGAACTTGTTTCACAGAACATACCAGTTCTTATCTCAAAGAATATGCTGCTTCACAAGCATATGTTTTATAACTTCACTAGAGTAATTTTCAAGATGGTAGTGTGGGGTTTACACTTCTGTGAACCTGTTAGCTATATTTTCCAGCTCTTAACTCTCCTGCCAAAGCAGCATTTGTTTCATACAGATTTGTACATCATGCTTCCAGCTTCTGTTGGCCTGATGCAAACAGAGAAGAGTACATATGATTGCTAGAGAACGGAGTGGTGTTCTCATTGATTTGTGATTTTTTTAATATTTTTTTTTCCCCTCACATAGCATATTTCTCCCAATCAGTCCTGAATTCGGTTGACTGAGAGTGGAATTTTCAGTAATCAAGCAAACCTGGCTCCTGTCTCATGGCACAGGGGAAAGGACTCACTGAATTCTGCTCATCTGGTTTAGAAACAGGCTCTAAAAAATCATAAGTCTTCTAAAGGGAGCATTGTTTGTGTTTTGCAGAGAGGAAAATATCTGTTAAGAACTAAAAAGGGGAATGTTGTTAATACTCCCTTCTTGACACCTGATTTCTTTTGTTTGTTTGTTTGTTTTTTAAACTTGCTCAGTGAGTTCAGTAATTTCCATGACATTTACTTTTAGCTTTCCAGAGTCTGTGCTCATAGACCCTGCCCTGCGCAAAGAGCTCGGTGTAGGTGGATGCAACGTCGTGGTCAGAACGTGTTGCGTTAATGTGCCGTACCTGGCACTCGTGGCCTTCCATGGCTCTGCCTGTAACCTGATCAGTTTTTAACGGTGGCCTCTGTGTCTGAGCGTCCTGGGACCTGTAGACGATAATTGTCCACTTGTTTTGTTTATGCAGTTAGTGACTCCCTCTGCTGTTTAGAACAAATTAAACAATTGTTAGTTAATGTAAGAGTTTTTATGTATATGAAAAATTTCTTGCAAGATAAATGTAACACATTCTTAATGGTTAGCTTTTTTATGTTTAAAAAAAGATAATGGCAATGGTTGACTAATATTGTTTGGTGTATCCATATAAAGGTCAGACAATTTTTACCCCCCAAAATTTCCTCTGTCACTTCCCTGTTCAGAGTATTTTAAAAATACAGCTGAAACGGTTTATGGAAGACTGTCTCAGACTTGACATACTAAATCTTTTGCTACAAAAAATGTTCTAAAAATACAATAAGAGCCCAGTGATTACTTGAGAAAAAGGGGTAAACATTCAGCAGCAGTGATTGCCTCACAGGAGATCAGTTAACGGGCTTATAATCTGTCAGTATCTTCAAGAGAAGATATGAAGAGTTAAATAACAATGGTATAATGTCCATCGCTTTGAGCATATCGATGCTTGCTTTTTGTGTAGCAGAAACATTGCCTATAGAGGAAAACAGCACTTCCAAAGAGCACCGATTTTCTGACTCTATGGATTCTGCACTTAATTCTGTAAATCCTTCAAGCCCGACCCGTAGAAACTCAACAGAATATCGTACTTCAGGGAGCGCAGCCTACTACAGAAACTCCCTTCAGCCAGTGACTGCTACCTCCAACTCGGCCCCAGTCCTGCGCAGGCTGTCCTTGGGCTCTGTGGGAAGCAGCGGTTACTATGAAGTCAGTAGGAACCGAATGCAGAGGCGGATCGAAGGTAGGCTATATAACTGAACTTCCCAAAATATATAACTGCTTTTATTAACATACAGAGTCCATGAGTTATGAATAAAGAAGGGGTTTTTTGCCATAGAGAAGCTTGCATGTGAAGTGAAATGTGCTGTTTGCCAAGTGTGTCAGGCTTGCTAACCTAACTGCAAATGCAGAACTTAAGCCTGTCAGAACTAATATAGCAGTGCAAGCCAGGGGAGTCTTGCCTGCTGCACTTCTCACTGCTGTTACAGATCCTGCAGCAAGCCAGACTGGAGAGGGCTAGCTATATGCAGCTCGCTTCCTGAGCATCACTATTACTATGTTGTTGAAATACAGGGTTTCCTCCTGTCCCTCTCTCTGTCTGCACAGCTTAGCTTGCCTTTGCCACGTTGCCAATTAATGGCATCTTGGGACCCAGGAGCCAAGTACAAGTTGAACTAATCGCTCTAGGTATGTCATAGTGCTAATGTTTATGCTGCTGTAAATATTTGCAGTTATATAAGGCATTTAAAGACAAATTGAACAGTTCAGTATTATTTGGAGGAAAATAAAACATCTTTCATTTTAATACGTTGCAAAGAATGGATAATAAAAGCTGTGTGCTAATATTAAGAATGCCTTATGTAAAATGAAATGTGTTATCCCTGTATAGATTAGTGATACTTCTTCCTTTCACAATGTTTTCCTACTGAAAGCTGCAAGTTCCACAACTGGACCGGATTTGAATTCACTAAAAAGGGAACCTTCAAGAGTATTGAATAAGGATCCTTCCACCTGGTCAATAGAGGAAGTAATGCGTTTTGTGAAAGAAGCTGATCCACAAGCACTAGCTCCACATGCAGAACTCTTTAGGAGACATGTATGATGCATATATCCATTCTGTTATAGTAGATTGTGTGTCATGTTAATCTCTTAAAATACAACTTTCATGTCTATCACTCTATTTGAAATTGAAAGTAGAATAAACTCTACTCATATATTAGAGGGAGGCTGAAAATTGTTTTGCCACCTGAAACTCCTTCTGCAGTATATATTCTTTGTATTCCCATCTTGATAGACTGAAGTAATTACCCACTGCTTTTCAGCTTATATAGAATAACACCAGTATGGGACGTATCCAAGTTCTAATAGCCTATCATCCCTGGTACCATGGATGTTGGCCATTAGAGATGGTGTTCTCGTGTACGGTATGGGGCATTTGGCCTATTTAGATGACACCTCTCTAAGACAGTCTGTTTTGGAGACTAATTATCCTGAAGCAGAGATGCTCTTGTGCCTCATTAGCTTTACACTTGGTCATTAATACCAAAATTCAGAGAATCAACTGAAATGTTGAATTCATGTTTTGAAAAAGAATGTGTGGGGTTTCATAAGATCTGACTAGGTGTTGTATTTAGAGAGATAAACTGTGTCTGTTTCTCTGTGTTGTTTTTGGTGTCTCCTCTTCCTTCTTACTGTGCTTTCTATGGCAGGTTGCTCAGCAAAGAGCTGGTTTCTTATTTCATGTATATGTGGCTCTCCAAAAAGAGGTTGGCTTTTTCTTCAGTAATATTTCACCCTTGTTCTGCACCAGCTCCTACTAAGAGTTAAATCTCAGAGTAAGCTGGATTAGAAGGAAAATTCAAAATAATTTTTAATGGAGCTTCCTGTCTTATGCTTTATTCTTAGTTGTATAACAAGACTAAATGTCACTTGTTTTGTCAGGTTTATGTTTAAAAAAGTAAGACAGAGTGGTTTTCTTTATGGAGTTTTAAGGAACTAATTGCCTGTCTACAGTATGTAATGCTACTAAGAGCTTAGGACTGTCATATTTCAGCAGCTTCTCAACCAGGCAGTTGAAATCTGACTAAGTTGTCCTTGATCTTGATCCTAACAATCTATCTTGGTTTAACCTGAACATAGATCTGTCTTATTTCACAGATTTAGATGGTCTGTAACCCCTTCCTCTGCGTGACTGTTTGCATGCACATGCCAGAATCCTCCCGCAGCTGTGTTCAAGGTTCAGTGCAAGGCCTTAGTGCTTGGATCATTTAATCTCTAACTGCACAGACCTTCCTTTGCAGCTTGTTTTTTTTTCCCCTTGACCCATTCACTTTTTTTCCCAGCCAGTACCTAATTTTGAGGGCTGTTTGGTCAGTTTCTTTTACTTACCATAATTTTCTTATATATATCTCTCAAATTGTCTCAAATACTTTAATCATACATTAAAAAATACTAAAATAAATTAAATTTCAGTGACCATCTGTAAATTTAAAATTATACTAAGTTACTCTTCTATATATAGTAGTAGATACTTTTTTTTTTTTTACTACAGTATAAACAAATATAATGTGTTTTTGAGTTTCACCATGCAGCTTGTTAAAGTAGTTGTGTGTTGTGTTTATTCTCTTCCTTCTGCAGGAAATTGATGGAAAGGCACTGCTCTTACTGAGGAGTGATATGATAATGAAATATATGGGACTGAAGCTGGGGCCTGCCCTAAAGTTGTGCTACCACATTGAAAGACTTAAACAAGGAAAGTACTAGCCAGTGGGGATACCACAAATATGTGTGCTCGTATCACACTAAGCTCTCAGGTTCACAGCCATCACCTTTATTTGAAACTATTTTGCTGATATAAATCATCTTTATTTTTTGAATGTGCTCTCAAAATGTAAAAAAGACATTCAGGATAAAGGAGTGGGGGTGTAATCTGTGTTACATTCCAGTATTTTGCAGACTATTTCAAAACGTTTGCAGGGAAGGACAGTTGGTTGTTCTGGGGGCGAGCAAGTCGGGTAAGTGCTCTCTGAATCCTGAGAAGTGCGTTCTCTGTTACAGGCTTCAGCCAGCGTGTTCGTGTTGAGAACCAAAACAGCTGAATCCCAAAGGAAAATAATAAAATAAACCAGCATCAGGTGTTAATAATTTTTACAGAGGTGGCTGTAAACTTTTATATTGCTAGAAAAACTTTAAAATAGAAGATCTCATCTCTGTAGTGAATACTGTGTCTAGTCCTCCAGCAGAGTAATACTCTAGTATATTATTCTAGATTATTCTTCCTAGATTTCCATAAAGGGAATAGCCATATGGATTGGTCATGGGGGATGGAGGTGTGGGGGAGGGAAGGGTTATGGAGGAGAGGGACTAATACAAATATAAGCTTTTATAAAGTGTGATTATCAGTCCTTTGGTAAGTTATGAGGACAAATGTACGGTATATTGTCAATTTATGCAGGCAATAAATATTTCTGTTTCATGGAAGGGCATATTGGCTGTATAAACAGCCATTTCTGGGACAGACTGGTTTAACTGGAACAATGCAACCACATTTTAAACATTACATTTTTTTGCCAAGTTTGGCATGGATATGTGTGTTAATTTTTTATATATACATGTGTATGTGTCAGGAAAATACATACTATAGATATATAAAAATATACATGCACACTGTACATATGTATTCAGTTTTTTAATCTGTACTTTGCACTGTGCCAGAGAGAACTGTACAATTTCTTGTTGTTTTTTTACCAGTAAATTTAGTTGTGTACTACTTTCATATTCATTAGTACCTGTTTAATTTGTTGTCTCTTGTTGGAGTCAGAAGGTGGCAAAAAATCAAAGGGTGGCTTTGTTCATACAGGCAAGATCCCTGTACTATGCAATTCTCTTGGTTATTCATCCCTGAACTCTGAGCCATACGTTCTGGTGTATTTCTGGAAAGACACATTATTTGGTTACGATGTTTTTGGCTTGTATTTCCTATGAGGAAGTGCTACTATGTAACCTATAAGTCTTTTTGGGGTAAAACAGGTGCTGTTTGTATAAGCTGCAAGAATGAGTGGTGATAATAAAGCAGTTTGTTGTTACTGCCAATTGTAATATACATCAGGGACAAGAAAATATACTTTCTGTGTAGGAAACTGAATGTACTGTATGTAATAGTGCAAGTGATAAAAACTATTTGCTAGGGAAGGTGTAGTCCTAAAATGGTAGGTTTTATTGTATTTCTTACTGCCTTTTTCTATGAAAGCATATAGTATAAATGTATTTTTTACAAATTCCTTTTCTGAAAATGCCTTGCTTTACCAATAGTCTGATACTCCTCAGGTTTCAGCAGAGATACTGCTGCAAAATAATAAATTTTGTCTCACAAGTGTCCAAATATTTGGTTAGTTTGTGACTGCAATACAATTTTAATTTAGCAAGTCTTTTGGACTTTGAGAATTGTTTTTATTATTACATCATTAGACATTTGACACTAAAGGTTATCTGTATCAATTTGTTTTGCATATTTTTGCAGAGCATGTATGAATAATACAACCATGCTCTTTACAGTACGAAAAGGTCAGAGCATTGATCGGAGAAACAGAATATTTTCTCTTTGAGTTAGGAGAATACTGACCTGATGGTGTAACTGTATGAAAGTTAGTTATCTACTGAGGAAAACATCATGTCCGATGTGTTCAGTGTATTATTTATGTCTTGCTTCTTCCACCCTTTATTATGCTGAATTTCAGAGTTCTTTAGCTCAAAAAGGTCTCATACAATTTAAGTGGAAGTAATTGACTGAAAACAGTTTTAATTTTTTACATTGCTGTTGACATAAGAAAAAGATGTTGAAATTTTCTGTTTGCCCTTTCTGGAATGACATTTTTTGTACATGGCACTATTATGAGTATAAATATTTGTTCAAGGCTTTCTGTGTACTCGTGTGTACAGGGATTACTGTGATGTTGCAGTACCAGAAGTTCACCATGTGCTATAGCGTGAGATTCAAGTGTTCAAAGTGTCATAGCAGAGTATATTTTTTATTCTTTATTTTCAATTGGATGTTCTTATCTATCAATGAAAATAAAATAGTTTGTTCTTTGTTGTAACTGCCCATTTTGTTTGACATTGTGTATGTGTGTGAGCACTGTTTGCGTAGGCAAGGGTAGCTATCTTATCTGGCATTCAGCAGTTCTTGACAGTTCATGTAAACATCTGATGTAAGGAAGTTTTAATCAAAAGGGTAAAATCATTCCAGCATTGTTTATCTGAAGCACTTAATGTCTGAACTTGGGTTGGTCTATGCTTTCAAAGTAGCAGCTTATGAATATATTCAACTATTTAGTTTTGTATGTAGCATTTTGCCACCTACAGCTTACAGAATTCTCATATAACCACTGAGGGGAAGAGACTGCTAAAATCTGTTTGTCTTGTGTTCAGATGAAGACCTGAAATATTTTCAATCAAAGCAGTTAATGGCAATAGGTTTGAATTTCATATGCTTCATGTTTTCGTATTTCTGTGATGCAGAAGTCTGTTGTTCCAGTGGCTGGTCACAGTGATCAGCTCGTGCTTGAGAAGTAACTTAAATTGGGTTAACAGTAACCTCAGATCCTTTGCAGGCAAATTATGGAACATGGAAGTTGGTAGTAACAACAGTCCAGAGGCATTTTGCATCTCATCTCTCTCAAAAGATACTGAATATCTTTTTGGTGCATATTTGACATAGAAAACCACATAATGTATTCTCTTTGTTTTTCTGAGTTGCTTTTCTCCTAACAGGGATTCATTGCTTATCTGGTTCTGTATCTTTCAGTTGTCTTGCCAGACAGTGCCATAACTCCTCAGTACATCTTAAGATCTCTTCTATTTGAAATTGAAATGCTACTGCCTGGAAGGACTAGCAGCTCTCACAATTCTTGTCACAGAAGACCTGTGCAGTATTAAAATAGAAGAGTGCTGTATGGCAGGTGATTGCACGTTGGGGTTGACATGACTGCACTTCTAACAAGTTTGTTGTGGCTGTAAACATACTGTAGGGCTCTTTCAGGAATGACAGTGAAAGACAGCAACATCATGTTATCAATGTTGGCTCAAAGGAGGGAGCGTTTTCCCTTTTTGTTGCTTTTAATAAAGGCACACCATTTTTTACTTCAGGTGGTAGATACGGGAAAAGAAGTTAATCTGAATACTCATGGTATTTGCTCAAAAGCAATGTTAACTTTCTCTAACTCTGATGACAGTTTTGTGTGAGTGTGTGGATATGATTGTGTATGCCCTGAACATCATACAAAAAATCCTACATTTGAGTATCTCAGGGATAAGGAAAGGGGTAATAGGAAGCCCTGAGTAAGAATGACTAAAATCTTGGGAGTTTGAACTGCTCAGATGAAACGCCGTGGTTCTTTGTGCTTGTCTTTCCTTGATTTGGAGGTGAAATTCAGAGAACTGAAACATAGGTACACTGTTGAATTAATAGCTTATCTTCCTGCTTAACTCAGAGGGCTCCAGTCACCTTACCCTGGTGAATATTCATATATTATTCCAGTGGCCCAACTTGGGATCGTGCTTTCATTTAAATATGAGTAACTAATGAAAGTCTAGTCATATGTATATATATGTGAATCTCTAATGTAAATAAAATGGCCTGACATCCAGAACCAAGGAGTCAGAGCACTCTGTGTCCAGCCAACTTGAAGCAGAGGCTGATAGGCACTGTTTTAAGATAATTTGTGTTATACTCTTTATCTGTTCTGATACCAATTTGAGCTCTCTTCCCTCCGCCCCACCCCGTGTTCTGCATTATCAAAGATCATCTTAAGTCTTCTGGATGTTTTTGCCTACACCACTTAGGAAACTTCTATGCATGGTTCTCTATACCAACTACTCTGAAGCTATATAATTTTTAAAAGCTTTTTCTATAATAAAGTAGTAACTGGAAGTAATGAGTGTATAGAAGGCAACGCTACAGCGAAAACTGAAAATACTGCTCAGCATAGATGTGAGGGTTTTCAAATTAAATATAGTAGATTTTGTATCTACAGCTTTTTGTCTTTCTAGGTTTGTCTTTTATCTGCACTGTTCTAAGTAGGAGCTCAGGAATGTATCACAGAATCGAGGACTACTTGAGGTTGAAGGGCACCTCTGGAAGTCATTTAGTCCAACCCTCCTGCTCAGGCAGGGCCACCTAGAGACAGTTACCCTGGACCATAACGAGATGGCTTTTGAATATCTCCAAGGATGGAGACTCCATAACCTCCCTGGGCAACATGTGCCAAGGCTTGGTCAGTCTCACAGTGAAAAAGTGTCTCCATTCATCCTGTGTTTCAGTTTGTGCCCATTACCTATGGTCCTGCCACTGCACAGAGCCTGGCTCTGTCCTCTTTGCACCCTCCCCTCAGGTATTTCTATACACTGATGAGATCTCCCTTGGGCCTTCTCTTCTCCAGGCTGAACAGTCCCAGCTCTCTCAACCTTTCCTCATAGGAGAGATGCTCCAGTCCACCATCTTTGTGTCCCTTCCTTGGACTTTTTTCCGTATGTCCATGTCTCACTTGTACTGGGGAGACCAGGGTTGGACCCAGCATGGTGTGGAATCACCAGTGCTGAGGCGAGGGGAAGGATCACCTCCCTCAACCTGCTGGCAACACTCCTCATGCAGCCCAGAGCACCATTAACCTTCTTTGTGGCAAGAGCATATTGCTGGCTCATGGTCAACTTGGTGTCCACCAGGACATCCTAGGTCCTTTTCTGAATACATCCTTTCCAGCTGGGCAGCCCCCAGCACATCCTGGTGGCTGGAGTTGAACTTGATGCAGTTCCTGTCTGCCCATTTCTCCCACCTGTTGAGGTCTCTCTAGATGGCAGCACAACCCTCTGGTGTACTGGACACTCCTGCTGGTCTGGTGTCTTCTGCAAACTTGCTGAGAGTATACTCTTCCCCATCATCCAGATCATTAATGAAAACATTAAACAGGACTGGACCTAGTATTGAACTCTGGGTACACCACTGGCCTCCAGCTTGACTTTGTGCCACTGGTCACCACCTTCTGGGCCTGGCTGTTCAGCCAGTTTTCAGTCCACCTTGCTGTCTGCCCATCCAGCCCGTACACCAACAGCTTGTCTACGAGGATCTTATGGGAGACAGTGTTGAAGGCTTGCTTCACGTCTGGGTAGAAAATATCCACTGCTTATCTACCAGGCCAGTGATTTAATCATGGGAGTTTATCAGGTTGGTCAAGCATGGCTTCCTGTTGGTGAAGCCATGGTGACTAGTCCTGATGATCATCTTGTTCACGTGCCTGAAAATGGTTTCTAGGATTAGCTGCTCCATCACCTTCCCAGGGATGGAAGTGATTCTGACTGGCTTGTAGATCCCTGGGTGGTCCTCCCTGTCCTTTTTCGAGATGGGAGTGATACGTACTGTCCTCCAGTCTTCAGGCACTTCTCCCATTTGCCACTCTCCAATCAAAAATGGAGAGTGGCCTCACAGTGTCATCTCTCAGCTCCCCCAGCACTCATGGGTGCATCCCATCAGGCCCCTGAGACTTATATATGTCCAGACTGCTTAAGTATTCCCTGACTTGATCCTTTTCCACCAAGGGTCTACTTTTCTTTCTCCAGCATTTCCCACTGCCCTCTGGGATTCCCAAAGGCTGGTCTTGCTAGTAAAGGCTGAGGCAAAGCAGATATTCAGTACTTCAGCCTTTTCCACGTCCTATAGAATGTGGTCATTCAGCAGCAGGCCCACGCTTTCCCCAGTCTTCCTTTGTCACCCCTAGAGTATAACCTATTTTAATGCAGTGTCATGTTAATAAACACAGTTTAAAAGTGGATAGCAGTATTTTTTCTTTGATTGGCTAGCTAATTACAGCGTAGAGTAAAATGAATATTTAATTCCAACATTAGATGTGTGAACCTGTTCTAAAAGTTACAGACATCTTCATCTTTCTGGTGCTGTTCCTGCCGAGTTGAAGCTACGTAGAGTTAGGAAGAAATTTAAAGAAAAGAAAAAAAAGTACCCCCTTGAGATCAATTTCAAAGGTCATATATTCCTCCCCTCTTTTTTTATTACATGTAAAACCATTGGAGTGAGTAAAAGGTGCTTGTTTGGAAGTGCCTAAGAGTGATGCAGGGAGGCAGGAGCTGATTTCACATCAATTTCTATGGTGGAATGGTTGCTGCTTTTTATTCCAGCCTTGATTATCATCTGTAAGCTCTGTAAAGCTGACTAACGCACCTGTAATCCTGGGATCTTGTTCCCCAACTGTCAGTGTTCCTGTTCTTTCAAAGGTCACGTAGAGCCATTTTGAGACTTTATCTTCTTAAAATCTGAACAGTCTGTTGTAAACTCACTGTGTTTTCAGTCTGCAATTATTAGACGTTTTTTATCTTTTTAATTTTTTACAGTGAGAACCTCGGAGATTGGGGTGGGGTTTTTTGGGGGTTTTGGGGGTTTTTTTAAAAGTAGTGGTTTGTCCTAAATAAATTCTCACTACTGTGGCTGTGTAGATAGTGAGAGTGCTATGTGTACTTAAAATAAGCCATTTCAGTGGTCCAGCAGGCTTTTAAATCCCTCACTTACATGAATCATTCATCCCTGTCCTAGCAGATCACTTTGATTAGCTGTAATTTGTCCCATTTGAATCAGAATTAGCTTCCACCATCTCCAGCATCTCCCAGTCCTGCTGTACAAGCTGAGGAGTCCTGCATGAGCTGCTTTTCCTCTTAGCTTTATGGACCTCTGCTAGTTTTATTTCAGCTTTCATTACCTGCAGGGGAACTGTTTAGTGCTGATAATGAAGGCTGCACACCTCTACTTATTTTCTTTTTAAAATACATTAAGATGTTTTCATCCACAGAGATTCACTTTTCAGGCTCTGGAATCAAAGCCCTTCCAGGACAAACAGTATGAGCAAACAGATGCCAGCACAAGAGGAAAGGGAGATCACATCCCATGTTGTGTGAACAGACAAATGTGAACAGATGTACAGCTTGAAGCTGGCAGAAACCCTCTCTGCCAATGTTCCTTTCTAGTTGTGACAGCTGGAAGGAAATGAATACACCGCAAAGCCACCGTGGTAATTGCCATTACCCTGCGTTGGCAGTCTCAGCACTGCGGTCAAGAACTGGAAAGACAAAGACTCTTCTACCCTCCCAGATGGAAGCCGAGGCAATTGTCAAGGTACTGGGAAAAACCCTAATGAATGGTGGCACACCTTAGAAAGTCTGGTCTTCAAATGCAAGAAGCCATAATGTTAATAGATTTCTCCCTTTCTCCTATTTCAGGTTTGTTTCAGTAGTTACAGAGGCACTCTCTCCCCAAGCAATTGTGCTAATGCTGTCCAGATCCCTAAGAGTAGGGTTTTCAAACAGGTCTGAACTCTTCTTCCCTCAATTTCCATCTCTCCTGCTGCCAAGCAGGTCTTCCTCTTATTGGAGACCCTCTGTTTTGAGGGAAAGATGTTTGCATGTGCTTCTTACTCCTTGTGTGTTTCAAAAAATAAGAAAAGGACATAGGTAAGCTTAGGAAGTGTGGGTTAGATGAGGGGACAGAGAGGTGGGTGAAGAACTGGCTCGATGGCAGAGCTCAGAGAGTTTTAATCAGCAGTGCAGAGTCTAGTTGGAGGCCTGTGGTTAGTGGTGTTCCCCAAGGGTCAGTACTTGGTCCAGTCCTATTCAATGTATTCATCAGTGACTTGGATGAAGGGACTGAGTGTACCCTCAGCAAGTTGCTGATGACACCAAACTGGGACGAGTGGCGGATACACCAGAAGGCTCTGCTGCCATTCAGCCAGATCTGGACAGGCTGGAGAGCTGGGCCCAGAGGAACCTGATGAAGTTCAATAAGGGCAAGTGTAGGCCCTGTCCCTGGGGAAGAATAACCCCAGGCACCAGTACAGGTTGGGGACTGACCTGCTGGAAAGCAGCCCTGCAGAGAAGGACCTGGGAGTACTGGTGGATGACCATGAGCCAACACTGTGCCCTTGTGGCCAAAAAGGCCGATGGTATCCTGGGGTGCCTTAAGAAGAGTGTGATCAGCAGGTTGAGGGAGGTGATTCTTGCCCTCTGCTCTGCCCCGTTGAGGCTGTATCTGGAGTGTTGTGTCCAGTTCTGGGCCCCCCAGTTCAAGAGAGACAGGGAACTTCTTGAGAGAGTCCAGCGGAGGGCCACAAAGATGATTAAGGGGCTGGAGCATCTTCCTTATGAGGAAAGACTGAGAGAGCTGGGTTTGTTTAGCCTAGAAAAGAGAAGAATGAGAGGGGACCTTGTCAATGTTTAAAAATATCTAAAGGGTGGGTGTCAAGAGGATGGGGCCAGACCCTTTTCAGTGGTGGCCAGTGATAGGACAAGGGGCAACAGGCACAAGCTGGAACATGGGAGGTTCTGCTTAAACATGAGGAAAAACTTCTTTACTATGAGTGTGACAGAGCACTGAACAGGCTGCCCAGGGAGGTTGTGGAGTCTCCTTCTCTGGAGATGTTCAAAACCCGCCTGGATGCAGTCCTGTGCAACTTGCTCTTGATGAACCTGCTCTGGCAGGGGGGTTGGACTAGGTGATCTCCAGAGATCTCTTCCAACCCCTGCCATTCTCTGCAGCTTGCTTGATAATCTTTATGTACATACTAACTGTTACTACTGATTTCTCCCCTTGCCTAGGCATAGTGGTACTCTGTTACAAACAGATGCTTCTCACCTGGGTGATGTTACTCAAGGTGTAGTCTACAAACTGCTTTTCTGTCTATTGGTCTCTCTCTCTTTTTTAAGTCCCTATGCTCACATGAATAAAATAGTGGGGAGAGAGAAATTAATAAACAAATGCTCAGTTTTAATCTACCCATGGTTTATGCTTGTGCTTTAGGAGTGAGGTACTAGATGGGTCATCATAATGTCCTTGGGACATATTGCTTATAAGGCTTAATGGGCAGTGGTGAAGGGATTGGTTTTTTTTTTAATTGGTTGGTTTTAGTTTTGGGGTTTTTGTTGGTTTCCTGTGTTTGGGTGTTTTTTAACTGAATGCTGTCAGCAGTTTTTATTTTTAAGGGACCAGCTCATCTGAAGGGAGAATATGACTTTCATACAACTTTGCATTCACTATAGTATATTAATTGTAAACTGTCTTTGCCTGGGTGGTGTTTAGCTACAGGAAATTAACAGGTTGGGGAAAGTTTAAATGTTTTGAGACAAAACAGAAATGGAAGGCTGGGATGAGTGATAGGGTTTGTGTGGAATAAACATGGGAAGGAAAATATATGAAGCATGAAGTAATGGAAAATCAGAAGAGAGAAAACCAGGTGGAGATACGAACTAGAACTGTTTCAGATTTGGATGCACTGACTGTTGAGTCATAACGAGTGTCTTCAGTTGCATTGATGTAGGATTTTAAAGGGGAGAGTTAGAGATAAACTTTTTGAGCCATGTCAGGGATATGAAGAATTTTATCTTGACATGATATAATCTGAAGACATGGGCTGAGTCCTTGTAATTCCCTATGCTGTTCTTGGAACACCATCTCTCTGTCCTTAAATTGTTTCCTCCTAATTGAATGAGCTGCTGCTACAAACTCCCTCTTGATGTGATTTCTTTTAAAGTCAGACCAATCAAAGAGCCAAAGCCTAGGAATACAGGATTTGGTTTCATTTCATATCACTTCATATCTTTATATCACATTTGTCTAGACTCTCATTGTAGCCCATGGAGATCTATCTGACTGAGTTGAGGGTGTGGGTGATCTGACCAGAAACCAATGTCTGCTTTACAAAAAGATGAATAGTACTCTTGATGATATTGGTTTTATTGACTGGATTTCCAGTATCTATTATGGGAGCCTCAATACCCATTTCAATTAATTTCAGCATGTGAGCTAATTCCCTGCTTAGAGCGCTGTTTGTTGCAAATAAAATGGAACAAGCCCCTTACTTAAGTCCTTCATTGAAAGACCTAGTTGGCATTCAGAAGGAAATGTTCAGGTGCACATTGTACTAACCAAGATATACTGGCCATGTCCCATGGTCTACCACACAGGGGATCTTGCTCAAAAGTCCAGCTATCCAGAATATGTAGCCCAAAAAGTCTATCCATAGAGAATATTTCTGCTCTCTCAGATCCTCGTTGTTGCACAGTTAGTGCTGTTGCATCTCTCTTGTTTAAAGTGGTGGAAAGACAGACAACCATTATTTAAATATTCTGTTGGTCTTTTTTTAACCCCACTGTGGCCCCCCTGTTCACACAGGTGATGTGTCATCAGCATCATACACATCAGGCTTTCAGATCAAGTGTGGCAGCTTTGGGCCATCACAGTTGAGCTGTGGAGGGTCTCTGAACAGCAGGCATGCCCTCTCTTATGCTGGACTGTGCTCTATGGACCAGACTTTCAATGTACTTATTTTCCAATGTTTGTTTAAAGAATGAAAAATCCACTTGATATACCTTTATAAGTGTGAATGCAGGTAGAGGCAGCGGGGTTTCTCGATAAACAAGAAATTACTTGTGTACCAGAAGCCTTAAAATTAATAGCTTTCCCATGCTTACTGATGGGACCTCTAGGGGTTTTCTTGCAGTTCGTAAGCTCCAGAAAGAAGGGCCTCCTTGTTTTGTGTCATAGTGATGCACCCTTGGTCTGCAAGATGCAAGACTAGGGCAAAACATTATCTATCTTTGGTTCTTAGGCAAAGAAAGATGGGAACTCTGTCAACCAGGACGTGGTTGGAAGGATGATATTGAAACAATGCAGAAAATGTGACTGTTTTGAGACAGCTGTGGGCTAAGGAACGTTAGTAATCCCAGGAGCCGGGGGGGCCGGGCACAGGCTGACGCAGGGATGCGATGTGTCTCTTACCAGCACTTCTCCGGAAACGTGCACTTAGCAGTGAAAACTAATGTTTTACCTGGGAAGTAGTGCTGCCTTCCAAGTATTTGATTAGATTGTACCCTGCTGTTTGCTCTTTTAATTTTCCCCTCTTAGTTTGAAAGTCTCCTAATAATTCAGTACCAGGACATTATGCTATTATTCTAGGAGAGCTTGGGGTATATGGGCACAAAGCGGTGCTAAATATTTTAGCGATTAGTAATTTTCCTCCCTAAACATGAAGAAATGTTTCAGATGGTTCAACAACAGGTTCAACATCAGAATGGATTTTCCTAGCAGGGCTGTGATACCAGCATTTTAACAACTGTGGAAAATATGTTTTCCGCACTAAAATTGGAGGATTTGCTTGTGTGTGTAGGACCGCCCCAGAGTATTCTGTATTGCAAACTTCAGCATTAAGAGTATGTGGTATAGTCTAAGAGAAATGCAACTTCAAGTAAAAGGAGGTTGAAGCATTGGGAAAAAGTGAAAGGTGAGTGAAAAAATTAAATTGCACAAATTAACATCATTAATGTTGTGGTGGCAGGCTGGCTGTGTTTGGGAAGGCAGGAACTGATTCCAGCCAGAGGAAAACAAGGTCTTTGACTGAGCCCTTCAGCATGTTTTCATAAACTTGAGCACAAAAAGAAACTAAAACATCTGGCACCAGGATATTATGCAATGTTGTCTCATGCTATTTTCATTGTCTAAGATTCTTCATAAGTACTGTTAACGAGTTGCTTATTGTTGTCGGATCGCTGTCCTGAGGTGCCTCTGTGCAAGTGAAGGGGCACAGGCTCCTGCAAATCTCTCCCTTCAGTGCTCAGTGGCCACTTCTGTGCCAGCCAGTTTCCCCTGAAAGCTTTTCCATGCAAAAGAGATGCTGCTCAGTGAGGCCCTGTGGGCCAAACCTCTGCAGGGACACGCAAGATGGGGCCTACAAGAAAGCTGGGGGGGACTTTTTACAAGGGCAGTTACTGACAGAACAAGGGGAAATGGCTTTAAACTGGAAGAGGATAGGTTTAGATTAGATATTAGGAAGAAATTCTTTCCTGTGAGGGTGGTGAGACACTGGAACAGGTTTCCCAGAGATGCTGTGGATGCCCCCTCCCTGGAAGTGTTCAAGGCCAGGCTGGATGAGGCTTTGAGCAACCTGGTCTAGTGGAAGGTGTCCCTGCTGATGGCAGGGGATTGGAACTAGATGATCTTTAAGGTCCCTTCCAACCCAAACCATTCTGTGATTCTCTGATCATCCCAGTGCTTGTGGGGGGTGGGCTGAGCAGCAAATGGGTAGAAGTGGTTAAAAAGGAAAAGTTGGCACTGACCGGGAGACGTATGACATACGCATAACAGCTTTACAGCAGATAGGCGCAGGGGTGGTCGGAGAGCCCAGGCCATGCGCGTTACTTCATGCCAGTGATGCGCAGAATGGCTGCCTTTGCCGTTCTCCTGCCCTTCTCCTCCCCTTCCTGTCGAGCTGGGTTTGCCGCTGCTCATCCCTGTCGCCTGCTGTGTCAGGGCAGGAGCAAGAAGGCCACACTGCCTGGTGTGCTCTGCGTGTGTGTGAGATTTGATGTACAGCCTCTCCCTGCTCTTGCTTCTCACCTGCCTTCAGCCCAAGAAAGCCTTACCCCCCAGCACTCCGTGCTCACCTTTCTTCCCGCTCTCTCTAAGCTGAGTAGCCTTGGAGCCTTGTCTTTGAAGCTGACACCTTCCTTTTCTCCACCTGTCATCTGCTCATGGCCAAGGGCCGCAGCTTTGCTTCTCCTTTTCATTCTCTAGCTAGGCTGCTTGCTAACTTTAATAAAGGTGTGATGCTCATAGGCCTGGAGGTGGCTCTTATCTCAGCTTCCACTGCCAGCTTTCATCTCCCCCTTCTCCACCTTTTTCTTCCGCTCATAATTGTCTGCATCTTACCTGAATGCTTTTCTGTTCTCTCAGCATAGAAACCGCCTGGTCCAGGTAAGTTCTCTGGCTGAGAAGCCCGATCATTCTTTTGGATTCGTTTCTGTTGCTAACAGCAAACTCCATGAGCCAAAGCCTGAGCCGGGGCCGTGCTTTGCGCAGCATAAGGGAAAGGGACCAGCAGCCCCTGGGTACTGAGCATGGTGGCAGGGATGCCCCTGCAAAGCAAAGCTCCAAGCTGGTGTGTCTGAGCTCTCCCACCCCTGGGGCTGTCATGCACCATGGCCTTCATCTGTGACACGCAGCCCTGCCCTGCTCCTCAGATTTGGTGTCTGGCTTCCTGCAAAGCCCCTGCCTCGCAGAGGGGAAGGTCACCTGCTCCCCGAAACCCTGTCCCTTCTCTCCTACCCCCTAATAAAAGCCCACACCCAAAGTCCAAGTCAAAGGAAGCTTGGAGCCAGCAAGGGTTGCCCTTGAGGGTCTGCACTGCTCTCTCTCTACCTTGCATATACCCATCATTGTAAAACATCTTCCTCCTACCATTACAGCTTAATGACTTTCCCTTCAACTTCACAAGAGGTATTAATGTCTCCATTAACAGCCACCAGAAATGGAAGCTCCATATATCACAAGTGCAGCTCCATGTCCTTCTCCTCACACAGAAGTTTCAGAAGCAGTTAAAATGTAGCCCTGTAGAAAATTAATGGCCCAATATACAAAATCTGTAATTGCTGCTAGCGGTGAGGAGGAGGTGGAAGTGCTCAATCTTGGTGTAATTAACTACCTTGTTCTGTATCTGCTTCTCCCCTGTACCGATAGGATGTTGGACTCATGATTCACACACGAGGGATGGTGGGAGGCAAATGGTCCCTACTTAGTGTCGTTTGTTCAACGGTTAAGCATCAGGAGAGGTGCTGGTGCATGGCTTCTCTTCCTGCAGCACAGCCTTGAAGGCTGGCGTTGCATGAAAGGGTGTCAGGGGAGGGTGCCAGAGCTGCCCTAAGCCTTCCCAGAAAGATGTTCAAAATATCCCCCCCCTGCCACTGCAGTTTTAAGGAATGAAAAAGCCAGGTGGTGGGGTGGGTGAGCCCTGTCTGCTCTGTCCATCCATTTCTAGTGGGGTGGCTCCAGCCTGTGTTGCCCTGTGGGGAACATCAGTGGTGACCAGCAGTGCCGGGGAGCTTGGCCTTTCCGGAGATGGTCCCGTAAAGCCGGGAGGGCAGATCCTGGTGGGGCAGAGGGGGACGCTAGGACATTTGGAGACTGCTCCGATTTCCAGAGAGGAGGTTGCAGTTACTCTCGCAACAGCCTGGGGGAAGGGGCATCTGTGTGGCTACTGGTCTGGTCTGCCTTTACAGCCAGTACCAGTTGCCTTTAAACTGAATTAAGCCACCCGTAGGCATTGAGTGGTTTGATGGTGCTTGTATGGGTTTATAATGCAGTAAAGCTGATTTAGCCTAATTTGTTTTCAGTGTTTCTGGGGCTTGTGGTCTAAATTCAGTTAAACCAGACCACTGTGTGCAGAGTGGGCTGGGAGGTACCCTGGGCATTGGAGTTAACCTGGTAGCTCCCAGTAAAGGCCTGTGAAGGAGAGGAGGGAAAACCCCAGCGCCCACAGCCAGTGTGGCCAATGGGCACCGCTCTGCACATCGGCTGGTGGCCCTCCCATCAGGCTGGTGGCCCACTGAGGGAGCTGAAGGGGATGGGGATGACACTCACAAGGGCAGCAGGGACGGGGGCCATTGGTGCAGCTGAGAAGCACATGCTTAAAAAAATAAATAAATTAAAAGTCCCAGAAACTTAATTTGAACTTGCTTCTGTCAACTGCAAAATAAAAATGACAGCAGATAATGTTGTGACCTCCTTCTTTTTAAGTAATCTGGTGTAGCTCTGGGGAAAACTACGTTTTCAGAAGATTTTTGACACTCTGGAGCGGGCCTGGCTGAAACAGCATGGGGCAGTGACAACGGGGATGACTGTCCCAAGGGATGTCGAAAGCCTGAGCCTCTGCACTGCACTAACCAGAAAATGACGCATTTCATCAGCACAGCTTCTTGGAAGGAGCAAAACAAAGTAGCGGAGTATTTTCAATTAAGAAAAAAAAAATTTAAAAAAATACAGTCAGATGACTAAACATTAATGAATCCATCAACACTTTTCACTTCTCTGAACACTGTCAGTTCTGCCAGCTTTGGGAAAAATAAAAGGCTTTAAAAATACTTAAAAAGCAAGAGTTTGACAGCATTTGATGCTACACTTATGTGAAAGGCCCCCATTTTCATATTATGCAAGAGAGCAGCGACCCTTCAGCCCAGCTGAAGGCTGGCGCCAGTAAAAGAGCAGCAGCATGCCTCTCCTAACCTCCCAGTGCATTTTCTGAATAGTGAATTGGTGTCTGTTGGCATCAAAAGTTTCAACAGATTTTGCCATGGTACTGGTGCCTATGGATGGGATTATACTTCTAATCCTGAAGCCGCTTCTTTGGGCAACTTCTAATTGCAGGAATGACTGCAAAAACTTTCCCAAAGCTTTCCAAGAGGAGTCTGGGAAGTAGCTGGGCTGCAGCTAGATAAAGGAAGGCACAGTTAGCGTGCAATGGCATCCAGCTGCTGGCTTTACAATGGCTTTTTAAATTTAGACTATGGGAACATGTAATTTGAAATAGTAAAAACCAGTTTTTCTGCTTTACAGGTATAGTCAAAAATAAGGTAGTGTGAACTTAAAAGCCAACAGAGAATAATGCATCTCCAGCTCATTTCCATACACAAGTGCAAAACGGTAACCTGCCAGAACTTTTATTTTAATTGTACATTCACATTTCTCCACGGACATGGGCGGCTTGTACACTGCCGAGTGATGAAGTTACACAGTTCTGCTCTTTCATGTGCATTGATTTCAGCCATCAAAGAAACTGAGAAAGCTAGCAATAAACAGCTTTTCCATATATCTCTAGTCAGGCTGGGAAAAATTATGTGACTTTTCATTCCCCTCCCACCTCTTGGCAACCGAAGTCCCCTGACTTTTAGGCTTTTCTCTTTTAAATTACTGCTAATATTACTTAACATTTTAAGACAATTTCCTATGGGTCTTGCGATGAAGCTGTTAGGTGCGCACTGGGCTGTACTGCTCGCTTGCTTGCTCTTGCTCCTCTGGAAGCTCATGTGGGCACATCGTTAGTGTGTGTGATGTGCTCTCTGCCAATGCTGTGGGACAATATAATTTTTCTTAGCCTATAATTTTTTCTTAACGTTTTAGGCTTATCACAAGTCAGTTGTGGTGCTTTACAGTTTACAGACTCTTTTGCCAAACCTTCTCTGTACACTGAAAACGATTCAGAAATGACAAAAAAGATGCCGCAACCGATTAACACGTACAAACATTTATTTTGAAATTTCCATTCCGACCGTTATGAAGAATTACATCATCAAAGCACTTTATGGCAGTGAAAATAGCTCTTACCCATCTGACTCATCCATTACTCCATTAAAGCTGCAAAATGTGCAATCTGCTTGAAAAATAGGTTGCTTTTTATTCAGTTTCCCATGAAAAGTCAAAATTTGATAACAAAAAAAAAAAAAAACAAAAGGAAAAAAAACAACAACCCAGCTTATAGGGACTCTACATCTGATCCTCTCCCCCTTCCCCCAAAAATAACTTACAAAGATAGTTTAAAGTTTTAAATGAGTTTAAAACCAAGTGCATCTTTTTATTATTTTTTTTTCTTCTTCTTCTCATAATAATCTTAAAATTCTAAAAACCCATAATTTACTTTCTTGGAAAAAAGGCAGCCAGCCGTTGCTTCTTGATTGGAAGAATATGTATCTCCGGTGAGTTCATTTTCTTTAGCTTTACGCTCCTGTTTTTGACGGGTTTCCTGAGGGCCTCGGCGCTGTCCCGAGGCTCGGGTGGGCTCTTCACGTCGTAGCACTGCAGCACCGAGTCCTGGGGCAGGTCCCTTTTGAACGAAAAGTTTTTGGTGGAGACCCCCGACAGGCCCTTGATCTTGCCGCAGAAGATGGTGGGCACGGCGTCCTTGACGGAGACGATGACTTTGGCTGTCTGCGAGGTGCTGACGATCTCGATGTTGTTGCCGGCCTTGGGCTCGCAGCCTGCCCTGCCCGCCTGCTCCACCAGCCACTTCTGCGGCTGCCGCAGCAGCTCGGCCGACCCGCCGCCCGGCCCCCTGCCCTCCACCTTGCCCGCTGCCTCCTGGGGCTTGCAAGAGGCGAAGGGGGTGGCGGGGCTGGGGAGCTTGTCCGGCGCGGGGTGAACACCGGCCTCGGTGGCGGGGCTGGTGCCAGCCGCCTCCCCGTGAGACCCCCCTGGCTTGCGGCAGGAGGCGAGGGACAGGTCCAGGGCCCCATCCTCGGGCGGCGGCAGCGGCGGGGCGGCCTCACTGCCCCGGGGAACAGGCGGCCCTTTCATGGAGAGGTCCAGAGCCTCGTTCTCACCGCCCATCTTGATGACAGTGTGGCGGCTCAGCTGGGAAAACTCCCGTGGGTGGAGGAGGTCGAAGGGCTTCGTCTCCTCCTTCTCCAGGGGGGTCTGGGTCCCCTTGCAGGAGTTGGGGGTGAAAAGTGGCGGCTTGGGTGGGTCGGGGGCTGCCTTGGTCTCGGCGCTGTGGGGCACGGGGATGGGCACAGGGATGGGGATGGGGACAGGGACGGGCAGGGGCACGATGACGGGATAGGGCACCAGCAGCGTGGCGGGGGGCACCAGTGGGGAGAGGGGCGAGCTGAAGGCCTGGGGTGGGAGGGTGGTGTAGTCAGGTGGGGGCTGGCAGGGGGTAGAGCCCAGGGCACCCTGCGAGGGAAACAGGTCCTGGAGGACAGCGGCGAACCCCGGCGTCTGAAAGACGGGGGGCAGGACGGGCTCCTGGGCTTGGCTGGAGGGCTTAGGGTCCAGGAGCTGGGGCTGCCCGACAGGGGCGGCAGCGCCGGGGAAGAGGCCGGTGTGCAAGGGGCTGGCGGGGCAGGCAGCCCCCGGGGGCAGCACCAGGGGTGAGTTCAGGTGCTGGAAGACATGCTGCTCCAGGAGGACGGGCAGCGGGACGGGGCCCTGGGTGGTCATGACATAGGGGGTGGCAGCGTTGGTGGCCGGCATCTGCGGGGCGGCGCTGCCGGCGACCTGCAAGTGGATGGGCAGGACGACAGGGCTGTCCCCCAGGCAGATGGGCTGCAGCACGGTGGCTGCCACCTTCAGGGCCACCCCACTCTGCGACTCGGACGGCGGTGTCAGGATGGAGGGCGCAGGGACGGTCACCAGCGGGGACAGGGCCTTCTTCATCAGGTCGGCCGAGTTGATGTTCCAAGCCTCCGCCGTGATCAGCTGGGCCACCCCGTTCTCCAGCTTGTTGTTGGCCATCGCAGAGGGTGAACTGGTGACGTCCATGGGCAGGTTTGGGGCATCCTTGTACAGCTCCTCCATGTCGCAGGGCTTCTTGGGCTCTGCCGGCGCCACCTCTACATCGCCGTCAGCGGGACCCACGGCGGCTCTGGGCTGCCAGAAGCATCAGCATGGACATAATTTGGCCTGCGAACCAGAAACATATTTTAGGCACTGCATAAATCTCCTCCTTAAAATAATATTTGCAACTGCCTTTAAAGACCCCATCACCAAAGAAAAGCCGTTAAACATTTCCACGCTTCAGGCTAACGGCTCCATAACACAGGGTGGGATATATACAGAGATGCTGGATATACATACATCCGTGAGTGCTGTACGAAGAGTTTTGAGGAACTTATATTTAGCCATAAACACAGATTATTTAAAAGGCCTTAAGGGCTGCCTGCAGCCAAACACCCTCCCCCCCAGCCTGAAACAAGGACTCGGGCCGTCCGTTCCACATTTTTAAACAAAGCTTCACATGACAGTGCAGGGCAGAGCTGAGTGACAGTGCGCTGTTTTAACTCAACAAAAGCCCCAAAACCAAACATTTCTAAAAATATCAAGGCTAAGAAATGTTCCATTAAGGGCGAAGGTTCCTCACTTCCCCTAAAATACTTGTCCCTTTTTTGTCCCAGTGGAATTTACTATAGGCAAGCAAGCAAGTGCTGTGTGCTGTGTACAGCACCTCCGAAACTGCTGTGTGCAGGGTGAGAAAGGAGCAAACCAAGCCCCAATGTTTGCCCTGCCACAGTGGTAGATAGAGATGGTTACGTGAACCAGGCACCGGGGTCATAAAAGATATCAAGAATAAAAAAAAAGAATCAAGGCAACTTCAAATTTATTTTGGCAGCACAACCGTTTAACAAAGCAAATGGCAATTTAAAAAGGGCAGAGATGATTTCCATTCATGATCGCAGTGAAATTTGCAGTCTATTTCCCAAAAAGATTAATATCCCCCTCCCCTGAGAAAAAAAGCAGCAAACTAATGGCACTGTGCATCCATTTGTTCAGAAGGATAAATAATTTCTGCCAGGCTTTGGCTGGGGGTGGCCGCTCTGCCTGGCGCTGCCCGTGCCTCTCCCCAAGTGCGCGGTGCATCCTGCCCGAGTCATAATCACCATGGAAACCTGTCCGGTTTCAACTCTGTTACCATGGAAAGCACCGGCGCACCCCAAATTTACATTTTTCACCTGCAGGCAGCTGAATCCTGCTCCCTACAAACAAGATGTGTGCCATTGCTGCTGCCTGGCTGGCCGGGACGGTGGAAGCAAGGTGCTTCCCCACGGAGACACGCTGACTTTGGTGTGATAGGGAAACTGGATGGGTGAGGAGTCCCAGCCCAGGGATGCATCTGTGTCTGCAAGCCTATTAAGAGTTCCACCAGCTCTGGCACTTAGAGAAATTATTTGCTTGCATAGATGTTTGTAGGACCAACAAACCTGCAAACTAAGAGGGGACAGGGAAAAGGGGAAAAAAACCAAACCCCATAAACAAAGGCTAAAAACTTGCCAAGGCAGGGAAGCGGGAAATCTCCCGAGTCTCTCCTGAGACCTGTAAATCCTTGGATTTGGCAGCGAGATGCCAGGGCGAGTGCACGACTACAGAAATGTCGGGAGTTAATCGTGGAGGCTGGCTGGGTAAAATGCTAATAATTTATCAGGCGCGTTTGAGTTCTTAAAAAGGATTTTTAAAAGTAAACAGATGAGTCATTTCTTTTCCCCTCTTGCTGCTGGCTTAAGGAGAATAATTCCAAATTTCTCTCATCTCATGAAATGTTCTTCAGAAAACATTCACAAATACCAGGTTGAGGGTTTTTTTGTATGTTTGTTTCCTTTTCCAGCAGGCAGAGATGCCCAAGCACCAAAAAACAGGAGCAAAAATCAAATCCCTTGTTTAGAAAGTGACAAGTATCAGGATGAAAAAAAATTGGAGCAGACTTGTTTTGGAAAAAAAAAAAAAAAAAAGAAGAGCAATTGTTTCCAAAAATAAAGACAATGAGGAGGAGACTGCTCAGCAGAATCAAGCTCAAAAAAAAAAAAGAAAAAAAAAAAAAAGATGATGTTGTTTCTGTTAAGGAATTAAAAACCCATTTTCTACTGCTCTTATATAATCTCTCCCTCCCTCTTTTAAAAAAGACCATTTTAAAACCTTGTGGTCTCTGCAGCGTACAGCAGCATCTTTGCTCCTCCAGCTGCTGCAGCACAGCCAAGTATTTTGCACATGACACTGGCTCTTCCCGATGTTTCTGTTTGCTTGAGAAGCGTGAGATCGCCGTGTTTTCATAGGGAATTAATGACCTGGCTGGGACAGGAAATGACCCCCCGTTTCCCTAGCAAACCCATTTAACACTGAGAAATAGAAAAATTAAGATGAAAATTATGCTGCCTAAGAGACTTGAGGGATTAGCAAGCTGTACAGACCCATGGAGAGAGAGAGACAGATCACCAGCAAAGATGAAAGTATAAAACGTAATAAAATCCCTCCATTGCTGCTTTAAAAGACGACAGGGCTGGAGGCAGAGGAAATATCTAGATGAGGGGAAGAAGAGTTCATCTATCACCATCAGACACCTTGAAGAAATGCCCGTGGAGTTTGTTGATTTTTTTTTAACGCATAGTCAAATACTGTTTTCCATGTCAAATTCTGTCTGTCTCTGGGACCCATAAATACAGCGCACTAGAGAGCCTCACCATGCGAGGGGAAGGAGGACAGAAAGGTGAGGTGCAGCCCGTGACCCAGGTTTATGGGTTTAGGGGGAGGATTTTCCCCCCCTCACCTTCCTTAGGTGGAAGCATGCCTTTCTGTATTTGCAGTGCACCTACTTTTTGAGCATGTGATTGCTACAGAAATAAATAAATCAGGAGATAAATACACACTTTAAACCATTTCAGAATCCTGCCCACAGTCTGCAGCTTGGCAGTAGCTGGCTGCCAGGTACAGCACAACTGCCCACAGCACCCTGTAAAGCACTTTTTGATTTCACCCAGGGGGCAATCCCAGGGCTGCTAAACATGTATTACATTAAACACCTATTATCAAGGTCAGTAAGCAGACAGAGTGAAAAGGATACAAGTTCCCAAGCCTCAAAAGGGGAAATGTTTGAAGATCTGGGATCAAGAGACAGTTTGAAGTTGTCCAAAGAAGTGTTTTGTAGTTCCTGGACTCATTTTTTATGTTATGTACACCAAGTACACACCACAAAACTGTAAGTTAATATGGAGATGACTTAAACTAAAATAAATTTACAATGTTGGTATTAAGAGTGATAGCTATACTGTATTTCTCCTTCAATAAAAATCAACCTGAATTATGTGCTAGGTTTGATTTGTTTTTATTTTTAAGCTTCCTGCTTCACTGCACATAAAGCATTCAGAGTTGGTCAGCTTTTAAAACAAGTTTCATGCACCTAATATACACAAATGAAGGTAATACAATTCAGTGAGATTGCCTTAAGTTTCCTCTGTCTACCACACCTCAGTGCTGGAAAATCAATTAATTTCACTTTCCCTACTTATCTATTTAATATTTAATTTGCTGTTTGTTTTAATTGAAAAGGAGCTCGCAACACTGAAAAGAGCCCTATTGTAAATAACCCAGGCTTTCCCACCGGGGTGCTGATAAGAGTTAAGTTCATGGCGCTATGCAATGATGTGTGTAACTGCACAGGAAATGGTGTGTTAGCTACACAGAAATGCCATGAAAGGGGTGGCGATAACCAGCTTATTTTTTTTATCTCCTGCTGATGGCGGTGCCACAGGCTTTTCTCAGGGATGCTGTGTTCCTTCCTGTGGGACCGCAGCACTGCACAGCACACGGCTATCCCTGTGCTTCTCGTGCTTGGCCGTACCGCAGCTTGTACCTCACTATCCCCACAAAACTCAAATCACACTGTGCACACCATGGGAAGGGTCTCAGATGCTCCCTTTGTGCGATGCCCTGCTTAGTATCGCCTGGAAAAATCTGGGTTCCATTCAGTATAAAAACAGTTTTGAACACAAAACAAAATTAGAAATCTTGACTTAATGGAAGAGCTTAGGGACAAAACGATGCATGGATTTGGACTTCAATGTTTTGCCAAAACTCACTGCTTGCTGCCACTGATCCTCCTGCCAGAAGCAACATGTTTGATTTCAGCTCTGCAGAAGCCCATTAACAAGGGCTGTGGTGACAGCATCCCCGATGGGGACGCCCCACCGCCCTTTGGGAGGGCAGCAGACCTGCTGAGGACCCCTGGGGGCACACAGCCGACCAGAACCCCATGCCAGGTCCTGCACGACCCAGTCGCCTTGGGCTGGTCCTGCCATAGCATGGTGGCACACCCCATCGCCCTCAACGCACCCCAAAACCACGTGCCCAACCTGTGCCCACCCTACAGAGACGTGGGTTTCTGAGAGAGCTCAGCATGGGGCCTGCCCATCCTCAGCAGCCTCAGCAGACACAGCCCCACGCATCTTTCTGCATCCTTCTGCAGTAAATACACAACTGGCCAACGGGGACACATATTGGCACAGACCAACAAACTATAAATCATCTTCCATCCTGCAGTTTTTGTTCTGTATAGTTCGAGCCATACACAGATAAAGGCTTTACCGTACTGTTACTGATGTCTTCTTGCTAGGACAGAAAAAATGTACTTGAATAAGGTGAGCTTTCATATACCAGATACATGGAACTACTAATACACAATGTGCAGGTTGGCTCTCCCATACCTGCAAACCACAGATGATTTCAGCAGCATTTGCCCCTCCCATTTCTCACTGATTCACTTATTCAGGCACCTGGGGTTGACAACCCTGTCCATCCTGCACACCCTTTTAGTAGTGTGATCTTCAAGCACCAAAGGGCAGAGGAACCAACTCGCAGCTAAGGGTGACCCAGCCATCTCCCTTGTGTTTCACCATTCCTGGTGCTGCGTTTGATACCCCACACAGCTCATCCAGGTGTGGAGGCTCCAGGAGGGCTGGTGGGACCTGTCCCCTTTCTGCTTGCAGGAGGGCTGATGGTGACCGCCCTCTGAGGCACAGGGCAGGCAGAGCAGAGGAGACCCACAGGACATCTGCTTAGGCAACCAGCCCTTCTGTTGGCTCACAGACAGACCTCAAACACAATCCCATCACCTCTTGAAAGGGGGCTTGATGCCCTCTTGGAGAGGACCAAAGAGGAACTGCTGGGGACACACTTCTCTGTCCCCTCTGAGGGGCACCAAGGAAACATCCCAGTTTAGACCTACCCTCTCCACTGCCTTGGCTCAAATACCCAACAACTCCCTGCTAAGATTTAGGAGGCACCATGCAAAAGCGACTGAGGGCAAGGCGAGAAAGACATTGGGAAGATGGGCGTGATTCATTGTGGTACCTGCCAAGGAGAGGAGGGATGGCTACACTGGGGTATCCCTACTGGTATGAAAGCCACACCCACAGCCTTTGCTCCCCATCCCTCTGCACAATGTCCCCTGCTGTCCTGGTTTCACTAGGATAGAGGTAATTTTCTTCTTAGTAGCTAGAATAGCTGTGTTTTGGTTTCAGTGTGGGATTTGGTATGAGAAGAGCATTGATAATATACTGATGTTTTTAGTTGTTGCTGGGAAATCAAGGACTTTCCAACTTTCCAGGTTTTGCTGGTCTTCAGGTACAGAAGAAACTGGGGAGAGTATAGTAAATTAGCAAACACAATGGAATATTCCATATCATATAATGTCATGTTCAGTACATAAATGACAGCGGGCTAGAAAGTTAGTTTGCTGGGGCTCTCTCTCTCTCTTCTGGGATTGTGGTTTTGGGATTGTCTCTGCTCTGAGATCACTAGCTGGGGAATGGGCTGGGCATCGATCAGCAAGTAGTGAGCAACTGCACTGTGCATCACTCGTTTGTATATTCCATTTTTACTATTATTGTCATTGCTATTTTATTTCAATTATTTAATTGCTTTTATCTCAACCCATGAGTTTTCTCACTTTTACTCTTCTGATTCTCTCCCCCATGCCATTAGGGGAGGGTGAGCGAGAGGCTGTGTGGTATCTGGCTGCCAGCCAGGTAAAAACCACCGCCGCATACACTCACCATGCACCTCCGTGCTGCCCCGCGTTACTTCTCACTCTGCGGGAGCTATGTTGCAGAGGATGAGCTGCACCACGCTGAGGAGAGTTAAAATAAAAGTATCTCATCAGACAACTTCAGAAGACACCAGAGGAATAGTAAGGCTCCAGTGCAGCTCAAGCAACAGGTACTCTCATATTTTCCACCGCTGTGTTATGGATCCTTCCAGGAGGTGAACCTGTTGGTGTCAAGGCTACCACCCAGGCTGCTAAGCCCTGGGGGAATGAGAGGGAAAGGAAATCATCCTGGCAGTGCAAAATGGCACATTATAGATGGGACATGGACAATATCTATACAGTGCTTCGGCACACAGCACCGGCATTCCCAAATGCAGCAGCTTGACTGGCTGATCATACTTCAGTCTTTTAAATAGTTCAGCTGAGAAACACCATGGGGGCCTGCCTACTGCACAGGCTAATCACCTGCAAAGAGCCGCCTTAAGGTCATATATTTGCCAACTATATTGCTGTTGTCAACAGGCTGTAGTTAGCAATCCATTCCAGGGAGGAGAGAACTCACTTTCTTCTCATTTAAAAACAAATCAGAACAATTGAAAAAAAAAAATCCTGTCACAGACCTGAAACCAGTGTCTTTGCTCCCGAGGGCAATATATACAAGACAGACAATAAATGCTGGGGAAGGAATAGAGCATTTGCCTGACAAAATTCAACCTGTAGTGATTTTTATACCCAGTTTGAAAGCCTCACAAAAAACCTCTACATTTGCAGTGGAAACTGTGACATACCCCAAGCGAAAGGGAGACAGCACGCACCACTGTACTGCCAGATGCCTCTTCCCTTCCTCTGCTCCATTCACAAATTATTCCGATAACTGAATATAACACTTCACTGAAGGTCTCCTACTTTCAAAAGGACGGCCACTTGTGCAGTATATAGTATAACATGTAAGCAGGCACTATAAAAACAGTGCTACTTGGAAATTATTTAAGATTGATCTTTCTATTCCCAAATGCTCAAGTTTCTCATGGCAGCGCGTCCCAGTTCTTGGGGTCTCTAAACTGTCATGCTTGGAGGAACCTTGCAGCAAGTTTCCAAAAAGAAAACCTTTCTAACAGTGGTTTATTTTTTCCCTTGGCATAGGACAGAAATGCCTGAACAGCGGCAGCTTGCTTAGCCTGCCGTAAGCTGAACATGCACTCCAAGGCAAAGAGAGTGCACAGAAATCTGATGTATTAAACCTGACATGTGAAGGACAAATATAAATTTGCCAGCCATAATTACTGCTGAGTCACGTGTCGCCCAGTTTGGTGATGTCAACCCAGCAGGCTCTTCCAACTCATTGCAGCTTTTGTACTCCAAATTTCTGTTCGAACATGGAAAACGAGTTACTGCTTTTGTGACTGCAGAAATACCTGTTCAATCAGCTTCCCCTCGGCAGCAGGCAGGGGCCTCCTCCTGGAGCATGGTACAATGCCTTGGGATAGGCATGTTGGTAGCTGGAGCAGTGTATTGGGATGGGTGTGTTGGGGACCCAGTAATCACATCCCTGCCCTGAGTCCCTGCTGTGGGGAGGTTTGGCCTGTGAGGCCTTAGGGCAGCTCCCCAAAAGCCAAACTCAAGGAATGCTCGCTCCTGGGAAAGCCCTGCTGCACCCCCATCCCTGCCTGTCAGCCCCATCGTGCACTTCTGGTTGCTCTGAATCACGGATGGGTTGAGGTTGGAAGGGACCTCAGGAGGTCATCTGGTCCGACCTCCCTGCTCAGGCAGGGCCACCTAGAGACGGTTGCTCTGGACCATGGCTTTTGAATATCTCCAAGGATGGAGACTCCACAACCTCTCTGGACAGCCTGTGCCAGTGCTCAGTCACTCTCACAGTGATGAGACATTCAGGTTCCCTCTGAAGATCAGCATTTCCTGATGTTCAGAAGGAACCATTTGTGTTTCAGTTTGTGTCATTGCCTCTGGTCCTGTCACTGGGCACCACTGCACAGAGCCTGGCTCTGTCCTCTGTGCATCCTCCCTTCAGGTCTTTACATACATTTATAGGATCCCCCCTTCTTTTCCAGGCTGAACAGTCACGGCTCTTTCAGCCTGTCCTCATAGGAGAGATGCTCCAGTCCACCATCTTTGTGTCCCTTCCTTGGACTTTTTTCAGTATGTCCATGTCTCTCTTGTACTGGGGAGCCCAGAGCTGGACCCAGCATGGTGTGGCCTCACCAGTGCTGAGGCGAGGGGAAGGATCACCTCCCTCAACCTGCTGGCAACATTCCTCATGCAGCCTAGAGCACCATTAACCTTCTTTGTGGAAAGAGCACATTGCTGGCTCATGGTCAACTTGGTGTCCACCAGGACACCCCAGGCCCTTTTCTGCATAGGTCCTTTCCAGCTGGGCAGCCCCCAGCACATACTGGTGGCTGGAGTTGAACTTGATGAGGTTCCTGTCTGCCCATTTCTCCCACCTGTTGAGGTCTCTCTGGGTGGCAGCACAACCCTCTGGTGTATTGGCCACTCCTGCTGGTCTGGTGTCATCTGCAAACTTGCTGAGAGTATACTCTTCCCCATCATCCAGATTATTGATGAAAACATTAAACAGGACTGGACCTAGTATTGAACTCTGGGTACACCACTGGCCTCCAGCTTGACTTTGTGCCACTGGTCACCACCTTCTGGGCCTGGCTGTTCAGCCAGTTTTCAATCCACCTTGTTGTCTGCCCATCCAGCCCGTACATCAACAGCTTGTCTGTGAGGATCTTATGGGAGACAGTGTCAAAGGCCTTACTGACGTCTGAGTAGATACTATCCACTGCTCTCCCCTCATCTACTAGTCCTGCTCCTCATATAGTAGGTCAGCGTTCCACAGGGATGGTAAACCAGCAGAGAGCAAGAGTCTAAGAAGGTCTAAATTAAAATGGTAAGTCCAGGGAAAAACTGGGTTTTTCTTGCAGGGTTATGTCTTGCACCAGAGCTCTTGAGATTTACTCTATCTTGACCTCCTCGGTTTTCACACACGTGGTGCACCCACGTGTTTACTTTTTGGAGTGATATTGTAGGAAGAATGTAGACTCACACTAGCAATAAAAGATGTCTTAAGCTTGAAAAGTAAAGTGCATGATTTTCCTATGGGAAAAAATATTTTAAACAATTTTCCCTGTCATTAAATATCCCATTTAACTGATTATTTAGTATCATTTTCAATCAAAACATTATATTCGCCAGCAAAGAAAAATGAGCTGTTTTGAGAACACAGAGCTAAACAAAACAAACAAGAGAGCCCTTACTTTTCAGTAAATTTTCAAACCCATGCATTTTGTTTTCCCAGCCATTGATGCACCAATGATAACAAGAGGAAAAGAATACCAAATAAACGTAATTGCCAGCCCCGCTTCCCCCCAAACCTGAAACAAAAAGCACTCGATGTCGGCCTGATAAAATATTTGCTCCTTTCCCAGTCAAGTGCTTTATTAAGCAGTTCTTAAAGCATCTCAGTTCTGACAAAGGATTTCCAAGTTTGATGTCAGTGGAACAACTTCAAAGCCTCATTAGTTCCCCGGCAGAGGTTTGTTCTCTGCTCAGAGGCACTCAGCTCGCTGTTTTGTTCCTGACCCTCTCCACTGATCCCAGGCTCAGATATTTTTACTACATTCATTTGATCTTTTCTGATATCCAGAGGAGAATTGGTATTGGTGTGGCAAAGGCCGCCGTCCATTGCCCATCTCTTCTTGCTTATGTGAATCCATCTCACTTCTGGCTACGAAGGACAGGGTCCCCTCACGGACCAGTTATCACGTCTCAGCTGACAGGTTGGTGAGGTCAAGTTAAAATCAGTTTTCAAGCTGCTACGGCACTTCTGCAGGCAAAACATCTGACTTTTTGCCCCATTACATCAACATGGCTTAAGCTATCTTGCGACTAGCCACACAAGCAAAGCATGCCAAAGTACCCCTCAAGGGGTAAACCAGCTTAAAACCCATAAACAAAATGAGGTGCCACCAGCACCACACATGCCACAAGAGCCCCAGTCCCTCAGGTGTGCTGCAAACCGTTTCCCCTCCCCTCCTTGCAGCACACCAGCTCCAGTTAAAGAACATTCTAGATGCAGACGAGATGAGAACAGGGCTAAACCTCAGCACCATTGAGGTGACTCCATTTAAGCCTGTCTTGCTTCTAGACCTTCTTGAGACAGAGTAAGAAAAAGCAGAAACCCGTCTGAATGTCTTTTAAAGCCACGGGGGTTAGAATAGCAAATCCCAAAAGTGCTGTAGCCCATCTTAAAGCAACTGAAAGCAAAATTTTCACATAACCTCTCATCATCCTAATACACAGTATGGCTTAAATAAATAAATAATAAAAAGAAAAGCAAACCCAAGTGAAAAAATGAACCTTACAGCTCGCAGATCCTTTTTGGCAAGGTACAAATGCTCCTATCTAAGACCACAGGTAAGGACGTGTAGGTGATTAACTACGTGCACTCGTGCCACCCAGCTTGCCATGGTGGGCTAAAAGGGCAAACCCCATCTCTCACCTGTAGCTCTGACAGCTCTCAGTGGCACAGACATTGTCCCAAATGGCAAGATTTAGGGGCGGGCAAAGACCTGAAGACCTAAAATGGAGTCACCAGCTTCTCTCCTCTTGTGGGACAGGGTCTCACATGACAGCACGAGTAGATATTAAGGCACAGGAGCACTGAGGTGCTGCTTGGGGAGCCAAAGGGTAGAGGAGTCTTCCCTTCCCCGGTGAAAAATGCAGATATTTAACACTTCATCCTTCCCCACTGGCGTCAGTAACAAAATGCTCCTTCAGCTTGCTACTTCAAGTTCAAATGTTATGCTCATAGCTTCGGATTTACTAGACTGACTCTTCCTCTCCTTCACCCCATCACTTGATAAACCAAGCCCAACATTTCATTAGCTACATGACAGTGCTAATCCTCAGCACATTTCAAATTTGCCCTACTCTTGCACTGCCCTATCTAAAAATGTGTGGATGGAAAAGTTTTCAAACAAAAAGAGTCCTTTATTTTAATCCTTGCAAAATCTGTAAGCAGCTGTAAGGATTTTGTTTAAGAGAGACAGAAAAATACAGGATTCATTTTGTGATGTGACGAATACTGCAGCATTTTTCCTTTGAATTTTGCATCCTTTTACACACTTGCTTTCACCCCAGTGTCTGTATCGTTTCCTGGTTGGACTTGGAGGGGCAATGACCTCTTCTCTCCATCATGCCGTGATGCACAAGATGGCAGCCTTCTGACCGAATTCAAGTTAACACCAGCATGAGATGCAGCATTATGGTGCTGATGGATATAACGTGATCATCTCAGTATTTTTCAACGTGCTTTCACCCTCAAAGTCCAATTCACCGTCCTAGAAGCCCCTGTGTTGAACTGTGAAACATAGATGCCTCTGACCACAAATAATATGTAAGTAACAGAAAATTCTGAAAGTCTGTCTTGTTGCATCTTGGTGGCACTGAGGTTACTGCTGTTCAGTTAACAGGTCCAGGTTACCTGTAACACTTACTAATGTCCTGCATACACATGCAAGTACTTATTCTCTAGAGCCTTTTGCCTCATCCATTTGACCATGAGGTCTCCTGGGTGGCGGTCATTGGCATGTGATTAGCACAAAGCACAGACCTCAGCTTGGATTGCAGTTACCACTGCGATCCAGATTGCCCACTGCTCATGGGGAGGGGTGGGCACACACACATGCACACACTCACTGAGGTGGCATGGAGTTGCCTTCCCACTCGGTCTAGCTGCTGGCCACTACTTGCGGTTGCATTCCTCCAATGCGCCTTTCCCTCATGTTTCATCAAGGTCTACCGTGACTCTCCACTGCCAGAGCACCTAGAGTCTGTCTAAGTGTGAATGTTAGTGTCCAAATTTTACTAATTTGACACTATATGAACAGAGACCATCCAGCCAATTCAGAGGAGTCTTCTCCAACTGGGTATTCCAGCTCCAACCGACACACTGCTCGTACTGCATGGAGATGAGCCTATTCCAAACTGCCCAGACTACACAACAAAGTAATAACGCCCTTTGTCATCAGGGATCCAGACTCTGACCACTCAGGAAAAAGGGCTATATTTCAGGAAAGGCAGGCAGGGCAACCAGCACTGCAAAAATAGCACTGCTATTGCAGGTAAAAGTAAATATTTTCCTGCTACTATGAACTAGTCAACATGAACACATTTTGCAGACGTGTATTGCAAGAGGAAACAAGGTTGGTCCTGCCCATACTTTTCCATCAAACCTTTAGAGAGCACATACATCATGATGAATGCAACATACCAAATTTGTTATTATCACCTTCCCTACCTTAATGATGGCTGTGTGGTTCCAGAAGAGGAGTGCACTGCCGTAGGATATAGAGCCCCTGACATATTTACTGCAGCATTTTTCACCAGCAATTTCCGCTGCGATGTGTGCTATTACGTGTTCAGAAAAACTTGGGGAAACTGCAGGATGCAGAACGACAATTACATCTTTCCCAGATGAGACTACTACGTTAATGGATCAGCGTCATCCATCACCATAGATCGTAAGTCCTCTGGGGAACGTCACCAGGCCACTCCAATAAATCTGACCGCGAGATTTTGTATTTGGCTGTTCAGCTCAGCCCTAGGAAGCTGTTTAGCAACACGCTCTGCAGCGTGACTATGGCTCAGCTCTCCCGATAAGGTGACGTTGCTCTACAGCCATGAAGCTCTGGATGTAGGAGATCCTGCATGCCAGTGTGGAAGGGCACACAGGGCTGCAGCCTGGCACTAATTCCTCACACAGTTGGTTCTTCAAAGAACCAAATTTCAATACGCAAATCATAGACTGTGAAGAAAGCAAGCTGACTGCACAGCTTCATCCCTTTACCAACAACAACAACAAAGAAAAGGAAACAAAAAATAAATAAGAACAAAACTAACAAAAAAAATACCTGTCAGCATCAGTAAATTATTTTGCTGTCAATCTTCTTGATTCTTCAGCCCACCTCCGCAGCCAGAGCAGACTGTCTGCCATGAAAATGTAAGGTGATGTCCTATTAAGGGAAGAACATGCTTCTCACAGGCTCTTCCTTCAGGAAAGCCAAACGAATAACTCACAAATAAAAACCTCCATGGCTGTACTATGTCCTAGTTTATCCTTGTAATAACAGGAGAACAGGACCGGAGGCTGTCTCCCCTGTCTCCCACGCTAATGCAAATACAGGAGCAGCGCAAGAGCAGGCTGAGGGGAAGGTCAGCCCCATCGAAGCCCTTTTGGGAGGCAGCTCCAAGCAAGGGGGTCCGAGGGCACTTCTGTCTCCCCCGCTTTGTGTATATTCCGTTTCAGGAGATGATATATTTTCCTGACATGCTGCTCATGTAGCTGGAGCTAAGCATTTCCTCATACAGTACTGGGGGTGGGGATCTGCCACGGCATCACTGCTCCCAGGCTTAACCGTTTCAAGTCCTCTCTTCCCTTAGGCACCAGCTTTCACCCTCCACCCCACGCCTGCCCCAACACCACAGGCAATGCACGTGGTTCTTCTCCCTCACCCCTGTGTATCCAGCACAAGGGCTCTGTTCCCACCAATGCCTGTTCCCACCATGATGGGGCCACCACCAGGTGTGCTCCTTGAAATGAAGACAGTCTTGGGGTGCTGCCTGTGCCTGTCCAACCCTCCCATCCCCACGCTCCAGCCCTTAAACTCCGCAGCCCTGGGATGGACAACCCCCTCCCCTTGGCTCCATATGGGTGCACCAGGTTTGGCCAGAGGAACAGGGATGGAGACTGACAGCTTGAACCACTGCATCTCCTGTGGCAGCAAGTACCCGATGGTAACCAGAAGGGAGCACAACAGAGCTTGGCAGATTAGCAAAACAAGGAGGAAGTATTTTTAACTACATAATAATTTCAGGGAATAAAAACTGCCTATAGCCTGTGTAAGTCGTGAGAAACGGCACACACTTGTCTTGCCTGAGGCAAATCTGTATGTTGGTAGACAAGCTCAGCTACAAAAATGATACCCTTTACCGCAGATAGAAACAGCAAGAGCACCCAAGAAGTACAAAATATTCAGTATTTTCTTGGTGGGGTGTTAGAGAAAACAACTGTGCTCATTTAAGAGCTTGCTGTTGGCAAAGAGGAAGGGCGAATGCTTCCAGCCCTTACCTCCTCCACAAGCTCTCCACCATCCCTCTGGCAGGGCAGTCAGCATCAAGTCTCTGTGCCTGCCCCCTGCTCAGGGGGCTAAGCCGCTGCTGGCCAGAGGGGCTGATGAACCTTTTGGCTCCTCTCATGTGCAAATTGTGTGTCTGCCCCACATCGCCCCAAAAAACTCCACAGCACCAGCTGGGTTGCCCTGGCCAGGCACCTCGTGTGCCGGGATAGGAGGTCTCCAAGGTGCCCAAGCACCACATGCCAGGCCACTGGGCTCCCACGGGCCATTGCTGGCCAGGCTTTGCCCAGGATGGCGGCTGAGGGCAATCAGAGGAGTCTGTAAGACGAGAGGCACAGCAGGAACAAGCCGCGCTGCCACAGGGGTTGCAAAAGAAGCCCAGAATGCTAAGCTGGCAACCAAGAAAACCTCTGGTTTCACCGCATGTTGGTGGATGCACTCATGTGCCAAATCAGTGGCTGAGCTGGATAAACATCTGAACAGCATAAATCAAGCCAGGGGAGACAGCTGTGCCCTAGCGAGCACAAACACTTTGAGATCCCAACCGAATCTTCCCTAAAAAAGTGTCGTGACCTGCAGTTTGAGAAACCAAACTTGCCACCCCAAGGTGTCCTCCACATCCAGTGGATATGGTGCTGCAGCATGCTGCAAAAGCATGGAAAATCAATTGACTCCACTGACTTTTTGTCTGACATTAGCAATTTTATAGCTTAACGCTAACCAGAGTAAGTGGGAGAACACGTTGCTACCAAAAATTAATTAAAGGTGGGGTCGATTGCCAAAGATCCCAAAGTCACCCCGTACGATGAACGTCTGGTAAACCCTGCCCTGTCCTGACAGTGATGGAGGACAATTTGGCCCTTGGTCTGGGACACAGCTTTGGCCAGGCCCAGCCACCAGTGCGGGCTGGCAGAGGCCAAGGGGTGGGAAGGGGAGCAGCCCAGGGGCACCAAAGCGACCGACCCAGTGGCAGCAGCACTGGGAACAGCACTGTGGGTGCTGACAACAGGGTGATGGAGGCCGGCTCTTTGTGTTGAGCTGTCTAAGCAGGCACTGAGGGATTAGGTCCCTTGCGTCTTCAGCGCTAATTAAAGGTTGTTTATTATCCAATTGTTCCCAATAGCATATATTTCTTCTTTGTGTAAGCACAGCTGATGCCGATGTCTAAAAAATCCTGCAAAACCAAAAGGAATGGCAAGGTCCATGTTTGGGCAGGTTACTGGGTGCAAGGGATGCCCCACAGACGGGCGGTTGGCCAGGGCCCAACACTTCCCAGCCAGCAGCCACCAGCATGGGTGCTCACGGCTGCTCAACGCCAGGCCGAATGCTGATTCTGGCCATTTCTTCCGTGGTGGCCAGGACTTGGGCAATAGTTACCAGGAAGAGAAGTTTGGCCAAAGCATTTGCTCTCAGAGGAGCAGTAGTTATGGTGCAACCAGAGCTTAGCGAGGTTGCAGGAGCGAGTGCGCTCCCACGGCAGAGTAAACTCATTACCTGAGCATCCTGGGCATTGCTTGTACGCACAAAGACACACAAAATGTGCATCTGGAACAACGGGCAGCACCCCCTTAACCACGAGTTTTGTGGCCCTAGAAAGGGTTTACCTAAATATGGTTTAACAAGGCCCTTTAGCAACATCTACATCCTTGATAAAGTCAGTGGAGAAGGATGAGCGTCTCCTCCAGGCCTTGGCTTTAGGTGGGCCGTGGGCACTGAGTGGGTTGGCTGGGAGTAAAGACCAGTCTTTACATTAAAAAACCACTGAAGCTGCAAACTCAGGCACCAAGGAGAACAGAAATGCAGCCTTTTCCTCCTGGTTGCCTATCTGCTCCTGACTCTGTGTGGCTACGTTAAAATGCATTCTTAAATTCACAGTTATCCCCTCTTTTTTCAAAAGGCCTTGTTCTGCTGCAAAAGGACATACACAAAAAGTAAATTTTTTCATAGGCCTCTCTGTAACTTTCAAGCATCTAACTCCAAAATAAGTAACACTTTTTTCACGCAGATTTGTATGTCTAATCTAAAAAAATTAAACTGGTCTATGAATGTGCTTTTAAAGATAGGATGGTACGTGCTACCCTTGTAAATTTATAGAATTATTTTAGTCTTTCTCTTGCTGCATCAAAGGCAACATACTGTAGTTTCAGTAGTTGCATTTTTAAACGTGTTTATCTGGGTCACTGCTACTTACAGCGTAATAAGATTTAGTGAAACCAGTTTAGCATCAGTCTAGTGCGAAGGAAAAAATTCTTTAATTAAAACCAAAAGAATTATATTGTTCAGTGGGTAAAAAATCTCAACATTATCAAATTAAAGTCTCTGGACTGATTCAAGAAGAAAATAGACCTGTGGGTAATTTCATTCAAAAGGCGCTTGGGGTTTTGGGGGTTTTTTTGCTCGTCACAAATTATTTCATGCAACTGGCAATTTCAGGTACAGAAAGAGAACTGAGAGCATCAGGATGACATTTTCTTAAATAGTATGATGCAAAATCACAAATGACTGAAGAACATGATTCCTGATGACTGGCAGTTCATGTGACACACACGAAGCAGTGCTGGTGTGCATGCCGCCTTGCCCAGAGAGGCTGCACTTCGTTGCTGTGTAGTGGCCATCAAAGAAGATAGAAGACAACCTGTTTTGATGGCACTGCTTCCAGATCCTTCCACTAAGATACAAATAATCTGCAGACAGAAGAAAGCACGAGTGGACATTCAGAAGCCAGGAGAGGCACCTAACGTAGTGTCTGTGTGTTTCTACTGGTCCTAGCTTGTCCTTCCACTCTCTTGGAAAATGCCAGAAGAAAGGAAGGTGTTCAGGAAAGGTGAAGCTGTCACTCATATGGGAAATGACGTGGGAGGTTGAACGGCCACCAAAAGATGAAGGTCTGAGTGCGCCTGTGTGACGCTAGAATGACATCCCTCAGTATCACACTGCCCATCGGGTGACAGGGAAGTGACTCAGAAGACGAGTGCACTTCAAAGGTTCATGATTGTATTTTAGCTGAAGCCTGTCTGCAGTAGAGTGGGGAGGAATGCAACCAGAAAGCATCCGCTTTGCATCCTGTGGCCGCTGTTGGAGCGGTTCATCCGCCAGAAAAAAACCTTCCTCTTCTTTTCCCTTTCTTCTGGTTGATGGAGGAGGGCAGGCAGGGAAATAGCTGTCATTGCCTCAGCTGAACCACAGCCAGCAGAGGCCTGATGCTGCAGTGGAGCCGGATGAGATGCTCAGTGCCCGCCTCGATGTGCCACACGGTCTCTACAACAGAAAGCTCAACAATTGTCTGTCCGTCAGTAGGGTATCAGTGTGACAGACACATTGGGTTACAGCAGCCACATCATCGTCATCTGCAGTTAATTATTCTCTAGCTCCAAACAGCAGCGACACGGGGAGGAAAGGGATGAACACATAGTCGGTAGTTTGATCCTGTTATCGATTGGATGCTAAGAGAGGGAAATAACTAACCATAAAATATTTCCTGTTTCAAAAACAGGGAGGACAGATGATGGATTTTCTTTAGATTACTGGGGAAAGAAAAGGAAAGTCATAAATTCTCAATGCCCTAAAGTTTGGGGTTTGGTTGTTTTTTTGTTTTTTTCTTTCAAACATGGCAGATTTTTTCCAGGTTTTTTTGGGTTTTTTTGTTGGTAATTTCTTTTTCCCCTACAGCTCCCCAAATCTCTTCCTTGCTGACAGGCAGTGCCCCAGCTACTCACTGCATATGGTGATCTACAGCTTCGGTCCTTGGGGTTCCTGTCTGATTGCAAGAGGGCAGCTTCTCGCACTCCCAGCCCTGCTGCAGTAGAAGTCGCTTCACAGACAGCAGGGCCAGCTACAGATCAAGACCCTGAAGGAGTAAAAGACTCAGTATCTGGCCCCTTAGTTAGAGAGGACTTATTTTATCATACTGTTTTCAGAGATTTATCACTTCCTTTACCTTCCTCCATAAGCATAGTGAAGCAAATCTGTTTTAAACATGTGATAGGCGTGGTTTCATCAGAGAGTATATTTTCGGGATAAATAAAGAAAAAATGATCTATTTTTAAGCCAGAGACAATCACCATGCTGATGAAGGAACAAAAGTGTCTGAACACGAGTGCTGTTCAGTATATTTAAAAGATCAGGTTGCCACATTGTTTTTCAGATGATCTAAGATCACTGGAACTCCTTTCCTTAAAAATATGGCTATAAGAAGTAATTAAATGTTGGCTTGGGATTTGTTCACATGGGCATGGCTGCTTTCTCCTCAGGTGCCTTGGAAGTCTATTGCTGGTCCTTATGGAAAAATGCATTTAGACCTAATATTAGGTCCTGTAGATTGTGAAGCCCTACGTTCGACTTGGTGGGATTTTGGTGCAACAGCTTCACAGAGAGCTGTGTTGGATCAACGCCAGTAATGCAGAAACCTTTGCAAGCAGCTTGGACATCAACCCTGCGGAGACCCAAAAAATGATGCCCCAAAAAGACCCAAAGATGCCCCAAAAAACTGAAGCAAGGGGCAAAAAGAGAGAGAAGGAGGGTAGGATGCAGAGCTCCTGACATCTGTATCGCAGAACTGCAAGGGCCTCTGGGTTGTCTCCAGATCAAAGGACCACTTGATAGCAGTCACCAAACGCCTTCTATCAGAACACCACCATTCATCTCATCCTTTTCACATCCTCTCGAGAGAGGCTACTGCGTTGACTTGCTTCATGACCTATTCCTAGGAGTAGCTGCAATGGAAGGAAGTGGTAGCACACGGATAGCTGGCACTGGCAGGGGAATCCAGTTCTGGGGACACACATGGTGCTGCTGCAAAAAGTGGAGATGGTGCAGGGTACAACACACAGATAGCTCTGGGCATTAAGAACAAAACAAAACAAAGCAAAAACAGAAAAAAGAATGAAGATGAGAATGAGAAGAAAATCCTAGAGCTGCTGACACCAGGGATAAGATGAATGAAGCTGCAGAGAACACCTGAAGTAGAGGGGCTGGAAAACTGAGTTTGTCAGGGAAGATACAGAAAACAGCACCAATAAATTGCTGCTGTGCAGCACCCTTAGCTTGCAAAAATAAGACTCATTGAGGGGTGTCTACTGTCTTTCTAAAATAGTTGTCAAAGATGGATGAAAAATTCCTCTGACCACAACTGAGGAAGTGATCTATTTCCATAACTTTGAAAGCTGGAGAAGAACTGGGTTGTCTTATCATACCACAGAAAGGCAGATCATGCAAACAGGTGTCCTTGGGCAGACACATACTCTCTTTTACAGACCTCCACAGGCTCCCTATGGTCTGAGTGTGAAGGTCTCAGCTGGACTGAAGGCCCAAAGGAAGTGACTGACCAGTGGTGGAGTCCTAGGGCACCTGCACAGTACGATCTGCAAAACTGCTCTCAGCTAAAATTGCAGGAGCTGAGTTTGTGCAGAGTGAAAATATTTTAAGGACAATGTTTAAGGCTCTTGAAGAAAAATACTCCGCTTTCTGTCTGTAGTCACTCCCACATACAAATCCTCTCACGCTTTGTCTTCTAGGAGGAAAGAATATTACACTGAGGCCATTCTTAAGCAATAACACATCTTGAGATGACTGAAAACCAACTTTAAATTCATGCTGTCATTTACTAAACCATTAAGAAATTTCTTATCATTGCCTTGAAGCTACAAATTCCTGTGGCCTGCTTAGACCCACTTTGCACTTCAAATTCTCAAATCAGCACAACAGCAAAGATGATTAGAAGATGTGTGTTATGCTGCAGCCAGTAAACACCAAGGAGAATGTCCTGAGTTTTACAGGAAAAGGTTACTGCAATTTAACAGATGGCCTCCAATCTGAGAAATAAAGTAACTCAAGTAAATAAAATGGAGCCTGAAAAACAAACAAAATATATTTTCAGGCTAAAATGTAAGAGAACTTGAAAGAGCCAAAGAAGAGTCAATACAGATTTTCGATTTTATTACTTTGATTTAATAAAACCATTTGGATAGCGTTGCTTGCTCGGTACAACCATAGGAATTGTAATGGCAAATACTGTTCTGTGATTTATGGATTGAAAGGTTTTCTGATTTCATTATGCTGGTAAATATAGCAGTGCAGACACCTTCTCTTGGAAAGTGATTTCCAAATCGCTACGTCAATATTCAGATAATCAAAATTGATATTTACCTTCTGCAGGAACCGCATATGTGTGTATGTCCACGGCTGCACGCACGCACACACACTTCCATTCTTAATATTTCTCCATCTTTTGGATCGCATGCTACAGGAACTGCTGCTTTATCTCAAACCAAGACTTATGCAGTTGCAAAGGCTAGTTACCTAGCCCTTCACATAGGACATTTCTGCTAACTGTACCCTTCTCTCTTGCTAAAATAAGTTCAAGCAGAAGTACCAACAGAGGCTCAGTTCAAACATTTGTTATTCCAGATCTACAAAGGTGTAACTCCACCTTCAGTTCACAATGACATAACTGATAGATAAATCACTGAAGCCCTAACACATGCAGCCCAACACTTATGTTAACTCTGTTTATACTTTTCAGTCCGAGTAGAGCACACTAAATAATTTTTTAACTAAACCTTGATTTTCACTCACAATTTTGCAACGGAAGTACAAAGCAGAGTGTTAAGGCAGACTTTAGTAACCAGAGTCCCTGTGCAGCTGCCTACAGCACCCACCACAGGGCAGGAGGTCGACAGGGAAGCAAAGGATGTGAGATGGCACCAGTGAAGGAAAGAGAGGCAGAAGCAAGGAGGCAACGTGGTCAGAGAGGGACAAGGATGCCCCACTGCAAAGGGGAGCCTGGAGTCCCTGCCGACCTCCCTTGCACACATTGAGCCATGCATCCCTTCTGGTCATCCCCAAAAGTCCTGCCCTGGTCATTCCTTGGTTCTTCTCCATAGCACTCGGGTTAGACTTCAGGATGGCCACCTTAGGGGGCCAAGAGAATCAAGGTCCCAGAGCAGGCTTTCCACATGCTGGGGGAGTTGCAAGCAATGGGGACGACCCTCTGGCATGCAGACCCACAAAGCCAGTGGGTGCTGCAGCCGGACTCGGTGTCGGGCTGGCCTGCGAGCCACGCCCTTGCAGCACGTCCTCCACAACGGGCTCACTCAACCCACGTCCCCCAGCCCTTGGGGCTGCAAGCCTCCAAGGGAACATCTGAAGAGGGTCAGGAGAGGATTATGGAGATGGCAATAGAAGCTGCAAGGACACGCACCCATTGTCTGCGGCAGACAGAAGAAGTGAGGGCACGTCTAGCCATGATAAATAAACCAGGCCATATCCCCATTTCTGCACACTACCACAGGAGCCCACAGTGATCCTGTGCCTTGTCCATCTCGATCATTGTCACCAGGAGCAACAACCAGCTCTTATCAGCAGAGACGTCTCTGGGCAGGAGTGACTTCAGGACACAGTGTCCTTCCCCAGTTCCTTGAACCCCCGAGACAATTTACAACGCTGTCACTCATACATACTCCCTCCTCATCTGCACAGTTCTTGCCTCTAAAATTAACATTTCAATTTCTAAATAAATGTCCTTTAAAGCTCTTCCAAATCATTGGTGATAAGCAATTTTATTGATATTCCCGTTCACTTTTCAAAATATTTGCAGATGACAGGATAAATAGCGTTTGCTTTTATCCTTTCTTTGGGAGATAATAGTTCGGTAACTCACATTACCCAGATAAAAATTTATTGGTTAGCATTGGGGAAAGCAGATCCTTTCCAAAATTAGCCTTTGACCAAGTTAGTCTTTCATAAACAAGCAATAATTTAAAAAATCCTCAGTAGATAAGAGATGTCTGCAGCCCCAGCATCAACTTGCACAAATGTTAGAAGGTGTAAGGATAACAAAGTTACACCATCCATATTTCACAGCATCAAGACCAGGGATGAAAAACTATGGAAAACTTTTCTAATGACATGTCAAAGCCAACTAGCTTCACTACAGCTAATCCGCAAATCTTGATGATGGTGCAGATTACCCAGCCTGCTAAACTGGCAAGCGCCCAAAGAAGCTCATCTCCCAGGGATTATACCTCCATTTAGGTTTGCCTTCCTCGGAATTATTTGGAAGAGCCTCAGAGGAAACAAGTTTCAGCTCATCTATTTCCTTCTCAGGGCTTTCAGTACACTACCCTGTCTTAAAGCATCAAGCAACAACAGCACATATACACACACAGGGAGACAGAGCCCCAAATATTGACATTACTGTGCAACAGGCCAGTCACCCGCAGATACCAGGAGGAAAGCTGCTGACAGATGCTGCAGTATAAACCTCCTAAGAACCTCCAGGTTTGGCGAAGAAATCCCCTGCTTTCCATCTACGCTGCCCTGACGCTCAGATCTGAAACACACCCGAAATGAGAGATTATTTTTTCTCACTCTGGCTATCTATAGAACATCCTTTTTATAAGTCTCTGTTGTGCAGCTCCTGAATGTCAGGCCCAGCAAATCAAAACATTTTATTGTAATTTCATATTGTTTACTTTTGCGAGGCAGGATCTTGGCAGAGACGAGCATTTCCTCCAGGGAGGAGGAGGATGGGGCTGGGAGGAGGGGAAGGACAGAGGGATGGAAGGAAGCATTTCAATGCAGACTTCCTCATTGTCTGCTTTAATAGGGACCCTGGCTGAAATACAAAGGAAGAGGTAGCTAAAAAGACCTTTGTTACAAATTTAGAGACACTGGAGAATGGGTGTGACAGTGCGCCAGGGCCAGCCTACGCAGGCAGCAACGACGGACTGGGGATGCAGAACAGTGGCAGGGAAATGCCAGCAGCCCTTGCCAGCACCCCTGGCCCTCCCACTGCTGCCTCCCCAGCAGGGTTGCGGGGATCCCGGGGTCCTCTCGGGGTGGACGCGGGCCAGAGGGCCATGGCCAGGAAGACATTGGAAGGACAGTGTGCCACCGCAGGAAGGACAGCATCCCACCGTGCTCCCGTGCATCCCTGCAGAACCAGCATGTCCCCTCCATCTTGGGACGCTCCTGGCTTCTTCCCCAGACACCCTTCTCCTCCCTCCCCAGCCCTAAACCACAGGCAGGTTGCCCTCTGAGGAGGATGGCACCACCAGAGCATTTCTTTCCCCGTCAGGACCCTCTCGCTGTCGCCCCCCGAAAGGGTTGGCTCCTGAAGCTCTCTTGCTGGTTGCTCTCCCGGGATGGAGAAGCGGAGGGTCTTTGCTCCCCACCAGCCAGGAACATGGGAACGCACCAGTGATCCCACAGGCAACTATTTTCCACTGCACATTTCCAAGAAGATTTGACTCACAACGTTCAAATGTTTGGGTTAGCAATATTTAAGCTGAAGAGAGTATTTCAGAGCTCTAAGTTGTGGGGAACAAGGCATTTGTACTTTAACATGTCACATTCACACCCCTCATATGTACGTGGTGTCACTTTGAACCGGAGGCACCCTCCCTGCCTGCTGTGAGAGGCATGGTCCTCTGAGGAGCTGCAGGAGATGGACAATGCCAAGACAGCACTAGGGCCAAAAGGGATTTGATTGACTTTGTTTTGTCCCCAACTGTCCATATCAGGGACCCAGACCTTCTCACCTCTTTAATCTCAGCTTCCTTGCACTGCTTTGCACGAGACAAAGACCTGGGACCAGCTAGCTGAAAGGAGCACGATGGCCTTGCAGCCATGAGTTGTCCGCTCTCCAGAACTGTCGACAGTCACAGGCAGATGGGCAGAAGCACAGCCCTGCTGCCAGCCCTCCATCAGGCATAACACATCCTCTTGTCCTTCAACATCATCCTTCTCTCCTTCTCAAGCTTTGTTTGGGTAGAGAAAGTGGTTCACAAAGACCTTTGCACAAACCTACCCCAACGACAACTGCCTTACTACGTAAAATGATTCACTGGTGTTTAAAAATCCCACAAACAAGAGCCCTCACCAACTTTATGACCGACTTCCCACGAAGGCACCGAGGCCGGCAATCGCTAATGCTCCGTCTGGCATTGACTCCTCGTGAATATCTCTCAGCAATAACAACTGATAGCAGAGCTTGGAATCTACACATCATCCCCCTGTTTGTACATAAATTCCCTCTAAAAGGATTTCGGCATCCTCACGCTGCTTCTTCCCAAGCGTTCAGGCTCTTAAAGCCAAGTCAGCCAGACAGAATGGTGCCACGCAACTACAAACAACACGGGACAATTTTTTATTACAATATGCAGCACTATTATTTCTAAAAGCACTGACAGTAATATGCAGCATGTAAAAATACACATCCATCATAAAGAGGTTAGATACTAATTCCTGCAGCCTAATTTTTTCTTAAGGGCACCAGCCCATTTTTCAATTAAGGCAGGATAATATTATTAATCATAAAAAATTGCTGATGTGTAAAATTGTTTCCTTTCTAGCTAGCACTGGCTGAGAAACGTCAGACACGCTACCTCTGAATTAGTCTAACTTTGCAGCAATGTGAAAGCTGTACCATCCTTTTTGGTGAGGATTCGTGCCACTCCCAGCCTTGGCTGTGGGGAAAGGCACATCTCCCCGGAATGCTCGTGCAGGCAGACTTAGCTCCTGCAGGAACAAGGCAGCTTGCCCCACGTCTCCACTGCACAGGGTGCAGGCTGGCAGCAAGAATCCTATGGATACAGATTCCCATGGAAGAGCAAGCAGTGTTCACTGTGGGGCAAAAGAGCTGGCATCACAGGGCAGCCCCATGACAGGAGCATGTTTTAATGTCTCTGGTGCCTGAGCATTTCCAGGGCACCGTGTTTCAGCACTCCCTGAAGAGAGAGACAGGGTTTCTGAACCCCTCTCTTGATTTTTAGTGCTAAATTTGGCACTATGTGACTCTCTGGTGAGGTCGTCAGTGCTTTCTCTTTAATGTTTTTTCCCCCCTTCCTATGCTGCTGAATGGGTTTGTCTAATGCCTGCCAAAACAACTGGGCATCTTGCCTTCAGACTGGGCCACCAAAAGCAGCATGAAGGAAAGATAAGAATTTAAAGAACAACCTAAACCCTATAAAATAGTAAGTTTAGGAATAAAAAAACCTCTCCTTGCCCTGCAGTAAGCAAGGGAGACATTGGGACTGTGGCTCAGTAGGCCTTAAGAAGATGCTGCAGAGGTGCGGACATGCGAGTATCCTCCAGAAAGAGGGCAGCTCTCTGCCACAGAACTCCCGGGTACTCGGTTCCTCACCCTGCCCAAACTGGAGACCTCTTGGATCAGTCCTGGTGCGAGTGCCCAGCTCTACCCCAGGCTAGACACGTGAATGCTTCAGGCGGACAGGAGGGGACCAGCACATTCCCTGCTCTTGTCCCACAGGCAGCCAGCAATGCCTGTCAGGTGCCCTCCATGGCACACAGGCAGAAGCACCCAAGCAAGGAGCAGGGCTGCCTCAGGGTGCTCTGCCCAGGCCAGGAGATGACCCTCCGGCAGGTTTGCTGGGGATGATGGAGCTGGAGGGAGGCAGCCTGGCTCCTGGCTCTGCAAGGGCCTCATGCGTACCTCGGTGGCACAGATCTAGAGAAAACGCCTTGTCTCCAGCCATGTGTCCAACCCTGTTCCCATCTACAGGCACTCTCCCTGCCACACGTCGCTAAGTCATCTATGCCCTGACTTCTGTCGAGATTTTGCACTCCCTCGCTTACAGGACCTCCCACAAGCAGCTCATGGCAGTTATCTCCGTTGCAGCTCAACCTTTACCCATCGCCTGGAAAACTTTCAGCATCACTCTCAACTTGTGTGCCCCCACCAATGATCTCCTCCCTCCCTGGCTGCACTTCTGCCCTGTTCTAGAAACCACATCCTCCCTGTTTTTTCCCCTGTAGTGACCAGTCTCCTCCCAGCTGCAGAATCCCCTTCTTGTTTTTCCCCAACATGATCAACTCCTTAACACTATTCCCAGTTATCTGTAGCCTTGTGACAATGGTTTTCTGACATTACCGGATACTTTCTTATCTGAAGCTGGTTTTATTTATATATACATACATATAAAAGGCCATCTTCCACCATCTTACTAACTGCTGTCCAAGAATAAACCATGCAAAGAGAAAAGGCCAGGCATTGGGACCACCTTGGGGGTTGCCCCGCCCCACAGTTGCTGCCTCCTGGCAAATACTACCAAGAAGAGCACTGCACTCTGAAGTCTGCAGAGGCAAATCAAATAAATAGAAATTGTGAGTTTCAGCCAAAAAAATCCTTTCTGACAAGGGTCGCTCCTATTCTTATGACTAGTCTCATTAAGATCAATGAGAACTGGAAAAAGCTGCAGGACAGAGTTTGCATGTGTCTCCTGGCTGAGATGCTCAGCTGTGTTTGTCCTTGTGAAAAGCAAAACTAACCCTGTACCACCAAAGCAATATTGATAGTGGGATTACTGGTCAGCAACATGCCAGATGCCACTTCCAACAGTGCTATAGTTAGTAACTACTCACTGACAGTAATTGTTACTAATAACTGAATTACCAGAGAGAGATTTTCATATTATCTATACACACACACATATATATATATATAAAAATACCACTTTGTAGAAATCCAAAGTATGTGAGGTTAAAGCTAATGGGCTAGCTTTGTTGAGCATCTCAAAAATCAAATTAACTGCAATCAAATTCATGGCACAACTCAGGGTTCATTTCATTACTATCAGAAAATTCAATCTCCGAAATCTTACCATATTAAGCTAAAGCAATGATCGTTCTGTTAAAGTTCTTTTTTTTCATTTTAAGGTGAGAGAAGGGTAGGAGGCCTGGGGAAGGTGAGGGTGGGGATTCCCGACAGATACTACTGAACGGTCGGCAAGCATTCAGTCAATTACTCTTACATAAGGGAAAGAAAAAAAAGGCATTCTTTCAAGCACATTCTAAAATACATTTTTCAGTATAAAGTCTACCTCTTACATCCATTTCTACATCATATCTTTTCTTGCAAAGATTAAGTATATACACACAGGCACATATACAGCCATACACATATTTAGATTGAAAATACAAATCTGTTAGGGAGCTACTTAATTCTACTCATTGCTGCAATAACTAATCGCCTTATCTCTCTGCCATACTGTACGTGGGAGAGTCAGAAGTTCATTGCATTAAATGCAAGCATTTTCCTCAGTTTAATGAAGCTGCCTTTTTGGTTTATTTTAGCATAGGCGCTCTTTAACCTTACTGCAAGACCTAGCTGTAGAATACTCACTGCAATTTCAGCCTCCTTTTTTATCACTCCTCTTCAAGGTTCCCAGCTAGCTTTCTCTGCAGGAGTCAAGTGTAGTTTTAATAAGGCAGATGAGGCAGGGCTTCTCAACTGCTTTTGATAGAGGTGAGGTGGTCAGCTCTTTATTGACTTTCTGCAGTACTGCAGCTACGGACCGTACAGACAATCTTGCTTTATGAGCATGCACCAGGCAGGAAACGGGCCTGGAAATTTCCAGCCGGCGGTGTTTGATGCACTGTTTGAAAAGCTGCATGATGTGCATATAAAGGAAATGAAGGAGAGCCTTTTTTGTTGTTGTTCTTGTTGCTAACCCGTCAGGTTGCAGTCTCTACATGTACCTAGGAATGCCTGCTTAGGAGCCATCTTAAGAATTAACATGTCTCAGCAAAAGGCAGAAAAACAACATCGGTTATTTTGCACACGTGAGAGAGTGCTGCGTATCAAAGATCCTTTTCTAAACACTCAGAAAAATCACATGGGAGGTAACTAGCTGCTAAATGATTTAACTGTCTCTCTTCTTGTGTAAGCAGCCACAGCACATATACACTGCATACAGCTCACAGCAGCACCCACATACGTGCATCCTCACAAGGGGATGTGCTAAAAAGGAAGCAATCACAGGCTGGTATCATGTACTATTAAGGTTTTATTGATACCAGCACGGAGCAACTGCATCACTAATTAATGGATGCTCACAAGCTATGCACATCCATCCAATCAAGTGGCAATAAAACCAGGTAGCTTTCTGCACCCTCATACACGTATTACTTTGGCTGTTTACCCTCCTTCCTGCTTTTCTGGATTTCGGCACACCCCCTCCCCTCACCACCCCACACCTACACTAGCAGGGCACATTCCTCTGCTCCACGATCGGGAGATGCACGCTCTTGTCCCTGCTCACGAGCTTCCCACGCGAGGGACAGCGAGCTACTCACAGCCAGGTGTGTAACGGCAGACAGGGTCCAAACTACGCAGACAGGTTTGCAGATCGCTCCCCTGCCCTGAGATGTCTCCATATACGCAGACATAAAAAAACCCTTTTAAAAATCAGGCTTGACATCTCTCTCTGCTTCTTCTTACTTCCTGCCCAAGGAGGATAATATCCTCCCGCCCCAGGGAAGCGCAGCAGCGGTGAGTGGATCAAAGGTGGCAGGAAGGTTCAGACGCTTTGGTGACAGCAGCCCTACAAAAGCTAGAACAGGCTTTTAGTTACTACGAGAACGCTGCACACAGGTGGTGCAGATTGCACAGTGATTGAGGGTGCAAACCCTAGCTCGCACCTCCTGCTGAAGCACCGCACCCGAGTACCCAGAGCTGCATGGTATTTTTAACGACTTCACTTCTTTCTGCTAATTGCAAAGCTCTCAGGGACTTGAAAATAAAGCTATACACACACAGAGGGGTTCAAAAATTGTATAGCTATAGTGTTACTATGAAAGCATATGCCCCTACTGCATGCAAGATTTAACTATATGCTTAAATTCTACTGGCTTCAGTGGGACATAAGGATTTGCTTAATTTTCATTATGGGCTTAAATGTCTTTTCTCAACAGATATGCTTTTCTGTGCAAGGACTTTAATGTATACCAGCCATTTATTTTATAGTTACCTGGACAATATGCCTTGCCTTTCCAAGTACAGCACTGGGCTACTTCCACTGCAGGGTATTATTTGTTACATGTAAAGGGCAGAGCAGGTAGAAATTGGGGCAGGATGGATTTTTAGTTAGCCAACTGAAAATCATGGACAATGATGGTCAGCTGACATTGCTGCACACCTGAGTGCTCCCAAATTTCTGCACGCTGGATAAGCATCAGTGGACAGCTATAACATAGTCCTTAAAGGAAGGTGAGGAAAGGACAATAATACACAGTACAGAACATTTCTATACTGTGTTCTGCATTTATATTTAAAATGCAGCTACAGGGAACAGGAGTCCTGTGAAATAACAGATGTTAGACTCTCACCACTCATACACTGCTTTAATTTAGATGACCTTGCTGAATTAGGAAGCTAAACACAAGATAAATGTCCATGTTCTCTCCTGAACGCCTGCCCTGAGCCAACCTGGTTTAGGTGGTTTTGATCTGTATTTCCTCCCAGTTCCCCATCTGCAGTTCCCCAGAGCGTGTTCTTACAGCAGTTTGGCTTGTTTTTCCAAATCAGACGCTGCTTTTACCATGCATCTCATGAATTTTCTTTGCAGATAGGAATTAGCGACTGCTTCACTTTAACCCTCTGACTTGGCAGAAGCTGGAGGCTGGCCCAGATCTGTTGCCAGTTTGTGCTCTGGGTCTACTCCTGGTAGGCTAGAGATGCTCGGGGCTTCTGGAGAGTGAGATGTAATACACTGATTTCATCAAAATTACATACAAGTTTTGCTCTTTAAAGCAGAACTTAAACAGTCAGACAATTAATGATTTCTTTAATTCCGAAGGTCTTTTTTTCCCCGCACGTATTTAAAATACTCTAAGAGAAGAAACAGGCCAGCATTGTCTTTCAGTCTTTTGCTGGTGGCAAAGCAGATTATTTCTATCATATTCTGCAGGGGTGCTGTCAAATGCTGTTCCAGGCTATGGGCCAAAACCTACCCCCAGTCCATGTGCTCAGTTCCCACTGGCATCAATGATATCTCCACCACGGACTGACAGTAGTAAATGGGCAGAGATGTGCTGGCTGCTCAAATAGCACGATCTATGTGCTGAATAATTCATTTTTAACTGTTGCACAGATGTCAAAATGTTATTGCTGATTTCTAGCCAGCAGAAAGGGCGTTTCTTTTCCCAATACGAGTGTGTCACTGCCTGTAACGCCAGAGAAGATCTGGGGGATATCTCAGCAAGACAGCAAAGCCCATACATGGCATGCCTGTGAACGTACAATTAAAATGCTCGTTACGGGCCACCTTTCACTCTCCGTATTAGGATTCTCCTGTGGACACACTCACCCATTGCCTCCAAAAAATTTCAGAAAAGTGGGTTAAAACATGCCGCAGTTACAGAGATTTGAGTGTACAGTCTCCAAGAATCACTTTGGCCCTTCAGATTTTCTATGAAGTCCCACAGAAAACCTCTACGTACAAACAACATAAGACTTCACAGCCAAGTTTGGATAACAAAATAAACCCAAATAAACAAAAAAAAACCCCCACCTCTGTAAGTGAGAATAAGTAGATCTATCCTACAGAGTTTTTCAGCCTGGCTATGGCAAGAGCCCCACAGTGGAAGTCAAAAATATCCCTCCCCTCCAAAAGAAAGGAAAAGGAATTTTCCTGGGTTTCCCCTTTCACTAAACCTGGAGCAACCAATCTTTTCACCTGGACTCAGCACCTAGATTGTCCAGGACCTGGTTACCCACCCACCCAGGCAGACTTCAGCTGCTGGTGATCAGCAGCCACCTCCAGGAGCAAGGTGGGATGGGACTCCCACATGCACATGGGCTTGGCTGGCATCACTGGAGGTGGCTGAGCGTGACAGGAGAGATGGAGGAAAAATGGGAAAGATGCAAGAAAGCCACGGGTTTTGAATTGAGATCAGAGATTGGGGATTTCTGACACAAATCACAAGAGCAAATGCACCCCGTGTATCTCTGCAAGGGATGTGTCAGCTAAAAAGAGCAATTTTCCATGCTCGTAGATGGGCTTTTTCATGTCAGCTGGTCTGTGTGGAAACAGACCTAGGTTTAATGAGGTCTAATTTGTTTTAAATCCATAGGTTTCTTTTTAATAATTAACAGTCCTCATCGCTCAGCAAAGCCATTCCTTACCCCTGACCACTTGCTATTAGGAATGAATTTACTGTGAAATACTGCTAAAAGGTGGAAAGCAAGTGACATAATTCAAGTTTTAATTAAAAAAAAAATATATATCACACAAAGCATGAGTGGTTGAAGGAATCATAAGCGAATAAGCAAAAAAAACCCCAACCTAATGCCTACTCTCCCCAATTACTCACTTTATTCTTTTTATGCTATTTGAATTATTATAATTGGTTTCTCTTACTGGATGCCCTGTGCCCAGACCATGTGTAAGGTTTTCTCTCTGCAATTCCAGGAACTGGAGAACGTGTTGGCATTATTACCATGAACATTACACATGCTCACATGTGAGGGTCCAGGAACTACAATTAACACATTAAGAAATAATAACTGCCAAGGGAGCAACGGAAGATAAACAGCATGGAGCTGATGTAGCAAGAATTCTGCTTGGAAAAGGGCCGTCTCTTGGGTAACGGGCAAGGGAGAGAAATCGAAGCACCATGCAGGGCTGCCCATTTAGTGAAGAAATCCCCAAAACCAGTTGAACAACTGCTTATACATTAATTTCCTGAAATTTAATTTCACTAAAAGGATTGCTGGCTTAAAACTAGATTTTGAAGGAATGTGAAGGCTTGTGTTTACAAAGAAATAATAATTGTGTCCCATTTGAATGTGTAAACTTGATATGGTTTTTGCTATTTGAAGAATCATCCTTAAGTGCTGTGGGTTTGTTGTTTTCTTGCTCTATTTTTTTAATAGAAGCTAGAAATATTCATTTGTATTATATATATATATAATATATTGAAAAGAAACAAAAAAAGAAAATACTTTTTCCTGTCAATATCCATTTTGATGATTGCCTCTTTTTTGTTTTCTTTTTGAAAAAAATGAAATTGAAAAATTAAGTTATTTTCAAATTTTAGATTCTGGAGTCTTTTATTTAAAGCTTCCAGTCTGAAAGTGTTTTGTGTGAGTAGTCCTGCAGAAGCTGCCTAACAAAAGCCTGCAAGAGCATGCCCACCATTTGGAGATATACTTTCACCAGCACTGTAACCAACATCATGGACCACGCTGGTCCTTCTGGATACCTGTCTTGGCTTCTGCTATTGCTTTCAGGTGAACCAGCCAAAGGCCTTAATACTTTTATTTTTCACTGAGATTAGAAGTGGAAGGGAAATGATGGCACAAGCAAGGCTTATCAAATGCTTTGTCTTGCGTCTCTCCCATTTTGGGGCTGCACAGCCACCAAAACCTCAAACAAAACAGTGCCATTATAACCCCTTTCCTACATTTACTCAAATCCCTCTGGGGAAAAGGCGAGGCAGAACTGGTGCAGAGACGAGGGCAGGATTAGCAGCCATGCTCAAACACACCTTTTGGGGAGGGAAGGGCGAGTCCCTCTCAAGCTGGGGTGATGCCCGTTACCCATGTGGGTAAATTCCTTCCCCCAAGCATCACTCATCAGTCAACTAAGACATTTCAGCAAATCACATGGCACTTTGTAAAAACATAATTGTTTTTATTTTCCAGTTTTCCATGTTTTGTGTAGAGTGCTGCTGTGTTCAAGCGAAGTGAATAAAAGCATAAACAGTAAGCACCATCTGGAGAACATTCTTCCAGCACACTGAGAAATAGCAGCCGCCTGCGTGCTACCTGCTATAAATAAATGTCATTAAAAAATGTCCAAAAAATTGTTTGTTCCTATTTGATGGAACTGCAGCCAGATAGAATTTTCCTTAACCCTGTCTTTGGGTATCTGCCATCTTCACAACAACAACAACAAAAAGCTATAGATGTTTGCTTCTCAGTCCTTTATGTTAATATCAGTATCGCTAACAGAACGTCAACCCTACACGTTATTCTAATAACAGCATCAGAGGTTGTAACTTAAGAGTAATATGTGAACAAAATATTCAAAATCCAAATGCTTTTTCAACTGTACCAGGTTTACAATATGGTGATATCTCTCAGCCTGCTAGCAAAAGAATAGGTAAAATCATTCTTGCTTTAAAATGAAAGTGTATCAGTTTGGAAAAAAAAAAAAAAAAAGTAGTAAGTCGATAATTTCTTTTCACTCCAGCACAAAGCCGCTCCGATCTCCCTCTCTGCTGACAAAATACAGACCAAGTTAGCTGTGGGGTTCTGATGAGGCTCTGTGAAGGGTCGGCGTTTGCTGTGTTTGTTTAATCACTGCAATTAGAGCTATGCAAATAATGGAATTGTTTGCTATGGTGGCTGGGCTGGGAAAAAAAAAAAAAGAAAGAAAAAAAAAGAACTGTTTGAGTTGAGCAATTTAAGAACTATTTTTTCTTTTTTGGTGATATATATATAAAAAAACCAAACAAACCAACAACTGTTTTGTTTGTTCCACTCAGAGGGCAGCGAAGCCTTGAAAGAATCCACTCAGTTTGAAATGAAAAATACATTTTCACACTGGAACAAAGCGTTTGAGCATTTGACATTTTTCCTTTTTCTTTTTTTTTTTTTTTTTTGGCAAGACAAACATTTTCAGCATCGAAAAAGGGATGCTTAGAAGAGATATCACCCTGGCTGGGGGAGGAAGGAAAGGTTCTGACCAACCCTTACCCCCACCTCAGACACATCTCAGGCCTTGGCGCAGGGGCAGGCTGACCATGGCAGCTTTCTCCCTCGAGGAGGCCAACACCCACGTTGCCCTCCCGGCCATGGTGCTCAGCTCAGGGCAGCCCCTGGCTTGGGGAGCCCAAGGGGCATCGTCCTGCTCTCCCCCGGGGCGCAGGGCTGGCACCCTGCCTGCCAAAGCACACCGGGAAGGTAGGAACACCGGAATGGCAGCGTGGTCTTCTCGTGGTTACCGGCAGCCCAGCCACAGCTCACACATCTAGGGAACCCCACCCATACTGGGACAAAACTTCACCCCAGTTGCCCTCATGCCATTTTGAACTGGCAGCTAATGAGGTTGACATCTGCTCCCTGGTTTTGGGAGGAGACAGTTCTGATCACGGGAAAGTCAGTGAAAAAATTAGAAGTGCCAACAAGAATAAAAGGACTGAATTCCCAGCGATGAGGCTGCTGAAGGAAAGGGCTGCCGAAGCCTCAGGGGAAATATGGCCCCCAGGCAGCCGGAGGCAGACACAGGAGGAGACCAAGTCCTCACTGATGAACCGCCAGCGGGAAGAAAGATTTTAATAAATTTTAGGGGTCTTTTTCTGTTTTTAAAAAAACCCAAACCTTGGATTAGTAAGTGTCATGAAGCGATGGGAACGAACCTGTCTTGTGAAACGACACCCACAAAAACAGGCTGGGTCCCCGGAGGAGAGAGGCTGCGATTCCCGAGGCGCGCTGCCGGCCCAGCTCCCCATCGGCATTTCAGGGCAAGAGTGGAAATGACGGACACCATCAATCAGATTCGGTCCTTCCCTCGAGCTTTCTCCAAAACCAAAGTTGTTGTACACCGAGTGGCTCCTCTAAAGCCCTGCATTCAGCTGGGACTGGCCACCATTCATTCCCACTGGAAGTAAAGGCATCATTCCCACCATATTTTACTTTCTGTTTTCAGAAGGACTCGGTGTGCCAGGAACCGCATGAATAGGGATGAGGGTACAGTCCCTTCCCTGATGAAATCATCACCTCCAACCCAGCGAGGGCAGGAAATGATAACGTGGTTATGGTTCCCATTAGCCACGTTTTCCTAATATAAATATTTTAGCTACTTTTATTTAAGGAGTCCACTCATACTAGTTAAATGAGATACTTTGCAAAGGGATACTTAAGCTGTCTGGAAATTAGACTACTGATTTTGTTAAGATGATAATTTACCTAGATTAATAAGGTTTTCCTAGACCAGGTGTGCAGGGAAGGCAGGTGGTGGGAGCATGTCTGTCTGTCTGTCTGAGCATGCACATATGCATGCATGTGTGTATGGGGGGGAGGGTTGTTCTTTGTTTTGTTTTTGCCTTTGGTCAAATTCAAACAATGTGCAGTAACAAGAAGTAAATGTCATTTTCCTCCCATCCATCTTAATTTGGCATCCATTTTAAAGCTTACCTTTGACCTTTTAAAATGTTAATACACTTAAGCAGATATAAAAACCACAAAGCTCCTGGAAAAATTAATCATAGCCATATCACGATGCTAGTCTAAAAATGTAACATCAGTTGTTTTCCGCTTTAATTTTAAGAAACGTTTGACCAGTGCAGCAGCAGTAAATATGCTACGATTAGCTGTTATTTCCTCTTCAAACAAATATCCACGTTAAATGCCATAGCAAAACTCTTTATCAGCAACAACCTACTATGAATTCCTTTTGCTGGGTAACGGCCTAGAACCACAGAAAAGGGTCCTGAAAAGGACCTTGAGAAGTCGTTTAACCCACCCCTCTGCCCCAGGCAGGACCAGCTATATCTGAACCATTTCTGACAGGAAACCTTATTTATTCTTCTTTAAAGTACCAGCCTTAAATAAAACTGGAAAAAATTGCACAAACAAAAATAAATAATATATAAATATGAAAATAATTTATATATGTGCACTATGCATGCAAATATGGAAATAGTAAGAGACAACCCTGACCTAAATGATAACTCTCCCACCTCTGCCCACTTCATATCCTTTAACCAAAGAGTTCAAAACAGGAAAATATAATAAAAACACCTTCTTCCTTTTTAAAAATAAAAGGTTTCTAGCTTGAGAACCTCAGCTCCTTGAAAATGCAATGGCACCTCTTCTCATGAAAGGTGGTTTCAGAAGCACCAGGTCCCAAAATATTTGGGCTTTTATGCTTCAAAGCAAAAAGCTCTTCAGTTCCACTAGAAAGCAAACAGGAAGTGAGAGTGTTGACCGGCCTCTCCAGTAACCAGAGCAAATCTTACTAAGATGTCTGGAGCCTGTTCCCTGATCAATGGCACCCATCTCTTCTTTTGACTTCATCATTTCAGGTGCGTCCCTCTGGGTTGGTGATAGCACAGCTCTGTGGTTACACACTGCGAAGGTGGGGATCCATGGCACACAGCCATACGCTGCTTCACTTTCTTCTCCTTAGCATCTGATGGCATCCGGGGCTAGCCTCATCAATTCAATTTAATAACCTCATTTAGAAGACAGAAAGCTATGGTGACAGACAGAATGTATCCTAAAAGACAAGCAAGGCTCGTCTGTGTGTTCCTTCTTCTGGAATAAGCTTATGCAGGTACCTGTGCCTGTTTGCCTATGTATTTATTTATACTTACACTCTACACAGTCTCTCCAGTAGAGAGTATCCTGTGCCAGAGGGACCCTTTGCTGTCATACCAGGAGACCCTCCAGAGGTCCAGTGGAAGCAACCCCATGCTTCCACTGCTTCTGGCTGAAGCCCTCTGATCCAAATGCTCTGCTAAGAGGCTTGTGGAAAACTCTCCCCAAAGGCCAGGTATCCGGACCCACTATAGGGTCCAACAGGCTTGGGACCTGCAAATGCTGTCCCTGATGACCCCAAAGACAGCTGCCAAGACAGTAACACAGGCAAAATTCTTCCCAACAAGGAATGATCGTTCTAGTTTTCTTTCCTGGGAAGAACACAACACTTTGGAGGGGGAAAGAAGTACAATAACATATATCTGTATATATGTTCCTATTTCCTTCTGGCATCCCCTTAGCATCCCACAGCCTGGAGAGCAAGGCTCAGCCATGTGAGGAGTCCTCTTCCCCCACCTTTCTGTGGGGCAGACCTCCTGGCCAAGATCTGCCTCCTGCTCTCCAGCCCCATCACCAAGGTCAGAGATGAGGGCATCTATTATTCAGTGATGCCTGACTGCTCAGTTAGGAAAATCATTATTAAAAAACAACGTGTTGCCCTTCCTGTTTGCTTTGCAGTGGCCTTGTGTGGATCCAGCTCTACAGCACGCAATCCATCACCAACAACCAGAAAGATGCATATCATGCACACAAAAATACTTCATGTTTTACTTAGTTTTCCACATCTCCCATTCTCATTGCCCTTCATCACCTAGTTCAGTGCTCCTCAACAGCTTTTCCTTAACCAAAGGACCACCTAATTATTTTTTTAAACCAAGGACTATTTTGTTCAGTATTGTCACATAAGCTTTCAAAGACAATCAAATTAAAAGAAAAATAAACACAATGAATACACATTTCTCACTTTGCCACTCCTGACCCTATAGTTTGGGCTTTTTTTGCTATACGCAACAGAATGTACATTTGCCGTTGTTACACTGCATGCAACTGGCTTATTCACCATCTTCTGATACTCATGGATTATAAGTTAAGTAACACTCCTGTAGCTAATTATTTGATTCACTAAGCACAGATGAATAACTGATGACTACAAAAAGTCACTATTGTCTGAGTCAGTCACCAAGTAACTAACTTGGCCATTCAACCAGGGAGAAGTTTTCTTCTCTGAAAGGTGACAAGTAGCTTTGTAATGACTTCTATTATTTTCTCAATAAACTCAGAGAAAATAGGACATTGCAGCTAGAAAAACACAGAAAGAGAAATTAGCTGCTACTGTCATTAAGGATTCAGAGGCTGAAAAAGAACAGTTGGTGCAATGCAGCTGGAGAGGCTTTTCCGAGTAAAGTGATTATTCTCTGGCCATTAACAAATTATTTTTCTCTGGAATGCAAGACCTGCACTCCTCCAAATAACCTGGCTTTGCCATGAGGAGCACACCGTCTGCTGGGGCAGGCGAGAGCTGTTGTCCTCTTGGCTCTCCCGGTGGCCAATGCACTTCTCCCACCTCTTTGATTCCATGCCACAATAAAAGCAGAGAAATAATTAAAAGGTTCAAGCACATAAAAATGCTGGAAGAGAGACTGCTCTTCACAACTCGCCTGACTGACTGAATTTGGAGCTACAGCCTAGGATGTTCAAGGGGCTGCCTGCCATCAGTGGCCTCATAGAAACTCAGTGAGGTGTCACAGCAAACTTCTTTCGCCTCTCCCGCCCATCAGAGCTCCCCCCCAAACACTGTCTCAAAGATAACAAGGCAATAAGACATTTATAGACGTGGTCCGTCCTGGGGCTTGCTGTGAGATCTTTGCACCCGCCATGGGGGAGGCAGGGGGGAACCCAAACCCAAACCCAAGCCCAAGCCCAGCTTGCTGCCCTCGAGGCCAACAACAGCCACCGTCCTTCTGCTATAGTGGGTGCTCCCTAGACAGTTTAGGGTAGTGCAAGTAATACAGAGATGACCTGGAATCCACTAAGCTGAAGGACACCTTTTACTGTGGAGGGTGAAAGGGGACAGGAGACCTGTCCCAGACTCTTCAGATAATTCGTGAGAACATTTAGCCCCACATCTGATGCCACAAAGAAGTATTTCCAATCAACAACATATCCTAATAACTACCAAAAATAAAAGGGTACCGGAAACAGGTCCAGCTCAGAGGGGTCCAGTCACCCACACCCAAAACCAGCACTTGAGCACTTTCCTGGTTAGGAAAAAACAAGGGAAAGCCAGAACTAACAAGCAACATTAAATCACCAGGCAGAGCACCTCCTCCACAGAGTGGCCTATTTACAGAGTTGCTTGGTGCCCAGGGAAGGACGGGCAATATCACAAACCCAGGAATGGAAACTCCCGAGGAGAACCGAGACAGGTTAATCATGATCCTCCACAGCCCAGGACCTCTCATACAGCCACCGCCTTTCTGAAATCTAGAGTCCACAGGGAGAATTTAGGCCTAGGGCTTTGAACAAAAAATAAGGAGAACTTTTTCTTCCTGAAGATAGCCTATGAAACCCAAGCAATGCTGAAAAGTGTTTTACTGTATTGTTATTCTGTAGGTGCTGTTTCTGGAGGCATGACCCAGTGCAGCTTGATCTCAAAAGAAAGCCATTCATGGCTAGCGCCACACATCGACAACCAACTCCTTCTGCTCCAAATAAATAAATAAATAAGCAAGTACCCCCATAAATCATTCATCCATCCCAGTTTCATTACAAGAATATTTGTCAGCTCCCATTTTGCTTCCCTTTCTCCAGCTGCCTGCTCTACAAAGCCACCATTTCAGCTGCCTGTGTACAAAGACCGGCAGGTACACTGCGCCGCAACAGCTCCTGCATCCTCATCCTCCTGCCTGTGGAGAAGATGCCCACCCCTCTCCCCCAAACCCTTGACAGCACCACCAGAGATTTTTCATGGGATTTTTATATACATACACACACACACATATATATATATATATATTTTATCAGTAGCTCTGGGGCACCCATCAGATGTACTCAGCTCCTGTAACAATCACGTGATTTATGTAGAAGTAATTGGGGTTAAACTATCTGCCACATCAAACTCTTCACATTTGGCCCCATCTCTAGGACCTAGAAACATCTGAAATAAATAAAGCCATGTGTCATTTAACAAGGTCTGCGCTTAATTAGGATCATTCTGGATTTTACAGGAGAAATCTTGTACCGCCAGCTTTACGTGGCTAGTCCATCACTTGCAAGGTTATCTGCTTTCTTTTTTCTTTGGTACCTACATCAAAATATTTCTGTTTCCACACAGCTTTTTTTTTTTTTCTTTCCTTTTTTTTTTTTTTTTTTAAATCCTCCAGCCAGCCGGATGACAACCACTCCTTATCTTTGGCTGTCTTCCATGCTAAAATAAGAATGCTGTTGTTAGGCCGAGGGAGCTGCACCCTTCCACCTCCGATCCCTCCCGACGTGCACACAGCTGGCTGCGCGGGAACGCCCGGGGTGCCATTTTCTGGCCATTTTTCTGTGATGTTGTTGCAATTTACCCTCTAGCTACAATTTCTATTTCTAAATCACACTGGGCCTCTCTCGTGCCACGGTTTTTACAAACCTCAAGTGACAGACTGTCTCTGTCCTGAAGAGCTGGTGATACTCAGCCCATCTCCACTGCCACCGCTTGCCTGCCTTGACGTAGGCTAGCCGACACGAGGGTGAGCACACAGCCAAACACCGCTCGAGCATTGCCGGGCGATTTGATTAGCAGCAGAGAATGACTGGATTAGAGGAGGGATAGGATTAGAGACAGATGAGTCGTTGCGAGGCTGCTACGTCTGTATTATCGGCTCCAGCAGCAGCATTTGAATGTCAAACCGCATCCCCTTGGAGCAGCGAGGTACCACCTACCGCTGGCTTCAGATTGCTGTGCGCAAGGCAGCTGGGGAAGGTAAAGGGTTTGAGTTAGGGTCTGAACCGACAGCCTGGTATAGGCAAGCCCTTGGCGGGTCACGGGAAAAGAAGAGGAGAGGGGAGGCAAGGAAACAGTAAATGATTTGCCCAAAGCTACACCAGCAATTTGTGGCAGAGGCAGAAACAGGAGCCAGATTTTCTAAAAAATTAGTTCCTCACACAGGAGATGGGCCAGCCGCCTTTGTTACATGCAAATGCATTTTTCCCCTGTAATTCACACCGCTGCAGGCTCTGCACAGCGAACGCCAGCTTCCCGAAGTTGTGGCGTGTTCAGCATGACCTGCTCATCACACACCTCATGCCCGCTGCATGACTGGCTCTGTCCTCCCGCCTGCACTTGCACTGATATCCACGCGCGTTGCAGAAGCTTATCACTTGCCTTTTTGGTAGGAAGCAATCGGGACTCTGCAAGACCCACCACTGGGAAGACTCCTGGTCTGACCCAGATAGCTCTGGCCACTGGATCGCCTCCAGAATTTAATGTACACATGGAAACTCAGCATCACTCTCCAGTTAATTCCAACAGTTATCCCCTCTTCAAATTTGGCTTCAATTATCTCTCGAGGTGAAAGAGATTCCAGCGTCTTCACACGAGTCCCATTGGAGCTTATCACAGAAATGCTGCAAAATTCATTAGAGATGCCAAGGGCAAAATAGTGAGGGGGCATTAATGGCACAGGCTGCCCTAGCAAAGCTGGGCAGGAAATCAGCTCTGGACTAAGTCCTCGCTGTAGTTATATCGGATTAATCGAGGCCACTCGCAGAGTCATGAAAAGGAAGAAAAGGCTTCTTCAAATTTATATATAACAAAAAAAAAAAAAAGGAAGTGTGTGCTGATTTTTCATCCTATACTACTGTTATGCCTGAAATAATCCTATCAGTAGCATATTTGCAAGGAAATCTTTATATGTTAAGCAAATTTGCTAGTGATAAATGACATGAAAGGTTACTTGGAAAGAATAAGAATATTTCCTCATCAAGTTTAAATGGAAAAATACCTGAAGAATTCATGGGTAACCAGATACTCTTTCCTCTTGAACATTACATCCCCATTACACAATCTATATATATTGCATTTTAAGCATTATTTCAAAAAAATACTTCTGATGGAGAATGGAATGTGACAAAACTAACATCAACCACAGCGCCTAAATCAAAGCTGAAGCAATGTCTTTAAGAGGCAAAAACCCAGGCAAAGCGAGCAGTGCCCTGCCACCCCGGCACCCCCTCCCCCGGGGGATGCAGAACTTCTCACCCACCCACCCACCTACCGCCACCCGCGTCCCGAGCTCCGCGACGCCGGCGCGGGTGACCCACGCCCCGCCACAGCCTCGACCAGAAAAAGCCATTAAAGGGGATGCAGGTGACACTTCATCCTCCCGGCGGCCTTCGCCGAGAAACCGGGTGACAGCGGGAGGCATTTCTACCCCAACTTCGGAAGGGTAAATTCTCCTCATCCTCCTCCTCGCTCGTGACCGGCTCCGAGAGGGACCCCAAATCATCCCGCTACCGCCCATTTTGAGACCCACCCTATATTTTTAATCTCCTTCTTCTAAGAGCGCGGACTCGGGCGCTTCAAGCCGCTGTGATTCGATGTGTTTTGTTTCCCGTGGGGCAGCACCCACGAGCCGTAAGGAGGGGCGGGGGGGGAAGGAGGGGGGGCGATGCCTCGCCTCGGCACGCGCCGCTCCTCCCCGCGCAACCCACGGGCGTGATTTTGGAGAAGTTGCGCAGGCAGAAGGAGGAAGGGAAGAGGGGGGGGGCGAGGGGGTGGGGTGGCTCTGCCCGTGTGGTCACGGTCTCGCCCCGTCCCTCTCCCCGCCTCGATCCTCCGCAACCCCCCCACCGCCGGGACAACCCGCACAAAGCCGCTGCTCGGCGCCACCAGAAACAATAGTCACGAACCGGAGCGGGAACCGTGGAACCACCGCCACCCTCCCCACCACACCGCAAAACATAACCGCGGGTGGGAAGCGGAGGAAAGAGGTATTGGGGGGAGGGGGGGCAAGGGGGTATTTTCCCCCCTTCAGCTAACCTGTCACCGCTCCACCCGCCCGAGGTTCCACCGTTCCGCGATACCTACCTCTGATGGAGGGTGCGGTAGCTCCTAACTGGGTTCCATGGGGGCCGCAACCGCCGCCTGTCTCTGTCAACGCTGGGAACGCACCGCCCTGCCCTGCCCGGTACCGCGTCCCGCTCCCCCCCGCGCCGGGCGGGGCGGGGCGGAGAGAAAGGCGGGGCTTTGCCTGCGCTTGACCACGCCCACCAGCTCTAGCTCCGCCCCCTGCTGGTGCGTCCCCCTCCCACCCGCGCCCCCACGGAGCCAAGGCTCCGTGGGGGCGCGGGTGGTGGGGGGACGCACCAGCGAGGGCTGCATAAGGTGGGAACCACTGAAAGTCCCATATCACCATCTCAGATTGACCACCTCTCCAATTTCCTAATTTTTTTTATTCCCCTTTTCCCCCTCTTTTTAAATCCCCCCCCCCCCATCTTTCCCAGCTTTGATCTCCCTCATCCCCATTTTCCCATAACACTCTGAATATCCCAAGCTGCAGACTCTGGACTTTCAAACGGTTTTGTTAAAGGCAAAAGAGTTTTTTTTCCCTAGGTTTTCACAGAATTGCCTAGATTGGAAAAGACCTTTAAGATCCTGGAGTCCAATCATTAACCTCACACTGACAGGTCCCTGACTAAACCATGTCCCTAGGCACTTGTGTCTACACAACTCTTAAATATCTCCAGGGATGGGGACTCCACCACTGCCCTGGGCAACCCCTTCCAATGCCTGAGAACCCTTTCAGGAAATAAATTCTTCCTGATCTCCAACTTAAACTTTCCCTTGGCGTGACTTGAGGCCATTTCCTCTTGTCCTGTCACTTGTTACTTGGTTGAACAGACTGACTCCCACCTCTCTACACACTTCTTTCAGATAGTTGTAGAGAGGGAGAAGGTCTCCTTTCACTCTCCTTTTATTCAGGTTAAACAACCCCAGTTCCCTCAGCTGCTCCTCATAAGACTTGTACTTCAGACCCTTCACCAGCTTCACTGCCCTTCTCCGGACACTATTTCAAATCGCTATTAGCGTTGCCAGCAGCTTATTGGAAGGTGCAGTGCATTAAACTAAATCCGTGGCTAGTATTACATAATACGCCCTCGAACGTACATAAAAGATGATTGTAATTCCATCTGGATTTCTGTTGATGTTAGCAAACCGCTCGAGATTTCCTCTTGCGGTTTAATGGGCGTTTCAAAATCTTTGACTGGTGCAGGATCAAACAGATTATGATTTAAGAAAGGGTAAAGCACGCGTGCTCATGACATCGTAGGAATTAGTGAAAGAAGAAAAAAAAAATACTTAGTAGGTCATCTGCCTAATCCATCTTCCGAAAGAGAGTAGGAATGTCCCCCATAGGATAATTTATGGGCATTTGTCTAGTTTTCTTTCAAATGCTCCAAATATGTGGCTTCCTCATCGCCCATAGGAATTTAGGTCAAGCTGCCTGTGAGTGAATTTCCTATCATCTTGGGATTTAACATCCACTACTCTTATTCCAAGTGTTTTTGGTTTTTTGTTTTGTTTTGTTTTGTGTTTTTTTTTTCCCCCAAACAGCACAACTGTTCAGTTGCAGTCAGTCATTTCTTTCTTGCTCATCAGCACAGCAAGATTTTGGGCATCGCTTTCCCCAGGTTGAGAGCCCAAGGGAAATGTCACCTCCATGCTTGGTGTGGCCAAAAGAGTGAGCCAAATGTCAGGACTTGTTAGGAAAGCAAGGGAGAAGAAAACAGATTTTACACAGGTCTGTAAATCCGTGGTGCACCTGCATCCTGAGTACCGCTGTACCTCTGATCTCATCATCTCAAAAAGGGCATGACAGAGCTGGAAAAGCCTCAGAGGAGGGTGGCAGTGGCATCCACAGTTTGAAATGGCTTTCCAGTTAGGTACATGCAGCCTGGCAAAAGGCACCTGAGGGGAGATATGACAGAGGTTCCTCAACTCTGGAGTGGCCCAGAGAGAGTGAGCAGGAACTGCCAGCTGTGATGTCCAGCACAAGAAACAGAGGCCATTAAATGAAGGTAACAGGCAACTGCTTCCCCTGATCATAAAGAAGTGATTCTTCACACAAACACAACTGTGGCCCCCCTTGCCATTTAAGTCTCTGCCAGTGGGCAGTTGTTGTCATTTTGAGGGGAGAATGGATGAATTTACAGAAGTGAAATCCGCAGAGGGCAGCCAAATCACAGCTGGCTCAGAAAAGCCCCTCCAACACAAATTGTTCACTGCTGGGCTTGCTTTGTGCTTACACTTTCCCCTAGGTGTCCATCGATAGCCACCACTCACCTGCCAGGAGTGAATACACCTCCACCTCTCAGATTTAATGTCACATCTGGGTCAGTTTTGTGCTGCCCACAGCTTTCCTAACACCTGCATTGCATAGAGTTGTGTGCTAAAAGGGATGAGTGGCTTTCGGGAAGGTATCAGGACAGTAAGGTGGAGTCGTCTTGTAAACAAGCTGGGAATGCTGGCAGCGAGGTGGGGTAGTTTGGGACAGTGGTTGGGAACGGGAGGAGGAGGTTGTCACTCAAATGTTCAATAGCAAAACTGTCTTTAAGCAGTTGTATTTGAGAGTGGGAAAAGGTTCTAGTTTGGAAGAATGGAGGGGTTGGTGTTTCACAACTGTCGGCTGTCATGAGTGCTTGGATCACGTTAACAATCTTCCCATCAAGAACTGGAAAGGATGTTGTCAAACGTATTCACTATGGCGTGTGCGAACGGCATGACATCACATGTGGAATGGAATATGTACAGATCTGAAATAACGAGTCTGTTGTTTTATGCTTTTGGGAAAGGGTGGAGAGGATGGCATTGGTGCTGATGGCATAAACTCTTAATAGTGTAAACCTGTTATTCAAAATTCAGTTCGTGAAGAAGATGTCTGCTTGTTTCAGTGGGAAAGTGGCAGCGCCGTACCGGTGCACGGCACATCGTGGGAAGTCAGATGTGTCAAAGCCCACTGGAAAAACCATTGGTATGCACTGAGTCACTGAAGAGATGGTTGCAAACAAGTTTCTCTCACCCTTCTAAAATGTGACAGAAATAATCAAATCTAGCTGTGGCCTGGGGACAGTGACCTTAATTTAAAATCAGTCAAAAATCCCTCTGTCAATGGCAGTTGATTGCCCCATTCACATCTCAGACTGATGCTCTCCCAGGCCTGCCATCACCACTGCTGTTAGCCAAGTGGGTAAGCATTATGTTGTCTTCTTGTCCCCCCTCTTCCTTCATGTCTCTGAAGTTGAGATAGCAGGGCCTCAAACACTTCGTGTTTCTGCCAGAGGAATTGTTTCTGTGCATCAGTTTATGAAGCTGTACAGATATGCCTCAGCATGGCCACTTCATCTATGTGGTTTCTCCTCAATTTGCTTGTACAGTAGTTTGTAAATTGATACAATACCAGGAGAAAATCTTGCTCTGGTGAGGTAGGTTGACACACAGGAGGCAAACTACAGCAAGAATGAAAATGAAGGAACCCAAACTATCTATGTGAGTGACCTTAGTCCAGTGACTCATGGCCATAATCCTTTATGGGACTGAACCCATGTACTGTTTTCACAGTGTTTGCACAGGAAAACTTATTCAGATAGATCAGGATACTCAGCTTTTGCCAGTCAGGTTGCTCCACCTCCACCTGAATCTCAACATGAATTCAGGCATGCGGCGCTTCTGAACTCCCGTATCAGCTTTGTTGTAAAGTCGGGTGGCTAAGGTAACTATATAGAGAGGATTTGCATAAACTTTATGTATTGCCTGTGCTGATAAGCATACCAATGGGCTATTACTCTTTCCTTTTGTGAAGCATGTAAGCCAGTTGGCGGTATCATTCATCTTACCCTATTACTTGATCTCGTAGAAACACTTTGATCCCGTGACAATACTATACAGTAGCAAAATTAATGCTGCCAGGTGTGATTATTAACATAGCAATCCAGGATGCATTGCAAGCTTTAAATTGGAATCACAAATTCTATATAAGCACCCATGCTACAAATGCTGAGTGTGGAGAACTGGCAGACGGGTGCATGCACGCTATCTGTTGTGAACTTTTGGAGCACCTAAAGTTGGGGTTCTGGGCAGATGCAGAATTCGTAATGATAGAATTAATTTTTAGTTTTTCCTCTAATAATATGTAGGCAGTTGGAAGCCCATGGCAAGTCTGAATTGAGTACTGAGCGGCTTTTAAACTGTTTAAGGCATTATCTATTATAAGGAAGTTTATAAAGCTCCTTCTCCATTATTTGAGTTTTCACGAGGTCATAATCCACTTGACCCTCATGGTTTATTTCATCACTATTGTCCCTCAGAGGAATTATAACCTTTACCATTACCACTTGCTAAATATATCAAGAGGTTTTAGTGACATTATCATAAATCACCAAGCTCAGCTTTGTTGCTTGTAATGTGACCATAGTACCTACTGATTTTTGATGCAGTGATTGTCAGCCTGATCTAGTTGTATTTTTTTACATTAAGTTATAATAAGAGCACATGCTAACAGATGTGGACGTATTTGGGCTTTTCTTTTATAAATTGCCTTTTTCTGAGGTCATCTGAACTTCAAGTGTTGTTTTTTTATGCAATGTTTCTGGGATCAAACATGAAAAATATAAACTCAAGGATAATGAAATCAAGTCCAGTTACTTCAGGTAACACCATTCTCACAATTATTTCTCTTTTCAGTGAAATGTGTAAGTGTTCATTAGAAATCATATCGTGATTTGCTTGTCCTGAAAGCAATTACTGAGAAGAGCAAAGATATCACAGGTAAGCCATGTACATTACTATGTAGGTTTTTAAAAGGATAAGCCATAGGGAAGCTAATGAGAAGTGAGAATTTTGAATAAAAGTCATACATATAAATCTGTTGCTTTTTACATTTCAATCTGTTTTCCTGCAGGGGAAAAGTGGGTCCCATGCCAGTCCCCCAAGGGATCTTAAAAGAGAATTTGCCACATAAAAGATGTGCTACTGAAGCCAGTTTGCTGTCGCACTTAAAGATCAGCTAGGATCAGAAATTCGCCTCAAAACTATTTTGACAAGACATACCTTGTAAAACAGTAACTGGGATCCAGTCAAGCTGCTTTTGGGTCCAAGAAGGCTTCAGCAGTGCTGTAAATCAGGCTTGCTTGCTGGAACTGCTGGGATCCAAAACTGCCCAAGATCCTTCTTTGTAGCAGCACCTGCAAAATCAGTTTATCTGTCTGACGTGATACTGTGGGGCAGGTCGGGGCATACAATACCATTTGAGCTGATGTAGGGCAAAACACCTTGAACCAAAAATATCTCATCTGATGAAAACCTGAAAAACTTCTCTTTGGGGAAGAAGAGGAGGAGTTATCTGGTTTTATTCTGCAGACCTCTTCACTGTGGTGGACGAGGGTATAGGTGTGCACTCTAGCATCCCCCTGCCTCCCCATCAACCCAGAGGCTTACATGTCTATGCTGTATTAATTTACATCTCAGCTAGTCACTCTATAACCTTTATGGTCAGTGGAGAGAAACAGGCACTTTTAGGATGCAATTCATTTGACCTTTCTTAGACGTCTACTTTAGGAAGAGATAAATCACTCCCCCAAGTGTCTATGTTTCTCTGTTGACCACAAAAGGACCAGAACATGATTAGTTCAGAGGCAGGTGTCTATATTGCAGGCTGTCTACAATGCTGCTCTCACAACGGCTGTTGAAGTGCTTTACAAAGATTTCTATTTCTATATCATGAGTGTGTAAAATGTCATATTTTTCTCCTTCTTTTACAGTCTTTATTTTTGAGAAGCATTGCGTTAGAAGGGCCTGCGTGTTGTGTCGGAGTTGATCATGTTGGTGCTTTGTTCAGATTTGTTTTCAGCTACCTACAAAAAATGGGCAATTTTTGTATTATTTCACCCTCTAACTTTTGCCAAATACTTGTCTGATTTAATTTAAAGGTGGAGGAAGGGCATCTTTTACACCAAGGAAATGATTACAGCACTAGAAACATCTCTTGTCACTGTATATGACTAGAAAAAGAAGTTGAATACACACGCATTTTTTTGTTTTATTTGATCACAGGGAAAGATTTAAAATACTATTAGTAATGAAAAAGCTATGTCAGTGAGAGTCACTCTACTGCCCCAAGTCCACTGAGCAGAGCCTACATCTCAGAAAAGGCCCAAGGCTCAGACGTCTATCTCTGCATTCTTGTATTCCCAACAAGCAGTGAATAATGCATTAGTTTTGCTTCAAGCATCCTATTTTGAATATGTTTTAGCCAGAATTACTCACTTTCATGTAGTGTATATTGTTAACACAGGTTATGCTCTGTGCCCATCTACTGCTGTCAACAGAACACAAAGATTTCACTAGAAATTCTCCTTGTTGTTTGTCACCATGGAGTCCCCCAAGATTTCCACTTTAGAGGGCCAGATCCAGCTGGAGTTGATGGAAATGTCCCTGCAAACACCTCGGGTCTTTGGCTCAAGTCCAAAATATTTAACAAAGCAGGAGGAGGGAACCTTTTATATTACACTGACCTGGGAGGACTCCTACTTATTGTCCTCATACTGCTCTGTGGATACCAGCCCTGAGACTGTCTGACCCTTTGCCCAGGCACCCCAACGCACACGTGTTGAGCTGCATTGAGAATACCTGAAGCCGTGTAATAGTGAGTAACCCCCTGGAGCTGTCCTGCGGTTGGCTAAGGTGAAGATAGCCTGAAGAGAGCCTTTCTTAAACCCTTGATAAGGGCTACCAGCAGTCCAGTACTGATGATGGTTCTTGTCATCTGCCAAGCACGAACTTGTTTGAGGAAGGACTTGCACAGCTGGATCCTGGGGTGAGACCATGCTCTTGGTTGCTGTAAAGCTGTACAGCTCTCTCCTTTGGCAGCTGTGGTGGTCTAAAAAGAGAATTAACTTGCAAAGAGTTATAAAGAGAGCATTATTTAGGATAAAGGATATCATTTGCAAAAGAGTGGGCGTTTACACACACACACGCACGCACACATCCCTTATTTAAGTTTCCACAGCTACCCTTGGTACCATGCAGCCAGCTGTTAAATCCAAAATAGCAACGCGTGCACATCATACGCCCTCTGTATTACCATTTGAAAGGGACAGTTCCTTGGGAGGATGGGAATTTGACAGGATATGAATATGTCTGAGAGTCTATTAGGCACTAATTCAGCAGGACTGGCTGAATGAGATGAAGAAGCAATGAGGAGGAGAGAATCTCTTCAAATTTGAGCTGATTGGTAATTTTGATGAAAGCCCTTTAGTCTCATTCAGTAACTGTTAATTACTTCTGGAAATTAACATTTATTTTTCTCTTCAGGAAATGTTGTTCGCCTGCCAATATGGAAAGATTAATTAAATTCTTCCATGGATGAAGGTGAAAGCAGGGTCCTTGTGGTCAGTGCACATTTTGTCTATGGAGGCAGGAATATCATGACAAATCCCCCTTTGAAAAGAGCAGTCTGGCTCTTTCCTCTCGTGTTTTCAAATGATAAGTGTGTCCTTGTCCTTCTGGGTTGAAACTGGCTTGTCAGGTGCTTTTGCTGGGGAAGTCTGGGTGTGGGAGAACTGTGAAAGAGGGGAGGGAACAGACAGCCATGACTAGGGCTAAAGAGCTTGGGAATCAATTAGTGGAAGCTTCTTGCTCCATCCAAGGAGAAAGAATTAACAATTTGAGACAAAGGTGTCACTGCTTAAATGAAAGGGAAACCCTCCGCCTAGACCCATCATATAGACTATCACAAAATTTGATTCAAAAACAGTGATAACCTGAACCTCACATTCATAAGCTGTTCACAAACACGACAGCTTCTCCTACCAGTTCTCAATTATTTGATCTTGGCTCAGCCTCAAAAGCTGCTTTTGTCAGTGCTAATGATGGCCCTTCCACTGCTCAAGAGTTTATTTCCAATATCTACTATTATGCCGTTCACTCCTGCTGTGCAGAAGGCAAAAAAAGAAAGAAAGAGAGAGCAACGGCCCGGGGAAACTCCTGTACGTGGTTGGTGCAGGCATTTGATTGAGTTCCTAATTTATAGCTATCAAACAAGTATCTGGGCATAGTTGCTAAAAAATCAGGCAACATCATAAAAGGAAAGGAATGCTCTGTTCCTCAATTTTTTATTTATTTATTATTTTTTTTTTTCTGAAAGGAAGTCCTTGCATTAAGTTTTAATTATAGATTAAATAGATGGAAAGTCACTTGGAAGCCCAACAGGCAGAGAGGCTTCAGGCTGCCTCTGTTATGCTCACAGGGAGGAAATGAGGCAGCTGAGGAGAAGCTCAGCATCAGGAAGGAGGCAGACAGGTCAAACGGACAGGCTTTCCAGAAGCAAGCTAGCTGAGAGCAAACAAGCAGCTGCAGTCAATCAAAGCCAGCAGGGCAGCCAGCTCCAGAGCTTGCTCCTGGTTTGCAGCACAAGCCAGACCGCCCCATGGGGAGACGCTCCTGTGCTCCCACCTTCCGCACAGCACCGGGGCAGCAAGCTGGCATTGCCAAGAGATCTTGCCAGGAGGGTGACAGCTGGATTGGGAGGAGGACTGCATGCCAGACTGCAAAAGCCCTCTGGCTCCATCCTCTATCTCACAGCCAGCCCCTGACAAGGCTCATCTGGGTGCTGGGCTGTAGACTTCAAAAAGGGGCTCCTCAGGAAAACCAAGAGCTTGGGGTCCAATCCTGGTCTCAGGCTGGAATATTCTCCACACATTTGCCAGGATCAGCCACAGGCCAATGCAGCAGTGAAAAATGCAGCCCTCACTGACTTGACTTGCTTTGACCAGAGGGAATCCTGCCTGACAGAGACATGGGATACAATCCTGTAGGTTTAGCCAGCAGCAGCATTGAAGGGTTGAAGGGTTAAGCTTTGAAGTATCTGTTATGAGTGAGAGATTGTAGTCCATTTTTGCTCTTCACTGTTCCCTGTACATAGGGAAGAGGAAATAATACCTTGGCCCATTGGCAAATCTCACACAGGTCACAGATTTTACCTCTAGTCTTCTTTACACTGTGTTTTGAGATCAATACATGAAAGCACAGCGAGCCACCAGTGTTTCCTATATTTTGCGTAAGCTACAGTGGAAGAGTTTTCTGCCAGCTAATGGTGGCATCTTTTCCTTGCAATGAATTTGGAGATTAGTAACTTAGAATATGTTCAGCTGAATCCATGCTGGGGAGGAGCATTAGAAATTATGAAGACAGGAAGCAAGAAGCAAGCAAAAGTGATACCAGCAGAGAAGATGAGATGGAAAAGAGTAATAAACTCATAAAGGGCACATCTGTTCAGTGGCCAGTCTGGAAAACCAGAGAAAAAGAACAGATTTTTCTACAGGGTCTAACCAGCCTAGTCCCCTTTCTGTAGCTTTTAAATAAAGTCACACGTGGAACAAATATATTATTTCCAAAGAAAAACATGGAAAGTCTCAGTTATGTTCTTACAAATGTTTTCTATTTCTTTCCCAGCTAAATTTGTTTACCAAGCTAGACTCAGTTCTGCAAGTCGCTTCTTCAAAACTGCATTTTTTGTCACATCCATTATTTGCCAAAAACATTCTCCCAGCTTTAATTAAAAAAAAAAAAATCCCAAAACCAAAATTCAATGGACTGGAAAGAGTCCAGTAGGCTTTGGTTCAGGCCTTGTAAAGCAGCAAATGAACATTTTCTGCATGCTTTAGGACAGCATATGACTCCTTGGTCCTCCACAGTCTCTGTGTAGAGGAAGGGAGCTAAAGGCATGGAGAAATATCTAGTTAAATTTGTTTCATCTTCAGTTAAAAAGGCAAGCTAGATCTCCTTCAGCCTCTGGCACTGACATTAGGCTGTCACGATTGTAGTCACAAAACCTTTCTTCTCTTATATGGTACACAACTGCAATTGTCCCAAAGTACATTAAAAGCTAAGTAAATAACCCCAAGAACAAAGGAAATGAATGCATGAAAGTGAAATAGAGAATACAGAGACTATCAGATGGTGAAGGGTCTCAAGGGCAAGACTTAGGAGGAGCCGCTGAGGTCACTTGGCTTGTTCAGCTTGGAGAACAGAAGGCTGAGGGGTGACCAACTTCGTCGCAGTCTACACCTTCCTCAAGGAGGGCAGCAGAGGGGGAGGTGCTGACCTCTGTGGTGACCAGCAATAGGACACAAGGAAATAGAATGGAGCTGTGTCACGAGGAAGTCAGACTGGACAATAGGTAAAGGTTCCTCACTGAGAGGGAGGGTGGTCGGTCACTGGAACAGGCTCCCCAGGGAAGTGGTCATGGCACCGAGCCTGTCAGAGTTCAAGGAGCATTTGGACGATGCTCTTAGTCATATGGTTCAGTTTTAGGTAGTCCTGTGAGGAGCAGGGAGTTGGACCTGATGATGCTTATGGGTCCCTTCCAACTTGAGATATTCTATGGTTCTACCCGAAATAATTCTCTTATTTGAACTTGCTTTTAACTTGTCTGCCTTCAACTAATCATATTATAGCAAATAGGAACATAGAGGTGCTATGATAACAGTTCTCATGGCAAATGTGGTTTTTAGGTTAACGAAGCTAAAATGCAGTGTTTGAAGTCTAATGGCAAGCAAGGAAGAAAACACCTATTAGACATATTAGATGAGCAGTACATCCAGTTCCTAAAAAACATTGGCTTGAATGCTATCTTCTGAGACAAAAAGAAAGACACTGCGATATACACATGTATACATGTGACAGAAAGGAAGCTATATGGATATACCCATATATGTATATATGTATGTCAATGCTAGCATGGAAGAAATGGTTCAGAACTGAGTCAGAGCTGCACATGCACAATTTTTTTATATGTGCGTCTGGCTGCAAGTTTCTTTTCACTTTCCAGAAGAGTTCACCATATATTTTGCCCACTACATTTGCAATATTACCTACTCTTCTTAGAACAGCTGCCATACTGTCTTCCTACAAAGCTCAGAGAGTGTTTGTCCTCTCCGGCTGCTGGGATTTTGTGACAGCTCCTACAAGAGCAGCCAGTGCATGTGTAATGTTCGGAGCCTGGCATCCCGTGTCATCATGATTCCATGAAACATGATTTTTATGATGCAAACACACTCTGACCTCCATAGCGTGTAATATATCAAATGTTTAATGTATGCAAAACCCATCCCAATAAGGGAGGAGGTAAATAAATTTCTTATTATTTTAATGATATCCAATTTAAATGTCACTTTTGCTGAGCAATTAGGGTCTGAAGAGAGCGACCTTTGCACAGTGCCCAAATTGTCCTGAGGCACAGTATTTCTCCATGCATTTATTACTGCCTTACATGATAAAGCGTTGCCAGTATGATACAAGTCTATCATTTGTGGTAGGGGCCTTTCTGGCTGAGACACATGACAAAAGCAAGACGGTGCAAACGTTTTGCCACGGGAACACTGTGTGAGGAGGAAGGGATATTATTGACTGAAACACACTAGCCCAGTCGAGCGGAGACAAACACGTTGCCACCCAGCAGCCGCTCACAGTTGGAACAATTTGCTTGTAAGCACGGTGCTGCCCACTGCGCTCTGTGCTGGGAGGAATCCCATTGCCATGGGGAGCCATCAGTTTTGCAGCTCCTCCTGCCCTCTTTGCTCAGCAGGTTGCACAGGACTGGGGCCCATGACCCCAGTGCACGTGTGTGCCCTCCCAACACGCACACACACAGACATGGGCTGGGGGTCTCTGGAGGGCAGAGGACCCAAATTCCCAGGCCATAGCGTGGCATAGGGCCTTTCCCCTCGTGTCCCAGGTGAGCAGTGTGGTACCTAGCCAAGCCAGGGTAGGTGGACCATGTTGTCTATCTGGACATGGGAGCACCATCTTCTCTTTAGCCATCCCCACTGCTGGATTCTGCTACGAGCCCAACTGCTTCCAGAGCACCATCTGTCCTCAGGTGTACCCACCCTCTGAAACAGGTTTAAGGTATTTTATCTGTTTAGTCAAATCAAGAAGAGGAGTTTTAACTAGTGAAATGTAGCCCCACTAGTCTCTCATGACTGACAGCCAAAGGCAGTCTGTTAGGCAGAGGAGTGACCCACATGGCGCGGCAGTCCCACTGCTGTAGCTGCAGCTGTAAAGGGGAAGCAATAGCATAGCAGCCGCCTTCCACCTCCTGTGCATCTGCTGCTGGTGTTGACAGGAACTACCTACACCTCAGGTCAAAGGCTATAGAGTATTAACAGCTGAGGCATTTTAGAATGTGGTACAGTGCAATTGCAAATGGGAAATATTAAAATACAGGACTCTGATTTGGCAATGAAGAACACTGCAATAATGTAATAATGGACAAGGTCTACCTTCCAACTGCGCCTTTGTAAGTGCTGTCATAAATACTGGGCATTGTGTGGCATCTGTTAGTTCATAAACAGTGCTATGCATCACCAGAAAGAGCAATGGCTTATACAGAGCCATTTTTTCCCCCTCTTCAATATTTTTTCTTCAATATTTGTAACAATTTGGTGTTCGTAAAAGCTGAGTCTCTGGTGGAGTTGCCTGCCAGTCTGACAGCAGGTGGTAAGGGTGGCAAAAGATCTGACAGTTCTGCTTTGTCCAGGAAGCCCCTCTCCAAGCTGGAAGGCCAACCCTAGCAAAGGAGATTCAGGCAGCCTCCATATCTAATCCATTCTTGGTTTTATTGCTAGCAAGGCTATCAAGCATTGGGCAGATGGCTAATATTTTCTCTCACTATCAGTCTCTGTTGGATTCAGACCAATGGTGTAAATATAAACAGCTCTGGCTCTTGGTCACCAAAGCCTCCTGCCATCAGCCTTCCCAGAAGGGTGTTATTTAAATGAACTAGGGAAGTGGGCATCAGTGAGTAAAACAAATCAATTTGCCACACAAACTGGAGAACTGATCTCTTGAACCGAGTACTTGATTTTGCTGCCGCTAGCTCACATCAGAGGGGATTCAGTTCTGTGTTTACTACGTGCCTGGTGTTCAGTGGCTTTGCAGGGCAGGAGAGGTGTTGGAGTATTTAGGACAATGTGTGTTTTAGGCCATCTGGCATGTTTGAGGCACATATGGAGCTTCTGCAACATCGAAATGTTGAACGATTGAAGCCCAAACCTGGTGGTCTGCCCAAGTCTAGCTGTACTTCCACGGTGTGAGTCCATGTCTGGGGCTGATTCCAGTGAATCCAGGGAAAATTAAAATAATTGATTAATAGCTTAATAGCACTTTGTGCTGCTTCTTTCCAATGTGCCCATATGTGTGATTTTCTGCCACCAGTTCTGCACCGTCCTTGCAGTGTCCCCATTACCCGTGACCTACCCATGCAGTGTTAGGAGGAGAGGGACTGGTCTCACCACTCCCACAAGTCCCTCATGGAGCAGCAGTCATGACTGGTCCTAGAATGACATTGTCCCACCCTGGGCACAGCGTATTTTCAGTGCAGTGTCCCCTCTTTTGCTACCTTGCCTCCCTCACCGTATGCTCCTCCACATCCTCACAGCTGATCTTTCCTGAGCAGCTGCATCACCAGTAGCTTGACCCTTTTCACTATGTCAGTGTATATGGACCATTGAGTCCATAACACATTGGCAGTCTATGTTAGGAACTAAGTTTTTTCTTCTCACAGAGTAGAAAAGGGGAATATAACAGTATATAACAGAATAGATGAGGAATGTTTTAAGTCCAAAAATGGTACTTTCCAGGTTTAACTATTAAAACCTTAGATTCTGGGAAATTTCCCTTTCCAGAATGGAGAAACTCCATAGCATCATCATTCCCAGCTTGGAGGGAGACCCTAAAGCAGAGAATTATATAGTATTAATAGGAGAAATAGCCCCTCTAATCTCTAGCAGCACATTCCATCTCAGGAATATTTGCAGGGAAGCAGTAGTCCTATATATCATGCTAGAGGTATTTAGTTTTCATGCCTCTCAAAGGCATTTTTGCTTGTTTGTTTATGATGTTGCATGTGTCAGGTATTTCCTTTTGGTTTAGTTGGTTTGCTATACCAAATGGTAGTGCGTAGGGATGAAGTGGTGTTGGCATTATTCTGGATCTTGCTACATCTGAAGCCAGGATGCACCTGTTGTAGAGAGGTGGCTGCAGGGTTAAAAAGGAAGAAATCATCTACAGATTCCTGGATCATGCATTAAAAATGATTCTGAAATATTATTATGGATTAATTTAATGTTGTCATAGACTGTGTTTCAATGATTACTGAAAAGAGAAAGGAATAGTTCACAGAGCATAAACGAACAGGGAGACTGCTAAAAAAGAAAGCATGCAAATTATAGGGAGAGATATTCAATACTCTCATTTGAAATATTGAGTCTAGAAAGGGAGTCTAGTCTGGATGGAGGTGTGTGTTCTCATGCAATTCCACAAGGATACCCATGTTTTACATTTACAGTGTTCCAGGGAATATCTGGAATTCAGCCTATGCTGCCTTTAAGAGGTAAAATAAACAGAAGCAAAATAAATAGAGTGAATATGATTAAACAAGGTTAACTTGTATCTGGACTTCTGGGAGCCTGGTATTTGCTTCATTTTTTAATCAGAAATTTCTAAAAGCAAGGGCCTTTTTTAAAAAAAAAAGCCAGACAGAGAATCCTTCTTCCCCCCTCTGGTGATTTTTCTCAACCACTTGTGCTTTCGCTGTGCTGCTGGAGTAGCTGGGAGACAATTGGAGGTTATTTTTAGCCTGACTCACTCTGTAAAGCTGACATTTGTAGGTTAGGCGTACCAGTTGCTGACTGCTTCTTCTTCTGCATCTTCCATAAATATTCCCCTTCTAAACCGTGGGACATCCCCCTCCTCCTTCCCCAGTCTTTCCCCATAAGTATCATAGTACTAAATCCATGCTGTGTATGTCAACATTTTCCGTCGAGCTGAGTTAAAAGCATCATTTAAGAGGCACAGTCAGCTCATGCCCTCTCACACAGCTGGAAAACCCAACATGATGTGGTGCTTCTGCACCTCAGAGCTGCTCGTAATGGAGCACAATGGGCTCGGCATCAATTTAAAGCACACAGGAGAACCAGCCTGTGGGCCGTGCTGCTGGGTTGGAGTCACATACTAAGGGTCCCCATGAGGTCCATGCAAGCAGATCTCCTCTGCTTGCCATCTTCTCTGAGAAAACAGGCACTGAGAGGAATTTGGCTTCCCACAGCCCATGTCCCCCAGAGAAGAGGATGCTCAGGAGCATCATTCAGCGTGGCCTGTATTTCTAGGGCTTGCCTTTTGACATCCTTGCCCACTGAAGGTGGAGAAAATGAGCTATGTTTGAAAGCAAAATTGGTGGTGTGTCCTGCCTTCGGGGAGTTACCTGAGCACAGGTGTGCAGGCACTCCTGGTGTGTGCCGTGGCAAAAGAGGCAGGGATGTACAGCACCCCATGGGCAGCCGCCTGCGGGGCTGGGCTGCAAATCCCTGGGGTGGATTTGGTGGCTGGCTCAGCGAGCTGGAGAAGTCCTGGTGGATAACAGACTCCGCACTGCAGTTCCTCACTGCTCTTAAGCCTTAGCGCTTAGCAGCATGGCGAATTTAAATCACTGAGCTTTCAACTCTGAACTCTCTCGATCTGCCAGAGTTTATGGAAACACAAAGACCTTCTAAGCCTGAGGAGGAAAGACGGTTGCTAAAATCAGAATTGAACAGCAGATTAGATTATGAAACTGCCATTAACCTACTCTGAATCACAATCTCAAATCCTTCTAATATACTTGGCATGCAGAGGTACAAACATTATTTTCCACTTTAAATTAAGGCTGAACAGAAATCCTTTTTCCAGTCAATCTCTTTCTTTTCCTGGTGCTTTTGGGGGACTAATTTTTAAATGAGTATCTTCATGCAAATTACAGCCTGAATAAATCCAGGCACATAATCTTTTAGGGCAAAATCCATATTTTCCAGTAGAGACCACATGTGGGGCCTGTGCCAGGTAAGGTCTAGTAAAATCCAATCTCAGCCACCTCATGAAGAGAGAACTCTGATGTCCTGCTCAGTGCAATGCTCCTAAGTGGGGTCTATGAGTACGTACCTCTACAACGCTCATGCCACCTTACCAGGACCGTATCACCCTTTTCTACCCTGATATACACGTATTACCACCATGGTCCATGTAGGACAACCCCAAAATCTCCTTCCAAAGAGCTGAGTGGGACGAGACAAAACACATTGCTGCTGGACCCACATCTCCTTCCACATAGCCCATCTGCACAAGGGGCTGGGAAAAACTTGGTTGATCCTTTACACCAGCGTCACCCATATCTAACACAGAGCTGGATTGCTTTACCAGAAACAAGTGCTATTCTCATCCCACCAAAGAGAGAAGCTGGAGTGTGACCAAAGCCAGGGTAGCTGGAGGTAAGGCTTCTGAGAGACCAGAACAGCTCAGGCAAGGACATGGTTGAAGTTTACGTAATCTTTGGAGGAAAACATTGCCGAGCAGGGTGACCAAATAGAGGAACAGACAACAACCTAAAGCAAAACAAAAACCCCCACCAGATTCTTCTTTTATTAGCTCTGTACCTTCTGCTGGAATGAAGTAAAATACAAATATTATTAGACTCTCTCTGTTTTGATGAGATTTCCATAGTCCCAGCAACGTAGTGCTCTTGGTTGACGTAGGAGAGCATAGTGTGAGGGAAGCAGTGCATCACTCAGGTTGGTCAGTGCGTCTTGGTTCATGCTCATAGAAGCCCAAAGTTGTTGTAGCTCTGCCATTTTGGAAATATTCTGAGTCAGGAAGTAATGCTGTGCTGAAGTCGAGGAGTACCTCTTGGTCTTGTGTGCACCAGAGGGGAAACCTCAGCCCAGTGGTGGGAGATGTGCTGTCTCTATCAGTAAGCAGGATTGTGCTTGTGTTTAATAAATGTACACCTGTCATTTTATTTCCCAGAAGTGTTCGTTGTGGTGTTAGAGACCCCACAAGGGCACAAAGCATCCTCTCCCTACAACAGTGAAACAATATCACAGAGGTGATGTTGGTAGGGCCCCTCTCACTCATCACAACCTCTGGTTGCCCAGAAACAAACCTCCTGAAAATTCAGATCCTAAAAGGAGCTAAATGAAAATCAAAAGCAGAAATTAAGAAGGAAGGAAATGCGTTAACCAGTTAATTAACTGATTGATGTTTGTTCTCACCCCACAGTCAGGATCAGTTCGATGAAATGTGCTTTCAGGAGAAATTATGCTAACGTGACAGAGTAGCCCAGGTAATAATTAGCAAGGGATAAAGTGACCATTCATTGGGATTTTTTTTTTTTTTGTTAGGCCTGCAGCTGATTTGTATTTTTGTTTGTCTGCCCAAACCTTGGGCTACCTAAAAAGATCTTCACTAAATGTAACATCCAGATCCCTCCGGTTTAAAAAGCAGCAGAAATCTGAGATGCAACCAGCATTCATTTTCTATTATGCAAATACAACTTCACAGTATGACACATCTGTAAGGCTTCATTTGGTTCCCCTCTGGCACAGTAAGCATCTGCAGCTTTAATGCCTTTGATATACTGTTTTTGATTAGATTTAAGATGATATTTATAGTAATTTCGGTAATGTCATTAGCTGTCACTGGAGTATCCTCCAATATTTTGTTTCCTCCATATGTTTTGCAGAAGGGAAAATGAAATTTGACTGTCCTGCAGCTTGGGTATAATAGCCTTGTTTGGGAGCGGGGTTACATGGGATCAGTCACTGCTTGTCAAGTGAAAATGGTAACGATCTGGTGGGCTCTGTAAACTGTGCAGGACAAGCCTGCCCTCTGCACCATCGTCATGCCCTTCCTTCTCCATCCCTCCAGAGACAAGTTTATCTTCCCTGTAGATTGGCTGAAAATAGATTACATGTCTGTGGGGTCAGGTCAGGAGGGATGGATGGAAGGATGGACAGGCTCTTCTCAGTGATGTCCAATGGGTGCAAGTTGGAGCATAGGAGGTTCCATGTAAACATAAAGAAAAACTTTTTCACAGTGAGGGTGACAGAGCACTGGAACAGGCTGCCCAGGGAGGTTGTGGAGTCTCCTTCTCTGGAGACATTCAAAATCTGCCTGGACGCCTTCCTGTGTGATCTCATCTAGGTGTTCCTGCTCCGGCAGGGGGGGTTGGACTGGATGATCTTTCCAGGTCCCTTCCAATCTCTAATATTCTGTGATTCTGTGGCAGACAGGAGGGTAAGACTTATGAAGAGTGACTACAGATCACCATTATATTTAGCAGAGAGAGGAAAATCCTGGGGAACAAGCAATAAATACCTTCAGTTTAACAGTTTAAACAAAGGTGGGGAAATATTTATGGTAGGACAGAGAGTGTTGGCCAAAGGTCAAGGAAAGAAAAACTTAGTTTAGACTTTTGAGGGAAGAAAGTATCCGGTATGTAGCACAGTTGCCAAGACCAGAGGCCGAGGCACATCTCTGTGGTCATGCAAGATGAGGAAGACCATGGGTTGGTGTTAGGGGGTGACAACCTCAAGAGTGGGATAGGGAAGCTGAGCGTGCAACCAAGAGATTTTCTCTTCTCTTTCTGATTCCCGAGCCTTATCCTGCAGAGCACAGACACTTGCAACTCTCTGAAAGCACTCCTGCCTGGCTCTGTGTAGTTCCTTGTGGGATTAAACACTTCAGTTTTGGGATTGTTCTAGCTTCAACCTCTTAAAGTCCCAAACACACCATGTTACTTGAAAGAATATGTGTATTGTTGGCATTTCTGGTGGGCAGTAGGTTTGCTGGAGTTAAATTATTACTGTAGAATTCAGTGTATAAATACTGCTCTCCAAGAGGTGGGGAGTGGAAGTATATGTGTGAGTGACTTTGTTTAGGTAGAAGAAGATTGCTTGACTTTGCATTAATCTTTCAGATTCATATTGCAGAAAAAAACCCCAAAACCCCACCACAGATATGCCCCAAGAGCACTTAGAGGGACAAAAAGGAAAGAACATGAAAAATGTGTGGATAGTTTGGACTATTGCTCTTAATGGTGCATTCCTGAGTTGTGTGTGCTGAAGACCTTCCCCAGTGTAACACGCTGTGTGCAAGGGGCACACCCAGCCCCAGTGGGGAAGGCTGGGGCGAAGCCAGGGAGAGGGGTCCTGGCAACCTCCAGAGCACCTCTGCACCAGGTGCTGGGAGCAGTGGGAGCAAGAACTTGCTGGTGGCCTTCCCTGGTAAGGGTTAGAGATGATGGACTTGTCAGATGGGCGGCAGGCACAGGGGGTTGGGGCATGGCCCCCTGAACCTTCCTAGGATGGTGCTGCCTTCATCAGTTTAGCACCAAAAAAAAAGGGTCATTACTGTTAAGAACTTACTGTACCACACAGTTTAAGGTGAGTTTTGCCTCAAACACAAACTGATGGATTCCCTGCTGGTAAATGGGCATGGTGTGAGCACATCACAAGGCGATATCAACCATGTTTGCAGATTCGGCCCTTGAATCCAGCCGGGGTGCTGCTCTGAGCTAAGAGCAGTACTCCGGTCATAACAACTTTGTTTTGGTCCTTTTTACCCACGCAAGAGAAGCTTGCCAAGTGACTGTAACACCAGTCCTTCAAGCCAATTGACTTTCTATGGCTTTATACTAGCTTAAGCTGAGAGCAAATGATCATCTGATCAGTCTAATCACGGCTAGTGAGTCCTTTCAAGCAGCAGTTCCCTTGGGAACAGCATATATTTTCCAATCAAACTGTATTCCACCACTAGATCTTTATATAAAGGTAAAGAGGGCAACCAGCCTCTTTTTTTTTTTTTTTTTTTTCCCCAAATGCATTTTGCATTTATGAAAATGAAAATGTCATTTGAAAATGCAAAATTGAAGTCTTGCTTAGCAACTGTCAAATACACTTGTTTATTTTTCTGAGTAATTACTCCTACCTTCCAAATTCTGGTTCAAAACATACACAAACCGTGCTTATATATTCTCATGTATAGTCATATACATATGAAATATATTCATATCAGTATATGTGAAAATATACTCATGTTTTGCATATAGCTATTACATTATCTTTGTGAATACTTTCATTTATCACCCAAGTAGGAACTATAGTAATCTGCCTATTTATCTAAACTGTGTGTGTACATCCACACCTCCGTCTCCTTTGCTGCTGGCTTTCCCCTTGCATTTATTCTTTTAAACATCCCAGACACTTTCCACTTGTTCTTTTACTCATTTTTGCCACTGCAACACCAGTCCTAGGCTCATTCAGGTCTGGTTCCAGAAGTTCATTTCACTGGCTCTCACACTCCTACCCCAAGCACGCCCCTTCCTGCAGCTGGGCCAGCCAGGGCAGCATGGGGCTCCCAGCCCAGGACCTGTCCAGCACTCCTCAGAAGATGCATCGCCTCCCATCAGCCCACAGCTACCCTAGATCCTCCTGCGTTCCCACCGCACAAGGATACCACCAGCTCCTCACACTGAACATGAGGGGTTTGAAGGGAGAAATGTTGATTGTTTTCAGATCCTTCAGTTCTCCATCCTGATTAACATCTCATATGGAAGAAGTTTATGTAAAGCTGATGTTCACAGGCTCTGCAATATGCAGTATCATTCTCCACCAAACAATTCTTGTCAACACCTATAGTCTGTTTCTTTGTTGGACTCTTGGTGAAAATTGCTGGAGCTCATGTTTTAATGTTCCCTCCTCCATTATTTATAATATACTGAGTTACAAGTGACAACTAACCAAAACATAGCTACAGTTCTTGGTAGATCTTTTAATTTTCTGTATACTTTGAGCATGAAGTTTGCTCTTTTTAAAGCCCAGGATGCTTAGCCTAACAATCTCAAAATGTAATTAAAACGTAAACCAGGAACATTTTATAGCTGTCCTCCAGATGTGCTGAAGATTTCCTCTAAGCAAAAAAAATGTAATCTGTAAAGATGTAATCTGTTTTCGACATCCTCACAGTTTTCTGCACCATTCACCCTTTTGAGTTGCCAGAAAATACTGTCTGCTGAAGGTAGATATTCTGGGGGAGAATATGGAGATGATTCCTTTAGCCTTGTCTGTTACAGCCAACAGAGGCTACAAGCCCCTTTCTCGGCTGTACAAGACGTTCCCAGCAGCATCAGCTTTGTCTGCTATCAGTCACTCTCAGCTTCTCACCCCTCATCATGTTACTCATTAGCTCATGTCATGCCCTGATTTACGACCATCCCCTTCACAAGGATACCCCACATCTCCCCGCCCCTCTGGGGAGCCTGCAGTGCATGAAGGATACCCAGGCTGATCCCTCCGGGAGAGTCCTGTCACCTGCCATCAACTCACAACTGCCTTTGAGATGGCACTGTGCCTCCTTCTCAGCCCTTTGAGGGGTGGGGCAGACTCAACAGAGGGCCACGGTTTCAGAGTTACCCTTTATTGCCCCATGGTAGGGTAAAACTGAGCCTTTTAGTTGGAATCAGTTGCTCACCCCAGCACAGGGTCTGATGCTCCCACCTCAACCCACGTGCCACAGATGAAGCTGAAGGCTGCAGCTTCAGTGCAGCACAGGACTTTTATAGCTGGTGAGTCACAACAAGAAAACTAGCCACGGTCAATCTCAACCCTAGCTTGTGCACGCTCCCATCATCTCACACGTTAGATCCACCAGAGCTGCTCAGGAACCAGGATTTTGCCGTTCAGGAATTTGCAGCTCAGGGGGAGGGAGCAGTACCAAGCCCTAGCAGGGAGCGCCACGTCCTGCAGTGCCCCAGAAAATCCAGCTCTCCTCCAAAATAAATGGAAGAGTTGCCAAGACATCATGTTTTGGTATGTTTAATTTCCTTTTTGTTTTCACTTGCACACCAAAGTGTATTTGTGTATGAGAACAGCAACACTAAAAACATCAAAATGACCTGAGCTGGAATTGAGTTGAGATGGAAGGCTAAAATATTTTCTCATCTGCCAGCACTGATATCAACACTACTCTACAAAATATTTATCTTATTAACTGCATTTTGCCAGAGAACTGTGTGGTCTAAAGGGTGTTTTGCATGTTTTTTCCCATAGTTGTTAGATTAGTTTTGCTTTTTTCCAAGTCCCAAAGAACACGTATATGTTTGGGATTATGATAATTTTTGGACGAGTTTCTCATCTGCATGCCAGGCTGGGCAACATCTGGCAGATGAGCAACTCAGTTTGCACCTCGTGGTCTACACACGATGCAGCTGTAACAGGACCGGCAGGATACTCCGTGTGTCTGGCTCAGAGCGCCCTGACTGAACCCACAGCCTCCGAGCCCCGTTTTGGAACGTCACCTCCAAATCCTCCGTCCTGCAAAAGCTCAGGGGACCTATGGGCTTCCCTGGTAATCTCCCGATCATCCAAAACCACACTCTAGGTGGGGGGGGGTTGCAGCAAGCCACTTGTGCCTGCTCAGGCTTTGGCTAATTCTGGAGTTAACCTCTTTGCTTGGGCAACCTCATCTGCAAATTGAGGAATAACAACACACTTCAGAGGGGCAGCAGGGTAAGGATTAACTGCGATGTCGCTTTGAAGTCCTATATACATGCCAAATATCCTAATCATCCTAAATGTGAGGCCAGGATAATCCATGCATTTTTGCAGCTCCAGAATCCTATTTGATTTCATCTGTTTTAATTAACAAATTTAATTTTGCATTATTAGGGAAAACAAGGATAAAAAAATGGAGCCAGCGTATGCTTTATTACAAATTATTGTTATCAGCTGCCCTGCAGGACTCCAGTCGGCACTAAATATGAACAATGGCTAAATTACAGGGGTCAGGGAATGAGCACAATCAAAATGCAAACACTTTTCTTCTACGTGAGACAAGTAGGGAAAGAAAAAAGAGGAAGAATCCTTGGAACATCCTTGGAGCCACCAGGACTGCGGAGAAGCGTACCAAGTAAACTGTAAAACTGATTACTGGTCTCAAAAAGGCTAACATGCAATTTGTGTTCTTTTTATGTAGATTAAATGCATTCACTGCAGCTCGTAGAGCTTAGATACTCAGCAGGGATTCAGAGGGCTGGGTATCAGTCAACCACAGCCAGCCACTAAACCACAGGGCAAAATCTGATATTATACATCAGAATAGTCACTTAATCTATCTTAATGGGTGAAAAACCCATGGGACAAATGTATATTAAAATCAGAAAGTTAGTTGCAATGTTTAAGGAAAGCTGTAAATATTTTTTTCAGATAGCACTGTAAAACATTATTAATGAGTCTGAAATCTTGAACATCTTTACATTTAGCTCTTGAAAATGCAGCTGCCCAGCAGCCCAGGTCTATTGATCTGGAGGAAACCCAACGGCATGAGACGCTCACCGTAAGGTTGTGCCTGGAATAAATCGGAGAGGAATCAAGCAGGATTTCCTTGGCTGGCCAAAGGAAATGCTTTCCAATGGGCTTCTGTTGAGCACATGAAACGTGCTGAACACGAAAAGCTGTGGATGAGGCTACCATGGCTGCTGGCAACAGCAGTAGAGCCACCTTGCAGAAAATTATCCTGCTAAAGGCAAGTTATTATTTTTTTTTGTTGGGCACTACTGTGAAGCCATTCCCCAACCACAGCAGAGCAGAGAAAGCCCAGCCTTCTGCCTGCCTTCTTTCCAGGACTTGAGGTTATTGGAAACTGAGAAGTAATAACATGACCTAATCCTCAGCTTGAAAATACTCTGATTTATTTTGCATGCATCTGGGTTCTCCTTGGACTCTTCCAGCTTAGATTCTCCTGAGAAGGTTTTCTCCCTGCCACTACTTATATCCTATTTAGAGCTAATTGGGACTACCTGCCATCATGGCTCAGAAATAATTACTTTGCATAATTAGTCTTAAATCAGGATTTTTACACCTGTCCCGACGGTGGCTGACCAAAGCACTGGCATCTCACAAGTGGACCCTGAAAGGGTGCTGTAGGCAAGGACCCCAACCTCTGCATGCAGCATGTGTGAGTACAGATGGGGGGGACTTGCTCTGTCAGCCATCCATCAACATTATTTTGGAAAAGACTTTATAAAACACAAAGCCTCTTGAAGCCTGCAACGGCCATTTCACCTCAATGGGATGTAGGATGGGTTTCTCATCAGCCATCTCCACTGCCTGCTCACCAGCTCCACATGGATGCTGCTGCAGGAGAGCCCTTTTGGGGTAGAAAACTGCCTTTTGGGTAAACCCATGCTCCAGAAGTACAATCTGAGTCAGTTGCTTTGTGGGCTGCTAGTGACAATGTGGGGCTGGGGAGACACATTGGGAACCGATGTCATTTCCCGATGCATGCTGTTAGGCAAACATTCGCAGTAGGTTCCAGAAAATGTATTCCCATTGGCAGGAATGAGCATCCCTGTCGGAGTGCAGTGCTCGACCATGCAGAAAAACTGGGTGACCTTGAAAGCCATAGTAATAGGAAACAAATGAAATTCAATAGTGCTGAACACCAGGTCTTGCTCTCAGGGACTGAACAAGCACTGCTGACACAAGCTGGAGGGTCCCGTGTCAGAAATTACACATAGGGCAGAAAAGCCTGGAGAGTTCACCAGGCACAAGATGGCCACGCATTGCTGGTACAAAGTGCTAATGCTCTTCCAAGAGGAGGGAGGAAAGCTGTTTCCAGTGGAGCTGAGTGTGGAGGTGAGACGTCATCCAGCTGATGCTGTATAGTTCTGGTTACAGCTGCCTATGGAGAAAGGATTTTTTATCTCTGGGCTGACTTCTGTGTTATTTCTCCTATGAAATCTGTGTGTCCCAGATGGGAGTACACAGCAGAAAAAATCTGTCCTCTTCACTCAGTGTGGAGCTCTGTGGCTCCCCCCTCCCACTCTTCAAGGCATCTCCAGGCAGGATGGTGGGGCTAGGGACTGAAGCACCCAAGGCCACTTGCAGTGTATGGACAAGGGGCACCTTCACATGGATTTTCAAACTTCTCCCCTGTGGTTTAGGTTCCTGACACTAATAAGCTGATGCACAGGTCAGTCTGCTGGGGCATGTAGGGCTGGCCAAGAGTGAGGGCAGATGCCAGCACAGGACCAGTCAGGACATATATAATCCCACTGCAAGCAGGGAGACTGGCTTCTGGTGGCAAAGGCGAGTGCTGCCTGCAGCACTGGCACCTAACCAGGAGGAATGGTGGGAAGGAAATGGGGTCTGGCCTGCCATGTCGGGAGGTGTGGAGGACTGAGTCCCCTTCATGCTCTGCAGTCAAGCAAACACTGCCCTCCTGCCACTTCACCGTGATCTACACAGCAGATTGGAGGGACAAATTTCTCTTTGGATGAGTTATGCACTCACAGATCATGAAGTATATTTCATAGAGTAAAGGATTTTTCAGTGCCTCAGAAATCTCCCTTGTGAGTCTTCCCAAGCACAGGATGCCCAGGGTACCTCCTGGGTCCTGCTCTTGGCCTTATCTTCACCTACTGTTCCTCTGCACAGCTGGTTGTCCTCCAGGACACACAGACGTGGCTGAGATCATCAGTCCCTGGGACAATTTTTTCTTGCTATAAGAGAGGACTAATTTGCCATGCACTTTTCTGCTAAGGCTGGCTTAATTCTGTGGGCTTTTTAGGTCAATGTCCTCTGGAAAAATCAAACAATACAATGCACTGTTAAAGACTACACTGAGAGCAATGGATGGAGGGACCTTCAAACACTGGGATACACATTTAACAAAAACCACCTGGTTAGTCAATGCTAGACGATCTACCAATTGGGCTGGCCCTGTCCAATCAAAACTTTTGTGTATTGTAAAGGAGGATAAAGTCCCTGTAGTGCACATAAAAAACCTGCTAGGGAGAACAGTCTGGGTTACTCCTGCCTCTGACAAAGGCAAACCCGTTTATGAGATTGCTTTTGCTAAAGGACCTAGGTGCACTTGGTCGGTAATGGGCAAGTTCAATGTGCACCTCAAGGGGATTTGATTTGGAGTGAGAATAGCCAGTGAATTAAGTTGTATGTTAATTGCTATATAACACTGTATATCATCACTTCTGTGGTGTCTGTGTGCCATATCAAGGGTATTAGTGTAAAAATCAACAAAATTAATGAAGAATTAACTTTGATGAAACCGAGCAAAACACAGTGATGATAAAACCAGACAAGCACAGTGGTGATGGAACCAGAACTGGCTTCAGCATGCAGCAATCCAACACCACACACCATCTTTCTTGCCCTGAAAGACTGTTATGGCAGATGGAGCCCAAAACCACAGACTAAATGAACTCAACATACAGGGATGGCCCATAGACTAAGGGAATAATATATGTGTTTATATACATCAAAAGACAGGAAAGGTGGTGGTGATTAACTGGGACGTATTGGAAAGTGTAGGAGCTGGGCATGATGCAAACAGTATAGAATAAGGGGTGGATATTGTCCTGGTTTCAGCTGGGATAGAATTAGTTTTCTTCCTAGCAGCTGGTGTAGCCTTGTGTTTTGGATTTAGTATGAGAACAATGTTGATAATACATTGATGTTTTAGTTGTTGCTAAGTAGTGCCTATCATAAGTCAAGGGCTTTTCAGCTTCCTGTGCTCTGCCAGTGAGGGGGAGCACAAGAAGTTGTGAGGGGACACAGCTGGGACAACTGACCCCAACTGACCAAAAATATCTTCCATACCATATGATGTCATGCTCAGTATATAAACTGGGGAGAGTTGGCCAGGGGAATTGATCAGTGCCTGGGGACTGGCTGGCCCTTGGTCAGCAGGTGATGAGCAACTGCACCATGCATCACGTGTCTTCCTTGGGTTTTATTTCTCTCTCTTTTTGTTACCTTCCTTTTCATACTATATTATTATATTACTACTATTATTATTATTGTTGTTGTTGTTATTATATTTTATTTCAATTATTAAACTGTTCTTATCTCAACCCGTGAGTTTTCCTTTTTTTTTACTCTCCTCCTCATCCCACCAAGGCAGGAGAGGAGTGAGCGAGTGGCTCTGTGGTGTTTATTTACCATCAAGGATTAAACCACAACAATGGAATACAAATGCAGCGCTGCCATGCTCCCTGTTTTCTATGATGGTCTGTTGCCTACACACCATGTGAAAAGCAGGTTTGCGTTTCAATAATTACACATTGCCTATAGATTGCATGGTGGGGAATATGTTTCTTCATTCAAACTGCACTGTTTTCAATATAGCCTCCCAATCTTTTTCACCTGTTGGTCTTAACCTTCCACAAAAAACAAACAGACCACAGTTGTGAAGTCTGATTTCTTCCCTGCTTGTATAAGGTCACCGAATCACATACGTCACATATTAACTGCATCTGCTCTGCCGTTTAATTTTGTTCAATAGCTATCACACATGGAGGTAAAGCATGAACATCTGCTTCAGCACAAGAGCTTGAAGACCAGTCAAAGTAATTGTTATAATTTAACCTCAGAAATGTGTAAAGTCTGCATCTTCCATTCTACTGGGAAATAGGTATTACTGTAGTTTATGTTTAATAACCTGCTGCTTAACCCATTGCTGCACGTCAATGTGTCGTGAAAAATATACTAGGATTCTCAGACTACAATAACTTTGGTCCCTATGATGTTGAAGAAGGGAAAGATCTGAATCTCATAAATACTTAGGTGGTTTTCAAAAACTCAGCCATTTTGCAGGAGGGACTGAGTTTTTGAGTCCATTTTTGGAAAAAACGGCCTTTCTATTACACCATTCGAGTATTAAATATTTGAAGTGAGGGATTTTCTTCCACATGTGAAACTTATCTTCCAGACATCACTTCTTTTGGTAACATAACTGGAAGATGAAACCATAAAAGACCCTAAATTATGCAGTCTGAGACATTCTGGCTAACATATCTATTTTAAAAGCCAATATACACAGTGGTATTTACAACTCTTGCCTGGAGAGTGGCTTATCATCATTTTCTTTTATTAAAGATGTTTGAAGTAAATCTCACCCCTTCTCCAAGGACACAAAAGTCCCCAGTACTAAGGAAATTGCAAGGATCCAGTTCTCTTTGGTCCATACCAGTGAGGACAACCCCAAATGCCCATCCCAGTGCCAGCCCAACCTCTGTGACTTAGGTCATGGCCATCGTCAAGCTGCCACAGGCCTCCTGGGGCTCTGGGCTCCTGCTTGGCAGACTCTGAACAGCTCATCAGTCTCACTGTTGAATTATGCTCCATCCCTTGGCTGTGATGGTCCAAAGCCCTTCTGGACTATGTCTATGTACAACATGGATAGAAATAATTGACAACAGCTTATGTGCATGGTCACTCGTAAGGGATGATGTGAGCTGCAACAGGTTCATGCAACACATGATTTGCATTATAGCTCAGTGCTGGTTCTTGGGATATTAATTTAAGTGGTGCATACTTAATGCTATGATATTTATATCCATACTGCTACAAATTCACTGCTACCTAATTCTTCATGGTCATTGCTAAATGGTACATCACGGCCTCTGAGACTTTCTGATCCTGAGAGCAGTAGGCTCTAATGCAGGAGGTGAAAGAGAATTAGCTCTTAGCAAGATAATCGAAAGTACAAAACTGAATCAATTTGATTCCACCCAAGTAAATCATAGAATCATAGAATATTGTGAGTTGGAAGGGACCACAAGGATCATGGAGTCCAACTCATGTCCTAGCATAGGACAATCCCAATGACACAGGCTGTGCTACATTAGTGCAAATAAAAGGTGTATAAGCTAGATGACGATGATGTTGCATAGATCAAACATACTAAGGGAAAATGAGAAAATGTGAGTTTAGAAAGTTTTAAAAATACTGTGACAGCTTTTTTATCCTTTTGCTGGTAAAGGATACAAAAGAATTTGTCACCAATCCAGTTATCCATGCCCACAGAAAACCATAAAACCCCTCTGAAATGAGCCAAAATTGTGTTTTCAAAAACAAAGGTCTCTCATACTTAAAGTCCTTTCTGGGAGCTCTTCCAGATCTAAATAGAGTGTCCCTAGTAAACAGGAAAGCTCTCTTTCCCAGTGCCATGGCCCTTTCATTTCTCTCCCTGAAAGATTAAATTTGAACATTGCAGGGTCTGATTCTCCACTTTCCCATCCTGTGCCACGCTTGCAGTGAAAGCCTGCCACGTCCAAACAGCAGGGCTTTGCTCTCCGTTTGCATTGCTCTGTATGACTGCAGGATAAAAGCCTTAGGGTCACGGTGATGTTATGTATAAAGAAACTGCTAACCAGTCCAGGACTACATTTTGCTCATCTCATCCCCTGGCCAAGTTGCATTGTGTGGAAATTCTTGTGAGAAAGAAGGAAAAAAACCCTGTAGCAGGTGGCTGGGTTGGATTTTTTTGGTGATGATGGGCTTCCTGGTTTAGTTTTCTGTTTTTCCATGGTTCCTGTTCAGAGGAATGTTAGAGTAAATTCTGAGAGATGGGATAAAAGTCAGAGGGCAGGGGAAGCTGTTGGGGGTGCAATATAAATTCATTTAGCACGTTGCTCTGCAATTTATCATGTAGGTCTTACCTCCACATATGTGGTGTGTGCTGCGTATTTAGGGACAGGGATAAGACACAGTGGAAGATGGCTTCCCTGTTCCTTGTACTCACAAGCCAGTTTTATAAACTAGAATTTATTTACTGGCACACAGTCTTTCTGTCAGAGATACCTAAAAGCATTTTGACCTGTAGACGGTCACTGAAATAGGGGTAGGGAGCAGGAGCTGTGCCTACCTCAGAACGACACCTGCAGTGGGCTGCCTGTGTCAGTCCCCTTGGCTTGCTACAGTGATCAAATTTTGGCTTTTCCACTGAGCACCTAGTGCTGTGCAAACAAAAATCAAAGCACAAAGCGGTGTTTCTGAGCAGCATAAGGGCAATTGAACTTTGCAGAAAGCTGGATATTTAACTGTTTGATTGCTGAGAGCTCGACTGCAGAAGGTGAAGGTGCACAGCATGCTGACACTGGCAGCGTGCAGACAGCAAGGTCACTTGTTCTGTCTGGTTCCATAAGTGGAGAGACAAGGAATATGCTGTGCAAATTCGCAGCTGGCTTCCTCTCAGTAACCCCAGCCAGAGGACTTGATAGCTAAGGGTCTGTGCTGGGCATCTTGCAGGTGGGTTGCGAAAAGGAGAGCCCCCTTGCCACGAGATCTGCATGTTAGCAGGGTGCAAGGGGTGTGCAAAATGGGCTTATAGCCAAGTTGGGAAGGTGGGAGAGCAATAAAAGGAAGAGGGTTTGCAGAAAACCAGAAGTCACAGCTCACATTTGCCTAACCAGTCCCAGATGGGAGAGATTTGTAGGTATTGTGGCTGAGGAATGTTTTCAAGAGAAATTTAAAGGAAAGGGAAAGATGAATGCTTTGTGAAATCTGAAGGATTTTCCCATGTATGGGGAGTTGTGTGGAAGTGGCTGAGGGGGAAACAGGCATGCCAGGAGAAAAGGGCAGACTGAAGACAGAAAGATGAAGCTTCAGAAGTTAAAAGATTTTGAAGACAAAAGTCCATTCTTTCATATGAGGAATGGCCACACAGTCTACTCTGAGCCGCACCCGACTGCAGCATTGAGAAGGAGCAATGGTCAGCTCACAGGTGGTCATTGGGGCAGTACCACCACCTTCCTTAAATCCATGCTCTTGATAGAAAAAAACCCCCAAAGCCTCCTGTTCTCTCATCTGCAAAGCTCTGTTAAGATGCTGGCTCAGAATCAGAGGCTTTTACTGAGCAAAACTTTGTCCTGCTGAACTCCTTTTCATTTCCATTTCAATGGGAAATGTTATGAATTCCTTCACTAAAAATTCAGAATAAACTGCCTTCAGAATATGACCCATTTTCTGGATTACTGAATGTCCTTTGGTTTGTGGTATTGTGCTTAAATCCCTCTGTGTCTATATTTATTACAATTCATTTTTTCCAGCTTGCTTGAACTCTGAAAGGGGGAAGGTCAACTGATGCAACCTCATAAAATCCCAGTGCAAATGTAGGGACTGTCAGGAAATTTCATCTGTTTAGGATTTCTGACATTTCAAAAAGAAATTTTCATTGTCCTTTTCCCATTTGCCTGGAGCAGGTGAATGAAGAAAATTCTGAAGCAATAATTTATTGTGTCTTTACTGATTCACTGAAGCATTTATGAATATAGCCCAAAGTCTCTTGATATTAGCTGTTTAATATGTTATCACACTATTTCATACAGAAACTCGAAGAGCAAACTTGGCTTTCTGTTCTGTTCTGTTCTAGACAGCCCTGTGCATGGTGAAACAGGCTATCAGGTGGTGCATCCAGGGAGGCTTTAAACTCTTCTCTGATCCACACTGCTCCGGTCTGTTGCATCTGTGGGACACTTTTTGACACCTGCCCTTAGCAAGGGATGCTCTGATCTGAAGCAATGGATGCACATAAGTGAGCAAGGAGATGGTGACGGGATGGGCACACCTTCTCCGTGACCCAAGAAGGATGGGGGTGGCAGCACTCACAGGAGGCTGAAACTAGACTCTGATTTTCACTCTGAAGACATGTTAATCATCAGTCAAACTGAGGTTGCAAATTGGTATCTGCAGTCTACCAGGCAAAGGGGGAAATTCTTTCAATTACACTGAAAAGAGCATGATTAAAGGAGGTGAGAGGGGTAGGGGTGCAGGGAGAGGGACAGAGGGAGACTCATTTCTGTCATGTCTGGGAGCAATCCTACCGTGACACAGTAGCAGCACGCCTGTCTATCAGCCTTGCTTCTGTGTGGCTCTAATTAAATTAGACAGTTAAATAATTATGGTATTTAAGATTTCAGATTTTGGTGAAAGTGATTCTGGGACCTTGAGGCTATAAGGTGCTGGGTATTTCCTGCAATGGAAATCAGTGAGACTCACAGTGCAGGATCAAGCCTGTTGTGTGCTACGGTCAAACATATGTTGGATGTGGCTCTGCTGTCTTTCTCCTTGCAGTGACTTTCACCTTTGACCCCGGAACGGAGATGGAAATGAAAATACATGTAGTCATCTCTCATTAATTATACAATTTAACTTATTCATACTACAGAGAAGCCTAGGAAATTCAGCACTTAGCAATAGCAGGAAATTTCAGAACTTGCATCCTAAAATCCAGAGCCCACTTGTAATGTTAATGATGCCCATTCCAAAACCAAACTACTTCAGTCAGAGCACAGCCAGGTTCTAGACCACAGCACTGAAAGCACAGTGATGAACATCAGGCTGATTTGGTGATGTGTGTATGCCCACATTGAACTGGTGCAAACCATCAGGAAAAGTATTAAAAAAAAGTGTTGGAAGAGCCCAGAACGAAACCTAGATCTGTGTCTGAACTTCGGCAGGGTTGCCTTCCTTCTACATGGTATATATGCGTCTGAAATCCAAGCCTGCGATTATTCATAATCTGTACCCATTTAAAATCTATAGGCCGAAGTAGCTTGTACCCAAGGGTAACATAAGAACCAGCAGAGAAGTCCTTGGAACTAAATCTTTAAGCCCTGGGAAAATCCCCAAAAGTTGGGAGTGGGAGAGGGGAATAAAAAGCAAATGAGTAGAAGACCAGGAGGGCCCTAAAAGCAGGTGCTGGGCCTGTGTTTTAGAAAGCCAGGGGAATGATGCAGGAGCAGAATGATGCACTGAAGCAGTTACCTTGGCATTGATACCAGACATAGTTGAGGGAAAGGCTGATAGGGAATGTAATCTATAGAAAAAGGAAAGGTGAGAGCCTAAGTAATGCAAATCAACATCGCTTTATGGAAAACAGATTTTGTCAACTGTACTTGATGACATGTTTTTCATGAAATCACAACTATATAGGATATAAAAGGAGGACTGGAGGAAAGCAAATGTCACTCCAGTCTTCAAAAAGGGCAAGAAGGAGGACCCGGGTAACTACAGGCCGGTCAGCCTCACCTCCATCCCTGGGAAGGTGATGGAACGACTTATCCTTGGTGCCATCTCTAGGCATATCAAGGGTAAGAGGGTCATTAGGGGCAGTCAGCACGGCTTCACCAAGGGGAAGTCGTGCTTGGCCAACCTCCTAGACTTTTATGAAAACACAACCAGGTGGCTGGATGATGGTAGAGCAGTGGATGTGGTCTATCTTGATTTCAGCAAAGCATTTGACATGGTCTCCCACAGCATCCTCGCTGACAGATTGAGGAAGTGTGGATTAGATGAGCAGGTAGTGAGATGGATTATTAACTGGCTGGTGGGAAGAAGCCAGAGAGTGGTGGTCAATGGGGCAGAGTCTAGTTGGAGACCTGTGTCTAGTGGAGTCCCTCAGGGGTCAGTACTGGGACCAGTATTATTCAATATATTCATAAATGACCTGGATGAGGGAACAGAGTGCACTGTCAGCAAGTTTGCTGATGACACAAAGCTGGGAGGAGTGGCTGACACACCAGCAGGCTGTGCTGCCATCCAGAGAGACCTGGACAGGCTGGAGAGCTGGGCAGGGAAAAACTTGATGAAATATAATAAGGGCAAGTGTAGGGTGTTGCACCTGGGCAGGAACAACCCCAAGCCCAGGTTCCAGTATAGGTTGGGAGATGATCTACTAGAGACCAGTGTAGGGGAAAGGGATCTGGGAGTCCTGGTGGACAGCAGGATGACCATGAGCCAGCACTGTGCCCTGTGGCCAGGAAGGCCAATGGCATCCTGGGGTGCATTAGAAGGGGTGTGGTTAGTAAGTCAAGAGAGGTTCTCCTTCCCCTCTACTCTGCCCTGGTGAGGCCACATCTGGAATATTGTGTCCATTTCTGGGCCCCACAGTTCAAGAAGGACAGGGAACTGCTTGAGAGAGTCCAGCAAAGAGCCACCAAGATGATGAAGGGAGTGGAGCATCTCCCTGATGAGGAAAGGCTGAGGGAGCTGGGCCTCTTTAGCTTGGAAAAGAGGAGACTGAGGGGGGACCTTGTTAATGTTTATAAATATGTGAAGGTTGAGTGTCAGGTGGGTGGAGCCAGGCTCTTCACAGTGATTTCCAATGAGAGGACAAGGGGCAATGGGTGTAAGCTGGAACACAGGAGGTTCCGCCTAAATTTGAGAAGAAACTTCTTTACTGTGAGGGTAATAGAGCACTGGAACAGGCTGCCCAGGGAGGTTGTGGAGTCTCCTTCTCTGGATACATTCATGACCCGCCTCGACGCCTTCCTGTGTGATCTCATCTAGGTGTTCCTGCTCCGGCAGGGGGATTGGACTGGATGATCTTTCGAGGTCCCTTCCAATTCCTAGCAGTCTGTGATTCTGTGATACAAAGGTCAGTATTGCCGTAAAGTACATATATTTTGAGTTTGGGGGAAAAAGAGCATAAAACAAAACCAATGCAGCTCCCATTGAAAGAATGATAAACTGAGTGAAATGAGAGACTGAAAAAAATTCAAAGTAGGGAAGGGAAATCCCATAAAGAGTGGTTGTAGTGGAGTCTGATGGGAGCCTATTCTTGATCTAATGCTATTTAATATAGTTTTTATAACCTGGAAAGGAAGACCTGCATCTCTGGTGATGATGACTGATATAAACCACATGTATTTTGATACAGGCATAGGTGTGATTATGAATTTAGAAATAAATGCAGCAGATCAGGAGTGTAAAATAGGGGGTTGTATTCTGGAAATCAGTGTCCCTGAAACAGGCCTGGAAGTCATTTGGGATAAATTACTGAGCATGTTGCTTCCAGTGTAATGATTTAGCCAGAGGAACAAGCAGGTTCCAAGAGCATCTGAGCAAGTAGAAATAGAGAAATGGTATAATCCCTGCATACAATGAATTTTTTTTTCCATGAGAACGTTGCTGTAGTACTGCATCCATTTCTGGTGCCCAGACCTCAGCAGGGGTCAGGAGGAGTTGGAAAGGTCCAGGAACCAGCCACATACTTTCCCCATGCAAGCTGCAGCAGCAGGAGCACACAAGAAGTTTAAGGTAAGTCTGGGCAAGAACCTTTATGTTCTGTTTAAGAAGAGCTTTCTGATGGCAGTGAGACACTTAAGATGACAGAAAAGCACAAGGAGCTCTGGTGCTTCATCTATATTAGAGAATTGGATGGGCCTGAAAACAGTAGGAGGAATGTAAGGTGAATAAATAGGTCTTTTTCTCTGCAGCCATCTTACGATGAATATGCAAGTGGTTGTGTAAACTCCAGGTAACTCTAAAATGGGCATTTCCCACCCACCACACTTACATATTCAAAATAAAAGCTTCTCTGTAAAACAGTGTCCGAGGTCAATGACTACATTTCCATGACTGTTGGTAGATAAGCCAGGCTTCCTTGAAAGTAATTCACCATGAAGCATGGTATTTGTGCTACATTAAGTACTTTTACTCAGTTTGTAATATGCTGATGTAATACCAATGCACCTGGAGATGCACAAAATGTGCTCTGGACCTAAAGAAAAATACCCCAAAATTTCTCATGACACAGGTCAGTAAAATGTTGCTAACGTGGCTTTAATGTGATCCATACCAGAAGGGCTCATTCATACCATCAGTGGTTTGCAGAGCTGCTTCTTGGATGACTAGTTAGTTGCTTTTTACAAAATACAAATTCTTGGTTCTACAAGTTATTGTCTTATACAAATGCAGGAGAAGAATGGGCAAGAAATATGCTGCAGAAAGTAACACCAAACAGACGTGGTGCCACGTGAGACACACAACTCATTTTAAACACCCTAGTCTTGAAGTGCACTGGTTAGTTCTAATGATTATTTTGGTGCACAAAGGATGAAGTCACAGAACTTTGTTTTCTCTAGAAACAAAAAATCCACTAAAAAGTCTTGCTGAGAGCCCAGGCTCCTTGCTCAACAACCATGTCCATGGGGAGGGACACACTGGACTTGTTATAACGAAACAACCGAGGTATTGACCCCAGCAAAGACAGCAGCAGCTACCAAGCCCTGCAAGGGGCTGGTATCCCAAGTGTACTTGATCTGATGGATTATAATAAGCAGCCAGGATTTTCCCTCTGCTGCTAATAAAATAGGGAAATGGTGATTCCTCTAGGCTAATTTCTCTGTGATTCAAAAGCTTCAGAAACACATAACACTGGACTGGACAGAGAGGAGAACAGACATGGTTGCAGCCAAAGGGCATCTCCACCCAACTAGTCCCCATCAAACTGGAGCTAACATCTGTATTTTAAAACCAACTGGTTTTTGGTTTGGTTTTTTTTTTTTCCTACATATGTATTGTGTCAGATGATAATAAAATATAGGTGTAAACAAGCCTGCATTGTCTTATTGTCCATAAATAAATAGACAATAAGTTCAAAGTAGGGCTGGATTCATAAAGCAACACTCCGCTAATCTGTATTCGGGTCTCAAGCGTATTATCTGTAATTTACAACCAATTTAAATGGCATTAACAGTCTTCCCCTTATGGGAATTTAAATTTGCATCCTACCATTGAATTAAACACTGATTGCATATTTTCTATAGGGGACGTAATGCTCTTTGAAGCTTGTTTTGAATAATAAAGCATCTATTCATGCACATGGTGCAATGTGTTTCTTTGTCCTGAATGTAATTGAAGTAAAATGTGAGTTAAAGGGATTTTTCCTCTAGCCACAGGTTTGTTGATTACCATCTATTTTCATCTATTCAAGGTTTTAAAAAGGAAAAGAAAAATACAGTAATCTCTTACTGCATTTGGAACCTCATTTACCACTCAGAGCTTTCCTGAGAGTGTCTGGTTTGAACAATCAGGAGGTCAAGTTTCAGCCCATTTTTGGAGGAGGAGAAGAGAAGAAAGGAACAAGCCACCACCCTTCTATAATAAAAAAAAAAAGGAAAAATAAATACCACAAACAAAAAGCAGAGGGAAGCAGAAAACATCATACCTGACCTACAGCAGCAGTTCTTGGCTACCTGTCAGGTAGCTGTTTTCATGCTGCCCGTCATTGTGGGCCAGGGAAGCTGCGTCGAAGACAACTTCAACGTTAAGGAAGCAAAGAGGGTGAAATAACATTGTTGACCTCTTTTGTTTGATTTCTAAGGGAGGAATAACTGAAATAAATAATAAACGTGACTTACTCCTTCCTGGATGTGGAAAACAAGCACAAAGGCCGCCTAAAGAAAAGGATGCTAGTTTGTGGCTGCGTGGTTTGCAGGCAGCATGGCTGGCTCCTCCGGCCACAGCCACTCTGCTGGGGAAGGACCTGGCCAGGGGTGGGTGGCCCAGTGCCACTCAGCCTGCATCCAGCCATGTCATGACAGGAGTGGTGGAAGTGTCCCCCACTGTGGCCATCCCCGCCACCTCTGCCTGTCCCACCCTGTGCGGTGCCCTGGGGCAGCTGAAGGGCTGTAAAGCACTGCTCACTGATGGTGCTCTGTGCACTGAGCAAAGCGTCTAGAGAAATCAAATTCTCCACTAATTCTCTTGTACCAGGGCACAGCTGCAACTGCAGTGGAGGGAAAAACATCTCTGGCAGATTTTAAGATATTTCTTTTTCTTTTCCCCTAAAGGTGATGTTCATTTTCAGATGCAGGCAAGCCTGCGTCTAACAGAGCTGTAGCAGCGTTAATAGCTCTGATATTAATGATTCTGGCATTTATCCAGAAATGACAGAGAAGACAAAACATAGTTGATATATTTGGCATTGTACAGCAATATAAGTAATGGTTTAGAGTGATGGTTTTTATTTTTCAGCGTTGTCTGGTTTCTGCATTCTTGAAAAGCAGGGGCTGCTTCTGCTGAAACCCTATTTTTCCTTCAATTCTTAGGCTCTTTGGAAGGCTTTAAAAATGCAGAAAAGTATTTTTGTTGATTTGTGTCTTTCACCTTCTTAAAAGGTGATTTTATAGGTCCTTGAGGAACAAACATTGTTTAAAAACTGCCAACTACGGTTTAGGAAGAGGCAGGGAGGATCGTGGACCATGGCCTTGATCCCATTAGGATGGAATGTCAGACAGCAACATTAGCCATATCTCTAGACTTAAACAGTTGCGCAAGAATTCCTTACAGAGTATCTTAAATTACTGCAGTTATTATTGTATTGGTGCTGTAAAACCAAGCACTGCCAATGCTGCTGTTGCACGTGTAGCAAACATCAAAGATCTTTGTAGCTGCACTGCCTGGAGATAGCGAGGAGGAGTAGAGATAGCAAGGGATGTAAATACTCTCTCTTTTTTTTTTTTTGCCTTTTCTTTCCAAAACAGTTCTATCATATCATGTGCACATAAGAGACAGTGGATGGTCCCTGGACACCTTGAGGGTAATTGCCATGTTGTTCAATTTGCCTCAAACGAACGGTTCAGGAATGATAAATGCTCTTTCATAATCAGCTCAGTACCACTGGTACGTAGTACGGGTAGGACACTCTGGATCCTGACCCTCTGCCAAAATGTAATTTCCCCCCACCTTACATTTGCAGAGGCAAGAGATTGCAGGGAGGAAGGAGGTCTATCAGAGGCAGGCACATACCCATCTGTGGGCTGCAGCCACAAGGGCACCTTTTGTTTACAACGTGCTCTCACTGTTATCTGCTCTGATAGCATGACACGGAGAGTCGGAGCAAGAAATGATGCCGACGGGAAGGTCCCATGCTTGGGAAGCCTACGTGGTTCAGAAGAAAACATTGGCAATTCCTGGCACAAAACAAAGCTTAAAGTGAATTAGGGTTTCGTGGCTTCTAACCCCAGCTCAAGGAGAGTACGAGCAATGCTGGCTGTTCCCATGAAGCTGCCTGATCTTCTGCTGCTGGAGGCTAATTACAACCCACAGCCACCCCGGAGCTGCGTGGCTGCAGGCTGGCACGGCCACCCAGCCCGAAGCCCGCTGCCAAAAGCCCCCTGCCTTCTGCCTGCAAGGGAAAGAGGGGTCCCTCCTTCCCTTGAAATTGGTCTAGTTTGTAATTTTTCAGAGCGCAATTTTTGGAAGAGGTGGTTATGCCACATTCCTTCATTAAAGGCCAAGCTCAGGTTTGCTTCCCTCACCACACATGATGCCCCTGGCCCTGGAGCAGGGAGCTGTGTGTGCCAAGTGCTCGAGCAGTCCAGCTCGCCTTAACCATTTCTCCCTGTTTTTTCTCTAGAAATCAAACAAGAAGTCAGATCTGATTTGCTTCAGATGTGTGGTAATTCCGAGCTGGGCATGATGGAGTGTTGTCCACTCAGTGGCGGTCAAGGACAGTGTGCAGTAACTCTACTAAAGATTCACATTTTAAAATAGCTTAAACTCAGCCATCCTAAAAGAGCTGGCTGAGGAGCTTGTGCCTTGTGTCATGTTTGATAGACTTTGTCATACTGGAAAAATCCTGACTTAGAGTGACAAGGTGGAAAAAATAAGATTTATCCTCAGGTGCAGGAGTTGCTGCTGAAGCTTCTTAGAGATCCATGCACAGCCGCTCCCCAGCATCTTCGTTAGTGATGTGGAAATAAATATGAAATCACTGCTGATAAAATATATGAAGAAAGGCAGGAGGGTAAATAAAGCTGAAAGGCTGGCTGAATCACATGGCCAGCTGCACCCAGACAAGCAAAATGTGCTTTACTGCAGGTAAATGGGAAGGAAAAGCATGCTCCTGAGGGCACTACCTGGGGGACAAGGGAACGCCACAGGAAACATGGTGACCTTGAAAAAGTGCTGGAGGTCATGGGGGAGCTGATAAAAATTTGGTAGACCTTTTCTCTTTCTAAAGCATGGGGAATTTCTAAAACCTTGTGTGAAACTGCACAGGACTATAACGGTCTGATAATTAAGATGAGATGCCTTGCGGTATTTCCCAACCAGGATGTCCAGACCGCTGTATAGGGGTAACTTGATGTCATTTATATGGGAGGTTGGCTTCAGCAGATCTGATGAGCTCTACCGGCTTTAAACTTTGTTCATCTATGAAATTGCCACACTCACACTGCTTTATAATCTATTATAAACACATAAACAGGAGATGAGGCTGAGCTCCCATAGCAAACCCTCTGCCTGCTTTTCAGGCCTCTGCGGCATGAATTTGTGCTTAAAAAAAATATAGCAGGACAAAGGTGACAAAGCAGACTCAAACACCGCCATTACCATAGCAACAGTGGCATTAGCCTGACACAGCAGCAGAAACCAAAATACACCCTTGCACGCAAATTCATGCAAGTTAGGAAATTGTTAGCTCTATATGGCACACAACATAAACAAGCACAACACAAATGGGCATAGATTGCTCAATAAAATGACTAATTGCTATTTAAAAATAGGTTTTCTTCGAATAAATAGAATCTCGATAATCTGTAAAATCAATTTCCCTTGACACTAACAGCAAAAGAAAAAACAATTGCAAGTTATATATATACTAACAGTATGTAATAACATCTTTGCCTGGAACCCAAAACTATTAAGGCAGTAATGGTTCTCCGACTGCCCTTTCACCACTGCTCCTGCCAGCAGTGCAGTCAGTGACGTGACTAACAACTGTCACATGTGGTTTGCTCTTTCTCTCATCTGCTCTCCAGGGAAGAACTACATGTGCAGGAGAGTATTTTGCATTGGCTTTTTTTTTTTTTTTTTCCTTTTAATGTACACACTGGACTATGTTCAGATAAGGCCAAAGAAATACACTGTGTGCATGAAGAAAAAAAAGATTTCTTAGCCCCCTGTGGGATTTGGTACTGCAGCCTCAGGCACAAAAGGGCTGAGGAAAGTCTCTGTCTTGCCCAGATGAGTTCAGAAGAGACAACTTGCTCTGCTCTGCAGAGTGCATCATGTTTGGCAACTGTCCTTATCTTGGAGCTTTATAGGTGGGTTGAGATGATAGGTGACAGGAGTGCTTCCCAGCCACAGGGCCAGTGTGGCAAAGGGGGAGCAAAGGCGGGTGGCTGAGCCCCATCATCTGCACGGTGCTGCAGTGGCTCCTCTTCTGGGGGAGATCAGGGGACTGACATCACCAGGAAGAATTCCCACACAGCCATAGTGCTGTTTTGGTTACACTGGGCCAAGCCACTAGAGATAAGTATGGAGACCTTGAGATTGACTGTTTTGTCTTTGGGATGCCAGGACAGAGGGCAGAGGAGAGAGTTTGATAGACTTGCAGCAGGCTCATTTCTGAGGAAATGCTGAGCTGCAGCCCCCTCTGTCTAGAGAGCTTCCTGCGACCCATTGCCATATCCATCCGAAAACTTCATGTACAAGATGGGTGCTCAGAGAGAAAAAAGGGTTAAAAAAACCCAACCCAGTGTAAACCAGTGTGAAATAAAATTGCTTTGGCCTTTGAATACTTAAAGAGGACCTATAATAAAGATGGGGAGAAACATTTTAGCAGGGTCTGTAGTGATAGGACAAGGGGAAATGGTTTTAAACTAAAAGAGGACAGATTTAGACTAGGTAGAAGGAGGAAATTTTTTATAATGATGGTGGTGAAACACTGGAACAGGTTGCCCAGAGAGGTAGTAGAAAGTGTTTCCCTGGAAACATTCAAGATCAGGCTGGATGGGGCTCTGAGCAACATGATTGAGTAGAAGATGTCCCTGTGCACTAGATGACCTTTAAGGGTGCTTTTCAACCCAAACCATTCTGTGATTCTATGACTTTTCACCACCACTTCTGGAGGCTGGAGGCAGACACAAGAGGTTGCTGTAGGAGCCCTGGGGATGTGGTCCCCTCATCCCTATAGGCAAGCCAAGGGCACTGCTATTGCTCAGCGCTGGCAGCATGACCGGGAGCACCTCCCAGGAGCCCACGGTTCCACCTGGCCTCCTGCCTGCATTTCCCCCGCCTGCGTTTCCTCCCTGCCTGACCACCCTTGAGCCCAGGTGCTGCCTGTGCTGGTGCAACCCAATGGGTTTCTGTGGCTGAGGCCAAGCAGGCATGAGCAGTGCAGGGGATTCCTAGGACAATGCAGTGTGTGTACTGGGGGGACAGATGGGTCCCGTCTCCCTGTACCAGAGCTGGAGCAGCTAGCTGGTCAACAGGCAGCAGTCCTGCCAACAAAACAAAGGGAAAAGTGTCAGTAAAGGTGGATTTTTTTTTCCCCATTTCAAATTATAAAATTGTTGGCCACCTGTAGGTGCTATTAATCACACAGTGCACACCTGAGAGGATTTCAGATCTGATGCACTAACATGCCCTGCAGCTCGGCCAGCCACCCAGCCAGAGTTCCCTGAGGGAAAGGGGCTCTCCTGATTACTTTAAAGGCATGAATAGTGGGTTTTCTGGTCCCAAACTGCTGAAAGCCAGACCCTGTCAGTGAGGCATGAGGTGCACAACTGCATCACCTTCACTAGGATAACGCAGACAGTACTGGGATAAATCCAGATGGGAAGAGGAGATATTACCCAGCCCTGTCTGTTATACATCCTCTTTCACATGATCCCTTTTTCCCGTGTTATGCACGTGCGTATTTAAGTTGGTTACAAAGTGACAAATGCTCTTACATTTTATTTAAATTTGGCTTCATAACTAGAGATCATTCCACTTAGTGTGTCTGACGGAAATGGATCAAATGGGATTCAGCCTGCACAAACAGGGATTTATGCTGCCAGAAAGCAATGCTGAGAACATGCCTGGCAGTGTTTGATGGAGGCAATGCACATAACTTCTGCAGAAGGACAATAAATTCATAACTTATAAATCCCAAAGAGATTTTCTGAGATAGCTATAGCTTCCATATACATATAGCTTTTTTTTTTTTTAAAGTGTTAGCTTAACATGTATTTTTTATTGTAATAAGATTGCAACACATCACTTTTATTTCCAGTTACATCCCAGTGTTGGTCAGATGCTCTTAGAAGTCAGCAGCAAAACGAAGAAAAGCAGGTTGTGAAAGTTAACTTGTAATATTCTCAGTAAGCTCCTGTTGGTCACCAAACCTAATATCCTTAATACTTTAAACAATTTCCATAATCAATTAATTCTGTGAAATGACTTTTTTAAAAAAGTAGATAAACCAGAGGCATCATCCCTCGGGGGTTAAAAATTCTTTCAAAGACTCAGCCCCGCTCAGGGTCTTACTGCAGAATGCTGCCTGCCCAGAGGGACCAGTACCATGTCCTCTTCAAAGTTACATGAAGATAATTTCAGCTCTCGCTCAGGGAATTAGGAATCAGCCCATCACAGAGGTTTAAGCTGCTTCCATCTCCTTTAAGAAACATCTGTTTCTCAGGCAGATTACCACAGCTGGTGGAAACGTTATTTTATTTTAATCATCTGGATTTAAAAAGGAACATGAGCTGCCGGGGAAGGGAAGATGGTGGCTCTTCCCCTCTTCTGCACGGAGCACAGAAATGCCTGGAAGGGCCAGTTGGGAAAAGGCAGCCAGCCTTCCGCAGAGGAGCGAGATCTGCTCTGCAGGGATGCAGCTGCAGCACAAGTTGTCTTCTCAGCCAGGGGTGGCCAGAGCCACTTGGAATAGGAAAGACTTCCCAACTGAGAGATATTTCAATCCCTTACAATTGCCCATTTCCTCCTTTTTTTCCCCTGTCATGTTTGATGTTGCCCACTTCTGCTCACCTGAATTGCCTTTCAATATCTGCAGAGACACCTTGGTTGGTGTTGCAGACAGGCAGATGGGGGAGGAGACAGGGTAACGCCTGGGGAGGCAGATGATTTCCACTGGCAGCTGGTTAATGCCCACTACCTCCTTGGGTCCTACAAGCTGAGGTTGTTTTTGTTTCAGTTGGCAAGACAGCCACAGCTGCAGGAGCTTCTGCATCGCCTTTCCAATTACCAGGCCAAAAAAGGGCTGGAGCACCTCTCCTATGAGGACAGGCTGAGAGTTGGCATTGTTCAGCCTGGAGAAGACAAGGCTCCAGGGAGACCTTATTGCAGCCTTCCAGTACCTAATAAGTGCCTATAAGAAAGATGAGGACAAACATTTTAGCAGGGCCTGTAGCAATAGGACAAGGGGTAATGGTTTTAAATTAACAGATGGTAGATTCAGACCAGATAGAAGGAAGAAACTTTTTACAATTAGGTTGCTGGACTAGGTTGCCCAGAGAGGTGGGAGAAGCTCCATCCCTGAAAACATTCAAGCTCAGGCTGGAGGGGGCTCTGAGCAATCTGATCTAGTTGAAGATGTCCCTGCTCACTGCAGGGGGGTTGGACTAGATGACCTTTAAAGGTGCTTTCCAAACCAAACCATTCTGTGATTCTAGGATTCTATGAAAAGTGACTATAAACCCAAGATTGAATTGACTTCCCTGTTTGAAGATCAGAGGGATGGCTGGGCTAACAAAGCTGATGATGTCGCAGCAATTTTGAGTCTGCAGCTTTGAGCCCTCCAGGCTGTGAGCATGGAGCTGTGTGTAAGGAGGGGGTGGATGAGAAACATCACATTTTGGTACTGCTGTGGCTGTTTCCAACTGAGGCTGTGAAAACCAGAGCTGCCCACCCCAAGCTTGGGGTACATGGAGGCAGGGACTGAGTCAATGCTGAGAGACAAATGGCACCTGGCCCCTCGCTGCATGTATCACCTTGAAACTGCAGCAAGTGGCCTGCCTGGTGTCTGGATCTCAGTTAAACCCAGTGTTTAATTTCTCACTGGGCCATGGGTTAATTAGTCAGGCTGGCAGGGAACTCAGGAGGTCTCTACACAAAAGCCAGGCCAGCTCTGGGGTCAGAGCAGGCTGCTCAGGGCTTGGTCTTCAAAACCTGCAAGGCTAGAGCCAGCACAGGCTCATGGGGTAACCTGCTCCACTGCCCGGCTGTCCTTATGGGAAAGATTTCTCTTTGCACCCAGTCTGACACTCCTGTTTCAGTTCTCACCCTCCTACCATGCACCACCACAGAGAGCCTGACTCCATCCTGATGACCTTCCTGTAGGCACTGAGGAGCTGTTGGGTCCTCTTGTATCTGTCTCTTCTCCAGGCTGAACAAGTCTAGCTCCCTCAGCCCTGACATAAAACAATGCAGGGATGCAAAATACCAGCAAAGCCAAAATCCAGCCTACTTACAGAAATGGAACAGTTACCCTCTGGCATCTCCATCAGGTATAGTTAAACAAGTACTTTTCAGCCTTCCTCGACCTGAAATCCTATGCTGCATTTTTGCATGTGTACCCCCCACCTCCAACCTTCTCACCAAGCAAAGAACCGCCTGCCTTTGAGGCTGCGTGGTGAAAGCAGCTCCTGACTATTGCCTGCCAGAGCCGGTAAGAACTGCAGAGGGGATTGTAAAATGCAATGCCTTAACAATTTTACATTTTTCACAGAAAAAAATTAACTCAAAACTCAGTTTTAGCCTGGGAATTACCAAGGCAGCCTTAAATGACTGGCCTTTTGAACACATGAACTGCCAATCAACTTGTTCTCAACCCAGTCATTATAATCTCATAGAGATAAGGAGGACAGCACATGTAAGGAGGAGGGAGTAAAGAAAGTACATTGGAAATAATATTTAATTAAAAAAATAACCAACAACAACTGAAGTCATGTCAAGTGAACCTTTGGAAATGTATACAAATAGATGAAAGAATCAAAAGGAGACATAGCTCTGGTAAGTAAACGAAGGGAAGTCTTTAAATGGCTTAATAATAAGAACACGTTAGGAAGCAGTGAGGTTAATACAGAAATGACATAAAGCAGTGGGGGGTCTTGGACTAGATTTATTGTGCATACTAATTGGAGGACACTGAATACCAGATAATAGCTGAAGGATGGGGCTGCGGCTCTGTCAACATCCTCTTGTTCACAAAGGATGATCCAGCAGAATTTAATAGCTTCACAATATCGCTGGGAGTGACACTTTAATAGGTAACAAAATGCTGTATTTCAGCACTGTGCAGGGGGAAACCACAAGAAAGCAGAAGGGGATGTCACCGGAGGCCTAGCTGACAGCCTCCACATCTGAAAGCAACACAATTTCCCCAGCCTTTCTCAGCCTAAAAAAAAAAAGAGCTCAAGCATTTGTCCTAGGTGATATTAAAGCAAGCTTTAAAATAACAGTACCAACAATTGAGACCGCAACTGTCTTGTAAGTCTTTTAATCCTTATAACCTTGCCCTCACTGAGCTCAAGCACTAGCTCATTAAAACCTGAAAGTTAATTGCAACAGGAAAAGCAAGAAGCCCTTGCTGGTCCTCACTGCCCAAGCTGCGGTAAGTGCAAAAATTACTCAGTGATCAAATAGATTTTCTTTTTCGATGCTAGTGCTTTATTAACAATTCACACAAAAAACCACGTTGCAACCAGCGCTGTAGGAGAAGTCAGGGTGTGCAAGTGTGAGCCTCAGCTTTGCAATGCTCAAGCTCTGAGTTACAAGGCAGACTGCTGAGTAAGAAAACCATTTGCTAAGAAAGGCACTTCATGAATAATTTTTGTGTTGTTTATGATATGCCAACACAGGAATGCTGTTTATAGACGTCAGATGGTAGCTTCTGAACAGCAGCTTGATAGCGTTATGAAATCTCATTCCTTAAAATGGGAGTGTGGTGGCTGAGGCAACATTTGCACGGCTGAGGTCAGATGCTGGCAGTGGGAGACAGATTGTTGCTGGGGGTGCTTGGTGGGCTCTGCTGGGCTGGCAGCTCTGCCACAGTGTCTGGGGAGAGCGGTGCCCACCAGGACGTGCTGGGACATCCTGCTGCTGCTCCAACCACTCCAGTGCCTGCAGACAGGCAACAGACCATCACTGACCACAGAGGCTTCTGCAGAAACACCTACATTTTTACACCACTGGGCTCCATGGTGGTATCTGCTAGATGTACACTGACTGGCACAGGAGCTTCAACTCCAGGCTTATTTGTAGCCACCCACACTGTGAGCAGCTTCTGGGCATCTAAGTTGGAAACCAAATACCATCTTACCTTCCTCAGCACCTTCGTTACACTGGCACTGAATTAATGCAATCGATACTCTTCCTGCCAAAGCTCCCACTTCAGTGTCAAAAAACAAGGTATACTGTTTGCCATGGGGTGTTTACTTTTTTAAGATGTGATGCAGGGAGACATGAGAGCATGAGAGCATGTGTGCCTGTTGGCCTGACCTCAACAGAGCTCGGAGGTGTGCAGAGTGAAGTGTCATGCAAGTCACCATAAATAAACAGGAGGCACCAGCCAGCACTTTTCTTAAGAGGCCAAAGCACTTGCATCTCTCCCCATCTGCCTAAGAGGGAAAATTAACTTTTAAGTGCTTTTTCCAGGTGGTTGTACTTGGTGGGTCAGAGGGAGGAAGGCAACTTGGGTGGCTTGGCACCACAAGCCCCTGGTCCCTTGCTCATGCAACCTCTTCTGCACAGCACCGCCCTTGAATCTGTTATCCACTGATTTTTAGGCATCCCTTGTTCAACAGGTGCACAGTGTTTTGCTCCTAGGGGGAATTGGTGAAAGCAGATGCACTCAGGGTAGAAAAGAGGAATGCTAATAAAAAGTAAATTTACTAGCAAAGTGTGTGTCAGGATCATGTAAAACACACTTGGTAAGGTACTTTGCCATGCAACTAGAAACCACTCGGCTAAAGAAGATCAGATATTTATCTGCCAAGGCACATTACTAGGATAAGTTGAGTGTGTAACCTAAGCAGATGACCCCACATGGTACTTGTTTAACTGGCTCCTTTTGTGTGAAAGTGCTAGAGTCAGATAAAAAAAGAAATGTTTCCTCTCAGCTGGGATACAATTCCCTTGACATCCAGAGCACATCACCAAAACAGTTCTCACGTTTCTGTCTGAGCATCAGCTTTGCTTAGGTAACTGTGACTGTGCCTATGCCTGTAAACACAAGTGGGGAGAACACGATGGACCTGGAAGGAACTTTTTTCGAGGACACAGAAGGAACAAAACAAGCACTAGAGGAGCAGACCAAATGAAACCCAAGCCCTTAGCTGTACCCCACAGCCTGAGGCTGATTCAGCTGGGAACATCACTGAGGTTGTGTAGCGCCCAGGCAGAACCATGCCCTGTGAGGGACCTGAGACAAGTGGGCATCCGGTGCCCTGTCAGTGACACAGGTTTTGTTCCTCAGGTCTGAGCTCTGTGGCCTGAACAGAGTCTTTGGGTTTGATGTAAACTTGGGGGTGCAGTAGCTGACAACCTACAGGAAGCCAGACTGGATGATTTAACAGTTCCTTCAAGCCTTCCACCCCACACAACTGGAAAATTTCCTACAAAATCCTTATCACAGGCTTGTCATGAGCTGGTACATTTACTGCTTATTATGGAAATGGTAGTGCTGATAAAATGCACTAGCTTTGACGTCTGAAGGCGTCTTCTATCCATGACGAGATCTCATTTGTTGTTTCTGCAGCTGGGATCCATCCCAGGGTCTAAGCCCTGGGAGCCAAGAGCAATACAAGGAGGGAACTGGGCCCAAAGTTTGGCTTTTCTCCTCCAGTCTGAGATGTTGACATGCTGTGCCCTTTGCAAGATGCCCGACCTTCTTGTGTTTCAGTCAGCCCAGCTGCCAAACTGTGTAATAGTAGGATCTCACTGAGAGCCATATGTTGCTGCTGGTATGTTTGGGGGAAAATTAAATTAAACCAAACCAAACCAAACCAAACCAAACCAAACCAAACCAAACCAAACCAAACCAAACCACAACAGTTGTTTTAATGCCATTTCCTGTTTGCTTGAAGTCTTGGTTCCCAGTTACCACTATACCATGGGAAGGTACAAGCCTATCGTTTCTAATAACTTGGGGGACATACTGGACACTCAGAAACCATCACTGACAGGCAGCACAAAGACTCTCAGCCCTGGGAGAGCTCTCGAGAGGGAAATTGGAACAAGGAAGAAAAATTCAAGAAGAATAGTGGCTTTACTTGCTCCAAAGCTCAGCTAGAAGTAAAAATTGCAATGCACTATGTTACCATAGTCTTTATCTTTCTCCAGAAAAACATTTTCAAGCTGGTGGCTGACTTCATTCCACAAATTTTTCTTGCTCCCTCCCTCCAGCTCCCAACCTTTCTCTGCATGTGTGGTTATGATGATAGGGAAAAATTCTATCTACAAGACTAAGCCTCACTCTCAGAAATCCTCAAACACAGATTATCAGTGCTGTAGGACACAGACAGTTCTCAGATTAGGGGTTAAATTGAAAGGACATACAAAATTCCCATGGAGGAACTGTTTCTTCTTTGTAACAAGGAAGCGGGCAGAGCTCAGGGGTGTTTGTTAATCTGAGCAATGGTGTGGATGAGGGACCAAAAGTGCCCTGCACCGCCACTGCCGTCAGCCTTGACCCCTAATCCTGCACTTGGCCCAAGCGAAGGGGACTGGCACGCCCAGTCCTTTGCTGAGTTAAGGCTTGAGAGCAAGTAATATACAAAAATATGTTTAAGGCAAAAGCAGAGAAAACGTATTTGTTTGTTTTATGGAGACTGTGAGAACTAGGCTTTTATTTCCTGATAAATCTGGGGAATCTAGAGAGAATAAAGCTCTTGCCAGGTGAGGTAAGAGACCTTCATTTTAAAAACAAACTCCAGTATCACAGTGCTGGCTCACAGACACATACATTTTCCTTCCATGTTTTTACACTGAATAATCACGAGTGATGATGGGAAGAACCCTACGGCACACAGAGAAGCAGATCATATATCCAGAGCGAAGCTTTCTCTCTGATGCTGTTTCATGTACAACATCAGTTTTAGTTTGCAGCCATTAGTGTTAAGATCTCATTTGTAAAACACTGTTTTATCTCCTCCCTTTTATTAGCACTGAAGCTGGATTTCTAAACAAAAAGCGTTCTCCCCTCTCATTATTGGAAGGCCCAATAATAATGATGATTTATGTGTTGGTGGAGGCATGGGGCTCAGGCAGCAGCCGTGTGGGTCCCATGCGGAGCAGAGCAGAGCTGATGGTGCCCCAGACAAAATTGCTTCAGCCCCAGAGTTGACCTAAATCTGCTCGGGTGGCTGTGCTGACTTGCAGATACTCATCCAGGGCTGCCCTGGAGAGTAGGCGTGGGAAGGGCCCTCAGCATCCTGAACCTCCCTGGTGCCGTGGGGGTCAGAGGGCACATCTCCAGCACGTCTGGGGGATGCTGGCAGGGCTTGTTGGGCTCCTCAGTTCCCTCCTGCCAGGCTGAGGGCTGAGAGAGCCTGGGCTTCAAGGGGGTCCTGCTATGCTCCCCTCTCAGGCTGTCCCCAGGTGAAGAGATGCTGCTTACGTTTGGGTTATGTCTCATTAGCATCTGGGAGGTAAGTTAGAAAGGTCATTCTTTTATATTTTTTTTTCTTCCCCTCTAAGATTTCATCCAAGTCAGAAACTTGAGGCCAGGGAGGAGACACCTCTGCACATCTAGTTCAGAGGCCCTTTGCCTCAGAGTTGCTTTCTTAACAGTGCTCCAAAAAGGGCAGCCTTTGTCTGGGCAGGGATAAAGGCACTTCCCTAATTAAGTTAGTTTAACCACCACTTGGGAAATACAATGTTCGCTAAACTCATCCACAGCCAGGCAGTGACGGGGATCGCAGCTATTCTGTGGGAATGGAGCACACGTCAATTATCCCAGAATTTCAAAGCTGCATAAACCAATAGTTTCCTTGGCAAAATCTGCCAGGCATGACATGACTGCTACTTGCGCTCTGCACATTTCCTATTGCAAAGGATTGGACAACCTCAAATACCATTTCCAAGAATAGCAAGGGCAAATGAACTGCAAATTACTAAATTCCTTTTATTGCTGGGAGCTACAAAGTAATTTAAATTAGTTTCAGTCTACAGTGAACTATGGGGCAAGCTGGGAAAATAAAATAAGTGGTGACATTTTAGGGACACCTTTTATGATCATTTAAAGAAAATATTTCATCTCACACCAAGGTACTTAGTAGTCTTAGGAAAGATATGCTTGTAAAAGATCACTGCTTTGTGCATATGTACACATAGTACATTTATATGCACATGTATACACATATGTATGCATTAATGTATAATATAAACTGAATATGTTTCATTCATTAGCACTAGCCTTTGCAGAGGAGGTGATAGCAACTCAACCTGAGTGAGCATAAGTTTTTATGGAAAACCGCTACTAACATTAGGTTTTGATTATACAATGCTTTTTTGGTCTTTCCTACATTCTCATCTGTAGGTGGGTTTACTGAGCACATAGATAAAATAATGATCTTGTATGCTCTTCAAACAGTTTACTGCTCTAGGAACTACTTTTGGATCCCCGCTGTGGTTTTGATTAATGTCCTACCTGTGACTTCTGCAGATCTGAGCTAGTTTGCTTCTGCAGGTAAAGGGACAAGAGGGGGAATAAACTACAGCACCTGACACCGTATCATTGTAGCTGGAGCGGAGAAGTCATAAAATGCTCTGCCTTTTAATGAAATAGGATAGAGGGATCGTCTTGCAGCATTGCTGTGAAAATAACTCAGTCGCGCCAAGTGGTGTTAGCTGCACAAGCTTTGCATGTCACAGCTAGAGCAGGCAGATAACAAAAACAATAAAAATAGTAATAATAAAAATAATAGAAAATTAAAAAATGGTTGGAAATCTTTCATACCATCATGTTTTCTTTTGGTGAAGGGAGGATAAATCTGCAGCCAGCCAAAAAGCAAAGGATGGGATTTGTCCCCTTTATAAATAATTATAATAATTTGTGGCTCAACAGCCACAAACACTGGATATAATATGCAGTTGCAGAAAGCTTTCAGTCAAGTGGAGATAACTTCTTCATGGTACAAAGCACTTTCTGTGACCTCAATGTCCTAATGTAAAGCAATACAGTGCTAGCATCATAGAAACCAGACTGCTGCAGGGTGAACGGGTGAAGGAAGCGAGGCTGTAATTTCAAAAGGAAACATTTGGGGTGATGGAGGGAGGTGGCCAGGACCAGCCCATGCTTTCTTGGTAGATTATGTGTGTGTTTTCATTCCTTTCACTGTCCTGGAGTTTTAAACTGCGTGATTTCTGTGCTGCTTCTCCTGGTGGAACTCACACGTTCCCCCTCTCTGGCAGCTGTACTGCAGGCGAAGATGGAGATGGGTGGGAGGAGGTAGACCAGTGCCTCCAGGGACTCCTCCTGGGAGGGAAACTGGAACAATATCCCACTCTGGAAGCAAATTTGAAACAAGTAGAGGTGATATCAGGAGGGAAATGTTAGCGTCTGGGTAAGGCACAGGGTGAACTCCATGGCTGTCCAGGGGGAATGGTGTGTGTGTGAGGCAGCTTGCCCTAAGCCATCTCTTCTGAGAGGTTAGACAGAGCTCTGGATCATGACATTAGGGGACATCCTAACAGAGATGGTCACAGCTTTGGCCCCTGCTGCATGCCTGGGGCTGCTGAGCATCCAGAGGAACTGACAAGCAGCTTCCTTCCCACTAGTCCTTAAAGCCCAAGGGGACCAAAGAAAGCCCTGTAGATCTTAATGGCCCAGGAGGAGGGTCCAGAGCTCTTGAAAACCATCTTCTCACTGCAGGTACATTCCTGACAGGCAGAGGTGCAAAGGGAGAACAGCAGCATGTGCAGCAGCCCAACCAGATCCCCTTTGCCCGACCTCCCGTGGGCAGCTCTCACTCCCCACTGCAGCACTGAGCCTCCCACCCTGCCTCCTCTCTGCCTGTCTCGGCCAGTTAGGAGATTATTTATTGCTTCATGTGCCTGAAGAAGCCTTGCTATTAGCCTATGAGCACATCAGCAGAGCTTTAGATGGGCAGGCCATGGGTGGAAAATGGATGGAGTCAGGAACTGGGGATCATAAAATACACAGCTGGAGAGCACAGAGGCATGGCATCCCCCACTGGGGCTGAGGAGCATGCTGGGAGAGTTAAGGGGGCACAATGACCCCTCAGGTGGAGTGTTTTTCCTCCAACACCTTCAGGTGTGACTGACCCTACAAACACAGCAGCCATTGATGGCTACAGAGAGACCACGAAGGAGAGCTCCTGTGTTTCCTCTGCTTTCCTTGGCTAGTGGCTGGTGACAGGCCAAGTTTTTTTCAAAATGGGACATTTTGGGAAGAAGCAAGGCTAGAATAGCACAGGCTGTGTAATGACCTTTTGGCCAGGAAGGAGAGAGCTTGCTTTCCTGTAATGCCATATGGTGCACGGGGCAGCCTGGAGATTTTCCACTGTGAGCTACAAGCCCAACTCTGCACGGTTCCTCTCTTTGCCCTCCTCCCTTTGGGCACAGGGACAGCACAGAAGCCAACCTTGTGGCTGACACCGGCAGATGTTGCGATGACAAAGCCCCACCAAAAGCTTAAGAAATTGTGACCAGTAACAAAACCAGAAGCTTTCTGAATTGAGACCAAACAAAGGAAGACAGCAGAGGCTAATATGCTCTGGATCCATCATCAGGAGGCAGAGGGGGCCTTGGCTCATGGTATTATGACATTTCACAGTAATAATAATAGTAATACAGAGAGGGTCAGAGCCCCAACTTTTGCCCAGGCATGTGTCTTGAGTGAGAAACTCATGAGGAAGCCCAGCCCAAGAGATGAAAGAGCTACAGGACAGGTGAATAGAGAGACTGGGAGAAAGGTATGATGAACCAGAAAGCCCATGTTAAGATGAAGAGTCACTAAGATACATTTTAGGAAAAGGAGTCTAATTTTATTTTAGATGGAAAGAAAAAAAATTGGCTATTTGGATAGGAGTACAATTTTTTCAAGTATGCATCAGTTGTGCACCAATTGCTATAGAGCTGGGGTGAGAGGGATAGAAAAACAATATAAAAGATACTTTTTCCTTATGTCTGAATGGTCCTGGTGCACATATAGAACATCATCTGAGCTACCTGTACTGTCAGGGTAACGTTAACCCAGCTGAGCTACAGGCAGTCTTTGCATACTGCTGCTGCAATAAGATATAAGCAAGAAAAACAGAAGAGAAATGTATTGGGATGTCCTCAAGGCACAGCATGTGTTCTAAACCTGCCCTAACCTCCAGCCTGACTCCAGAGTCACCATGCCAATGCTATACTTGCAGGCCATGCTCTGCTTGTGGGTTTGCAAAGAAGCAGCTTTATTTTGCTCATTTGAAGCTGACAGGGAGACAGGAAGAAGAGAAGAATTTTATGTGTACATTGTCTGCAAAAATTTACCGATAGCCTGCATAGACCAAAATCCTGATTTCTTACCAGATGAGTGGAAATACAAAATTCTTTATACTTTTCTGTCAGCTCTGTCCAGAAACACAGAGCCTTTGAACTCCCCCAGAACTGCCCAGACAATCTTGCCTCTAAAGGAGTCAAATTGCACCTTATTAAAGCTTGGACTGAGCTCAATAACCTAGGAAAAATGGGGCTGATAGGAGGGAGCTATTTCATAGAGCAGCCAGTTTTTGCTAACTGCAAGTTCAATTTGTGGTAGTGATGGCAGAGCTGCAAAATGCTACATTACAACTTCGATGTCCAGATCCACCTCCCTGCTGCATTTTAGACAATTTGAATTTAGGCAGCCGTTCTCTTTTTAGAACCTGGGGGTACAAGTTTGCTTTGGGAGTGTCTGTGCACCTTACCCCTAATTTAAATTCTAGTACCAAAAGTCAGTCAAGAGATACAGTGGAATGATGCTGTGCTCAGTGCTGAAGAAAATTATACTGCAGAGGGTAAATCCAGTGCACATCAGGAGAGGATGCAATCAGGGAGAGACACTTCCAGCCAAAACAGACCCTTAGGAGCTGAGAGGAATGGGCGGCTGGCAAGGAATAATTTGTCTGATGGACTGAGTCTCCTGTTGCTACCTGTGGATACTGAGAGTGGACTGCAGTTCCTTTAAACATACTTGATTATCTGAATGACATTGCAAATCTTAAATTCAGAGGGTGAATTGATTCCAAACACTGTTCTGCAGGTATTCAATATTTGAAAGCTGCAAGCTGGTCGTGATTAGGCAGAGATCGTAGGACACCATTTCTGATCCCTGTTCCTGCCACATTGACATTTCAGTGGGAATTTCCTGCAAATGTAAGACTCATTTTTTACTGCTCCTCAGGCACATCTTTGAAATCCAGTTTCCACAAATGTCCATGCCAAAATAAAAATAAAAATCTGCTGTATGAATATGCAACATGGTAAACAGAAGAGAAACCATGACTTCTGTGATTTTATCTGAAGCACTTGGGGTGTCATTCCTAGAAATTACTTTCATAGTATGTAAAATATTTCAAATTAAACCACTTTGATTATATTTGCACACTGTTACGCTGTGTTACAGCTGTGTAGTAATGCTTATGCATTGAGGACAGGTAATTTTGGAAGCAGGACAGTAAGGGAAAGTCAAATAGCCTGGACAGAGTTAATGAATGGATAAGAGATTCCATTATTGCTGTTGTGCTTGATAGAAACGCTGCTTTCTTACTTGCTTACTTCCCGTAACTGTCATGGTGCGCTCGTACCTGTTCAGGTTATTGCCCTTGAACCTACCTACCTGCAGGCCAGGTAACTGAAGATATTTGCAGTGCAGCTCAGTGACATGAGCAGTGGTCCGGACTAATTTGGGAGGCCAAGCCTTCTGTCAACCACCTCTTTTGATAAAATTTTATTCTTCCTATTAAGGATTTTATTTTCATGTCTTCTCTGGAGGATGCAGATCAGTGCAGGGGAGCCTGCAGGCAGGAGAGGAGAGGTGGTGGGGAGGGAGACGCTTGGCTGGCCAGGCTGAGCTGGGGTGCCCAGCATGAGGGCAAAGCTGTGGTCAGGTCAGGTTGCCACACGTGCCCTGGTGGGCTTATTTCATATTAGAAAAAACAAGAGGTAGCAGTGAAAGGGCAGTCTCGAATGGTTGCAAATGGAGGTCTCTCAGTCAGTGCTGCCCTTCTGAGCTCCTGTTCTCTGCTTCTGAATTTGAATGTCATGATAAGATAAAAGCAAAAGCAGATTTGTATCAGGCTGAGCAAACACAAAGAGAGCAGGACTTTTCCATTTAAAAACCCAGGCAATGCAAAGTGTCTAATTTCCCCTACCAGTTCAGACTGCAGCACAAACCAAGCTATCTCAGCACGGTTGTTGACACCTACTGAAATAAAAATGCATGAAGTAATCTTTGTGAAGGTCACAGTGACCTCAGTGCTTAGCACAAAATTCTCACTTAAGCTGGGGTTTCTGGCGCATCCTTGTTTGTAGCTAGGGAACCAGGCATTTTGCTCGATAGAGACATGATCTTCCGTTGGCTTTGCTCATTCCCAGCCTGACTTGGCTGTGCCAGAAGTACAGTTGGGCTGAAAAATGGCTGCTGATCAGACAAAGTGAATTCAAGGACATGGCTCAGCATGAGCGTTGAGAAACTGCTGCATCACTTTCGAACGAGGGGAACCAACTCACACTTTCCTCTTTGCCAAATTAAATAAGGAACAGTTGCAAAGAAATGAATGAAACACATTTCTGCTAGAGTGAAGAAAGTGGGGCAGCAAATAAAGGGTCTAAAAGACTTGAAAAAGGGTCTGGAGATTTTGAATCACAGAGAGACTCCAGGAACCTAACCTCATTGCAGGTCGTTTCAAAAACTTCGTTGTAATATGTTCCTCCAACTGTGGTAGAAGTGGGAACAGCTACAAAATTTGACAACTCAAAACTTGGCTTCAGCATGGATTTTCCTTTAAAAATAAAGATTCATTTTGAATGGAGTGCAATAACTCTAATATTAGCGTTACCAGTACACTTAGGGCTAGTCTGAAATATAAAATATTATGTGATGAGGATTGAAGTGGGTCCCTCCACCAACATGTTTTTCCACTCTTCTGAATATTGTTCTGCCATTAATACTAAGACCCAACGCTACCAAAAAAGCTCCAGACTTACTCTGCAGCACTGGAAAAAGATCATGGTTTAGGGCAACAAGGAAGAGGACCTGTGCTCATGTGTGTGCTACAAAACTGCCCTTTGCTGCCTCCCACCCACATCCCTGCTCTCAGTTGCCCAAGCGCAGGGTGCTCAGGGACGAGAGCTGAAGAAAGGTAAGAGATGTGTACAGCCTTTCCTGCATCCCTAACAAGAGGACCTTAAAGGCAGAGGGGGGCTTTTCTATTGGATTTCAACCCTTTAAAAGTAGATGAATCATAGAATCATAGAATTGTTTTGGTTGGAAAAGACCTTTAAGATAATTGAGTCCAAACATAAAGTATTACAAACAATTCCTGCAACACCTTCTTCAATTTGGGCAGGGGAAAGTTTAACTTATTTTAAAAATACTATGTGGAAATTAGAAACAAATACCCTCAAAAAATCTCCATCTCTCTTGATACATACTCCGAATAATGAGCCCTGGGTCATGTCTGCAGCTCTTCACCTTAAAAAGGAAGTGTATAAGAAAGTCACATACAAAATACAGCATATTGTGTGGTTATACTGATTGTGATAAAATCCCATTAGAGTGACAAGCCAATATAATGTAACCAGAGGGTGCACAGTTATTTAACACAGCCAAATAACACTGAAGCAAAAGCAAAACATGCTCGCAAAAGGGAACATGGTGTGAAAGAACACGAACAATAAATGCAGTGATGAAAGCCTCACATGGACCTTCATAAAAAGGCATCTTTCCCCTGGGTGCAGCGTAGCATGGAGGGGGCAGAACTGCCAAGCCACAGCAGCGAGTCAAGAGACCCTCAGGGACCAGCCAGACCTGCTGAGGGGCAGAGCCAGCCCTGGCTGGGAACCTGGCCAAAATACCAATTCTTCTAATCAAAATGTTATTTTCTAAATCAACAGTGTCAGTGCACAGATGTCTGCAGCCCATAGGTGCAAATACCACCTGATGGCACCTTGGGATTGTCCTCATCAGGATAAAACAAATACCTTCTCAGATCAGGCGAGGTTTCTTCATGGAGTTTGAGGAGCTCTAGTTAAGATATGAACATTCAGTGGGAAAAAAAGCCTTATAGACTAATTACAAGGAAGCAAAACCCCAGTCATTTTCCGAATGCATCACCTGGTGCTGAAAGTGCTCGGAAGACCTGACTTTTTTTCAGTGTGTGAATTATTTCACCAAACTGCCTGCCAGTGTGATTCATTGGCCAAAGATATTGCTTCTGGTGAAAGTAGAGCCATGCCACTGAGGTAAACAAAACTGTTAGATGGTGTTGTTTTCACAGAAAAAGGAGAATTTCCACAATTACAGCCAAAACCTATATTGGATGGGAGCTGAGGCACGTTGTCAGCAAAATTCTCTCTTTTTGGTTAAAAAAAAAAAGAAAATCTTACCAGCTACACTAATTAACATGCAATGAAGCTCAGAAGGCTGCCAAAGCATCTACAGTAGCACAGTGAATAGTCAGAAAACTCAGACAAGAACTTAGTGTTCCTGCCTCGTCATGCTTCTTTCCTCCACGTAGGTGGACAGGCTGAAATGGGCTGTGTGACCTCCTTCTGTCAGAAACTATTATTCATGTTATGCCACTAATGCCCCTGGCTAGCTTGTCTGCCAAATCTTACATTAAAAAAAAAAAAGTCATTCTAGTCCCTTTCATCTCTCAGGACTGGCCACTGCCACAGGTCCTGCCGAGGCTGAGATAAACCCTGTGCCAGCCCTGAGGTTCTGCTGGGGTTTGCAGTGGGAATCACACTGGGAACTGCAAAGGGAATGGCACTGGGAAACACAAAGGGAACTGCAGTGAGAACTGCAGTGGGAATTGCAAAGAGAATTGCACTGGGAATCGCAGCAGGAATTGCACTGGGAATTGCAGTGAGAACCGTACTGGGAACTGCAGTGTGAATCGCAGTGGGAATGGCCCAGCTGCAGCAGGGGTACAAGGATCCTGCCAATGCAGCTGAAGCTGCTGGTCCATCATGCCCACAAGGGTGGGCAGGCATGGATGCACCACTGCCTCCCCCTGGACGCCTCCACTCTGCCTCTTGCCAGCACGTTCCCACCTTGTGTTTGCCACCCTCTGGTGTGCTTGTGATGCTTCTTCTAGCACACCTGCAGCAAGCTGGGCCATCAGGTACGGAAAGAGGCCCCCAGGGGGCATTTCAAATGGATGGCAAGCTGAGGAGTTTGGGTGATTCAATCATTCTTCAGGGACCTCTGGGAAGCCATAAAATCAGTTAGTGTGGCTCTGAGCCTTTGCCTTCTCAGGGAAGGGGGCAGCATATGACCTATTGGAGCTAAACCCACTTAGCTGCCGGTCACAAGTGGTGCTCCCCAGGGCTCAGTTTTGGGGCCAGCTCTGTTTAATACCTTTATCAGTGATCTGGATGAGGGGATTGAGTACACCCTCAAGTTTGCAGATGACACCAACTTGGACAGGAGTGTTGTGAGGTTAGTAGGGCTCTACAGAAGAATCTGGACAGGCTGAATTGATGGACTGAAGTCAGTTGTATGAGGTTCAACAAGGCCAAGTGCCGGGTGCCGCACTTGGGTCACAACAACCTTGTGAAATGCTACAGGCTTGGGGAAGAGTGGCTGGAAAGCTGCCAGGCAGAAAAGGACCTGGGGGTGTTGGTTGACTGTCTGACTATGAGCCAGCAGTGTGCCCAGGCAGCCAAGAAGGCCAACAGCATCCTGGCCTGTATCAGAAATAGTGTGGCCAGCAGGAGTAGGGCAGTGATTGTGCCCCTGTACTCAGCAGTGGTGAGGCTGCACCTCGAGAACTGTGTTCAGTTTTGGGCCCCTCACTACAAGGACATTGAGGTGCTGGAGCGTGTCCAAAGAAGGGCAACAAAGCTGGTGAAGGGCCTGGAGAACAAATGTTATGAGGAGCAGCTGAGGGAACTGGGGTTGTTTAGTGTAGAGAAGAGGAGGCTGAGGGGAGACCTTATCACTCTCTACAGCTACCTGAAAGGAGGTTGTAGGGAGGTGGATGTTGGTCTATTCTCCCATATAACAATTGACAGGACAAGAGGAAACAGCCTTAAGTTGCACCAGGGGAGGTTTAGCAGGGCCAGGGTGGCCTTTTAAAAGGTGGTTGGGCTGGTGATACTGCCCCTTGGTGAAGGTACGTATCCTGAACAGGAGCTAAAAGCAGACTTTGCTCAACAGCGAGGAACTCTGTGGTCTGCTACAGCATTTTGTGAAATGAAATGGAGGCCTACGTGCAGGGAAGAGATAACTTCAGGTGTAGCAGCCATCTAGGCTAGCAGAGGACTCCCACCTTGAGAGTGCTCCCACCCTCCCAGTGTTCCCAGTAAGGACATGTTTATCTTGTTTTCATTTGGGCTGTGAGTCAGGAAAGTAATAAAAAAAATAACTCTTCTGAGTGTTCTTGCACTTTGTATGTGTTTTTACAGGAATTTACAGACACCTGAAAAGGATATTTGCAAAATGACCTATGATCCTTAACCTGCAGTACACACAATAAATCTGCCACCCTAACCATTGCCAGCCTTTTTGAATGAATGGCTGCATTATAACAGCACATGTGTATGGCTACAGGGCTGTATATCTTATTGGACCTCATACTCCAATCAACATTTAAGAATAAAAGAAAACCTATATACAACTATCTACACATAAATTTTCTCGCAGTGATTTGGCTCTCCTTTCTCCCTCACCCCTTTCCACCCTGACTGATGGCTTTATTATACAAGGGACAGTAATAAACATCCTAGCTAAACCAATGAACTTCTTCTCTCACACGTAAATATCTCCTCGGAGGATATGAGGTATGACCAACAGAAGAATAATGACTTTTTTTCCCCCCAGTTATTCAGTGCTAATGAAATAACTGGTCATCAAAATGTAGGCTTGGATGTGATAGATTCCCAGTTTGTATCTGGACAGCAAAACAGACTTTCAGTAGGAGAAGAAACCAGTTAACATCTTTAAAGGGAAGGACATTGCTAATCACTTTGGGCTTAGGGTAGTACTATATGAGTAACTGCCTTCTGGTTCATCAGATGACCTGAAGAAGAATCTAAAATAGGGTCAGATCAACCTATTTTTTTTACTTGTTTTTCCTCACCAAAATAAAACAAAAAAAAGGTAATTTTCAATTTCAGTCAAACAACTCAAAATATTCATGCTGATTCTTGTTCATGTCATAAAAGCCAAGGGAATGAAAGCTGGAATCACAAAACTGCCTGCAAAATTTCCTTGTGCCCAGTCCAGCTCAGGGAGCAGTCAGTATATATTACAAACCTGACCTCACATCCACCTTCTGCCTGAGAGTATTCAACTCAGTTCTTAGGACTACGATCCAACCACGGGGCCACAGGATGCTCCAGGATGAGCTCAGCCTTTTCACCTGAAGTCATTTTTCATTGGTAAAATAAATATTAATTAATCCAGAAAATTAAGAATTTTGAACTCATTGGTTAGGCCTCTCTGAGAAGGGGAAGACCTTTAGTAGGTTGGCCAGGAAGCAGGTCCTCCATTAATAACAATCAATCTGCTGATGGGACTGTTACTGATTTTCCTTGTCTTACTCAAAATATTTATTTCTTCGAATTATTCAACCAAATGAGCAATACAGTGTGTCTGTGTTTCCCTTGTCTGAGCTGATATCCCTTTCATAAACTCTCATTTCCTAAATTTGGCTATACATCTGATGAGATAACATACACACACAGCTATGCCCATACTCTTCTCACATGTATGCAGTGATATGCTGGATGCCCTGAAATCAAGTGCTATAAAACTACAGTGAAGAACATAAACAGGCAAAAAGAAGTTCCCATCATCTGATTTTGTTTGACCTCACTGGGCTCTTACACTGACATTTTTTATTCAAGCACAATTTTGACATAACATTTTAATTTTAAAAATGACTAAACTGATGAATATTGTAAATAGCTTGCAGAATTTTTTAAACACTCAAACCATTTTCCTTGGAGACCACTGATTATTTGGTTTTGACTATCTAAATGTTTTGCATGCTTTAGTATTAAAAATAATCACCTTGTCAGGGGAGGCTTTAGTACGGGAAAAGGACTGACAATCAACCACAAACGATCACAGTTTATCAAAACACAGTGTCTCAACATTTCCCTGTCAAAAAACTTGGTGGCAATAGTCAGTGTTTTCTATGAAACAGTTTGCTTTGGACAAAATCTTAATGTTGTGCCAAGAAACCACGCAACCAAATTTTTCAGCCAGCTGTCAAGGTCAGGCAGATTATTTCCCAGCAAAGTATGTGAAGGAAGAAATAAAAAAAACCCCAAAACCCAAGCATAAAAACAAATGCTGCCCGTATTGAGCTATACCTTCAAAAGATTTGTCCATAGGACTGAAGAGGCATCCTTATGTCCTGTCTAGGCTTCTGGTGCAGCAAGGGGCTTGTTGGGTTACCAGGACACGATGAAAAAAATCACAGAATCATAGAATGGTTTGGGTTGGAAGGGACCTTAAAGATCATCCAGTTCCAACCCCCCTGCCATGAGCAGGGACACCTTCCACTAGACCAGGTTGCTCAAAGCCCCATCCAACCTGGCCTTGAACACTTCCAGGGAGGGGGCATCCACAGTTTCTCTGGGCAACATGTTCCAGTGTCTCAACACCCTCACAGTGAAGAATTTCTTCCTAATATCTAATCTAAACCTACCCTCTTCCAGTTTAAAGCCACTTCCCCTTGTTCTATCAGTAACTGCCCTTGTAAAAAGTCCCTCCTCAGCTTCCTTGTAGGCCCCATTCAGGTACTGGAAGGCCTCTATAAGATCTCCCCAGAGCCTTCTCTTCTCCAGGCTGAACAGCCCCAACTCTCTCAGCCTGTCCTCACAGGAGAGGTGCTCCTCGGATCATCCTCATGGCCTCCTCTGGACTCGTTCTAACTGGTCCATGTCTCTCTTGTGTTGGGGGCTCCAGAACTGGACACAGCACTCCAGGTGGGGCCTTACGAGAGCAGAGTACAGAGGGAGAATCACCTCCCTCGACCTGCTGGCCACGCTTCTCTTGGTGCAGCCCAGGACACAGTTGGCCTTCTGGGCTAGGAGCTTGCATTCAAGGGGTTCCTGTGATATGTGCTGTCATGTGGAGGTGAAAGCTGGCAGCTTCAAAGCGCTGCCTCAGGTTCCTGTGCAGAGGGGCTCCCAGGGGAACAACACACCGATCTCACCTCCAGCCTTTGCCTCCTGTTGCACTGCTCTTGCCCCAGCATTTGCCACAGTGCACAAGGGTGCAAAAGGACGGAAGCAGTGTAAAAACCCCTCAGTCTTGAATTTGAGATGTACACCTTGGAACAGCTTTCCTGCCAGCCCTCCTTCCACACAGGGTCATGAGGGGATCTCCTTTTCAGCACAGATCGGAAATTAAACTCTATCTTTAAGACATTCTCTCTGAGCTTAGGAGCTTGGGGTGAAAAAGGAGAAAGCAGGGGAGGGGATGGGTGGTTCTGCAGCGTGTGCTTGGGGGATGCAGCATAGAGGCCGGGATGCTCCCAATCTTCAACAGTGCCTCTCTCACTTTCCTGCTTTGTTAAGAGAAGAGGAGCGGCTGAAGAAATGTTTGCTGGAAAATGAGACACAGGAAGAGATTTCCAGTCTCCTCCTGGCTTCCCTGCAGGGTGAGACTCTGAAGACTGGGCCAGCGAGGCCAGCAGCGTGTGTGGGGGCTGCATGTGTGCGGCCCCCGGGGAGGGAGCACTTCTGGGCTGGGTTTCCCAGCATGCGCTGCCCAGATGTGCTGCGTCGGGCACGTCAGGATGGGGCTGATTTACTGCATCTGTACAGGCCATCTGCAGGGTAGGAGAGTGCCTGGGTGATAAACATCCCGGCCACGCTGGGCTCACTGCACGTGCACCACAGAGAGGATTTATCTGCATGCAGTGGCCCTTGGTCCAGCATTTTGGGATGTCCAGCAGAGACATAATGCCAGTTGGGTTGTCAGAAAAATATCTAAAATCCTCAGTCATTTCTGTGTGACATTTCCAGGCAGAAAAACAGCTACATGCAGGGAGCCTCTGCAGTACTGCTGTCACCTTCTCGCTGAAGGTGTATTGCTGGGACCTGCTCCAAAAGCTTCTGCTTGCATAAATGACTCACTGAAACCATTGAGGAACCTCAGTGGAGTCCCTGACTGCTGGATTTACATCCCATGTGTTTTTTCTTTGTCGGCTCAAGGCATGCATAACTCACTAGCAAATGTGGCTTGACAACAGCAGACAGAAGAAATCGCTATCGGCCAGCTGTTATTTGGCAAGGCCTCTGATTCCCTCCTTAATTGGGATGAGGCAACACCCCAAGGTAGGGAAGCAATCTGGGGGAGCTGTAGCAGGCGGTGGCAGCTGTACAGATCCTCATCCCACCCACAGCACTGAAAGGCTTTTTACAGCAAGTGTTTTAAAAAGCTGCGGGGTCTCAGCTCTGAGTGGCCGAGGATGTATTGCTATTTATAATCATGGGGCGGATGATTCACGGCTTTGCACTTACACCATTAAAGGTAGCATTAGCACCAGGACCCCTTTATGCTGCAACATTAGCAAAGGCTGAAAAACACTCCTCTGAAAGGGCTTTGTCACCTTCCCTTGATCGTGAGACGCTCTCTTACACTAACCCCATACATTTCAATCACTGTATGCCAGCGTTTCTACCTCTTTCCCCAACTCATAAAAATCACAGCCAATAAACACAAATCACCACCTGAAGGAGTCGGTGCTTTCCTCCTGCTTTAATATACTTGCTCATACTTCAAAGAAGCCCAGAGAGATTCTCATATCGGCAGTGCCCAGGCTGCTGAGTCCTAGGCAAGGATTAGCCACGTGCACACTTGGAACAATCTGCTCTTAGTTTGCTTTAACATGGTTTTTATCCCTCTAAATCACATTCAGCCATTTGACCTGACAGCAGGCTAATACATGACCTGTTTCGGGAGCAGAGGGTGGGAAAGGGTGGTAGATTGTGCTCTTTCCTTGTTCAAAACAGAAAAACCCTGCCTACTTCTTGCCAAGAGAGCTCCTTTTTTTTTTTTTTTCAGGGGAAATTTTCTTTTTGTTTGCTCTGTTGTTTCTCAAGGATATCTCTGGGAGTATTTTAAAATACCAAGATAACAGCAATGACCTCAAGGCTCTGTAAGCAGAAGCTTTAGCAGGAACTGTCAGGGGAATGAGACAGACACTGCTAAAAACTCATGTAAACCCTCAAAAGAGAAGGAAGGTAACTAGCAGGCACTAGTAATAAGAGAGGGGATACAAATATCTCAGTGCCAGACCTATCTTCAGCCTGCCCCTGTTTTTCAGGAGGCTCTGGCAGGGCTTCCTAGGCATTGATGCAGCAATGATTTCACCTGCCCGCCACACTAGCAGGTGGGGAGAGCCAGCAGGCAGGGATACAGGCAGCAGCGTCGGCTCCCCGCCTGGGTTTTTCCCACCCCATCCAGGCACATTCCCACTGGAGAGCTGGGATTTGGACAATGTCAGCGCTGTGAAGCAGGAAAACAAAACTAGCTTTTCATTCAGGGCTTTTGTGCAAAGCAATGGCACTTTAAAACTTTCCAAGTGTTGTATGGGAGTTTAGCATGTGACTCCCATTAAAGTCAATATGAGTCATGTGGCAAACAACCCCCCGAACACTTTGAAGATATACTGCAATTTATGTTTTTCTGATCCCAGCTTAAAAAAAAAAAGAAAAAAAAAAAAAAAGAAAAAAAAAAAAGAAAACTATTGTAGACCGGGACTTCAAGGACAGCTTTTCAAGAGCAGTTCTCTTTCCTTGTTTGCTCCCAGACATAAATCACGGCGGGGGGGAGCACAATCAGTTAGGCTGTTAGTTGGTGATGGCACAGCAATGACTGGGTGAGGGGGGAAAAGAAGTGTGTGAAAAAAAGAAGTGTTGGTGAAAACTATATATTGATTACTTAAGCTTTGTACAAAAGTACTGACTGCAAAGAAATTCGAGTGGGTTTCAGTATGATGTAAAAGCTTTCCATGGAAAAGTTGAAGTGTTTAACACAAACTGGGGGGAAGCTGTGCTCCTGGGTCTGCATCTGTGCCAGTCCTCCCTGGGGAGATGGGTGGCTGGGAGAGCTGAAGGCGTGTGGGTCTCGCTGCCACCTTCCCTGGTGATTTGATCTAGCAGGGCCACTTAGCATTGGTGCCATGGTTGGGACTGGTGGTACCCTCTGCCTGTGCATCCCCTCAGTGAGGGTGAAACAGCCCAGCTGGTGTGGCTAACTGAGAGCTCCTCTTTCCAGAAGTGCAGGCTTGAGGTTTGACTTGAAATCGGCAGGATTTTTTTTCTCTCCTTGCAAGGAAGAGCCCAAATGTCATTTTCCTTCCCCAGCCTTGTGCCCAAAGCCCACCAGTGAAGAGAGTAACCAAAATATAAAGCCTCTTGAAGCTGTGGTTTAGGTCTCCAGCTGCTTTTCCCAGGGATCCAGATTTTTAAGTGACCAGCTGTAATGCTTACGAAAACAGAGATTTCTTTATTACAGGAAATGTCAGTGTTCCAGCACAGACCATATTTCTGAAGATTTTCTGCAACTGAAAGAACCTAACAAAAAATTCCACTTGGTTTCAGCAACAGGGGCATCCAGCTGCTTACAGGTCTCTACCCCAGTGCCAGGTAGACTGGGGTAGCAGAAGCTCTGTGACTCTTGGCCCAGCATCCCCAGCCCCTTATCCAAAAATGAGGTCCAGGATCTTTCACAGCCCCTCTATTGGGTTGTACAGAGCCCCTAAAATCTTTCCTATGAAAATGGTCCAGATCCACTAATTTCCTTGAAAAATGAAGTAAAAATACAAAAGCATCTTCCAGCAGGAGTAAAACATGATTAGAAGCTGTTCTGATTTTTAAATACCGTCATTGAAACAGTTCCCACAAGCTCTCACTCTGACAGTGAAAAACCTTTCAAGGACGAGGTCTTCATCACCAACTTTCTCTGCCTGCCTCTGGTTTCCCAGTGTTTCATCACTCCTGGCAGCCACTTTTCTGAAGGAAACCTTTCAGTGCCATACCGTACAGCCTGTTGCACAGCAAACAGGATATTGGACCTGAGCATCCCTGAAAATCAAGCCTGGTCATATCTATGCATCAGATTTGCAGACACTGAAACCAGTACCCCTGCTTCTGTGGCTGTGTGCCCTCAGGGTGTTCCTCCTGGCACTCCAGTCACCAGTGGGCCCAGGGATGGTTCTTCAGCCAGAAGAGTGCCTGGGACATCATTGCCACATGTCCCATGCTGTGAAACCCTCCCCAGTGCCATAAATCCTGTCTCCCAGCCCTGCCGTTACAGGGTGCCAGGAGAGGCAGGCAGCTGATGCTGCTGATCCCCCCAGGTACACAAGATCATCGCTACTGACCAATGTTCCCAGGTGAATGTCATCTAAGTGACCTCAATCTCCACGTCTTGACACCCCTCAAGAAGTTCCCCTCATAGTGCTCCTCAAAAAGAAAATATTTTTGCATCTCTCTAGCCCCCAAGGAGCCGCCGTAAGAGGGGATGAAAGATTTATCACTGCAGCGGCAGAACAGCAGCTCAGTGAGTATTAAATAACTACAATAGAAGTAGGCAGGATTTGTTTTGATGAACAGTAAGTAGAACAAATGAAAAATTCAGTTTCCAGTGAGAACTATGCACTGGCTGGAGTTAGATTAAATGGATACATGGAAAAAAATGGAGGAGTGAGGAGTTTTTTATATTTCCTTGATATTTTGTTTTGACAGTTTTGGAATGAAGTGTTTCAACACATTATTTTGAGAGGATGTTTTTACTCTAAATTTCACCTGAATAGAGAAATACTGAAACAACACATTGTATATTATCTGGAACCAAAGTGTGATTTTTAATTTTTTTATTTATTTAATTAGTTAGTGAACTATTGAAAAACCAGTACATTCAGGTAAGGCTGAGCAAAATCAAGGTTGATAAGAGGCCTGATAATGCTGTTGCCGTCCACTCATGTCCCTGCCTGGCATACAAAATGTTTTCAGGAAATTAAACCTCCGTAATAACCTAAGTGGGATATGCTTCTCCGTACTCACCCCCTCTAATATTTATTCTTCATTTTATCTCTGCTTGTCCTTGTCTCACTTTTCATCTTGTGTGGGATTTTTATAAAGATATTTTATTCCCAGGACAGAAAGCACATGACTTTAATGATCAGCAGGTGAGAGATGACATCCAAGAGAAAATTCAGTGCTGCACTAGAGCAGATTCACAGGGATGCCTGGAATTAGGTTGGATGGGGCTTCCTTGGCTGGTGAAATGCATCTGTGCAAAAAGTAAATGTATTTCCCTTAGGCTTCTGTGTAGCCACTGCATTTATTTCCAGATTAGAAAATTCCAAGAGGCAAAATCAGGAGGAGCACACTTGTATTTCCCCATCCCAGTTATGTACCTTTGCGCATCAAACTTCCCAACTATTTCCATGACAACAGATTATAGACTGACACTTTTTTCCTCCATTGGCAGTGAATTTATAAACCAGGAATTTATGAAGTATCATTGTTAAGAGATGCATCAGGATCAGAGAGACATGCCACGTGTTTCTGAAATAACTCATGCCTGGCTGTCAGGAGGGTTGGGGTGCTCTGTGAAACACCGCGCTTAACATTCACATCGCCGCCGCCGCCTCACTAAATATCGGCCGCTCAGGCTGGAGCTCCAGCGAGAGGCGAGCAGATACCACACGCCGTAAATCACTCCCTGTATCCTCGCTTTTATGCCTTTGTAGTTTTATTGCTTTACTTTAGCTGCTAGCTGTTGTAATTGAATCAATTAAAAGTTTACTTATCACATATCACCCTTGAGTAGGGAACATGTGGGTACTCCCTTCCCTCCCCAGTGCTGGGATGTGGGTCTGGCTGTGAGGACCATCTTTGGGCCCCATCCTGAAAGTGAAGCTGACAGCATCCTCACCTGTGGCTCTCCCACCAAGGTGCCAGGCTGGCACATGGAGTCCTTGGAGCTACCCTGGGACCTGAGTTTGGTCCAGAGCCCCTTTCTACCTCCTACAATCAAAAGCAAGCAGGAGGCAAAGCGCAGCAAGGGAAAAAGGAGCAGCAGCTGGAAATCAGCCCCAAAGACCCCCAGTGAGCAGAGTCACGGCCCTGATAGCAAAGCCCCATCATGGCACAGGGAAGCCCTGGGACTCAGGGAGCCCAGGGATGGAGGGACTAAAGTGGCATTAGCCTGGTGCTTCTCCACAGGTCACCTTGGTCCCAGCTCAGCTTCACAGATAAACACTTAGAAGCGCAAAGGGAGGGTACAACAGACATCAGGAAGAGAAGGGCCACCTTTAAAAGCCCTGGTTTGATTTGTAGTTCAGCAAGTTCACAAGAATGATTGCTCGAAGCAGAAAGAAAGGTTAACGTGTGAACGCTTCACCCCTGAAAACCCGGGTACCATTCCCAATTATGTCACAAGTAAAAAATTAGGTTTTTTCCAATATGCAGAAAAATTAATAAGACCTTTAATGAGTCCATAAAAACATTAGGATAGCTTTAGTCACTTTCTTTTTAGTAACTATTAGGCTTGTACATTTTCTTAATGGAAGTGCAGAGCAAGAAAAGTGCTTCTTCATGAAGAAAAACGAGGAAATGGCTGCTAAATAGTCAAGGATGTGGAAAAGTTGCTGGCTCCTCCATCCATGTGAGGAAAGAGTCAGGGGAGAGTGAACTGCCAGGTGAAGGAGACTTGAACAGCAAGGGCACAGCTGAGACATGTACAAGATGCTTTGTGGGGATTACTGGTTGTTCCTGTATCACAATTTTTCCTTTGAAAAACAGCAAGAACTAACTAATATAAGAAAAAAGGTTTTTGTAGGATTTTCTCTTACTGGCCATCAAATGCTTATTAGCTTTGCTGGGTTTCTTTCTGGCTGGTTACATTAATGTTAGTAATGCAGATCCTCTCTTCAGAATGAATCAAGAGATGGAGGTAACAGTCCTACTGCTAAAATCAAAGGTGTTTTTAAATACTGTAACAGCCTCCCTTGGAATGAGTGCCTTAGGTCCAGAAATACCACACTAAGGGAGATCCTTTAAACTGCTTTCTGGATCTATTTTTTTTTCCTCCCTTTTATATTACTTTTTAAAACACTTTCAGCAATGCTGATGAATAAGTTAGGATGGAATCCCTAGGGGCAGCACACCACTCATCTGTACTGCTTGCCACCCTCTGCCTCCTGCTTTCCTTGCTACCTCCTAACCTGTTAACCAGCAAGTCTACAAGAAGTGCTTCCAGCCTTGTCCTGAGCAGCTCAAACTCCCTGAGGATTATTTACTCTGCAGTGGAGCAGCCCTTACAATTCACTCCCCTGCAAAGAGGGGCACTGGCAAGTGACGGCTGGCTGCTGCTGAAGGCAGGGGCAGAGCACTGTGTTCCTGGGACAGTTTGGGTGGCAGCAGGGAGCATCCCGCTCCCCTGGATGTCTGGCTGGGAAGCCAACAGAAGGAGCGACATGACCTAGGGGCACACCACCAGCTTCACTAGCAGTTCAACAACAGAAGGAGGAAACATCATCAGGTCTCTTCCCCCCTCACACCTTAGGAAAGGCACTGACAGTGTTTTACAGTGCTCTGGGGACACAGTGGCATTTCCATGCTATTCAATTGTCACCTGAGCCCCATAGGTGCCTTCTGGAGGCATTTCCACAGGGCCCCTCTGTGGGCATCTCCATAGGGTCCCAGGTGCATTCGCTGGGCATCACTCTCCGGTCTGAACTACGCTTCCGCAGCAGAGGTGCCTGCTACTTCCCAGGGCATTTTCCCAGCACAAATCCTCCTGGTGGCCCAGTCAAACGAGGGGAGCTGCCCAAGGAGCACTGTGCATCCTGTGACAGCCATGCTGGGGCTATGCTCTCCATGGTCAGGGCTGGGGGGCTGTTCATGGGAGACAAGGAGGGATCAGGGACTCTTAAGAAAGGAAGGAAAAAGGAGAGGAGGCAGGGCATAAACAGGCAGAGGGCTGAATGGTCTCTGCTGCTCCCCAGAATAGCCATCCCTGCTCCCCAGGGCTCCCAGTTCAGCCACCCCCAGACATGGATCCCAAGGCTATCTGGCTCAGCCCACCAGAGGGGTAGGAGTGAGGCTGGCTGGGGCCCCAGGGACAGGCTGTGTGAGAGAAGTGACTATGCCCAGGGCAAAAGAATCACAGAATCACAGAATGTTGGGGATTGGAAGGGACCTTGAAAGATCATCCAGTCCAATCCCCCTGCCGGAGCAGGAACACCTAGATGAGATCACACAGGAAGGCATCCAGGCGGGTCTTGAATGTCTCCAGAGAAGGAGACTCCACAACCTCCCTGGGCAGCCTGTTCCAGTGCTCTGTCACCCTCACAGTAAAGAAGTTTCTTCTTAAGTTTAAGCAGAACCTCCTGTGTTCCAGCTTACACCCATTGCCCCTTGTCCTATCATTGGACATCACTGTGAAAAGCCTGGCTCCATCCACCTGACACTCAACCTTCACATATTTATAAACATTAATAAGGTCCCCCTTCAGTCTCCTCTTCTCCAAGCTAAAGAGCCCCAGCTCCCTCAGCCTTTCCTCATAAGGGAGATGCTCCACTCCCTTAATCATCTTGGTGGCTCTTCGCTGGACTCTCTCAAGCAGTTCCCTGTCCTTCTTGAACTGAGGAGCCCAGAACTGGACACAATATTCCAGACGTGGCCTCACCAGGGCAGAGTAGAGGGGAAGGAGAACCTCTCTTGACCTACTAACCACACCCCTTCTAATGCACCCCAGGATGCCATTGGCCTTCCTGGCCACAAGGGCACAGTGCTGGCTCATGGTCATCCTGCTGTCCACCAGGACTCCCAGATCCCTTTCCCCTTCACTGCTCTCTAGGAGATCATTTCCTAACCTATACTGGAACCTGGGGTTGTTCCTGCCCAGGTGCAACACCCTACACTTGCCCTTATTATATTTCATCAAGTTTTTCCCTGCCCAGCTCTCCAGCTTGTCCAGGTCTCTCTGGATGGCAGCACAGCCCTCTGCTGTGTCAGCCACTCCTCCCAGCTTTGTATCATCAGCAAACTTGCTGACAGTGCGTTCAATTCCCTCATCCAGGTCATTGATGAATATATTGAATAGTACTGGACCCAGTACCGACCCTTGGGGGACTCCACTAGACACAGGTCTCCAACTAGACTCTGCCCCATTGACCACCACTCTCTGGCTTCTTCCCACCAGCCAGTTAACAATCCATCTGGTGATGGACTGTTAACTGGTGAAGGGGGTCACTTTTGGGGAATGAAGTGAAATGTCTCCCCTGAGCACACAGGCACTTTCTGGGGTCAATTGCATCAGGCACTTCAGCATGTGCTGGCATACCCTGTGGTGCCTGGCACTAACTGTGCAGGAACCAGCAGCACACAGCAGCATCCAGGGCACCTTATGTGCTCACAGAGCTCTTATCCCATCTCCTAGAGAAATCTCCAGCTTCACTGGCAAGGCTGACCAGTCTCTCCTTCCAAGCTTCCATCCATTACTGGAGTTATTTAAGCAGCAGGAGCCCTAGTGCAAGCATTCAGCCCCACACAACGCCACAGCAGAGCCTGCAGTGCTACATGTGATCCAGGCTACACGTGGAAGCTGAGTTCCTGCATCAAATGTTGTTTTCTCCATATATCCAGCAATGATGGATATGACATCCCTGCGTGCATTTATGGGGCACCCTCTTCGTCACACTCAGTCCCTGGGAATTGCCAGCATGGGCTGTCTAAACAGTTCAACAGTTCATCGTGGCTTTAGCCCATGACTTACATCTCCAGAGGTTGCTGACTGCCTCCCGTCCACTCAAGCAGAAGTGGGTGAAAGGGTAACCAGGAAGGTCCATCACCAAACACCCAGCTCCACCAGCAATCTTCAGGGGTCCTGCCTTTACAGAGATGGCAAAGCCTGGTACTGCCAAGAGAGCTCAGTTCAGATGTGCCACTTGATATGCACCAAAGCCACCCTTGCTTCTTCACATTTCCCTTGCAGAGGTCACATTAGCCCATAAGGCCCCACTGCATTCAAGAACCCAGACATCAGAGCCTGCCTCCTCATGCAGCCTCCTTTACCCCTTCTAGACAAGCAACCTACTGCCGTTGCTCCGTGCCATGGATGCTGGGCAGCGAGCCACTCCAGCCTTGCAAAGCTCAGCACCTGCAAATCTTTTAAACTTTGGCCCTTGGTCCTTGCAGTCCCACAGAGAGGCAGGGTAAGCTCAGCATGCTGCAAACAATTACAGGGAGGTGGAGGAGAGACCAGCAGCTCTCAGCTCTGTAGCAGGCAGCAAGCAGATGGCTCTCTCAGCTTGCTTCGAAACTGAGCTCCACAGCACGGAGGAAGGCCAAAGCCCACCCGCCTTCCTGGGGACTGGGCTTTTACAACCTGTGCTTTATGCACCACTGTAGTATAAATCTTCCACTTACTCATTTTCCCGTTTCCAGGCCAAGACCCTCAAGCCGAGTTGAGGCAGCCCCCTGCACCCCCCTGGGTACCCAGAGCCCAGCTAACACGTCCCATCTGCCGCAGTGAATCAGCAAAATCCATCAGTGTTTCCTGGCAGGATTTTGGCACCTGCTTACAGAGGGAGTTGACAGCCGAACCTGTTATTCCCCACCACAAGAATAATAAGCTTGCGTTTTCACAATGCTTTTCTGTGGAAAGTTTCCCAAAGCATTTCACAAACAGCACAAAGCATAGAAAAAGGAGCTGTTCCTGCCAAAACCTGAAGCACAGCCGTCCTGTTCTGGAAAACAGCAACTGCTAAATAATGGAGAGAAACAACACAGAGCTTTTTAGGAAGCAAAACCAAATCACTGGATGAGTGTGGAAAGACATCCTGGAAACTTAGCTAAAATTAATTTGAAAAAAAAGAGCTGTGGATATGTAACTGTCTTGGCTTTAATTTTAATTTCTAAAGGTTTCCTTTTGTTATTTGTGTGCCAGTCATAACCAGGCTCCTGCTTCTTTGGAAGACAATCAGCAAAGCAATTTCTGCCTTTATTTAAAAAAACCCCACCAAACCAAAAACCACCCAAACAAACAATGCTGAAGAACATTTAGATCACTTAGATGTCCTCCAGTCAGCAGAGCAGCAGGGTCTGACGAGTGCTGCTCGAGGTACAGAAGGGAGTCGCTGGGGAAATCTGAGAAGCTACAGCAATTATCTTTGGGCACTCGCACAGGCACAGGGAAATTTCAGAGACACAGTTGGGATTCAGGTCCAGGTTAAGGTCTCTAATGGTAGGTTTCCACGTCAGAGCTGGGTACCTAAATTCCTGTTTTCATCAGTGGAGACCCCATCAATGAAGAGTAGAGAGTGATGTTCCTCATCCCACAATAGACATCAATGGGCGACTCAGATTAATTCCTCTCCAGATTATACACTAGCACCTAAACTTGGACACCTTGTGCCATTTGGGACTACCTTGGGTGCCCAGAGTGTTCATATGGGGCTGACATAGGAGACATGGCCAAGGGTGCCCTTCTGGAGTGGCAACTGGCGGCCAAGGGTGAACCTCAGGCATCTCAGGGGCTGTGGTACAGATGTGTTTACCATATTCCCTCCCAACCTGAATCCCCCATGTCTGCCATGGGAGTGCAGAAACCTCACGCCCAAGCAGACACCAAGGTGTGCACAAACTGCCTTCTGTCCCTCAGCATTTAAAGTCCTCTGAGGTCCTTCTGTTTCTAGGTATAACAATGCTGAGGGACCTTACCAGCAGAAAAAGGGCAAGGAATCTCTGAACTTCAAATGCTCATGTGTGATTATTGGCTGGAGCTCCAAGTAGGTAGCCACGATGGTCTGACACTTACCCACTTGGTGCCTAGGGAATAGAGGCGCCGATGAGACACAATGAAACAGCGATTACTGAAAATATTGCTGGGTTTGCAAGCGGTGCCTTCAATTCCAGTAGAAAGTATTCAATCATTCCATCATTATATATTTTCCAGTGAATTTAATGTCAATAATATCTCATTGCACCTTGTAGGGGTTTTAGGTGTTTTTTTTTTTTTCGCAAGACGGCTGCTCCTGGATCTGTAACATGCCAGGAACAGCCATGTGAGAACACATATTGAATGTATTTTTGCATTTCCCAGAGATTATCAGATTATGGTTATCAAATCATGGGTTATAATTTAATTACTTTTCATTATCTGAGCTGCGGAGTTCTTGAATCTGAGAAACCCACTCCTTCAGAAATTCAACAAAAACAAATTGTTAAAAAATAGTATCCTCTGTAACCATTTCTATAAACCCTTCTGGAAAAATCCCCTGCACACCCCCAAGGCTTCAAAAGAAATGAATGGCATAGTTCAAGAAAAAACAATGTTTCTGAAATAAAATTCTGAGTTCTATTCTGGGGCAGGAGGTTTATCCTGAAATGCAGTGGGTTTCCATACTTCTGTGTAAATTTTTTCTTATTTCAACAAGACCTCACCTTTAATACTGCAGTAGATAAAGTACCTGGGAAAAGCTGTTTAATAGCTGACAAATGTCAAAGTACATTTCTGCAAAACAAAGAGATTTATAACGAAATGTGTGTTCTATCTTTTATTTAAAATTCTTTATTAACATGTTCAAATATTTAAATTAATCCCAGGGAAGAAGGGGAACAGAGATTAGATGCCAAATTAATTGATTGGCTTAAAACAAAGACGACACTGAAAAAAATCCCAGTCACATGCCACTTGGTAACTCTGCTTAACTTGTGTAAATAATTGCAGATGCAAAAAATTAGCCTAAAATATTACCAACCGACAGCAACAGTGGAATAACAGGCATCCTCAGAGATACTGGTTTGAGATGATGTCTCTTTTGGAAACTGCCTGATCTTGTAAAATCATACAAACATAGGCTTAGCTTAATACCTCAGGAGGTCAGCCAATTTTAATCCATCCTCCTGTCCTCAGGCAGGAGTGAAAAGACATGACTGAGAGGTGTGTGCCTTGTGTAGCCCTAAAACACTCTTCAGTCAGTTTCAGTAGCCCATGCCAAGTCTTAACAATCGGTACATTTCACCTAAATCTCTCATGCTGCAATTTAAGCTGATAATTTCTTCTCTTGCCTTTGGTCATGATGAAGAAATGAGCCACATCCTACTGGTTGCAAGTTTATACACATTTTAAGAGACTCTTGAGATCTTTGTCTTCCCTTTGGTATTCCCTTTGAGGAAACAAACAACTCAATCCCTGCCTCCTGTCCTTCCTCTCTCCTTCATTGCTTCCATTCATCCACTCATTCACCCACCCACCCAACCAGCCCCCCCACCCCACCTCACCCCACCCCACCCTCATGCTGTATTTCCCAGATGTCTCACAACTTTATTTTTTTGTCCCTTGTGTTCTCTGTGATATATCTGTATCTTTACCTGAAGCTCCCATCCCTGGAGACAGATTTAAAGTAAGTTTGCTAGCCAGATATGTATCCCCTTTTCAAGGACACCATTTAGCCCATGTCTCCCCAGTATTCTTACAAGTGTAGATGCTCCCACATTTAGGGCTTCTGGCTATTTTGGAGGGGAGATGCTCTGTTGTTTTCTTTCAGAGGCAGATGGTCTGATCCAGCATACACACCTAACTCCATGCCAACAGAAAGGTCAGGGCTAAGCAAGGCACAGTGTAGTCACCCATCTCCCCTGAGACAAATGTGTGCTGGCTGGAGAAAACTATTTTTGCTTTGTGTTCAGTGCGTGTCTGGCTGCCCACTCTGTAGCTCTGAAGTGTTTCTCTTTAGGATCCTTTGCTTACCATTCCCCTTGCAGAAGGGGTCTGGTAACTGGGTTGTGGTTGAAGGATGCCATTAGGTGCCCATTGGTTAGTATCTAGATGCCTGAGGCACTTTATGATGCTACAGGACCCTGCAAAACACAAACATTTGCTTGACAGCCTTGTCAGACCCACTTGAAGAAATTAGTGCTAGAAATAGAAAAGCATGAAAACCTGGAGACATGGGAATACAATGACCCCTTGGCAAAGAATCACACAAGCACATCTGGGGAAAAGCAAAGTCCTGGGCAAGATCAATATTTGTGCACTGTGTACCTGCTGTCATTTCTAATTGCTTACAACGTTTTGACTCAGGTGGATTTTTCTTAAAGAGATGAGTTTAAAAAATTATTCCTGAGGAGAGTGTGCTGGGTTATCTAGGCCAGTTCCTGCTGAGTTAGGAAACCTTGGACCTTATGAGAATATCAAAAGTTGGGTGTATGTGGATCTGAGCTGGGAGCTGCAGTGCACATCAGGAAGTGGGTTTACATCTTTTGGGAAGTGTAGAACTGACAAAAGGAGTCTTTAGCACAAGTAAGTAATTCCTTTATCACCTTCTCAAGGGCACCATAATCCCCAGACTGTTGAGCTTGACCCATTTAATTTCAATTTTTTTTTTTTTGTTTTGGATTTTAAAATCCACTCTTTTAGGAGAGTACTCAAAAACAGAGGCAAACTCTTGAGGTTTTTATCACCGTCTTGTAGGATGCAAATCTCTCTCCTGTTCGAGTCAAGTGAGTGGTAAGTTTAATGAGAATTGAATCCTGATCACACAAAACACACACTGTGAAGTGAGGGTTGCTCAGTGTTGCCAAGCAGTTTGGCTTTAGCAGGCTCAAGGGTGGCCTTCACTTGCACTGCGGCGGTGAGGCATTAGGTGGAAAAGCCATGGGCTTGCTGCTATAGCAGGACAAGGAATTAGCTTACCCAGCCCATCAGATATGAGATGTCTGTATCAAATGAAATTTCCCATCACCTGCTTTCTTCCCCTCCCTTGAAATAGGTAGCCATTTAAGCATAAAAACTAATGTAAGGGAGAGAGAAACATTATGATTTAACCACTGGAGGCATTTATCTTCCCATATGGTATAAAGTTTCTTGACAGTCACTTACATTAAGACACACACTAAAATCAGGTGATGTGAATCGTACTCTTTGTGCTTTCTTTTGCATTTCCAGTTAAAAACCTGATGGAATTCCACAGCCTGATAAATTTTAATGGATCCTTTCCACTGACTCCAGAGGCTTGAGACAGTATGAGCCATCCCACTGAGATGGCACACAATACCTTGGGCTGGAGCCACTGGCCAGCTCTCCACTGCAGAATTGGGCAGTGGAGTTTAGGATCACACCCCCCAAGTGCTAGAGGTGACTTTCCTCTCCAGAGAGCCTGCAGAAAGAACAATATGAAAGTGTGGGTGGTGCCAGGGATAAGGGAGCCCAAAGTTCAGGGCCTTGCTTCACTTGATTGGAACAAGAGGCTTGAAACAAAGGACACATCTATACTATGTCATGGAATGCGGGGCGAAGAGCCCCAGCTCAACAGGATCTACCTTGTGACCAGAACAGGCAGGTTTTACAGCTGTGTCAATAGAAAGCTGCACCCAAACTGCTGGCCCCACTGGGTGATGGGGCTTGCCAGGAGAGGCACATCAAATGGGCTTGTGTTTGAGAGGAAGGTGTGTCTACAGCAGTGTTTCAGACCAAGGTGGTCTAACTTCAAGTGTCCTCATCAAAGTGTCTAAAAGGCAGAAAAAAAATCTCTACTTTTATCTAAACATTAGCATTTCTTATCAGCTGAGATGCCGTAGGGACAGCAGGACCCCAGCTGGTGGTCCAGACGGGCACAGGTCACCCACAGATGCATTGCTACGTCTGCCAGTCTCACATGCATGTCTCAGACAACCTATGATATCGCAATTTACTTCAGACACCCATGGTTAGGCAACTGTACCAAGCCCTGATCGCCACTGATTGCAAATGGAAGCTTAAGTATCCAGTTCACACAGGTCTATGTGACAATTCCAAACCAAATCACACCTGCTGTCTCTACAGGTACTCTGGATTAGCCAGATTATTTTGGCTTTGGTACAGTTTGTATCTCACTCTATCATACCAGCTAGAAATGACCTTAATCTCACAGGCCATTGACCCTCCATGGTTTGGGTGGAAATTCCATTGCAGAAGTGGCGGATTTCACCCCCAGATCTTTTGTTTCAGCAAAGCAACTTTTTCTAATGAAAATTTCTATGTTGGAAAACTACCATCTGGATTTTCTTGTTGGTGCTTGAGAACAGCACTTATCTTTTAATACAAACACTATTTTAGCTGTTGCCTCTTTAATTTGGGTGATAGAGGTCTGGTTTTTCATAGCTTTTAGCAGTTACTGCCCATGTTGAGATTGCCATTAGGACCAGTGCTCCTTCAATTGCTCCCTTCACCATGTTGTTTCAGAGGGAGCTGGCCACAGACCTGGGTCTAATCTTTCCAACAGCCCCTTGGCATCTCCCATGGGGGTAGGGTGGAGGAGAAGAGGCAGAGGCACTGGCTGCTCCAGTGAGAAGGGGCCTCCTGGAGCACTGTGGGAGTGGCTGGGGCAAAGGACACAGCCCAGGGACTTGTTTGAACAAGAGCTGCTTGGAAGGGATGACACTCATACTGCTGTCCTTGCTGAAACACCCAAGAAATTTGCTTTTTCCTTTCAGCTGTAACCTGAATGTTAACGTTGTTGTCTGATGATGAACTGTTTCTTTTTTTTTCATCTTGCAGATGCCCAGAGATGTAAAGCTCCTCCTTAAACTGCTCCCAGATTAATAGGTTGGTAAGTGGTTACTTCCTTAGCACTTTACATTCCTCAGAAACCAATTATTTTTATTTCAGAAGCTGTGAATCCTAGAAAGCCTGTTCCTAGCTCAGAAATTTAGCTGAAAGCATCAGTACTTTAAATTAGGAGCATGATCTAATTGATTAGTTTTACAAAAATATGAGTTCCAAATTGAAGCAGGGTGGAAGCTTTCATTGCCTTGACTGCTTTAAAGCATCAATTTTTCCTTTTCAACATTGCCTCTCAATAAATATTATTTTTAATGAATTCTAGAGATGTCTTGCACATTGCTATAATTTTATCAGTCTACGCTGAGACATTTTTGTTTTTCTCCTTGAGAGGCTTCGATGAGTGTTCAAGGTATTTGTTCTTTGGGAAGGGTGATTTGAGAGGCCATCTGATCTAATGGGCTGGGCACTAGACTGGGACTGTAAAGACCCAGGTGCTAATCTCCATTCTGTGACCTTGGGCAAATCATTTCATCTTCCTGCATTTCTCTCCTTCCTTTTATCTTTCTTTAACACTCTTAATTAAGCTGGAGTGCTACAGATAATACAGATAATAACCAATTCTTCCCTTTCACGAATTAGACATGCTCCTCTTAAAATGCCACAGAGGTTGGACTGTGGTGAATGTGTGCAATTACTTTTAGTAAAGACAGTGGTTGTTGCACACAACCTCCCTGGATTTGTATGAGCATCTGGATTAATTATATCCTGTCTTCAGTAATCCTCTGGAGAATGAAAATAATGAAGGGTAAATACCTTTTATTAATACAATTATGGAGTGTAATATGAAAAAAGCTGAATGCATCATACATTTCAGTAACTACTTAATGGAACAGGAGGACACAACTAGAACAGATGCCCTGTCCTCAGACATGCTCCCCACTGGGTTTCAGGCAATGAGCCTTCCTACAGGGAGGCAGAGCTGCCAAGCTTCCCACACCACCAGCAGCACATCACCAAATCCTACAGGTTTCGATATGGAGACACAACCAGGCAGCAATCAGTGGGCCCCCTGATGCTGAGAATGTGCAGTGAGGAGCTCGAGCTGCTTGCCAAGAGAGGTTGTCCCTCACCTGCTGTGATGGTCCAGACAGGGGGAGGACTGGAGTCTGTAGGCATCCCAGAAGACCACGAAGTCTCCATGAGCAGCCACGGCAGTCCATGTATTTTGGAAGGACGGAGGCAACTGCCAAGCTGCTGAGCCACGATTCAGTGTCTGAGGATGTGTCTGTGAAAGTCACTCAGCCACGATTAGGAAAGTAAAACTTTCAGCGGAAAATAATATCCCGGTTAAGCACTCTTAGTGCCTAAAGTAAACAGTGACATCTTTGTATTGAAAAAAAATCAGTGTTTGAAATCTAACCTGTGAAAGCCATCTGGATGCACACAGTGGAAAATGGATCACGACAGTCTGAGTGCGAGAGGATGTGATGAAAGGTATATTTTGCATTCAAAAGGATAAGGTAGATGAAATGTAAAAAATCCAGAGCCCTCTTAATGTAGCACCAGCATGTTTAGTTTAAGATCACAGCAGTCAGTGTTCAAGCCCTCTGAGCTCCCCAGCAATGTTAACACATCCTCCTTGCAGAGCCACATCACCAATGGCCAGGGTGGTCTTTCCTTAATGGTGGCAGCGTACAATGCACAGCTATTACTTGAGAACAACTGTAGCAGAACCTTAAGGAGCCACTTATGTAGGACATTATTAACCAGGAAAGAATTGTAAAACAGAGGCAGCGTCTGTATAAAATACTCTGGAGCAGAGAGACAGTTCTGCCCCCTCTCTTCAGTGCGGAGCTGCTCTGCTCTTTCATTCACTGAGTATGATTTGCTGCATAGAGTTCACTAGGAATACATACAGGTTACAGTATTTTAAGGAATGGCTAGAATTTCCCCTCAGAGGAATCTTTAGGACGTAATAAGTTTTTCAGATTACAAAATGGGCTCTGTCTGCTTTTCCTCCTTCTGGTAGAAAGAGAGAAAAATTAATGTATTTTGCAAATTGGGGAGGGGGTGCCTTTCTTTTCTCCCTCTCAGCATGTGTATTGCTAGAGCTTAAAGCCCTGCAAGGTGAGAACTACACATCTAGTGTCAAAAAGGCCATTGGAACAAGAAGGTTGGGCTACAAAAGCTCCAGAGGTGTTGTCGAACCTCAACTATCCCATGATTCTGTGAAGTGCACAGACTTGCTGCCAAACAGGTCCTACAGTTTTACTATCCAAATGCCACTACTCCCATGTCAACCAAGCACAGTAGACCTCTAGTCCAGTCACTTCTGGGGGAAAATATGGTGCATCTCTACCACAGAATGCGTTGTGCTGTTCTTTGCTTTTTTTTTTTTTTTTTTTTTTGGCCTCCTATTATCTGAGCAGCAATTAAAGGAAAAGGAATTAGCTTCAAGCCAGAATTGGCTTAAATACTTTATAAGGGATTCAAACAGATCTTCAAAGTCACACTGACATATCTAGCTCCAGCCATTGCAATGCATGCCAATATTTTACGTTCCGAGTACTGAATGCAGCAAGGGGACTGCTGGCTTTTATTTTTTTAAGAAGCACATGTCCCCCCGTCTCTGCATTGATATAACCCTCCATGTGCATGTAATTCTTATTTTCTGCTCAATTAAGTAAAATGTAGTCCCCAGTGAAATATTCAGAGTGTTTGGACTGATAACTCCTTACAGAGGCAATCACAGCCTTCTGAAGACAGAGGAGGAGGGGTGTCCCCCCACATGCTTCACCCCCCTCTGCAGCAGACAGGTCTGCCTAGTGCTCATCCTCAACTGTCTGCTTCCCAGCCCACGTCTAGGCATCCAGCCCCTTACAGTTATCCCTCTTGGTCTCTGTAGCCTTCCAATGTGATATTTCCAGGTATCTCACTCTCTAAATGCCTAAGGCTGACATGACCCCCAGGGGCAAGTCATTTTTCCCTGCCGAGAGGCTAATGCATGTTCACACACTATCATTTTCTTCCTTAGCCTATGCTGCTATCCTCGTCAAACATCCATACACACACACACACACACATATGAAGCTTTTAAAAACAAAGTGAAGAATTAATCCTGTATTCACATCAAAGAACGTAAAATACCCCAGGTTTAAAAAGCTATCAAAACTAGCATTTAAACTGAACTGAATATGTGTCAAGGAACAGCTAAGGTACCCAAACAATCCTAATTCTTATCCTGCTGAGAAGCCAGCCATCTGCCATCTCTGATTTTTGTGGCCAGACTGCTGAAAACACACAGCACAAAACACTAGGTCTGGCTTTGTTTACATACATATATACATATATATGTCTAGTCTACAGTACTAAATGCACTAAATGCCAACTTTTGTATTTTTCATGTAAGTACTATAAATTTATGATCTGGGCCCATGAGATCGGTGTATAGGAGAGCAGAGCTGGTGATGCATCTCACGGCACTGGGTAATTCCCAGGAACAGTCCAGGTGCTTGGCAGCCTGGAGAAGCAGATGAGGAGGAGGAGAAAGTTGCACCTGCCTCCTGAGGGATGGGTGAGGCTTCTAGCCACTGTCTGGCCACATGAAGAATAAATGTCACAAGTCCATGCTCCCTCGTAATGTTTCTGAATTCTCCAACAACCTCCACCTTTTTGATCAGATCAACTGGAGCACTGCAAACCACACAGATGGCTTCAGTGAAGCTGTGTCTGAACTGTTTTTCAGAGTCAAGGTGGCGGTGGCAGAGAAAAAAGATCCAGAAAGACAGACAGAGGAGGTAAAGAAAAGGAATCTGAAGGGTAGGGATGAGCCAACACCGTATCAGAGACTCAGGTTCAAACCCTTGTCCTCCACATGAGTAAGGTGACACGTCTGCAATCATCTTCACCCGTCCCTGAGAGCTGTGCCTGAGGCCAAGTGCATCTCCCATCTTCATTGCTAACCTCTACAAAGCTGTATTGGCCTTGTCCTCTGGTGGGGAAGCCCTGCTGCACCAGTGCTGCACAGTGTCCAGAAGTCCAGATCCTTGAACCCCCATGATGTAAAGGCCTTCTACCAGTATGTAGCATGTCTGACACCAGATGCAACTCACCACCTGTGTAACCTCACATAGCTGATGTGAAAGCACACAGAGAAACTTTATACCACAGGCACAAGAAAAGCGGACTCATCATATGTCCCAGGAAGGCTAGTCTGTTCATTGCAGCAATGCCTAGGGACCTCCACCGCTTGCCAGGCCTGCTGGCACGCACCTGACAACTGTGTGGTCAGGCTCAGGACCCTCCAGGGACCATTTCTTACCCAGTCTTGCCTCGCTGAAGAAAGACCCAAACCTGCCTCTCCTCTTTCCTAGCTCATCACCAACCAAGCCGTGCTCACCCCACCTCCAAACCCAACTCCTAGAGCAGATGAAGCCTTCACTAACCTTTCCACTTGGCTGCATATGCCATTAAAGTTCCTGTGTGCTCATGTTGCTCACTCAGGCTTCCTTATGTGACTCCAGGCTCACGAATGTTTTGCCCGCCAAGAAACACGAAAAAGCTTTTCTGACAACATACAACTTGTGGTGGGATTTCCTGGGGCATCAGTGAGGGCCTGGCCTGGGGCTTGTCCATAACTTGATGTTCCTGGGAGGCTGAAACCACCCTTTCAGGTACAGAGGATCAGTGGTCCCTGAGTGGCACATGCCATCTCATGGGGAAATTTACAGCCCACTGTGGACAAATGGACCAAACCTTGTTCATGCTGCTACCTGCTGCCCCTAGCTCACATCTGTGCCTCTCTCAGCATTGCTGTAGGACTCTCAGACAGCTGCTCCCACAGCTTAAAACCAGGGACTGGCCAGGAATAAAGCACAACACCCTCACACAATTCATACAGGGCAAGCATCACCTTGCAACAGACCCCTACCTCAGCAGGGAAGCTGTGAGGCACTAACTAACCCTGTTGGACGCGCATGTCACAGCCCTCAGTGAATGTCCTGAGGCTACTTCCCTGCTGACTACCAGTTTCTGTGACATCCCAGACAGGGTTCAAAGAGCTGCCAGTGGGTGCAAGCCCTACGATGAACTGACAGGAGCAACTTTTCTCAACCACAATCCATTTGGCCACCTGGGTTAGCCAGTGAAACAGGCTAACCCAGAGGACATGGTTAAGAGAAGTCACAGGCTCTTGCTGGATTTCATTGCACTGCTCAGCCTCTGCTGTAACGACCCTCCAAGCAGCAGATTACACTCTTGCTTGGCCTCTTGGTAAATGAGAGGCTACTGTGATTGTCAAAAATGCCATTATCGTTGAAAAGTTTGGGAAGTGGCACATTCAGGTAAATGCAACAGATCAGCAACAAGTGTCTTCCACACTCAGATCCCTTCTGCTTCTCAAAAATTGCACATTATGCTCAAACAACAGAGCCTAAAACATGCCCCGCAGCCCGAGCACCTGTGCTGAACTCTGATATTTTGGAGTCACTGGGAAGTAGTAACACCACAGTGAGTAAGGTAGCTGATTAAGCCAACACTCCCATCTCCAAAATAACTGAGCTCTAGGCTGCTGCTGTTCCAGACATACAAAGCCAGCCAAGCGTCAGCCATCTTCAGCAAGGTGTGAAACCCACTCGCTCTTCTGCCATGCCCAGAGCATTGCCATCTACCCACCATGAATTTTGCATAGGCAAATAAGTCAAGTAAAATCCATGCCATCTGCCCCCTCCCTGGAAGTGTTCAAGGCCAGGTTGGATGAGGCTTTAAGTGACCTGGTCTAGTGGAAGGTGTCCCTGCTCATGGCAGGGGGGTTGGAACCAGATGATCTTTAAGGTCCTTTCCAACTCAAACCATTCTATAATTCTGATTCAAAGCTACCCCAAAGCCACCCTTGTGATTTGCGTTCAATCTGTTTGTCATCAAGTTGTCCCCTGTCAGACAGTAAGCTGCTTGTAGATGTGGTGGTGTATCAGGATGTCTGGTGAGAGAGGAATAACCTTTGTCAGTAGGAACAAAGAAATATGTGAAGTCAAGCCTATTGTTTGTCCCCAGATTTCAGTCCACTCTGCCTTATATTACTTTTGCTGAGCAGACTGGACCACCTGAAGCCAATAAATGGCAGTGCCCTTGGAGAAAAAGAGTCAGAAAGAGCCACCTAAATATGTAGCCAAAAGCAGACGCTGACACCTATCATCAGTAAATCATTTCTAACCAGACTCCAGAGGCCTGAAGACACCGAACACAGCAAATGGGGAAGCTGCTCTCTTGCTCAGTGAAATTCATGTCTGCTGGAAAAGGAGGCCTCAGCAGTCAGCATAAATCGCAGCAGCCCGTGCAGCCTGCATCGTCTCACACCAGAGAATAAGACCAAAGCATCTTGGTGTAAATCTTCCCCAAGATACGCTCCATTGCTTTTCACTTGCCAACAAGGACGAGGGCAGAGCCATTTTGTTACCTGTCATTATCTATTTTCGTGTTCTCACAAACAAATGGGTAATATTCCCCCAGCAGGTAGCACTCTCCAAGGCTGGTCCCCGGGAACAGATGAATGCATTTACTGCAGGGACCTTTGCATCGAAACTGAACCCGCCTGCTCCCTGCGGTGCTGGGCTGCAAAGACACGAAAGGGGTCAGTGAAGTTACGCCAGACATACGCTGTGCAACCGATTTCCAGATTTGGTTTGCTATCTGTATTACCAACGAACAAAGGAGGAGAAAGATTTAAAATATAATGCAAGACATAAATATTTCTCAATGGGATGTTTTTGAAAGTTTTCTGTAGGGCATCATCTGCTCTTTAAGCCTTGACTATTATTCCATTTTCAGAATTTATAGCATAAATAATAACCACATTTTCTTTCTTTTGGAAGTATCCATGCAGGTTCTCAAATAGTTGGCTATCAATCTAAGGAATGAACATCTTAGAGATGGCTCTCCCAGGCAAGGCCTCAAGAGGTAAGAGGATAATAACACTATGCATTAGCCCTAAGCGATCCTGAAAGTCACGATCCCCCTGCAGACCCAGTTACTTCCCAGCACAGGGTTAGTTTCTTGGTAGATGGCGAAGTTCACTCCAGCAACTCGCACAGCATTTCCTGCCGTTGCCTTCCCACTTTCTCAAGAAAACCGGGATGGAACAAAATAGCTTTTGAGGCCAGAGTCGATTGCCATCCCCAGATGCTTTACATTCAACATGCCATCTGTGTTTTGTTTTCTTGTTAAGAGGGTTTTGTAACAGTTTTTATTATCTACTGTCACTAGAAACAACGGCAGGAAATCGTGTAGTGCAAAGCAAGTATAGCGAGTGATTTGGCTTCACAATCACCGGCCATCAATCCTCCACTTGAAACCTCTCCATTGTGAGCCTTTTCCATCCTCCCTTGCATGTGTACATGTGAGAGAGAGAGGGTGCACATGCGGGGCAAAAACATGCATTTGGCAGAAAGGCAGGAGAAGGGCGAAAACACCTCCAAAAAAAATAAGGCATAGCAGGGCTTAATGCTGTTGCAGACAGACATGCAAACTAGTTAGCTCATTGCTCTTTTTTTCTGAGGGGAACGCAAACTTTTCTGCATTTTTGGTCAGCCCAAAAGATTATCTGACTGTCCAATTTGCTTGGCCTTGTGCTCTCAGCAATTTGATTAACAGCTTCATTGATTCATAGTGATTAGTTTAACCAACGGAGTTAACCTCAGAATTAATCTGTGGTCAGTAATTTAAGTGACTTGTAAAAAAAAAATCATCCTGATTGCTGTCTTGCAGCCTATTTTCCATTAAATCTTTCTTTTCATTTGTAGCCTTCTGCTTTCTGTACAAACCCACCAACTCACACAAACTCCAGTTTCAGTGTTTATACTCCTCTGTATACACCAAAAGTGGAGGAAAAAGGAGGAAGCAAGATACATTATGATATCCTAGTATAGAGTTATTGTAAAATTGCACTCTCTGCATACCAGGGAATAGGAAATTTCATTTTCAAGGGGTCCCTGGAGGTCTGAGATAAACTACAAAAGTCACAACTTGTCATAATTAAACACTCATGCCCATTACACACAAAGGAAATTATGCACATTTATCTAGGTCATTGAAACATTCATATGGCAATACTATACATGAATGTCCATTAATATCCTGTAAGAATTTAGTGAAAGTGTTCTCCCAGAAGTGATGCAAGGCAGTCTCGGATGAAGGTGCCGTAATAGCATGGAGGAGAGAGGGGGAAGGATGGGAATGGTTAATGTATTTCAGCAGGAATGCAAAAGTGCTTAGATGGGTAAACCCACCATTCTCTCCCTGCCAAGTAAAGCATAAATATGTTAGCTAGATAAGCTTTTCATATCATTATTCTATATGGTTATCAAGCAACAGTAATGGGAGTGGTTTAAAAGCTGATAAACAGCAAGCATTTTGACATTTGAAACTCAACTCAGTCCATCTAATGAAATTTGGTTTATTGGAAGTCGGTAGCTCTGAAATTATCATCTCCCACCTCTTCTTTCAGATTTGTAGTTTGAACATCTGCTTGGTGTGGGAAGATGTGTGGGGGTTGATAAATAAGAAAAAATTTCCCACTGTTGTAATCATCTATATTCCCTTCACTCTTGTAACCTCCTGTAGTAATCTGTCCTGCCCTCCAGTACATTCCATATGTAAAAAAATATATTTTTCCCTATTAAAAAACAGCAAGGATTGTTAGGAACAGCCCTGATGAGTTTGGCACTAGTATCTCCTGGGGAATTAATGGCCAGGTGTCGCTAATGGCTCTCAGCTCTGCGTCAACATTCCAAGTCACTCCTAATCCCCAGGACAGGCTCTGCTCCTTATTGCTTAATTAGAACACAAACAGCTCTATGAAAATAACACTGATGGTCTGACTCAAACCCACAAAACAAGATAAAATGCAGGAGTTAAGGGTTAAAAAGAAAAATAAAATAAAATCCCAGGACTAACACACAACCATCCGTGTAAGTAGGTTTTGTTTTACAGCAAACACTGTTAATAGAAATGACTGAAAATATATTTTTTCAGAATCTGATCTGTAGATGTTTTGCAGCTAAAAGAGTTGCTTTTATTCATAGATTATGTTTAATGTTATTTGGACCACTGCCAAGTATGTGACAACCCTTGTGTGGGAAAGTGGCATGAATTTTAAGAATGAATGAGTACTCCTCCAAGTGTTTTTGCCAGAAGCACCTCATTCACTAGTGGTGTTTGATTTTTTTCTTATATAAGATGTTTTATTCATCCAGTCATAAAAAAAAATCTTACCATATGACCCATGCAATTTGTGCAACATGAAGAGACATCAGGTAAAAGAACCTACAATTTTGATAACCCATCAAAATACTGGGTAAAAGTCGCAGCCAATAAACACGTTCATGGGGAATCAGTAGTAAGACATGAACCATTTTTAAATCCAAAAGGAAGGGAGTTTGTGATAGCTTTTGAAGCAATTCCACTTCCTTTTGCTTTCATAATGTTTTTCAAGCTCTGACATGTACAGTAGTTTGGTGTTTGGAGAAGTGTCCCATCTCTAGCTCTAGAGGTAGAAAGGTCTGCCTAAAGAAGGGGGCTCCTAGAAAGCCAGATCAAAACAGCCATGTGAGTTTACTCTTCCAGATTCAAACTTCATTGTCAGAATGACCCAAAGGTCATGTTTGAATATCTATAATTTTTTCTGTATGGACAAAGCAATCCAAATTAAGCCCAGTGCTCTGTTTAAAATACAGGGCTTGCAATGTACATCTGACTGTAGGAGAAATTTCCAGACCTGTACTAGTAAGATCCATGTCTGGACGTAGATTCAAACACATGATTTTGCTTAAGACACTTTGTTCCAGCTGCCAAAGAAAGAATTTTTATTCTTTAGGTATTTGTGAATCTGGATATATACCAGATATAGTCCTACAGTAAGTAGGAACATGACCTTTAGATTTTTATAGAAAACCAATGCTAAAATACTATTCAAATGATTGTTTTACAATGCATTAAAACAACCTTTCTCTCCCAAATTAGCAGATAACTACACTAAGTCACATTTCCTTCAAGAAGATGTTAGAGAAAATAAAGTATTATTTTCAGATTTTCATTGGTGTTTGTTACCTGAAAAAAAAAAAAAAAAAAAAAAAAGACAGATGCAGCCATCGGTATTTTGAATGCATTTGGAAGATGTGCCATACCTATTAGCAGTGCTATTATCCCTGTTGGCAGCGCTGCTGTGCTTCTGCTAAGCTGCCTCGGAAGGCTCACATACATACAATGCATCCTGTTTCCTCTAAAAAATCACTTAAGCTGACTTCTGCTAATCCCCCTGGCCACACAGAGTCAGGCTCAGTCAGGCTGAGAAGCAGAGCCAATTTATAATGTGAACTATAGTACCTCTTGCAAGATAGAAATACAGCTCTGCGTTTGGGAAGTGAGAGAGGGGGAGAGAAAGTCGGAAGGTCTTCACAGCTATCCTGGTAGCAGAATTTGAGCGAGCTCCATACCGGCAACAACAGTAATAACACAGAACATCTACTGAGCAATGTTAGTTACTCTGCTTTTTCTGTCTGTGTGTGTAGCAAACTGCAAATCCAAATTTCATCAATCCATATGTATTAAAGGCTAATGACTTTGTATATGCAGATTCAGAACTTCTGAGAGTTTTTTACTTCATTTCTTTCAGCTAGTTTTAGCTTTAGACTTTTTTAGCCTGTGATGTACATTTTATATATTTTAAAGTACACCACAGGCTTACACTACAAACTATTTCTCTAGGGTAGAAGGGCTGCTTTTAACAAGATACCTATCCAAATATGGCTGGGTGCATTTATCAGTCCAGTGTTTAATTAATTGGAAATTCTCAATAGCCATGTAGGACCTGAAGCTATTGTCCAGTTTAGCCTGTTTGTCTACATTTCATGTGTTGGCAACTAATTACTCTTCTGCAGAAGTGATGCTGCTGTTCTAATAGTCAAGTGAAAGGAAAAAAATAGTGTCCTCATTTTATGCACTGTGTTGTCACCATTTGCTAAGCATGATGTGTGAGGTGTTGATCTTGCAGTATGTCGCCATGGCAAAATGAAGTTATGAATGTAACATGGCTGGGCATATCTATGCTTCATTGAATCTACTTAGCTCGGGTAACCAGAGGTGTGAAAGGATGGTGCACGGGAATCAGAATGGCTGAGCAACCCAACTGCCCTCCCGAGACTTGTCAGTGAGGCCTGAAGCCTGTTCTACCGCATCTTTGCTGCTCTTGTACATCTTTATAAGCACACCTTCATCTTGTTATGGAGACAAATCCCTAGAAAAGGACAGAAGGCATGATTTGTTTTTCTCTTAAGAGATTGGGAAACATCACCTCCTTCTTCTTCACCTTTCTTTTAAATCAATATATGGATGGATGGGATTCCCAGGGGGGAACGTGACAAAAACAGGTCTTCAGGCAGAAAGGTATCAAAACAGGTAAGCAGTAAGAGTGTGGTAGCTTCCTGCAGGAAGCAGCATCACTTGCTAAGGGCTGTGGACAGAAACAGTGCTGGGGTGACACACAGGCAGTTGAGTCGGGACATGCCAGCAGGGTGCAGGCCACAGGTGGGCAACATAGCCCAGAAATACAACATGTGGGAAAGCAGAGGGCTGAGAGCCCTTCAAATGTTAGTGTAAGGCAACTCCAGCTGAGAGGAGTTGAGAGAAGGTGGCAAGGGCTGAGGCAACAAACAAAGAGGACAAGCTTCGCTGCAGCACATTTCCCAGTGCTGGAAGGTGCAGTGCCCAGTTGCAGGGCAGTCAGCTCTGGGACTGGAATGGCCCTGGGATGAGCCTGCAGCTCTCAAGCAGAGATCTGCTGGTTGCCGTAGCAGTGACTCCCATCCCACCAAGTGTCTGGTTTCCAGTCGCGTTCCCTGAAAGCTAACATGCAGTTATAACACATACCCTTATATGCTTTAATACATCATTGGTTGTTTAAGTTATATCTGCATAAAATTAATGTTCAAAATACTGAGCGGCTGCGTAACCAAGAGTTGAACAGACCTAAACACTTCATGAAATACCAACAAAATAACTGTAAATCTCAAGCCTAAAATGCCCTGCTTAATACGAGCACAATATTTAATCTTACTTTTTCCTCAGGACACACATCATTAACTGCTAATCAACTCAAGCTTCAGAAATCCCTGAGCAGCCCTCTCAGTTTTCAAAAATGCAGTCAAGAAACAAAGTACCTTTTATCCCACCCTCAGCAACGGTAACGGGTCCCAGAGGTGTCCAGGTGCAGACGACATCACTGCGCTGCCTGCCGAACCACGCTGCGCTGGATATGCTCTGCCTGTGTTTTATAGGACCTGCATAAAGCCCTCCAGGTTGACAAACATAACTGCTCTATGGCACATGGCGTTACCCACACCTTGGCCAAGAAGCCGATGGAGCTCGCCTGCTCCCATGAAGTCTGGGCAGGCGGATGCAGGCTCAGTGGGGGCAGTGCCCCATGCAGCTGCTCCGGCTGGGTGGGAGGCAGAGGAGGGTCTGCTTTGCCGAGCGAGTTTAGCTGAGCTGTGGCATCAGGCGCAGAGCAGATCCCTGTTGCTGGAAGTTTTTATTTCCCTGTTGGAATCTGACCTGGGAATGGTTGCCCTTTGTGTGCAGGGGCTGAGCTCACACACATCCACTGCAGCGCCCTTATTTGTAAGGGAGGGGGGGTTGCTACTTAATTAGCCTGGCGGGATGTGCTGTGCATTTCCACAGAGTGAGAGAATGCTGCTTTGTTAAAAAGTAGGCTTGCAGGTGCTAACAGGAGTAATTGGTGGATTCCCCCCAGCATAACATTTCTGCTGGGGAGTTTCTGCCCTGGATCCTGGAGCCTCTCACATCCTTGAATAAGTGCAGTGTACATGACCCTGCAGCCTTGGTTCTGCAGGCTTTTGCTCCATAGTTTTTCCCTTCTGTCTAATTTGTTGGGGATATTTATTCATCACAAACAGTCCAGAAAGCAGGCTGTGTTCACTTGAGTTCAGGTCGTATGCCAGAGACTTAGGCCACTTCCTTCTATATCTTCCTCCTCCTGCCTTTTCTCCCTTGCCTTTTCATTTCACAACTGTTACTACAGGAGGCTGCTGATAAAAGTGCAGGCTTGGGAGTCAAAATATGGCAGAGTCTACTCCACCAGGTGCAAGGAGCCTCAGACTGTCTGTGTAGGTGGTAGGCATGGGATTAGATATGCAGGAGAGGCACATACAGGGACACTAGTGCTGGACTCCCCCAGCTACCAAATCAAGCTTGGAGGAATTACCTTCCCACCATCCCTGTATTAATAAAACCTGCTTAGTGGGCTCAGCTTCCTTGACAGCACATGGATCTGAGCTGGAAAACCTGTGCTTCACCATATGGATGGACTAGCTCAGACTAGCTCAGGCCTTCATGACCTCAGACATCTCTGTACTGGGCTAATACTTGGAGTAGATGTGCCTCCCCATCCTTTGCCCATCATTCTGCTCTTGAAGGGGTCTCCCATTCCCAGGTTCCCATCTGGTATATCCTATCTCCAAACCCATAATGAGGGAGATACTTCACTGCTAAGGGCACCTGCCCTGCCAGCAGCCCCTGGCCTCCAGGCCAAGCATGATGCAGCATCTTCTGCCCACACTGCCCCAGGTTGGCTCTGTCTGCAGAAAAATGTTTGAATCCACACTAAGTGACACACTTGCCCATTCATTTTTATTACTGGCTTTGCTGGGGAGGTAGGGAGCAGTCTGAAGTGTACAAATCAGTGAGAGGGTTGTGTTGCAGCCCTCCATAACAGTTGCTTTGTAGCCTGACTGCAAAGGAATGCAAGGAGTGGGGATGTGATGTGGAATGAGGGAAGGTGAAAGGTGCCATGTCTAATGGGATAGCACTGGAGGACTGTGCAGCAGGGTCAGACCCATTATGGTTTGGTCCACACAGCCTATATGGCACTACACCAGTGTGTTACCCAAGTTTTGTCCTGGAAAGTTTGGGTCTGGCTCACTCCAAATTAGTGTGAGACAGCAAACTAGCAGGAACCCCACAATGTCCTGGGCACCTGGCTGTGGGTTCAAATGAAGGAGCCAGGCTATTGAGCTAGCCATCTCTGCACTGAATGCTTCCCTAGTAATGGCTGCTGTGTTGCTCAGTGCGGAGAGGGGAGCAGGTTTTGAAGTAAATTGGACCCAAAAAATTAATGACCTGGATGATTAGTACCAGATACTTGAACTGAACCCTCATCTGAAGAAGGAGCTAGTGGAGGGCTCTGGAGGGCTGTGCTAGTTCTGCTGAAGAGAACTGCCTCATGTGTAGCTTATTTCTGTGTTGGTCCATGCCTCCTAGCTGCAGGCTAGAGGACGTTACCATTGCTGGCTTTTATTTTTCCATTCTAGAGGGACCTTTTAATGAGGAGGCTTTGCCTCACATATGTCCCCTCCTCTGAGTCAGTCTGGTGTAAGCGAAATAAGGATATGGCCCAGAGGGACTAACCATATAAATAAGATTTTAGGATCTGGCTCTGCAGTAATAAATGAAAGACTAGCAATTTTGTATTATGAAACCCCAGCTGCATGAACTCTCAACTTCAGCCTAGTGCCTCTGCCAGCTTCCAGCTGGCTATCAGAAATCATTTCCACTTCAGTGGGACCAATGTAAAAAACGTCCCCTTAATCCTTTTCCAAACCGTGCCCACACATTCTAGCTGTATTTATTTTTACTACAATTTGAGCAGAAAAGGTGACCTGACGTCACTCTAGGAAAAGCGCAGCGTTGGCTCAGACACTTCAGCCTGACACCCGCCCCCCCTGTCCCGTCTCACCCGGTAAGGCTGGGGCGCTGCCTGGCCCCGCCACAGCCCCGTCCCCACAGCCCTGACCCGCTCAGGCATGCTGCATGCTGGGGCTCCAAAAGCAAGAACAAAAAATCAAAACAGAATGGGACTATTATTTTTTTTTTTTAAAAAAAAAGCCTATTTCACAGGTTTTTACCTCCCATTTTGATGAGGATTGCGAAATATGGTCTGGCTGGGCCTTCTCACCTTTTGAGAGGGTTGCAGCTCATTCATCAGGGGAAGATGGCGGGTGGCCAGGGGTGGGTTTGCTGAGCTGTGCTGGCTCACACCCGCCGGCTGGCCCACACTTTCTGAAGAGAGGGAAAGAAATTCTCCGCCATCCCCATCCTGTGAGCCCTGATCAGCAACATTTCAGCTTTCCAGCTGAGTGTGGCTTGAAGCGAGGAAGGTGGCGCAGGCTGGGTGCTCCGGCACCCCGCTGTAGCTCCATACCCAGGCAAGTGCCGCTGGAAACAGCTTTCTGCAGAAATGTCTGGGTGACAGCAGCTGCAGGACAGCTGCTCCAGAGGCGGCCGTGTATCCACACGTGGGGAACCATATTGACGTAGGGCTGTGGGGAGAGAAGCCGGGGTAAACCCTTTGGGGTGGGCGGCAGGGCAGCTCCTATGGCCACTGAGGGCGGCTGCTGCTGCACCGGGGGCCCGGAGGCTGGCAAGGGCACAAGGCATGGGGCAGGGGACGCTGGCACAGGCACCACTGTCGCTCCTGGCATTATTAATAATAATTTCACGTGGCCCTCAGTAATATGGGGGAGGTGCTGTCATTAGCGGGGCATGAGGACAGGTCGGTGGCCGGGGGGCATGGGGAGGCTGGCCCCGCAGGCCGCCTTGCATGGCAGCTGGTGAGACGGGGAGCCTGTGAGGAGGATGGCTGCCAGAGGAACCTGCTGCTGGCTTTATTTTTAAACAAAAAAACAACCTCTAATTTCTGACAAGGGGGTGGCAGTGCTGCAGGAGGAGGCTGGGGGCTGCCACAGCTCTGACTGGCAGGGAAGCCCTGGGCTGAGTGGGTGTGTGTCAGACCCACTCCCCCTCTGCAGTGAGGGCCGGGCTGTTTTGGGGGGACAGAGGTCCAGACCAAGGCTGGCCTGGAGAGCAGAGAGGCAGGAAGGGCACTGCCACCCCATAACTGCTGTGGAGGTCCATCAGCCCAGCCTGTTGGTGGACAGAGGCTGTCCAGAGAGAAGCATGGCTGCTTGCGGGGTGCCTGTGGCTTGGTGGGGCACTCTGGGCATGTAGCTCTCGGCAAGCCTGCCTTATTGCCGTCACTGGGAACCAAGGCACCCAAAATCATTAGTCACTTTTGAGAAGTTTGACCATCATGCATGGTCACAAATCAGTGTCAGCATATCCTCAAGTGCCAGTCCTTTCCTTCCCTAAAATCTACGTAACAAACAGTAGGGTTTTTAATCTTGTTTTAGCTGGTCCACATTTTGCTTCTTTTCCTTTCTTTTGTTCTTTTTCTTTATTTCTGTCTCCTTCTTTCTCCCTCTCTTCTTTCCTTCCTTCCTTCCATTTCTTTCTTTCCTCCTTTCTTTTTTTATGTTTTCTTTTCCTCCCTTCCTTTATTTCTCTCTCTCCCTCTCTCTCGATTTCTTTATTTTTCCCTTTTTTTTTTTTTGGTCAAAATAAGCAGGGTTCACTTCACGGGCTCTGCAGAACTGGAGACTTATTTGCAAGCTAGAAGTGTGATACACTGGCAAAGTTGCCTGGGGAGAAGAATAAACCATGACCACTTATATCATTGCTGATCTTCTTTCAGTGGCTATAAAGCCATCCTTCAGATAGATACCGTTTTTTACTAATCCAACAGCCCTCTCCCAAAACGATCTGAAAGTAATTCAGCCTCTTATTTCTGACAAGCTCTCACTGCTATACACAGAAATCCAAATGTCTGCTCCTTGTGAACAGGCAGGGATGGCAGCACAGTGGTGATGGCTGCACGGCCGTGCCACCTGCAGGGTTTTCTGGACTTCTGCTCAGGTTGGCCTAACTTTGCAGTAGAGCTGGCAGCAAGCTCTGCCGCCAGCTGCAGCACAGCCCACCCCCAAAGCTACGCTGCAGCTCGCCTTTGAGCACTGTGACAGCATCCCCAAAAGTCTATCAAAGGATCAACAGCATTTTGGAAATGGTATTGTGTCTGTCGAGAGGAGCAATGGGCTATTTCCCAGCACTCGGAACAGGTTCTCCTTCACCACCCTTATTATCCATAACACCATTAGCTACAAAGCAGTGTCTCACTAATAACTGGCTCTTGCTTATTACTATGAAATTATTCTTCTGTGCCATATGCCATCTATATTCCTCTTCCAAAAATGTGCTAGGGACTCCATTAGTGGCATCCGCCGTTTATTTGGATCACAGCAAGCAGATAGTGCTTCAAATGTCCCTATTCACACGGGCATATCATGTTAGAATGCAGAATAAACTTAAAAACAGACAAAGAAACAACAACAAAAAGGAAAGAACACTCCCTTTGTGCTTTAATATGCACTTATTTTATTCACAAATGCAAATTCATCCATGTTGAGCTGCCCCAAGGAGGCAGAGATGCCAAACCAAGGGCACTAACACTAAATAGGAATTTCCCCTATGCTCATTTGCCTGTGACTGAGCACTGCTAAAATGTTTAAAGAGCCATAACCAAAAGCAAAGCCATAACCATTGTGGTGCCAGAAGAGTCAATACCTACTGGGCAATAAGGAGCACAAAGACATTAAAGTGATTTGATGTCAGGAAGTTTAAAGGGTCAGTACTTGAAAATTGTGACTCAAAGAAAAAGCTTCAGCTCTAACGTTCCACAACCAGCCTGGGAATAGTGAAACCTGGGAACGTTCTTCCTCCTGCGGAGGAGGGTGGGAGCCAGGCTGATCTACACCACAGCCCAACCTGAAAAATAAAGAAACAGATTAATTCCACTGCAACACTGTATGGACAGAGCTGTTATCATCTGCCCCATTTTTTGCTGTCAGGTCTCCAGGAGGAAATTATTGTGGAGATTTTTGATGCTATCTGGCATCTATACATGCTTGTGCAGATGGAGAAAGCAAAAGGAATGCGACCATTAAAGTCGGAACCAAAGTAGGTTGAGTCCTGAATAAACCAGGTGGGAGACTGGGAGGAGGATTTGGGTGGCAGACTTCAGTAGCATATGCACTCATTTTCAAGACATATGCTCACAAGCAGACAGACATACACACACATTTATGAAAAAGGCAGACTGAAAGAACTTGAACCATAAGCTAATGAAGGTTAGGAGGATATGCCACTCACATCCCCTACCCTCCCAAGTGGGAGTTCCTGTACTCTGGGCCATGGTGAGGTGGACACACACTTCCTGAACATGTCTCATGCTCAGTGTGTACCTCCTCACACTTTTCACACACATTTAGACACCACATTTCTTTGCAAACTTCTGCTCAGCTAGAGGCAAGTATTGTCTTCGGATGGACAAATGAAAGAGCTGGCTTGTCTTTGGGCTTCTCCCAACTCTTTCTGCACAGCTCACATGGTTCATAGGCAAGGTTTGCCTTAAGCTCTGGTAGAGCTCCACTGCCCAGCCTGCAGTTGGCTGGACACTGAGTAAGCTTTGGCTAGAGCAGAGCAGCTTGACAGATGCTTAGTTGCTAACAGAGCCAGAGCAGCCACTTCGGTAGCTAAGTAGGCATGGAGAAGTTTGGATTATGTCTCATTTCTTCCAAATGACTCATCTACCACCTTCCTATTCCCTTATTCCCAGCGACCACAGGGGTGATGATGAATGGCTAAAACTCTTCCAAGGAGTCCACCATCCTGAAAGAAAATCATATGGCTTAGCAGCATGAATGTAGTTGGAATAGGGATCAGAAGAGGGGCTCTGTTTTTTCATTGCCAAGAGTATGGTATGGGATTCACAAGTGCATGTTGTGCCTGGGACTGCAAGCTCTGTAGGAGCCTTCAGTACACACCAGAATGGCAGATAACTTGTGAATGAGTTCTGGGGGCTCATTAGAGTCTAAAGATGAGATAGTGTTATTTTTTTCACACTTTCTATCGTTGTGTGCATACACATAGGATTATCTGTATTTAACAATCTAAAAACTTGGTGTTTGATATAACCTAAGAGTCTTGCTTCCCTTCCTAGACAGTGAACAGAAGCAGGCATCTCCAGGTGACTCAGATCCCCTCAGATATTCAACAAGGAGCGGCTTTCTCTCCTTCCAGTAACAATAGAGACTATTAAATATAAATAACCAGCCCAAGTGCCCAGCTTTCTGAAATGGTCAGGCTAAAATGGTCAGGCAAGGTGAATTCCACTCAAAACATGCATTTGTATTCATTTTCTTGCTTTGTATGAAAATGTGTATCTATGATAGTGGGGGCATGTGAAAGCACACACATACACAGAAGAGGAATGAACTTGTGCAAAGCTAAAGAAGGCATCTCAAGCCTCCTTCCTCCACATTTGTGCTGGCCAAGGCACCCATCAGGCATCGAGGGGCTGTGACCACCCTGCACTGTGGTACAGGTGCAGACTTGGCCATGGAGGTTGAGGTGTTTTCCTGGTTTGCCAGAAATGAGCTCAGGGCCTGCCACAGAGACTGTAGCATTCTTTTTCTGAAATATTTTCTTTCTTCTTATGTCTTGGTTTTGTGATAAATCAAATTATTTGGCTGTTATCTCAATCCTTCAACATTAAACAATTCATTTTAGTGTTCAGCTTTTATGATCAATGGAAAGCTCTTAATCAGAGCTGCCAGCAGGGCTGCTTTTATTTAAGGTTCATGATGATTAATGAAAATGTATATGATCTCAGTTGTGCTAATTTTTGCTAGCTATGCCAAGTACTCCCAACAGCCTGGAAGGGTGACTGGCTCTAGTCCACTTTATACACCACCATGACCTGCTGAGTGAGCCCCACGGGCTGGGCTGTATTCCCAGCTCCACACCCACCCATCATGTGAGTGCAAACACCCACTGAAGAGCAGGGGCTGCAGGGCTCTAAGTGAACTCAGTATCTGTCCCTGAGGGAACCCACATTATTGAGGGTAACTCAAAAAATGGAAGCCCAGCTGGCAACAAAAATCCATGGTGAGTTTGCACATCTAGTGAACAGAGTGGGAATAAAAAGGAGTAAAAAATTTTTTTTCAAATTGGATTCATTCATGTGTTCCCATGGAAGCCAGTGAGAAACTGGAAATGTGGAACACCATGTGGGACAAAGCACATCATGTGAGCCCATTTCTGCTGGCTTGTGTGGCAAGCAGCACTACTTATCTTAACAAGTAGAGGGTTCACGCACTGTAACCCAAAATAGCAATGCCTAAGTAGCTCAGAGTAACTTAATACCTCTTCACAGGAGTATTTCAAGTGAAAATTCCAATTTAAATTTCACCTGTTTCTTACTGTCTTTGGGATGGGCAGGATAAGTTGGTGAAGACACAACCAAGGACTTTGCCAAATCATGGAGAAGATTATCATGAGCCAGGCTGGTCTGGTGAAGGAACAACCCAAGGTGAGTCAGACCAGAATTTAACATACATATCCAGCAGCTGAACTCAACTGCTGATGATGTTTGATGAATTTTGTCAAAACCTACTCTGGAAAGATGAAAAAATAACCCTCTGTCCTAAGAAGCCACTGAACTTTTGGGGAAAAAAGTACATTTGCAGCTACTGTTTGTGGGTACCCTCAGGTACCCCGAGGCATTACCAGGTTACCAGGTTAAATCAGAGCACTTTGGCATGCCAGCACATGGTATTTTGTGCTGCTGCTGCTGTTGCATTTTCAAGGAGGCAGACTCTGCCATCCATTGGTGTGAGTCTTTCACCTTTATGGAATTCCAGCCCCATTTAAAAAATTTCAATTTAAAAGACAAAGACACAACACCCAAAAATGGAATGACATTCTAGTTTCCACCCAGAAATGATAATAGTAGTAGCAGTAATAATAAACTAAAAATAATACAAGAAATTTAGCAAAACAGGAAGCAAAAAGTTTTAGAAGTAAAAGGCTAGGAAGTTACAAGGCATGAGCAGATTCATTCAATGAAACTGTCACATAGGTTGATTTGAAAAAACGGCGGATCTTGGAGAAAAAAAGCTTCTGCTGGGAGGAACGCCAGTTCTGCAAGTGTGAGAGGAGATGGGGCTGTATAACAGACAACACTGACAGCACTTTGGATATTTTTGTTTGTGCCAAAGAAATTTCATTTATTTAGCTTATCCTGTGCACTTACTTCATAGAAGGAGAAAAAGTATCACTAGTAATTCATGGGGAAGATTTTTTTCTGTCAGGAAAGGTGACGATCAGGCATGTTAGTGGAAGCATAAGTGGTATCCCTGAAGACCCACCCTAGCCCCGTCTGAAAAAGAGAAGTAGCCTAATGTGTATAAAAGATGCCTTGCAGTAAAGTTGTTAGAGGAAAGACAGGAGAATTATTCTCTTTTTTAAAACAGCTGTGCCACTGACTCATTGTGTGGCTGTGGGCTTCTTTGCATCTCAGTCACTCCAGCAGTTCAACTGGATGAAAGCAGAATGGATGGTAGTATGCTCCAATATTCAATATGCAGCAGATGCTGCTGCTGAAAGAAGCATTCCTGGCTAAATAAGCTCACAATGCAAACCCAGCAGAAACCAGGGATAGCTGAGGGCACCAGTGCGAACAGCAGCGTTTGAGTTGCCTCTTGAAGCCTTTGTGCCATCATAGATCTTCGTGGTCATACAAGCTTATAGCTCAAAGTGCAAGGGATTGAATTAGATGAGATTTAAAATTGCTTCTATTCTTTTATTCAGGTATTCTTTATAATAAATCCCATATATATATATATGTAAAACAGTATGAAACTCTGATAAGTTTACTGTACATATAGCTCCAGAATGTTTTGATATGTACATAGCCAAACCTGCAAACATGCTGCTGCCTAGAACGGTCTTGAAATGGTTAATTAAGAGATTAACCTTATTTTTTTAATATATGTGTATACATAAAACTTTATTAATTATTCATATCAAAATAATACTGTAGGCTGGAATCATTCAAATAGCATGTGTGACATGTACTTTAGAGGAAATCCCTCTGCAAGGAAGAATATCTGTTAAAGTAATAAATATTCCCTGCACTAAACTGAGGTGCACAGTAGACAGAAATATAGGTTAAAATCTTGCATAGCAATGTTGGCTTTGGGACATGCTTCAGCACAGTGTTTAATTGTATGAAGGTACTTAGATCCTAATGCAGCAGAGCACTAATGCACATATTTAATTGCCACAATGAATAAAGACCTAAAAAGGAATAGGATTACACATTTTTAGCATTCTTACTAGTTCTTCATGTTAAGCAGATGTTTCATGCTTAATGTTTTATTGAGCTGGATCTAGGTTAAATTTATTAACAGAAAGATTTTAAATTTCTTCAGGAAATTTCAAGCACCTTCCTGAGAAAGGTCAGAGCTTTTTAGCTTTGAAAACACTGTGTAAATCCTGGAGATCCTGTGGGCTATGGCTGGAGACCAAACTGTTCCACTGGTTTTTGATGATGCTTAGAGGCCAGCCTGCATTATAGCACACAGAATCTTTGCCATCTGATCACCTCTCCTCAGTGACTTACCATAACAAAACAAGTGTCCAGGGAGTGCGTACCAACATCACAAACTTGCAACTTCTTCTTCCAGGACCAACTTCCATGAACGACCTCAGTGAGTGAATGGGCACTGGGGGACAGACTACCCACTTATTTCAGCAGATTAGCTTTCAGACATACACATTGCTGAGGCAGGGCAGAAAAATCAGCATTGTTATTGTGCCATACATGTTCCAGAGGAAAAAAGTAAGCAATGCTGGAGCAGAAAACAATAGAACGTACACATTATGGTTACTGTATGCAGTTCTGGGCAGTCTTTTCCAAAAGGGATATAAAGGAATTAAGAGAAGATACAGAGAAGGATGGAAGTGAGTGATGAGAAGCCTCTTACACATGAAGAAGGACTAAAGAGGTGAAGACTCTTCTGTTCCCCTACAGTGGTAACAGAGATGATGGAGGCGATCTATGTCTGAGGGGATGGAGGAATGGGGGAACTGGAGGAATAACCACAGATGGCATGGGGAAGGTGAGCAGGGAGCAAATTTTCTTCTCTTACAACAAGACTTGGGAGGCACTCCCTGATATAAACAGGGAGCAGATTTGAAAACCAACACAGAGAAGAAGCTGGTTTCACACTGTGCATAATTACAGCTGTGCAATTCATTGCCATAAATGGCTCAAAGCAACTGAAAAAGGGATTAGAAAAGTTCCCGGGGGAGAGTCTATCGCTGGTCTATTAAACTGGATCACAAACACAACCTCCGGCTTGGGAAGTCTTGCCATAGCTGCCTGGTGGACTCTGAAAAGGTGTGCCAGGACAAGGGTGACACTGCACTACTGCATACTCTTCTTAGGTGTCTGCTTCTGGCCACTATGGAAGATTAGGTCTTGAACTAGAGAAACATTTGGTGTGATACAGCATTTCAGGGAGGGGAAGTGAGCTATGTTCTCGTGTATCTCTTAGATGAAAAGGGATCCCACCTCCATTCCCCCATTGTGGGACCCTGGGTATGCTGCCCCAAGAAATGGCAAGAAGTGGGGTTAATCCCCACAATCTCTTCTTCTTTAGTAAAGCTACTCCTAAACAAAGCACTGGTTCCTCAGGAAACAATGTGTCCCCACAGGAAAAAAACCACTATTGTATGTTCTGTGGTTTCATTGTCTTGTCCTAAGATGGAGGAAAAAGGCAAGGCGTGCCAACTCATTGCCAGTTTGTCGGAAAAACTGAGTTTACACAGACCAAGAGTAACTAAATTAGCATGTTGTAGTCACTATCGTGACTTGGAGGAGGAAGCTGGTGTGACTGACAGAGGGTCCAAGTGTCAGCCCATAGGGGACATCAGGTCTTCTGCATACCTTCCTGCACACAGTCAGGTCTCAGAAAGACATTATCATTGTAGATACTTTCTGCTCTCCTCATTTTTCTCAGAAAAGCTGCCATCCATCAGTGGGTTTTTTTCCCAGCCTCCAAAACACAGGATTTTTGTGTGCATTAAAGTTGCAGCAGGAACAGCAAACCAACTATTTGGGCTCATGCAGCTGAGAAACACAAATTTGAAATAGGAAAGCGTATTGTGAAATCAGGAGTTAAACTCTTGCCCGGGTGACAACGTGCTAATTTTGGAGGGGAGAGATGTGGCTTCAATTTTAAGTCAAGGGAGGCTTGAGTGTGGGAGAAGGATGGGGGTAATGGTGGGGGTGCATTGATTTATTTGCAAAGTGCACTTACATCTGATCTGAAGTCCCCATTCCAGCTTGGTTACCTGCTCCTGCAACTGCATATTTACCTCCTTCCCTCACTGGAGAGATGTGTATTTTGTGCTCTGCTGAACTGCTAAAGGACAGGATATAAGTCATCATGACTGAGCAGGTTTTGCCTCTTCTTCCCATTGCTCAGCTTTGCTCCAAAGGAATGTTACATCAAGAGCTGTTGACATTAAATCTGAACACATTTTGCTGAGCGTTGCAGAGTGCATGGGTGGCTGAAGCAGGCTCATAACTACAGATTTCAAGAACAAGCTTAAGGGAAACCCTCCTTTGATCAAGATATAGAATATAGGATAGGATATAGGACTGGAAGGACTGCTAACTAAGTTAATCTATGACACCAAATTGGGAGGTCCTGTGGACACTCTTGAGGGCAGAGAGGCCCTGCAGAGAGATCTGGATAAATCAGAGAGCTGGGCAATCACCAACTGTATGAATTTTAACAAGGGCAAGTGCTGGATTTGGACCTGGGACACAGCAACCCTGGACACACACAGACTGGGGAAGGAGAGGCTGGAGAGCAGCCCTGCAGAGAGGGACCTGGGGGTTCTGGTTGATGGCAAGTTGAACACGAGCCAACAGTGTGTTCTGGCAGCCAAGAGGGCCAACCGTGTCCTGGGGTGCATCCAGCCCTGCACTGTGAGCTGGGCGAGGGAGGTGATCGTCCCACTGTACTCTGCACTGGTGCAGCCTCGCCTCGTTTTGGGCACCACAGTATAAAAAGGATATAAAGCTACTGCAGAGTGTCCAGAGGAGGCCACTAAATTGGTGAAGGGCTTAGAGGGGAAAGCATATGAGGAGAGGCCAAAGTCACTTGATTTGTTTAGCCTGGAGAAGAGGAGATTGAGCAGAAACTGAGAGGAGATCTCATCACAATCTCTAACTTCCTCACAAGAGGAAGAGGAGGGGCAGGTGCTGACCTCTTCTCTCTGGTGACCAATGATAGGACCAGGGGAAATGACAGGAAGATGTACCAGGGGAGGTTTAGACTGGACATTAGGAAAAGGTTCTTCACCCAGAGGGTGGTGGAGCACTGGAACAGGCTCCCCAGAGAGGTAGTCGTGGCACCAAGCCTGACAACCTTCAAGGCGCATTTGGCCAAGGCCCTCAGACACATGGTCTGAATCTTGTGACTGTCCTATGCGAGGGCAAGAGTTGGACTTAATGATCCTTGTGGGTCCCTTCCAACTCACAACATTCCATGATTCTATGAGAAAAGTGACTGCATACTCTGCATCTGATTCATGCACATCACAGGTGATTTACTCAGGCAGCACCGAGGGGCTACATTTTCAAGTGCATGGCACCTGCAGTCAAGATGAGGCTTTTCCCAAGGACCTCAAGCGTGTAACGCCCATGCTCTCAGCAGCGCAGGCTTTCACAGGAACTGAGCAGGAGGGGAGCCAGCTCCCTTGGCATTTTGCCTCGCAAAAGCCCAAGCCAGGGCTAGAGAAAATTCTCCTGTTTGCTGAAAGGCCTGGGATTGGTTCTGATGGATATGCCTAGAAGGGACCAGACGTCTTGAATCTCTAGCCATGTCTGTGCAAGCTGTGCTGGTTAGAAATTTTCATCCTTGTCTAAGCTGTGTTTGCTGGCAGCAGAGTGTGAAAGAGGTGTCTTCAACGCATCCATTGCTGGCCCTGTTACTGTCATGCTTCCTACCCCCTCTGCTGGTGTCACCATCTTTTGCCCGGAGACCAACATGTGTTGTCCTCCCTGTCTTGCCATCAGAAAAAGCCATTTAAATACTCTGAAGAGTGAATGAACTGCACAAGAGCTCACTGAAAAAGCAGTTATTCTTTTGCAATTACATTAACAGAGCTTGGTAACAGAAAAAGAAAGATGAGGAAACCTATTCTCTGTCCCTACGTGCAAGGGCAAAACCAAAACCTTTCCATGATATGGGGTTTGTGCTCCTCAGGCTGTGACACTCCCAGACGATGTCACTTACAATAGGGAAGGAGGGCCTTAACTTTGCTGGTGGGCCTGGAGGGAAAGCCTTGTTTCAGGGAGTGTTGTGGCAGGCATCCGGGCTGGAGGAACACATGGTAAGGCTCTGGAGCTCACGACACTGTATTTAACAGCCTGCATTCTTTCCCATCTTTGCCTTTCATTTTAGCAGGAGATAATTTCTGTCCAAATGACATTGCTGAAGAGAGGCATAACAGATGAGGGAATGCTGTAGTGGTCTTGGCCTCCTGGGCTAAAATAAAGCACAAAAGGCTTAGAAACCAACAAACAAATGTGAAAGAGGAACCTCCCTTTTCCATTTCAAATAAGCGAACACCAGCAGTGCCATGAAAAAACAGCAATTTGAGAGTCAGCAGGAGAGAAAGAGGAAACCCTTCCTGCCCATAGATCTGAGGGTGATATGGAAATAGGTCAGAGCTTATTGGTGTCCCTCCATGGACACCCAGAGTGTACATTATCAAGCAGAAAGGCACTGCAAGGCTGAGGGGGGCTGGCATGATGATGGGGCTCTGGGAGAGCTTGCTGTGAGCTAGCAAGTGGGAACGGGGAGGGAGCATGCAGCAGCTCCTGGCTCTAAATCTGTTTTCAGGGGATGGAGACTATGCCTGCCTGTGTCAGGCACAAGCAGTGCAGCTCCCGGGAGGGGCAAACAGAGCAAAGCTTGCTGGAAGCGGGATTTTGAAGCAGCCAGGCTGCAATTTTAACAGTGCTTTCTGCTCAGCTAGGTCAGCCCACCTCCATCACAGCCCTGCATGGCAACATTTATAAGCATGGCACGAGAAGGAGAAGGCCACTGAAATGGCTGCTGTGCTGCATAGCAGTGTTGGTACTCGGGGTGACAGGGCTGCACTGGAACTTATTCTCTCCCTGTGTGGTTGTGGTCACATCCCTGCCCTGCTGACTCGCCATGTGGCCATGGGCAAGCCCCATGGCTTCCTTGGGCCCCCCAACAGCTTCCCAGCTGAGCTGAGCATGCCCCCTGCCACAAGCAGATGTTGTGACTGAGTGGGTTATCATGATAAAAGTCTTCAGGCAGAAAGCCCTACTGCTGCCACTGGGCTTTGGGTCCCAAAGGCAAGGGATTTAAATCCCAAAGGGGAAGGCAGCTGCCTTCTCCAGGCCTGCGTTTATGGCTGACCATGGCAGTCACTGGACCTGTAAGGTGTTGGCTTAGCATCAAGTGCAGGGACCTGCTCCAGTTCAACACAAGCTTGTACAGTGCAGTATTTGTCACCACAGAAGGTCAGGGAGGCCTTAAACTTGCAAATATTTTTTCCTCTTCAAAGCACATATTTACTTAACAATCGCCCCCTCCAGCACACTTTAAAAGGAATACACAAAGGGAAAACACACTCTCCTGTTGTTTGCTCTGCCCAGATCCCCCTGGTTGTACGTCACATTGTCTGTCTGATCTAGACTGGCAGCACTTTCAGACAGGACCAACATACACCCTATGCCTTGTAGTGTCTAATTTGCTCACTCTCCATGTGTGATGAACACAGGGACATCCCAGCTTTATGTTGAACTCTTCACTCTACAGGAGAGCTAGAAGTGATGGCAGAATTCACATGGCCACAAGAGATATGGGAAGGGCTATTCCCTATGTGACCATACCACCACTGTGAGTTTTTCCTTGTTTGGGTTTCATAAGGTACAAGAAAAGCACAAAAAGCAAAGCTGTGTGTAAATATGCCCAGACAAAAGCTGCCTTTTTTGCCCCCCAAAGGCTGTGGAGGTGGCAGGCAGGCAGTAGTTCCTCCAAACTTCTTTCCTCCCACATTTACAGACACCTTGAAGCTGACAGCTTGTCAGTGGCTGATGCAACACCTGATCTGACTCTGTATGGTTTCTCTTCACCATCTGTATCATTCCCTCACAGATGATGGCCAGAAGGGCTGGATTTTCCTTTGCCAGCAGTTGGGTTCCTGGGCAAAGCAGACTCTCAGCTGTGCCTCTGTCCTTCAGATTGGGCACAGTGGCATCCCTGTCAGTCCCTTACTGGTGCATCCTTGTCTGTCTCAGCTGCATGCATCCAGGTCCTTGTCCTTATGTTCAAACCCACTTCCCTCAAGGAAGGCAAATGCTCCTCTTCTCTTGTGGCAATGTCAAAAGTGGGCACTCCACATCCAAGATGTCTTTTCAGAACTGCCAAATGGCTTGGTAAAATCTGACCAGCTCTGCTCACTAGTGTCTTGTCCTGATAACGCGAGAAGCTTTAATTTTGGCTGGTGTTACCTGGGACCCATGGCCCCATTATTCATCTTAGCACAGTCCCGTTGCTTGGTAGTGACCAGGGTGGCTGCTCTCCTACCATCAGAGCATGCTACCCAGGCTCTGAAAGGGGCAATTCCCTATTTGGGAGCTGATCTCAATCACCCCCATTTTCTCCATCCACTAAAATCAGTAGCTGGATTTCATGGAGATCCCATGCCTGATGCTTTTGTGGCTGGGTGTTGCCCGGCAGTGCTGTTCAAAGGAGCCAGGTGGGGGATGCCTGGGCTGAGAGCAAGGGGGCTGCAGTGATGCAGGTGGTGGGCAGGCCGGGCAGGGATGCCCGGGCAGAAGCTGCTCCCCTCTGCTGTGCCCCATCCAGGCTTCCACATCTCTCCTTTCTATGAGCCTCACATTCCAGTCTAGCTGGGCTGTTGTTGACCGCACACTTTGCTGTATTTTTTTTTTCTCTTGCCAGCACACAACAGCTTAGGCAAAACACTTGAACGTTTTGTCTTTAAGTATTTACTTCCTCAGAAGCAGCGAGCCTGGCATCCAGTCAGATTCCCCAAATAATCCAGAATCTACTTAAGTAAACTGCCTGCAGGTGTTGCCCAGCTGCTTCATTGTGAAGAAGCCTTGAACTCTGCAACAGCACCCTAAAGCCAGGGAGGGATGTGCAAGATTTGCTTTTTTGCCTGCCCTTGCAGCCTGATGCTCTGCTTCTGCCCTGGAACGGGGACAGGGCTCTCTAGCCTTCCTCCTCCTCCTCCTCCGACTGCCTGCTGCTGCTGCTGCCTTTTTTCCACTTGCACTCTGAGACCATCCCAAGCACTGCTGTCTCTACGATACTTTGCCATTGCCCCCCACTGCAGACAATGAGGAAGAGGAAAATGAAGCAACTCACAGTGATTCCCTCCAGAAGCTGCCCTAAGCAGAGGAAAGGAGCACAGGCACAGGGGCCCACCACAGACACCTGGGAAGTCCTGTCCTCTTCCAAACCAAAGGGCCTGAAAAAAATGGGGGTTTTGTTCCCTGAGCCAAAGCCAGACAACCAGACTTGACGTAGTTTAGCCCCAGGTCTGTGCTGTCTGTAACATAGTCTGGGATACAGCTGCACGGTGCTGTGGACCTGCACTTTCTTTAACCTACCTGGTTCGCTGTGCTGGTGCCAGGTCAGGCTCCATGCAGCTGTACCAGCCTGACCTCTTCCTGGGCTTCAGGTCACATAACCCAGCAGCATCCCACCAAGACAGGCAGTGCAAATTAAATTCAGGTTAAAGGAGAAGTGTAAGCTGCTGCAGATCTGCATTCAACTGCAGCTGAGCCGTAAACCTGCTCCTCTGATGTTCATGGTAGGGAGTCGTGCCAAGGGAATAGTTCTGAGGGTCAATCTCCAAATCCAGTGTTTAAAAAGAACTTTTCCATATGAAATTTTAGACGTGCCTGTTTGTGTGTGCATGCATAGACTCACAGAATGGTCTAGGTTGGAAGGGACCTTTCAAGGTCATCTAGTCCACGCTCCCCTGCAGTGAGCAGGGCCATCTTCAACTCGATCGGGTTGCTCAGAGCCCCGTCCAGCCTGAGCTTGAGTGTTTTCAGGGATGGGGCTTCTACCACCTCTCTGGGCAACCTGGTCCAGTGTTTCACCACCCTCATCCTAAAAAATTTCATCCTTACATCTAGTCTAAATCTCCCCTCTTTTAGTTTAAAACCATTACCCCTTGTCCTGTCACTACAGGCCCTCCTAAAAAGTTTGTCCCCATCTTCTAGCTCGTCTTCAAGCATTGAAAGGCCGCAATAAGGTTTCCCCTGGAGCCTTCTCTTCTCCAGGCTGAACAACCTCAACTCTCTTAGCTTTTCTTATTAGGAGAGGTGCTCCAACATCTGATCATTTTTGTGGTCCTCCCCTGCACCAACTCCAGCAGTTCTATGCCTTTCTTGTGCTGAGGACCCCAGAGCTGAACACAGGGCTGCAGGTGGGGTCTCACCAGAGTGGAGAAGCAGAATCACCTTCCTTGACCCGCTGGCCATGCAGCTCAGGATAGGGTTGGCCTTCTGGGTTGCGAGGGCACATTGCCAGCTCATATCCAGCTTTTCATCTACCAGCAACCTCAAGTCCTTCTCCACGGGGCTGCTCCCAAGCCCTTCATCCCCCACTGTCTACTGATACCGGGGATCGCCCTGACCCAGGTGCAGGACCTTGCGCTTGGCCTTGTTGAACCTCATGAAGTTCACACAAGCCCAACTCTTGAGCCTGTCCAGGTCCCTCTGCATGGCCATGGCATCCCATCCCCTAGGCTTGTCAACCACACCACTCACCATGGTGTTGTCAGCAAACTTCCCGAGGGTGCATGCTATTGAAATAATGGTCACCAGTTGTACTCCCACACTGCGTTGATAACACGTTGACACACGCAGTCACACACATGCTGAGGGAGGGGCATTAGATTGAGCTGTCTGCAATAGATGTAAGTAACAGATTCGCTAATGACCCCAAATAAGGACCCAAAAGTTCCTTCTTCTGCTACTAATTGATCTAATGGATTTCATATTTGTAACCAGGCAGTGGTTTGTATTGTAAGTTTCTTTTTGTTTGCTGCTTTAGAAAAAAAATAAGAACTATTAGAACGTAACACATACCATATTTGCAGATGTAATTGCCATGAAACGCCCCCCACCCCAAGCAATTGCCAGTGGTGGATTACTAACAGTTTGGAGCAGTTGCACCGTAATTTATGATGGCAAACTAGGGCAGAAATCCTCAGTCACTGTGCACACAAATACAATGATATATATGCATATTAATCTGCTTTAACAGCAACATGATATTCTAGATCCTCAGTCAAATGCACAGTGCTGTCAGAAGGGAAAGCATGACTTGCTTTTATTCAAGTGGGGGGAAAATATTTGGGAGGAAAACCAAAGAAAATAGATTAGTGTCTGAGGTGGGAGCAGATCTGCCATCTCACTGTACGCATCCAGCTGCTGTGCAGTCCTCTCCCTCCTTGGAGGAGCATCCTTGCCTTCCTCTCTAACACTTCGCTGCATCTCTGTCTGTCCACCCACGCTCTCCCTGCACATTGCTGTCCCTATTATTCCTTGTTTCCTTCTCCCTTTGGTCCCACCCAAGTTTCAGTGACTCTGTGAATCTGCCATCCTTCCCACTTGAGCAAGAAAATTGAGTGAATCCTCCTCTCTTTTTTTCACCACAGTTGTTCTGGCCACTTCCAAAAAAAACCCCCAAAAAACCCAAACCAAAAAAACCCCCTCAAAAAACCCAAACCAAAAAAAACTGAAAGGATGTTCTACAGCTCTAAAACTGGCACTTTTCAGGAGTGCTGAATGGTCTTAATAAGTAAATAAAATACAGGCTAATATCAGAGAAATCAGAATGGCACCTTTAGTAGCTGTTCCTGTCTCTTGAGGAAAAAGATATAATTAGGTAGTTTGTTGGTGTTTTTTTAATTAAAAACCCAATTAATTTGGAACCACTCCAGTGTGCTGAGTAAACATGTGTCTAGGCAAACTTTAAAATACATTTTCTGTACCAGATAGAAGAAAATCTCAGAAGGCACCTCCCTGGTTTATTGGATAGGTGTGTGTTGGGACAGGTTTAAAAACAGTTTAGTGTAGCTAATGGACCATGACCTTTTAGTATCAGTTAAATCCAGATTCTTTTTTTTTTTAAGAGGTATGCTATTGAAAGGCACTGGCAGCCAAGTTAGAGAAGTTTGCCATAGTATTTTCACAGAATCATTCCAAGGTATTCTGTTGCTCATGCCAAGCAATAAAACCTTTCTTTTTGTGTGCATTTCTGGACACTGCTGTGCACTCAGCACAGGCAGATTACCTGTAGAAGATAATATTTTACAGAAAAAACTAGGTTTTAAGCAAGAAAGTTGTGCTTTTCCATATTAAGATAATGAAACAAAAAAGAGGACAGAGTTACATGTGTTGTACATATAAAATGAGAGAACAGGCATGTACTCAAATATTGTTTTAATTATTTTTCACTTGTAGTTCTCCATATGTTTGCACTGCAGTCAGTGAACAATAGAAGAGCTCTCCTGTGGTTAATTTTACACCTGTAAAGTCTTCTGGATACAAACCAAGATTGCATGGCCAAGTGGATAAAGTATCTGGCTTATCTTGCCAATGAATTCATATGCTCCAGGGGGTTAGAGAAGATGGGGATAATATGAGGAATTCTATTATTTTCAGTCTTTAGCAGATTTTCATTACTTTTACCCTTTCTGTCTCCAACACCTGAGGAAAGAACCCCCCACAGCTTCAGGTCTTCAGTGCAACCACCAGAAAAAAATCTCTGCAGTGTCTCTGCTCCACGCAGGCACTGGGGGAAGAATTCAGGGCTCCCTCCGTGGGTTCCCCCGTGCTTTACGGTCCATCTGCAGGAGCAATGCCCCAGCAGAGCCTGATCCCAGCACAGCCTGGCTGAGGCACTGGCCTCCCTGGCTCCACAGCGGCAGGGAAAGTCACACCTCGAGGACACTTCAGATTTGGGTTCAGCCTCACCTGTCCCTTTCATACTGCTTCTAACCTGCCAACTGTCATCGCTACAAAAGCGATCAAGACACACTAACATTTCTTCCCTACCAGCACACTGCCTGAAGTCTCCTGGGTTTCCAGGCCAAGCCTCACACCAGGCTTCAGCGTGACCTTGGGCAAGGCACAGCGCCCATGCTTCAGCTCCCCGCTCCACAGCCGGGACAGCGACGCTGCCCAGTGCCTGCTTCGTACCCACTCTGGGTGAGAGCACTGCCAGGTGAGAACTGGCTTTTCTGTGAGTTCTCCACCTTCTATAGCAGGCTCAGACCTCCGCTGCAGTCACTACACATCACCATAATCAAAATTAATAGAAGTAATTAGTGCTTCAGAATCATGCAGATTTAATATGCCTGGGAGTCTGACGCCAATATATCAATAGCATAGTTTACAGTACATCATTGGTATTCTTCAGGAGCCGTGACCTATATTCCGATATAAAGGATCTTCAAGGTTCCTTTGCAAATAAAAGTAAATGTTAATTAAAGCACTTTTCTTCAAAAGGCTTTCTTTAAAATGATCTACAATTCCAGTATTTGTTTTGTGGCAAGCACAGATAGGAAGATTCACAGTCTCACGGGAAATGTCATATGAATGTATGAAGAAAAAAGGAAAAAACCTGTAAGGAGATTAATTCCCTTCTACAGCACATCAGAATATAGACTACAAGGAGGCTGAAGTGAGGAGGGTATCTATTACAGATGGTTGAAATGCTGTGTTTTTAACTGCAGAAAAGGTTTGGATCAATTTTTCTTTTTAGTGAAAGAGATGGCTAGGACATACTAAAATGAAATATAGTCTAACATTTGCATTGCTTTCAAGATAGAGGCTTGGAGGTATTTTATTTTCCCTTTCATAAAATTTTCTCTTAAAGAAAATTCCCTCACAGAGCTTGTTTGAGGTTGTATCTTTCTACACAGTCCTTTATAGTATATTTTCAGTTACATTCTCAATGCACTTCAGAACATGAAATCACATACAAAATGCAATGCCTTTTGCAGACGTTAAAAAAAGTTCCTTTTTGCACAGAACAATTCTTTTTTTGTAGTTCGTGCAGTTAGAAGGCCTACTAAAGCTCAGCTAAAATATATGATCTCAGTGTAATATCCTAAGACATTCCGATCAACCAACAAATGTTCTTGGTTTTATTAAAAACAAAACAAAAACCAACCCCACAGAGCCCCCAGGGAGTCAGACTCCGCTATTGTTCTTCCATTTCTGATGCAAGTCAGGAGATACCAGACAATACAAATTACTGAGTCACCACTCGCAAAGCTGTCTTTGCTTAAACAACAGCTCTCCCAGCTAACCCTTCCAAGTTAGCAGAGAGCATACAACGGCAGAAAAGTGCTCAGTGCTCAGAAATCAAAGTGCTCTTATGCAGCAAGGTAGGCCGTGAAGCTGGGAAAGAGGGAAATCAGATGGACATCCCAGTGGGGAACCTGAGCTGAATCTGATTTGGATGGGTTTGTTCTGCAAGAAAGCCAGGACAGAGAAGGGTGGCTCATGGCTACAGGGTGTAGGCAGAAAAGGGGGAGGGAAACAGAGGAGGCACTAGGGAAATAAAGGAAGGATCTACATTCTAGCATATAGGATACTTAACTCAATCCTAAAATGATAAGCAGGGCTTCACTAGTAAACTGGCACGTAGGACTGAGAAATTGATTCAGGACAAGGTGTACAGCAGCGCTCTGCTTCTTTCAGCACTTTTTCTTTAAATATCCTAGAAGTCACCAAACAGAAGACAGATTACACTTTCTAATGTAAGCCTCCTGAGGGGACACTGCTAAAAGGCTGTCAGCAGAAAGAAAAAAAGTGTTCAAAGTGTGCATGTAGGGTTAGGGACTCCACATTTCAACTCATCTGCAGCTGGAGATGAGATGCATTTGCATTTGTTCCCCTGGCTGAAGACCTACTATTCATTACAAAAGCTATTTCAAAATACTTCTAGCTGAAAATTTTTTATTCACACCTAACCCATACAAAATTAAAAATTTTATATAGCTACACTTCAAACAACCTTGCCTACCTCCAGTAAGATCTGCAGAGAGATTACTTTCAGTTTAAATTTGAGTTTGAGTCAGGCCTTCAAATAAAGGCCAGAATTTACTTAATTATTGTAGTGCTGATGGGCTCTCTGCTCAGAAAGCCTTTTGCACAAAGTATTGTGTATAGAAACAAAAATAAAGTGACTCCTGGCCAGAAAGCTTACTTGTCATGGTTTCAGCATCCCTCTACTCTGGGAATGAGTGGCTTTTGTTAATGATCACTGTCATTTTCCTGACATTTAACTGAATGGACTTTCTTTGGAGAAATTAAGACAGGCATGGGAAACATCTCCATAATCCAAAACACTGAAGATGATGTTTCTGCATTTACAAAGCAGTCAGGATTCCCTGGTTGCTATTGTGACCATATTCTTAGATCCTGGTGACAGAGGGGAAGTGGGGGCTTTGGCTCTTATTCCCTTGGCAAAGTTTAGTGGCAGCCTAAGGCACTGCTGCTTCCCTTGGTCTTTCTGCCTTCACAGGAGAGAGAACATCATCTGGGAGGCATCTCAGCCATTGCCATTCAGAGTCCAGGGTACTTGTGCAAGCTCAGGTTCCTGTGCAGTGCAAGCTTCCACGCCCAGCAGTGAACTGGAGTGGGTGACTTACAGACATGGTCACCCTGAGGGTAGTGACCCCCAGGAGGAGGATGGAATAGCTAAATTTGCAAAGCTTGTCTGAGCACCCACAACACCCATTTCCTACATTTGTTCCTTGTGATCATTTAATGAGTTATTTTATTTTAATTAAGCTTTTATTTGCTAACCTAGATCCTGATCCTTCAACCATGTTTCCCGATGTTCATCTTTCCTACCTTGAACAGTCATAAAGAGGATGGAAGTTACACACTCAGATCCTGTTTGCAGAATTGGGCCGTAGTCTTGATTATTAGTTGAATAAATTCAAAGCTAAGGAAAAGCTTGGATAGGTTTGCTTCCAGACTAAGCAAGACAAGGTTTTGCCCACAATTAGTGAGAAAAAGCTTTCTTAGGACAACTGCATATTTAAAAAGAAATTGAGAAAAGCCACAAAAATACAAAAGGTCTCAATGCTTGGGGTGTTTTAAGAACATGCAGTCTTTGCTGGCTTGTCACGGGAAAGGTATCTATTACTGTCACTACAATTATAAGAGGGAAAAAGAAATTACATTCCAGATCTCCCTGTAAAAACATCTCACTGGCTACATGGAGGAAAGAAACAGAGACAAGTTCTTTAATCTCTGCTTCCAATGAACACTGAAAGTGGAGCTCTATAGAACTACATCCTTAAAAATAAGGGACAAAATATGCTCAACTAGCACCTCCATGAGATCACACAGCAGAAAAATAATCCTCACTTATCCAAATACACGGAATAATGGAAAGAATGTTTTATGGAAAACTATCTTACTGGAATTTAAGAAGAGTTCTGTAATGTGTGGAACACAAATATGTTTTAATAGGTTGCTGCTTTAAATGACTGAATTTATTTCAAAGAAAGTCATGACCATAAAGTAGAAAACTAACTCTTCCTCCAGAGCAGTGGCAAAAGGGGAACAGAGAATAGTAGCACTGAAAAAGTACCTTTGATCTCTTAGACGAAGTGGCAGAATGTCATTAGGGGTTTTTTGTTGTTGTTGTTTTGTGGTTTCTGGGGTTTTTTGCCTTTTAAATTTTTTTTTTAAAGCCATTTTGTATTTTTCTCACTTTTCTCAGTTTGGAGTCAATAAATTATCTGTTAAAACATTTAAACAATCACATCAACAATGAATTAGTATTAGTTTCTCAGTGTTTTCATCCTTCTCTGACAATTGGAGGGAAAAAAAGAAAAAGTATCTTTGTACTTCATGTCCCAAGTACCTGACTGCTCTGTTCATTCCTAGAGCCATTACAAGTGTAGTAGTATGCAACAGTTTAGAACTTAAAATACTGACACTCCCCCAGTGTCAACTTAAATAGCTTTCCCTTTCCTTCTGAAATTTCCTGCCCGTGTAACTCGCAAGGGAAAGGCATTACCTTGTGGATCAGAAAACTAAGCCAACCCCTTTCAGCATATTTGTTGCTACAACTGACTGAAGACTGATGCTCTGGGCAATAAGAACCAAAGTAAGATGCAATACAAAAACTGATCCCCAAATGCAGCTTGCTAGACCCACTCACTGCTGGAGAGTAAACCACCTCTTTGCCTCTGTTGTTACCATTTTTCAAACAGCAACAAAATGCAGATACTTCATGGTTCTGAAGAAACCAGTCTAAGCAGATGTTTTCCCACCTTTTTCAACTTGTAGGTAACAGACCTCAGAAAGCAAACTGACCCTTAATGCAGCAGGCATGCCTGTCTCATCAGCCTTCATGGTTCACATAAGTGAGGCAAAACATGGACTGGGCAACAGAAGCAAACAAGATAAATAATGTAATCATACAGAATCACAGAATGTCAGGGATTGGAAGGGACCTCGAAAGATCATCCAGTCCAATCCCCCTGCCGGAGCAGGAACACCTAGATGAGTTCACACAGGAAGGCATCCAGGTGGGTTTTGAATGTCTCCAGAGAAAGAGACTCCACAACCTCCCTGGGCAGCCTGTTCCAGTGCTCTGTCACCCTCACAGTAAAGAAGTTTCTTCTGAAGTTTAAGTGGAACCTCCTGTGTTCCAGCTTACACCCATTGCCCCTTGTCCTACCATTGGATATCACTGAGAAGAGCCTGGCTCCATCCTCCTGACATTTGCCCTTTACATATTTATAAACCCTAATGAGGTCACCCCTCAGTCTCCTCTTCTGCAAGCTAAAGAGGCCCAGCTCCCTCAGCCTTTCCTCATAAGGGAGATGCTCCACTCCCTTAATCATTTTGGTGGCTCTTCGCTGGACTTTCTCAAGCAGCTCCCTGTCCTTCTTGAACTGTGGGGCCCAGAACTGGACACAATATCCCAGATGTGGCCTCACCAGGGCAGAGTAGAGGGGGAGGAGAACCAAGCAGATAGAAAGCTCTGTTGGCAACAAAGGGCCTTCTCCAGATGATGCTATTCTGGGTCCTTTCACCAAAACCTCAAACAGCCTTCAGAGTAAAAACCTTAGAGAGCAACTTGAATGAGCTAACTGCAGACACTCAGGCTTTGTCTAGATGCAGTTTAAAAGGTGTGACATTAGCAAGCATTAACTGGTATAAGAATAATATACATCAAACAAGCCATGTTTGCAGCAACTTGAGCTTTAACTCCTTTAGCTGGAACTAACTAGACACATGGTCTGCCTTCTGCAGACTAGAAGGCACTAGTCAGTAAATATTGGGCATCTGATTCTGTATTAGCCTGTGCAGTACCTAAACTAAGCAATTTAGAGCATTCAATAGAAAAGACATGCACAGCATCCTATTAGCAGTATAGCTTTTCATCTTTGGTTAGCAACCTCTACTCCCAAACAGAAAACCTTGCAAAATTTCATATCTGGTTAGGTCCTTTCCTTTTCTCAAGTCTTTTTAGTACTTGCTGTATAGGCTTTCACTGCCACATCACTCTGGTCTTCCCAAAGCTAGAACATCAGTTGGACAGGTGAAACTGAAACAAAGTACTTCAGTATACAGCCACCCCCCCCATCTGAAAATCCCTCAATTTGGGCTGGTTTGTTACTCTCTGTCATGCAAGCACAACCTTTCCTACATCAAACTAGGAATGCAATATTTTTAAACATCTTCTGACCTACAATATTGTTATACCACCTTTTGAAACCTGACATTACCCTCGGAAATATCTCCTTCTGGACAACCTGTGGTCCCTTCACACAGTTTTGGGAATTTCCCAAGCCTCATGCACTTGCCTACCTGCTGGTGGCTCTGGAGTTCTCTTCCTTGATGTGCAAATGCACATCAAGGAAGCAGATGCCACCCTTGGTAAATTTATGCTAGCAGATTAAATGCCAAAGAATCTGATAAGGCTGTGAGAAAAGAGGATGTTGATCCTGGTGTTCCATCACCCCTGCATTTTTTTTTGCTCACACAAAACTGTATATGAACAGTTGCCTCATATTCAAGATTTACAGATGATTTTAAAAGTAACTAAAACAAAAATGTCTCCCTGAACCAACAAATCCAAACTCAAATTAGATTGTTTTTAAATGGAAAAACAACTTAAAAGGAGAAAGCTCAGCTAAAAGTGAAACTTCAATTGTTCAGTGAGAGCACCAAAATAAAATTCTCAGAACTGTATCATTCTGTCGGATATTTAGTATTCTTTCAGTAAGGGTGGTTTTCTGTTTCTCAGAAAAACTTTTATCCCCCAGTAGGTGGTGCTACAGCCCTTCAATCTACCCAGGAGCACCAGCCAGCCCTCTGCTTCCAATACAGAGGGAATTTCATGGAGTAGTATAATCAATGAATCAATGTCACCTCATCTCTTAGGGGGGGAGCAGGGGAATAATAAAAATCTACACCGAACTTGTAAGTTAAATACTTACATAAGCTCATAGTTCAGATAGCATTAGAAGTCAGCAGTTCCCATCTCACTTCATGCTAAGATATCGTTGTGTCATACTGAACAAAAGAAATCAGTGACTGTACAAAAGAACTAAAAAATTATCATATTGCCATGTCTATAAAAAAAGAGACAAAGAATTGCACAAATATTTAGCCCATTCTACACCTTATTCTAAAATCCTGTGAGCACTTCTGTCAAATGATCCAAACGAGCACTTGAAGAAAATAGAAAATAACGGTATTTATGTTGTTCTAAGGGATGAGCTCTGGCTATTAAAGCCGAACATGCCTGTGAGATGGGTTATTTACAGACATGCTGGAAACCTGCAAAATTTTTGATCAGAGGCCTGAGGGGCACCAAGAGGCCTCAGCTGCCCTGAGCAGCATCCCCCTATCCTCCTCAGCCCCCCTGCACATGGGCCCAGGACATCCCTGCAAGCACAGCCCTGTCCCCTGAAGGTTCCCTTCGCAGGCAGGGGGGCAGAGGACCCTGGTCATCGTTATGTCCCCAGTCCTGCCTGGCCCCGTCTCCAGCGCCATGTTGCAGCAGTGTCTCTGCTGCTGCTGACTGGACTCTGGACCGGATTTGTTACCCCACCTCCTCTGAGACTATCGGTGGTCCCTGCCAGTCATCACTCCAGCCCTGATCAGAGCACCCTGTCAGAAAGGGGACAGTGCTGCCCATGCTGTGTGTGTCCTCAGCCCCAGTTTCTTCGCCCTCGCTGGCAGAGTACCACTCAAGCTGCTCCCTGACATCAGGCACAAGGAACAACTGCATTCATTTGTTAGACAAGAGCATTTCATGAATGCATCAGAAGTCATCCACACTACAACAGACAGGTAAGGAAGAACAAACATTCCTGGAGACTTACCTCCCAGCTCCTACAGAAAACACTTCAAGGGACTGCCAGGCTCAGGGAGACCACCAACTGTTTCCTCTGTTCATTTCACTGGCTCACACATCAACCTCTCTGCTCCAGCAATATGGGAGGGTGCACTAGGAAGTCTGCTGGAAAAGTTTCGAACAGCACAGCTAATTCATAGCAACACTGCCCACGAGCAGAGGCGGATCTGATACAGAGAGTTTATCAGTCACCCAATAGCTACTTGAAGCATATAAACATTTAAAAAAAACAAACAAACCAAACCAACAAAAAACCTCCCCAAACATCCCCCCAACCACCCCAACATTGTAGAAGGCAGGGAAAGGCATTCCCTTGAAACTTTTTCCAACTATGGAAGTGCTATGTTGGAAACAGAATCATTGAGGTGGTGTTCTTGCAGGAAGATTTATTTATAGGACAAGAATCTGGCTGCTAATGCTGCACGACCCAGTGCTGCAGGTCTGACATACACAAAACCTCTGCTGAAATCCAGAGTGGTTGTGACTGAGAACTGGAGATCGGAATGGAATTTTGCCACGGTGCTCATTTCCTTATCACTGCCAATGTCTAGGGTCAATGCTAAAATGGAAATTAATACTGAAGTATTTTAATACTTGTGTCATATATTTAAAAATATTTTTTCTTTTTGCATATCATAGTTTTAAATATAATTATTAATACATTGTATGAAAACATTGTATGTACCACCATTCATAAGGCTACAACAGATGCATCAAGAAAGCATGATATTTTACATGCTATCAGCAAACGTGCACCAGACCCTGGACATGAACAGTACTAGATTAGAGGGCTGTCAAGTCTGATGCCAGAAGTACCAGATGAACTATGAGTATCATCTCAAATCCAGAGACATCAGCCATGCATGAATAAAGTGGCCCAGCTCTATGGCATTGCATCGGGGACAGGTATTTGGAAAGATGGAGGACAGGCGGTAAATTCCCAGTGTTTCAAACCAACAGGTTACTGCCCAGCCCTGTTTTATTCCTTGAATAACCACCAATACAGAAACTGATTCCACTGCGTGAATAAGGCCTAGTCTACTAAAAAGGCACCAGTTTAAAGGAGTTTCTTAAAACTTTCACTCAACTCCTACCCTTTTATGGAAATCTCCATTTCGGAAAGCTCACACAAAAGCTGTAGCTGACACGTAAAGTCAGAAAGAGTTTGCTTTGGTTTATTGAATGAGTTAAGGCAGTCTAATTTAGAAGTCATTTCACCTCAATCAGAAGATCTCCTCAAAGCCCTGGTGAAATCAAAAGAATTTTTCAGATTAAACTGTACTCGAACTGTGGATCCATGGTGCAAGAAATATTTAAGACACATATGTAGTCGAGGAGCTATATACTAATTTTATTTGTAAAATAGTTTTCCTAACAGCAAAATACTGTAATTTTATAAAAGTTAGCAAAAATTGACGCATTTCTAACAGAAACAAGAAAACTATTTCTACTTTTATTGAATTATTCAATTATCTTTTCATTATGGAAGCTATAGGTATGAACCACACCAGATTTCAGTGCCAGACAGGTCATTCAATAAATATATCACTCTACCATTAAAATCTGAAGGACAGTGAAAAAGTTTCATAAAACTACTGAAAAAATATAAGCGTTTTTGGCTCTCTCTGAGGTTTGGAAATAGTAATATCTACATATAACAAAGCTCTTGGCATTTACAAGAATGATTGTATAGAACAGTAACAGCAGAATTTGTTAGTAGTAAACCAGAAGAACCAAGTTTCCAGTACAACATTTCTAGTAAAAAAAATTCAGAAGTTCAGCCTATTTCTTAAATCCTACAGAAGACTTCTGCAAGGAGGGGAAACTTAAATTACTAATTTAATATTTGATAAGGCCATTACATATCCTAACTTGCAAGAAAATACATGACCTATATTGTATATAATCACAGAATGGCAGAGTTGGAAGGGACCTCAGGAGATCATCTAGCCCAACCCCCCTGCCAAAGCAGGTTCCCTACAGCAGGCTTCACAGGAAAGCGTCCAGGTGAGTTTTGAACATCTCCAGAGATGGAGACACCACAACCTCTCTGGGCAGCCTGTCCCAGTGCTCTGTCACCCTCACAGTAAAGAAGTTTTTCCTTAAGTTTGTCTGGAACTGATGTCATTGTGAGGACACTCTTGAAAACCTTTGATTGATCAAGGCAAATGAGAGACGTGCTTGAAGACTGGATGAAAGCAGATGTCACTCCTATCATGAGGAAGAAGAAGGAGGAGGATCCACAGAGCTACAGGCCAGAGGGTTTGGATCCCGACAGGACCAGAGGCACTGGGCACAAACTGAAGCACAGGAACATCAGGAAACACTTTTCTGTGACAGTGACTGAGCCCCTGCACAGTATGCTCAGGTGAGTTGTGGAGTCTTCATCCTTCAAGGTACTCAAAAGCTGTCTGGACATGGTCATGAACAGCTGGCTCTAGGTGGCCCTGCTTGAGCACGTGGAGTAGATCAGATGACTTTCAGAGGTCCCTTCCAGCCTCAACCATTCTGTGAATAATCACTGCACATCTTTAAAGATTTTAAATTAACAAAGGCAGGATGACAATCTCCAGAACAGCAGCTTACTTAGACAGCAAAGCAACCGTGCCTAGTTTTGTAGACCTGAGGATTAAAAGCTATGATTATGAGCTTGAGAGCATACTGCTGATGCTGGCCATCTCTGACTGCATACCACCAGCGTGTGTCCTCAGTCTTAAATGAAGGAGCAATGACTTGAAGCTCAATGAAATTATCATTTCTCAAATCTAAATCAGGATCCAAACCTTCTACATCAAAGTTGTAGCAGATTTGCACCTTGTGGACATCTACACCAGTGGATTAGGCTGAACAGCAGACCAAGACCTGGATGAAGTATTTTCTTTAATTTTCATAAAGAAAAACCAGAATCAGCCATTGGACTGTTTGTTCAGGATGCTTTTTTATGCTTTTGTAAAGCTAAATCAGAGCAAAGAAAATATTAGCAACTGTACTTACATTGTTGTCTGCCTCTTTCCTTATCCTACGACAAGGACTGCTATAGAAGGCAAAAAAGTAAGGGATATAAAGAGTTAGCTAAATGCAGTAATTTTTTTTTTTCCTTTCTATGATAGATATTTTTTCTTAAAATTTAGACAGACAATTTAGCTGGCTATGAGTCTTCCTCCAAGGAGGACCATTCTTCCCTTTCCATATTTCTACTTCTGCTGACTTGATGCGCAACACATCTTTTGTAATCAGATTAATCTTTCGGAGTCAACAATCATGAGGGGAAAGCACATTGCAAATGCTACAGGGAACAGTGGAAGTAATTTCTGAGGAGCACAAATGCTACTTATACAAGCACTTAAGGTTCCCAAGTCTTCTGCTAACTTTGGTCTCATGAAATAATGCTATTTAGTGCTGCTGACAATTCAATATGATAGGACAACTCAAAGTGATAGGCTTCTATGCGGGATTCATAAAAACTTGCTAAATTAAGATTTGAGACAGATGTTAGAGAGCTTCAGTCCATGAGATTGATAGTGTCAATTTCAAATGGCTTTACTGAAGTGGGACTCTGTGGAGGACTCTTTGCATTCAGTGGTGGCATTGCCAAGACTTTCTGTCGGATTCCAACCGTAGCCTTTTTATGGTCATGTCTGAGGCTGCGGATTGTGCTGTTTATGGCAGCCACACATGCCTTCCAATCATATCCAGTTTCCTTCAGATCAAAGGATGGATAATTCTCTTGAAGAAAGTCTAAAAATAAACAAGTAATTAATAATGAGTTATCAATTATTTATGCAAGCTATTACTACTCTTTTGGGATGTAATTAAGCCAAAACAAGTACATGCTACCAAAACAGGACAGCTAGGCTTATTCCGAGGCTTGAAGAGCAAAGCTGAAGGGCAGATATCTTTTCCTGAAAATGAATAACAAAAGGTCTAAGAATAAAAACTAAATATGCAAATAAAGCATGTAACCATGTACATGGGTTTGATCCCTTGAAGTGCTGAATAACTTCAGCTTCTAGTATGGTCAACCAGAGCAAAGAAATCTTAGGCTCCATTTCAGAATGGTCAGTATTTGGCAGGACCAAGCCCTCCTTCAGAGAGGATCTCTGACAACTGTATTCACTAAAATGAAACACAGCAATTCAACAGAACACAGCTCTAGAGGAACAACAGTGACAAAAACCTGCAAGAGCTTGTTCCTTACCATACTGCAACAAGATCAGTGAACAAATACTTGAGTTTGGCAGTGATGGGATAAATAAGGTAAGACTATGGCACCTTTCTCCCCTTCAACAAGTAAAATGAGTAGGTTTTAAAACAGATTTTAATTTTACTTTTTTTTTTTAATTTACTGAGGAGTCATTGTCCTTCTAAGCTTAGTTGAATTACATGTTTTCTCTAAGCAAGCCCCCAAAAGATTTAAATAAGGACCAAAAAGGAATTCTCATCTGTAATTTCAAATCAAAGGCAATCCTATTTCTACTTCTCTGACTAACATAGAAATTTACCTTAGTAAAATGAAAATTATAGCTAGTTGATATTATGCCAATTTTGCTCATCCATTACTCTCATATATACTAGCAATTAAAAATTTAATACAGTATCATTGTTTACAGTTGATATTTAAGGTTCTAGTTCCAAACCTGGAAACCTATTTTGCCAGAGAAGTATGGGCAGGAAGGAAACAACAGAGAGAAAAAGTTGTGCTCTTGCAGTTTTCTTTGCTCGGGGGAGCTGGGAAGGGAAGCGAGAGGACCTTGGGTTCTTTCATTCCCAGGATGCCTCTATAATATGCTGACAAAGGCTACACAAGCTGTTGGCTGAAGCAGTGGCCAGGCTCTCTTCCCCTCCATCCCCCAGAGCAACCTCAACAAATGCTTGGCCTCAGGGCTACTGCACAGAGCAGGAATTCCTATTACCAGGCCTACAGAGCCTTTGTATATGGCTCACAAACCAGCTTTTAAATGATGCCTTTTCTTTCAGAGAAGTCAATCAGTTGTTGGGACTGCAGTAAGGCTGTGCAATGCCCCTTCCTGCTCTGCAGGGGTACACTCGGGGAGCTGATGCTGCCATCCACTCGGGCAATGCTATAACATTAAAGAAACCTGGGACTGCCCTCTCACCGCAGAGCCAAGTGACATGGCCTGGCTGCAACCACAACACAGAGGACTTTGTCTCTCATCTGCTGTGGAGTCCATGTGGTGCTCCTGTAGCCCTAAGACACATTTAATACATTTTTTGAATGCTTTGTAAGCTTAAAATTTCATGAAACAGAACATGCACACTATGAAAGTATGTGGAGATGCTTAAAGCAGCAAAGCTTCCCAGCCTAGTGGTGAAGGATTAAGTACAGTTTAGGAAAACTCACTCTTATGTCTTGCCATGTTGGGAATGGTTTCTGGCATGCTCTGTCCCCTAAGCCATGCCCAGACATCACCCCAGAGAGTACAAGTCCCAGCCCTGTTTTATTTAGTGCTATTGCTGTACCCTCAGAGGCAATCTTGCCACACTTACAGGGCTGTTAGACTACACTGTCCAGATCTTAACAACCCTTTCAACGTCCCTATACTGCAGACATGGAGGAGAAACAGCTTCAATATTTGTCAGGAGATGCACATTGCAGAAAAGTGTGACTAATCACAGAATATCTCAATTCAGAAGGGATCCTTAGGGATCATAGAGTCCAACTACCTACTCCTCACAGGACTACTTAAAACTAAGCCATATGATTAAAAGCATCATCCAGACAAGAGTAACTAGTCAAATATGCAACCTTACTAGCTCAGTGAGCGCTAACTCTCTTCACCACAACACTGTGGGCCCATCCAGCCAGCCAATTTTTAACCCAGCAAAATGTATGCCCATCCAATGAGCAGCCAGTTTCTCCAGCAGAATGCTGTGGGAAACAGTGTCAAAGGCTTTACTGAAGTCTAGGCAGACAAAATCCACAGCCTTTCCCTCATCCACTAAGCAGTTCACCTTGTTGTAGAAGGTCAGGTTAGTCAAGCTTTTCATAAACCCCTGCTGACTGGGCCTCATTGCCTGGCTGTTCTGTACATGCTGCTTGCTGGCACTCAAGATGATCTGCTCCATCACCTTCCCTGGCACCGTGGTCAGATTGACCTGTAATCCCTCGGATCCTTCCTCTGGCTTTTCTTGTAGATGGCAGTCAGATTTGCTAACCTCCAGTGCACTGGGACCTCCCCAGTCAGCCAGGACTGCTGATAAATGACTGAAAATGGCTTGGTGAGCAGTTCTCCCAGCTCCCTCAGTACCCTTAGGTGTATCCCACCTGGCCTCATAGACTTGTGTGTGCCTAAGTGGTGTGGCAGGTTACTAACCATTTCCCCTTGCATTCATTTGACTCCTTGTCCCTGTCTTCCAGCTCAGGGGGCTGGGTACCCCAAGAACAACTGGTCTTACTATTAAAAACTGAGGCAAAGAAGGCATTAAGTATCTCAGGCTTTTCCTCATCCTTTGTCACTATGTTTTCCCACACATCCAATAAAGGATGGAGATTCTTCTTTTTGTCATTAATATATTTATAGAAACATTTTTTATTGCCTTTTACAGCAGTAGCCAGATTAAGTTCTAGTTGGACTTTGCCCCTCCAATTTACTCCCTGTAAAACCTCACAACACTCTGGTAGTCCTCCTGAGTTGCTGCCCCTTTTATCCCTAACACCCTCCAAAATCCTCTGGGACTGCTTCCATCTCCCACTGTGCTGCCCTTTCAAGCAGATGACATGGAGTTTCCTCACATGAACCAGGTTTGTGATCTGCAGCCTTTCTTGAGTTTTTAAATATAACTTCATTTACTTTCTCTCAATTTCTTCCACTGCTTGCACTAACACCTGTCAGAACAGCTTCACGAAATTATTTCTGAAGCTCCATGGTTTGTTCATAGGATACAAAGTTAATAACTGCTGTTAATTTCCCCACATTATCATTTGAACAGAGATTTTCTTCCTTACCTCTGAGAGCATTAATTCTGTTGCAGTCCAGTGGACTCATGCCACGTTCAAGATTACCATAGACATTGCTTTTCACCAGCACTTCTTCGGTGAACATGTGACGAATTAAGTAGCGAGCTGACAACTCCGGCCGAGACTTCCCCTTAGCTACATAAATGACTGAGAAAGGCAACTGAACATTGCGCCATGGACTTCCCAGAAGTTCTAAAAAGGATATCAGAGAGAAAGAGAAATTTTACTTATCCAATACTGACCATGCTTCACAGTGGCTGTATTACACTAAACCTAGGACACAAAAAGTTCTCCCTGAAACTACTCCACCTGCTTGGAAAGACCAGAGTAAAACCGTAACACTATAGCTAATACTAAAATGCAACGGATTGTAGGCAGATGTCCAAGTAGCCAAGAAATCCCTGCCTGCTTTACAACAGCATTACAGCATTTCTGATGCACTTTCAGCAATTCTAGCAATGTAACCTGCATTGGTAATGATTGCTTTCTAAATTGTTTTCATCTCGCATGAAAAAGATTTCGCTATTCCAATTACATCAGTAAATAAAAGTTCTGCTATTGCAATGCTGCTTAGGTCCTGTAAGCGAAAACTGAAAACAGAAGGAATATTTTTCAAGATATTTATTATCCTAAATTGTCAGTTTTACAGAAAGGTGTGCTTTTGTTCTGAAATTGCAATATCATTCAATAGATATTCTCAAAGTAGCCTTTACAGTGTGTTTGGGGTTTTGTTTGTTTAGTTGTTTGGGTTTTTTTAAAATAAAAATGCACAATATACAAATACATTGGAAAAAACTGAACGTGCAGCATATGATGCCTCTATAGAGTTTCAAGGAAAATGAGCTGAGATTAGTTGCCCTCAGAAATAATTTATTTTATTAGAATCACTCTGGGGCTCTGGCAGATCTGCTCCTGCAACCAGGATTTGTCAGTGATATTCTGATCTCACAGACCTCCTGATTTACTACACATTCTACCTTAATGGTAGAATATCTACTAAATTAAAACAAACAAACAAAAAACCCCAAAAAACCCCACCCCAAAACCAAACAGGGCAACTGTGAAATAATTCTTGACAAATGATTATTTGGAGAAATTGAACAGAGTACCCCACAGCTGAACTTTCCAGTCTTTCAGTGAGTATGCATTATGGGACACTGATGAACATAAAGACATGTTCTGTTAGGCAGATAATGTTCTTGTTTTCTCACATGAAGACTTACTATATCTATCTATCTATCTATATATATATATATACACACACACACCCTGACTGCCTTAAGAATCACATAACTCAGCAAATACCTTTACTACACAATTTCACCTACAGTAGCATCTTCTGCCTCTCATCGACCATTTAAAATGTAACACAAAAATCCAGAAGATAAAAATTTCTTAGTTTACCCATAGGTTCCAAAGATTGCGTATTCTTGACTGAAGGTGTGTGGAAAGCTTCTGGAAAGTTATCCAGTCCTGAATTCTGCAATGTGTCGGTTGTGGAGCTGGTCATTTTCTGAGAGTTTTGAGAATTGCCTTCACTATCTTCATTATAATTTAAATCTACACAGTGAGATGTATCTGGAGCGTCAGTCACTTTTTCTTTTCCTTCAGTGGTCTCCTGAAACATTAAATGAGGTTAGCACATGCACTGGGAGAAACTTACCAGTTTTCTAATGAGCGTTTCAGTTCATTTCCCATTTAGTATAAATTAAGGTTCCAGATATTTACAATATAGTTACTCCTGAATTTTAACCATGATAACCACTGGTGAAACAGACACTAAATATTCAAATTTGCACAAAGCTTTTTGGAAGCAGACATAAATGGAATTACAGGTGTTTTGGGAGTGATGTGTCAGCCAATATAAAGTTGAAATGCATGGCTGGATATATCTGAAGGAAAGCCTGTGAAAATAGGTGCTAGCAGCTACATGTTTAAGCTCTCAATCAAATTTGACAATATTTCTGTGCAACATTTACAGTGTTTTCCTTTTAGTACCCTATGCTTATACGTATCTTAACTGAATGCTGGACGAGGGAAAAGCAGAGCAAAAGAAAGGGATATGCTTCCAGTATTCCCCATATGGAACTAGTGCTGCAGGCAGCAGGTCTGTGCTGAGCAACGCAAAGACAGAACCCAAGGAATTTCCAATCAGAGCACTCTTGTGATGAGGAGTTCAAATAATTAATTTGAGAAAGAAGTACAAACTTAGTACTTAATAAATTATCACCTTGAGACAACTTACTGTGCTTCTTTTTGTTTCAGAGCGCAAACAGCGGATCATAGCATTGACATTTGTGATACAGGTTTTCCAGTCTTTTCCACGCTCGCTCAAATCATAGTTTGGAAAGTTAGCTGCAAGAAATTCTGCATATAAAACGTAGACATTTTTTTAAGCTTCATGACAAAAAGCAGTATTTAAAAGTATCCTAATTTAGCAAGAAAGAGAGAAAGCTAAGAAATGCTTCATGTTTACTGTTTTCCATTTAGAACCTTTAGATTCCAGCTTTAGAGAGACAGTAAACTCACATTTTGAAGCTAAGCAGCACTATGAATTTAAGACGTGCAGTAATACTTTTGAGGTGTTGTGAACAATGCTTTTATTATTAAGCATTTCCTGGTAGAATTAGAGGAAACGTGTGATTTATCATACTAACTTTAAAAAACAACCAAACCAACCAATAAAAAACACCTCACCAAAAACAGAGACAGAGGAATGCTGGTGCTGCAGCTACTTCACATGGCTTAAATAATTTCCCACCCTTTAAACAGGAAGATGTACAGGTTCACACATATGTGCCATGGGATCTGCACAAACTGCTTGACATTAAAAAAAAAAACCCAACAAAAAAAATGCCCTCCCCATCTTCAGCATTTCTTAAACAAACAATACAAGTGAACATAAGAGAAAAAGAGGAGTATTGAAGAATGATCAGCTAACGTTTGTCCCAAGTATACCATGGCCATGAAAAACCCACATCAACCAAAAAACCCCCACAAAACCCATGCCGCACACAAGCACAAAATAGGTTGTAATGAAAAATTTAGAAACAGTCAGCATGAGTGATGAACATGAAGTACACAAAACTAAGAAATCAGAATTGTTTCATCCATACTGACAAAAAGCAAACATTGAGAATCATAAAGTAGGAATTTCAAAACCAAAAGACAGAGCAGAGCGGAGCACATCCACTACAGCATTTACCTGTTCACCAGACAGCAGACAACAGTTCGCAGAAACATACAGTAAAGGACTCCTTTTAATTTGAAAACTTTGCTCAGCACTAAAGAAGTAAATCTGTGCATTTTGAAAGGGAGCATACCTCTTATTGCAGCAACTTTGTTTAGATCCAATGTTCTGCGCCCTCGTGCATTCACTCCCATAATGCTGCACAGTAACGTTTCCTTGGGGAACAAGACACGGACTAAGTAGCGTGCTGCGTACTTCGGTTTAGTCTTTTGCCGAGCTTTCATCAAATAGTTTCCAAGAACTTTTACATTTCTCACTGGGTCACCAACAAACTCTTTTGTAAAACAAAAGCATTTAAAGAAAAAAAAAATTAAAACCCCCAAGCAAGTTGTTAAAACAAAGAATAATTTTTCAAACTCTTTCTCTTAACCTCCATGGTACTCTCCATTTATGTTCTCTACTACAGCTAACTCTACTATGAACTACTTAATCTTCACTCTTACAAAAGCAGCTTTTAATTGGAATGGTAATAGAAATATTTTTTTAATTTGTGTTAACCGCCAATATAACTAACTGAAATAACGTTCAAGAAAATACATCAATTACATAAGAGTTCAAAGTGTTCAAACTGGTGTGTTTTGCACACATGCAGATACTATGTAGACTTTCAAGACAACGACCCATGAAGAATGGCATATCCATGCATTGCGCTGCTGAATCATACGCTGTTTAAAAATCTGCAGATAGGTATCTGAGTGTTTCACCTACTATTCATGCAGCTCTTCAGCTGTAAGAGCTTATTTTTTAGACCAAAAGCAATCAAAAACTTGTAACCCAGCCTTCCACAGAACTTAGAAAGAAATGCACAATTTCTTAAAACATGGTGCATAAAACATATGCTTGTTTACTACAAAGCAATGATCTACAGAATTCTTCATTTTCTATGGAATCAAGTATTTTGAAAGAAAACAAATACTAGAGGATTTGGTGATAAAATCCTTCTCAAGAAGAAAGCAAGTATGACCTTCACACAAATCAGGTAAGTTGCTTTCTTAAATGCAGAACATGAATACAGCCATATGCACTTAGCTTTACTGGCAATCTCTTTTCTCTTTTTTAACATATGCATAGCATGCATACATTACTTATGACACACACACACACAGAGGTTAAAAATAGCTTACATCAAGAGTATCAAGAGAGAAAAAGAGGGTCTAGTTTTCAAAGAACCCGAAGTACTTATTGTAAGTCAAAGGCTTGTGACAGACTACACAACTGTATATAAACTGCAGAGGTTTTTCAGGGATCCCTGGCTTATTAGACATTCCTGTGACCTTTGCTTCAAGAGTTGTAAACAGTATCCGTTATGGAAATGCTTATAAAGCAACCAGTTCTGCTCCTCTACTTTTGCTAAGTAACTATGATAAAGAGATGCCTTTAGGCCTGTTTTTTTAGACTGGCAGCAGTTTTTTAGCCTTTGTTCCGGAGTATTTATTACAAAGGAACTCACCAAAGCTTGGATTGATGGAGACTGAAGAAGATGGTAGTTCTTTACTGACGTTTACACTCCCAGATGCATTTCCATAGTTCACCATCATAGCATTAGTTCCCAAACTGGTCTCAGATGGTGCTGGCATCGATGATGACGCCACTGGTGAAGATGCAGTGTTGACAGTACTTTCCACAACGCTGGCTACAAGGTTTGATTGTGCAGAAGGGTCAGGCATCCTGTTAGATGCTGTGTATGATGAATGCAATGAATGTGTGGAAACTATAGTGGGGAGCGGTGGGCTCTGCCTACGGACAGGCTGCTGCGGTTCCAGCTGCAGACTCTGCTGAACGTGTTTCACTGTGGAATTGACCTGGATGTTGCCATTTTGCAAAGCAACCCTTATGACTGGGCTGGGCCTTCCCTGGCCCGGTGAAGACAGATGAAGACTTGATTCCCTTTCCATGCATTTTTGTACTCTTACTTTTCCTTGGGGCAAATGACTGGAGCTTTTGTATGTAAATCCAACTGGTTTCTGCAAATGTGATTCAGAAAACAATTTGAAGGTTAAATTAGACATATCTAGTCATTTTTTCCTTTTGCAAACCAGGAAGACTAGATTTTAATAATTATGCTATTGGCAACATTCTCTTCATTGAAGTAGTCTTTGTCATGAATGAAGCCAGCGATATTACTTTTTAACTTTCCCTCTACTTTATTTTATTCTCATTTGTAGTTCCAACACTAAGAGCTTTTCTGGTCAGTTTCAACAGTTCTTAAGTTTTTTCCACCTGAGGTGCTGGCACAATTGCTTTCTAAAAAGCCAGACAAACATATAACAAGACAGACAGCTTTGTAAAGGCTCTTTAAAAAGCCCTATAAGAAAGAATAGGCAAAATAAAATTTAAAATGTCAGCCATTGACCCAATCTGCTGAATTTTCAAGGGATGTCTCCACTGATGTGTTAGCTTACTTTTAAACAGGAAAAAAAATAATTCACTTTCTCTTCCAGCTGCCTCTCTGTTCTTTACTTGCTAGCTGAAAACATTAAACATTCAGATCTTGTCTACAGTGGAAGATTCCAAAGAGACAGGCAAACTGAGAGATGGGCCCTGCCTTCCACCACTTGGAGTGGAAAGAAACTTGCTGAGAAACATACGCACCTTAAAGCACGCGTTATAGTTCAAAATACATGTCACTGAGTAGGAGCTGCCAAATGTAGCCAAGACATGCAAGTTTGGGCTTGGTTTTTTGTTTGTTTTTTGTTTACAGAAATCTGAGTGTATTCCACCCTTGTAACCTTCAAAAATCTATGACCTGAAGAAAGGCTTATGTGCCTGAAAGTTTGTCCATTTCTTCAGCTACTGGAGCTGATCAAATAGTATCTTTACCACTAACCTTCCCTTATTTATATCCTTAGCCCACTACAGGTACAACAATGGTACAGCCATAAAAAAGTCTACGCATTCCTGACTGTTTTAAAGGTAAAGTGCTAGTAGAACCTAAGAAAATCATTGGCAGGTTGCATTTGCTGGCTTCCCCCTTGCACCTTACAGTGGTAAAAGCCTTCTTCAAAAAAATAGTGCACGGTCACTTTTAATCTGAACATTAGAGCAGCTGCCACCCCACATGATCAGAGGGGAGGGTAACAGTGCAGTGGTCACAGGGTCTAAGTGCAGCTGATGAGACCAGTTTGCTCCCTGAATCTCTTATTTTTGGATGTGTGGACAGTACAAGCTTAGAACTGTCAATAAAAACAGATTCCCAAATAAAACCTAGTACCCTATTGATAACTGACTTGCACAAGAATGTCATCCCTTTTACCCACTCTTAAAGCAAAGGGCTTTACTGCTGTCTTGGCATCTTCTGACAGCAGGACCACCTCTGACACATTAAAAGCTTTGCAGTATTGTTGACAAAGAAAGGACATTATGGATTTTAGGACCTTCATCTGTTATGTTTCTCTTTTAAAGAGCATTCTTACAAGTACTAATATTCTGTTTCTTTAGTTAACAGTGGATCAACTGTGTATGAACAAAATTAATAGCATGTACTCAATATCAAACCTTCTTAAAAATTTTGAAAAAAGCCATTTTACTGGAAAAAACACAAATCTATACCATAATGGATGTGACAACACACTGTTGAGATCTAGTTAGTCAATTGAACCAGCCTGTGCAAGCGATACATAAACTCTCTTCTAACCGCAGAAACCAATGAGAGAGTACAACACATCTTGTAAAGCAGCAACACTATACACCCAAGTTTAAGATGTAATCTACACAATTCCTTTCTGCTCCTTTCGATACAAAAAAGATTTTATAGCATCTATCACAGCATTCTGAGTTTTATGAGAATCACTGGCCATTCTGGGATCAGTGGTCAATAACACCACAGGAGTCTGAAGCTGGTGGGTAGTAAGAATTCTAGACTAATTTAACTGAAATAGATTTTAAAGTCTAATACTTTGCTACTGATTTTAATCTTAGTGAAAGGAGTGGATTTTTTTTTTAAATAAGCATCAGAGAAAGCAAGGAAATTAAAGGGAAAATAAATGTCTTGGGTCTTTAATACTCACAGGTTTGAGCAACAGTGGCTTTACACGAGTATGCTGCATTTCTGAGACCTTCCGATGAAGCAGGTCAAACTTTTTATCCAATTTCTGAATGGCATCATACATGGCCTGACAACAAATGTAAAGGTGAAAACAGTATTGTTTCACAAGAACCCAGTTTAAATCTGAAGAAATCAAGAAAGCTAAATTAAGGGCAAAATTCCCTCCCCAAAACTGGGTAAGATCTGTAGATAATATATACATTTTGTAAGGATATTAAAAATCAACTTAGATAAAAAAATGCAAATCACAACAGTAAATACCACAGCAAAAAATTCTCAGAGAAGCTTACTCCTGTAACTTTAACAAGGCTGGCACTTAAACGTAGTTTTTCCTGCTTCCAGCAGATGTTTTATTTTTACCTATTTGTTATGTTTTGTTTTATACTGGAAAGCTACTGACAAGCACTAAAGTAAGTTGGGCATTATGATATGCTATTTTAAGTCATAAGAAGTTTCCAAGTACACAGGTAAAAGGCTTACAGGCAGACATCAAAATTGATTTCTCTATCACCAATGGAAAATATATTTAGGAAAACACTATCTGTAAATCCCAACTGGAATTGAATGTGGCCAGGGATGTCAAAGACAACAAGAAGGGCTTCTAAAAAAAAATATAGGTGTCAAAAGAAAGGCTAGGGAAAACGAGGGCCCACTGATGAATGAGATGGGGAACCTGGTAAGGTAGGATGTGGAAAAGGCTGAAGGATTCAATACCAACTTGCCTCAGCCTTTATTAGCAAGGTTGGCCTTCTGGTATTCCTGGTCCCAGAGACCAGGGGGAAAGGCTGGAGCAGGGAAAACAGACACTGGGTGGAAGAGGATCTGGTCAGGGAACCCGTAATCAAACTGGACTTACAGTAAGTCCGAAGAGGCTGATGGGATGCACCCACCCATGCTGAAAGAGCTGGCTGATGTCATTGCAAGGCCACTCTCGATAACCTCTGATCGATCACAGCAAATGGGAGAAGTGCCTGAAGACTAGATGAAAGTAGATGTCACTCCTATTGTGGAGAAGGGGAAGGACCCAGGGAGCTACAGGTCTGTCAGCACAACTTCCATCCCTGGGAAGGTGATGGAGCTGCTAATCCTGGAAACCATTTCCAGGCAGATGAAGGACAAGACAATCATCAGGAGCTGAGGAGTAGTCACAGCATGGCTTCACCCAGGGGAAATCACAGTTGACCAACTTGATAAACTTCTACAATGAAATTACTAGCCTGGCAGATGAGAGGAGAGCAGTGGCTATTGTCTACCTGGACTTGATGAAGGCCTCTAACATTGTCTCCCATAAGATTCTCACAGACAAGATGCTGATGTACAGTTTGGATGAGCAGACAGTGAAGTGGACTGGAAACCAGACAAATACCTGGGCCCAGAGAGTGGTGATCAGCAGCACAAAGCACAGATAAATGCCAGCAAACAGTGGTGCACCCCAGGGGTCGATACCATGCCTGATGTTGTTTATCACCTTCATTAATGATCTGTATGATGGGCAGAGTGTTCCCTCAGCAAGTCTGCAGACAACACCAGACCAGCAGAAGTGGCTGATACAGCAGAGGGTCATGCTACCACCCAGAAGGACATCAACAGGCAGGAGAAATGGTCTGACAGGAACCTCATGAAGTTCAACAAGAAGTGCAGGGTCCTGCACCAGGGGAGGAACAACCCCAGGCACCAGTACATGCTGGGGGCCAGCCAGCTGGAAAGCAGCTTGGTAGAAAAGGACTAGGTTTCTCTCGGTGGTCACCAAGTTGAAAGTGAGCCAGCAATGTGCTCTTGCTGCAAAGGTGGCTAATGGTGCCCTGGGCTGCATTAGACAACGTATTGCTAGAAGGCCAAGAGAGGTGAGCCTTCCCCTCTTCTCAGCACTGCTGAGGCCACACATGGAGCGCTGGGTCCAGCTCTGGGCTCCCCAGTATAAGAAAGACATGGACATACTGGAAAGAGTCCAGTGAAGGGCCATGAAGATGATGAAGGGACAGGAGCATCCCTCCTATGAAGACAGGCTGAGAAAGCTGGGACCGTTCAGCCTAGAGAAGAGAAAGCTCAGGAGAAAATCTCATCAATGCATACAAATATCTGAAGGGAGGTGGCAAAGAGGATAGAGCCAGGCTCTTCTCAGTGGTGCCCAGTGGCAGAATCAGAAGCAACGGGCACAAAACTGAAACACAGGAGGGTCCATCTGAACATCAGGAAACACTCTTTCACTGTGAGGGTAACTAAGCACTGGCATAGGTTGCCGAGGAGGTTGTGGAGTCTCCCTTCTTGGAGATATTCAAAAGCCATCTGGACACGGCCCAGGGCATAGGGGTTGGAAAAGATGACCTCCAGAGGTGCCTTCCAACCTCAACCACCCTGTGATTCTGTGAAAATGAAAGAGGGGGTAAATGATGTATGGACAAACCAACTCAGCCATGCCTTTCAGAACAAACATGGCATTGAAATAATTTGCACCCACATTTTTAATAATCACAGACTGAAAGATAAAGCATTTTTAAAAAACTACTTATTTTATTGGAAGTGTCTGATCTTCAGGCAATATCCAAGGTCAAGTTTCTTTCAGATGTTAAGAAGTTTGTGCTGCCTTACTAAAGCAATTAGGTACAAACTTTTTTTAAAAAAATATTGTAACAGCCCACATTTGCAGACATAAAAGCCAGACAAATCAGTTCAAAGTCCATCAGTTATTAAATACACAATACAGAAATTTCCTTATTCAGTGTTTCCAGGTTTTAGCAACTCAAAACATGATGCTTACACAGCAATTTAGACATACACTTTGTGCCATAACAGCATAAAGGAATTAGGTAACATAATATTAATCTAGTATTGAAAGGACACTGCCTACTTGAAAATACCTATCAGGCACATGTCATCCGCTATTACAGAAAAAAAACACACGAGGACGTTATTACTATATGAGTTAAAGAGGAAATGTGTCTTCAACTAACTACATCAATTTCTTTTGTTGACCTACAGCATAACTACACAGAAATTTTAAAAAAATACATATGGCAATGAAAAAAAAATCACTAGATGAATTTGTAGTAGTTAGAATTTCAAATTATTTTAAATTTTATCAAAACCAACAGTTAGGTTTCGATAGGAGAACCATCCTTTCAAAAAATGAAATATCCTTAGACAAAAGAATCTATAAATTTTCCCAAAACTTAGAAATACCTCAAGCACTAAAGATCTTAAATCAGTGTGGACAGTACAGGCATTATAAAAAGTATTCAAGTACCCCTAGGGCAGATCTACTGGGAGGAAGGGATAATAGTGGAGGGAAGGAGAAAGAAAGGGGCTAGTAGGCAGCAAAAGAGGCTATAGCTTCTCATTAGCACTGTTTGCTATACAACACAATCCCAGACTAGCAGCAAGAATGTGAGTTGAAGTCTTACTCAATTTTCTTTCACAGCATTGCTGAATATATGCTTAAGGAGACTTACAGGACATTAATACTTGGCTACAAGCCACTCACAAATTATCCTCCCTTAAGCATGGCCTTTCACTCAATAGAGCACTGTGACTCAAGTCACATTAGTGCTCACTCAAATAAATATGGGATGCTTTTAATTTTCAGCGCAGTGATTTTCAATCTTGTCAGCTACTGCTTCAGAAGCCAAAAGCAAACAAGTCACCATAACAACATTACCAGGATTTTGGCACACTTTTGGCAAGCCTTGTGCACTTTCAGAAGTGGGGTGTGCATGAAAGTCAGGTCCTTCCCATTATTGTGAAGCTCCTCCTAGATTTTACATTTTGTATTGAAACTTAAAATTTGAAAAGTATCCTTGCCAGCTATGGTGTGAAAAGTTCAGAGAATATGAAGTAGATTATTTTTTCACTAACAATATTGAAGGTAAGTGGGTAACTGATAAATGAATATCCAGAAAGGTTGAAGTCATAGGTTATCCAATATAGACTGCAAATCTTCCTGAAATTTAACTAAAATTGTTTAAATGCCACTTCAGAGATAAAGGAAAAAAAAAAATACCTGGCAATAACTGAGGACCTCCATTAGAGTTTTCTGCTGATCTCCAGCGTAGGAAGCTTCAGATACAATACTCCCCTTTTCATTAAAATAACAGTAACAATAAAAAAGTGTAAGCTAGTAATATATACACAGTCTTAGGATATCATATTAAGCCAATAAATCACAACTTCAAGCTTCACATTTTATCTTAGTTTACCCCAAAACATGCATCCCCAAAGCAGCTTTTTAAAGTCAGTCAAGTAGAAGAAAGTTAACTTACACATTCATAGTCGGGTTCATACTCATAAATGACACTGTCACTGTCTTCATACTCGCCATCTCCGATTCTCATCTGGGAAATAACAAAGAATTTTTAATGTTTTGAATAACGAAAGAATCCAAAATATAAACTACAGAGAGAACCTCTTAGGAATCCAACATGGACACTTTCAGTTATAGCTATGTTCCCTTCTGGCTACAAAAGTGCCCAAGGAAGTGAGACTTAACACAGCCACCTCATTTATGTGCCTGTGGTTGAGTCATATGAACATTCACCTCACTTTTGGTTTAAGAGTATCTTATTCCAGTTTAACATAAACCTCTTGCAAATTTATATAATAAGTATTTTTATTTGGTTATTCTAGGGCCAGAACTTTCTCATCTAATATATATGTACTATATAGCCAGACTTATGTAATTATGGGACTCAATATAGATTTTTACATTAATTTAAATACATGCATTTGAAAAAAAAAAAAAAAGTGTATTTATTTCAACGGGTATAACTCTGCATGCAGAAGCTGTAAAAATATCTATTCCAAAGCTAAAAGACAATTTTCTTACTGCTTGAAAGCTGCTTTTAATCAGGAATCAACAGTGCCACCACCTGGACAGTTCTGACATTTTCATTTTACTGGATGAGAGCAGTTCCTGTCCACCATACATCATGGATTTCACGAGCCTTTTGTTGCTGTTTTGTGAGTTGTTTTTTTGTTTTGTTTTGTTTTTCTTTTTAAACTAAGTCATTAGTCCATTCAGCTCATATTTTAGAAAAGGAAGGTTGTGAGGGTGTGTGTGTGTTGTTTTTCTTTATTTTACAACAGGCAGAATTAAACAGAGTGGAGCTGCTTTTACAGCATTTAAGATACCTCAGCTGTAGGAATTTAAGAATTAACCTTTGTATGGCAACATGAACTAAGCTTCAGACTGCCTCAAGTTAAAAATATATGTAGACTGTCTTTGGACACCACTGTTCATGGAGGCAAATACATTAAGTTTCAACTCTTACTATCCAAATTGCAGAAAGAGATTTTTACTGAAAAAATCAGAGCATCTACGTGGGAAATTAGTCTAAATTACTCTCTGCTGTATGCTAGCTGTTGTTATGCATATGTATAGTACCCAGCACAACAAGCTTTTACTCTTGCTAAAAGCTTCCATGCATTGCATGGATATCCTACCCACACTTCTTCACTGGGATGTCATCAAATGAGCACACAAAAGAGAAGGAAAAATGAAATTCCCAATAACATTGAAACGGGCCTCAAAACAGAGGGCTACTGTTTGGCGAAACATACCACATTCTGTCCCACTAGAGCAGGGGCAAGCCTTTTTCTTTTATTGTGCGAAAACATAAAATCCATTTTTTCAGGGCTGTGACCGTTTCCTCTCTGCAGACTTGCAGAATGGCTCATTTGTGATGCCACTCGTTCAGCTAGCACTGATAAGTCTTCACTTCCTGGAAAAGTGGAGAAAGCAGAGCACATCAGCAGGTTTCCCACTGAATTAAATATTTCACTACAAAACCCATGCACAGTCCCCCATTTGTTTTTTACTTTTAAACTGCTTGGTTATTTGAAATTTGTTTACTAGCATATTATTCAACACTTATTAATCCAATTTGTTCAGATCTGAAATCAGTAAATTCAATTCCATATTCTTCCTTCCAAACTCTCTCCAGTCTCTGTTTCACTTACCTCGCTTTTCACCGTTGACTCTCTGTTCTCTTTCCACGTCCAATTGTAGTAAGTCACAGAATTCAAAATCCCAACAAAAAGATTGGAAGGGGGAAGGGTTATAACTGGGCCTGCTCATAATAACCCCAGGAGAAGCACACCTGAAGAGCACCACAGTGGTGCTGCTCCAGCCAGCGAGTCAACTTCACTGAGGGCCCAACTGAAATGTCTCTATGCTAACGCACGTAGCATAGGCAATAAACAAGAAGAGTTGGAAATGTGTGCTGCCATCAGCAGGGACACCTTCCACTAGACCAGGTTGCTCAAAGCCTCATCCAACCTGGCCTTGAACACTTCCAGGGAGGGGGCAGCCACAGTTTCTTTGGGCAACCTGTTCCAGTGTCTCACCACCCTCACAAGAAAGAGTATCTTCCTAATGTCTAATCTAAACCTACTCTCCTCCAGTTTAAAGCCACTTCCCCTTGTTCTATCACTACCAGCCCTTGTAAAAAGTCCCTCCCCAGCCTTCCTGTAGGCTCCTTCAGGTACTGGAAGGCCTCTATAAGGTCTCCCTGGAGCCTTCTCTTCTTCAGGCTGAACAGCCCCAACTCTCTCAGCCTGTCCTCATAGGAGAGGTGTCCAGCCCTCGGATCATCTTCGTGGCCTCCTCTGGACTCGTTCTAACAGGTCCATGTCTTTCTTGTGTTGGGGGCTCCAGAACTGGACACAGCACTCCAGGTGGGGCCTTGCGAGAGCAGAGTAGAGGGGGAGAATCCCCTCCCTCGACCTGCTGGCCACACTTCTCTTGGTGCAGCCCAGGATATGGTTATTTGCCTTCTGGGCTGCAAGTGCACATCGCTGGCTCATGTTGAGCTTCCCGTCCACCACCACTCCCAAGTCCTTCTCTTCAGAGCTGGTCTCAATCCCCTCACTGCCCAGCCTGTATTTATGTTTGGGATTGCCCTGACTCAGGTGCAGGACCTTGCATTTGGCCTTGTTGCATTCAATCCCACTGTCCATGTCACTGACAAAGATGTTGAAGAGCATCGGCCCCAATACTGACCCCTGAGGGACACCACTCATCACCAGTTTCCACTCGGACTTTGAGCTGTTGACCACAACTCTTTAAGTGCGTACATCCAGCCAGTTCCTTATCCACCAAGTGGTCCATCCATCAAACCCCTGTGTCTCCAATTTAGAGACAAGGATGTCATGGGGGACAGCGTCAAACGCCTTGCACAAGTCCAGGTAGATGACATCAGTTGCTTTAGCCTTATCGACCAGTGCTGTAACCCCATCATAAAAGGCCACCAGATTTGTCAGGCACGATTTGCCCTTGGTGAAGCCATGCTGGTTGTCACCAATCATCTTCTCATTCTCCACGTGCTTAACTTATCACCTTAAACAACCATCTTACTATCACTGCACATCAGTAACCCCAGTGTTCCACTAAATTACACTGGACAGTTTATCTAAAAACCTCATCTTTTCAGTTAGGTTCTTCCATGACATTTATTTTCAAAATTGCTTGCTATTCATTAGCTAATTCATTCTTAGGTATTATTTACCTGATAAGTAAGTAAAAAACTGTCTTTTTAAAACACAGTCATACTTCAGTGGGTTCACTATTAATAAAGTCTCTAAAGTAACAACTAAAAAGGTCTTTCTTTTTAAATGCACCGCCAATCAATTTCTATAAAGTAGTTTTGTAACAAAATATTTTTTAAAGATACGTGTAATACAGAAAGCATTAAAGACAGCAGCACTAAACATACAGCATTAGAACTAGCCATTAACTATTAGATCACAATAAAAAATGAACAGTAATTACCATATGCAAGTTGAGCCACATGGTGAACAACATTGTTTACTTCAGAGTTTTGTTCCATTGACACGCAGCTTTGTGTGGACAGTCCATTTTCTCCTGGGTCAATGATAACTTCAACATCATCCTCAACATTCACAGATCCATAATCTATTGGCATATGCAGAAAGAGCAACAGGTAAGACTAGACACCATTCTGCATATCACATACAACTGTGGTGCTCATATCACTAGCATTCTCTGAATTGTACTACAGGCTAATTTAAAACCAGTTTCACTGGCATTTAAATGCAAAGTCACTTTTAAAAACACTCACTGAGGTTTTAACAGGCCCTAGAAAGGAAGTGGCCTAGTTGGCAGGACTCCTGAAACTATTCTGTACCCAACTCTTCCTACAACGTCCAGCTTCAACAGGAACAGTTTTAACAGCAACAAGCACGTTTGAGAACTCCACTATTTACATTCAAGGGAGAGATATATTAACTAATCTGTTTTTTAAATTTTACTTTAATAAATAAGAAATGCTTAATACACTTAAATCAGTCTACAAATCCTAACTGCATATTTGGTATTCAGATCAAACCAAACATTGGCTCCCAGTGAGATGCTGTGCAGGAACACTGAATGGCACATCTCCAGTATCAAACTTTTTCCAGTTAAACACACCGCATCAAGAAAAAATGTCCTAGTTTCAGAATATCTATATTATAGCTAGATGTGGTGTTTTGAGGAAGGTAGGGGAGGGAGTGGAATTTATTCTTAATGAAACAAATTAAGAGAAGGAATCATACCGTGAACCACTAAAGTTAGGAACTAAAACCTGAACTCAGCTAGCGTGCATGTATAGCGATAGGCTGACTCTATGAACACACGCCGTACTTCCCACAGCATCTCTGTGCCGTTCAGTGCACAGGATGGCCTGAGCTCTGGGGATGAAGCAGGGCTGGATGAGTGTAAGAGTGGTCTGGTTTGTTACTCTTAAGGAAACAACTCCAAATCCTGCTCTCTTCCCTCTGCTCGTTTATTAAGAGACCAAAATGTGGGAAAGAAGTTGAATTCCACAGGTTAAAGTTTTCCCTCTGGCCAGTACTCCCATCTAATCCAGAAGAAACCATATGGCAGGGTTTGTCTGTCATCAGAATGGTAGGGGTTGGAAGGGACCTCTGGAGAGGTTACCCCTCCTCCTCTTCTTCCTCACCTGTCTCTCCTGAAGAGTTTGTAGACATCCACTGCAGCACTCCAGTCATGCAAAGAATCCCACCATGCTTCTGTGATGGCTGCTATATCACAGTTTTCCTGTTGCATGATGGCTGCCAGCTCCTCCCGTTTGTTGCCCATGCTGTGTGCATCTGTGTAGATGCACTTCAGCTGGGCTACTGGCCCCATCACCTTATTAGAGGGAGAAGTCTCAATTCCCTCATGATGATTCTTGGGAGCCTCTGTGGTTCCTACCTCATCAAAACACCTTGTATCTCTGCTGCTGCATGGATTAATGTTTCTTACTTCCTCTGGGACAGAGGAAGTAAGAAACATTAATCCATGCAGCAGCAGAGTCCCCCAGTCTCCTCTCCTCTGGGACAGGAGACTGGGGGACCTTGCAGCAACCATCAAGCACCAGTGTACTACCCCCAGGCTCTGCTCCATTGTGCCTGGCTTCATCCCCTTCCCCCTTCAAAACCAGTTTTGGGCCCTATCAATGAGCCCCGCTAACTCACAGGGGGAAAAGGAGCCAGGGTACTTTTTCCCCTAGGAGACAGGTGGCCTTCACCTGGCACCAGCAGGCCCAGTGTCTTGTAAACCCACTTGTGCTCAAAGAACCCAAAATTATGCTGGTGACACCAGTCTCTGAGCCAAGCACTGATTAACTGGCTCTTCCCATTTCCTCCTTCGTTATGCCCCACGACTGGAAGGATAGAGGAGAACACCACCTGTGCTCCTGGCCCCTTAACCATTTGTCCTAAGGCCCTATAGTCCCTCTTGATTGCCCTCAGTCTTCTTGTTGCTACTTCATCACTCCCCACCTGAAATATCCATAGTGGATAACAATCTGATGGCTTTACAAGGGTAAAGGGGAGCTTTCTCTTGACATCCTTAACCCAGGCTCCAGGTAGGCAGCAAACTTCCCTAAGAAGTGGGTCTGGTCTGCATATGGGGCCTTCTTTTCCTTGAGATTGGCATCTCCTGTGACAACAACCCATCTCTTTCTAGGTGGCTGAAGTTTGGATATGGAGTGTAGGACTACTTACCTTTGGTGACACCTCCAGTCTAGGTGGACCATTACCCTAATAATTTTCTAGCTCCACTTGCAAAACCCCATACCTGTTCTTCAAGGGCACCTGTGAAGGTGGGGTAGCCACAGGGGTGACACACCTGCTGTGCCAGGCAGGAATGTGCTGCCACTGTCCCTTGTCTTTTGAGTCTCCACATTCAGCACGATGGCAAGTGGAGAGGGGATCTTCTGCCTCAGGTGGTCTGTTGGCTTGTCTTAGGGAGGTCAGGGTGTGGTCCAAATAGTCTATTTCCTTCTCACATTCCCTGATACTCCTCAGCCTGCTGACCTGGACCTCAGTAGCCAAGCAGAGGATTTCCTCTACCTGCTCACACCTCCTGCAGCTCTGCTCACAGCTGCTGTCCCACCAGGCCATGACAACAGGTCACTCTCAGCAGCTGGACAGCTGGGTGGCAGCATGGTCCCAGTGGTGCTCTGTCTGGGAGCTGCATCAGTTCTGCTAGCTGCAGCCCTCTCAGCTCCGAGGTGAGTGCCCACCATTGTGGCTGAGGAAATCCGATTAGGAAAGCCTGAATACTTCACCAAACTGGGGGTCTGCTCAGAAACACCCATCAACTGCCAGGCAGTCGATAGCTACTTTTGTAGTAGTAAATTAGGCCAAAAAGCCAGTTGGGGAATAGTTGCCCTGAAAAAAGGAGTTTAGCTGAGTGGGCATCAGCTCGGATATGCTGCTTAGGTTCCAAGTCAGAGAATAGTTCTTGGCCAGTTTTAATTAGCTATAGAGAAGTAAACAGAACTACTCATGAACTTAATTTAGGTGCAACTTTTAGCAAAACACTTGTGCGATGTTCACTGACTGAAGTTCACTGCAGGCTAACATTAGTTATTTGCATGTGTGGAATTATTTAACTGCCTCACGGGCACATTTTTTTTTTGTTGACAGTCACTTAGTATTCTACCTGCTTTGGGAGGGAGTTAACAGAGTCGGGAAAAGTACATGTGCAACAAAGCAGGTGGGAACAGAATCGTCTCTACCAATTTCCCAACCAGTTACCAACACCAGGTTACTGTAGGGCCTGACAAATGCTCTACTTACAGCTGAGCCTCTCCTGCCCTGCAACTGTCATTCTATCCCTAAGGAGAGCAAGTGACACAAGTTGTACATTACCTGTGCAACTCTGCAACACACAGAATTTACCTGTATGATCATAATCTTTACTGCAAATCTCACTTTGGCACCATGCTTTGGCCTATGGGAAAAATAAGGCAGGCAAATCAAGCCTACCTGACCAGCAACTATGTCACTCCAACCTACAGCAGACAGAGCAACAGGCACAGAAGAGGGAAAATTTTGTGGAACCAGCACGTAGCAAAGACAAAGCAGCTTCAGCTGGACTAGAAGAAGGCCAGTATGATCAGAAGTCAGGAGGGGTTCTACAACTGTTTGATACTGAAAGCAAAGCTCAGTCTTCTATATCCTTCACCACCCTTGTTTAAATAAATTTCAAAATCAGAATTTCAACAGTGAGGTGGACTCTGTGCAGAAAGTGTTTCCAAAACCTGTAGCTATAGCATCTCACTGCTGGAGGATAAGCATAAACCAAACATGAAGACACAGACAGGGAAGACACTCCACTTTCAAAAAATATGAAATTAATTACAACACATTTCTACAATGATGTAGAAGTAATGCAGCAACAAGTACTAGTATCTCAAAACTTTTGACCTCTAATATGGTGGTCAGGATCCTCCTCATTCTCAGGACTTTTAACTTCCATCACCCGTTGCTCAGCATGGCTGCTCTCATACAGGAATGGGACTCCTACATGGACAGGTGGCAAATTTTGAGATGAGAAACACACGACCTATTTCCATAATGGTTTATCACCACGATCGGTCACTGTGACAATAAGGAAAGCTGCTCCAAGAAATGCACACCCACCTGTTTTATACCAACCACTTCTTCCTTTCCTAATCTATTCTGGTTGCCTTGCCTCTGAAGTCAGTGGACAAATTTAAATGTCTTTGCTGACTACATTAATCACCAAGAGAACGCCTGTGCTCAAAAATATTTTGTTTAGAAGACTTGTCAACAATTACTAGCTAGTTTAAAAAAGAAAAAAAAGGAGAGGGAGGAAGAGAAGTAGTTCTCATCTTATTGTTCGATATATATCTTATTGAGGCAAGGGAAAACAACTCTTAATTTCACTGTAATCATCCTTACAGGCAAGAATAACTTTGCTCATTCAACTATAATCTTCACACCTTCAAAAACTGGTGACAAAAGAACTCCAGCTATTTACTTATAATCTTAAAGAAACCACAACTTAGTGCTGTACGCAATTATAAATATTTCTGATGCTTCTTAAAGGTGCTAGCAACATGGAAGTAACAGCATATGTATAGCACCAAACAATACGAAACACATATCTGTCTCTCTCAAGTAGAAACCACAAACTGCCAGATTCTGCAATTGATTTGTGCTCCTGACAAAAAATAAATAAAAATGAAGCCATCAAGATATTTTTACTTGTTACTTGAATGAAGATGCAACTGCACTTCTTGTGCCAAGTGAATAATTTCATTGCCTTAATTAACTCCACTGACAGAAAATATCATTACATAGATATTTAGACATTTCCAGTAAGTCTTGAAAGGAAATTATAAATTTCAAAAGTGTGATTAAGAAAATGTTTTAGGTTTACGTATTTCAAATAAGGCTTTTACTGTGAAGTAAATTACACATCCTAGTAAGACTTACTAAATAGGCTGGTTTATCCAATCATTGAATAAGCTGTCAGTTTAAGAGAACTCTGAATTTCTGTTCAAAAACCAAAGTGACACTCACTTAAAACTAGAAAAATGTTACCAAACTAATTTCTTTCTCAGACTCAATGCATGCTCTGGGTTATATGGTATAGACTATAGCTTATTATTTTCAGTAAGGCAGAAGGATATGCTATAATATAAGGTAGAGGTTCATAAAAAAATGCATTGCACAGAGAGTTGTAGACAGAGCAATGCTGTGAAATGACTAAATTAGAAAGCCAAGTCTGGAGGTGCTCTCTTTAACTTAAAAACTGTTTATGTTCACTGTATAGAATTCTTTCACAGGGAGCTCTTCTTTGCTCCTGCACAAAATCATCAGGTAGCAGGTCTCTGTAGAAAGTTAAAGGCACTTAAACTTGAGCTCAGCTTTCTTAATGATTTAAATGCAAAAATGTCCAACTATGTGCCTAACCCTGCATCAGAAGTTAATTACTTTATTAAGTTACAGCTTTTTATGCAGCAAAATAAAATCAAACACCATAAAGAATTTATTTCCAATAACCAACAGAGAAATATACCTAAAAGTCATTAAGACTTGAAAGTTTTCTCTTCTTTGGAAACTCTGTCATTTGATCAACATACTCCAGCAACCAAATGACTGCTTATCTTTTTACTACTGCTCGGTCACCTATCCCCAAATAGTAGAGTAGTACAGGCTTTGGTGAAAAGAGCTGAAAACAGAAGAAAAACATTAAATAAAAGAATGAAAAACTAAGAACCAAACTGCAACATAAAGAAAACTTGTGGGGCGGGGAGGGAGGAGAAATGATGACGCAAGAATAATTTAGAGATGGAAAGATGTTGATATTAAACATCAACAAATACTAAAAAGAAGCAAACAAACTCAAACAAAACAAGAATGAACTCTTTCAAAGATAAGAGTTAAAAAGAAAAACATAAACCAAAAAAAAACAACCTCTGTGGCAACTATGAATCACATACCAAAGCAAATTAACCAAAGCAACCCTACCCAAACAAATAAAGGATCTATCAGGGAACTTACCTGGGTTTAAACAAAGTCACAAACAGAGAGCCAGCTAGCATTACCTTAGAGCACAATCCTGCTATCTATTTATTTACCTTGGAGCACACCCTGCTCTATTTATGGCCTGACACTTATGCTAACAGCCACAAGAAAAGGAGCTAACCCAAGGGGGACCACAGAAACATCAGTGTCATGATGTCTTTCAAGGGTAGTATCATCTTATCCCAGCTTCAAGTAATCATCTGCATATTAACTCAATCTCACTGCAGATGTAAATGAGAGTTTTAACCACACCTGCACATGCTATGACAATCAAAGCTACAAGCACAGAAGTACCACCAGACCTGATGCATCAGCCCAAGTCTGAAGACAAGTTGACAGAACACTTTTCTTTCCCTAAGTACATTACTAATTAAATACACCACATAAGCCAGTGGGACAAGGAAGGACTCGTACTGAGTCAGACATTACCTGATGAATGCTCTCACTTATTGCGGAAACAGAAATGTAGGTAACCACAAGGTATGGAATGATAAAGGGAGGTGGATGAGAAAGCTGAAAGCACCAAGTAGTACTAAATCCTATCCCAGCTTCTACTACAGAGTTCCTGGGGCCTGCTAGCAAAATCACAACAACTAAATCAAACTTTTCACAGAAATCCAGTGTTTCTTCTTAATTTTCTAAGAGTTCAGTTAGACATATCTCTGTATGTCCACAAACACAATCTCAATGCTCTCAAGTACAATAGCCAGCCGTGGAAGCCATGTGTAAGACAAACTAGATTTTATAAAAATGCTTAAATATTGCACTCAGAAAAATTGGGTACCATCCACCTAAAGTTGCATCCTTTAATTTAGCATACTTCTGATAATTTTGTCCTTAATCTAGATAGGCTGTCATAGATCAGAGACACCAGAATACCCCGTCAGAGATAAAATGCTTATCAACAGTCTCTGAACACTGAAACAATAGTTAATTTAGGATGCTGTAGTCAGAATCTGCATGACTGAAATCTGCAATGGATTAAGACAGTGAGATTGTATATTGAGCAAATACAAACCAATTACTATGGTGAGAAGTAGAATAATGAAACCAGATTTCCCGTGGCTTTAGGTCTCGTATTTGGATTACCGAGATGCTAATAAGACCAAAACTCAAGGTCAAACAAGTCTCATGAAGAGGCTTCTGATGTTTAGTAAGATTTGAGCTCATACTGCACCTTTTGACTGAGGAATATTAACAACACCCTGTTTCTTAGTGTTAAGGTTACCGAGTTATAGACCAAGCCAAACAGGAGAACAAAAAATTGAGGACAAAGGAGGAGACACTCAATGCGTTACCCTCTATATTTGCTTCATCAGGAGCGTATCAGGATTACTATGCTCCTACCCTCCTACATCTCAATCCTGCTCCTCTGCTTCATGCTGACACTTGTTTAATTGCACAGTGAGCTGGCTGAAGCCTAACCACATCAAAAATAGAATTATATTTTAGCCAGAAAAGCTCCCTGAACCATGAAGTCACACAAAGAAATTGGGCATCTGAGCAAGAGAGAAATGGAACCTCCTGAGTGGGCAGAGGTCTGTGACAGCAATGACAAGCTAAATGAACTTAAACTGCTGTGAGAACATATAAACGTGACTCCTTGGAAGGACAAGGTGAGGCGCATAACTGACAGGATCAAAACAGGTGCGTTTCTAAGTGAATGAAGCCCATATACCCCTAAGATACAGAGGTTGCCCTGTGTATTATGTCTTCGAATGGAAACACCTTGAGGTCAGGCACCTCACTTCAGGAGCGTTACTCATCTCTGCTGGTACTCGGGTCTTGTGCCTGAGGAACTGCAGCGCTCGGGGACCTGCCAGAGCTGAGACACGGCTGCTCCACAGTAAAGTGCCCCCAAGGCTTTGCCGCTGCATTCACCCACCATGGGAAGGCTGAGGAAAGCGAAAGCTTTCCCCACCGCAGCTCCTGCGCCTGCCGCTGTCACCCTCTGGCCCTACGCGGTGACAGGGACACAGAACTTCTTCAGAGCAGCAACCGCACGGAGGGAGGGAGGGACGGAGCGCTGCTTCCAGCGCTGCCACGGCACGGCCGCCCCTCTGCCCTTGGCTCAGCCGCCCACGGAGTGACGCCGCAGGGCCGCCTCGGGAATACGCGTCCCCGGGGAAAACCCGAGCGCTGCGGACAAGCCAGGAGCCCGCCGGGGCACGTACGCCCGGCCCCGAGCGGGAAGAGCAGCGCACACTGACCCCACCGCCACCCCTGAGCCCCGCGCACGAACCGTTACCGCTTCCGACCCCGCCGTCCCCACCCCGCGCAGCGGCTCTAACCGCCCCCCTCCCCCCGCCACTAGCACGGCGTCGACTGGCAGCAGCGAGAGCCAATGGCGGCGGCTCGCCGCGCCGGAACCGGCGAATAGCGGCGGCCGCGGTGGGCGTGGCCTGGCCGGCTCGGCGGAGCGCGCGGGGGCTGTTGCGAAGGCTGAGGGAGCGGTCTCGCGCCCGGGCTGCTGTCCCGTCGCGTCTCCCCTCCCGCGGGGGAGCGGCGGGGCGGCCGGGGGCCTTACCCTCGGCGGACATGGCTCGCTGGGGCGGCGGAGCGTGGGGTCCTTCGCGGGCGGACAGGGCGGCGGAGCGAGCCGGGGCTCCGGCACAGGCAGGTGTGGCCGGAATGCGGCGTTGGGAACGGAAGCGGCTTCTCCGACGTGAGCAACAAACTGTTTTGAAGCAGTGCGGCTGCGCGGGGGCGCGCCTGGCGAACGGAGCCGGGGGGGCGGTGACGCCGCCTCCCTCAGCCGCCCTCCCGCCCGCCCGCGGCCGGCCTTGGCCCGTTCGCTGGAAGTGCGATGTCGGGCGCCGGCTGTCGCGTTACGGAAAGCGACCCGGCGTTATCTGCCCTCGCCTTGGTTCCGTGCCGCTGCCACCCTCCCTGCGCGCCTGGGCCTGGCCAGCGGCAGCGGGTTCGGCTTCACAGAGTCTCCTCCGACCGCAGGAAGATGGAGGGCTGCCAAGCTGCTCTCCGAGCCTCTGGGAGGGCACAGTCGTGGGCAGCTGCAGGTGCAGCCTCCGCGTTTCTCAAAATGAGGAGCCTCTTGTGCCTGCCATCCACCGCCCCAGGTTTCAGCGTGCAGTAACGTCTGCTTAACGTACCGTGCTGTTGGATTCAGTTTGGGTTCTTCATAAACCACTCGTTGGAATGGGAGAAATCGAGTTACAGAGGGGTGTTAACATCTGCAAAAGGTTGTCCTCACGTCAGGTATCGGGGCTACAGTTCATACAGGAACACTGTGGGCCTTTGGGAGGGATGAAATGTAGGAATTTCCACCTCACCTACCTATATTAGCAGTTTTGTGCGTTTTATGCCAACCCCTTTTTTTATTTTTCTTAATTCAGGACTGGGGATAGCAGGGTTGGCAGTGTCAGAACAACCTGCCCAGACATCCCCTGGGTGTGCTCACACTCCCCTCTGGAGGCATGGGGACCTCTCTTGGGGGCTAGGTTTGAGGAGGTATTGGAAGAAGATCCAGGATGGTGATGGGACCTTGTCTGCTCATGGCCTGGGGCAACAAAGTGCCCTCTGACAGCTGCAGCTCTGCAGCGCCATGGAGATACTAAAGCAAGGCAGCAGATGGGCATTACCTGCAGGCCCAGCCAAGAGGCCTGCCAGGAGTTGAAAGAGATGCCTGGGAAGTGCTGTGCAAGGACAGAGGATGGTGTGATCGGTCCTCTTTGGTTGTATTTTTTAACAGAAGCTAGTATTCCCTCACTAAAAGCTGGTCTGCACACCCACAAAGGAGTAGGAGAGACAGTGGCTCGGGGGACCCCCAATTCACACCTTGTCCTGGCTACTCCCAGGCCTATTTCAGGGGCCATCAGCCCATCAGAAGCTCATCTCCACATGCCCAGAGGAGCGCAGGAGCATGAAAGCAGGCAGGAACCTAAATTACAGACTCAGAAGAACAAACACCCTGCTCAGGCCCCTCCCAGGGCTGCCCCAGTAGAGCCTCATGCCCAGTGTTCAGGCGTGAAACCCCATCAAATGAGTCACCATTGGAGCACCATTTGAGAGGGAACAAAGGGAATGAGAGGGTGTTGCCTAGGGATATGGGGCATGTTACAGGGGAAGAGCATTTCAGGATTGTGTAGGACTTAAGGGATGTTTAGGGGAGGACCCAAAAGTAGGGAAGGGGATGGATTGAGGTGACTTGGGGAAGAACAAGTGTATCATCAAATTTCTTTCTAGCTCTTTCCTGTGATGAGAGTTCTCTGTTCTGTGCACAAGTGTGTGTATGGGGGTCAGAGGGCCCCTGTGCCTGTGGTGCACCAATGGAACAAGTGTGGGTGTGCAAGTGAGCGTGTGAGAGCTGGCAAGGTCAAACTGGACTATCCAGACAGTAGGTGAAGCGGCCAGGGAGCCAGGGGTGTGTCTAGAGGAAAAACCATGGGGCAGCTGGTGACCAGGGAAGTCCTGGCCAGCTGCTGTAGAGCGGGGGCTGAGATGGTCTGTGCCAGCAACTGCAGTGAGACTTCAGCCTCAGGAACTCCCGTGTGCCAGCAACTGGGGATACTGGGATCCAGGGCCAACTACTTGGGCAAATGGAGTCAATGCTTCCTGTATCACTTTCTGATCTTTAGCAGGTTTTAAAAGCCTTTTCTCACTTTGACATAGACAGCAAGGTGGAAGACCAGCATCCACAAGCCCCATCTTGAACTGATTCAGTGCAGTACATCCAGTTTCTTGCCCAAGTTTCTTCACCAAAACATATCAGAATTTTCCGATGCTTTCCAGTTGAAGTATTAGGCTGAAAGTGCATCAAGAGTTTCACTTTCCTGTAAAGCTCAAGGTGATAGGGGGCCCAGCCAACAATGCTGTATTTAATCAGCTTTTCTCTTCCCTTTATTTTTTTATGCAGAAACAGAGGAACTTTTTTATGATAAGGACAACATTTTGTTTGGATGTAAGGAAGCAGTCCCTGAAAAGAATGATTTGGGAACAGGTGGGTCTTGGGAAGCCACAGAAGCTGAATGGGTACCGAGACACAGACTGAGAAGTGAAGTACCAGGGCGAGGGATAGGGGATACTGCTGACTGTGGAAAGGAAGTACTCAGGGCAAGGATAAAGAAATGTTGGGTTTGAAAGGAAAAAGATGGTTGGATATCTGATTTCCATAGTCTTGTGGGACAATGGTATTTGGAAGACCTCAGAGAAGAAAGAGAGAGGAGTATGATATTTAGGAAGTGAAGCTAAATTAAAAGGAATTATGTGATAGACCAGAAGTCATAATGTGATTGTTCTGAGTTACAGCATGCTGGTTTGGAAAGTTTTGTCTTGAAGATATAAAGTGGCAGGCATTCCTCTATAGTTCTACAAATATTGTTTCAGTGGCTTACTAATCTTCTAGAAGGCAGGATGGATTTGAAAAGAAAATGGAAGGAAGTGGAGGTAGGCAGGAGGTTGTTATTGGGAAAGGAGTCAGCTAATAGTTAATGCATTTGAATTCAGAATCATGGTTTCAGAAGGAGTGAGAAAACCTGATATACAAAGAGCTTCTTTTTTCTTGGATCAGTTTTCACAGGAAATTTCCTGAAATTAATTTGTTGGCCATCTTTCCTAGTACTTACAGTTATTGGATCCAGTAAAATAAAAATATAAGTTTACCTGCTTTATCTGTTTCTCTAATGTCTTCATTTCAGGTTTGAAACTTGGTATTTTGTAGAGTTGATCATTTCAAATGACAAGTTGTAGCATAACTCCAGTTACACACTGGTCTTCATAGATCCCAAAACGTTTTTTGTGCATTGGGTTGAGGAAAGTAACAGAAATTACAGCCTAAATTTACTTTATCAGGATTTATTTGATGATTCAGCTGGCTTCGCAAAGTGAAACGCACAGAAATGGATCACGATATTAAGATAATATGGTTTGTCATTGGTACTTAGAGGGTACAGTCTGTATTTCATTTACTTTGCTTTGGGTCAGCTATTATCTACCAAACCTGAGAAAGCAGTGAAAGTGTGAAGCTCAATCTAGAGGATTCTACCATTCTAGAGGCTCTACCATTCTTAAATGGTCATAAAGCTATTTGTTTTCATTACCTATAATGAAGAAACTATATAAGAGGTGTCTTACTGCTGCTAAGATTTTAATTAATACTGAGGAGAACATTAAAGGACGAACACGAAATACTACTAATAATATAGTAGTCCTGTGCCAGCCTATTAAATATATAAATAAACTTACCACTTAGGAACTGAGTATCATGTTCCTACAGATTTTGAATGTCCTTTACTCATAAAAATGTTTTGATCTGATTTTTTCAGGTTTGGGGGCGTGTAACAGAACTAAGCCACTCGACCTAGATTCAGTGTGAGTCGTGAACAAACTGGCCAAGCCACAGGTTCAGTCATGTCAGTTAATTTTCTCAGTCTCAGTGAAGAGCGTAGTGCGAATTTCCACAGGAAAGTCATTGGATAATTGCTGCTTGTAGCTGCATGGTTTTTGAGTAATACACAAAGAAAGCAGCCATTGGCAAAAAGGCTTGTTTTTCTGCCTCGTTTGTACATCACTGTTAGGTATGGAGAATGTTGCTGTAATATGGATGAACAGTATGAATTAACCTACAAATTTATGAGAAAATGGCATTTCCTTGGCCTTTGTTCTTCCTCTTTTGGGACTGAGGGAGCAGTTCCTGCCTCTCCTCTCACCCCTGCAGAAGGTGCTAGTGAACTAAATTGGGAGATGTAGGGGCAGTTGTTTCCTCACAGGAATAGCTTATGGTTTGCACCCTTTTTGTGAAATGCTGTTAGTAAGTATTCATGCCAGAACTTGATAAAGTTCTGTTTAAAAAAAATAAAAATAAAATTGGCAGCTCCTTTTAGAGTGCAAGTGCATGAAAGCTACCACACCTATCCATGACACTGTCACTGCCATTGCTGTTTTGCACAGCTTTTTATTTGATCTTCTAAGAGAACCGTAAACTTCACTGACAATGCCAACATCTGTTACGGGATAAATTTCTCTTAACATTCAGAGTGGTTTTCTGATTTTCCAGCTCTGGGGAAGTTTAAATGGCAATGCAAGTGCATCTAGTGGGAAAGACTATTTAGCTGTTTACCTCTTCGGTTGGCCTGACCTTGAGCTTATGTTGGAGGATACGGATTCCTTAAGAATACATGTCTGCAGTTTTTGGGGAGTAGAGATGATGTGAAACCTCTTCCATTCATACTGAAGTAATTAAAGACAGACATCTTCAGTCTGCAGAGCTGGATAACGTGCATTCAAGAAGTTAGGAGAACACATTGAATGATTCTTATGAGCAGTAATGTTGGGCACTAGAAAAGTTTCAGGAGAATGCTAACGTGCCAGTAGTTAAAAATACAAATAGGACAAGCTGGGTAATTAAAAACCTGTCAGCCTGACTTTAATTCCAAGAAACTATCAGAACAGTTAATACATGCTTCTCTCACCAAGTAGAGAATTAAGGAGGGACATATAATTAATGCAGCCAAAAATAGGTCTATGGAAAAAGACTGTCAAGTAACTGCCCGTAGAAGCATGGGTAGAAATCAGTACTAGGATGGAAGGCAGAACTCAGCTGCCCTCTTCCCAGGAAAGATGCTTGCCCCAGGGTCTGGCGAGTGCCCGCATCCAAACCAAGGTGCCAAAACACCTTTCCTTCTCTTTCCCAGGAACTGCCCAGTCCTGGAAGAGCTGTCACCTTCTCAGGTGTCCCCACCCTTGCCGCTAATGTTTCTGAATGCCCCTGTGCACTGTGCATACCCTGGGACTGCCGGGGCCTGAGGGGCCGTCACCCTGCCTGTGCACAACAGGCTCTTCCAAACACCTCCTCTTACAGGTGTGGTGACGGGAGTGCCCCTGGCTGAGAAGGCACAGCCCAGACTGAAAACAGCGATATTACATCATCAGCCCTGCCTGTTGCTGCCCTGTGCTGGCAGAGCCCGAAGGCTCTGAGGGGAGCGTGGGGGCTCAGCCCCGGTGCTGCCCTCCCTGGAGGTGGTGCCAAGAGAGGAGAGGTGGCTGCAGTCTGGAGATCAGACCCTTTGCTGGGAAGGATCCCTTGCTTTCCAGACCGGATCTGTGTTACACAGAGTAAGCAGATGGACGTGACCAGCAGTGGTCCTGAGAGCAACCACTAACGCTCAGGACTTGCAGCGAACGACTGCACTCGTCCCCTCTCTGGAACAGGATTTCTGTTGTGGATCAATGCCGCTCTATTTCCAGTAAAAGCTCCAGCAGGTCACACAAATTAAGACAAGCTGCCTGCTTGCTGGCTCGAGGAGGACCCCACTGGGTTGCGTGTGTGGCCTGAGTTCCTATTCCTTTAGAACAATATAGGAATAGTGTATAGGAAGAGTGCATAAGCAGATTTGTTGGGTAGGGGTTTAACTCCACTCTGGGGAGAAGGTGCCAAAATTTTCAGTGTGGCATCTAAGTTTTGACACCCACGTGCTTTATTAGCCTCTAACCCCCTCCCCCCAAACCTGTAAGTATTCCCATGCATGATTATATACATTCCTTATATATGGTGAGATGCTTTGCTGAGAAGCAGAATAGTACAACCTGAGAAGAGCTTGTGTTACACAGTGATACTACTTAGAGTATCTAGTTTATATTATCTCTGGGCCTGATGGTGGTATGTCACGTACGCATACCCAAAAGTACACACTGAAGCCTGGATTTTTCCAGACTTAAAAAAGTCACTGTCTTCACATATGTTGTAAATAGTTACAATGATTTCACTTTGTATATATAAAAAAATCAATGGGTATATTTTATGTAGTCTAATGTTTCATCTTTTCTGCCACTGAGCATGAAAAAAACACAGAGGTGTACAGCAGGCAGATGAAAACCAGCTTGTGCTTGCCTCGATGGGCTAAGCTCTTCCCACAGATCTTATCTGTATTTCTGGACTGAGAAAGGCACACAATCCAACAGGAGATGATCTACATAATCATTAACTGCTTGACCATCTGGTTAAAACAAACGTTACGCAAACTGATTCCCACTTTGAGACTACTCTAGGGCCACACCCATCAGGGCAATCCTCATATCTTTGCAGCGCATGATTGTGGATTGCCCAGCAGCATTCCCCACAGCTGATTTATTCCACTCACTTTTTTTTGGATTTGTGCTGAAAGCAGAGTTGAAGATGCAGAGATGGTTTCGTTACTGCTCAGCAGAGCTGACACAGCGTCAAGGCCTTTTCTGTTCTTCACCCTACCCCACCAGCGAGGAGGCTGGGGGAACACGAGAAGTTGGGAGGGGACAGAGCTGGGACAGCTGACCCAAACTGACCACAGGGATATCCCACACCATATGATGTCATGTTCAGCATATAACACTGGAGGAAGAAGAAGGAAGGGGGGGATGATCAGAATGATGGTGTTTGTCTTCCCAAATAACTGTTATACGCATGATGGAGCCCTGCTTTCCTGGAGGTGGCTGAACACCTGCCTGACAACGGAAAGTGATGGATGAATGAACTCCTTGTTTTGCTTTGCTTGTGTGCAGCCTTTGCTTTACCTGTTAAACTGCCTTTATCTCAACCCACGAATTTTCTCACTTTTACTCTTGTGATTCTCTCCCCCATCCCACCGGGGCAAGTGAGCGAATGGCTGGATGGTGCTCAGTTGCTGGCTGGGGCTAAACCATGACAAAGGGCTATCATTTAAACCACTTAGCTCCCATGTCCTGAGTTCTCAACCTCCTGATACGTTTAAAAATAAAGTAGTGTTTGCACTTCTAAGTTTGTGTTCACAATTTATGGCCTGCCTTTTGCCCATGACCTGCTTTATCTGATAAGGGCCAGTCACTGGATTCTCTATGCCTTGGGTCTGAAATGTTGCGATTTGTTTTGTTTCCCAGCTGAAGATAAAGTAGCAGTCTTCCCACTATTATTCATCCCTGCTTTCTTTCTCTCAACTTTTTCTTACATGTAAAAGCCTGGGGCAAATTCAGCAGTCTTTATATTCCGGCAAAATCATACTTACGGGGAAAATTCTACTTAAAATCAATGACAGCTTGGATACAGATTTCCCCTTACTTAGTTTATTAAAAAAATTAAGTTGAAGACAAAACACGATTTTGAAATGTGTAATGCGCTGGGATTTACCTTTGGAAATAGCATATTTGTAGATTGGATTTCACATTTCGTGACAAGAAAGTAAAGAGAATGTGTGATTTAATTGCAGTCACATTTATTTGCAGTTTCTATACACACTTTCTAGGTAATCAAACTTTTCCAACACATTTTTTTGAGAGGGGTTCACAATGAAACTGTCACCGTTTTTACTAAAAATAAATACAAGACTTAAAGTGTTGCACAGCTCTAAAATATACAAAGGCTTGGATTTAATGTAAACTTTGAAAACATTTTACAAAAGAAACCATCTTTGCAACAATTTAAAAAGTTCGTATTTACAAATATTACAAAAATACAAAATGGATGCAAGTCCATAAACCATTGTCTTTTCTGCCAGCATGAACTGGTGCTAGTACCAAAATAGTTACACTGTAACCTTCTTAATTTTTTTATTTTTAAATTCTTTAAGTCATAACCTACAGTATTTCTCTATCTGCCACCATTGCAGCAAATGCACTCAATCACTGACCTTTGGCAAAAGCAAACATATGCTTTATTTGCTACAACTATTCCATGTCCTCTATGCTGCCACAACCAAAAAAAAAGAAAAAAAAGAAAAAAAGGAAAAAAAGAGGAAATAAAAGGGAAAAATGTTATTTTTCATAATGCACAGCTGTATAATTTCCCTAACATCAGTGCAAACAACGGAACAGTAGGTTGAAATGACGGTTCAGCGGTTACCTGATGCATGTACTGTACCCTGTCTCAAGAGGTGAGTGATGTTCCCCTCGCTCTACAGCTTGTCCTCTGGTGCCTTGATGGCACGCCTGCAGCACTGCAGGGCTCTCCGCCGTTCGTTTCCCTCTGACCCCCACGTTTGTTACAAACTCTTTTAATTCACAGTGGATTTAAAACCTCTTTTTTATTTGGGTTTCAATCTGCTAAATACAAACTAGGAAACTAAACAAAAAAAGTAAGACTATATTTTAGTGGGATTGTTCTGTGGCCATTTTGTACGTGGAGTACTGCCTCACTGTTCCAGTCAAAAATTTTTTTTTAGTCCATAAATATTTATTTATGATCTCTATGCAATTATTGTTTGGTAATAAAAAGTGGTATCATCAAAGTCAATTTAGCTGTATTCTCTTTACAGTTTTGACTGACTGTTTAAGTGCTCCTGGTAAAACTTTTAAAGAAAATGGCTGAAGATGACAAACTAAGGATTTTCTGCCCAGTATCTAAACTTCCTTTACTCTTGTTCTCCAGAAAGTGGTTTGTTATATGCTCAACATTTCCTCTTAAAACATGCTCATTCATTCGCTTCACTTGTGTTCAGACTTATTTTCTTAACCAAGCTGCTAATGTGATTAGCCTTTTGTTTCCAAAACCTCGCTCCCATTGCCTTTTTGAAAACTCTTTTAGACCTTTAGATTATTCAGACTTCCCGAATCGGCAGCCCTTCAGCTGAGGGACCTCCCCTCTTCCCAACACACGTACCACACATGCACAGCCACTCTACCTTGCACACCGAACGCAACCAGGCTACACAGGAGGATGGTAGGAAACCCTGATTAATCTATTTCTTGTAGTAAGTGCTAGACAAAATCAGACGTGAATCTTATGGGGAATAACATTTAGGATTTGTTAAACCATTCTGACTTACTCAGACTCTTTAAAATCAGCTTTAGGTAGAAACTTCCTCTTTAAAACATGCTCTGCCTGCTTTTAAAAACTCAACTTTATGCATTACATGAATAAAAGAAAAAAAAAAAACCTAGTAAAAACCCATTTCACACATGCCACTTCCCTATCCTTTACTTATGCTTAAAGCCAGCTTTTAGTTGATTTCTTTAGTACCAAAGTACACTCTTTCTGACATCCTACTCGACTTGTCCTACTGCACACCACATTCCTCCTTGCACTATTTTCTCTGCACTAATCTTTCCTCTACTCCAAACTATACCCTACAGCAACCAACACCAACTGCATCAATTTTGGACAAAGAGGGCCTTTTTCTCCGAGCAGCACAGATGGGGCTACACCGATGGAGACTGTGGTGGCCCAAAGGAGAATCTCAGGCCTGTTGGTTTTATTCTGTTTAAAAATTAAAAGCATAAAGCAACTCGTGGGTTAAGTTTTAAAAGTACACGTTCTTGTAGTTTTAAGATGATAAACTTCAAGTAACTTCAAGTAATTCAGCTTTTATTTCCCTGCCTTCATTTGTATCAAAGCAGCTGCTTCGATTTATCTCCTTTCCCACCCCACCCCAGTCCCCCACCCTGTTCTGCATTTCTGGTAAACCCAGACAAGATCCCAACTGTACGTGGCTGGCATAATGAACCAGAGCTTTCCCCTTCCCAGCTCAGCAATGAGTATAAATAATGCATACACATACCTATCTCCCAGCTACATTTTCACAGTGTCATTTTTTGTAAATATTTAGGTAGCATGAATCTCATCAGCACGAAGAGAAAGCTTCACTGAAAACTCATTGCAGATATTTGCTGATAAATCAAAAGCTCTTCTTGCATGCTTATAATTTATTTGTTTCCTTTACGAACCAGAAACTAATCGTGTTTAAAGATTATAGGTACCAGGTTATGACCGTGTTATGTATCCCAATAGCCTAATGGGAATATGAAAGTTAAGTACTGTTTCTTCTCTCATCTCTCCTCTCTGAAGTGATCCCTGCTAGAACAAAGGCCCAGGGAGGCTGTGGGATGGGACCCTTTGGGGCTTTGCATCAGACACGACTTTGTTCTGTCAGAAGCACGCTCGCCTTCCCCACCGATCCTCACGGTAACCCTTCCAGTGAGCTTCTTCGGAGCTGCCTTAGAAAGACAAATGGTTACTTTAATCCCATCGCAATCAGCCTTTCCATTTCCTTAGCTAAGGCGGAGAATTCCTCCTTTCCACTGCCCAATGTCGTCCTTCAGGCTTGTCGCACTGAAAGCAGTTATCGGTGACCATGTGAATTTTTTATGTTTGATATGAAAATGGTATTCACAGAATACAGTTATTACATTTGACTTCTTTTGTCTTCTATAAACAAAGTTGGTATGCAGTAAATTGTTTGCCACATGTCCGCTTTTTTGATAATTCTATTTACACATTTTTATCAAAAATATGGTATTTACATGTTTTGTTAATTTCTTCTAAATTTTGTTTCAGCTCATTTTAGTGTAGAAAAATACCAATCCTCAAGAGCATTTTATTTTTTCTTTTTTTTTTTTTTTTTTTGTCCCTAGGGAAGCACTACAGTGAGGGATTTGTTTCTAGATGGGCAGCTTCTGGAAAATAAAAAACAAACCCAAAAGTCACTTTTAACTCTATGGAAAATGTATAGCCTTGAATTTTACAGTGACAACGGAAATGAGAGTGGGACAAACCAAATGAAGCTGAAAGAAAACAGAGCAGACATTGCGCATCTTCCTACTTTAGAAAACGTAATGTAATAAATAGCTACAGCTGTAGTTCTGTTTCCGAAGCGTCATACAAACACAAACACATTTAAGCATCGATATTGCCCTGCAATTTTTTTCTTTTTTTTTCTTTTTTTTCTTTTTTTCCCCACTGCTACAGCATTGGCCTCTTATATTCACATCCTTCCAGAGCCCAAGTGGTGTCGGCAGCCTGGCCCTGGTGCGTGCAGAGCCTACGTTGAGCTCTGAGAAGACCGATCGTCGTGGGGGCTGCCATCGGAGTTCTCTGTCTCTCCTTCGGAGATGGCCTGCATGGGTGTGTTGTACAGCCTGCAGCGCACGCTGTACCGGCTGCTGCTGGCTGCCGGTGGTGCCCGGGAGCGCCCCACTCTTGAAGATGCCGACATGGGAAAGCTCTTGGAGGAGAATCCTTCCACGTTGACCCTGGGGGAGCAGGGGGAGAGTGGGGACAATGCGTCGGGGCTCACAGCGGGGGGAGACTCCTCTAGGCTTTGAGGGGCATCTGCCGTCAGCTCTCCGGGAGACTTGGGCAAAATAGGACTTTTCAGAATTTCTGTGGCAGACATCCGGTAGCTGGAATCGGATCGGCTGCCCTTTTTAAGGAGCAGTAGTTTAAACTCCTCATTGGATGTGTTGGACTTTTTGGCATTCCGGTATATGAGCCCGGGGGACCTCTGACTGCTTATGGCAGTGCCCACGCTGCCGGCTGGTGGCACGTTGCTGGTGGGCAGCGTGCTGCTGGCGGGGGGCTGGCTGCTAGTCCCAGACAAAGCTCTCAATCTGTTTCTTACAGAAAGGTCTCCAGAATCCTTCCTTCCGAGAACTTTCCTTTTTGATCTGTAAAAACACAAAGGAACATTCCTTCATACGTTATCTTTGTAGAATAACACTTAATGCTGTTCTGGAGTTTCACAGGTTGACCATGCTTTCATATTAACTAGAGTTCTGGTAATCCCTCTGTCAAATATCGAGGACTAACAGTCACTGAAGGCACTTTAAGCCATAATAGCTCTTGTGCAATTTATGAGGCACACAGAGAGTCCCTCTAACCTCATCCAGCTCTTCCAAAACAATGTATACACAACCAGCTCTTTATAAAGACGACAGTGCATACAGAGTCTCAGGTAATAATAATACTCAGCGTAACCTATTCAATATCAGAAATCTATAATTTCAATTGTGATTGCATCAGAAAAAATTTCTTCACTGAAAGGGTTATCAGGCACTGGAATGGGCTACCTAGGGAAGTGGCTGAGTCACCATCCCTGGAGGTATTTAAAAGAGAGGCAGATGAGGTGCTCAGAGATATGGTTTAGTAGTGAACAGGTACGGTTGGACTTGATCTCAAAGGTCTTTTCCAAACAAATGATTCTATGAAAATTCAGCTGAATACAAATTACTCTAAAATTGAAGAGACGCCTTCTCATCATTCTTGCTACAACGACTCACTCACCAGAACAGAGCTGGTGGGCAGAGATGGGAACATCTGTGGGTAGTTTTCCTTGGCGATATGTATGTATGTTAGAGAGAATGGCCTGATGTTGTTATCTGTAAAGCATCCTACACATGCCATGAAGATGCTCAGAGTGCACACCAGACCATAATAAAACACCTTTTAAAAGCTGCCTTTTACAAAACTAAACTCAATAAACTAAAGAAGGTAGTTTCAGGACAAGACTTAACCATCAAATAACCATCCTGCAGCTATCACTAGTGGGCAGGGCTGCGTGTTACCGTACTCCGTTGCCACAAGATCAGGTCACCTGTGAATGACTGCAAACAGATCCTCAGTAGTGCGGGGTTTGTTTGGAGACACAAAGACATCCTCAGCGTCAGCCTGCAACTCCTCACTCAGTGGAGACACGATGGACTCGTCGCTCGGAGAAGACTCTTAAACAAGGAAAGAGGCCATGCTATGAGTCAGATCCCACTGCACTTTGCAGCAGCACCGCCAATGCGAGGCAGCAGCTCAGTTCACAACCGAGCAGCTGATACCACCATACTGACTTTATCCTCTAATCGAAACATCATGTACACTGCGTGTTGGAGTCCATAAAGGGGCACTGCTAGGGCATGAAACCAGGATCTCCCATTTACTCTACAGCTGTGATAACAAAGCTCCTCTCTACCCAGGGTTAGCACTCCTCCCTTTTCTCTTTTCAGCTGAAATGCAGCACAAGGGAGGAAACAGATGTCAGAGAAATACACTCTGAATACACTGAAAAAGCATAAAATATCTTTGAGCTGGCTGGCCAGCTAACAGACTGGGGGCCTCTGTACTGAAACCTACAGAGGCACGCCGCTTTGCACCTCCAGCCTGCGTTTTGACTCCCCCAACAGTCACGTCCAAAACCTCATGACTGGGTATAACACAGAAGGAGTTCACAACTGACCTTTCAGCGAAGGCTCGTCCACGCTGCCCGCCGTCTCGTCTGCCCTGCCATCCTCAGAGGCACTTTTGGTTGGGATACCTGATGTGATATCATTTTCCTGCTTGCAGCTTGCTTCACCCAGTGAATTCACTGCTGCCATCTCTGCTTCATAGCCAATATTCCCAGGCACATGGTGGCTTACATCGGGTTGGTGCTGAAGCTGATTGCCGATGGCCGCTCCCTCAGCCTGACCTGGGCTTTCACCTGCAGACCCAGCTTCCAGCCTCCCCTCACTGCCTGCGGAGAGCTCTTGCTGAGCCTGCACTTGCTGAAGGTCGTGCTCTGTTTCTGCTCCCTGGCTGGATTGCTTTGCTTCGTCATCACCTGTGAGTACAGCTGAGCCCTTCTGAAACCCATTCGTGGAGATGGCACACGTCTGATTGAGAGCATATTCTGGCAAGTGCTCAGCAGCCAGTTGTGTTTGCTCCTTCCCAGGTTTGATTTCAACCAGACCCCTGCCTGCTGAAGTTACAGCTTCTCGCTCAGAGCTGTTCTGCCCACTGAAAGAGGCGCTTTTCTCTAAAGGCAGCTTTCCAGGGCCCCTTTCTGCTGGGGAAGTGTCAATGTATGACATTACGGTCTCCTCCGTGGAGTACTGGCGTGATACTGGTTTCTTAGCTAAAAGCGGCCTCATTTTGCCCGGAGAAACGTCGGTCGCCATCAAGGCGGTCTCCTGTATGCAGAGCAGGTCTGGGGTGCTGCCTTTCTGTTTCCCTCCTTCAGGCTTGTTGACTGCCCGGAGGTGAACAGACTTGAGAACGGAAGGCGTGATGGCGAGGGCAGAGGGAGGGCTGGGATTCAGGGCTTCCCCGACCGTGCTCTGCTTGCTGTGGCTGAAGGCATGCAGCTGGTGCCTGTGAGCGAAGGGCTTGCTCAAGACATTGTGAAGAGCACTTAGGTCGAGGTGAGTAGGAGGTATAATCGGAAGTTCGAGGTCTTTGCTCACCAAGGCAGTGCTGTCTTTCACGAGCGGCTGCTGCAGCGATGATTTCCTCTCTGGTACTTTCGGCTTCCTCTTGCTCCCCCCTGGTGACAAGGGTCCTGAAAAGAAAGCAGTTGGAAAAGAAGAGGTGGGCGTCTCCGACTGGCTGGAGTACCCACTGGAGGGCGAGGCTAACCCTGCCAGCTTCTCGGGGGAGGCCAGCTTAAACTCATTATCCACGGAGGGGAGGGATGGGGTGGTGGCTCGTGACCCGGACTGGGACGTCTGGGATTCAGAGCTCTCCGGTGACTTGATGCACTCTATGACCGTCGTACCTGTAGCGGTGCTCGAATTGGACAAGGACCTGTAAGGATCGCTGGATTTCAAGTCATTCAGAAGCCAGAGGTCTGCATAGTGAGGTTGTTCAGCACCTTCGTCTTTAAAGGAGGGGATATCGGCAGTGTCGAATGGAGTGTCCTTTAATCCGGCCTCACCCTGGTTCACCCACGGGAGCTCCTGCTTGGCTGGCAGGTTTGGGCCTTCCACTCGGGAAGGTGTGTTTGAGAACTCAAGGGGCAGCTTCATCTCCCTGGCAGTGTGAGAGACATGCTGCCTACCACCGATCTTTGGTTCTTTCTTGTCGGGAAGGTCGGTGCTGGCCTCCGATTTCCTCAAAGACGAGCTGCGTTTTGGTGGGGCTGGCTTTGCCTTTGGTTTCTTCAGCGAGATACTCTGCCGTCCCTGCCTCCTGTGGCTCACGCACTCCTGCCAGGCGCAGTCAGCCAGGCTGGAGGTCACGCTCCCGGTCTGGCCGCTCTCGGAGCCCGTGGCTGCATAGTTGCAAATATAACTTTTATTACCCTTGAGACCGCAGTCAAAGTGCATGGAGGTATAGTATCCTTCGGTATCCACAGAGAAGTGTGAGCTAGTGTCTGCCTTGTCAGAGGGGGTCTTTTCGAGGAAGCTGTCATAGGTGGCCATGCTGGTGAAGCTGGGACATCCCAGGCTGTCTGCCTTCGGGCGCTCGGGGCTGAAGTCCTGGCGACAGGAGGCATCGTGGCGATGGTGCAGGTAGTTCCACTCACTGTCACTTGTGTTGCTGTTGTTAGGGTCGTCCAGTAAATCCGCCACGGTGGAGGTGAAGGAGCTTGACCTGTGGCCCCTGACCTTGTCCGCGTGGTCACCAAACTGCTCCGTGATGAAGACGCTAGAGTCCTCGTTGGCATTGGGAGCGGTGTTGAGCGACAGCTCCGAGTCACAGTGCGAAGAGCCTGTCAGCGGAGGAGAGGCAGCAGGAGGAATGGTTTCGGAGGTCTGGGAGGGACACGTGGAGCTACTCCCACTCCAGTTGCCACTGGAGGACTGGTGGTCATCTTTCTGGTCCATGTGGCTGCTGAGCAAGACTCCTGCTGTGGAGATAGAGTGAATGGGGCTCCCGAAGGTGTCTGAGTTGGATGAAATCTCACAGCTGCCCGAATCTGCCATCCTTGACAGACGCGACCTCCCCCTCTCGCTGATGCTGTGTTCAGGGCTGTGCAGGTGCTGAGAACAAGTTAAACCGATAGGCTGGTGCTCTTGTGAACCCTGCTTGCTCAAGATCTCCTTCCCCTTTTTGGGGATCCTCTCCTGGCAGGTTAGGAAGTGCTCCGCTTCGTACCCTGCACTCTTGGTGGTGGCATCCTGATGGCCCTCGCTGGCCCGGGCACCCTCGCGAGGAAGGCTGCGCGAGCGGATGCGGCTGCTGACAGCGGCAGCGAAGACGGCATCCCCGTTGTCCGCCAGCACCAAGATGTTGCCGGCGGAGTGGGAGAGAGAGGCAACGACACTCTGCCCTCTCTGGGCGCGGATCCGCCGCCGGGAGGGAGCGGCTATCAGGATTTCTTCTGTCTGGCACTCGGAGTCCCGGGTCCCCGACCTCCTGCTGCCAGAGCTGGAGAAGTCTGGGTTTGCGTGCACAATCACATTGCGCTCTCTTGCCACGGGCGACTCGTCTGAATCTAGGGCACAGGGAAAGCTGGGTGAGCAGGAGACAGCTCCACGTTTCCTGGCGCAAGATGACCCGCGGAACAACCCAAGAAGCACTACCTGTTTTATTCTTTCTTTGTTAATCTTGCTGAGCATAAATTTAACTTTGCTGCAAAGAGTATATAAGACAGACCTCATCCCGGTGAGGTGGGGAAATTCTCCTAGTCCTGCAATGTGATCTCAGTTCTCCTATTTCTGCAATGTGATCTCACATGGAGCTGATCTTGCTGTGGTAAATATTAAGATAAATATTAAGTTTTCAGGTTTTGTCACTCTATTTCAACTAATTAAAGGCAGTTTTCAGGAGTGGCTGCTGGACAAAACACTCCGTGAGCTTCTAAAAAGAATTATATTTTGACTACCTGTCTGTTCAAAATTTCCATTATCTGCTTCTTTACTACCAAGAATATTTGCAAGGCAACAGGATCTTTCTTCCATAGGTTCTCTGGTTGCTTATTCCCTATGATAAACACATTCCTTCTGCTTCCCATCAAGTTTCATGGCAACAGACTGAGATACCAGAGCCATATTCAGGTGCAGAAGAACATTAAGAAATAATGATCCTGTTAGTTTTGTTTTGGGTTAATACTAATTTTACACTGGATTTGCCCTCAACAGAGTGGCTCCTAATATACCTGGGACAAAAAGTGAGGTAAGCCACTCCATTTTGGGCAAATATCCTTGGTAATAAAGAATGAAAGAAGGGAATCAATGATGAGCGTGATAAACAAAAGGAACGTTTAGCAAAGTTTCCTGTAGGGTACCAGCAGCTGTCTCTAAGGCGGATATCAACTGCTCATCTGAGTGAGTTATCCGGCTGCTGTGACAGCTCATCATCGCTTTGCTCAGCAACATCTGTCAGTTCTTTACCCTAAGCTTCCCTCACGCAAGAAAAAACTTTCACTTAATCTAGTTACTTTTTATGCACGTAACTATGGGTTCATAACAGAAATAAAATGAAAAAAAAAGAAAAAAGAACTGATTAACATTTACACGGTAAGATCTGAACACGTACATCTATATTACTCGGTAAGGCTCCTGGTCCATCAAGGCCATATGGAGTAATATAGCTTTGCTTACTGTATTAAAGAAAAAAACCAACAAACCACATCATTCCCAAATTCCACAAGCATTTATGCTTTTGAGGTTTTATTTCTTTGAAAGGCTGGCTACCAGCTCATTATCCCTGCAATTTAAGTTGGTTAGAAAGCTATCTACGGAAAATTTGTATTTATACTACACCTATTTCTTGTTGCACTCTTCTGGGGATGCCAGAGATGGTTTTCCTCCTCCTCAACTTTCGTCTCCGCTGTAGTACAGATTGTGAATGAACAAGAGAGCAGCGTATACTAGCCTCTCTGTCAAAACCAACTCCTGCAACCCATAAATAGGTCTCATTAGCCTTTAGAAATAGTAAACAAATTTTCATGGCTGGAACACAGTGGAGGTATGTGAGCTTGGGTTAAGCCTGTGAATAAACATAAGGGAGCCCTTATGTAGCTCTTATGTAAATTATATCACAGTATATCACAGTTTTACATCTAATTCCAGCTCCCCCTCAGCAGCCTGGTCTGCCAAACATAACAGAAGGAGTTAAAAAAAAAAAAAAAGAAAAGAAAGAAAAGAAAAGAAAGAAAAAATCAGGAAGGAAAATAGAGTTGAAAGCTCTGGTAACAGGGCATTTCTTATAGCTATTTATCCATCTGTCATAGGGACAATGACAGTAACTTGTCTACAAAGAGTAATCCATTCAGCTATAGCCTGACTTATTTTAAGCAGCTAAGCGTAGGAAAACAATTTAAGATTATAACGCCATATTGCAGTAGTTAAGCGCTTCTTACGAGACCAATATACCAAGGGGGCTAACATTTCAACAAGGAAGGAGACAGCTAAAATGGGGCTGAGTCCCCATTCAAGTTCAGAGAGCATTCTTTGTGATGATCACACATGGCCAAGGGTGACATAAATGGGCAGCTGCTATTTATTTGCGTGCATCAGCAAACAGCCTGATTTTCCCAAGTGCTCAGCACACGGTGGGATGTGTGAGAGTCCACTCTGGGAATTGGGTCACACAGTCAATCGAGATCTTTAGTTTGGATTTAGGAGCCCAAGTTCATGGGCACACTTATTTATGACCATGGGCACACAGAACAGGCAGGAATTCCTAATTTTCTTTATGTTTCTATGGCATTAACACAGGGAAGTGTCTTTCACTTTGTTTTTTACACTGTATTGTCAAAATAAAGTTAAAAGGAGGCCAACCAGAAGATGACTGCCCATCTGTGCTGGTTTTTCGCAGAGGTGCACACCCATGCTCTCTAAAGTTGACGTGGGACAGGTCGGAAAAAATGTGCCAGGTCCATAAAAACACTAACATAAGGATCGCTGGTACAGTGGTTTGTAATCTTAAGAAAAACAAACAAACTAAACCAAACAAAAGGAAAACAAAAAAAAAAAATCCTGATAAGAAGCTCTATTTTAATAGCGTATAATTATAGAAAACATAATTATACACAGACATACACGTACATATTACACTACATAACAATGTAAAACATTAAAAAGTAACTTTCTTGTAAAAGTTCTTCTTGAAATCTACTAGAGTGAAATAGAGGCTTCAGACAGATGTCCTGTAACCACCAATGCCCCTGGAATAAGCAGAGGAAGAACTTTCTTTAATATGGAACAAAAGTGCTGTAAACTCCAACAACAGTCATTTTCAAAAAAAGTGAACATTTCTCAGGGTTGGGAAAAGCTTAAAAAACAAAAACAGAGAACTGAAAGCAAACTCTTTGAAACAAAAAATCATTCAGCGGTATTGCTGGTTTTCCAGCAACTGTGAGTTAGCCGAACATGCTCTGTGCGCCAGATGCACGGGGGTCATCTCCGAGAGGAAAGTGGAAGAGGGTATATCCTCCCCGTGACGCATACAAATTATTCCCATTAGTGCTAATGAGAATGATACACATAAACATCCAGAAGATTACATACCATTCTTGATCTGTAAAACTGATCAGTGGAAATTTGGTTCCAATGTATGGCAGGTGGAGTCTAGGCAAAAATGGCTATTACTGGAAAAGTTAACATTGGTCCCAGACCTAACTCTCCTCTGAACTGCATTAGGGGATATTAGCCATTTTAGAAGGCCTACAACAGTTAGAATCCTACATTGAATCTAGAAAGAGCATCATTTTAACACCAGCTTTACCTCATGGAATCGTGCCACACTATCTATGACCTTCTGTAGGGATTTCTATCGGCAGTGCCCAACCTGCGACCTCGACCAGCTGGCTCCCAGCCTCCCGCCTGGCAGGGTCCACACAGGCAGCTCTGCTAGCCACTTTCCCTCCACAGGACCCCGGCTGGCCAGAAGTACTGTCCTCATGGTGGGGACACCCACTCCTGACTGCCACCTCCCCAGGCGTGCAGGGGTGGTGGCACTGTGCAGTGTCATCTCTGCTGCCGGGGCAGAGGGGACCCAGGACTGAGTTGCCATCACCAGCAGGATTCACGCAGCTGATGGTGGGTCAGATGGGGACTTGTCACCATGACACTGTGGGACAGATGTGCTGCAAGCCCAAAAGCCCACAGCCCCTTGGTTGGGGGCTGAAACTGGACTGTGGGCACACAGCCCTCCCCAGCACCATGGTGCACCCCACAGCCTGCCTTGCAGGAAGGTTGGGCACTGCTGGTAGAGATGGGAAAGAGCAACGCGATGTGAGGGGTTATGACCTCCCTGCCAACCCCCCAGTTACTGGGAAAATAGAATTAAATACAAATATTTTTCTCTGGGGAATTAAGGGCAACTGAAAGCTCTCTGCTTTTTTCCTGATTGTTTATATTCAAGACTATAATTGGAAGTCAGCCCACTTTATGCTCTTACATAATCAAATCTTGGTGCAAACTATTATTGAGGAAAACTCAGATCAACTTTATGTTTACCATAGCCCTCTGGAAGGAGAGAAAGAGAAAGAGAGAAAAACAGCCTGATTTTTGATTCTGGAAATAAGTCATTTATCACATTTAATAAGTGATATACCTGCTGCTTCTATCAAAAATTTCTCATTCAAATAAATCTAGTCAAATGTACCCAAATGTTATAGAAATAAAAGAAAATGCCATTACTATACCTTCAGCATAGCCGTATGTAAAGAGATCTCAGAGCGATGGCTTGCATGCTACACAGTCATGCCTTGCATGTTTAAAGCACTGCAAATAGTAGCCTACATTCTCTAGTTTCTCTTCTCCTGCTACACATGATAATCATATGATTAATTTCGGTGGCTTTCTGCATTATTTCAGTCAGCTACATTCAAAAACTTATTTGAGGTCTTGGTAAATAAAGACTGTAGGTTATATACACAACAAAAGTACATTGTTTATACAGGGAACCAGTGTTATGTTACACTGTATAATGTGACTTTGAAAATATGGGCCAAATTAATCCTAGATGCGGCTTCAATGACTCCAGTGGTCACGCATGAGGGAGGAATTTAGCCCACTATCTTCTAAAAACTAAATCCTCAAGCTAGGGTCTTTGCCCCCAGACTGCACAATCCTGTGACTTCAAATAAATTAAACAAAGTAAGTATTTGACGTCCGTTGAACCATGCAATAAATACAAAAAGAAATAGAAGAGATTTGTACCAGTGACATTGATGGGGATAATGCAAGAAGAAATCACTTGGGCATCTTGTTTCATTTTCTCCTCTGGAGTTGGGAGAGGTAGTGCTTTACTCCAATTGGTTTGTTTATCCAGTGTAGAAGGGATATTATGTATTGGATTTTTCGGCCTCTGCCCTAACATGACATCTGTATCTTCGTCCTCTGGTGGATGGGACTGCAAATGAATACATTCAAAATCAGTGTCTCCCACTCAGGCACATGAGACTAATCTTGAAACAAAGCAGACAAACAGATCAGAAATCAATTACAGGGATGCAAGGAGGAACCATTCTGGCTAAGTCATACAGCACAAGCTATTCTCCAATGGAAGAATAACGTCCTGCTAATAGGAGAAAAACACCTCAACACACTGGAAACAAGTCAGCGTATTGACAGTGACATTTAGAGGACATCTCCTCCATTGGAAGGGGTGCATCCTGTATTCATGGGCAGCCATTGCAAGTGTGCCCTCAATTACCACCAGCGTTAGAGACACGTGGTTCCCTCCACTGCATCTGCAACCTTTTGAACATCCGAGTCCTCTGATTACTAGTGAGGACAAGGCCCTTATAACCATTCATTTGAGGACAAGCATCAGAAGGCCCAAAGTTATAAAGAAGACCCCTTTGTACTTCAAAAAACCATTTGCATTTCATTTTTACAAACTTGGATCATGCGCAGACCGAAGTTACTGCCACCCAGCACCTACGCAGTGGGAAGCAGCAGGTGTTAGCAGTGCTGGTGGGGGGGACAGTGGCCAAAGAGAAGAGTAGCCACCACCAGAAGAAATTTGAAGGATTATTTAGAAACCATGCATATTTTTACAGCATGCTCCAAGAAGTGCTAGATATAGAAGATAAAGAAATGGAGAGAAAAGTAAATTGCATGGAAGAAACATAGATGGCTTCTTTTCTTTTGGAAGAAATAACAAAACCCCCAACAACACCTAGTCTTGCAAAGCCAATATAATTTAATCTAATAAAAGAGAAATGAATTAAGCTTGGTGCAGCTACCAACTCGGGTTTGGGGGTCTCTTTGTTTGCAAAAAAAAAGTTTCTGTTTCGTTTGGAAAGGATGGAGGGGAGAAACACTTACCTTTTCCTGCCTAATTTCCCTCCCTTTTTCCATTAACACATTCTTCTATAAGCTGTGACAACTCTTCAACAGGACATCCGTCTGCCTCTTGGTTTTTAAAAATGAAGTGTAATCCCTTTCAGGTCGGCTTTCTCTTCAGTCCTGAATTCCCAGCTGCTTAACTACCAGCCTTCCCCCTCACGCCTGCTGTTTACACTTCATTTTCCAGTTTTAGTTTTGGTAGCAAACACGGTGAAGATAAAATATTGCTCTCTGGCTCCTTGGCAGGGTCTTGAACACCACAGGATCACGCCCAGGCTGCCATTGTATTTCCGCCACTCCTCCACCCAGGCTCCTCACAAATCCCAGGGGAATCAACTGTCTCACCCTTACCAAACAGCATTTACGTGCTGGCCCCAAAAGCATTTAAGATCTTAACTCAGCAGCTGCTATTTAAACTGTTGGAGGGCACTTACTTACCTCACCAGTGTCACCTCCCGCAGCACCCCCAGACCCTTCCTCCTCCTCCTCCTGCCTGCAGAAAACCCCCTTTTCCCACGCAGGGTTTCAGTCAAACATCGCAGCCGTCTTTCTGCCTGCAGCTTTTGTGCCAATCTCCAGCAGACGTGAATAGCTCATATAAACTTCAAGCACAAAAGACTTTGTTTCCTAGGTAACTTCCCCCCCCCAAAAAAAAAAGTTTGATGCATGCAAAAAAAACCCCCTCTTGTATGCACACACACACACACACACACACACACACACACACTGAGGCTGCAGTTGTTGTTCCTCCCCTGTATCACAATGAAGCACTGGACAAAGCGGGCAAAGTGACCCTGGCTGCCAGAGCTCCTCCTCTCCAAACAGGGGCATCACCAAATGGCCAGAGAATAAATGCCCGCTGTCATCCTGGCATTGCCTCAACTGCTTCTTACCGCTTAGGAAAAAATGGAGAAAAAGGGCAGTTTGGCAAAAACATTGCAAGAGAACAAAATGCAATCGCTAACGCTATCAAGTGTGTCCCAGTTCAGACCTTTTAAAGGAGGTGATAGGAGGAGGTGGCCTCATCGCCACAAGCTCCTGAAACCCATACAAGGTGAATAATGAAAGAGGGGGGAAAAAAAAAGTCATTATTGTGTCTTACTGACAAGAGAAAAACACAAAAGGCTTCTTTTAGCGCAATAAAGTTAGCAAGTGAAAAGCAAGCAAGAGGAAGGGTTAGGATCTGGAAGGGAGAAGATTTGAGACAGGGCTGTTAGTTGAGGATTGCTTGTTTTTCCAGTACCTTTCTACTCCAGGGGGTCATGTGGCAACACTCAATTGGGGAGGGCGAACGGGTGCTGTTAAACTATAAATGTGAAATGTAAAAAAAAAAAAAAAAAAAAAAAAAAAAAATTAAAAACGGACACAAACATTTCTGGTAAAAGCACATCATTTTGGGCTGGATAAACTAGCTTCAGAGGCAAAACAAGCTGAGATTTCCACACTATTTCCTACTGATGGGTTCGTTCCCCAGAACAGACTACTTCTCTACAAAATGCAGCTCAAGCAACTGTGCCCACAGAGTGGATTGGATGCCTGTGAAGTCTGTGCTGATTTTGCTTACTCAGATTAGACAAAACTGCAGTGAAATTGGTTCAACCTCCTTGTACAGACACGCTTAAATTGTCCCAAGAATGCCTTATATTGATTTGGTAACTCAAACTGTACACTGCCTGGAGCTGAAGCAGTGCAAGGTCTTTATCCAATTACATTATAAATTATCTATTGCGTAATATAAGGGAAATTTCTGCATGAGGTATTTAAGCAATGGATATAAATAATGCTGGTCTTGAGGGTGATTTATCAAATAAATTGATTGTGAAGATTTTCTGGTGTTATCATTACATCTCTAAGGTAGCAATCACTGTGTTAGGGTGACAATGGCCAACCGGCTTTTTGTCACTTTTTACAACACTTGAAAGGACAAACAGTGATTCCCAGAAGGTCCTGGGTCTTGCTGAATCCCTGCACCTCTGAAATCCTCTTCTGGCAGAAACTCTGGTTTCTGGTTGCAATGTCTTGTTTACACAACCAAGGAGTGAAGGATAACTTCTTTTGAAATGGGAAATAAAACAAAATGGAGAAAAAGAAAGTAGTCCTGTTGATCACACTGGAAAGCTCGAGCAAGTGTTTCTCAGTGGGGTTTATTATCATAGAATCATAGAATTGTTTGGGTTGGAAAGGACTTTTAAAGGTCATCTAGTCCAACCCCTCTGCAGTGAGCAGGGACACCTTCAACTCGATCAGGCTGCTCAGAGCCCCGTCCAGCTTGAGTGTATCCAGGGATGAGGCTTCTACCACCTCTCTGGGCAACCTGGTCCAGTGTCTCACCACCCTCATCCTAAAAAAATTTATTCCTTAAATCTAGTCTAAATCTCCTCTCTTTCAGTTCAAAACCATTACCCCTTGTTCTATCGCTACAGGCCCTGCTAAAAAGTTTGTCCCCACCTTTCTTACAGGCTCCCATTAGGTATTGAAAGGCTGCAGTAAGGTCTTCCTGGAGCCTTCTCTTCTCCAGGCAGAACAACCCCAACTCTCAGCCTTTCTTCAGAAGAGAGGCATTCCATCCCTTTGTTCAGGATTATCTCATCCTGCATTAGTTAGCAGACCTGCCAAATAATCCTATGAAAAAACACTTTTTCTCCCAATCCTTATCAACACCACCATGATGCATGAACTGCAAACCTCATTTTGAAAGACTGCATTATATGGTCTCCTCTCAAAAAAAAAAAGCTATGGTGAGTCTCAATAGGCCTAATTTTCCGTATTCTCTTACTCTCTTCCTACATACACAATATTTCCTGCTTCCCGGTCCCATGTGCAGGACTAAAACCAAGGGAAGCCTCCAAATGAGCTGCCCATCACCCTTACAGGAGCGCAGAGTTGGGGGAAACCAAAAGAAGACTGTTCCCAGTTAACATTTCCAGCAGGTTAGTTTCTACCCAGGTCAGTGCAAAAACAGTTCTTCCAAGGTGGGAAAAGTCCTTATTGTAGGACAAACCTACAAAAGACAAACGCTGCTGAGGTGACAAGAGTTTTGGATATGAAATGCTTTGCAATGCCCCACAAAGGCCTATGATGCTCTTAGTCAGTGCACAAGGAGAAGAGGGCAGGAGGGACCTCCTGCCCCGAGCTCTAAGCACAGCTATGCGCATGAACCATGCAGGGGTGAACCTCCTCAGGAGAAACAGTGGGACCTTGACTTTGGCCTCAAGAAAGGTCTTGTTATGCATCTGTCTGTCCTGTCAGTGCAGGGCTCACCTACATTCCCTGTATGCTGCTCTGCCTGACTTCTCTGATAAAACACCCTTCCGGTTATGTGCACCCACAGCCCTCGTTGATGTGCCCAAATCTCAGCTCTCTGATTAAGCATGGCAGGAAAAGCTTTTTTGGTAGGTTCCTACCACAAAGAGACACAACAAAAATGGAGGTGACAGGCAGAATTTCAGCTCCTGCTGTCACAGTGGTGCTCCTGAGAAAGCCAGTGCCACCACTATCTCATCAAGGGGTCCCAAGGTCACCTACTGCCTGTTCCTGCAGGGTGCCCACCGCCGGGTAACCGAAGGACACTGGGATATGGCAGCAGCCTCAGCATTTCAACACCTCCATGCTGGGGGAGAGAGAGAGCTGCCGCTCTTCAGATATTCTCATTACTCAGAAGACCAGAATATCTCTAAATGTCCTGAGTAAACACGTAATTAAGCAAGAAATTATTATTATATACCCAAGGCTGTTCTGGTCTGATGGGCAAATCTGCAGTTCGGCAGTTTTCAAAGTGAATTTCTTTTGTGTGGGTGTGCTTGGCAAACAGCAATAGTGATAATCAATCTGTTAAATACAAAGCCAGAATACTTTAAATAGACATTTTTCTTTAATGGGCTAAGATTGCTTTGAAACCAAACTGGTGGGTAATTGCTTGAATAGGGATTTATTCTGCAGTCACTGACAAATGTGAGCATCTTTATTTTCTGAGCTATCTCATCAACTTCACTTGCAGAGGTGCTATTGTGCTCGTGAAACTGCTTTGCAGTAAAAATCTTGGTTGCATACGCACAAGATCTGATTTTTCAGTGCTCTGCATCTCTTTGATGTGAGTCTTTGGTTTCTGTGCGCTACAACAAAAAAGTCAGATGTCCAAGTCTGAGCTAGTCAACAAGGCTTCCTCTATAGAGGAAGAGAAAGCAGCATTGCCACAGAGCAATTCAGCTCACCTTCCTCCAGCACCTAACTCAGGGCAAGGTGAAGCACCCTTGAACACTCTCCCTGCTGATTTTAGGAAGAGCCTAGCATTACCTGCAGGTACCTAATTAAGGCCAGGATTCGCTCTTTTAGCAAATGAAAATATTAACCCCACCAGTGCAGTGACAAAGAAGCAGTTTAGCAGTCGACAAACTTGCCAGCCTGGTGTTTTATGGGCATGTCCCATTTATTGTCCCAGAGCTGGCATCCGGTAGAGGAAATGAATGGGCCAACAATAGGACAAAAATGCCACTTCAGCCCCTCTTCTGCTTCCCATCTCCCAAAGCCTTGAGATACCACTGTTTTTTGGGATCTTCAAGATATAAGGGAAGACTAGTGCAAGGAGGATCATCTGTGTTGAATCATGTACCTAGCCTACCTTACCTGTAGTGCTGGCATTAGAGGAGACACTGGGATTTCAAAGTTAGTGCACAGGGCATATTGAATCCAGTGCAATGGCAAGGGGAAAATCATAAACCCAAGAATAAAAAACTCATTTTTCTTCACGTAATTAAAGATGGCATGAGAATACTAAAGCCTCATCAAGCGCATTTATCCTCAGTATGTTTGTCCAATTGAGGCATGACTGAGTTGATTCCTACCCCTCAGCTCTGTTTGACCATGTAGGCAAGGAGTTACCTTGTAGGACATCTTGGTGGCCAAGTCACAACCCCCAGCAGCACAGGGCTGGCACTGGCAGTGCTGACACAGCCTTGGCAAGGGGAGGAGGTGGCTAGCAGCACAGCGCTGTTCTCCAGAGCATTATTTTAGACTCCTGCTGCCTACAAGTTGCAGCTAATAAAAAGCACAAGGGAGCACTATTATTTCTGACGTCAGGCTTCCATAGCACTGAGTGGGGGAAACTTCCTTCCCAGGATGACTTCATGAATAGAGTGAGTGATATTCACCCAAGGAAAGCACCAACATGAGTCTGCAAGCTTCATAGATGGTTCATTTCCAGCAGTGAACAGAACATATGCAGGATGCTTTCACCCTCACTGAGCACAGAAATAATATGCACTTATTAGCAGTACATCCTAACTTCACATTTGAAAGCAAACATTCCCGTACTGGAAAAGTAACATGTTGAATAAATGTGAACTAATGTTTAATCCCACATTCACATGAGTCGACTACCGACTCTTGTGGCCCTGGGTGAAACCTCCCTATCTCGCTTTCTCTGCCTGTAAAACCGAGAGCCTGCTGCTTCATTAACTCACAGGAGTTCAAGAAAATGGTATTGATTTACATGCTGGAAACATTAAAGGTCTGGTAAAAGGAGGAGAAATACTAATAAAAGGTTAGCAGCTTTCCAGTGTTTTCAGAGCACAGCTGACTACTTAATCAGAAATTAACGTATGTACCTATACAGCAGCTTTCTTTTGCAGTCAACTGATGCTGAAGAGAAAACAATGGGAATATTTCTGACTGTGCTATTTCTGCTGCAAAACACAGCCCTGCTCACCTGCCTGCTCCCAATGGTTATATTTCCCTATGTTTCATTCTCCTTAAGTTTTTGTTTTATCTGCTTGCGGGTGTTTTCTTTTCTTTTGGAGCATCACAAATGTGATCTGTTAAAGTACTGACAATCCTTTAGTGATTAATGTACTACTACAATGTTTTGACAAGGTAGAGATAAAAATAAGACATGTTTTCTGACAGAAGTCATACCACACACGGCATTCCAGCAGAAAAAGGTACAAAATAATAATCCCACGATACAGGGTAGTAGGTATTACGCTTATTGCACAATAGTGCTATACAAGTTCATTCTAATGAATAATGTCAGGTAGGTTTTATTTCTAAGAGCTACAGGCAGGATTTGCACATGGAAATTGCACAGCCCAACCTGTGCCTGGCCTTTAACGCAGTTATTTTTTACTGAGGCTTCATATGCCTCCAGCACAAAACTGTGTGAAAGTTAGTATATTCAGTTGTATTTCCCTTTGCTGTACAAAGCGTGCTAAGGCAGACCACAAGGAATATTTTTGAAATGGCAGGGAGATGGAATAAATTACCTGATGCATTATTTTCTCTTCATATTTGCTCTAGCTGAGGTCTCAGGAAGTGGCAAAGCCTGGCTGGAAAATAACCTCCTGCTTCTTGTCTCTTCAATTTCTGCTCAGATTATAATTATGATCAAACTGACACTGAACTTTGTGCAATTGTGAGTGTGAATTTCCAAATATTATGAGTTCTTTGCTCTATCTCCCTTTTTTTACTGTAACAGCTGTGCCAGGAGGGGTTTGAGAAAGTGTGGTCCCATGACGTTCTGAACTTGAGCACTGAGATTTCAGAGCCTGGCTGGATGGACTTGGGCAAACCAGAGAAAGAAATAAATGAAGAAAAAATGAAAGAGAAGGCTGAAATGCAGTTGGAATGACACAGCATCTTCACACTCAGTGACTGGCCTCAGCAGTGCTACAGGCAAGGTTGTCATGGGAACATGTGTAAGGAATATTTCCCTCATTTTCCCAAGTCCATACCTTCCTCGTACTCTCCACAGATTATTATTTCTTTTTTCATTGTCAAAAATGCCTGAATGAATGATACTTATAAATGTGTTTGTATAGTTCTTCTATGTAGAGAGAGAATAAGTAGGGGTGGTGGTAGTATGCTAGAGTTTTTCAGTTTTGCAAATGAATGACTAGGATGGATAGGAAAGTAAAATCATGCCTGCAAAACCAGGAGGAGCATGGAGAAAGGGAACGGGAAAGCAGTGCTCACTGTTTCTCACAGTCTAAGAACTAGAAGGGATGTGATGAAATTATAAGGCATCAGATTTGAAACAAATAAAAGACATATTTTCATACAGATTGGTGAAGCCATTGTCACAGGATGCTGTTGAGGCCAAAGGTATAAATTTGCTAAAAAATTTGACTAAATAAGTCTCAAAATCAATGCAGACAGGTTCTTTGCTAGCTGTTACTCTGTGTTTCATCTCTGGATCAAGAATTCTGTAACCAGTTTCTATATGAAACTGGAAAGATAAATCATGGGACAATAAATGGCATAAACCATGCCCCATTCTTATACTCTTTCCTGAAGGATCCCCTTCTGGCCTCTGGGCTAAATGGAGTTTTCATCAGACAAATCAGGACAGTTCCTGTAACAAGAGCAGACTGTAAAGCGAACTCCAAACTCCAGACACAAAGGATCCTGTGCAATTTCTACTTCTCTACTTCTCCATGACAAAGTGATCTTGTGATGGAGCAGTCCAAAACATCCCTCCAGACACATTTACACTGGCATTAGTCACTTCAAACTTTAATTCTTTTGTTTTTTCTTGGAATTTGTGGGACTTTGGCATCTTCCTCCTGGTAAAGATAGCTATGCTTAAAAGTGTATCTTCATCTGTTGTGGTTTATTCTCTCTAGCTTTACTAAACAACATGCAAAACCTTCGGAAAAGATCATAATCACCTAATTGGTAGCAATAAGACAGCAGCCAAAAGGCACAAATGTGGGAGCCTTGGCTGGTCTCAGACATAAGTGACCTGTTTTTCAGTAGCTTTCAGTAGCAATAGTTCTCACAATTCTCACAGTGGTAACATGAACATTTCTCAAAATCACTTATTTTAGTGTCTTAGTGCATGCATTCAGTTTTCAAAAGTCAGATCCTGCAACTTTTAAAAATTTCCCAGCTTCTTGTTGATGCCTTTCCTAATTTATAAGAAACACAGAAAGGGGCTTTTATTGTTATTTAGTATTGCTTTCACCAGCACCTTTCTAATGCATCAGAAAGTGGAATACAGAACAGACTTCTATGCCATTAATAAAAATTCTTGTAGGAGTTAACATCTTTAGTCCATTGACAAATGGATGATACAACTGACTGGAACCAGATATGAAACACGACCGACAGCCTCTGAAGCAGATATGCATTTACAGATGTCAAAAAGCTTATGACAAAAAGAGCAAGCTAGCCAATAACAGCATTCTCAACTTTCCCTTGCAATTATATCATTAAGTCATGAAGGCTGGCACAATATCAATTAGTTACTCATTGTTGCAGTGTCTTGTAAAAATATCTGATTAACCTTCTGCCAGACAGAGCATTCATGTGAAGCTTCATCTTGCCTTATTTTCTCTTTTTACACTTGCCCCACAAACAAGGCATTCTCTCAGAAAAGTCAAGGCACTTTGAAGTACTCCAGCCTTGGAGTATTTGGAATTACCAAAGCAGAACATTGCCAGATGCCTTGAAATCAATAGGATGACAACCTCCAAACAGCATTGGTTTGCTCCTCCTTAGGGGAACACTAAACCTGGTCAGCTTCCAAATAAAAGCCCAATATGGGTGGGCACAAAGCTTAATATTTTCTCTCTTGAAAAGAAAAAGGTGGACTTGCTGGTAGAGCCAAGACATCTGCATTCAGCATGATGCATGATTTTGCCAACTAATACAAGACTCAGAGGGTTGTTCACTATTTATTATTATTTTGTGCTCTACAGATGGAAGTAATGTTTAAAATGCATTGGTTGTTTTCCAAACACAGCAAAGATTCAGGCTTCTCACCACTGAGTATGCAATTTCAAAAGACATGCCTTGCTCTCCATCTGATACTAACTAAGAGAGCTTTATGTTCAATACACTGTCCAAACTATAATCTATAGCTAGTTCTGATCCATAACATAAGGTCTCTTCTCCTTTACCTTTCAGTGACCCTACAACAGCACTAGCCTTGATGATGACTTATAAAGAAGAACCAGGTAAGCCTGTTCCTCCTTTATGTTTTCCTACTCTTTTTTATGCTGTCCCTTAACATCAAGATATCTTCTTTCAGCTGAATGGTAAGGCCTGCAAATTTAACCAGTTCAAAGCCTGTGTGAAGTGATGGTGATGCTGTCCTTGAAATTATACACATAAGCAGCCAGGAAGACAGAACAATCAAACTAATTGAAACATTAGCACACATTGCATGCTTTCAAATGAGAAACAAAACTCTTCCTATGGACTGGCCAGCTGACATTTTGGTCCCTGGACAGGTGCTTTACACTGTGACTCCTTTACCATTATGGTATTTCCATATGGTGAATATAATGGATTAGCATGAATGTACTTGGATTTTTAAGCAAAGTGGGTGATGATTCAGTAGCTGCACACTTATAACGTGCCCACAGGCATAGCATCTCTGTAGATGCCAATGTCCCTGTATCTGCAGATGCAGGACTGGTCTATCCCTACACTGCGGGCTGGCACTAGACATATGCGTCCCATAGAAGTCAAATCCAGATCTGACCTATGGAGTTTAAACGGGTTTGAGGAATGCAATAGCTCTTAGCACAGGGCAGAATGTAGCTACTATGGCACTTTCATGGGTCAAACACCCCAAGCCATAGAGGTACCAAAATCCTGCTGAAACCAGTGGGAATTATGGACCAAATCAGAGTTAAACTTGTGGATCTGGTGCATTTCCTTTAAAAATGATAAATACTGTATTGTCAACAGCAATTTGATTTCAAATTAGTGCAGCAGTGGCAAGTCAGCACAGACATACAGGACCAGATCTTCAGCTGGAGTTCCCGCTTGGGAACTTCAAGAACATGTGTGAGACATGAAGCACCTGAAAAAAACTGCAGGGAGGTGGAAACTACAGAACAGGACCATTGGCCATACATATGTGGAAGCTAGTTCCTTGTAGCTGGAGAAGTGCTGCTGAGCCTATCTGCACCCATGTGAGCCTCAAGTCAGCACTCAAAGCCCTTGTGTTCTTGGCTCCTTGCAATGCTAATGCCAGGACTGAAATTATAGCACTTACTGAAATTACAGGGGAGTCCTGGAAGTGCTACCTAAAGCAGGAGCAGAGAATGTGAAGGACTGTGGAGGAGTGTGTGAATGAGTGCATATGAGTGCTGGCCACGCATGAAAATAAGAAGTTTCTCGATATAAATGTCCACCCTGGGGCTGGCTGCTGGAAGCTGCGACCTGGGTTACACTGCTGACAGTCTTTAAGGTCAGCTGTGTTGTACCTGCACAGGCTCGGGGAGGGGACACTTGTGAAGTGCTGTCACACTTAGGTCCCACAATGCTAATAACATATTTGTGTGTGGTAGCTGTAGTCAAAGACTTACTGGTATCAAGTGCCGGTCCTTTATCGCTTGCCTCTTTTGGCTGCAGATTGCAGGGAAGGAAGGAAAGGGGGGAGCCACCACAGTGATGGGGCCTTGGACTTTTTGTTCTCTGTTATCAGCTCGGCTTCGATGTTCTGTTTTGAGGAAGAAAGAAGACATGAGTCTTTCATAGTCTTAAAAACATCAAAACACAACAGAGACAAGAACAAGATGTGGACTCCAAAGATGAAGGTCCTCCTCTTCTTCACGACCAGTACCAATGATCCCTGTTGCAACTGAAGGAGACAAGAACTTACTGGACATCCAAGACCCTGGAAGAGTGACACTCACACAACACACCCCAGCATGTGCACTGAAGCTGAATTCTCCCCAGATGGGATTTACACCCTTTATTCCGAGTGACAAAGGAGCTACTTTCTAGGTGCTTGTGACCCAAGGCCTAATTCCCAATGGGAACCTGCAACTCCTGTAGCCTTGAAATGTTGAGCTGCAGTAACACCTGCAGCGTACCCACATAAAATAGCCCCAGATAGGATTTCCTTCCCCAGCTGCACATCACAACACAACATCACAACAATGCACCAGGTCCTGAGCATTGGCTTGTCATTATGAAGGTTGTGGCAGCGGCAGCTCTGTGTCACGGCATGAAGGAGATCATCCTGGAAAAGTCAAGATCTCTCCTCCATGCTAGGCCCAGAGGAGCTTTCCTTCACCATGGGCTCACAATGTTCATTCCTCTTCCAGCACCAGCCCCAAGTCTCTGAAACCTTCCTTGTGAATGGGGGGATGCTCGTGGACTTCCCATCTCTAATTTTAGATTGCAGTCAAGTAATGACTGCACAGAATGTTGCTGGAAGGGGATGATGGATTCAGCTGACGCACATAGCTATGGTCCAATCAGCAATATTTGCTGCTAGCATTTCTGATCTAACGTTTAATGTGAATTACTCCTGGTTAAACAGATAAAGAATAAAGAAATCCCGATAGAAGAAATAGTTGGCACACAATAAACATGTTTAGGGTAAATTTCAGATTATAATTTCACTCCAACACATGCAGTTATTTGGAAAATAAAATAAAGCAGCACGTGCCAAGCTGCCTGCTGAACCTGTACAGCTGCTGTTAAATGTGGGGGCTAGGAAGTTGCCAAAACTGAGATTTGTAACTTTAAAATGATGAGGCATTTTCTGACAGCTGCCTTCCCGCACTGCTGTCAGGATTTCTCCTGCCCACAAGATGGCAGGCAGAGATCAGCCTAGTCCTGGGACAACTGCAAAGCGGAGCTGCTGAGAACAGACAAGCCAACTTCTCCTCTACTCCAACACTACTGTGAGTGCAATTCAGCTATATGGCTCTTTGCAGTGCTATGAAGACATACCTCACCCTACGTGGGTTCTTGAGCTAAAATCTGTAGACAGGCTCAAATGCGTAATTAGTTGGAACGTTTTATCCAGCTAACAGATGCTCTGCAGATCCGAGTAATCAATTATTATTATAACCTGTTAACAATAATAAATGAGCAAGGCGATGATAACTGTTAGTGCAAAACGCTTCCAACATAAGAGGCTGCTGCTGAACATTTTTAAGGGTGACCTGCATGGATTTTCTCCTTCCTTACGGCATAAAAAAATGACAGGCTTGTTTGTCTGCTTTTGCACGCTTCCCAGTAAGAATTTTTTTTTCGGTTGTATTCGTAGTGAAAACTGACTTTTCCCCATCTTTTGCCTTCCCTGTAGTGTGCTGTTGTAGGCCATCCAGACATTTGCACCTACTAAATTCCCTTTATGGCAGGGATCCAGGAGCCTGGTTATGACCTTGATTGCTCCCACTTCCTCCTATGTTGTGTGATTTGGTTTTGAGGCTACAGGTCTCCAGCTTATTAGGAGATGTTAGGAGGTGTTCCCTGGCCGGAGGAGGGGACACCTGCCCGACCCTTCCAAGCTGTCTGGGGCATCACCTGGCTTTCAGCTGCCACTCTTGAAGGAGGAAGGTCTCCTCCAGTATTGTGCTTGGAAACTCCATGCAGACAGCTCAGTTTCTGCAGAGACTCTGTAATACCACTGGGCTCCAGTTTTAGCCCTTGGGAAGTTAAATCTTATCGGTTCTGGAGCTGAGGCATTGTTTAACATTTATTGAGTGTGGGGAGACAAGAAGGCCTTTTTGAAATACTCAGTGCTGCCATCCTTTTGAGGTCAGTGCCTGGATTTGGTCACACAACTCAGACATATCCACTTCAATAGAAGAACATGTAAATAAAGAATGTAAAATGGAAAAGTAAAAAGTCCTTTTCAGCTCTACTTCAGCAATCATAAACAAGCTGAAGAAGACACAAGCCTTTTCTACTCCTACAATAATATCTTCAGCTTTATTTCTTAGCCTGAGTACCTAAGTCCCAGTGGAGACCAGTGCCCTTAGCACCCCATGGGGAGGGGACCATGTTGAGGTGTCACACACGTGGAGATGGAGCTGGAGCGCGCGAGCACCTACCTCTGCGCAAGGCTCGCAGGTGCTGCTTGGCGTGGTGGTGCAGCTCCTCCACGCAAGGCGGTCTCGTGGAGGGGAGGAAGATGTTTCTTTGCTGATGCCAAGGTGCTCGGTAATAGACACTCAGTTTGCTCTCTGCATCCAGGTTGGAGACAGCTGTAGGATAAAAACATGACACAAGATAAGGCTCTTTGCCTCCGTTACATCAACCTAGCTGGAAAGCAAAGGCTCTTGCTTGGAACAACAGTGCCAAGAACGAGCACTGGGGATGTCACAACACCTCTCCTCCCACCAAATAACAACAACCATTATCTTCTCTGTCTCAGTACCACATTATACCACTTAGCACTTAGACAATGCCTTTTTCCCAGATAGCAAATGGCTCCACGGAGGTGAGTAGGTGCAATGATACTATATTGGTGTTAAATATATGGACTAAAGGTATAATAATTTTATAGATAACAAAATGAAAATGCAAAGAAGCTAACCAACCTTCCCAGGGTGACATTTTGAGCAACAGCAGAGAGAGGAAAGTGTCCCCCATCTACCCATTCTCACTGCCAATATACTCTTTCACTACATCATGTTACACACGACTGATTTCTGACACAGGTTGCTAGCTCGTTGCCTTCCGGCGCGTGACTACTGAGATTAACTGCCTGCCCTGCTGAGTGACTTTAACTGTCACCTATCACAAGAGGTTCTCTTAACAGACAGAGATTTCTGAGGGATAGGAAAACTTCAGTTCCTCTACAGAGAAATCCCAAAAGTCTGCCTCTGAAAGTTGCATGAACCAAGTCCACTAAAGGTTTGAGAGAATTTCTCAGGAGTTCTGGGACCCAGGGGATATGTGTCCAACATCAGCATATGCAGTAGCTCACTTTCCAAGGGCCAAAGCAAGAGAGGAGGGCCATGGGAGTTGCCAGCGCCCTGCCCCGGCCAGGGCCTCATCCCACATGTGCTCAGCAGCCCACGTAATGCAGCAGAGCACTTGGCACCTCCTCAGCTCTAGCACTGGCCTCATGCCGTCCTCTACAAGCATCAATAGAAACAGTCATCTTCTCTTGTAATGCCAAGGAGCTGCCACAGCTGTTTTGCTCACAGGACAATGCAGCACAATGCAGGCAGGCTCCTTCATGCACAGGAGGAAGGCTGGTGGAGGCACCTCCTGGGGTTCCCTTCCCAGTGAGGAGCCAAGCAGCTAGCGTTCCTCAGGTTGGTCCCCTCACTGGCCACATGCTCCTCTCCTTTGCCCTCATGTCTCTCGAGCAAGGCAGTGCACCCTGTCCTTGTTCTCCCTCCCATCTCCCCTCTCTGGCAGGAAAGCCTGGAGGAGCTGCCATGAGCAGTGTAGAGGTGGCTTCCATCTCAACACAGTCCCATGCAATGCTGATGGCCAGAGCCCTCTTTCACGGAGAATATGATTTGTAACTCTGTGTTAGTGACCCAGCCTGTGTGCCAGCCCCCTCCTCCAGCCTCCATCCTGCCCACTGAGATGATGAGTATTTTGTGGCTGGACCCTCCCCTTACATTGCTTTTACCAGTCAGGGCAAGTGCAGCCCCCAGCCCTTACCCAGCAGGGCCCTTGCCACTTCCACAAGAGAAAGAGAAGGGACACGCTGCTGCTGTGGGACACCACCGAGGGGAAAGGCCAAGCCAGAGAAAGGGGTTGGCAGCAAGACATCACAGCAGTATGTTGTCTCCAGCCAAGGAATTAGCACATTTTGGGGCTCCCAACTACTTTCTGTGCTTTTGTACTCTCGGACCCACAGAAGCAGTTGCCCTTTTTTGAGGGGGAGTCAGTGCAACATGTCAGAGAGCTACTCTCTGGTGGAGGTGCTTTGCTCTTTCTGGTTTTCTTGCTTTCTTTAAAGCAAAACAACATTCACTCAGGCTGAAGGCATACCAGTGTTTTGTATAGAGAAAGGGACCTGGAAATTAGAGCAGAAGAAGAAGCAGGGAGCAGACACAAGGGGAGAAACCCAGGAACCATGCTGCCATGTCTGGGATGTGGATAGACTTTCTTGGTTTCCTTGATGAGAAAAAAAAACCCAGTTCACAAAACTTTGCAGGTGTCATAATGGAAGTGGTGGTACAATACGGTGATAGATCTGCTGAAGTTCAGGTTCTCAGAGCTTCAGCACCACCAAAGGGACCCTGAACTCTGTGTCCAGTAAGCAGCCTCACTTTGCTTCTCAGTGGGTTTTTGTAGGTGGGGTTTCACTCAGTTTACGCCATGTTTGCAGAGCTGCTCCATGCAACTGGCCATGCTGTCAGTGCAAGGAATGGCACCAGGGTGAGAAAAAAATGACTGACAGTAGCGGGGGGTTTTAAGATGAAATATGGCAACCTGTAGGTGTTTGTTCATCATGAGGATTTACTAATTAAATTATCAACACTGTAATAATGTAATATTGCCAAATTGCAAGCAGAGCTTTTGATGGCTTGTCTCTCTGTCACCGCTGCACTGAATTTCTCACTAGCATGAGCTGATTTTATATTTCCTTTACCCCTTGAGGGTAAAGAAGCACTATGTCTATTCTACAGACGAGGTACCAAGACACAAAGCAACTTGCCCCGATCCTGTTCTGAGCTGCATTGCTTCCTTGGGAAGCTCATATCAGGACAAAAACTTATAAGTGATAGGAATGATACCCTATCCATTCTTTATATTGCTGAGAATATATGATATTCATGATCACAAATTGTACCCTGGAGGCTAATGAAACAGCAGGCACAAGCAGTTCCTTCCTACTCCCAGAAAAAAACTGTCTAGACTGCAGCTCTAGTAGTTGTCTGTGACAGAGTTCAGTAAGTGAGTGGAAAGTTTTACCTACTCATGAAAAGTTCAGACTTTTCATTAGACTAGAATAGATTTCGCTGCAAATTTAACTTGTAGAAAGCTCTTCTGGCTTTGGCAACGATGTTTTGCAAGTAAGAAGAGTAAAAGTTGGGTTAATGCATTTTGTGTGAGACTTAAAAATGAAACCAAGCTAATACAATTCTGCTATGCACTTGCTGTTGTAGGCACACATTGCTGTTCACAGATAAAATAGCACGACCTCTTAGCCATCCAACAAGTCTCCCTTAGCTGGCAAACGGCAGAGCTGTGCATAGTGCTGTACCAGAAGACAAATAAAGCAAAAATACATTCCTTATCTTTAAATGATAGGGCACTAAGAAGCTTACAGTACTCTGCTATGGCCCCAGCTAGTGTGCATCCGTATCTTCTTGCCTTTTCCTGCAGGACCTGATTCGTCATGTCAGGGAATATGCCCCACCGACACCAAGAAAGCAGAAATATTGCACAATATGCACTGAACAGTGCTTTAAAATACTCAAAAGCTGGAGCGGATTTTCTAGGCGGTCCAGAATAGAAACTAAAAGAGCTGGCAAAAAAGTCGCGAGAGGATGAATGTTCTCAGCCTGCCATGGGGTAGAAGCTCAGAGGAAGGGAGAAGCACTGGGTAGGGTAGAGGACAAAGCTGGCCCAAGGACAAATAAGTACAAACCTGCCACGAATGCAATTAGGCTGTAAGTTTGAAGAATGGCATCCCAACCTCAGAGCAGCAAAGCTCTTGAAAAATTCCTGGAAAGGGGAAAGAGAGGGAAGAAGCTCACTGGTAAATGAGTGAGCCTGTACCATTTCTGAAGGGGATTACCAGATGTGATTGCCTGACAAAAGAGGGACCCACTTCTACTTCATTCCCTGCATACTGTCCTTTGCACATGTCCTTCCATGTCCTTTGCAAATTGCCTATGCTCCTGCAATGGCACCTTGCCTGGCCTCCACTCTTTGGGCCTGGGCCCCAGGGAGATGGGCACCATTGCTGGAGCTGAAGCCAGAGGATGCAACTGCAGGAGCGGACCATGAGCTTTCAGGACCACCAAATGTCTAATTTTCTGCACAGCACTGAATCTTTTGCCTCCATTAAAAGAAAAAAGCCAACCCTGTGGCAAGGCAATTCAGCAGTCAAAGGCCACTGGACTGACTTCTGGAAGACCTGTTCAGTCAAAGCTTCACCATATGCTTCTGCTAAGACCTTGGGTTAAATACGATGACTCTCTATGCCTTGGTTCTGTAAAATGGGGATAAGGTATCTCTTTCAGCCAGCACCTCCTTTCACTCCGTGTTTTACACTGCAGGCTGTTTTTACAACGCCAAGCCTGCGCGTGGCTGTAGCCCCTCAGCATCATCTTAATAAACATAATAAATAAAGCAATGCAGAAACTGTAAAGCCACAGTTTTTATATTATTAACAGCTGGACACCATAGTAAATGAGAAAAAAGTGTACAGATCTAGGAAACGCTGCATTTCAGGCATCAGCTATAGATTGTTAATATATTTTTTAGTGTGCGCTTTGATCAATTTAGAATATACAAGTGAATCATATAAACTATCATGTTCATTTCATTCCCAAGTTAAAGTAATTGTTTTTTCTGTCTTGTGGGATGACAAAACAACAAGAGACCATGTAAATGGATTCTCCATTACATTCTGTGGATCCATTAACGTTGACTGGTTTCCTGACAACCAGCATCAAACAGAAATATACTAATGGGTGTTCTCATGAGAAGATTTTTGAAGGTTTCTGAATAGCTGTTTTATCGAAGTTGATCATATTTATCATTTATAGACCCTTCTCATCTTCACATCCTCACATTCACTCTCCCTCCCTCCTTTAGCAAAGCAGAAAAAGGATCCTGCCATAGCAGAGCTGGATGTGAATGCTTGAAGGTTGTGCAGCTTTAGTGCATTCAGGCGTGGTTGTTCTAATAATAAAACCACAAAGGCCAAGCAAGAAAGATTTCTGCTCTATTTATTTAATAGATCCAAGGGTTTCCCCCCTCCTAACTCTGTCTGCTTCTCTAGATGCTTGCCTCTCCCTGCCCCAGCTCCTTCTGTTTCTCAACTTTCTATTATTTCTTTCTGTATTATAGTTGACATTAAGTGTCAGGGAAAAAAAAAAAAGATACTTTCCTGTGCTTCCTGGTTCAAACAGAAAACGCAATTTGATGTAAGGTGTGAAAAAGTGTGGTATCTGGAGGGGATTTGAACGGCGAGCAAGGAAGGTGCCTTTGTGCTAAGGGACAGAGACCCCAGAGCTGTCACACTGTGAATTCCTGCAACAAGGAAAGCTGAACTGGTGGCTGCCGAATCCTGATTAAATTATCTGGATACCAAAAGACAAAAAACACAATTAAGAAGGATCAGACTAGCGAATAAGCTTATTCCAGAGACTAGTTACTCTTATGAGAGGCTTTAATGACTCAAGGCCTTTGCAGGAGGCAGAGGAGATGGGGACTGTGTACCCACCACCCACCCATTGCTTCTCCCCACTGTGCTGCAGGGATGCTTTCAAAGGCTGCTGCGACCAGCAGCACCACATCAGGCCCTGCTTGGAAAGCCCTTCTTCTCCAGTGTTAAAGTGGTTGACCTGTCATTTCAGCAAATGCCATTTTTTCTACCTAGTTCAGGTACAAATGGTGAAGTTTTTTTCTCCTGTGATTCAACATCATAAGAAAGCTGCATGTTCACCCAGCTTTGCATAAATAGGCCTATGCCAGCAGCAGCAGAGTTCAGCCTGATCAAACTTCCACACCTACTGCCCAGGTCAGCAGTGAGCTACTGCCTGCTAAGTTTGTGTGCAGAACATTGCAAGAAAATTATTTCTGAGGAAGACAGGATTACCTCAAAGACTAGGCAGTCTGGCAACACATCCAACTTCACCATGCATTTTAGTGCATAAATGTTTCATTGAGGCAAGCGCTGAGTCTGATGTGAATTTTATTTATAGCCCTGAATGCCTAGAATGTATGCTTCCCCCGAGTACTCGTGTCTCCGCTGCAACACCCAGGGGGTTTAAGCCTACAAGGCTGGTAAAAATCTACAGTTGCTTCCCCACTGTACATGTCCCACATTTTGTGCAATGCATCAGCAAGTTCAGTACTTTCAAAGCAGCTCCCACTGTGGCTGCTGCTTCACAGTGATGGCACAGAGGGTGCCAGGGCTTACCCAGCAGGGTCACAAGAGCCCACAGCTCCTCGGAGATGGGATAATCACACTGTTTTCTACAGTTGTGCTTGCCCTCAATCGTGCACACCCAGAAACTTCCCCCAGTCTCAACCTATTTGCCAATGATAAACCTCACCAACTGAAACCACAAATAGCTGTTTGGATCAGCCGCCTTCCTGCTCCATTTTTATTAAGGACTGAAAAATGCTCATACAAAGGGTGTGTGTTGGCAGGGCTGCTGTTCCTTGCAAATAAGGCTCTTAACCATTTAATAGAATAATAGAATCATAGAATGGTTTGGGTTGGAAGAGACTCTAAAGATCATCTACTCCCAACCCCCCTGCCATGGGCAGGGACACCTTCCACTAGACCAGGTTGCTCAAAGCCTCATCCAACCTGGCCTTGAACACTTCCAGGGAGGGGGCAGCCACAGTTTCTCTGGGCAACCTGTTCCAGTGTCTCACCACCCTCACAGGAAAGAATTTCTTCCTCATATCTAATCTAAACCTATCCTCCTCCAGTTTAAAGCCATTTCCCCTTGTTCTATCACTACCTGCCCTTGTAAAAAGTCCCTCCTCAGCTTCCTTGTAGGCCCTTCAGGTACTGGAAGACCGCTATAAGATCTCCCCAGAGCCTTCTCTTCTCCAGGCTGAACAGCCCCAATTCTCCCAGCCTGTCCTCATAGGAGAGGTGCTCCAGCCCTCGGATCATCCTTGTGGCCTCCTCTGGACTCGTTCTATCTGGTCCATGTCTTTCTTGTGTTGGGGGATCCAGAACTGGACACAGCACTCCAGATGGGGCCTTACGAGAGCGGAGTAGAGGGAGAGAATCACCTCCCTCGACCTGCTGGCCACGCTTCTCTCGATGCAGCCCAGGATACAGTTGACCTTCTGGGCTGTGAGCACGCACACATTTCAATCACCCCACTGAACAACAGCAACCTCACCATAACTTCAGCAACTATACCAGGCACGGGCATGCACAGAAATCCCTTCACACCTCTAGATAAAAAAATTACAAGTGATTGGAGCCATAAACTCAGACATACCCTGGTGCCCTTCGGAACCCTGTTGACCCTCGTACGGTCAGGATGCCATGCTCTTTCCCCACCGAGGGGAAGTGATAATTTCTGTCCATGTCAGTGCCAAGACAACACCTGACAGTGATGGCTTTCTCTTCTGAAGCCCTTTTGCCAGGGGGAACATCAGATGACTGGAATGGGGCAGGTGCTGCAGCCCCTTGGCACCTGTCTCCTTTTTCTCTCCACTCTTGCGCATCTTTGGGATTTGTTCAGGATCTGGATGGGATTCCCCCATCCTTGTTCACACCTTTTGCTCCTGCTTTCCTGGTGTTCTCTGACGTTTGTGAGGGGTATGCTCAGTGCAGACATTTCCATTTCAGTCCTCGCAGTGCCCACTGTCAGGGGGTTGTGAGTGACTGATGCTCCATTTCAGGTTGTTTGTTCCTTGGTTACTTCTCTCTGGGAGTCCATGCTGGAAAATACAGTTTGTAATGGCTCTGCACATCATTATTTCTCATTATTGCTATTATCAGGGCAGAAGCCCAAATGACTTCTGAGGATTTTTTGTCCCGTGGGATCTGAGTCCAGGATGGATATGGAGCAAACTCCAGTGGCACAGGCCCTGAGACATGGCTTAGGTGACCGGTCTGGACCTGAAGCCTGGATCACCACATCTGCCTGGCCCTTGTCACTTGCGCCTGCAAATCACAGTCAATGCCACTACCTCTACACAGGCTGCAGCTGCCCTCCAGACTAACAGGAGGGGGAACACAACAAAACCAGTTAAGTCTTTAGCTATGTGTGGGCCACAACATGAGTACAATTATTATTCTGTTCTGAATTTATCAAATTCTTCAAGCTCAAGCAAAAAGACAGAAATCTCACCGACAGCAGAAACTGTTGAGGAAGACATGAGAATGCTTTTTGCATTGTTTTATTTCTTGCCAATACAGGGAAACTTCTCACGTTTCAACCACAGTTTCTCAGGGCATCCCTGTGACATTTTTTTGCCTCCCATTATGCCACATATGGAAGTAACAACTATTCAGGAGAAAAACAGGCAAGTGGACAAAACCCCATCCGTATTTGGCGTTCATGAATCTGGAAAGATTAAAATACTGGAAAGCATGTGATTTGAATGTCATTTCCATGTGCAGATCCTTGAATTTTGCATTGACCTGGTATTCAGTTGACTGGCACAACAACAGACATAAAATTCAAGAGGGCTGGGAAGTGTGTGGTTCTTATACACGTAAGAAGATTAGGCTGTTAAGCAATATGCACTTACGTGAAGAGTACCACATGCTAATCCCATTCTTGGCTTTGCTGCTTTCAGTCACTGCTGGCGGTGTTTGAACATATTTTTAACTGCTTCTTCTAACTCTGTCAAGTAAGTTACGGTGGCCAGAATGGGACTTGATATTTCAAAGTATTTCAAGCCTGTCACTGCAGGATAGACAATAACCACTCAGAAATAGACCGTATTTTATACTTTCAAGCCTTCATTCCTGTGAAGTTTCTCCAGTCAGCAATTTCTTCCTCTCCTTTTATTCCTGTTCTTCAGTCTATGCTTTACAGGGCCTCCATGAGCAGCTCGGAAAGAAAGAGCTTTGTGCTCTCAGTTACGAAACAGCGGCAAACAAAGTCACAGACAGCAGGTTTCTGTTGGAGGGTTTCATGAATGAGTTGCCCTTCTCACCCATGAGAGATGAATGGCATTTTTATTTTAGGTGCACATGTCTATGCATCATACATGTCCACAAATATGTGCAATTGTGTGTATGCCTCTACCCCATCACACCCAGCCTTGCAGGAAAGAAATCCCCCCCAGTGCACATCTCTTCTAATGCATGGTGACAGAAAGCACTGGAGGGAGTGCAATGCGCTTATCTATTAATAAACATCTGAAATATTCAATAATGTATGAGTAGCCATGGTGTTCCTATGGCCCTTGATTAGTCAGAGATAGCAGGAAGCCCAGCAGGGAAAGCAGGTTAGTAAGCAAAAAAGAAAACCACCTATAAGGTGGAGCTGGATTCCCAGGGCAGCTGAAGACGTATGACTAGACAAGTTTTCCTACTTGTGTATGTATATGCATAAAATTAAAAACTTAATCCAGTTCTGTCTTTAGAGACCACAACCCAGCTTGGAAGTGACACATGCCCCAGCTAAGTGAGTGGAAGTGATACCAAAGGCAGCATTGGTGTTGCCTGCAGGGCAATGATAAAGAAGGCAGACAACATGTGAGTCCTGCCTAGCAAGCTTAAGGTTGCCATTGAGTCAACTATTCTGCATGAGGAGTCCATATTCATTTCAATTTGCTACCATGCTCCATGAGAAAACAAAAAGCTAATTAGCCAGTAAAATAGTGAAGGCATAAATAGTGTTAAATAAAAACCCCAAATCACAAACTGAACTAGTTTAAAGTTACTGAACCAAATAGTAACTTTGGATTATATGACACCACACACACACACACATATATGTGTTTGTGTACACACACCCCAGAGCACGTACCTGAAATAAATATCTTAAGAGAGCCCTTTCAATCCTACATGCTTAATTAGTTGAAAGCACTTCTTTCAATTTGATGCACTTTCAGTGCTTGTCAACACAGATTACTTCCCATGTTGACCCTTCACATTACTCCCTCTCGATAAGCAGCAAGATAAAGTCTCTTATCTCTGGCAGTGTAGTGTGTGGTCTCTATAAAACATTTTGCAAGCACACTTTTAGACATCTTTTGCAATTCTCTCTCACTGCTCTGCTATTTTTCTCCTGTACTAACTCTGTCCAAATACTAAGCTTGCCCAAGTTGTTACAGCAGGTCACCATAACACTCTCTCTTTTATCACACAGAAGTGTGTGGTTGGTTCACTGTAATATTGCTCTCAGATCAGTCACCCTGATTTCACATGCCAGCACTCCAGAACAATGCTTTACAAAATTCATTTAGTATTCTACCTGCCATGGCTAATGCTTACCTTCAGGATCTTGTGAAAAAAACCACTCTTGCATTCCCCCACCTACAGATATTTTTGTGATAGGTCAAACAGTGTTTTGGCAGCAGTTTTTATGTACCTTGCCTGTTCTCCTACTCAAAACATTAAATTACCCTGCATATTTATTTCTGAACATTTACACCTAAAGGGGTCATTTTCCAGTAACACCTTTTGAGTCTATGCTGAGGATTCTCTTTTCAAGAAGAGCAGAGGCTCGCACATTGGAACACCTATTTCCACATCAGCATTCAGCGTACAAACATCCTCTCCATGTTTGTGAACGTGCAGCCCAGCTGTAAAACACCAGGGGCCTTGAAAAAGCATGCTGGAAGATAACACTCAACACAGAATATGCTGTGTTTGACATATTGGAAGATAAGATTCAGATGACTTATTCCAAGTACAGCAAATCTATTTCTGTTTTCCTTGAAATCTTCATAAACTACAACCTTCCATCAAAGCTGTAACAGTCAGTCTCCATCAATCTCTGTGCCTTCTCTGTTTGATTCTCAGGAGTGGCATTTAGCACCAGTTACACCAGTGGTGGTGTGATACACACACCTGTCTCTTGGCCTGCAGATTGAGGGCACCAACTTATTTTACACAGGGCATCAGAAGCCATCAGCAGGTGACAGCATTTTGTTTACTACTGACATACCTACCTACCCTTTATGCAAGACAATAACCTGCAAGAAAAAAAGCCCTATATCCCCACTGTTTAATCTTGTTAGTCCCCAATGTGGCTCCTCATGGGTAATGACAAAGTCACTGTTTTGGAAGGGAAACACATAGGCCATAGTATAAAATCACTGCGAAGTGTGAACAGCAAAACCAAACCAAAGTCACAGGTTACATTTTGTATCTAGTATAAAAGTATTTGGGATGTTTTTCTGTGAATGACTTTCCTCACTGGCATAAGTTTGACCCTCTTGCCTTCAGCAAACTGCCTGGGGAAACCAGTATCTGAGGCTGGGAGCTGCTCCCAAGCAAAAAACAAGACTGAAGAGTTTACACAAAAATGAACAAGCAAGGCCCTGCTTCCATTCCAATGGCACTAAACGTAGGCTGAGAAATCAAACCCCCCAAAGTCAGGAACAACAAGTTATGTGTTAAGAGTAGAGACAGTGGCTCGTATTTCACACTTCTTCCTCCCCATCAGTCTTTTTCAACATGCTTGGCTAGATGCCCTGAACGCCGCTTAACTGCAAGCTGAGGTAAGTAGCAACAGTTTCTTCCAATTATATTTAGTAAATACTATGCTACTATTGCTAGACACGTTCTTTCAGACATCTGGGGTAAGACAGAAAGTCAATCATCTCAGAGGGACCAAAGGCAACTCTTTCTTACTGCTCCTGCAGCTCCATCAATCCCTTCCTGCAGAGGAATGGAGAGACCCGGTCCTGTCTCAGGTCTCTAACTGCTCTTGAGGTCATGTCTGTCCTGGAAACCTTCCTCCCCGTGACACTAAGGCAGTATGTTTCTTGGGGCAGCCAACAAAAATCATGTGCATGGCTCCATAAGGTTACTCCTGTGCAACCCTCATGATGGCCCAGGGTTGGCTGGGCACAGGGGTGTGGTTAAAGATACAACCAGTTCACTTTGTAGATCCCTTGGGTTCTTTCAATAAAAGTCTTCCTCGAACACAGTGAATACTCAAGTCCTCCATCACCAGCCCTCTCAGATGTTCCTTTTGGCCCCAGCCTTCCAAGTAGTTTACTTGGAGCCCAGCTTCAGACAACTGGTTGTAAACTGAGGTTGTGGAACACCCAGCCCATGAAGGGGCTCTGGGCCAGTAGGGGGATCCTATTCCAAGACTGTCCAGCAATATCCTTCTCCAGTCCCATTCCTGACAAGATGCTTCTCTAAAATGTTAGAGTAGACAGGGCTGTGAGGGCTCTGAGAGCCACACTGAGAAGCCAGCTAGGGAGAAGTAACACAGCTCATTGACTTGCTGAATTTCATTAGTTGAAACAATACTGAATGCAGTCATTTTTGTTTTGTAAGAGGAAGGAGAGCTGCCTGAAAATATAGATTTCCCCCCCTGCCCCCCTCCCCCCTCCCTGTCTTCTATGCTTTCTCAAAGGAATTGATTTTAATGAAGAAACCCGCTTAGGGATGGATTCTTGTTAGCCTTGCAAGGTGGGCAGAAAGAATACAGTAGATTTGCCTTCCCCAAGCCCTTTGCTCTCTATGCAAAGCCCACTGCAATCCGTGGTACACCGTAATTGCACAAACTCCAGTGCGTGCAGAAGCACTGCATGCTCTAAAAGGCAACACAGGGAAACCGGGGCTGGGGCTGGTCCCCTCCACCCCACCCTGCACTGCCAAGGACATGTCCCAGCACCTTTCCCCACCAGGGCTCCAGCTCCCGCCCATATATCACAGCCTGTCCCCTCTGGGCTTTTGGGCTCAAAATCAGTCCTTAATCTGTAAAGCACAGACGTGTTATGATGTATGGAATGGATTGTATTATTTGCAGTATTTTGTATACACATTTATACAAAGCCATTGGGATATACTGGATTACTTTTTAGAAGGAACCCACCCAGACAGTGTTTGGAAACTGTCTGTCTTTGTCAGTGATATCATATACCTAGACTGCAGGACGAATAACTTATGTCAAGATAAGTTATTTTCCCACTGTTATTATTATTTGAAAAACATGTTCTTAGCTTGCTCACCTTAGGCAGTAATATTTTTTTCTGCAGAGTTGCACTTTTTTTTTTTTCTACAGGATTTCAGGTTCTTGCTTACCTAAAATGGTCCACAAGCCTCAAATGGTAAATGCTAGCTTGCAAATTTAACTGAAAGATGAGCATTGTTAGCTGTATCCCCTTACACATCCCTGCGGAGGATGCAAACCTGCTACCATGCCAGCTAGGGAGCCCCTACAGCTCATGCTAACCCACTAACCCCCGCCCTGAATTGAGACATCATGCCCAATGGCAACTAGCACATAAAATGCAGCATGAAAACATTTAAGCTAAAACAAATTTTAAAAAATTTCCTTCTTGTAAAGTGTCATAAGGTGTTAATAAAGATCATAACACGGACTGTCCTTTATTGTTATGGCTAATATGGCTTTATGAGCCAAAACCATATCCTATTGTTTGTACCCACATTTCTATTATTAAGCCACATACTTATGCAAAAAAACCCAAACCTAATTGAGTTCTGATGGGATTTCTGAACAGCCACAACTGCTGAAGAGCTAAAGAGTTTGTCAGATGCTGCAGGGATATGGACCAGTCTCTGGTGAGAGTTTTCATCCAGAATACAATAGCAAACAGCAAATTCTTGCCCATTTGTAACTCGGCTTTGTGTGCACGTTGGACTGAGCACAAAGTAGTTTTGAGCAGGTTGGCATTAGCATAGCAAATACACAGAGTGGCAAACAATTGCTCGGTTAATGTACACATAAAATGATTACCTTCTAAGTGTGGGCAGGCATTTTATTATGACTGTGAACCAAGCACTGCCCATGAAGAAGAAGAACAGAAAGTGCAGTGAAACGGATACGTTTTGCTACATCCAGTGAAAACCAGAGCAGAAATGTCAGGTGTCAACACCTACTGGTAACTATCAGAAATACCACTGTGGCATGACACTGGCTGCAAGACTGGACAGGAAGCCTTCAAAATCTCTGTTGCAAGCAGTGATGGAAATGAAACAAAAATAAACTACAGGAAATAAGCTGCAGGAAAAAGAAATCCACAGGAAAAGAAATTAAACCAGGAGACACTTCCAGGAAAGGAAAGAGGAAAGGAAAGAAGGGGGGAGGGGGGAGAGAGGGGGAAAGGGTATCATCATTAAAATTATCACGCAGAAAGTGTAAGTAAAAAATGGGGCCATCAAGTAGTAAACATAATATATCACATATCAAGTGGAAAGGTGAATCATGGGAGAAAGCACTCCTGGGATGCTTGGATTTGTTCACAGGGAGCAAAGTTGACATTATTTCCAAGTATAAAGAAGCAGGCAATGGAAAGTAATCACAAAAGTAACTTTCCCCAGGGAAGATCTGTCTCCCTGGAGTATTTCTGTAGCTAACAGATAGGCTCCTTGCTGATTTTGAGTATGAATGAGCCTCAGAGAGCTCTGAATAGTCTTCTGGCAGAGCCTGTCCCGCTCTGTTCACTGTGGAAGGACCACGAGGAGATGGACTGTGCTGAGCCGACATGCCCCAGCACCACCAGGCATCAAGAAGGGAGGTGCTGCCTTTACAGGGGAGCAGGATTGCCTGCTCAGAAACAAACCTGTGTCTGTGAAGCTATGGATGGGTTCCTGCATTCACTTGTTGCATATAAGTAATGGCAAAGTAAAAAATCAAATCTGGGTCACAGCCAAGCAAGCTAGCAAGACATAAGGTGACTTTTAACTCAAAAGGTGAAGCATTGCCTGAGAAACTGAACAAAAAGATTCATTTTTATGAAGAGGGGGGCAAATACACTCAGAAATGTGATACAATAAGCTGGATCAGGTGTCAAATTTTACTGCCCTTGCTCTGTCCTTTTTCAGTCACAGCTCTCCCTGACTTCTCTGGACCCTTCAGCTCTTCAGGACATCGGATCTGGCCCTAATTACCTTTCTCCCACTTTACTGACTTCTTCTCTCAGCCTCTCTTCTTTCTGTGTGGATTTTCCAAGCAGAGTTAAATAAAAAAAGAAGCACTGGAAGAGGTGCCAGACTGCTCTAGAGGCTGAGATGCTCTACGTGCTGAAGAATGAAAGGCAGACAACACCCACGGATATACCCGAGCCCTGATCTGGCAGGATGCTGTCTTGGAGGAGGTGGCAATCAGTCTTCACATCTTATCAACTCCCATAGCATCTGCCAGCACAGTGGGAGGGGGAGTCACCCCAGCCAACTTTTTTTTATAATATAGATATTGTTTGTTAAGTCAGAGACATTTTATATATAAATACAGATCAGTTCACAGCCATCTGCTTATCTTCTGTGTAGTGTCTAAAGTACCGTAAGGGTGTTATAGAGAATATGAAAACAAGCTCTTATCTCTGCCACTGAGCTTAAAACAAAAAAAGGAAAAGAAGAAAAAAGAAGAAAAGAAGAAAATACAGAAGTTGGTGTGCAGTGAAAAGTAAAGAACTGAGACAGCATTTTGAAATGGTGGTTGCCTGTGCTGCTGTTGTTTGGAGATGCAATTTGGCCTGGTAGACAGATAAGGTGGCACATCCCTGCTCTGGCCTGGGGCAAGCTGCCTCCTGCCCTTCACAGATACCTCTTGTCCACCCAGGGACCTTCTAGCCTTCTTCTACTTTTGTGTCTTAAGGGAAGAAATCACCCTCTACACTAAGCATTTACACATGCAATAATAGGTCCCACATTTCATGTGCTACTCCAATAATACCTTACTGGTGGGGTTTTTTTCAGTGTTACACTCTTCCAGATAAAAACAGGCTTACTTATTCCCTGCTAGGGCATGCTCTGAACCTTTGCAGATAAGCTGTGGTTTGTATCTCCTGGGCTGCAGTTTTGGACCTACAGGCCCCTGCAGCACAGCCAACCTCCACCATTTACAAGTAGCTCCGAAACAGTGGACTGAGTAAATAATGAATGGTTTGTTATTCAGAATTAACCTGCCATGGTCAGTAAAGAAAAAAGAGCCAGCCTGGGGCCCTGGCACATTCCCACCAGAGCCCAAACCCAGACGGCACGGGGAGATGCACGAATTCACTGATCATCTGCCAGATTCACTATCATTTGAGGGATTTTTTACTACTGCATTTAAATCACAGCTCATTCCGATAAATCAAGATTGTTTCCCTGACTTGCCGGTTTGATAATTTCATCTTCATGTTTGTTCACATTAGGAAGTATTGATTTCCTGTGGGATGCAGTACATCATGGCATAGTGAGCGAGCGTGAGCTCACTGCTTGGCAATGTTTCTGTTTTGCAGAGTTATTGCTGAAGTTTGGCTATTGGCATACTTAACATACTTTGATTTTATCAAAAAATGGGATTCTATGCAACAGCACAGAACAAAAAATATCTAAATGTGCAGTCACTACTTATCAAATGGCAGTTAGGCAAAGATTAATTTGAATGCTTTTCATTTGGGTTATCCTTTTTCCCCTTCTATTAAGCATACTGATTCCTTTTGCCTTTGTAATATCTGTGCAATAGTAACATTTTACAAATACTGCAATACTACTTCACTTCACAAGGGCCAGAGCAGCCTTCCCACACTTAGTACAACTCTCCCTTTTTTCTGCAAACTTTTACACTTCTAGGATGGAAAAGCTACAGCAAAACTTCAGTCTGTGAGAATAAAATAGGTAAATGCTGAAGATGCTCATTTTTATCAGAAAAAAATTTATTTGGCAGACACTGCTATAGGACAGTGGAATAATTTTCAAGCCTTTAAGAAATTCCAGTTCTAGTGTTACTGAAGTTACAGCAGCATCCATGATAACTTAAGACTAAGGGAAATATTTCCTAAAGGGATGTCTAGAAGATACTCATCTTTCTTCCCCTTTGATGTCCTTCTATCTGTGGATGCTAAGTGAGTGCAGGATGATGTTGCTCCAGAAGCACTTCAGCTAGAACGAAACCATGATAAACAAAGTGCCACACATCACTCACAGAAATAAGCCTTGAAGTAGGGTCGTGGGCACAAAACACTTTCTCATCCCATTCATGAACCACTGAGACAGATATGTGCCCAGAGCTGAGCTTATTCAAATAATCCCCAAGGTAACTCTTCGTATTCAGAAATTCTTTTTTTGAGGGCAAACTGAAATGAATTTGTTGCCTACCACAGAAAGCACTGCTTTGCAGCAGCACCGTCACTGCCTATCCCAGCAGGGAGGAAAATGTCTCTTCCTCCAACCATCTCCACACTCAGCACAGACTCCGTGAGACAAAGTCCCACCAAACCACAGCTCTCAATTTTCCAGACCTGCCTTTTAGCTGCCGTCATCCCTAGCCAGGTCAATGGGGGCACAGATCATAAGGTAATTAATCTCCTTTTAATGTGATGAAACCAGGGAGACTTGGGGCTAGCTGTCCATCAGGTACCTATCTCAGCGGTACCTAAAGTTTCAGGTGCCTATGTAATGTAACACTAGTTTTAAGATTACAGCTGATGATGACCAGAGTTGCATTTGGAATTTTGTACTAGCAGTCTTCCATTTGGATTAGATGATCATGGGAAGTCCTTTCAAACTGAAAATATTTTTCTTTTCTTCTCCTTCTTATCTTCTTTTTCTTTTTCTTTTCTTTTCTTTTCTTTTCTTTTCTTTTCTTTTCTTTTCTTTTCTTTTCTTTTCTTTTCTTTTCTTTTCTTTTCTTTTCTTTTCTTTTCTTTTCTTTTCTTTTCTTTTCTTTTCTTTTCTTTTCTTTTCTTTTCTTTTCTTTTCTTTTCTTTTCTTTTCTTTTCTTTCTTTTCTTCTCTTTTCTTCTCTTTTCTTCTCTTTTCTTCTCTTTTCTTCTCTTTTCTCCAACATGATGCAGAATGGTCATGTTTCATGCTGCTATTTTTATATCTAAGCTTCAGGTTCATAAAAACTCCCAGCCTAACAACTCACTGCATGCAGGAACTCTACGTAAAGGTGTTGGGAGGTCTTGAGTGGTACAAGGCAGTGTATTGTGCACACAAGCTAATTAACCTGTGGAAATAATTCAGGGTCTAGCTAACTGCAGCTGTGTTACCTGGGGTAATTTTCTGCTCTCAAACTATAAAGGCTCTTTGGGTTTTAACACAACAAAATTACTTTTGTCTTTCTACAATACAGCAAATACAGCAAAGTGGCTGCAGCCAGGCTGACAGAACTACATTTTAGCAGTTAGCCACCTACTCACACCCCCACATTCATCAAAAAGACATGTTATGCTGAGAAAAAGTAGTAATGGCTTTGGCTGGCACAGTTTTACTGGTCAAAGTTCACATACTTTTCAGAGCTTTGTCCCATACCTTTGTACAAGTAGAAATGAGCAGTGAAGGAAATCAGCGTATGTTCATTCAGACTTGTTATGGGGAACACAACCTTTTAGATTCTACATGAAAGGGATTTAACAGTGTAGGACACTGCTGCACTACAGTTTTTACTCCTAGCCTCACTGACTGCAATTTCCCCCCTTGATCTTTCTCCACTTGACCTACTGAGTAAATACTTCTTCTGCCTGGGAAGTATGAATTTCCACCCCACAACGTTGAAACCCTTTTCCTGGGGTTATAAGCTCCTCAGGGTTGCTTTGTGTACCAAATTCTATTCTGATAGCCCCCACACCACAACTCAGAGTATAAATAAAGTATATTGCATCTCTTGGATGTATCACCAACTGTACAGTGCATCTGATTAAACAGTGGCTGCCAGATGACGAAGGTAGGGCTCTACCTGCTTTCAAAAACAGTTTCTGATAATCCCGAGGAGACTTCACCATGAAACAACCTGGGACCTGCAAGCTGACTAGGCCATGGAAACAATCATTTCCTTCCTCCATTTTTCAGCTAAGAGGATATGACATGGCCACCCACTGCATAAAACGAGACCACAAAGACCGAAATAGTTGCTGTGGTCCCATCTGCAGCACAGCTACGGCCCTTCTGCACCTATCCCTGCTTCAGCTGAGGCTGCAATAAAGCTCTGGGTTCCTTTGCTCTTGCTTCCTTTCCTTTCCCAACTTGCTTTCCTACAGAAAATGCTTCAAGGAGCTGGCAGGGAACACACTGTCTGCTCCCGGGAGAGGAGCTGCAGCTTGCCCCTGGGTGATGGGGTGGTGTCGTGGTTTAACCTGGCAGGCCACTAAAAACCACGCAGCCACAGCTCAGTCTCAAAGGTTGAAATAAAAACAATTTAGTAATTGAAATAAAAGGAAATAATAATAATGATAATACTAACTAAAATAATTATGAAATAATGATCATAATAATAATTATGATCATAATAGTAATGATAGAATATATACATGAGTGATGCACAATGCAATTGCTCACCACCTACCAACCAAGGCTGAGCTCGTTCCTGGCTACCAATCCCAGAGGATACTGAACATGACATTATATGATATGGAATATCCCACTGGCCATTTGGGGTCTGTTGCTCTTCCTATGCTCCTCTCCAGCTTGCTCAAGTCCTTCTAGCTAGTCCCACACTAGCAGAAGATGAGAAGTTGAAATGTCTTTGATTTCTTAGCAACAACTAAAACCATGAGTATATTATCAACAATCTTCTCATACCAAATCCCACACTGAAACCAAAACACAGCATTATTCTAGCTACTGAGAGGAAAATTAGCTCTATCCCAGCCAAAACCAGGACAGGTGGTTGGAGAGCTGCCTCCCACACTACCAAAGGGAGCAGCCTGGCTATCTACCTCCAGTGTGACCTTCTTCCAGATAGGCTCAGAGTCTGCAATGAGGCCAACCCAGTGGGAATGACAGGTTTGGAAAATGAGCAAGGCTGACTGGAAGTATCAGAGGAGAGAAGATGATTTCATGAAAAGTTACCACTAGGTGTAGGTGTTATGAAGAAGCATCGTAGAGCACACAGAAGAAAAACTGAATGAAATGTAAAGTTTGCATGTGCAGTAAGCAGAAACCCAACACAAGGTCAGGCAATGGGGCTGGAGTAAAACACTGACACATCAGCCAGCCACTGAACAGGGCAATACATCCACATTGGCTAAACACTTTTTCGTACATTTATGCAGTGATGCACAACTTACATGTTTATTTATTTTTTAATTTTGCCTCATAGGAATAGGTACCTGGCACTGCCAAGGCAGAAAGGGACAGCAATCAGTCATATATTGAGATAGAAACAACTTGAGATGAAAGATTTTACCAAACTTGGGAGAACCAGTTTCCTCTCAGGTATTTGCTGAACTCCTCTGAAGTTGAAAGAATGAAAAATTATCAAGGGCAGATTTAGACTGTAAGACAAAGGACACTCCTGGACTACCCCAAAGAACCAAGACTGAGCCTTCAGTATATGCCAGAACTGGGGATCCCAACACACATTTCCAGGATGAACACCCTTTTCCCAAGACCCTGCAACAGCCAAGTTGGAGACACTGAGCCAGTGACCATGCCTCTTCTCTGGCCAGTCTCAAAGCTCACATCAAAACACAACATTTGGACTGAGGCACAACCCTTCAGCTTTGGAATTGTCTGAGATTGGCACCACTTGTCCATGCACCATTACAGAAGGAGAAAGAAAGCACATTACTGCTTGTGCAAATTGAATTTGAGGAGAGTGCCGTTCAGGCAGTGCACACCTCATGCTGAAAAGGCCTTTCAAGGTATTACGGAAGGGACTGACTCCTTTGTCCTGTCTCCAATTGACTCTGCCTTCCCAAAATGCTCATTAACTCGGGCCTCTTGAATCATATCTACTCCACCTGCCATTCAAATTGCACTGCTCTAAGTCAAATTCCTTTCTTACAGATTGTGAAAGAACATCCTGAGAATAAAATCTAGTCACCAAAAACCTGGGAGGAATTCAGACCAGCAGGGAAGTAAAACCATTCATTTTGATGAAGCTGATATCCCAGCAGAACTTTTTTTTTAATCAATTGTTGTATGACACACTCACTGTTTCATAATTAATTGAAAAAAACATAAAGCCACAGAACTGTTCTGATCTGTAGTAAAAACACAACCATGTGTTACAATTAAGTCCCAAAACCACTGCTGAATAGAGTATAATAATTATTGCGGGCTTGGCTCAACATTTGAGGTTACACATTGAAATAAAAAGGCTTTGGTAGGGTGAAAGAAGTCTGGGACAGACTAAGTGCAAGGGAAAATAGTTCTTTCCCTTGCTGGCCTCCCTTACCATGCTGGTATTTTAAGCAGGCTGGAGCAGAGCTCCAGCAAGGCGATAACACAAACCATGCAGTGGGCTCGCTGCTGGCCAGTTGTGCAGCAGAAACCCTGGGAGACAGGCTGGGTCATCAGCTGGGGCAGGGCAGGGCTCAAGGCTGCAGTGTGCCAGCAGCACCGGAGGAGATGAACCCCTCCAAGGTCTGCAAGTGCTACCACAGCATAGGCAGTAAATAATACCTTGTCAGCAGGCCACATTATTGAACAGCAATAACTTTCCGTAATAACTAATTAGTGTCACATACAGACCAGACACTTAAAAGAGAGAAAGTGCAACAGCTCTTCTTCCCTCATTGGACTGCAGCGCTGAGATCACGCTTTACTCATCTGCTGGACTGGCACAAGAAAGTACTTGCATGTGAGCCAGGACCTTCCCTTTGGCAGCCGTAGGTTGAGTCAAGTGGTTTGCCACCTCCCTCAGCTCTACGGTGTCATTACTTCTGCAGCCATCCTGCCTGGACAGCAAGAGCTCTGGTGCACTTGGTTATCCCACCTTAACCCTGAGACATCCTCCAGCTTCCACTCCCCAGTGGGAAAGGAGTCTTCTATCAGGACCCATTTCAGGCAGGGCTCAGGAATGGGCTCATGCTTCCCGCAAAGGCTCCTTGGCATCCCTGAGACCCAGGGAAACCTCAGGGAAGGTTTAGTTTGGTGGACTCAATAACGTAGGCATGGTCAGCACTCTATTCCCCCACTTTTCTTGTGCATCAAATGAGGGGACATATCTGTGTCACTCCATGTCGAGCATGTCACCTTTTCATTCATAAAAGGCAGCCTGTATCTTCAATCACTTTGCCAGAATGATAGCAAAGAAACAAGCACTTGATTGCCTGTGTTATCAGACACTACTGGAAAAGTCTAGATAAGGATGCTGAACAACCTTGGCTTATTAGTATTCCACATGCAAACACTCCCCCATAACCCAGAGTCATCTGTATCCCGGCAACCCTTAAAATTTCATTCTCACTGAATTGCCAGATCTTTATCAAAATATAATTACAGTCTTAATTTGGAAGATAAATTTTGATTGCCTGTGCTGTGCCAAAAAAAAAAGAAAAAAAAAAAGTCAGGTACATAAGACCTGAGGTACAACTGTGAAACATGAATCTGCATATTCTGACACTGGTGCGTCACCTTTCCTCTTCTCAAAAGTCGGTCTCTGATAGATAGCAGTGAGGTTACATAGGGGTAAATAGGCAGGGACATGAAAAAGCATTCTTCTGATGCTGTCAAATGAAATCTGTGCTAAAAACAGGTAGGAATTTGAAATATGGAGCTGCACACAAAGATTATTACTATTATGAAGATTATACACTATTATCATTACAAGGTGAGTGATGTGCAGCATTGCTGTGCAAATCTGGAAGGAAACATCAGTCCTTCCTGAAACAAGAGGAGATTGTGCAGGACTTGCCTTTTTTCCAACTGCTTTTTTTCCCTCTTCAAACACTGGCAGAAAACAGCACAGTGTTTTATAGTTATATCCACAGGGTTCTCAAAATGCAAGGGTCACAAAATGGCTTCAGGTTTCAGCAAATTGTTCTAGTGTTCATCTTAAACCTAACTGACAGCTTTTAAAAGCACTCTTAGGAACAGCCTTTGTGGTTGATTCATTCCAGTAAGATCTTCTGGCATTAAGAGCTTGGCTGTTTTGAGGCTGAATGAAATGGGTGCTGGTTTCCAGCCATGATAGTAGAGTCCTATGTACTATACGCTGCCACTATCTAAACACCTTCTGCCTGCACACTTCATAAGGCACAAAATAGCTGTTCATTCACTTATGTACCTATGTGAGCCAACTTCCTTTATTCCTTGAAATGACTGAAGGTATTAGGATTCATGCATGTATCACAACAGACCAGAATCATCTGTCTTTACTATGTGCTGTTATAGTGATATATCATATCATATTTGATCTCACTCTCATCTGCAGCAGATGCAGAATCAACCTCTACATACAATCATATGAGGATACAGTTAGAAATCACATCACTTGCATCGAGCATTATTACCAAAGACATACTGCTGGGTGGGGGGGTACTCTTCTACCTTCCGAGAATTAATAGGATTAAAAAGATTTTTTCAAACTTAAACATGTAGCCTAAAAAAGTATCCCAGAGGAATATAATCACTGCCTGCTCTACCATCAGAGCCCAAAGGAGGGGAGACAGCCCAGCAGGCAAGCCATGGAGGTTACCTAGTTTCTGATTTACCAGACTGCAGCAGTCCAAATCCACTTCAATTTTACCCAATTGAAATGCCAGGGGGAAAAGATAATTACTTGGATGACAATGGCATAAATGCAATTAAGACACTTGACCTTAGTGTTTCTTGGTCACATGCACAAAGTTGAACTCATTGCTAAATCTGGGACTGGGAAGTTCTTCTTTTCCTCCTTCCCACCCCCGCAGTGACTTATTTGCACTTTCTCTGCAGCTCTGATAAGGATCCTTTCCTAGGCCAGATGTGATCTCATCCCTTGAAAGTGATTTCCTCACCTCCTGTGAGGGCTTTGGGTATCCAGCCTCAGTCTTCTTTGTCATCTGCTTCTGTAACTTTGATCACCATTGTATGCACCACAAAATACCTCTTTGACACACCCGTTAGCTTGAATTCACCCCCATGGAGCTTATGCTTCCCTCCCCTGAGAAGACCATGCAAGGTGAGAACAACTGGAACAGTAAGGAAATTTTACCACATAAACATACAGAAGGATTACACTGTGGATTGAAGGTCATACTGTGTCAGAGGTACAGTATGAAAAAAGTGCTTCCTTGTGGGCAGCAGTCAACCACATCACACAAATGAAATCTGTTTCCTTCATATTCCATTGCCCCAACCCTCTCCAAGAGACCACTCCAAACCAGGTGCAGTTTTGACCAGAGTTCAGTGTAAGCAAACACAGTTGCCAACTAATGATAAAACCCAAAGGTCACTGAAGTCCAGAGCAATCTTTGTAGTCACTTCTGTGCACTGGTTCCCATTTCCTAAAAATCATGTCCATCATTGACACAGCAGTGATGCTTTTGCTGACAGTAGCAGTAGAAAGTTTTACAGCTGAATAGGCTCAGGGACTGAACCATTCTCATTCCCCTGGTGGTTTGACCTCAATGAGGCTAAGTCATACTGCAGTAGAAATGGGGGGCAGGAAGGAACCATGAGAGAACTGTCTGGTCCATGACTTTTCCAACCCTGAAACACAACTAAAATGCTATAAACAGCAAATGAGACACCCACCCACTAACAAAGAATATGCTCCCTATAGTGAATTTTGACTGATCTAAAAAAGCCAAAATGCAAACCCAAGCATCCATTCGCTCTAAAGTGGACTGATCTCTCTAAAGAGTCCACTGCTCTAAAGTGGACTGAGCATTTCCAGTCCACTCCAACTTTATTCTTACTTGTTCTTAAAAAGCTTAAAAGAAGGACATCTCATAAGCTCCACAGGATGCTTGTCCAAGTGCTTTATCTCTCTTTACACTTGGAAAGGTCTTTCTAACCTTCCCTGCTGCAAAGTCAGCCAGTTCCTAAGGGGGAAGACTGCAGAAGCGGGCACACTGGCTGCAGTCACATGCAGTTCCCCTCTTCTTTGGGTAGCAGACTCTATCTCTAGTGCCTTGAATTTGCAATTGTTCACCTCAGATGAACTGAGATGAGAAAAACAATCCCTGGAATACTCCAGACAGGGGGCAGGGGGAATATTTGAGCCCCCAAAGGAGGAAGATGAAGCAATGCTTACTCCAGATGCACAGTTCTTTGCCCTTCTTTTTAAAATGTATTAATTTCCTCCTGATGAAGGGTGCCACACTAAAATGAGAGGAAACCAAAGCTGTCTATCCACAGCAGCAGATTCAGCCTAGCACTGAAGAGATGGAAAGCTTCCATATGCCATGGTGACTAGTTCTGTACAGTCTCTCATCCATCCCCTCCACCTGCCAGGTGCACTGTCCCCACACCAGCACTATCAGTGAAGGCAAGCACACACCTGGATGAAAATCACACTGATATGAACATGTGTTTTGAAAGCCTGGCTTTTGGCTCTGAGTTACACATTCCAACACTAAGGCTAATGTTGGGAGGGCTGGCAGAAGGAAGAGGCTACCAGATTTACTGTCCCTCTGCACCATGGTGTGTTGCAGGGGGAGGAGTTCAAAATGGCCCCTGTCACGGCTGTCAGCATCTTCATGATAACTGGTAAATAGAGGCTTATTCCTTCCAGATACTCTTCACTGAGAGCTTTCTCAAGGGAAGAAACTGATTCCCCAAGCCTTTATCATCAGCAGGAAACTCCTGAAGGAACATTTCATATTCAGAAGATATCACAGTGTTCCCATTTCTATTCTGCCTTTTTCATTTTCAAGCCCAGATTTCCCCAATTTGAGCTCACAGTTGCCATGATAGGCTACAGTAGAAGGTATGTGGCTATCACATACATATCCCAAGTTCCTAGTAAGCAAAACTGAGGTCTGGCTTCCTCAGCTATCTGGGACATTGTCCTGGGTGAGAAGACAAGTAAGTCTCACTATTGGCAGATGGGAGCCCAGAGAGGAACGTTATGAGCCCTGCACAGCCAACCTGACTCTTGGCATTACAGCCTCTGCCTTTGGACCAAGCATCAGCACAACAACCACAAACCCAAACTATGCCAGAGATACCAGTAGCTGAATACTTGGAAATATAAATTGGGGATGCTCTTCCCCACCTGCCATTTTGACTAAGCCACATTACCCTTGATGGACCTGTCTTGACAACCTTATTTCTCAAAAAATGGCTTGACTGCTGCTGCTGATTCCAGGAAGCGGCGAGCAGCATAGCCCTCTGTGCTGCTGACCGTCCATGGTGCAGCCTGGCAGCCCATGGATTTCTATGAAAGACAGCAACAGGGCAAGGGCAGTGGAGGGAGCAGCACACAAGTGGTTAATGCAGCCCATGAAGAAATATACATGCATATGCTGCCACAAACAGCCAGAACCTTGCATATTGACATTTTCCATTCAGTTCCACTAGAATTAAAATGTTCATAATAAAAACCTGGCAATCAAAAGCAAAGAAATTGTCACCAAAGCAAGATTCATCTATATAGTTGACCAGAAGACTTTCTGCCTCCTACAAGCAATGTTAAATGTCATCCATTACAGCAACAAATGCCAGCCGAGTTCCTTTCCTTCCACCTGTGATTTTAAAAGTACATTTCCCGTGCAGAAAGCTGTGTGCTTGGCAACCTCTGCATCTCCCCTCCTGACGAGTAGCAGAAATGCTGCATGCTAAACTCTCTCCCGTAATGACATGGATTCCCACACCAGAGACAAATTCTGAAACTACCCAGGCAAAACTTCAAATAACCTGCAAGGTATTTAACAAACCGGAGGCAAAAGCAGAAGTCAAATCCTCAAAGCATACAGAGAGAGAGAGAGAGAGGAGAAAAAAAAAAAATGCCCTCTGCTTGACCCAAAATAAAGGTCTACCAGAACATTTCTGCATAGGAAAGAAAATGAATTACCATTGTGGGAACCCTCAGTCATTTAGAGTCTCCAGTCAAGGCTGAGAGCCATTCTGAGACTGCAGGTTTTTCCTCTAACTTCACTCCTCAGCTCTGCAAGGAACTAGTTAAAAATGACATCACTGCTCATACTACCCTCCTCCCCTCCCCATTCACTTGCTAAAAAAGCTGAGGCTGCTCCTCTCCCCCTGCATTGGCTCCAGATTTGGTCCCCGATCCTCAAGTTCCCGGTCTGCAGCTGATCGTGCCGGTCGGTGTCAGTGCAGGACGGAGGATGCACCTTCTCTATGTGCTTTTACAGCAACCCCGCTAGCACCCACTTGAGAAATAAAATAGCCTTTCCCTTAAGAAATCAGAAGAGGTCTAACCTCGTGATGTATAATGCATTACACAGCCAGCTCCATTTACAGAAGGCAAACAGTCTTCCTGTTCGAAGCGGGAGGAAGAGAGAGACCCTCCTAGAGACTCTGCCTTTTGCCTCGTCTTCCTTAAAGGAGAGGACCCTCTCTGTAGTTTGCAGCATCCTCCTTGTGTTAGGACTGCAATCTATCTTCTTTCTTTTTTTTTTTATTTCCCTCCCCCTGAACGTGACATCATCAGACACCAACTCTACTTTCTGCAATAAAAAAAGATCCTGAGCAGAGCTACCTGGGACGAGGTCATCTGGAGGACCCAGGAGATGCTGGGTCCTGAGCAATTGTCGCTTCTTACAAAAATACTCTCCTTTTACACACTGTCATCTGGATTTAATAACCCTGCGCTTGCTGCTCACCAAGTCGCCCAGCTGCTGGCTGAGATCAGTCTTGTTTCTATCCCCACTGGCTCCACTGGCATCAACAGAGAGCAGGTACCTCCGTGGTGCTCCCTTGGTACCCATGATTCACTTCACAACTCCATTTGTTTCCCTCCCCTAACTGCTGGGAAGGATGCTGCAGCAAAATCCCTTGGCCAGCACTCCCAGCTGCCCCAAAGCAGGCAGGCTGCGAGCACCCAGCCCCAGCACATGCTCCCAGCACTCCTCTGCTCGCCCAAAGTCTCAGCCTCAAGCACCATTGAAGGAAGCCGTCTCAGAATCAGAACCACAGAATTGCCTAGATCGGTAAAGACCTTTAAGATCATGGAGTCCAATCATTAACCTCACACTGACAGGTTCTTGACTAAACCATGTCCCTAAGCACTATGTCTACATGACTCTTAAATACCTCCAGGGATGGGGACTCCAAAACTGCCCTGGGCAACCCCTTCCAATGCCAGATAACCCTTTCAGGAAAGAAAATCTCCAAAATAAACTTCTCTTGGCATAACTTGAGGCCATTTCCTCTTGTCCTATCGCTTGTTACTTGGTTGAACAGACCGACCCCCACCTCTCTACACCCTCCTTTCAGGTAGTTACAGAGAGGGAGAAGGTCTCCCCTCAACTTCGTTTTTCCAGGCTAAACAACCCCAGTTCCTTCAGCCACTCCTCATAAGATTTGTGCTCCAGCCCCTTCACCAGCTTTGTTTCCCTTCTCTGGACAGGTTCCACCACCTTCTTGTAGTGAGGGGCCCAAAACTGAACACAAAACACTCTCAGCCCTGTCTGAGGCTGCAGGAGCCAGCAGCTCATGGCCGAGTGGGAGGCCAGTCCTGGCACAAGCCTGTGTGCTGCCAAAGGCACCCACTGCCTCATTTTCCCTGCCTGCCCTTTCTCTCCTGGGGTAGTGTTGGGGCTGATGCTGAGCACTGCCCACCCCTGAGGTGGCTGGCAGGCACCGGGGTGGCCAGGGTGAGCCCTGCCATCACCAATGCCAGGCTGAGGGACAGACAGCAGCTCCCAGGCTCCGCAGCCTCCCTTGCACGCTCCCATGCTCATGGTGGCAGCAGTGGTGGCAGCCACAGCACTGGCAGGAGAGGGGAGTCTGTGTGTACATGTGTATGTACAACATATGCCTTCGTATACCTATTACATACACACAGAGCTACGTGCAGAGGTAAACACAAGACGTGCACTCCGGATCTCTCACCACTACCAGCAACGCTGCAGACATAGCAAATATCGCACAAGGAAGGGGACCAATGGGATAAGGCTGCATTTGCAGATGTGCTCAGACTCGTTCATGCACTGCCTGTCCACACAGCCAGCACACAAACATGACCCTCGCCGCTATCTTGGCTACAGGTGAGTATTTGACATAAGGCTACAAAAGCTTCACAAAAATCATCCAAGCTCCTCTAAAAGGAACAGTGGTATGTAATACACAGGTCATGTCACGGTACTTCCTTGCATCCTAGAAGTGTCCTACGTGGGGAGGGACTGCAAAAGTCTTTCAGCAATGAAACCCCCACCAGCCCTCTGAAGTAGGAACATGCTGGCACATCAGGTCCCAGAGAAAATCCCTGCTAGAAACAGGAAGCTGAAGGAAGTCAGTAAAAATCCTGCCTCAGGGTTTATTCGTAACTCCCTCCCCCTTCTCTCCTTCTTCAGAGCTGAGTTTTGCATGTGGGCTGGTAGCATATGTTTATCAATCACCGGCGCCCTTCTGAATGAGCCAGGGTTGAAAACCTGACATCTCCTGTCAGCTGGGACAGAAGAAGGTTACACACTCAGCAAAGAGCAGGTGGTGTTACCCTGGGATAGGATTTCCACTAAAAATTTTCCCTATCCATCCTTTATTTAGTGCATGGCCCTGCAGGTCTTCTTCCCCAAATCACAGCCCTGGCAAGCGGCACCTTCCCTGCATGTGCAGCAGGCACAGGCCTCTGGCACGGGCAGGGAAGAGCCTGAGACTCAGGAACGATGACTGTGGTCAATAGAGATGTGGGACCATCTTTCAAGCTCCTCTGGTGTGAACCTTCATATAAATACAGAAGAGTGTGTCCTCTGCCAGCACTCATTAATCAAACCTCAGTTTTCTCACTGCTCTGATAGGGATATCACAGTCATTAGCAAAGGGGGATCCTACGTACATGTAGCAGCATCAATAACGTCTCTGGAGTAACATCGATTATACATCATATACTAGATCAAAAGAGAAAAAAGCAGAGAGTATGCCAATTCACCAGATATATTTCCGTATTTCCCTTCTGAATGAAACAAAGTGTTTAACCCAGCTTCTTAAGGAAAAAAGGCAAACCTGCTGCCTCACCCCTGCAACCCATCCCCATAATTTTTGAGTTCCCTGCCCAAACTTGCCAGAGTAATTTGATTGCATTCTATATAATTAAGTTCCTACAAATTTTAGGTGGAAAAAAAAAAATTAAAAAAATAAAATCAGTGCCATCCACACTGAGGACAGCCAGCTAAAATTAATCTATTACACTTCCCACTGGAAACCTACTGGCTAGCCGGCCCTGTGCTAGTTGTGATCCCCTTGCCCTGGGAGAGGGAAGGGTGTCCTGTGGCTCTTCTGAGAATGCAGAGAACATTTCAGAGAGTAAAGGACAAGTGGACAAGTCCACATGAAGTCCTTACTTCTTGTTTTTCTTTGGTTAATGGGAAAACTTGTTTCACATTTCTGTTTTCTCTTCCTAAATCTGCTTCTCAGAGGTGTATCAGGACTTAAGAGTTCAAATGCCTATGTATTTTATCCCCTGAAGAAACCTTTGAACACCCCCTTCTCATTTTACTTTGGTTCTCCTAAGCGATAGCATTGTTTTAATCCGCGGCCCGGAGCATTTCCAGACTGCTGGCTGGTTATAACAGCTCCCAAACCCAACAAGTTCCACACTCGTTCCCGGTCGTGAGATGTTTTTGTAGGAAAGCAAACCAACCCATTCCTGTGGGAAAGAATAGGCAAACAAACTGCAGGATTGGGGGGTGGAAAGAACCCAACATAAATAAATGAGAGCTGAAACTACATCCAGAGCTCCCAAAGCTCCCCATCAAAGAGGCAGAAATCGTTCCAGCCAGAAAAAAGAGGAGCTTGCCCACCTCTCCCATCATTTCCCCTCCTATTATACTGATGTTAACTAACAGTTTCACTTGGCAAACACAGATTGTTTCATGCGTTTGGGTGACTGAGTTGAAGATCAGTGCTCAAGTAAATGAGTGTCAAGTAGCTGCACTGCCTGAATGTATGCATTTCAGTGTACCTTGGGGTACCTCCAAAGTCAATGGGGTAGAATATGCACCATATTATATGAATTCTCCACTTGCCTTAGCAAATGCACCTCGTTTAGGATTTCCTATATCCTCTTTAATCTAGCACTATGCCTCCCATGAGCACAGTTTAACAAATGTATTGTATCATATAAATGGGTGGTTCCCATTTTGAGGATCATTCAGAGGTGAGCTGAGAGTCCCAAACTACTTTTCTGCTTTGACCAGTCTTTAAATGCAGTCAAGTCCGGTAACAGACATGAAGAAGTCATCAGATGAATGTCACACATCTACATCCTCTGCTATTTTTAACATTACAGAGTATACTGAGAGGAAGAACTGAATGTCCTCTTCTTTAATGATGTTCCTGCAAATTTTGAAAAAAATCTAAATTTCAATACTATTCCATTTCAACCCAAACTGTTACAAAGTAAATCAAGGTCACGGCTGTCTGTCACTTTCCCAAATTACTCTTGAGTAAAGACTTCTCTCAGCTAAATATTATCAGTCTAAATAGGAATTCAGCCTCTCCTGTTTCATTATCCCAGGGAGGTTTCAATTTCAAAGCTGACTTGGACTACATAAAAGTTAGCTTTTAAGCAGAGGCAGTGTGAATATTCCTCCTTCCTGTCTATAAACCTTCTCAAGGAAAGAAAGAAGAAAGTAAGACCAAGTACCAGTTCTGCTGACCTGACACAAGAGGAGGAGGCAGAACAGCATGGCATTCTTTCAAGACAAAACCTCAGTGCCATTTTTTCATTGCCTATTTTTCCTCCTGCTCCATTTGACTGGGTGGTACTTTACAACCAGGCTGCTCCAGCCTGCTGCTCCTGTTTCAGGGGAGCTGGCCATCCTCAGCAGGGCCAGCTCTGAGCATCCTGCCATTTGGCAAGTGATGACAACTCGATTGTCCCTGGAGGACCTTACTGGAGTTATGCTTCTTACTCAGTCAGGCCCTCATAAACAGACACAGCCCGGCACGGTGCAGCTGGAAAGTGAGACAAAAAGGAGAAAGGAAAGAGAAATCTGGAAGTGAAAGACATGAGAAAGGAAGGAGGGGGGCTATTGCCATTTTCCACTTTCCATGTACCTGCCACACAGTGTGAATGCCAAGCATGCACTGGGCACACAGTACAGCTCAATTGTCCGTCACCTCACCTTTGCTGCACTTAATTCACTACTGCTGGCTTTCATGCCCAGCGGGCAGTGGCCTCAGTGACAGTCATACACTGAACTCCAGCCTCCAAGTCTTCACACCAGGCTTCTTGCAAAGGCTGGTGATGACTTTAACATTCCTCTTTTAAGCTTTTAAAACTCTTCGGGGAATAGTCCAAGCATAGCTATTCCCTCTTTCTTTTATGTACATGCCTGAAAGGCCTGATCGCATCATTGGCCTGTCCCTGTTTTGGCCTTGACAACTGGACCAAGGACACTGCAGTCCCATGCCAGAAGTGGGAAACAGGACACTGTGGAGGGCTTGTCCACACCTCCTAGTTCCTCTCAACTCCAACCTTTCCCACCCATTACTGCCCATTCCCATCTACACTCCGTTGCACACTCTGGAGCTATGAAGTGACTATTGTAAATTCAGGTAGCTGTTGACATCAGGATAAGAGATGGAAACTGGGGAGAAAGAGCAGTAAAAAATAATTATACAGTAAAAAATAACTGTACTATGCTACAGAAAATGTAGTATGATGCGGGCATGCTGGGCTCAAGATTTCTGAGGAGGCAAGACAGCAAAGTGTCAGAGTTGGAGCAGTGGGGAGGGATGACGGGAGGCAGCAGACACACTTCAGTGTAACAATATCTAACAACATCCTCTCAGAAGCTTTCCTTCTGTTGTGCTAACTGTACTCTGGGCTAACCTTCTAGATGCTATCCATGTGAAATGGGCATTGCTTTGTCACAAGCAACACAAAACATCGCAGATGCTTGTAGCAATGGAAAATACCACAAGTAAAGCCCCAGAAAATGCAAATGGTAATAACTAATAGCACACCCATGCCTAGAAGCGAGGCTGTCAAAGCTGTTCTGAAAGGTTCAGATATGCACCATTCATCAAGAAAACCACTTGGCTTTGAAAATTTCAACTCCCTTCTTGCTACACTAGAATAGAGGGAGTTCTCTTGCTATTTGGGAGGCAAGCAATGGTCTTTCTAGGAGACAAAACACCTCATGTATTATTAAAATAATTAAGACCTAGAAAACAACACAATACAACAAAGATGCATTTTGATGCTTTTGGGGATAGCACTCGGAGGAGGATATAGTCACTCAGTGGGACTAGATTCCACTATCAGGTTTTAGACCATTCCCCATACCCATTCACATATGTAGGCACCTTCACATGGCCACGGATTCACATTCTCACCTTCACAGAATATTGTGTTAAGACCAGAAAGCATCAGACTAATAATCTCATTGTGGTTCTGTTTCTTAAAAGGCTGCAACAAATAGCAGGCATTTTTCTCATACATCATAAAAAATACGTTTTCAAGGCTACAACGTCATTGACCCAGGGCCCTTGCATAACATCTACCCACGAAGCGCAACTCTTCTGCTCGTTACAAGACAGGCCTTTCTTATATTCAGTTATGTGTCTTATATACTGTCATTTCTTAAATCAGAATTAATGAGTACCTGGTTAAAGACAAGTGCTGTTCCTCCACCTGTTTTGACATGTGCCTGTTATTGCAGATGAGCACCGCCACTGGGAGTTAACTTTTGGCTGAAGCACCTGCAAGGTGCACTGCGAGCCTTGACAATCCCTTCACAGCTGTCTGTCTGTCCTTCTTGGTGTCTGCTTCTCTTCTCCCTCCACACCCTCCTTTCCAGAAACAGGGCCCTGGCACGCAAACCAGACCATGAGGCTGGTTTGGGCAATTGTTCTTGTTTTCCCATACCTGTAGCATTGGTTTCACTGCAGCTTTAGCAACCACAAAAGTTGGAGCTAACAAGGGTAAAAACTTCCACAGCTGTGTTGGAAGATTTTAAAACTTCCCCACAGCTCCTTAGGCCATTTTGTTTTGTATCTAATGCTGATAAATTTTAAAATTGGAAGCATGTTTGGAAATATCAGAAGGACACAGGGCTATTCTTTCCCCCTGCTAGTTTCTGAATTTTCTGCTATGTGTATTTTTGGGATTCCTGTTACAACTCTTAAAGGTGCAGCATCAAAGTATACACACGCATATATACCAAGTCAGTATGTATATATACGCATGTAAATGTACTATGTTTGACTTGATAGTGCATAACTCCAATGCCAGGCATGAAAGGACTCAACCTGCAAAAAGCAAAATGTTAATCTTGGCTGCTGTCACTCCTCCAGCCCCTGGAGCACCCACTGGAGCAGGGATTTGGGCTGAGGCAGGGCTGCCCTGGCATCCTCTGCTTTGCTCCTGCAGCTCTGAGGCTCCAGGCTCCCAGGGAGCTACATGGTCACCCAAGGGAGAAAGTGGCCCCTTCCTCTATATGCTGCCATTCAAGCATGGGGGAGCTTGGCAGCAGCGGTGCAAGAGCTGGTGCCTCAGCTCTCTAGGGGCTCCTCACTACCTGGGCTTTTGGAGCAGGGAGAAGAGAAGCCTTCCTGGACCCATTTATCTGTACGTCCAGGCTACCTGGGTGTGCAGCTCCTGGGTGGTTGACCAGGACAGACCCTCCTCGGGGTCTCCCTGCTCTGCCCTGGCTGTGCTGGCATCAGGGAACAGGCACCAAGCAAGGGCCACTGGAGCTATATCTGCTTGCACCTTGATAAAAGGCCAGGTCCTAAATATGCTGTATGTAGCGGCAGCTACTAATTATCAAGATAGTTGCTGGTGAGGATTATTGCAGGTTTCTGATCTTCTTCCTACCATGATTACAGGGTGCTGCTCAGCCACATGCATACACCATACAAGCAGCTTTTAGCCTTGTTTCCTACAGAACCAAGTGGGATGGGAACATGCTGCCTGCATGGCTGCACCTTCCCCGCCTCCTCAGCCACCACGGCCCCACTGGCCACCCTGAGCCAGATCCACATAGGGTTGGTGACACTGAGGTGCAAAATAATGATAAAAAAAATTTTATTTTTCTCACAGATTGAAGAAAGGATGGGATTTTTCCACATCACCTAGTGAAAACTGTATTCCTCAAGATCTGCAGCTGCAAAGTGACCATAACAACCTAGAGCACAGGAGACACAGATGCAAACTCCCCTCTCCTCTCCTCTCCTCTCCTCTCCTCTCCTCTCCTCTCCTCTCCTCTCCTCTCCTCTCCTCTCCTCTCCTCTCCTCTCCTCTCCTCTCCTCTCCTCTCCTCTCCTCTCCTCTCCTCTCCTCTCCTCTCCTCTCCTCTCCTCTCCTCTCCTCTCCTCTCCTCTCCTCTCCTCTCCTCTCCTCTCCTCTCCTCTCCTCTCCTCTCCTCTCCTGGGATGCAATAATGTATTTCCTACCTACAAGAACAGTGTGTCATCTACTGTGCAAATACAACACTGTGGCATTGGTTTTCAAACTGATCCTGGTTTGTTTTGGAGTCTCATAAACTAAGAAGAGGAAGCAAAACTTTCTACTCACCAAAACATAAAGTTTCTTTCTCCTGAACAAAAGTGGTTTTTAAATAGGAATTGCACCATTATATTATATGTCGGATTCATAACGTAACTTTCACTCACAACTCCTTACTTAAGAGATTTGGATATGCGGCTCCATCAAATTCTAAGTAACCCAGTAATGCCTCAACTGCCACACTATTTGGGTACCAGCTGCAAAATAAAGACTGCAGAAAAGGATCCTCCCATTGACCCTTCTTTAGTCTAATACTGTCACTCACTTCATTTGTCTGAAGCCTTTGCTTAGTCACAGGTGATTGTGCCAGGGTTCATAGAAGAACCAAGTCCTGAGTTATGTGAGTTTTATATTGTAACTATATTATGTTTATTATCTCTCAGTAGCATTTCCAGCCTTCCTCATCCTTTTTCACAAGATTTTCTTCTTGTTTATTTCAGTGGAACTACTGACTGTGTCATAAATATTGATGTTTGACTTAATATATTTTGCTTTTAGCCTGGCAACTCTGTATTTCTGCTTGCCAGGGCTTGCTTTTCAAACAGTCAAAGACACAGTTGTTATAATACAGATTAATAACTGCTTGGAAAGACTGTAAGGTTTTTTAACATGAATAGAAATATAAGTCACATTCAAGTAACCTCCTGCCTAAAATAGTAACCATGTCATTGTCCTAGCACAACTTGTATCTGAAAAGCCTGCAAACCATTGAGTAAGAACTTCCCTATTCTGACCTGTTAAAACAAGAACTGCAAAAATCCCATAGTATTCATCACACACTTTGCAGCAAGCTCTACCCACAGACTCAAATAACAATCTAGGAAACTATCATTCCATACTGACTGCATTGGTACAAATCACTATTACTTATCTAATAATTAATATCACTTAATGGAAAAGGATTGAGGAGTCTGATTTTCAGCGCTATACTTTCAGTGCTGCCTTCTTGCTTTGATATCGAGTTAAGCCCTGAAGATATATTTGCTGAATTTTACTGACAAATTACATTCATCATCTATGTGCCTATCTCGTCAGAGTCTGAGATGTAATACATATTAAAATACTACACATGATTTTCCTGTTAGGAGTACTTAGCACATACCACTCTTACATGCCACACTTGATTTCCAAAATCCAAAACAACATGTTTAGTGACCCCCAGGGAGAAGCCAAATCTGGGATTAGCGACCTCTATAAGCAGTGACCACAAAAACAAGAATCCACTGGGAATTATCCCCAAGTGAGTTTGCCATCTGCTGTGCCCCAGGAGAACCACCCCAATTACTTTCAACACACATGGAATTCAAGACAATTGTGGGAATTCTCTATTTATTTCTCCATATCCATTTGCTTCCTCCATCAGCTATGAAGGAGTCAATCATAATTTGCCCCAACTCCATCTGTGAGCTAGAAGTGGTATATTTGTGTTACGACCAGAAAAACACCTGCCTGTGTCAGTGGGGCTGAGCCGCCTGTCTGGAGCTGGGGACTCTGCTGCAGAATGCAGCCCAGGAGGTGATGGGAGCACTGAGGAGAGGTATCTTCATGGCAAAGGCTGGGGGGAAAAGAGCCTGTGTCCTGGCTGTGGCTGGGACAGAGCTAATTTTCTTTTCTCAGTAGTTAGAATGGTGTTGTGGAGTATTCCTGCTCCGGCAGGGGATTGGACTAGATGATCTTTTGAGGTCCCTTCCAATCCTGACATTCTGTGATTCTGTGAATGTTGATAACACACTAATGCTTTTAGTTGCTGCTGGAAGACCAGGGACTTTACAACTTCCCTGTGTTTTGCTGGTCTGCAGATGCAGAAGGAACTGGGGTTGGGGGCACATAGTAAATTAGCAGACCCAAACTGGCATTTGGATATGCCAATGGGATATTCCAATTATAACATCATGTTCAATATATAAATGAGGGCTGGCTGGAAAAAGGGGTTCTCTCTCTCTTCTGGGATTGAGGTTTCAGTTTCGGAATTTTCGCTCCTCCAGGATCGCTATCCATGAATGGGCTGGGCATCGGTCAGTGGGTGGTGAGCAACTGCTCTTTGCATGAGTCATTTGTATATTTTATTACTATTATCAGTTTTATTTTATTTCAATTATTAAATTGCTCTTATCTCAACCAACAAGTCTCCTTACCTTTACCCCTCTAATTCTCTCCTGTACTCCCTGGGCAGGAGGAGAGTGAGTGAGCAGCTGTGTGGTGCCTGGCTGCTGGCCAGGTTAAACTACAACAGCCTGGAAAGGATGCACATGACCCTGTATTTCTCAATCTTGTTGTGGTTGTCCACATGTCTCTAAACACTGTCTGCTACTAAAATTTCCCTTCCAAACTGAAAGTGGGAGGAAGAAAGCACCTGAGCATGTGTCTTTGATTGAAGGACAAGGTGTCTCTTCTGTCAAGTTTTGACCACCTACTGCTTTCAGCTAAAAAATAGCTTAAAAGCCTGGTGCCTGTGCTTACCTTGGTGACAGTGTGAGGGGAGACCAGTTGTATTTCATCCCTGTCCCCGTCACTGCTTTGGGAAAACAAAGAGAGGGATGTACATAATGAGAGAGAGGGATGAGCTGAATTCATTCCATTTGCTGCCCATAACAGCCACACACAGCTCAGAGGAGGGAGAAAAAGGAGAAAACCTTGAGCCTTCATGTCCTGGAAATGAATGGCTGCTTTTTTTAAAAATGAATAGCCTGAAGCTGGACTCCTTCATAGCAAAGGGAGACAGTCTGTGACACAGCTTTCTCCACGAGAGGCCACAGTGATCACCTTCAGCTAGAAACAGTGCCGCAATGAAATCCTGTCCCAGCCCAAGCCAAAAGCAAGATGCCCAGTTGTACCCAGGTGAGCCAAAGTTAAGGACACGCCAAGCACCTTCTATGTATCAAATGTCTGAACTGGTGCTAAAAATGCCTAGTCTGGAAGATGGCAGCCTATTTGGGTAGGCTGGTGGCTGAGGCTGATGTGTGTAACAGCAGTGGCAGGGCTGCAGTAAGCAGCAGTGGTAATTCTCTTTGTGGATCAATCTTTAAAAAGCCAAAAAAAAAAAAAAAGTGTGCACAGAGCCATATGACAACATGACAACATGCATGGGAATGTCATCGTGCAACCATTTTCCCTGAGTTTCATTAGACAGCCCTGAATTTTGTGGACATATTGACAGGCCAAAGGAAAAACCCAAGTGCCATTTAATTTTGACAGATGGAAAAATAATGCCTTGTACAAAGCATGATAGCTTGATGGTCTGCTTTGTCCCTTTTCATCAAGGACCAGCTCCCAGAGGCAGTAGCCAGGATAAAGCAAACGTCAAATATAAGGAACCAGAAGGCAGAGAGATTTTATGATTAAATATTTACAAGGGAGAGTGGAAGCGGGGGGAGGAGAGCATGTATATAAAGTATATGAAGCAAGTGGTGCAGAAGAGACAGACACAGCGATACGGAACTGCCTGATGTGAAACTGAAACCCAGGCAGCTGAGGAGGCATGACCTACCTCATTTATTCACCACAGTCTACAGTTGGAAGTCATCCCAACAATTTATCTCAGTTCCTTACTCAACTGCATTGCTATTTGATAGGAAAATAGCTTCTCTCTGCTAGGATCTATGAGACCTGGCTAAACTATTCAGAGTAAATCTGGGACTAATTTTATTGAAGTTCCTTCCTTGGTTGTTAAACTCTTCTTGAAAAATACTGTGCCAACAGCTACATAGATAGTATTAGCTCATACAGACCCAGTGCCTTTTGATTTGGTATTGGCAACAGGGATTGGAGTTGGGTTAGACAAATGTGGTTAGGCTTTGCTGTTTGTAAATGAGCAGTGCTGCCAACTGCCCAGTTGCTTTTCTGTTTCAGCCCTTCCTCCACTTGCAAACACCCCTGTGTTCAGTTGCTTCGGATAACTTAATGGGAGTCGATATCTGCCCCGAGATGGAGACCCGCTGAGCTGAGGATGTCTTTGGCACACTGCTCCAGCTGCCGACTGTCTACTGTGCAAGGTTATCGCACAGCGCCCGTGAGGTAGGAACACAACATTCCATGAATGGGAATTAGAAAAAGTAAAATAATTTCTCTTTGAAAGCATTTAAAATCTGCTTCCCTGGCCCTTTGAAATACACTTCTCACCAAAGCTCCCTGTTCAAACAAAACCAGGGCACTGTACAGTGGATTGGTCACAGGCATCTTTGTTCTGCACCCACACAAAATTAGAAGTGACACTTTACTTCCATTGCAGGCCAGACATCAAGCAGAGTCGTGTCCCCACTCATAGTTTATTTAAAGCCATAGCTGGCTTTTTAGGGATCAAAGAGAAGGGTGTATAGGAGGGGGATGCTGTTCAGAGTAAGACTGAGAACAAAACAGTACAGTTGAGTCATACGTGTCTTTGACTGCTTCATGTTTGCTTTTTATATTGCTGAAATGTAATGTGGCAATGAAATTACGTAAAGCACAAGATACTGAGTGGTGGCTTATGAAGCTCTTCCAGTTTGTTAGTGCTTTAGCTCTCTGCAGTACCTGTCACAAAGGTAAGGGATTAGACTGCTGTAAATCATCAGCCTCATCCCACTAAGGGCAGCAGCAATGGGAAGCCAGGCTAAAGGCTCAAAGGGCTTCACAAGCTGAGTGTATGAAGCACTGTCAGGATACACAGCATGTTGTCAGCATCCCAGCCCCGCGACGGGACATTTGGGAAGGGCATGTAGTTTTTTTTTATCATGACTTGGACTGTCTTTCAAAGGAATCTCATTTAAACCAGAAGCAGGGCTCTGTGCATGGCCAGGCTCTCCAGAGCCAGCAGCTCACCTCTCCCGGATCGGTACGTCTGCGATACAACCAGCGGGATGCCCCAGCCCTCTCCCCTGGCCCCCGTAACTGGGTTTCAAGTTTACAAGTATCACAAATGAGTTCATTTCCCCTCATTAACTCTCACAAGTAGCCAAAGCTCCTCCGAACTCTGTGTTTTTCTGCCCCCAAATCCCTTGGGAGCCACTGGGGCTGAAAAAGCCCTTCTCGACAAGAGCAGTTTCGGACAGCTGCATGAACGAGAAGAATGAAGGGGGCCTCATTAGACCAGACATGACACTCACAGAACGGATGAGGAGAGGGTTTAAATCAATGGAGAAACTTAGAGAGCAAAAATCTGATCAGTTTCATTTTTTCAGATAATTGTTTTCAGGGGGTTTCTTATTTGATACAGGCCTCAGCCAAAGTGGTGTTACAAACTATTGATCTCACGCTTCCAAATTCAGTTTATTCCTCTCTCTCCATCCCAGGCCTCTAATTTTCTTGCTTCTCTTAGCAGCCCACTAAGTCCTCAAATCAGCAGCTGAGATCCCAGACTCTCCCTACAATCACCTATTGCTCCAAATACGCAGCACAGTGATCTTTTTGACTCTAGAATGCCCTGCACTAAACAGCCAGTTTGAAAACCTTACTGCACCAACTGCATGCCAGATGAACTTTTGGACTGTCTCATTGACACTTTCAACTGGTCTTTTGCCACACGAGAGGTTGCTCTCCTACACCCAACCTCCTCATGCATTTTCTTTCGGTCTGGGGTTTCTCTCCCTCTCTGTCTCATGTGATTTTCATACCATAGGCTCACAAGGACATTTTCTCAAATAGCAGAACAAATAACCCAAGGCAGCCGCACAGTTAGGGTGAAACTCAGCACAGAGATATTAAAACAGCATGTGCATTTCTCTCCAGAACCCGGCACTGAAGATATAATAACATTAAAGGCTGAAACAAAAATATAGAAAGTTTAATAAGGTTAGGTGAAAGGACTTTCACCCCTTCCCTGTACACAATGCACACTGTGGAGATGCATTTGTCATCTACTGCAGAACTTCCTTTAATGATCCTTGGCTAGTTAAATTATTCCAAAATGAGAAAAGCAAAAATAAATCCAATCAAACCCACCATATGGATATATTCATTCTTGAGAGAGGGCATGTTCCAGTGATCAAAATGCTGGAAAGCACGTGAAGAGGTCTGGGCTTGGGTCCCAGCTATCGCAGAGGCTTTATGTATAATCTTGAGCAAACCATGCCGGGTGGGATTCAGTTGCTTAAACAAAGGTGTCTGGTACCATTTAAGATGCCCTGGGGTATCCAATACATCTGTATGGGGCTGGTCAATACAAAATAGGATCCTGGAGGAGCAACTGGAGGCCAGGAAGGAATTAGACACCTGTACTGCACCCTGTACTGCCTTCTGGTGTCTGCTAGAGACACCTCATGCAGCTTTCCAAGCCTTGCAGTTTCCAAGCTAATGTGCCCACTACGCAGCTCTCCTGAACCCTAGAGTCCTGTATCCTCAATGACAAGTTCTAATAATGACCCACACACTGCATTAGAACATGGCTCTTTTGGACAACTTTTTCACTGAAAAAGCATGTTTTCCTTCGCCCCTGCCTGCAGCAACCTGTTTTTTGCTCAAAGTGAAGAGTTTAAAGCTGGTTATGGTCTACCAGGATGGGCGCAGGCAGTTTATGCCATCTAGTCCACTCACACTTGGCTTCTGGGCTCTATGCTACAGATACCTTCATTGGCCATGAAAGTTGCTGTCACCTCAAGCACTCTAACAGCCTGTTTCTTGTATTTGTCACTGCAATCACCCATTGGGCTTTATTAGGAGTGGAGGCATAAGCTATGAAACCCTGTGTGGAGACTGCATGGTGATGTGTGGCATTCTGCAGCATTTGTCAATCAACTGTGACATCACAGTCTCTGGAAATATATAACCTCACAGGTTGGAGATGCTGGTCAATCCCAGTGCAAGGCCCCATTTAAATACTGGTCTGTTTTGCTGCTTTGGGGGGCCAAGGTGGGAGCTCACACAGCTGCTTCCTACAATCTCTGTGCCAGGATCTGGGATCCTGTGATGCTGGGAGAACAACTGGGGACTAATGACCACAAACCCTTTAATGTGGTCCAGTTATCACAGTGCACTGCAAGTCACCCGCCCAGAAGAGGATGGAAGAGGTTTACGGCCTCATTGCTGATTTTGAAAGAGCAGCAGCAGCCTTGGCCATATTAGATAATTTGAACCGCTTCATAGCTTAGGGACCCACTGTTACTCCTGCTGCGTGTATATTTGCTGAGATGAGCCTTAGATGTGAAGCCTGCTTTAAGTTTGCTCCACCACAGTCTTTATGCCTTGACAGGACACCTTTAAAGTTGCTTTTCTTCCACTGGTATGTTTTTGGAACAGCTGGTGCCATATTTAACATGCTAATGCCAACAACCATCACAACAACTATTACTCTAGTAAGTGACTGCATCTTTGTTGCAGACTGAAAAACAGCCAGAGAAACCCCATTCCACATCCCCATGGCAGCAGATAACCTACCCCGTTATCTTCCCTTTTGGTTACCAGTGCTCTCCCCTGTTACCCCAACTGCCTCATTTGCTCTATCACTCTCGTGTCCCAGGACCTGTGCTGCTCATTGCTGGACCCGTGTCACTTGGCAACGGTTGTGCCTCAACAAGCTCCAGCCAGGTGCTGCGCTCCCTGGCCCAGGGTGCTGTTCCCTGAAAGCGGCAGCTGGGTGGACTGGGAACACCCGACACCCCCAGAGCTGGGCACTGCAGGCAGCAGGACCCTCTCTCCCCTAAAGGCAGTGCTGCCCACAGGGTTTGCCCATGGATCATGCTGGGACTGGAGTCACTGCGCTGGCAGATTTACATTGGTCTCCCAGCCTCTCCTGTTCAACACCTCTGGAGAGGCTGGGGGGCTTGTTTATTTAGTCCAGTGCGGTTAATTCCATGACAGAAAGAGCCTGCAAACTCCCCAATACACTCGGTGGTGTTTGTCCCTGGGTGTCTTTACAACATTGAGCATACAACCCCCTTCCAAAGTATCAAGTCCCCTTCCAAAATATCAAGTCTTCATTCCTTTAGCGGCTTTCCAAGCCCTGTGAGGCACACACATGGGTGCCACTGGCCCGCCAGCCACTGCAGGTTGGGAGGCACTGCCCAGTCATTTCAAAATTCATTACCTAAGCTCAAATTGCTGGTGAGGCTTTCAGAGACAGAAAACTTTGGCAGTTTCTAGTGGCCAGAGGCCATTCTCAGTGAGCATAACACAGACAGGGCGTTGGCTCCCACTGTGATTGACTGTGCATTCAAAACGTAAATCACAGTTTTCTCCTGACTATTTGTGGATGCAATCATGTAAGAAGGGGAATGAAGCATTTCCATGTAGTCCTCCTTCCCCTCAGTTTGCAAAAATATTTGTTTCCTCCATCTTATCCATGTCTGACATTTGTGCTTCACTTGTGCTGTTGAGAAATTGCAACTGGGTTTCGGAGCCCAGCCCAAAGCCAGAGTGACTCCTGCACACTCCTATTTCTGTGCTTCTGCCTTACCCTGAGGTGCACATGAGTACCATGTCCTTTCTGATCATTTTGCAGGGGAATAGAACATAGGCACAAGCACTCAGGAGATCCATCCACAGCCACCTCCTCCCAGAGCTGATGCTGCTACTGCCCACGCTTCACCCTCAGGTTTGTGCCAACTTGTGTATCCCCATTTTAGGTGAGCAGAAGCTTTCCCAAACTAGGGGCTCCAAGAGGCAGCCCAAGGCCAGAGATGATGATTTCAACAGGGGAGAAGATGACTCCATTCCTCATTTACTGTTCATTTATGAAAGTGAGCACAGATCTGCCGGGACAAAACTGAGAGCATCTCTAGCACTCACTGGCTGAGATGCCTCAAGCCACCAGTGCCAGGACAAGCACCTGGTTTCCTATTCTGTAACCAGCATTAAAAACCCTAGAGGCCACTGTGTAGGGGATGAGGAAACTGCCTCAAAGCTGCAGTGAGTAAGGGGACTGCAGCTGGGGCTCCTGCTGCACAAGGATGACTATGAAGTGGGGATCTTCCTCCACGCTGCCTTTTCTCTCAGACACCAGTGGAGCAAAGTGGTCCTTCCTTTGTCCTGCCTATGCCCTGCCAGGGGCTGCACGGGCAGCACAGCCGCTGCCTTGCTACCCTGACTGAATTAATACAAAATCAGCCGTTACACCAGCTGCTACTAGCTCTTTGCTATCCAACAACAACCTGGAGAGCTGGCAACAGCAGAGTAAAATATCAGATCAACTGTGTTTTTGAGGGACTTCATAAGAGGCCAACAAAAGCAAGGATGTTCAAAGCTCTCAGCTAAGCATAGCAAGAGGTCTCAGTGGAGCGTCAGATGACGAGAAACAGATTTGCTGCATTACACAGTCATGTCAAAGGGCTGTGCTGGAGCTTTAGCTGACAGCAAGTCTGAATTTCTTTGCACTCGCTAGCTTGAGCCAGACAGAGGACTCTGCAGTCTTGTGTTTCAGATTTTGCCTACCTTTTTTCCTAATTTCACTGATCAAATTCTGATAGCTCTTGTACAAATCTTATCTTACTTCAGACTGGTCCCACTGTTTTGCCAGGGGGATATCCTCAGCATAACTACTGGAGAAGTAAGGCATCTCTTGCTGTTATGGTTAAGGGTTGGTTGACAGATCAAATTGCACCAATTAACTTAAAGATGCATTAGAAAACGGTAGGTAGTCATGGTATAAACCCTTCATGTTAAAGTGAGATGCCATTCTTGCTTGGCTTAGAGCAAACTGATTTCAAAGGCCCTTTTTAATATGGGAAATTTGACGTGCACATGCTATTTCTCTCTGGACATTTTGTGTAGTTTCCTATGAGGACTCTCTATTCCATAACAAAAGTAGATTTATCAAAGAAGCACAGTGTTAATCATTGCTAAAATCCCTATTTGCTCTGAAAGACAGTCCACAAAGGCAGCTACTTTGGAGTAGCTATTGTCCGAGCATGGCTGCATTTGCTATACATCAGCTCCACCTCCCCAGGAAGACAGAACCTGTCCATTCCTGCTGAACTCAAAATGAGCTGCTAAAGAAAAATAGCGTGGTCTGTCTGTCCCAGGGTCTACATCCCTTTAATTTAATTGTTTTACAATTACATCTTTATTTAGCTGAGAACATATTTTTGACATACACAAAGACTTATAACTGAGCTCAGTTGAACCAAAAAAGTCCCTATTATACAAAACAAAAGTGGCTTCACAGACTGTTTCTAGTTAAGGGCTCACCCACAATGGGCTTGCAATGACTTTGCAAGTAATATCTGCAGAGATGTTCCAGTGTGTGCACTACCATACAAATACTCATTCACACGGTAAGTAGTGGTAGGTATAACTTGGGGAAAGCCATTAAAACACAAAAGTGTTAAGCTGAGGTAAATGGAGACCACTGAACACAGGGATGGGGGGGAGGTAGCTCTGTCGACGGTGGGGAACATGGTAATTTACCATAATTAGACTGTATCTGAATCTCCCTAACGCCTGTTTTTTCCCGATTTAAGAGGGTGAGACATGTTTAAGTTGATTATTCCAGATCTGTGGAGGCCCTGGACACTACTAGCAAGTGTTACACCAACAGACCAGAAATTGCTCTCACAACATGGACCCATTAACAACAGCAGCAACATCTGGAACAGGACATTGCTTTCTGAAGCCACAGAACTTGATTATGTTCGGGGAACTTATGCCATGATGCAAAATTGTTGAAGATATAATTAGAAAGTACTTATTTGCTTTTAATTATTAATTACTAGAGGGGCCAAATGTTTGGGGGAAGGAGGAATGGGACAGTTTCTATAAAGAATGTACCTGCAAAGCTAGATTGCATTTTATAAGGCTTTATTGGCACAAATAAAGCACTTGGTTTCCTAAACCTGTCAAGGAGCAGTTCTGTATGGACTTCAGTGAAATGTTGCAGAGTGCCACTGGGAGGTGTCACTATATAGCAATACAGTCAGGCCAAAGAAAAGAGCTGTGTGGAATACAGCTGAATGCACATGCATTATTTCCAGGGGGACTGTAAAAAGGGGGAATGGTGGGGGGAATGATTAAGTCATTAACACTTGGATGCCTGACATTTTGTCACTGGGTGCCATCCATCCACTGACAGTATTTTAAGATGACCAATCCTGGCCACAGAGTTACATGATGTATGTTATTGACCTCCCCTTTAATCCGTCAGGATCTGCATTTGCTAGTAACACAGTCGCACGTGCGCGCACGCACACACACAACCCTCAAAGGCTTATCCGTTAGCATCGATATGTTTGACACTAACGAGGTTTAACAACAAAACCAAACCCTGTGCTACTGACCCTTTAAGTTATGGAGAAAACTGCTGAAAGAGCTAACTGCCTAGCTAAACATATCAAGCCTCGTCCTGCTGCTCCCTCTCTATCCCTCTCTCCTACCATCTCCCTCCCTCCAAGCACAGAACTGGATCTCCCTTATTAAACTGATCATGCATCTGATGCAAAAATGTTTGACTGAATCTGCATTTTGCTCAGGGTGCTATTCATTTATTTATTTAATTTGGTGTTTCATTTGACAACAAAAAATCCTGCCCAGTCTACATTTTTTTTCTGCAAGGAGCTGAAAAATAGAGCTGTTTCTCCATGGTAGCAGAACTGAACAAATCAGAAAGGGTTTAAGACCTTCTTCTACAGATTTTATCACCAAACCAATTAAGTGATATCAGTGCTGTCGTTTAAAAAAAGTAACAGAGACCCCCACCCTGCTCCCGCTGACACTTTGCAAGGAGAGGAGAAAAAATAAATAAAAGTGTATTGGCTGTCTCTGAAGGCCAGCTAAATTTCAGATAAGGTTATTAGATGAAGACCAGTCCCATCTTTCTCCACTGCCCCATGAAGCTATCTTAGCAGGAGCTGATGGTGGTGTTTGACAAACGGCCAACATCCACCCGTTAACCACCAGCCCGCAGGAGGAGGCACAAAGCCAGCCGAAAGCTGAGCACTACCCAGCTCCGTGCTCCCGCCCCACAGCCCCATGGCTGGCAGGGGAGGCGTCTGGGTACTTCATGAGTCCCCCGCTCCGATAAGTCTCTCGGCCATGTGCAAACAAAAAATAAAATAATAAAAATGAAATACACAGGCAGGCTTGCCAACTCACAGAAAGCAAGGACAAACACTGAAACGTCTGAGCACTCTGTAAATCAGGTTTGATAAGAAGTACCTGTTACTGAAAGTTTTACTGCATTCTTTGGCTCTGGAAATGGAAAAAAAAAAAAAAGGGAGCAGGCATCCTTAAAATGAGGTGTGACTCTGTGCAGGACAGCGAGCTCTGCTCGGCAGGAGTCTGGGGAAAACATCCTCCCTCCTCCGCCCGCGGAAGCCTGGCAGAAAGAGGCTCTGCCTGTGCCCTACAGCCCGCAGCAGCTCAGGGCCACGGCTGCATGCCCTCCTATGCCTCTCGCCAAAGTGGCCCCATGCCCATGGAGCTCCTCCGTACCCCTGGGCACTCACCGAGCCCCAGCCGGTATCCAGCCCTCCGGCAGGGAGGCAGGGCCAGCCCCTGCCCGGCCTCCCCGCTCCCCATCCAGCCTCGCAGAAGGTCCAGCCCCGGGACTGTCCTAATCTCCCCAGGGATGGGAACTGGGAGTGGGGAGCAGTAACCGCCCCCCACACCCCTGCTCCCGCGGGCCATCCCTGGGGTGTTAACGCTTTCCTGTCCCGGAGAAGCTCTGGTTTCTTACTCAGCTTCTGCTCTGGCTTAACAGCAAAGAGATCGGGAAACATTCTTGCCATGGTTGGGAGAGGCAGGAGTGTTTAAGAAATAACCTGGCCAGCAAAGGAGAAAAATCACAGCTGGGAAGATTTGGTAGGAAGGAAAGCTAAAAAATCCCCACAGGTGTGATTAAAACCAGCCATTTCTCACCAGCATCTCCTTCTGCCTGAGCCCAGCTGGCTGCGACTCCCTGCACATCGTCCAGTTCCCAATTCCAGGTGCTCTCCTGGCCCAGCCAAGAGGCTGACCCCATGGTACGCTGCTCATGAGGCTTGGCATTGCAATGCCAGACATGGGAACTGCAGCAAAGAGGGACAAATGACCAGTGTCTCTCTGCAATGCTTCCTTAGGTGTCCTGAGAACTGTCAGCTGCGCACTTCCAGCCTCTTCATTTCTTATTCCCACATGTGGAAGTGATGCTGTGCAGAACAGCAAGGAGGAAAAAGTCATTTTCAGCTAAGGAGCAGTCCCTACCCTAAACCCACTGGCTGTTCAATAGGCTGCTCCATCACATCATGACACCTCCAATGTGATCACTGCACAGCAGAGAGAAATGTTCTCTGGCAGCATTCCTATTTTCATCTTCCATGCGTCTCCATTTGTTCTCTTAAAAGTATTTTTTAGGGAAAAAAAAAATGTTCTAACTGTTTCTTCTGGTTCACTGCATATGATTGTTTGTAACAGTAACTGGGTTATGACACATGGAAATCAAAAAAAGAGAAAAGGCGGGAAAAGAGATTTAGGGACAGATTTCATAGATTTAAAAATATCAACGGCGATGGCAAAATGAGAAATTTTCTTCTCTGCCTGAGGAACCAGGAAGGCTGTGCTTAATGCTCAAGTTCCCCTGGTCAGGTTACCCACCTCAGCGATTACAAGAGGAGCTGAGCGGTGCAGCTCGAGTTCAGAAGGGGAGCTGAAGCATAGCAGAGGCTCTTTGATGCATTAAGACAGCCCAACTCAACAGCAGGTCTGGTTGTAAGGGAGGCAGCAGCCTTGGAGAACGTGACCTACATTGGGGCTTCAGCCTCCCGAGCAGCAGTGAGGGGAATCAGCGGCTTATACAGCCACGGACGTTTCCTAAAATGCTTATAATTGCGGTACTCACTGGCTGCTCCTTCCCCTCCCTTCGTGTGTAAGCCCCGAGAGGAAGCAGTCGAGAGAAAAGCAGACCAAGCATTTCTACAGGGTTTTATTGAGGTATGACTTATGAATGCATGTTTTCATTTAAAAAAAAAGAAAAAAGGTAAATTAATCCCTACATTTATTCAAATCCCCTGCTCTGATCCCAAATCAGGCACAAAGCAATGTTTCCTTCCCAAGCCAGCAATTTTTCCATAAAAAAAACCTCACAAATGGAAGGAAGAGGTGCTTTACATTTTATTTTCTCTAGGAAGTAATATTAATTTTTAAAGGGGCGATATACCTCCAGCCCTGTTTTTGCCTTAAAATGACCCCAAGCTGCACAGGAAAAATATTTGCTCTCAGTGCTTGAACAAACCTCAGTGAATTAAGTTTTTGTTGTTAATGGCAAGGCTGCTGTTTATCTGCTGAGAATCAAACCAGATGTGGAAAATAACCGAGGGTTTGGTGGCTCAGCAGCTCGCCCTTCAACCTCGGGGAGGAAGCTCACCGCCTAAACCTGGTTGAGGTCTCAAACAGCCCTAAAGCCTTAGACATGCCCAGGTTTGTCTGTTCCTGGTGGGGGTCAGGGGGTGAGAAGCAGGAGCCCCAGATGGGCTCCAGAGTGAGCGCCGGGCACTTTGGCACCTTCATGCCCTCTTCGGGGAAACTTTCACACAGTGCAGCCAGCTTTGGGCTTGTGACATTATCGAGGGTTAATTAAAATTTTAAAAAGCTGTCAAAACTGCCATCCCAGAGAAAATAATGTGTTTGACTCAGTAATATTGTTTGGGCAAAGATTTTTTTCTCCCATCAGAAAATTCCCCCAGACTGAAAAGATTCAGTACCTGGAGGGCACTAACGTGGACACAGTGCAGGAGCTCAGGACGGCTGCCCCGTGCCACCTCCCTCCCTGGGAGCTGGGCTCCTCAGCCAGGTGGCATCTCCCACATTGTCCCCTGGGACCAGCACCCCAGGGAGTGGGGAGCTCACTGATGAAGGGGGGAATGCAAGTATCCCCTGCAAGTACTCAGCCAGAGAATCTGCCCTGCAGATGCACAGCAAGACAGCTCCCATATGGCCCCGCAGCGGTGTTTCCAAATTTTAGCTGGAGATGTGTGTCAGAAAGTGTTTGCTTGGGGGCTTTTACATTTGTATTGAAAACTTTTATAGGAAGACAAAATAAAAACCCACTTGTCACAACATTTTCTGACCACTCCTATTAAAATCTTTTGATTGCATTTTTGACCACAGAAGGAGGAGGAAGCTGCATCCTTGAAGCATTTTCCCTATTTCGCATGTGAGGTTTTCAGCTCATCCTGACAGATACCCACGGCATTAACCACAGCTGCTCGGTTGAACGCTTGAAGAACAACAAGCAAATGGGGCAAGAGGCTGAAGAGGCAAATGTGGTTCACAACAGCCTGTTTTTCTACTCTACCATGACCTGGCTCGCCTCACCTTGCCAGGGATTCACTTTCCCCTAAAGCAAGCCCCAGTCCTGTCAGAGAAACACCTAAGTGGTGGGGAAAGGCGGCCATGTAGACTCATTAGCCCTGATCACTGCAGGAGAACTAACTGGGCTAACCAACACTAGTCTAATACTGAACACAGTCCTGCAGGAGGACCAGTGGGAAGCTGTCCTGGCACACCCCAGGAGATGCTGGGCAGGCACAAGGCTCTCCAGTAGCTCCAGTGGCTTATTTATATTTCTCACTGCACACACCTCTGAATGGGATGATCATCTACAAATTTAGCAAAGGGCTCACCCATCTCCTGCTCTCTCTTCTCGTAGCTCTTTCCCTATGAACAGATAACAGAGCTCTTCATTTTCCTCATGGGACAGCCAACAGGTACTGATGGTTTAACTCCACTCTTCCTTTATCCTTAAACACCCAGGCTTATACTAAAAAAAAAAAAAAAGTGTAATTTCTTGAAACCAATGATGTGTTTTGGACAAACATCCAAAATGCAGAAAATGGAAGGTGGTACTTCCATGCAGTACCTCTGTGGCTGCTAAGTAGTTTCCACTGGAGTCAGCCTTGCTAGGCTTTCTTTCACGTGGCTGAGACAAGTAGATGTGCACTTTCCAGCGAGACACCAATCCTATCACATGCACCAGGCTGGCAAGGGCAGCAAAGTCACATTATGCCCCATCTGATAAGGCTGGACTGATGGTCTTGCAAAACTGAATACATACCCTGTTCATCTGGCCATATTTATCAGAATATACAAGTTAGCATTAACAAACGCAGGTGGATTAAATATTGCTGCAGCATTGCAAGAAAGCGCATGCAGGTGTCATGCAGATTTGCACGGGGCTGTCTCTGTGTGCGTACAGAAGAGCTGTTGACTTATAAAATCAGGTTGCCTTTGTAATGCTGTGCACAGATCTTCTTCTCTCCCATCCCTGGAGAAATCAAGATGTGAAGAAGCAAAGCTTTCTTCCTTCTTGATGTTTCCTAACTAGGCCAGATCACTTTGGAAGATGGCCAAACGTTAATTTAATATTCACCGCTGACCTGTTTTATTCCTCTGAGGTTTCAGCAAAAAGTTGGGTGAAAGCCTTTTCCTCTGTCTGAAAGTGCACGGCTGTTAATGCCAATCCCTGAAGCACAGTCTACAGTGCACACATAAATGATTTATTCAGAGTAACCGTTACTTACTTGCTCCATCAACACACTCCTGCAGTAACTTGCTAGCTGCTGCTCAGGTAATATTCACTGACAACCTCAGCAGCATCAGGGGAAAAAAAAAAAAAAAAAAAAAAAAAAAAAAACAACAAAAAAACCAAACCAAATAACATAAAATGCTTCCTTTTCATTTTAACACCCTTCTTCATGTCTCTTCAGAGTCATGAAAGAGATTTGGAAAACATGTAAGAAATACCAAACTCCCAGCTCTGCTCCAGCTGACTTGCATATCACTGGGCTGCTTAGTGGGGAGATTATGCAGCTGTGTAATCTGCAATGCAAAGCTGAAACCCTCCTGCTACCCATCAGTACCTGTCTGTGCTCTTCTGGCTACTGGAAGTAAGAGAGGATAAGGGGAGGAAACTGCAGAGGCAAAAGAGATTTTTTTTTTTTTTATTTAACAGCACATGAAACTACAAGACAAAGTGCAATAAAGACTGCAAATAAATTTGAAGCGAGTTAAAATGGTGATTTTTTTTTTACTTGCAGGTGGAGAACAAGTGATCAGGTTTTGCTAGGCATGCTAATAACAGCTGTCCCTACAGAAGCCATTTTTTAACTGAATAAGGAATTTACAAATACTGTATTCACTGCAGGATCACTGGTTAGCTGTGCAGCAGATTTTGATAGACAAAGAGACAGACATACATACATGACTGATGGCCATCAGTCCACAATAGCTCTACCAACTTTGGAAATTACCCTACACATCAAGTATACATGTCCTTAATCCTCTTAGCTTCCATTTCCTACAACAGGAGTTGCTGCGAGTGTTCAGCTCCTTCTCAGACTTGGATATGGAATAGAATATATTTCTGCACTTGCCGCTACGTGCTCAGGTACCTAATTCAAGTCACTTGTTGTGACTGGGACACTGAATTTAAATTAATGATTCTGGATTCGGTTTTTCTTCAGTGGAGGGACAAACTGCTGTACTGTAAATGCTGATGTCCCAACCAGTAGTGGTAATTAAAAATCTTGATGATAAGTCTCACAAAATGACTACTGGTCTTCAAATCAAGCTGCCTTAGAAGAATATAACTTTCTCATTTTAATTGGAAAAAACTATGCTGAAGTTCCTGAATTAAAACATGGTGCATCTACAATGAGCCCCAGTACCTGTGTTAAACACCTGCACTGCTACTCCTGCCTTGATGGCTGTTCAGACACAGTGGGTTCAGGCAATGGATCACGCTGGATAAAAGCTGCTGCAGAAGGTGACGTGTCGTACATGATTTGATGCCTGCAAAATTGCATCAGAGGCAGATTTTCAAATGGATGGAAGTGCATGCTGAAAGGTCCCAATAGATGCTTTATAGGATATGAATATATACACATACCTATAGATAAATTCCTCTCAAGGGAAGGACAGATTTTCAGCTACCCATGATTTCAGTGGCACATAAGTGACACATTACAGCACTTCTGAAAACTCCCAAGAGGTAGATACACCTTTGTGGGACTAAAACTTGTTGAAAACCTTCCTGATTGGGTGAAATTCAGCTCATCTAACACCAGTTACCTGAAAGTGAAGTGCCTACCCTAATCCTGCTCCTCTGAGTCAACAGACTGAGACAGGCAACTCTCATGGCTTACCTTGGACACCTCCGTCACGGTGGGATGAATACCCAACTGCCAGGCTCTGCCGAGACTCTGGAGCGAGCCCTGAGCACCCTACACCAGACAGCTCATTTTTAGGGAGCTGCTATTAGACAAAATGAACCCCAGTCTTGGAAATTAGCTGAAGTCTTTTTCTCTTTCTCCTTGTTTTATGGCAGAGATCCCTGTTGGGAAGACTCTCAAATCCCCAAGTCCTCAAATTAGGCTCCAGGTAGGGAAGTGTCTGTTCCCACACTACTAGTACTGTTCCTCCTCCTCCCCCCAAAACCATTTCACTCTCCAAAAGATGAATTCAAACAGATAAATTCAATACCCAGAACATGTAGCCAGGCAGTACCTTTCTGTATGTAAAGAAACTTTTTACCTTTTTTGACTCTTTTCCTCACAATAACTAAATAAATAAACTTGCAAGGTAACTTTTGCAGGAAAAATTGAAACTGAAAACTGATGATTTGTCTGGTTTTTCCCTCTTATGAGACTAACCTTTATTCTGTATGCCAAACAGCACTCACCAGGGAGCTCCCCTGCTACATGCATGAGCTATGGTCCTGGCGTGAGGGCTCCCAGCGAACGTGGCCTCAGCACCTAACTTGCTGCTGACAGAGAGCCCAGCTCTCCTTTGATTTACAACCTCCTTATGCTGCTCTGATGCAAACATCCTGCAGCCCAATGTTATTGAATAACTTGTACGATCTGTCTCCTGTGATTTCCATCAGAAACACTTGGCCTAAAAGATTTTCATAGATCATAAATCCAAGGTTTTATCCAGATTTCTCAAGTGACGGCGAGCAAGATGTTTGCACCTATGGGAGCTTGTTGAAAACTTCCTTCAGCAAAAGATGGTTTTTGAAAGGAATAAAGATTTTCTTGTGATTTCCAAATCAATACCATTACTTCAGAGGCACACTAAAGGGAAGGTGTTTTGTTTCCACTGAAAAAAATCCTTACTAATGAAGACATTTTGCTTTGTTCAAACATTTCTGTGGATGAGAAACAAATTAAAAATCTCTTATGTCATCATTACCTGACATTTAATGAAGTAAACAACCCTTCTTTAGCAACGACGCAGCAATCTATATATTTTGGACCAGAAAATGCCAACATTTCAACAAGTACAAAGCCAAAGCAAGAAATTGCAGGCACACAATAGCAGCTAGCAGGTTTTTTTCTGCCAGTGCTGGAAACTTTTCACTTCAAATATCAAACAGCGAATTCACTTCTTAGGGTGAATAGTTCAAGAGATAAAGGCACGTTGGATAAGAAAGCAGAGGACAGAGAATCACGCATGCACATGTCAACCGCAAATCGTCTCATGTAGTGTGACTTATTTATACCATACATCAATAAAATAACAACTTTCAACCCACTTAGTGACTTTTTGTGTAGGGACAGAAAGTAAGCACACCTAAGTAGGCAAGGAATATTTAGGTGAAATGTACAAATTATTTATAGTTCGTAGTCTATTTTGGAGGAAGAAGGGTTGGGGGAAGAAAGGGGAAGAAGCAGAATGTACTTCAAATAGCATTATTTATCATTTTCTGAGTAAATATAGCATGTGTCTCAGGAAAAGATTGACTTGGGCTTTCCAGTCAGCAGTGAAGGGAATTAACCCATGCAGGGTTTGGCTTAAATTGGTAAATCCTTCAAATATGATCCACCCCTTAAATTAAAAGTCCAAGCTGAGCTGCTGGAGCTGAATATGAGGAGAAATGTTCCCCTTCTGATCACCAATTCCCTGGAAAAAAAAAATTATTTTCCCTTAATGCTTGCTAACCCCTGATCTGAGTGTGGTAGGATCTCTGTGATACAAGAGGACAACCTGTCCCCTCTTCAGCCATCAACCGTCTGCAAGCAGGAGACCTGCATCCAGATGTGCCAAGGAAACTAGTCCTGGACAATCACTCAGTCAATAAGTCCGAACAAAAGTGAGCCTCCAAGGGACCTGGACATGGAGCCATGTGAGGCCCAGGGAAGAAACTAGCAATTTGTGCAGCTGTGAGGCTCTATGTTTTTGTAAATCCTGGATTTCCCCATTTTTTTGGTTGTGTCTGACCTTTGCCTTGCCTGCCTCCACAGTCTGAGCAAACAAAGCTGGCAGTGCTGTTCACAGGAAGGATTAGGCAGGAGCAATAATTCACTATTATTTTCCAGCACTTACCTCAAAAGCTGTGCAAATGTGCAAAATATGTTCCATTAAGTGATGAAATTTCACATGAAAATTGAAATAATGACCCCTTGGAAAAGCAACAAATATTTCACCAAGCACAAGCACACTCGCCTTTGCACCTCCAGCACCAGACTTATTTTACAGCCCTCAGAATTGACTCTGTCATTTATATTTCATTAGCTATAGCACGCGAGGGTACTATAAACATAATCCAAAAGAAGCTGCCAGCTCAGCTTCCAGAAAGCAAAAAAAACCCAAACAAACCACACCAAACCCAAGTCCTGCCCCAGAGAGAGACACAGAGCAATCACGGAGTCTGTTCCTAACAGAGGGAGAGGCGGACTCCTCCCTCCCGCCGGAGACAGCGCCCCTTCCCAAGGATTTACGGATGGGTTGCTGCAAGGGTCGCAGGACTGGGCTTGACGTCCCTGGGCTGCAAAGACAGACAGGCAGACTTCTCAACTGCCTCGACCGAGGGACACTTATCTCATTTTAATCCCAAATTCATTCCTGGCCCCAGAAATCACTGCTGTTATCCCACATATGTTATTACAAGTTATATACATCAAGCATGCTGAAATGAAAGCCTAAGGCTCCAGACAACGTTCTTTCCAGTGCAGAAGTTGCTCCCATGTTATCTGAAATAATTTGTACATCTGGTTTTCTGTCTTCACTCCGTTACCTCTTTGCCCATCAGCACCGTCCTTGTTTGCATTGTGGTAACTTGACAGATACACAAAAGCAGCAAAAAATGGTCTTGAGTATTTATAGTCTTCTTGTTGTTCTGGTATTACATTATCTGGTTTGCCTGCCTGGAGTAAAAGAAGGCAAGGAAGGCTGCATGCCTTGGCTAATCCTAACCTACTATCAAGCTTTTCTTCTACATCATCACTTCAAATGCAAAGTCAGCAGTGACCAGTCATCCTTATGACTTGCTCCAGCTGCCTTGCAGAGCTCCTTAAATCACAGAATCACAGAATTGTAGGGGTTGGAAGGGACCTCAGGAGATCACCTAGTCCAAATCCCCTGCCAAAGCAGGTTCCCTATACCAGGTTGGACAGGAAAGGGTCCAGGCAGGTTCTGAACACCTCCAGAGAAGGAGACTCCACAACCTCTCTGGGCAGCCTGTCCCAGTGTTCTGTCACCCTCACAGTAAAGAAGTTCCCTTAGGTTTGTCTGGAACTTTTGGTGTTCCAGTTTTTGCCCATTGCCCCTTGTCCTGTCACTGGGTACTCCTGAAAAAAGCCCGGCCCCATCCATTTGGCCCCCTCACTGCAGGTATTTATAGACCTTGATAAGATCCCCTCTCAGTCTTCTCTTCTCCAGGCTGAAGAGTCCCAGCTCTCAGCCTTTCCTCATATGGGGGATGCTCCAGGCCCCCCATCATCTTGGTGGCTCTGTGCTCTACTCTCTCTAGAACATCCCTGTCCCTCTTGAACTGAGGAGCCCAGAACTGGACGCAGTACTCCAGATGTGGCCTCACCAGGGCAGAGTAGAGGGGGAGGAGAACCTCTCTTGACCTGCTGGCCACACTCTTCTTAATGCACCCCAGGATACCATTGGCCTTTTTGGCCACAAGGGCCCACTGCTGGCTCATGGCCACCCTGCTGTCTGTCAGCACACCCAAGTCCTTTTCCTCAGAGCTCCTCACCAGCTGGTCAGCCCCCAACCTGCACTGGTGCCTGGGGTTATTCCTCCCCAGGTGAAGGACTCTGCACTTGTCTTGTTGAACCTTATCAGGTTCCTTTCTGCCCAGCTCTCCAGCTTGTCCACGTCTCCTTGAATGGCAGCACAGCCTTCTGGTGTGCCAGCCACTCCTCCCAACTTCATATCATCGAATACTATTAACTCTTAGAAAACACATACCTACTACAGCAGAAACTCCGTTGTGGTGTGACTTGCAGCCATAGCCCAGAGGCTGGGCACTGAACAGGTGTCTGCTGCTGCCTTGCTTCTTGATAAGGCAATGGTTACCACACGTGGGCCCTCAGAGAGCTTCCTCTTGGGCTCTATGTCTCCAAGTGGTGCAGGGCAACAGGAACTGGTCTGGACAGCTGTCATGGTTTAACTCTAGCTGGCAACTAAGCATCACACAGCCACTTGCTCACTCCCCCACAGTGGAGTGAAACTATCATAGGAGAGAACCAAAAGAATGAAAGTGAGAAAACTCATAGGTTGAGAAAAGACAGTCGAATAATTAAAGCAAAAGCTGTAAATGCAAGCAAAGCAAAACAAGGAATCCATTCACCACTTCCCATCGGCGGGCAGGTGTTCATCTCCAGGAAAGCAGGGCTCCATCATGCGTAGCGGTTACTTGGGAAGACAAATGCCATCACCCTGAACATCCCCCACTTCCTTCTTCTTCCCCAGCTTTATATACTGACCATGACATCACATGGTGTGGGATGTCCCTTTGGTCAGTTGGGGTCAGCTGTCCTGGCTGTGTCCCCTCCCAACTTCTTGTGCATCCCCAGTCTTCTTGCTGGTGGGGTGGTGTGGGGTGAGAAGCAGAAAAGGCCTTAACTCTGTGTCAGCACTGCTCAGCAATAATGAAAATAACCCTACGTTACCAACACTGTTTTCAGCACAAATTTAAAACATAGCCCCGTACTAGCTACTATGAAGAAAATTAACTCTGCCCCAGACAAAACCAGTACAACAGCCAAACGTCACCGAGGGTCTCATGTCCACAGGACCTGCAGTTTGGGTTTCTTTGGCTCCACCAGCTCTCACCTGCCCTGCAGAAATGCACTGGGCATCCTCCTGGGATACGTCTTCTGGTTTGATTTCACCTAGAGGGTGAACAGCCCAGCACAGCTCCACGCTGCAAAGCCAGACCCAGAAGGGAACCATGGAGAATACCCTCCTGGACCGACCTCTGGCATCTAGGACATGGGTTGGGGAGGAGCGGGGTACCTCGCTGCCCCCCATGAAGCCTATCCCACCCCACCACCACCCCCCTCCCCAAGCATGGGGAGGCATGCGGGGAGACTGTGGGCCGTGTGTGCGGCGGGTGGGAGCAGGCAGGTCTCACTGCTGCCGCTGCAGCCCTGCTCTGCCCGTCTGCTGGAGCAGAGGCAGCTGGCTCCTACCCACTGCCCAAATATCACATGGAAACACAGTCACATGTACATGGATGCCACTGCTATCCAAAATACGGCCAGAAATAGCGTGCAGGCTACGGCAGGTGCGGCAGGCTGCTTTGCATAAATAGCAGAGAAAATGGGTCAAGCTGCGACTCACGCATGTTTGCTCATGCAGGGTTTTTGCCCATTGAGCCTGGAGTTGCTCTAGTATTTTCAGTGGAGTAAACCAGAGATGGTACTGAGAGGCTCTATGCACACTAGATTTCCTTCAGTTTGCTCTGAACTGTTCCAACAATCCTACCTTCACCACTCCTTTTGGAAATTATTGCACAGCACAAGAAAAATCAGAATGTTTTCCCTTTTGAAGAGTTACTTGTCACTACTGTGAGCAATTCTTCTCCTGTCTTGGTCTTTACATGTTCTGCAGGTGCAGACTATTGCCTCTCCTCCTCAGCTGTGGCACTGCCAAGCAAGCCAGGTTTAATTCTTGCAGAGCACAATCAACAGTCTATCATCTTTCCAGCTCTGTCTTTGCTGTCCTTTACTGAACCCTAGCCAAATTACCTCTATTTTTCTGGCAACCGAGGGATCAGACTGAACCCCAAAATTCCAGTTACAGATTGAGTCTCATGGAGACAGGAATTACCATCTCCTTCCCTGGGACCTTAAGTCTCTCCATAACGCTTTATGTTTTAAACCTTCTTTGAAGCCAGTCAGTGAAGTGCTGCCCACCTTCCCACGTGCTCCTTTAGCACAACTGTGTTCCACTTCAAAACATCAAAACCATGTTTCATGTTTTTCCCTAGAGCTTAAACTTGTGTTTTAACAAGTCAAATCTCACTTTGTTATTTTCTGCTCATTTTCCCAACCTGGCAAGGCCTGTCTGCCTCCCTCTTCAGTACTGCTCATGGATCTCACTGGCTTTTCCAGTTCTTCCCAAGACAGTGTCACCTGCAAAGTCCTCAACTGCTGTTTGAGAAAGGAGCCTTCCTAAGAATAGGATACGATAGGATAGAATAGAATAGAATAGAATAGAATAGAATAGAATAGAATAGAATAGAATAGAATAGAATAGAATAAACGGAAAGGGGGGAAGGGAAAAAGGGAAGGGAAGGGAAGGGAAGGGAAGGGAAGGGAAGGGAAGGGAAGGGAAGGGAAGGGAAGGGAAGGGAAGGGAAGGGAAGGGAAGGGAAGGGAAGGGAAGGGAAGGGAAGGGAAGGGAAGGGAAGGGAAGGGATGCAATAAGCCAGCAAAGCAAGTTGCAGAGCCAGTCCAAAGTGGCAGACTTTGTCATCTGTGTGAGCACCAACCAGATACAGAATAACGTGAACACAAAATGATTATTTTTTGCCTAGAGGAAGAAAAAAACAGTTCAAGATCTGAAAACAAATGTTAATGTCTCTGCTCTTCCCAATAGCAGGCATTATTCACTGATTTTCAGAGAAATTAAGGCACGGAGATTTAAAAGGTTTTGCCCAGTTCAGCATGGGAAAAAAAAATCACAGAGATATCCTGGTTTTTTTCTGTAAAAGCAAATCCACATTTAATATAGAGATATATATAGATATATATAGTTTGATTCCAGACTCTGGTATCAATGTTCTCCAGAGTGTACCACACTATGATTAATTTAAGTGAAGTATTCAGGAAAAATTAATATCTATATAACATCACCAACAGTGAACCCACAATCAAGCACAGTTTGGTTTTAGAGACAAGATTTCACTTGCAATGTCTCATCTTATTTCAAGCAATTTCATTTCTCTTTCTAATTGCTCTCTAGTTACACAATCCCCCCTCGTGGTGCTGAGTTCTTAGCAAGTGCTTAATTAACAAAACCAAAAATTATAATCCTTCTTCCTTCTCAAATTGCTGGTGAAATCGCTTTATTGACACATTTTCTAAAAATTATCTAGTTCTGGTTGGCTGTGTCTGTGAGTAATGAATTGAGTAACTGTGAGGAATGTGAAGCAAGCCTAAAGAAAAGGAATGAGTTTTAAATGTAATTTAAATAAAAACTCAACATTTCTTTTCATGTATGGAACTAAGAGCAAATAATTTAGTCCTAGTTACTGAGGTTTGACTTAACCACAATCTCTCGTAACAAGTAGAGTGTATTTCAAATTAATGTAGCTAGTTGTTTGTTTGTTTGGTTGGTTTTTTTTAAAAAAAAACAACTACAAAGAAAGGTGGACTTCATTCTCTCAGGATAAAATAATCAAGAAGAGTGACAGTAAGAGATAATTAATATTCCAGATGGTAGCACGGTCTGTAATTAAAACACGATATGCCAAAAGATTACAGCCAAACATGAAGTCTGCCCTCATCTGCTTCTTAGTATTACTAATTGTACAGTTATTAGGCCAAACAGTGGCTTTTCCTCATTATACTAATTCCTTTATTTGCTTTGGAGTTCCAGTCTTAAAGCCCCAGACACCAGAAAACCATTTTATGACACAAAAATCCCAGCAGAGGCAGAGACAGACCCTTGTGAAGGACGAGGACAGAGATGCATGGATGGAGGAAGCATATGGCTTGAAGGAGCCCCTCATCACTCTTCCCTTCAAATCTCTTTCTTACAGCTGCCAAGCCAATGCTTGGCCAAAAACTCTTGTCTGGATCTCTCTCCTGCTTCAGGGGTTGCTTCTTTATGCAGATACAAGTCATTGACCTAGACAAGCTTGGAGAAGTGGTCCCAGGTGAACCTCATAAGGTTCAACAAGGCCAAGTGCAACATCCTGCACCTGGGTCAGGGCAATCCCTGGTATAAATACAGGCTGGGGGATGAAGGCACTGAGAGCAGTCCTGCAGAGAAGGACTTGGAATTACTGGTGGAGGAAAAGCTGGACATGAGCTGGCAATATGTGCTCACAACCCAGAAGGTTAACTGTATCCTGGGCTGCATCAGGAGAAGCATGGCCAGCAGGTTGAGGGAGGTGGTTCTGCCCCTCCACTCCACTCTGGTGAGACCCCACCTGCAGCACTGTGTCCAGTTCTGGAGTCCTTAGCACAGGAAAGACATGAACCTGTTGGAGTGAGTCCAGAGCAGAGCCACAAAAATGATCAGAGGGATGGAACACCTCTCCTGTGAGAAGAGGCTGAAAGAGTTGGGGTTGTTCAGCCTGGAGAAGAGAAGACTCTGGGGAGACCTTGTTGTGGCCTTCCAGTACTTAAAGAGAGCTTGTAAGAAAGACGGGGACAGACTTTTTAGCAGGGCCTGTAGCGACAGGACAAGGGGTAATGGTTTTAAACCAAAAGAGGGGAGATTTACACTGGATATAAGGAAGAAAATTTTTAGGATAAGGGTGGTGAAACACTGGAACAGGTGAGAGGTGGTAGAAGCCCCATCCCTGGAAACATTCAAGGTCAGATTGGATGGGGCTCTAAGCAACCTGATCTAGTTGAAGATGTCCCTGCTCACTGCAGGGGGGTTGGACTAGACTACCTTTAAAGGCCCCTTCCAACCTAAAGCATTCTATGATTCTGTGGACACCAATTATCTGTGGAGGATCACTGCCCAGGGACTCGTAGGGAAGTTCCTCCTGTGTATTGTCCCAGAGCTGTCTGGGTGCACAGCTAAGAGGTTTGCAGTGCCAGAAGAGCTCCTGTCATTGGACAGCCAGCACTCCACTGTGCTAGTTACCTTCTCTAGTGCTTCGCTGCAGCACTGAACTGAGTACCTTGGTGCTCTGAGCTTGCAGTCCCAGAGCAAGCTCTTCCCAAAAAGTGCACCAAAGTCCCCCATCCACTGCACAGTGACATAAAGCTGAATATTTCCACTCCACTAAGGCCAGCCTGACCCTGCACGGGTGAACCAGCTAGGACCTGCTCACTAAATGTCCTTCTTACATCTGTACAGACACACACTTCGGTTTTCAACAGGCATCGTATGCATGAGATGAAGGACATGGAGTGTTTCATCCACGTGGATAACATGCGTACTATTTGAATACACATTAAAAGCATTTCCCCACTGGAACTCAACGTTTTTTAACTTCAAACACATGCTGCACTTAATCTAAACAAAGCTAAAGGAGAATGTGAAGAATTGGATGTCTTTCAAAGTCCCAACAGCTTGGCTTTTCAAATCTCAGACCACCCTTCATCTGATTATTTGTGGGCCTAATGAAGTAATTGCAAAGTGTTAGCCTGATTTCCTTGAATCAAATGTCAACAGTCTCCAATCTCCAGCAGTTTCCACAGCTTGGTAACACCGCGACTCTGCAGCATGGGGGCCCATACATGTTTTTTATATTAGGGAGCAGACGGAAGCTGTAATCCCCTCTAGAGCAGAGGGATGCATTTCAGCAAACAGTAGCAGATGACATTCTCGTTTCTGGAAATGTTTTCCACTTCTATCCAACAGATCAATGAGTTGTGGTTGAGAAGAAGATGAAACAGACAGATATGGTTGGACAAAACACTGCAGAGGGCATGGAGAAATACAACCATCTCATAACCCGCAAGTCTCTGTTGATCTGGTGTTTGGCTCAGGGACTTGCCACTCTAATGCCAACAAATTTGGTTATGGTGCCCAGGCAAAGAGCTCTGCAAAGCCACTTGGCTTTTACAAACATAAAACCACATTAGCACTATCAGCATGGTGCTATTTTTCAAGAAATACACCATTTTTCATGAAATGGGCTTTACAGGTAATCTAACCTTTCTGTAGAGAAGACAGTGCAGCCACTGCAGTGGCAGGGTGGCTGTGGTCTCTTTGCAGCTTTGCCTGTATCTAGAAGGTGCAGGACGCTTTTTCTTCAAGTCAGAGGTTATCCAGTCCTGCCTGCAGTAGGGTCAAGCACCCTGTCAGTTGTCTGACTAAGGGAGGTAAGCTGCAAAATACAAACCCTGGTTAACCTTTAAAATGAAAACACCCAGGCTTGCTGTCTTTTAACCCTCTTTCAAGCTGTTCTGCCAGCAAGGCAGCTGCTCAGGAAGGCAAGGAGCACAGGGGGCTTCGAGCATCCTCTGAGCTTGACAAGGAGATTCTCTCATGAAGAAAATGCTCAAGACTTTTTAATTCACTCTTTGCATCCCAGTATCTGCCGAGAGTTATTTCCTCACTCCTCTTTCCCTTCCTCCTAGCAAGAAGAGACCAAAGCCTGCCTGGTAAAATTTAGAAGAATATGAACTAGCAAAAGGAGAATAACTGGAAAATGATGAAAATACAGACTAATGTGGTTTACAGTGGGATGCACACCTCTGTACATTTTTAAAAGTGTACAGATTTGGTTCTCTTTCATGATGCTGATTGTATACATTTTAAACTCCAAAGGGCTGTTTTAAATCCCATGTACTCGGATATTTCCAACATCCTGAGTTTTCTGGAGTATTAATTGTAGTGCTTGTGCATGCCAACTTAGCCCATTTCTGAGCTATACAAGTTCCCTCTGGCAACTCTGCCACTGCCTCAGCTCTGACCTACATCTTCTTGGCTGCCTAATCCAAAGCTTCTCTTGCCTGAAGATTGCCTGTCAAAGCATAGATGCCAATCTATATGCTAAATGCACAGAGAAGCGCCCTGTGTCAGATTGAGCTCCTGTTCCCAGAGGTGAAAGGCCACCAGCTGTGAGAACTGTCTTTCCTCCTCTCTCCTGACTGACAACCCTCAGCAACCAACCCTCTAATTCACGCTGCACCGCAGGAACTAAATAAACAACTGCATTAGGCAATTACTGCAATAAATGCCTTATTTCTTCCCTCATCTCCACTACCAATTTGGTTTTGGAGGCAAAAGACCACCTTATTGGAGGGGCTTAATTTTTTTAATTGCAAAATAACCACCTCACTGACAGGTAGGTTATGGCACGTGTTTAAAAATCCATTTAAATGAACATAAAATTGGATGGGTTGTAATGGAATGCAAATTTGAAAGCCTTTGCTTTTAATTCTGCTGAGCTTTTGCCAAGCTTAGGCATCCTCTATAGCAAACAATAGATCCTCTCCTGTGAAGCCAAAGTGTGTGGGGTCTTTTATCCCATTTTTATGCCATATTTATCCTCAAACATTTAAACTTTGAAATTGAGCTTGCCCAGCACATTTAGGCACCCAGGAGTCTGCTGCTGAGGCCAGTCTAGCCTGCCCAGCAGTGAATGTAAGAAAGGGAACCTGAGATGGCACATGTGCTATTTAGCTACACCTAGCTATGCTGTACCTTCAGACAGCGATTTGCCTTGTACACACAGGAAGATCTTTTCCACAAATGGCATTATCTGATGATAAGGCCCAGACCTGATTTGATCAGAGGAATTTCACTTGAAACTGGAAAATTAAATTCTGGCAGTCAAAGGCAAAATAACTCAGTAAGCTGACAACACATTCAAAATTAATTCTGATTTTTAGAAGAGATATCTTTTGGCAAGGTTGATTTTCCTACCAATCTGACTTTTTTTAAACATGTGGTGCACTATTTATTAAGCAATATCAGAGGTTTGAAAATCCACTGAATGCTGTTAAAACAATTGCAACATTCAGATACATGAGGAAAGTGTGACATGGTACTGATTTATTTAGTGTGTAAACAGATTTATATTAAAGTAGATGTCTACAGCTGGGAAGTCTAAAACATCTGCAAATTGACATTCTCTTCAGTCACGTTTGTGTGCATAATACGCACATTTTAAAATGGGCTCTTGTATGTATTTCACTTATATTTAATATAGGTAGAGTTTCTAATTGTGAAAGTTTGTTCAGCCGTTTCCTCATGTGGATTGAGATACAACTGAGGGCTGACAACCCCGTTTCACAACCCAAGCATTTCTACAGATGCCACCTTGAGCTGCAGAGCCCTGGCAGGCTCTCTGCTCGGCATCCTGAAGGAAAGGCTGCTCTGCAGGGAGGTGCCTAAGCCAGGCAGTGCAGCGTGCCCGGCAGGCACAGCCCTGATGGAGCTGCCTGCGTCATCTTCAACAGCTCCTGCTCCTGTCACGGGCTGCTGTGACCACAGCAAGGAGAGTCAACAAGATGAAGAAAGCTGCAAACCAAACAGAAGGGAGTAGGACAGGACAGAGACAGGTGTTTAAAACCTCACATTGTATGATCAGGGATTTGTAGGATTGTCAGTCACATCTGCAAAGTCTGCATGGCCCCTCTCCAAAACACTGCCCTCCACAAAGGGATGGGTATTTGCAGGAAGATGCAATTGTCTGTCTTTGCCTCCTGTTGCAATTTTCTCCTAGTGTTTTCCACTGAGCTTGGTACATAATACATGCACACAGGGGAACATGGGCAACTTGGTCAAGGGAAAAAGCAATCCTTGGAGTACATAGACGTTTAAAAGTCTTCAATTTTGAAAGGCACTGCAGCAAGAGCAGGTGCTTCTACTCACACAGACAGGAGCTAATTGCAGGATTGGTTCTGGCCTACAGGCTCTCTTTTTTATGGTTATGTCCAGAATGTCTTTGACTGCTTTCTGTAGTTACTGACCGCACACACAAAGAGGTCTTTCATTACCAGCCTTCTATAGGAAGCCAGGGCACCAAGTAAATGATACCTTAATGTTTCCTTTCAAAGCCAAAGTAGTTTGACAATGATGCTTGTTAGCATACTACTGTACATTCCTCCTGCCTGCCGTCCTCCAGCTTGCAATTAAGCTTACAAACGTCTAATATTTAGTTAGCCTCCAAAACTTTGGCAGTAATTGCTTCTGAATTATTCTGGGAAGATGTAAAGGAGGAGCTACGTTTGAAAAGCGTGGCTCCAATTCCATGTTACAGCAAGCACCCATCACCAAGAGAGGCACATGCATCCAGCACCCCCAAGGACCGAGCTCCGTGGTTGTGTGCTGAGCAGGCAGGCAAACCCAGCAAGAACTCAAGGGTCTAGTTTATTTTCAGGGCAAAGAACTACAAAGTCCAATGGGATTTTTAACGTTGAGCCTTAGGTGTGATGCTGGTTTAAACCTGAGGCACAAGTCAGAGCTGGCTATAGATCTCTGTTCTCACCTGCAATATCAGCATCTGTGATTTTGTGGCCCAACAGAGACGGTGTTATTCACTCCTGTTTAATTGACTACCACAGCTTGCTACTTCTGTACCAGAGGTTTCTGGGTCTTTGCTCATTAAATGCAAAGCAAAGAAAGAAACACAAACAGCAACTGTCACAAAATCCTATTTTTTCCATTAACTATGTGCACTAACTGAAGTGTCTTACTGACAGCTGATGGTGGAGAAGGTACAGGCGTTACAGCTGAAAGTATCAGTAACTCTGAGACTGAGCATTGCCAAAGCCCATGAAACCACTTGTGAATTCAAATCAGCATGTTAAGTGATAGCATGTTAACCTGCAAAGGAAAATGTTCCATTTCTGAAAGCACGAGGGTTTCTTTCCCATATGATCTGCTTCCCTCGGGAAAGGAATCTCTGTTTACCCACATTAGTCAGGACAGGGTTGTGCTCTGGAAGTCAGTCCTATTTTTACAAGGAAGTCCTATTTTTATAAGGCACTGTACTTTTCAGAGACTTCATAGCAAAATCCATCATCTTGGAAGAGTAGAAGCAAAGGACTGCATTAAAAACAGAAGGCAAGAATAACAAAGACTACACTTGTTGAGTCATGTGCAAGGCATGCTTACAACAGCAGACCCAATATACCTCGATATTTTCATTATTACTCAGTTTGAGCTCTTCTGATATTTTACAAAATGCTCTTAGTTTTGACAGCTTAGATTATTAAGGGGGATTTTATGTACCCAGCTAGTTTGAATGATGTGACTACAAATACTTAAAAACAAAACACCAATAATAAAAAAAAAGGAAAAAGCCCACAAGTGAATACTAAGTAAATATATTTAAACAAATATTAAGAAAATATATTTAGAACCATTGAAAAATAAGGTAATTCTACATCACTTAGGTAATTCTACATAACTTCTTCCATGGATTTTAAGTTGCATTCTGTATAATTGAAATACAGGCGGATGGAAATGTGATATAAATATTTTTATTTCAGTTTTTGGGGAAAATGCTGGTGGTTCTTTTTTTTTTTGAGCTTGCAAAATTAGCATTTACAAAGCCAGACAGCCAGGTGTTTTGTCTGTAAGAGATAAGAATCGCATCTCTTTCCCAGTTTTGTTTGACAGATGAGCGCTATCCCATCACTTTCAAGGCATATCAGCCAAATTGAGATCTTCCAGCTGCACCTTTTGGAGCAGATCAGGAAAATGGTGCGTGGGAAGTATACATTAGTGAGGTAGTTGTCTAAAGCATCATTGGAGATACTTACATTTGGGAAAAGCTAGCTACAAATAAATGATATAGATCATCCTAAATAAGAGTTGGACTGTAGCTACATGGCTTGTTATTTTCTGTATCAGCAAAGCCAGCTTAGGAAACTTGCTTTCCTTTGTCTTCCTCATGTTCTCAGCAACATGTATTAGGCTTTTTGACAACAGTCACTCTGTGGAAATCCTGTCCTTTCCACTGACCACAGAGGCAGCCCAGATGACCAGCCTGCACTAAGAGTCAAAGTGCGAGACAGTTAAAACAAGTTTTGGAACTCCTGTATTTACAGGAGATAAACCCTCAGAGGAACGAGCAAGTGCCGAGGCTGTGGTCTGTTAGGCTATGAACTTCTGGTGAGCCCTTCCAGGCAAGCTAGCGTTGTACCTGTCAGGCATTCAACACCAAGTCCAAACGCTGACCTGAGCTTTAGCATCACTGGGAGAAGCGAGCTGCCAGCATGCCTCACTTCTCACAGCTCTGCTCACGACCTGGCGAGTAGATGGGAAGCCTGGGAAAGCTACTGAGTTTCAATGGGCAACAACAGGAATGCCAACGAAGCATTTATGCTCCAAGACCCATCTACAAACCACAGGAGACAGCGCTGTCAGAGTTCAGATGACAGAACTGTGGGTGACCTAAGTCCAAGAGATTGGCTTCTGATTTCACTAGGATGAGGTTTTAACTGTGCTTCTGCCAGGACAAAACCAGATCCTATTATATTCCTTATAACTTTTCAACTGGCTGTGCAACATTTGTCCTGTTGAAGACATCCTGACACCTCAGCCAGAAGAAGGCACGATGCTCTGGTTCTGCCCTCATTTGCACAGGCTCAAAACTGCTCCCTAGTATGTCCAATTCCTCTGTCTCACCCTTCATCACTGCCAGGATGTTCCTCAAGCCCTTTTTTCCATCTTACCTTTTCCATGCAAGCCTTGCTTGAAATCTTTATCACAATACCTCCTGACACATCTGAATGACCATATTCTTGTCAAGACATTCTGGTCATCCAGAATCCAGCAACTTGTGCCACACTCTGTGAAGTGACACATCTTCCATGTCTTGCTTTGACAATTTGGTATTGGGCAACTGAAGTCTACTTTTTAAAGTGTTAAAAATAATGGTTCTTGTTGTTGCAAAAATCAATATTAAGCTGCTCTTCTATGCTAGGAATGTGTGGGGTTTCCTGGAGAGAGTTGGAGACTCGCTCCTGCAGGGCTATTTTTAGAGCATCCAAGACAAGTTCCATAAACACATACTAAACAGAATTTTTTGCAAGTGGAAAGCAGTGCTTTTTAGCACATTTGGTGACTTCTTTTTTTTTTTTTTTTTTTTTTTTTTTTAATGGGTTGGTGCTCATTTGCTGTTGGAACTGTCTCCACAAAAGGGAAGAGACAGTTGGTAGCAACAAGTTTACCATCAGCTCTCTGATGGCAAAGACACTCTTCCTCCATTTTCAAAGGATATTCCAGATCTAGATACTATGAACTGAGGGCTACTTTCTTTTTGAGTACTTCTGGCAGTCTGCTCCCCCCTGACAACATGGGGCAAAAGACAGTTGCAGACTGGCCACAGCAGAAGTGACCATACTGCTCTGCTAATACCCTGGCAAGCAAAGGTAGCTGTGTAATACAGAGGGCCGGGCAGACGTTTGACAGGCTTGTGGAACTTTTCTCTCAAGTTACCAGTGACAGTCAGAGGAATTCCATCTCTTCCTCCTTCCCCACATCTGAACTATACAGCTGTACTAAATAAATGTCCCAGGAAAGAGCTGGAGCTGGCCATAAACATCTTTGCTCCTCATGGGCTGATGCTCCAAATCTCACTTTTCAGCGATGTTGCATACAGAGCCCTTCTATTTGGTCTTTTTTTGGGAGGATAGTTTAAAATTATTCTCCAGGCAGCAGCAAAAGCAGTAGCAGATTATGCTAGCCTCCAACTTGATGAATCCTGTAAAACAGCCAAGTGATTTGTCTACAAAATATTTTGGAACTAGAAGCACGCAGCAGTACGTGCAGCTTAGAAGAGGGCTGTTTTCCCAACAAGCTTTTCCACATTGGTGTTGTCAGTTCTTAGTGCCGTTGTATGCCCATGGATCTCCTTCAGTAACTTTGGCTCCCTCATACTGCCATTCTCCCCCTGATGTTGCAGGCTCCAAAGGGACATCCTTGAATACCTCAGAACTTGATGTTACACAGAATAAAACAACTTCATGCCATTCACTGGTAATCTCCTTCATTACACAAGCTATTTGCCTGGCCAGATGAGTGTGCTTCCCTCCAACACCTCCGGTGCAATTCTCCTGCTGATTACAGGGCACTGAATCATACAATTCATAAGGGCAATTTCTGCTTTTGCAACTGACCCAGGCTCTGAGGAAGGATGCTGGTTACACTCCACACTGCAAGCCATGCAGTGTGGAAACTCTCTTGCCATTAACATTCTTCAGTATGGACATTCCCCTTTTAAAGTGACTTGCTAACATGAGGAGTGAAAGGTGAACTACTGCTCCTAAGCAGAGACCTTATGGGTATGTCTGTGAAGAGAAGGTTTTGATAGTTGCTCATCTTCACATCCATAGTTCCAGTTTAAACAGGTGATGACTGAAAGAGTGGAGAACAGTGCTTAGTAAAGATAAAAATAAACAGAGATATCTGGGTGAAAAGGAGCAACACAGCTTAGAAATGTTCACTAAAAATTCAGTGGCACTAGGAGCTGTGGGGCACATGTAGGATTCAGCAAGTCAGAGGTGGGGGAATAGTTTGTTATGGATGTTTTGACTTTTGTTACTGACTTTTATATGAATACAGCATCATGAAGAAATTTTGTCCAGTTTTCACATCCTCATGGTGCTATGTGGAAGACTAGAGCTTTGATTGTGAGCACTTGCCCAGCATTTCTGGAAGGCTCCTATTCAAGATATGGTACAAGTCAGAAACTTTTTCATATAGCTGCCAGGTATGTTAAGGAGTTTAGGGACAGCAGGGAGTGGGTTACTCTGCCTGGGTAGAAAAAGCTGTTGCATGGTTCATGGAACAAGCCACTGAACTTTCAGTCTGCTGTTTATTGATGAGGAACTCAATGACAGAAAGCTGTAAGGCAGTACTTTGGAGTACACCAATAAAAAGATATGAATGATGGCAGCAGGAGGACTGCTTGTAACACCTACATGGTTCACTCTTGCAATGTTTTTGTTCACTAGTTAAATACCTGGCTCACAAGTAATGCAAGGCTTGGGCTGGGTTTTTTTGTTTGGGTGTTGGTTGGTTTTTTTTTTGGTTGTTTGGGGTTTTTTTACATGCACACCTTATTTTCATATGATTTTTTTTTTCTCTCCAGCTCTGTAGTAAGCTTTTCCTTTTAACACTTCTGCCTCAACTTTCAGCAACACCTGGATCACATATTTATTTTGCTTTTTATCTCATCAGCTTGTTAGCTTTAAACAACTGACACACTCCATCAAAGGAAGAGAAAAACCAAAACAAGAACCCTATTAACCTCTGTTACCCATATAAACTAATTAACTCTAACCCCTCCCCAATTATCCCTGTAGAGGGGAACTGCTTTTATTAGCTTCCTGCACTTTTTCCACCCCTCCTCTTCATGGCTGCCTGCCTTGCTCCTGAGGAGTGAGGCGCTGACATGCCCTCATCCACAGCTGCCCTCTCAGCCCCAAGGGCTCTGCCAGCGCCCGGCTGCCATGAGATGCTGAGCCCCACGTCCCTGCTTGCCCACCGTCCCCTTCGGGTGCCTGGGGGAAGGGGGAGAGGGTGATTTTCATTACAGCTTTCGTCACACCTGGTTATTCAGTCCACAGTCAAGGGTGGTGACCCTTAGCTTCTGACCTTGGATTACATTTCAGGTTTTAAATGGGCTTCCCGTCTGCTGATTAAAGCGTGTCTGTTCAAAGCGAAAGGATTACAAAGAGTAATTATAATCCCGCTAATTTATGTGAGTCTTCATGCTAAACCATGCCTGCATGCATAGACATCTGTGAGCACACGTGCCTGGGATGGTTTTTGTGTGCATTTGTTTTAAACCTGTGCCAGCAGCAAGGGAGAGAAAGATTATTAACTGGCTGCTGTTAGTGCTCTCTGTGCCATATATATGTCAACACACACGATCGTTTTTCCTTTTTCATTAAGAACCAACTAAAAGCAATGAGGCATTTCAGTATGCTAAGGTCTTGCTTCTGAACTGTTATTCAACAAGTAACCTGACGAGAAAGGTGAGAGCAACTGTGCCTACCCTCTCCAACTCCACGTAGCTTTTTGGTCATCTCTTTCATCAAACACAGCCTTAATTACACATTTCCAATACGTTATGTACTAAAGACAGATAGTGTATATGTGAAAGTGAATAACATGGACTAGTATCTACTTATTGCATGCAGGTGAAGGGGCTCTCAGCAAGAGTCCAGTAAAACAGACGGCAGCAAGTAGGGGGAACTCTGTTCAGTGCTTGCAGAAGAGATTGTCAATAGCAGGTCTGGGGCTGTGACCAGCCTGATCAGCATCATGCAAAACAAATGGATCAATTAATTGCTCAGAGCACGAGGGAGGTACAGGGCTCTGGTCTCTTGGCAACCTCCTCTCAGTTATTTTGTGCCAAAGAAGGTGTCAGATGGACAGTCCTGGAAACTGAGCTTTTTCTCTGCAGCTGGATAGGTCAGACAGTCTGATGCAGACCCAGCTAAAACTTGAAGTATGATTCACAGTTACCTAGAGGGGCTTTGGGTTAGGTCCTAACTTGATCCAAAAGTTTCTTGAGGGACTTCTCAATACACTTCATTAACTGGGCCAGGAGAGTTGTTTGGGTTAGGATTTGGTGAAGCCCCAGGTGAGCCAGTGACTGGACTGGGGGTCTGTGGTTCCTTTCCAGTAAGCACTTATGGAGCACCCAGCCCTGCAGGACACAGATGGGGAGGGCCCAGGTGGCTATGGCCAAAGCACAGGATCTGGTCAACCTCATCGTAACAGTATCAATCATAAAAATATCCACTTGTCTAAAATATCCAGCTAGCACACTTTGAGGGGCAACAGGTATTATACTATTTTTTTCTCCTGACAAATACTCAGTTGGATTCAATGATCTTAAAGGTCTTTTCCAACCAAAATGATTCTGTGATTCTATGATTCTACTACAGACAGGAATGGCCAGCTTGGCAGGCTCTACAGAGCCCACAAGGTTTTGCTTTTTTTTTTGTTGCCTTCCCATTACCAGCTGAGCACAGCACTGCAGGAACCTGCCTTGCCTCTCTGTAGGGATGACTCAGGTTTGCTCCATCCCAGGGTGTATGACACTGTAATATTACCACTTAAGTAACTAAAAAAATGAGCCAATCTGATGTGCAGCCATTATGGAAGTGGCCCTCATTACAGGAAGCCTAGCTTTGATGCACCATCGTGGCTACAGTAAGTCTCAACCTACTCTGGCTGTGTTGGTGAATTTGAGCACTTTTCTTTTAAGGATGTAAAACTGATCCAAATCCAGGTGGTGCCTCCACCCTCCAGCACACGTGAAAGCATCCCTTTGAAAAATAACTGCCAGCCCATTCTCCTCTTTGCTTTTTTTCTCTCCTGTCCATGTTTCCCCTGTCCTGCCCCTGGGACCAGCCCCACAGTGCTCAGCCAGCTGCTGGCCAGAGGTGCTGGGTGTCCAGCAAGGTGGTGTTACCATGTAGGCTGATCCAAACTGCTCCCTGTGTTGCCTGCCAGCAGGAGGCTCAATGTGTTGGTGGTGCCGGGGTCCAGCCGACACAGCCCCTCTCCCAGCCCCATGGAGGTGTCTGTTTGCAGTGCACTGGTTTTCTCAGCTTGTGCTCGCAAGACAAGTGTCCCCACCTTTTGCTCCTCAGTCCAGCTCCATGTGAGAGTGCAGCAGCAGCGAAATTAAGGCAGCAGATTAGAAATGCTAAAAATTTTCAGCGCTCCCTCCCCATCTTCCTTTTCAGGAAGCTGCTTTCAATCACTTTATGTACTGAAAACAAACATGAAAGGAAAAACTCTCCTCTGCCTTCAGTTGTCAGAGCAAAAACTAGAATTCCCTGAGCTCTTTTCAGAAGTGCTAATGTTCTCCCCCAGGCCTTCATTATATCTCTCACAGATCTGCAATCCTCTGCACACAGACAGAGAGGGAACAGCCTTAAAAAGTTGGGCTGCTTTATTTATTTATTTATTAAAAATAAAACCAAAAAATTTTCCAGCACTAGTGAACAGTGGATTGGAGAGTGGAATAAAAAGAGAGGCTTTGGTTCCAGCAGGAATCAAACAGGCAATGTGCAATTGGTGTGATGGGAGTCCCCTGACCCAGCTTGGAGGGAATACGGCCGATGTGGCCGGGTCTTCCTCCTCCAGCCTGGCACTTGCACGGCTCAAAGCAACTGAATTATGTTTTTGTAGGTATCCATTTCTTCCCTTGTTCCCAACAGGGATCTCAAACTTCTGCCAGCTGCAATTGAGCACAACGGTGTGCTCCTTGTGCAAGATGCCCAATGTAAACATTTCCTTGCTGTTCTCTCTGCAAACTGTTTCAATTTTGTCAATGGAACTTCTGCCTCAGGCCCAGAAATACTGTTTGTTTGAAATTTGAAATTATAATTTGTTCTAGGGAAATAAATAGTCTTTAAAGTCAAAATTCCAATTGGAGGCCATTTGTGATATTTTTTAAATCTGGGCAATTACTAAATTTCACATCAAACAAACAGGAATTCCTTCAGTTTCATCAAAATCCTGTTCTCATTTCAACAACAGTGGAAGTGCTTTGTTCAAGTTGCATTATCTTATACTGCATTACTTTAGAAAAATGTTTCTGCTGAAAGGAAAATTATGACAGGAAAACGAAACCATTTGGTAAGATAAAGTTTAGAATGACATTTTTAAAGTTTACTGGAACACTTCAAAATTATTCTATCCCATAAAATGAAATTGCAATTAACAAATTTGGGGGAAACTTTTTAATTCTCAGGAAATCAGCATTCAACTAGAAAAAATACACCCGAAAATTTCTGAGAGTGCAGGGCCAGCTTCACCCCACAGTTATGGATACCATTCTCTTGCTCATCTTCTTTTTCATCTATTTCTAATCTGAACAAACTTAGTCTAGGCCTAGCTGAAGTATAAACTGAGACAGGAAAGATGAACACATTCAACATAAACACTCTTTTCTTCTCAATGAACAGTTCTGACAGCCATGGGGGAAGTGTAATATACAAATGCAACAACTGTAGATAATAGGTTTGAAACACAAGGAAATTATTTTCTGTGTTTCTTAACCTTTCACAATGTCCACAGTTTCACTTGTGCTGAGCACCCACCTAACACTACTGTCCATGTACCGACACCATATGAGTTTATAGTCTTAACAAAGGGAGTTGTGAATCTCATTTGTGGCCAAAGGACTGAGCAACCTGATGTAGTTGAAGATGTCCCTGCTCACTGCAGGGGGGGTTGAACTAGATGACATTTAAAGGTCCCTTCCAACCCAAACCATACTATGACTTCACTTCAGATTTGGCAGAGCCTCATGTCACCAACTTATGAATAAATTTCTGGACCTACACAAACTGGATGCTCTTGGCTGAGCCTTTACCAGTGTAGCTCATGCAACCTTAGTGGGAAGATGCTCGCGTCTACCTCCTGAGCATCCAGATTAATATCACACTACAACTACTCTCAATGAAAGGAAATAAAGGTTCAAAGCTAGGCCAAACTCTACAGCGACAGCTGAGAGTGCTCTGATGGCACCTCTGTCAGGTGGAGCCCTGGGAGGTGGGCAGAAGGAGCCCTGTGCTCAGGTTCCAGCCTCTGAGGTCCTGTGTGCCCACCTGGGCCAGCCCTCCCTTCCCCAGAAGAGGTTTGAAGAGGGACGCTTGTTCAAGGAAACTTGCCTTTGGTTGTGAGGTATCCAAACACAGGTAATTCAACCCAAATGCCAACTGACGAGCAGGCAACAGGATGAGCAGCCAGCGGGTGAAATTCCTCACTAAATTCTCATTTCCTGTCACCCAGTTATGAGCCCCTATATTTTATTTTAGCATATTACAATTGTGGGTATTTAACAGCACTGTCACTCCTGGAAAAACTCCAGCACAGAAATGACATTTATAACACACTGCCAACAGCACTCCACATCAGCCCCCTCAATTTTTAGATCACAGTTTACAGCAGACAGAGCTTTTTTTGTCTCTCACTTTATTCACTCTGCCTAAAGAAGAGAGAGAAATGTAAAAAAAGCTCAAAACCATTTTGCATTCAGCCCTTAAAAAAAACCCCCAAACCAAACCAAACCCCAAAAACACACCATGAAGCACCATTCTAGCTGGGTTCCTCAAACACCCTGGGAAGACTTTAACCCTACTGTACCATTGCAGACATATGGTGTGTATGGAAATTCATTTGGGTTTCACCTGCTAGCCCAGAGCATCTTTCAGCTTTCTCCAAAGTTATGAGAGTTAGATGAGTCTGAAATGTCAGTGTCAACACTACAGCACTGGGAACAGAGACAGGAGTACGTAAATTACCGGCCTGATTCGAGCCAAACTTCTCAAACAAGACACACCATAAGACATATGCCTATGTTCATGCCAGAGCACCTGCATCAGGGCAGTAACTGAGTTTTCCAAGTGCAGAGCATCTTTCAACTGCCTCTAAGAGCCCCGTGGTTAAAAACTAGATCAACTGCTTCAATGTGCTATATAAGTGTTAGGATATCAAACTAGAAGCCTATGTTTAGGATGAACCTTCCTCTCTTTAAAACTTGAGAGTATCTTTAGTGTCTTGTCTCTTGAATCAGTTGGTTGTGCCAGAGATGGAAGGCATTGATGAATTGTAAGTCTCCCCAGTCACTGTCCCAAAGGCCTGAGCCATTCGTCCAGTGTCTGGGGCTCAGGATTCAGGTGGTTTATCTTGTACTGCCATCAGTTCTTCTATGGCTCCACACATATTAGAAAGTATTTGGATAAGCAAAGTACTTTAAAAACTGATATTTTGTGTACTCTTTGCTGCTGAGCTTCTAATAAGAAAGCAAAGTTTGTTCACTTGCCTCACTGGAGTAATCATGAGAAAAATCAGTAACGTATAATCAAGATACAGCCATGCCATTCATGGGGAAGCTGTAGTTCAGCTAGAAGTTGAACATGACATTCCTCAGGCTGTTTTCCAAGGCCAAAGAATTTTTAACCATCATTACAGCACTGAATTCATACCATGCAACACATGTAATACATCCCCTCACCTCCTCCCTTTTCTTTTTACTAAAGACAAAAATCTCTCTGAAGCTGAACAAGCTATATTGTTTTCTGATCTATATTATGCCTAGAATATTAACCCTCCATCTTCAGAATGTGTTCAAGACATGGGGCATCAATAAAACGATGTGCTTTTTTTTAAGGCTACTCTTTGGCATGACCACCTATCTAGAGAATTTGCCTCAAATGATCCTAAAGTACTGATTATAATTTTCTCGCTCTTCTGTTAGATCAATTCTGGCTGACAACTGCTCTCAGCTAGTCTCTTCAGTGTTGATTAAGTTTGCTTTTGTAGCTGAGAGGCAGCAGAGGTAAGGCGCACAAGAAGTAGTAATTTATTTTCATAGATGAAGGCCAGCTCTGGACCAAGGCAAAGTGGACAGTCTCCCAGGGCAACACACTGCTTGCAGAAGTGAAATGGCCCTGGGTCCTTCTACTGGCCTTGCTCATGCCAGAGGCCTGGCAAGGCAGGGTGGCTGCTGTTTCAGAGGAAGCAATGGACAAACAGGTAAGGTATTTCCAAAGAAGGGAGTGCTATTCCCACTGGTAGAGTTTCTGTTTCCTGACCTCCAGGCTCCACAGAGGTAGCAGATATGCAGCTCTCCCTACCTCAACTCTTCACCCTGCTTTGGCCCTCTTTTTGCCACAAGCCTCTACTTTTCAAGCAGCAAAAATATTTTTTGCCTGTGCTGCTGAACAGCTTGAAACAGTGATGTTAATTAGTCCCACAGACCACAGATAGAAAAAATGGACAAGCTTTCAGGCACTCAAGTGCTTCGTATTTGATTAAGCTATTTTCTGCAAGTAAAACACATTCGAACAACAGAATACCCTTTAAAATAGGCAACAAATCCAATCAACTGACAGGACCTGAAAGGATAGGGCGAGGAAAGAGAGATAAGGTAAAGGAATAAAGTTTAAAAATTTTAAAAGAGCCCCACATAAAATGAGATGAATTTGGGGTCTTTCTCCATGTGAAAGGAGTAACACAGCCAATAGGAATGGCTGCTCTACATGTTATGACCGGCTCAGTAAAAGTACTACTTGATATCTGTTTAAGAGGTACCAATGGCACAGTATGTCTGTCTAGGTGGGTTCCCAATCAGTCAGTATTCAAATTTAGAGGGGTCTACATCATCAAGGGTGGAAGAAGCTGAAGCTGAACCTTGAAGTCAGTCTAGTCTCATAGCTCATACAAACCACCTAATGTGCTATCACATCCTTGCTGCAAGATGTGGGTAGCATTGCTGAGGACCTGCTAAAAGGAAGCTGTACCAACAATGCTTCAAATGCTGTTTTTGCAAGGTCAGCTTATGGTAAACTAGGGTACAACATCCACAGGCACCCTTACTGAAACAAAAAAACAACTCACTTTTTTACTGTACATAGTACACAGCCTGCTACCCAATGGAAAGGTCAAAAGTCAAGACATGATTGATAGCCTTCAAGGATGACACAAAGGAAAAGAGGCCCTGCTCTTAACCACAGCACCATAGGCTCAGCAAGAAGGTTTTATTTTCCTGAGGTTGAGGGTAAGATAACTGATGCATCCAGCTGGCAAGGCTGTCAGAGAATTTCCCCAAGGCAGAGTCTGAGCCTACAGACTCCACTGGGCAAGATAAACAGATGTACCAAGCACATACTGAGATCTCCACAAGTATACTAATCATGCCTTACACCATGTCTAGGAACAATCCCACTAAGGTTTATTGCATGGATGCGGTGACCTAGATACTTGCAAGCAATGCAGTAGAAGGCAGCAGCATTATTCTGCTAGAGTTACCAGCAGGATGCCACAGCCCTATGAAATCACCAGGTGCCAGGTATGATAAATGAGCCCAGCTCTCTACTGTTCGGTATAACCTCAGCAGGGCCAGGGAAGAAGCACAGTGAAATGGAACAGACTCAGGAGAAATACTAAAGAAATCATCTCAGCATATCTTCATGTCCTTCTTATGCCAAAATCTCCTTCACCCTTCAGAATCCTTCTCCTCCCCACCGCCAGCCACCAGCAGGGACGAAATAATAAGGTTTAGCAAATGAGCATTATTGGTAAGAACATCTGTTTGGAAGTGTACCTTTCAGCAAGGCTAATTGACTGTTTCTAGGATTGAGTGCTTTTTAAAAGGAAGATGTGAATCTGATGCTAAAACTGAAATTAAAATAATTCACCTTTTATAATCTCTTAGCATGACAGCAGATAGGAAAACAACAGGGTCAGCAACTGTCTCCATACTGAAAAATTAATGTTTCCTGATTTTTCCTTTGCTTTTTACCTTCCATGTACCTGATAACTGTGCTCAGGGGCTGCCGAAGACAGGATATTATTAATCTGAAAGTTGCAATCCCTTAATTAATGCTAATAGACACCCAAGAGGATCCCATCATAATTAATGGGGCTCTGTTAAAATACTGGAGAAAGCAGACTGTTCTACAAGTACCATCAGATTGACAAGCAAACTGCAAAACTACTTAAAAGCAGCATAGGGCTAAATTCTGCTCCACTTCCATTTATGTCACTCTAGTGATGCTACCAAGAGATACAGTGGTGCAAACCCCATAATTCAGTGATGATTCTGTTTTAGTTAAGATTCTGTTTCACTTAAGACTCCAGGTGCTGAGAAGGCAGATCCTCCTAAAACACCCCAGTCATTCTGGTGGGTCTTGAAATAATGTACCGACACTGGCAATACGCTACTGGACCAGAGCAGCGACACAAAAACAACCCGATCTGTTCAGGGGCAGTGTTGCACTTCTCCTTGTCATTGACCTGCCTTTTGCTCATTAAAAGCAATGGTGAAACTCATCCTGGTTTCCATAGAATAAAATCAAGCCCACATATGACATGGGGCTGAAAAGCCCCAACTCCTTGTCAGTGTCTATTAGTGCTGCACAGTATCTACATGTAGACAGAAATAGATTAAATTTTATTTTATTCTATAATACAAGTGCTATGTAAAGTAATATATCCTCACAACTCAATGAGCTACCCCTTCAGTTCTGCTGCCCAGGGCAATAGTCAAATCAGCACACAGAAGATGCCTGCCCAGACATTAGACACCCATGGAGTGAGTCTGATATGCTCATATTCTGCAGGAGATTCAGAGCAGCAGGAAAAAGGCCGTTCAGCATCCCAGGAGAGCCAGCACATTCATAATTTGGAAAGATTAAACCCAACAATGATAGACAGCTCCACTGAGTATTTTTAAATGGCAGCTTGCCATATGAACGATGAAGTGTAGATTTTAGTAACTAACTTTTAGTTAATTTACTGTCCAGTGGGATTCAACAATCAAGAGACTGTTCTTTTCATGTGAGTTAAAATACCACAGTGGCAAACCTTAGGTAAGCATATTCCCACTGTGTCTTTTAACAGTGTCAAGCAGCTTGGGGGAAAAAAAAAAAAAAGAAAAAAAGAAAAAATAAATAAAGCAGACTCTTTAAGTTGTGTCAACCTTTGACATCGTTCCTGAATCCCCCTAAATGCTGTGGCTGAAATCCTCACTGCCCTGGCAGCAAGAAGGTGGCTTTTCATGGACTCCTGGAACCCACACTTGACTTTCATTCGGCAATACTTGCACTTTCACTTCACTACCCCATCCTTCCTGCCTTTTTTGCTTTCTCAGTCTTCCTCTGTCCTCCCCTTTTAGCTCACATGTTAGTGCAATCACTTCCAAATTAAAAATTAAAGACACCAAATCAATACAAACCTCAGAGCTAACAATCTGTGTCCGAGCCTCATTGTTCATTCTTCTGCCTTGCTTCTATCCCTCTGGGCTCTTGCTTTTGTGGTTTCTACTTACTTCTCCCATGTCAGGGTTCATTTATCCCAAAGGTGCTTGATTATTATTAGGAACAGCACACGGGCTCTATTGGGAAGAGCTGAAGAACTAGATCACCTGTAAGCAAGTTCTCAAACAAAGTACAGGACTGAAGAGGCAGCTGAGCTTTCCCTGCTCTGTGCGCAGAAGCTCAGTCTCAAAGGTAAAAATGCTGCAATTGCCTCATTCTCAGCCCTGCAACAAAGATAAGCTTCTGGATAAAACAGCAGTTAAGGGGTTTCTCTGGCCAAAGATAAACCTCCCATTTTTCCTACCAGAAGAGCACAAGCATTGGTTCGGTATTTGGAAGACTTGAGATCTAGGTTCAGTTCTGTGTTGGGACAGATCCTTCCCTAATTCCTTACAACAAATCACAAGGAGCAACTGAAGATGGTTACTTGACTACATATCATGTAACACAGAAGACATAGACAGACCTAAGCTAGAGAGAGAAGAGAAAATTTCAAAGTCCTCTGTCAAGCTCAGAGAGAAACTGAGGCAGTTTGGCTTCTACTAAACACTTTACAATGAGTCAATCCTTTCTGTAGTATCTATTTATCTATTTATCTCATCTATCTACCTATCTACATACCTACTTGTAAACATAGGAAGTATATATGTTATAGAAAGGATATATAGATATAGCATATATATGAAATTATTTATGTGCTCTTAAAAAAAATTAAGACAATCAGCAACCCTACAATAATACACAGATCTGCAGAAAGGAAAACTTAGGCAATGTCTGTGGCTACTCCCTCTGCTCTTGTCTCCTAAACCATCTAAAAGAGATGCTGTCCCCTCTGGGTGCATCTGCATTATTGTTTTAGCTCACATCAAGTTTACGTTTTGGAAGCAAATCTACCAGTCATTCTCACTTGCCAGATTATGGGTCACATCACAAAGTGGGAGTTTTTTTTTGTTGGGTTTTTTTTTTTAAACCTTGAAATTAAATTGGAAGATCCACCCCAAGAGTGCACTCCCACTAATGGACATTCAGCTCCCTGGCAGAAAACTAGATTTAGTCCACCGTTAAATCCCCAAGTGGTGTGAACATGAACCCTCAGCACTATCTGGTCCTCTCCCCTTGCTGTGTATTTACTACTTGATAATGTACTCACAGCCTCTGAAACTAGTTTTTAATTTTCCCCAGGGCTTTCTTGGCTAGGGTCTGCCATATCACTGCTGGACAGCAAATCCAGTGCTCCATCCACAGGTCCAGGGTGCAAAGTCACCACCATGTGGAAAGACTGGATGGCTCCTTCCCTCCGTCTTCCCTCACTCTCAGTTTCTGGTGAATTTGTCTCTCAAATCAAACCCTTTAATATGACTTAATGGAAAGAGAGGTTGTGGAGTCTCCATCCTTGGAGATATTCAAAAGCCATTCGGACACAGTCTTGGCAACTGGGTCTAGCTCTTCTGTGACCTCTCCCAAGTCACAGAAATGCCATTTCCATAGGGACACGGGGCCCAGGGGTCTCTCTAGCAGAAAATCAAGGATTGCAACCACTGACAAATGGGGTGACTCCCTTCCTAGAGCTGGGGGCAGCCTCTGCAACCTCATGCTTCCGCTACTGTGCTGCCCTGGGGGTAAGCTGGGAGGGACAGTCACGCTGACCTTCCCTATTCTAACACTACTGAGAGCGTGGCAGGAAACAGCACTGTAAAAGTATACGCACAGCAGGGTGCTGAGGGGAAAAGGCAGATTAATTAGATCACAGATGAAAAAGAATGGTGAGCCATTTATTCAGGGTCAGCATTTTGAAGAAGGGAAAACAAAAGTTTTGCTTATGGTTCAGAAGAACACAATGTAAAACTTATTCGAGGTTTGAGGCTAAATATCTTCTAAATTCACAACAGAGGTTTTAGAGAGGTCAAATAAATTTTTTAAAGACAAAAAGAAAACACGGGATTAAACACTGCAGAAAACCCATCATTTTGACTAGCTACAGTAACAAGTACTGCATGGCAATATCCTCCAGCCAACTCTTTTTGTCAAAATTCATCATAAAAAGCATTCCACATGGTCCCTCTGCAGCTTTACAAAGCCTTTGACAGAAGTTCCTTTTTGTGAACTGCATAACCCACAGGACAGCACAGCTGCCCAAGGAGCCATCCTTAGCAGTCACATACTGATACACGGACATCACAAGACAGAAAGCTCAAAATGGCTCAAAAGCAATACAGTGAAAATAAAGGTTATTTAAATATACACAGAAGCAGCAGAAATGGTATCTAAACCATGTGGTATAGATAAAAGAAATACAGAAATAAAGCACATCTAACCATATGCTTTCACTTCATGACTTTTACCATCAACCATAAAGTTTTGGTTGCGTTTATTGCATGTAGTCAAGAACCTTCAGCTGGATTTGTAAGCATGTCATGATATAGCCAAGGCCTTCAGAGTGTTTTATTTACTAATTAAATAGATGCTGGTAGGCTGAGTGCCAGTCTGTGCCATTACACAATTACATGAAAAGGTCTGGATGATGTAGAACTTTCATCACCCATTTGGGATTTTAACAGGCCGTTTTGCTTTCTTTACTAGTATCGGCTTATTACACTAGGTGCTGTCATTAGCGTTCAGTCAGCCAGAGCTGAATTTGCAGCCAGTTTGACACAAGTGTGTGCTGCTGTGTATTAATTAGGGAAGTGCTGAGCATACCATGTGACCCATTTTCCTCAGCTCTGCAATTAGCAGCTTTACGAAAGTCTCTTTTGAGGACCTGAACACAAGTCAATCTTCTGGGGGGAAACGGTAAAAGAAACAATCAGCAAAACATTTCAGTTGGGATTTAAGATAATGCTGCCTAAAACTGAGAGGTCTCGCATCTATGTGATCGGTTTTAGGTTAGTGGCAAAGTACCACGTCTTTGTTTCTGGAATAAAAATTCCAGTGGAGTACACTGACCTTCAGGTTTGCATCTTTCTTTCTACATTTTGGAAGCCACAAAATCTGACCCAGCATGCCTGCATGCCTTATTATAGCATGACATCACCCTCGTGGCTGTAATTTGAAAGAGAAAGTTTGTCATTCCCAGTCAGAAACCCACTGCACACACAACATTTGCTTCATCAATTGTTTTAAGACCTACTGAGAGCCAAGTGTCTGAAGTTTCTCCAGAAGAAACTTTTTTGCCACTGTGTTTGTGCAATATTCAAAATGCATCTGCTGCTCTGATTGGAGTTGGAAAGAAGTGGCCTTCAGATATTTCCAGTGAGTGATGTGCTTATTTCCCATCTCACTAAAGGGCAGACTCAGCGAGCTCACAGTCCCCTTTCCTCCTTCATTTCTTATCTTCTGTGGCTGGAATGGACCTAGTTGACAGGAGACTGCAGGCTCAGGGACTCCAGCTAGACTTAGTCTGGCTGGAATTGAACCTACAAACAACTAGATTTCTCCTAACAAACTCTTCCATGAAAATGTCTTTTAAAAGTAATTTTCTATCAATGACAAGAGAAGATGGTGAGGATCAGCTCAGGTAAGCATTATGATTTGGAGTCCATCCAAATTAGATGAAACATTTTGAAGTTCTCCTCTTGTTGAAGTCTCTGTCAGCTCCTGAAATTTCTGGCAGTTGCTTAATGCCTTCTGGCACTATCCCCTTCAGCAGCAAGCACACAATATCCTTGGGGGTTTCATGGGAATTGCTTCTTTCTAGTACACTCCCAGGACTACTATCTTTTACTCAAACGAGAAATACTGTTTGATGAACTTCCCCCTCAGTTCCAGCTGAAATCATTGAGCAATGATTGAACATAAAAACAATGCTTAAATCCAAAAGTTAAATAATCTAGCGCAAGATTTCTTTAACAGTTTGGTGCAAATTACATTGGCTCACAGTTTTATAAAGGCTGGCTCAATTCCTAGATTTTATAGACACCTGTTTGCAGCCATTAGCCACATCTTTGGAGTTTACTTCTAATACAATGGCATTATTCCAAAAAAAATTCTCCAGCAGGTAACACAGATGGGCAATCAGCACCTACCAACCAGATCAGTGTGAATGCTGTGTGCGATAACAGCTAGAATGAGGATTCACTGTGTTTATCTGACATGATATTCTAGCTGACATATCAATTTAGTTAATCTGACACTCAGCTAACATTTCCTGCTCTAGACCTGTTTGCAGCAGGGATACTCAAAAGGCAGAAAGCCCTGTCCGGGTCCAGGTGGTGAGTGAATGTCACAGAATCACAGAATGTTTTGGGTTGGAAGGGACCTTTAAAGATGACCTAGTCCAACCCCCTGCCATGAGGGGCTTGCCCAGACATTGTGGAGGTAACACAATGTTCCCCAAATTCCTACACAAAACTCACATTTCTCACTGCTCTCTTGTTCTCTGAGGAATAGCTGCAGTTAGTCTCCACGGCCTCAGCCATGAGAGTGGCATGAGCATGGGCAGACCTAGAACCAGCATGATGCTTCTCAGCCCCAGGAGAAGTAATCAGAGGACTTAAAGTCAACTGATCTGGCATTAAACAGAGTATGGAGCAGCCTCGGTGAACAGCCACACAGTGAAATCTACCTCCTCTATTCCTTGAGAAGGTCTTGCTGATGTCTACACAGGAACAAGACTACACAAACTGGTAGTCCACCTGTGTAAAGCTCTTCTTCAATCTCAAATTGCTTTACAGATCTTCATTAAGTGTCACCCCCCTCCTCTGACGTTTGCTGTATGCCTGTTTTGCAGATGCCCTAGCTGAGGCATCGGTAACTGCTAGCTAGGGAGAAGGGAGTCAGACAAACAATTCTGATTTCAAATCACTCCAGTCACTCTGTGATATTCCCTTCCCTAGAAAAACTTTAAACCTGAGCCATAAAGAGGTCAGAAAAATAAATTATCAGACTCATTATTACTTCTAGGCATAGCTCCCAAGAAAAGCAACAAGAAAAAATCCTGACATTCCTTTCTCCCTCCCTACCCATCCTGGAAACCACCAGCAACATCCAAATGAACTTAATGGAGCCAATACTCTTTGCATTATCAATTACAACTGTCAAAGCTGTGTTGTCTTTAGTTACAGGAGTTTTTTGTGATGTTCAGACATGTGCCTAAGAAGAGGGACTTTTACAGCTCAATCTGCCCAAGATCAAGACACTGATACTCTATGGTCTCTTACATAGTCCAGGTGTTACTAAAAAAACAGATAATGACGAAATAAATGATCTAGAACAGGAGCAGAAAAGCTATGCCTGTGGAACAGCTCCCATACCAACACTGTATCATGTGGCTGGCTGTGAAGCTATGTTGGTCTTGGGGCTACTTGGTAATCTGAGTCTCTTGCTGTGACCAGTCTGAAGCTGATGCCATCAGGTCTTCAGCAAAGGTGCGGGATGATGTCTGTTGTCTTGGATTTGCTTTCATTGTCTTTAGCAATAACGTTCATTCCCTCCCCAGGCAAATGTTCATAGACCCATTCAATGAATATGTCTTCACAGCAACTTGCTAGTAGCCTGCATTTCCTTAAACTGCAACAAATATCCTCATGAAAGGATCAAATAAGAAAGACTTTAGATATTTAAGATGCCTCTTTGAACCTGAGCACTGACTACTGCCACACATGAACTTCAACATGTTTTATCCATACTTTCTATTCTCTGGGTTCTCTTGTTACTCCTCTCCCCTTAAACATTTCCCATTCCTTTTAGATAAATACTTAATTAGCAGAACTTTTAGAGATTCTGGGCAACCATAGTTACTGAAGACCAGAAATTTTAGATGTTGAGCCCTACACTGTAATGACAGTTTATAAGAATATACTGAAGATAGTCTACCAAGCCTTCTGTCCAGCTCACCACTACTACAGCAGTGTTCCCACTAATAGATTAACTAATGATTCCCATAATCCATTGCTGAACTGTTCCACAGGGGCTCCAAAAGGCATCTAAATGTAGCATTTTAAGTCTATACACAGATAAGTTATTATCACATAATATATATCCTGCAAATTGCAGGATTTACCAACCAGTAACCGGTCTAGATACTGTATTCCCTGTTTTGGGTGGTAAGGATTTTAAGATGAGCCTTTTTTCCAGGATGAAAATCTCTGTAGTAGTTTGATTTAAATTTTCTGAAGAAACATACCTGAATATGAAAATAAGCTTGAATTCCCAGCTGGTACCTCAACTCAAGCTACCAGAAATAAGACCATCACTGCAGTAAAGCAAGGACATGCGCTGGCTGAAGGGCACATTTCCAAGGACGTTATCAGAGCTGATATTCAAATGGAATGGTCCTTAATCCCATGGCAACCACAGTTTTTCTCTTTTGAAGCAAGGAAGTTATCACCCTGCATGTTCTGCCTGGAAAAAGATTCTTCTAACCTCATCCAAGGGCCACCAAAGCCAACAAAAAGATTCTTCTATCAGTCAACTTGTTTTCTTATTTCTAGGGTTTTTCAAATATGCAGTAATTTGTTTAAGAAAGTGCTCACAGCTTTGTGGGGATAATTTCCAGTCTGCAACCTATCAGAAACAACAAATTAAAAGGATGTATCTTCATCATCCACCATTCCTTTATGTTAAACAAAAACTTGTGTGTGCATGTGGTTAAAATACTATCCATCCATGGGTGGGGTATGTCCCATTTTGCAGAATAGCTTCTCTCATTGACACTTGTTGTGACAAAAAATTGAATGTTCCAGGATTAAGGCATTTCCATCAATGCTCTTCTGTTTAAAATGGCAAAAAAAAAAAAAAAAAGAAAATTGTGTCATTCCTCGTGTTCTTTTTCTCTCCTGCTCTTTCTCATCCGGCTGCTAATTTGGGCTTCCCAGCAGGCCTTCAACAGAGAAAGCCAAAACCAGAGGGTAGATCTTTAGCCATGGGATGTTGTTAAGAGCTCTTCTGAAGTCACTGAAGCTATGACAATTTACACCAGCCTGCAGCGCTCAAAATGCAGCCAATTGTTGTCCCCCCTTCTCACCACACAAACAAAATCTTATATATTTTGTATGGTAATTCACTCCATGTTATTGGGAAGAGGAAAGAACAGAAAGGGAGTTCCCTAGATTAAACGTTTGCTATCTGAGGCTTGAAAAGAAACCCACAAAACTGTGAGCAATCAGAATGCACCACATGGAAATGATGATGGAAAACCCCAGTGAATAAATATGCCAGCAAAGCCTGTCTGTAAATAACATATTATTGTAGGTTTTCTAAAAAAAAAAAAAAAATTATGGCTGGTTTTTTTTTTTTCCCTGTATTCTGCTTTTTCTCTCCTCTCCATAAATTTCTTCCCTCCCTCTACAGCCTTCTACACATGTTCAAAAGGGAGACAGCACATTAGCAGCGGGGCCAAGTAGAACTGAAGAAGTATGCAGGCACAGAGAGCAGGCTGTGGGATGAATGGGAGGGGGGCCTGATTTTTTTCCTTGCGGATCATCTGGTTAGCAATGAAACAGAGCTGATGTGCTGTACCAAAAGTTCCTCTCACATAAAGGCAGGTTATAAAGTCACCAACCAGTGTAGCAACCTACAGAGAACTCAGTCACTTGTGGGCAGACCAGCTGAACTGCCTGTGCTGCTCTAGAGTGGGTCCCATGGGAACCAGGGTGCAGAGATGGGACTGTGCAAACACAGCTCCCTGCTTGCAGGCTCGGGACAGCCTCAAGCAGGACCCATCCAGCTGCTGCCTTGTAAACTGTGGGACTCATCCCCAAAAGCCTTGCAGTGTCCTGACGGCATGCTGCGGTGAGGTAATGGCAAGCTCCACCTGACTCACCATCTGCCTTCCAAGGGTCTGGTGAAGCACTTCTCCTTCCAAGGCTCTGGGGAGGGAGGGAGGGCACGAAGGAAGGAAGGAAGGAAGGAAGGAAGGAAGGAAGGAAGGAAGGAAGGAAGGAAGGAAGGAAGGAAGGAAGGAAGGAAGGAAGGAAGGAAGGAAGGAAGGAAGGAAGGAAGGAAGGAAGGAAACCCAGGTATACATGGGTGCACCTCTGCCAGGGGCGACACTCTGCAACCTAATGTTGTTCCTAGTCTGGGTCATCAAAAACCAGGACATTTGGGTACACGATGAAAGGAATCCTCCCCATGTAGCAGCCATGAGGAGTCCTTGCCCCTATATAGGGTTTAGATATCATAAAACTGAGTGAGTAGAAGTGACAGGATTTATTTCATCTGCCTAAAAGTTTGGCCCAGGTTCTTTCCATAGTCAAGGGAAACATGCACCTCCCCAGCAAAGTTCATCCCACCTATTTTAGGATGGGCTGGCTCACTCTTCAGAGATACTGGTCTTTCTCCACTGTCCATGGAGCACATCTTAAATACTTTTTGACAGCTAAGAAAAATGAAAGGATTTCCACCCAGTTGTCAAAACTGGCTCCTTCCATTCTTGCAATTTGACTGATACGATTAATCAGTGGAATGAACTGACTTAGGATAATATTGAAGAAAAGGGATTAATAGGAGTCAAGACAAGATAAAGGATTCCAAGTTCTCTGCTGATGTAAAGAATTGAAATTTATGGTTACTATCAGTACTGTCATTAGAAGAACATTGTATTTCTATAAAGAAAGCTTTGTATTCCAGTTCATGAGATACAGAAAATGTGTCGATTGTGCCCAAAATGCTAGCCTAGTAATTTCCAGTCTGGTAGTTTTGACAGTCTTAATGAATGGGCTCAGCAAAAAACAAGGACTGGAATCTGGAGATGGCTGTATTAGGTTGACTGACAGGCTCTTTGAGAAAGACTACGTAGGACCTGCCCTAAATATTCTTAGCCATTCTGTGCCAATACTTCCTCACTTTCTTCAGCATAAAATTCACTTAAAGAAAAAAGCGAAGGGGAGTGGGGGATGAAGAAGAAATTGGCATTTTTAGTGTACAAGCATATTTACATAATCAGGGCAAAAACCTGCATTTTAAAAATGCCCTAAATACATATTTACATGAGAGAATGCAATGATTCCAAAGAGGCTGATAATATGCATTTTAAGGATAGCTAACTACATATTTACACAACCAAGACAATAATCCCCATTAAGGATTTCTTTTTTTTCACATTGCCACAGTAGAGAACGGAACAGATACTAATGCATACAACCCCACATTAACTCCCAGCTACAGCACGTCCTCAGGGCATTGCAGTACTACCAAGCATATGCTGAAGCCTAGAAAATTCCTCATGAGGAAAGGAGAGGTTCCTTCTCTCTCTTTGGGTTTTGCTCAATTATCAGCCATCTTCCAAGACATCTCCTGAAACCACAGTTTCTCTGCTGCAAGTGGCATCTGCTCAAGTCACTGCTGAGCTGCACCAAGGGTGGGAGTAAGCACTTTTCAAACATCCTGATTCAGAATGGTATTTCTGAATGAACTGTGCACATGTCTGCTTGACATGGCCATTCCTGAGTGCAAATGCATGCACAGCACAAGGGAATTCCCTTGTCTCTTCTGGCAGGAAAACCCGATCTCCTCGGCGCTATGACAGAGAGTGTGTGGGAATGTAGAGCTTTGTGTGTGACAAGGCAGGGGGAGACACGGAGATGGAGAGAACAAGAAAAGGTCTCTGCTGTCACCAATAACAGCCTCTCCTAAACAACTTAATGTAGTGAATAGATGAATAATATGAAAAGAAAGCTCACTTTCCCTCCTCCATACCCTCTGAATTTTTCCCATCAGAAAATCCCACCTCATTAACAAGTTGAACAGTATTTTTATATATTTTTTCCCTTCCCTTCTCCCAGCCTCAATTCCAGTGACACAGGTATCAATGAGTTTCAGGAAATGAGAGACACTAGATTTTGTTTTCTTATGGTAAATCGCTATCTACCATCAACAGAGCTATGTCAGTGCATCTGTGGGCACAACATTTTTTTTTTTAAATAGACTAAAAATAATGAATTATGAAACATTTTAAAAATTAATGCATGCTGCTTTAAGCAGCTGTCAAATTCATCCGCTCCTCCTCCACACAGGAAAACATCCCTTCCCCAAAATATCAAAGCCCTAACGATAGTCGAATACAGAGCTTTGGCTGGTGCAGAAGGACAAAGATCCATCATTAAAAGCACTGTCTGTCTTTCTCATCTTTTCTGCCTTTACTGCACTTCCCCACAACTTCCAGTCCTACCCCATCGGCAGAATACTTGGATTCCCCACAACAACGCACCCAGCAACGCGCCTGCCATCTGGTACATGTGCTCCATCTTCTCTTATCTGCTGTCGAAGGGGAAAGCCCTGTATGCAGTCAAGCATTTTGGGGGACTGTTCACCTTTTCAGATTTCCAGTCTCTACATGAAGACAGGCCTCCTAAGGAAGCCCTTATATTAGACCACACATGGGCAGAGCTTGGATGGGCAAGTAGAGGACTCACTGTTATGTATGAACCAGCTCAGACTAATGGTGACACTGTTCCTGGAACAGTCAACAACCTCATATCAGTCATGTCCGTGATGTTTTTACAGCACCTTTGCTTGTTGGTAGAACTTTCTTAAGCATTTATTTTGCACTAGCTGACTTTTGCTGCTGTTGTTCTCAGGCTCCTAATCATACTCCTTGCTCTCACCTCACTGGCAAGCTTCTAGAAAAAAAAAAGATCCTTCTTTGACACGTGTCCATCTTGTTCTTGTTCCCTTTTGTGGTGGTTTTAACCTGGCCAGCAGCCAAACACCACACAGTCAGTCACTCACCCTACCCTGCCCGGGAAATGGGGGAGAGAATGAGAAGGGTTAAAGTGAGAAAACTCAAGGGTTGCGGTAAAAACTATTTAATAATTAAAATAATAATGACAATAATAGTGATAGTAACAGTAATAATGGAATATACAAATGAGCTATGCACAGTGCAACTGCTCATCACTCACTGACCAATGCCCAGCCTGTTCCTAGCTAGCAATTCCAGAGGAGAGAAAATCCTGAAACACTGATCCTGGAAGAGCAAGAGAGAGAGCTTTCCAGCCAACCCTCATTTATATACTGAACATGACATTATATGATATGGAATCTCCCACTGGCATATTCAAATGCCAATTTGGATCTATTAATCTTTCTATGATCCCCCTCAGCTTCTTCTGCACCTTTGGTCTGCAAACATGGGAAGTTGGAAAGTCCTTGATTTCTTAGCAACAGCTAAAAACATCAGTATGTTATCAATATTCTTCTCATACCAAATCCCATGTTGAAACCAAAACACAGCTATTCTAGCTACTAAGAAGAAAATTAGCTCTATCCCAGCTGAAACCAGGACACCTTCACACTTCTTCATACATCCTGCTATCGTACCAAGTCCAGCTCAACTTAATCAGCTGGGAAGCTGGGAATCCAGTACAAAAAAACAAACAAACAAACATGGAAGGAGTCATTATTTCAAGGATATTTCCTCTTCAGCATTTCCAGCTACTGCCAGAGTACAGGAGGATGCTGGGGACACAAAAGAAATTCACATCCTCTACCTGAAAGCAGTATCACACTATAATAAATAGCATCACAGGTCACTGGACCATGAAGAAGAGAACACTGATGGAAGATTTTAAAGAGTTTTACCTTCTCAAAAGAAGTATGGAAAAACAGGGAGTCTGGTTGTCAGCATAATCTATGCTGCCTGGTAGGCCAACATTTTCATAAACAGTTGTAATTTCTCACTCAAATTAAGCAAATAATAGTATTCTCATACAAAAGCATATGCATGCACACACTCAACCTGAGGAAAACTCCAAGCTGTGGCTATACCTGACCATTGCTTGCAGACACAAAAGCTGTTGCACAGCCCTCTTACAAACACTTCTTTCTGCCACAAACCCGCTGGTCTGAATGCAACCAATAAATGGACATCAGAATGGAGACAGCACAGAAAATAACAAGCCTCAGCAGGGTCATCAAGCGAAGGGATCAATCAAGAAGAAAGTTAGGCAACCAACACAAGTGGACTGAGAAAGCTTTCAACAGCACACATTTCTTGGGCCATAAAGCTGACACTGGGACTGCACACTTGCATTCCAACCCGACACATTTATTGGAGAAGTAGAAAGCTCATGTTGGCCTATTAACAATTGCTGTCCTCTATAAATCACTGCAGGACCTCCCTTGAAGCATACTGCCTCCCATTTACCTCACAGACATCAAGGGACTCTTTGCCCTCTTCAACTCATTGTTTGGCCATGAAATCAAAACATTGCCTTTCGGGGAGAGGATTGGTCCACAAAAGCCAAAGTGGAAGATAGACCATTCTAGTATGAGGTTCAAAATGTGGCTGGAGCATACACATGCAGCTTGCCATGCACTTGTTGCAAAGATTTGCCTTCATTTTATTTCCCTTTCTGGGAAAAAAAAAAAAAAAACCCAAACCAAACCAACAAAACCGACAGTGCTTCTAAGGTTTGTTGGTGCTCTGTGAGAGAAAGTGCTACAGAAACCAGCAGCTCTTCAGGACAGGATACATGCACAGATGTGCTACTGTTTGAAATGAATGGAGATTAATAGTTTAGCATCAGTTTCCTATGAGTTGCCTGGATACAATTTTTCCTGCAGAGTTAATATAGGACTGGAATGGCAGAATTTAATGCTATAATTACAATTTTCATAAATCTGGCTTATGCTGAAAAATTGCAAGAGTGTTTTTTTTTTTTAGCTAAAAAGTATCCTTTATAATTCCTGTATTATTCAGGGGAAGACGAATTGATAAACACCTATCATGGGAAACAGGAAGAAAAGTGTGGAGATGAGATACTTCTGTGCACTTTCTCATCATGTAGACTCAAAGGATGTGGTCAGATATGTTCCCTGATAAACTCACTCCTTCTGGGGTCAGTGTTGACTTCTCCTACTGACAAGGAGCAAACGTGTCCCACTTAGTCACACAACAGGAAAGAGCAATAAGCAAAAAGCAGCAGTGAAGTTCCTGTAGGAGAACACGGGGTTGACAATTCATACCAGAGTGGCGGTCCCATGGCAAGAGCTCACCCCGCTGCCTGCACTGTCAGACAGGAATGGCCTAGGTTCGTCTGAGAAAGGAGATGAGCTCCCCTCAGTGCCGAGCAAGTAGATCCCTGTTCTGCAAACACCACAAGGACATGAACCATCACACCCTTACCCATCTGCGAGAGGATAAAGCCCTACAACATCACCCTAGCTCACAGGAGAATAAGAAGAGGGCAAGAGCTGTGGTGTAAGAGTGAGGTCTGAGGGCCGGAGTCAGGCACGTGCTTAAGCATCTGTCTGTGCCGAGGTGCTGGGGCTGGACTGAGAGAGGTGAAGCAGCTGCCCGAGAGCAGCGTGCACTGGTGCGGGGTGGGGGTACCCGCAGATGTGGTCTTGATGTACTCACAGCCTGCAAACACAAAGCAGATATTTTTATGTTCTGTTATTCATGTTAACCACAAAACTAGAAAGGTTCTGCGCAGGCAGTAAAGATAGCTATGTGAAATCCAGGAGGGCCAAGTCACTGCAGAAATGTGAAGTTACAGAAAAAGTTAATAAATTTGAGAGGAATGTTTCAGGCTTACTCTGTTTCCAAGAGACCCAGAGATCCCTGTGTGCATAGCTCACAGGCCTGGCCAAAGGGGACTTGGACAGACTTCAAGGGAAATCTGCAGCTATCTCTGTCTCTGCTGCCAGGAGAAGTTTAATGGTGCCGCGCAACAAAGCGCTGCAGTCGACTGACAGAGGGACGGAAAAACAGATCAGATGCATGCTTGCCTCTGAGGAAACCTGCTGCAGTCCAGGAGAGCCTCCCATAGTTGCGATAAAGCTGTTCTCCTTTCAAAAACTGGTTTCAATTCGCTTTTATTGAAGGTGGACAGGCAACCACCCAGGCCCCCTGACCCTGTCATGCCACCATGCCACGAAAACAAGAGCTTCCCGGAAAACCCAGACCTTCTCACTGAACCAGTTAAAAAGCAAACAAGAAAGATGCTACCTTGGGGTAGAATCTACCAAGGGCATTTTCTACTCCTTGAAATGATATAGGAAACTGAGAATTTAAAAGGAGCAAGTTGATACAGCTGTGTTCTGCTGTGACAGCAATATTGGCCTTGCGATGTACAATTTTACTTCAATGGACCCAGTAAGGCTGAAACCTCATATGATGGTTACTTCTGCTGTCATTGATTCTGTCAGCAGAAGGCCCTGCTTGCCTCATACCTTTGCCAAGGCAGCAGTTTCCAACTTCTCTCACATCAAGAGAGTATTGTGTTGTATTACCAAGGAGGTACTTGTGGAAAGGAAAGAAGAGACCTGGTCACAGCTGGACAAAGCCAGGGCAGATCCCTATTTCCCTGCTCACCCTCCGGGCCCTGGTTACTCTTTTTATGGACACTCTGATGCTGTGCACTCGTGGCCTTGTTTTTTAAGGCTAACACTTCTATGTGCCATTGTATCTATTTGTCTGAAAAATTAATTGCAAGTTTAGGAGCACATGGAAACAGCACGGATCTTCAGAAAGTACATTACCAAGAAAAGAAAGAAGAAAATCAAACACTTTTAATCTTAGCAAATGAAAAACAAAATGTGAACAGGAAAGAAGCCTGTGCTTTTAAGATACTAGAAAGGGGAAAAGGCAATGATTAAAAAACAAGTTATAAATAATTTTCCTATTGTTCATGCAATACAGCTGAATAAAAGGTTGTTTAAAAGTGTCTTTTAAATTACTTACAATGTGCACAGTTAAAGGTTTATTTTTACCTTTCTGGTTTTAGACAAAAGCTATTTTGCTGATCAGAACAATTATGCTTACAATGGGGAATAAAAGGAATTGGTCAGCTACAGATACACAAACCAGTGATGCTGGAGGTACAATCACTAAGCAGCATGCTGCTACTTAGATTGGTTTCATCTGTGAATTTTATTTCTCCACAAAATGTACATACTTTTTTTTATTAGAGGCTTTCCATTGCCCTGTGCAGTTAATACTTATTTTTACAATCAGGAAAGCTTTTTGTTTTGTAAAAAAAACCCCAACAAAATAGGAACCATAAAAAGTAAAATAGAGGCTGAAATTTAAAGCTAAAAATCCAGAAAAAGTCATATAAATACTTGGGTTAAACACTGACTTTGCTGTTGCTACCAATGGGAAATGCTGTTGCATGGAATGATTTGTGCTAGGTCCATCTCATGATCTGTGCTATGTTGAAAACCCACCAGTATCAGTTACTGTCTGAAAGAGGAAAGCAGATCACGTGCACTACTCACTGTCACAGTTCTTATACCCCTAGAAGATTTTATTCCACTGGTATGATATTGAAAACTTCTTACAAGGCATCTATCCAGAAGGACTGCATTTTAATTATCCCTCGGAAGACTGGCTGGAAGTTGGGCGTCTCAGTAGTTTTGCTTGATTTCTTAATGTTGCCTTATTGCTTAAGGCTGTACAGATCCCTTTGTAATAACTGAAAGCATCTAAACTATGGAAACATTATCTCTTGGAAAAGTAAAAATAAATCAAAATCTGGGTTCAGAATGGCTTAGCAGAGTGAATTCTTATTCATAGTCTTCACATTCTTGCTGAGGCTTCAGTTTATTGAATTCCCTGACATTTTTCTGTTGCTTTTTGATTAGTAGAACTCACTCTAGGTTTCCAGGGCACTGTTGAGGCACATATTCTTGTAGTATCCATGCTCAGCGGTGTTAGGGTGCATGGAGAAGAAACAATGAATGAATACAGTAGAAGAAAGAGAAGGGCAGTACAGAGACACCAAATATTCCCTGGCATCTAAAGTAATTTCTTACAATGAGATTGCCAGAGAATTGACTGCATAGGTTTATTCTGATTTCTATGTCACACTAAGAGTCTCAATTTCTTCTTAAGCAGCAAGGATGTAGCAGGAGAAATGAGAAGGTGGTGCAGTAGGACCACCTGCCCTGGAGTCGGCTTTGTCTCAGCTTTCACGGAGTGTGAGCTGCAGAAGCACTTTCTCTTTTTATACCAAACAGGTTCCAAAAATGAAAATAAGACTTTCCAATAGGTCTCAATAACTCATAGGCTTGAGCAATTCTGGCCTGGTAGGAATCTTGAGAACAGCAAGCAGTGTGTGGCAACCAACATCAGTTAGCCATGGTAATCATAGGGGCATGTCAAAGGTTCTTCAGGTTCTTCACTCTGTGAGAGTGTAATCTTCATTTTGCAGAAAATGTATTCCTATTCCCCACAGTTGAAAAGGAAATATTTACAAATGAGCCAAAAAATTAGGTGTCTGCTTCCACCTGTAGGAAGCCTGCAAGAAATTGTTTCACATGGTGTAAGCAGTCCCTTTTCATCTTAACCTCAACCACAGCTAATGTGGGAATAGCAAAGGAGCAGGGCCATAAGGGTGCCACGTAAAAATACATGGAGGGCTCCTAATGCCTTCATTAATCCATGACTCATGACAGCAATTTAAATTTGGCTTCTCCAGCTCAGCTTACAACGTGCAGACACGAATACGAGGGGGCAGTGTGTACTACCATAGCCAATGCTGTAACACCAATAAACCAAAAGACTTCAGTTTCTAGGCTGTCAATTTGGTAACTTGTATTAACACTACATTAATTTCAAAATTAATTCGAAAACAAACAGCCAAGGTAACTCTAACTTTGGTATGTTACAGCTAATTAGAGAAAACAGAGAAAACAAAACTGTACTGTGCACAGTTGGAGGACCCACAGGATCCCAAAAAAGGATTCCACAGTGCCTTTCAACGTAAATTATTAAATCAGGACAATACATGTTACTACAGAGCTGTCAGATGATATGGCTCCCAGGTTTCAACATTCTCTCTCTCTTTTGCACACAAGTATGTACACAAATACTCCCACAGATTCAATAGAGCTTCTGCTTACACCTCTGCCAATCCCTTGCCTGCATATGTATGATTTCCACTAAAACTGGCATGAGTTCAGTGAGAAAAATAATGTATTTCTCTCTGTGCCATAATGCATGCAGCAGTGCTTTCTACCATTGCCATTTATTGTTTATGAAAAATTTAGCTTATGTGAAACAACTAGGAATACTGAAAAATGAGAGGGGAGAGAACAACAGGAACAGATATATTTGTCCATGACCCTTTGGAAAAGTAAAATTTAGAATAAAGAACAACACTCTCCATTCTGAACTCAAATGAGTCCAACAGTCATCTAAAATAACAGGCTATAATTCATTAATAATATAACAAAATAAATTATCATAAGCTTACACTTGAAAATTACTTAAACAGAACCTCAAAATACAGAAGGGTGGGGAAAGGCTGGGGTGCAGGCAAGCTGGGCTCCTTGGATAAAATCTCCTTCACATTCAGCAGCCTCCCACCCACTTCAAGGCTCTGATTTCTCCCCTGGACTCTCCAGCAGGTTTCGCTCTCAACTCACTGCGCAACCTCAGAAAAATTTTCAGCACCTCCATTTCTGCCAAAGAGGAAAACCCATCACCAAATTCAGATTACTTTGTATGTACCATGGCTTTGATTCAGCATAATACTGTGGCATTGTGGTTATTTTTTAATGCAAGAGTAGGGTCATCCAAGGTATGTGCAGCCTCCCAAAAGGATGTAAAATACTTTTCATTGCAATAGGTTGGAGGAGAGTTTGTCTTGCTGATGAGATGCTACATGAAAATATCTGTGTCCTGAGCTCAGTCCCTTAGCCCCCCATCTTATGGGGACCAGTAGTAACCAATAAGGTGAATATACCTTCTTTCTCCCAATCTTGAGAGACAATGTCATTTTACACTTTGGGAAAAGAATTGAGTGCTTATGGCATGCATGCCCCAAAAGACACTGCCACATGAGGCCCTGTCATGATGTAAAAATGTAAAACAATTTTTAAAACTTTGATGTCTTCCCCTTAAAGGACCATATGGTCCACATGGGTAAAATAGTGCTCTAAAGACTGTGGGGAGCAGCACAACAAAAGAGAGGGAGATGAGGAAAAGGACACTTGTACCCTGACCAACTCCTGACAAAACTTGATCTTGTTCCCCAACTCATGGGGATGGGCACCATCAAGGTGGGGGCAGCAGGGAGTGGGACAAAGCTGGGTAAAAAACCCATGCAGCAGCAGCAGGCAGGAACTCGGACAGTACACAGGAAAAACAAACCTAATGCTCCAGACAATCACTGGGGTTTTTTTTCTTACAACAGTTTCCTGAGGAGGTGAGATAATCCGGTAGTTATCATCATCAAAGAAGATTTCAGGCTGATGGGTGGTTAAGTGAAACTGTTAGAAATGGCATGGAGCCCAAACTAAGAGCATGAGGAGACACTGCTTGAACAGGTCTGCTCCAGATTTGTGCAGTCTAGCTGTCATATCACAAGATAAGGAGAACCAAGAATGTGTCTTCTCTGACCGCAGCGACCCTGTAGGTTTCATTTCTCAATGGCACTCCAGAAACAATTCTTCCTCCTCACTCAGGTTTGAATTTTCACTTTTTCCACATTATTTCCAGCTCCCCAAAGAATCTTGTCTTTTCAAATCCCTCCCATTTTCATGAGGTTTATCTCTCCCTTGCTGTGGTTTTGAAGGCATTCAAATCCCAGATACATAGCACGGTGGTTTGAAAAGTTACTGTCCTCTTTGACAGATCATTCTTGGCTCATTACTCAGTGCAATAGCAATAACATTTGTCAAAAGTGGGAAAATGGATCACAAAGCAAAACATAGATATATCTTTCTGTAGATATATATCTATATATAGATTTACTACAATGTGAAATAACTGCCAGTATAATGTGCTCCCAAACTTAAATCCAATAAGGACATAAAATATACAGCCACATATACCTCTCCTTTTGTCTACGTGGCCGTGTTGGATACACGGGAGCTGGGCCAAAAAAGCATATTTTTTTCCTTTCCTATGAGCAATTTCCTCAAAGTTCACTCAGCAGAGCAGTGGGAGCCCTGAGGAGTTGTGGCCAAAGGGATGGAGGTGATGGGGGCAAGGGGTGTTCAGAGCTCCATTGCCACACACCAGATCCCATCAAAATATATCAGCCCACTGCAGAGGCGACCTTCAGTTTCTAAAAGAAATTATAACCCCTGACATCTGCCACTCTGCACATTTGGAGAAGCATTCAGCAGCTGACTGAAGTCCTAGTTTTGTGAACTGGGGCGTTATATACAAATCTATCTGACCTAACTTTAGACATCTACCTCATGGGCTGAGGCAAGAAACACAGTCATGTTGGTCCCTCCTGCAGCTGGAGGTGAGGCACTTTCAGAAAGCAGCTCAGGTCTCACACCAAGGGTGACCTCATTGCTCATTTGGGACCTTGTGTCAGAAGTGATGAATCCAGGTCTTCATGAGCAAGTCTCTTTGTCTAGCAGTACCTTCTGAAAGCTCAAAGGACTGGGAAATCCTGAACAGGGAAATGGCAACTCTGCACCAACCTAACATTAATGTCCAGAATGCAAAAAGACTACAGCATCTCTCTGACTTTTTTGTTCGTTGGTTTATTCTTGGCTATGGCCTACATTTCTTGGAAAATTCCTCCACCTCTCTGTTGGCAGATCCGTTCTACACTTGTCGCACATGTGCTGGTTTTGCAGACTAATAACTTAATTTTCCCCACAAAGAAGTAACAAGCTAAGGAATGAACATTTTTTATTTTTTTAAGCCGTAAGAAGTCTCATATTCAACTTGTTTAATAGGTTAAGTGGTCATTTTGTATTAAGAAAAATAATCAAGTATGCTTTCCTTCCCAATCTCTCTCTCCCTCTTTCTTAATCTGATGTCTGAACAGTTTCAGGATCAGGGAAGTAGTTATTTTTGGCATAATATTCAGAAAGACAATCTTGCAATAGTATTCTCTACCAAGTGCTCAAATGATCAGAGCTTATAAATGATTAATGTAACAGCAGTGAGATAACCCTGACAAGTACATCTGGTGTTTGTTAACTGAACATCATTTCTTTTAAAGTTTTAATTGGGCCACATTAATTGGATGCTTTTCTTCAGTAGACATATTTCATATCATAAAGTTAAGCCAGGTTTTGTTCAGCAAAACTGTAAACATGCAGTTAATCACAAAAAAACATGGGCCCCTCCTTGCACTTGGAACACACAAACCCTGAAAGTTACGGGGTTTTACTCCCTAAAATCAAGTGGACTCACATGGCTGAGGTCTTGTATAATGTTCTGAAAATTGGGTGATGTCTCAGCAACCACCATGAGCAGCTCTGCTTTTGTGCCAAGGGGGTCTGAGCCTTTCAGGAATGGCTGTGCCAGTGTTTATGAGGAGTGTCTTCACATAGCACTGTGACCAAAGACAAGAGGCTGTTAACACACAGAAGGCAAGAGGCCATTTCACCTAGAGCATTCAGAGTAAGTCTAGAAACCATCTCTGGAAAAATACTGCCAGAAAGGCTACATAAGCCCTTTCTGCCTGGCAACTGGTTTAGTTAATTGCATGGGGACTGCGGGAAATGACTGAGTCAGTGCCAGTCCCATCTGCCTATGGAAGTGATGGGGAAATGGAAGAGCTTCCCATCTACTGTGATACATTTTCATGGTTTTGAGTTTCAGCTTTTTAGTTTACTACCTTTTCCTTCCTTCCTTCCTTCCTTCCTTCCTTCCTTCCTTCCTTCCTTCCTTCCTTCCTTCCTTCCTCCCTTCCTCCCTTCCTCCCTTCCTCCCTTCCTCCCTTCCTCCCTTCCTCCCTTCCTCCCTTCCTCCCTTCCTTCCTCTTTTACAATTTTAAATTTTCCTTTTTTCCTTTCCTTTTTTCTCTTTCTCTTTCTCTTTCTCTTTCTCTTTCTCTTTCTCTTTCTCTTTCTCTTTCTCTTTCTCTTTCTCTTTTCTTTCTTTCTCTCTTTCTGTTTTTCTTTCTTTCTCTCTTTCTTTCTCTCTTTCCTTCTCTCTCTCTTTCTCCCTTTCTCTCTTTCTCTCTTTCTCTCTTTCTTTCTCTCTCTTTCTTTCTCTTTCCAAAGAGAAACTATTGGATAAAAGACATACACAGGCAGTTACAGTAGAACCACTCACTGATCCTTACCTCTGGAGGCTTTCCAGAGCTCTGCGCAAGTTCCTTTCACAATAAGAGCACGGAGTGTTGTGAAAGAAGATGAGAAACCACAAGAACAATGATATTTAGAGGAACAACTTTTGCTTTAGAATAAGAAGAGGTTTTAATCTATAGCTATGAGGTAGAACTATATAAAATATGCATATGTTATACTGAGGTACACACACTCAGCACAGACCAGAGCGCTGTCATTTTCTGATAGACTGAAGTTATGAGTGTACACAATCACCTAGTGCATTGTGTAGGTATGATAATGCTTTTTCATGAGTGGCTACATAGCTATACAGAGAATAGCTATATAATGTCTGTTCTCATTACACGGTTGCTATAAAGCTCATTTGCACTAAATTAATAAAGTTGTTCCTGTTCCAGGATTTATGATTGATTAAAAGTAGTTCCAGCCATGATCTCCTTGAACGTGTGTCAGAGGTCTGCAGCTGAGTGCCCATGTAAATTAGAGTACTACAATTTGCCTTTAATTAGCCGTCAGGTTTTGGTTTGAAATGCCCCCGAGGAAACTATGACCTACTCTATGATCTGTAGAAAACACACTTCACTCCCACAGGCCCAGTTCAGGGCAGTGTTCAGCACATGCCTGGTTTTAAGTTAGTGGATACACTGACTTGTCTCAGCAGAACTACTCATGAACTTTAAGCCATGCTCCTGGCACATACTTGCTGAACCCAGAGCTAAAAGCAGACCAGCATGAGAAAACATATATGTGCTCCATGATCACTTTTGGACATCCAAAGGCTTTTTTTACATTTTAACATGAGCAGAAAGACAAATGATATAGATTTTCAGAGGACTAAAATTCAGAATAACTTCATTTTTGACGTAAAACATGTCTTCCAGATTTCCAGCAACAGCCAAGCTAACTGCTTGAGTGCTAAGGACCTTGGGGAGTCACAGCTCTCCGGCAGTACCATGGTGGAAACCACACTAGGGCCATGGACATGGACACCCAGACCATGGATTGGGTGGGGAACCCAAACCAAGCAGAACACCTCAGAGGCCTTGGAGACCTGGCTGAAGAGCTGGGCCAGACAGCAAAGCTCCCTCCACAATTATGATGAAAATGCCAGAGGAACCAACTGGCTTGGGAGTCTGGAAACCATGAGGTCCATTTCCTTGGGGCAGAGTATCCAGCAGGGATGTCCTGGAGCTGGGGACTCCAAAAGTCTCTATGCTCCCCACTCTGATGCCATCTTTCAGGCAGATTTCTAAGTTGCTGGGCAGGTAAGTTGGCAGTAAGCCTGCAAGGTTTCTCAGAAAACCTGGCTGGCAGGAAAATTTTAAAACCTGCCTGACAGGCAAGGTCACATCAGAGCTTGGAGGAAAGAAGTGATTGGCAGAAAATCAGCTGAAGGAGCATGTTTCCATATGATGTTTTACATCTGAAAAAATAGGCATATTTTAAGACAAAAAAAATTTTGGAAAATTTCCATCACCTCTACTTACATGGCTATCATCTGTCACAATCTCGCTTTCAGCCTTACAGAACTGGATCACCTTTTGCTTGCTGCAGAAAGTCCTAATTGGAGTAATTTCTACAGCAGATTGTTACTCTGAGCAAGCTTCATTAGGCCACAGAAAATTATATACTATTTAGCTCCACCATGGTACTTGCTATGTCAGATGAGAGATATGATAAAAGGAAAATATTCCTACAACACAAAATAATTTTATCTTGAAAACAGAACCTGTGGGATATCTGGGTTACACGAGGTACCCTGCAGCTATCAAATAACTGAGTGGCAGCAGCCCTGAGACTCCACTCCACTACCTGGACTGTTCTGTTTTTCCACTAAGTTTTGCATGAAGAGCTCAGCTTACCAGGTTGTAGTGGTTAAGAAACACTACTGGAAAGAAATCTGCCATCCAAATTTTAACAGAGTTTCAGCCACTTCAAAGCTGTTCATTTCTAGCAGTTTTAATCCTTTTCAGCCACTAGCTGTCTCCCCGCCAAAGTCAAGTCAATTAGTTAAGAAGTCATTAGAAAAGCCCTCAGATGTGAAAGCCATGCCTTAAAGTCCAGCTTTTTTGTGGCCTCTCTCAAAAGACAGGGCTGCTACTTTGGCACAGTTTCAGCCCCTTGGTCTACCTGAAACACAAATACAAAATCAGCCTGACTCATCTGCTTTGTCTGATTGCATCCTCAGCCACGGGAAGAGGCTTTCTCCCGGAAAGCAGACAATCAAGTACCAGTAGAGCAGCAGTCGCAGCTTTCATGCTGGTGGCTGAATAACAAACCAGTCACTTCAGCAGAACTGCTGCAACGAAGTCGTGCCAAATGTTTTTAATGACTTCAGGCATGCTGCTGTGCACTAGCCTTGTGCAGAAGCCTTGGTGAACAGGGGCAAGTTGAGTCCTAGTCAATTCTCCGTGCCATGAGTCAGCCCTCACCCCAGGGCCAAACGATGTGTACTGGTTCCTGTCTGCTCTCAATGTGGGGTCCAGTGACTTCCCTGCCAAGAGAAATATTTGGCTTGTTTCTGACTGGAGCCCTGAATGCAAACTCTTATACCTACAGCATGAGTGAAGAGCAGAGCCGTGCCCCAGGGCAAAGCAGGGAGTGAACCAACCTGACAGCACAGAAACACCTAGAAAAATTTATTTTCATTTTTGGCCCATCATCTCCAGGGAGCTTGTCTCATGTTGCCATACAAGCTGCAACTCATGCCAAGACTCAAAACTTTTGCACTCCTAGGCCTGCTGTGAACAGTCAGGCACCCTGATGGCAGAAACACCTATCCCAGGCGTGCCACCACGTGCACCGTGCTCCCTGGATATCCCACAGCTGCAACGTGCCAGCCCCAGCTGCACCGAGGACAGCTGGTACCCATGCTGCTGCCATGCTCACGGCTGCCAAACAGAAGGGGACTCCTTCCTCCATGGCAGTGAAATGTGACATTTGCTGCTGATAAAGAAAAAGAAAATCCCATCTGTAACATTCAGCTCTATGTGATGCAGAAACGGTGAACCAGGTCCTTTTACTAAGCCCATTTACACCTAAGGCAAGCTGTCATCAAACTTGGCATTGCAGAATAGAAACTGGCAGGGACCAAAGGCAAGAAACATGCGCCTGCTGCAAGTACTTCCTCACACACCCCTGCATTTTGCATTGCAGCACAGCAGCAAATGATTATATCAAGCAACCAAAAATGGCTCAAATTACACATATTTACCCCTACAGTAAGTCAGAATGGGAGTTGATTCACTCATCACTCCAAAGAAACTGGATGGAGTGACTAATGTGGAAATGATCATAATTTTCCCTGCCCTTAATTTTGAAACTGAATTTAAAAACATACAATCTGATGATGGCAAAAGATGAGTTGTAAATATTTTGATATAGCAGCATGAAAAAGGAGGCTGAGTGTTAAAAGACACCATAGCAAGAAGCAGGAAGGGATGCTCTTACTGAACTTGCAATTTTCACATGGATTGTGCAGCGTCAGAAAGATATTGTCAAAATAGAAGAAATTCAGTAAATAGCAAAATGAGCCACAGCTAGAAGCAGGCTTAAGTAAAAAGATCGGGAGAGCTACCATTTCTGGTGCAGAAACAGTGAAAAGATAAATCCTCAAATTGCAAGTGCTGTAAAGTGTGAGCAAAAAATAGGCTGCACCACAAGGAGCAGGCACAAAAATCGCTCTCTGCAGCCTCACTTTGCAGTTTGGGCCAAGCGAGAGCCAATGGAGACAAACAAAACACTGAGGAGAAATGGAGTTGGTGCAAATAACTGTGTTGTGGGTGAGGGTCCCCTGCCTGGTGGGGGGACAGGACGGCTCCAGCTCCACACTGCATGTCTGCACTGGGGGACAGGGAATGCACAGCCAGAGGACATGGCTGTCCCTGATCTCGTGGGAGATGAAAAGCTGGCAAGATGTGGAGAGAAGGGTCGAGGGAGGGATGTAATTTGCTTTTTGCCTGCTCTGTTAATCAGGATATCCATTCCTCCAGCGTGGTGAGTGTGACCATTCTGCCAGGAGTGGTAAATCAGGGAGAGGAGAGCACGCACCACCCAGCTGCCCATGCCACCAGCCCCCAGGTGAGCCCCTCCAAATCCACAATGCTGCAGGGCACTGCCAGGGCTACATTTGGGCTCCCCTTCCTTGCCTTGTGCTGCAACAGCAACACAGAGGGTGACTCTAGAGGGAGGTGGGAGCCCCCTAGGCAGGAGTGGCCAGAAAGACATGGGGGAAGCTGCTCACTGGAGCTGCTACACGGCACTTTTGGGCAAGAAATACACTTTACACAGTGGAGCAGCCTCGGGGAACGGAAAGGAAGCAGAAAGGACAGAGCTTGCTCGTGCTCTCTGGCAGCTCAGTCATCGAGGATGATAAGGATCCATTTGCCAAGTTTTGATAATCCACTACTAGGCTTTGGGAACAGAGTAAGTACCCCCTCTCTCCCCCAGATATCCACCTGCTGGTATTGGCAGATTTGGAAGAGGCGGATGGCAAATGGCCTGCATGTGGAGGCACAGGTACCCACCATCACCTCAGCATCACTTGCTGTGTGTACAGTGGGTGTTTTCCAGAATTCCCTGATGCCCAGAAATTCTATGGACAGCTGCTCACAGTCAGCATTTTGCCCTGAGGCCCAGGACAGTGTGTAGCAACCCTAGTGACAGACCAGGAAACCATGATGCTAGCTGCTATAGGACGAATGAACATACACCAACAGTGTAACACCATGGTGATGATATGAACGTCATCAGCCCTGTGCCCTGGCCCTGTGTTATCTTACTGCTATGGATGCACCTTGGGAGACAAAGTAAGATTCCTGTCTTTCAGATGACTCTGTTACACCAAGTAGCGCTGAGAAACAGCTACAGAGGGCACGTGGCTGGGATAACGGGTTTGCAGAGTTCTTCAAAGGCTTCACAATGTCATCCTGACCTGTAGAAAGCCTGATGTTTCAATGACAATTTCATTAAGTGTACCTTTGTTTTAGATAAGCCCCCAAACAATCTTTTTTGTGTGTGTTTTAATTTAAGGGAAAAACATCTGGCTGCTAACGATGCTGTTGTCATTGGAAGCATAATTAAGACTTTTGTTTTAGTAAACTAAAAATAATGGTGAGTGGTATTCAACAGCCTGAAACCTTTATGCTGTATGTATAGGCATCATGATTTTTCTAATGAGATGGCTGTTTAAAGTGTGTTTATACATCTATAAAGAGCGCTAAATAGCATGTATTGATGTTAATTGCAGAGCTGACAAGTTGTTCTACCCTGTTATTACACTGCCCCATTCCACATGATCCTAATTTATAAGCAACGTGAAAAGTTGTTGTGTTTGGTTTTAAACAGACCTCCCTTGGTGGGGAAAAGCTCACTGTGGTCTGCAACTAACCCTGAGCTGGAGCTCACCAAAGGGCAGTGCTTACTCGCGGCCCGCGCTTTAGCCTCGGAGTGGCTCTGGCTTCCTGGAAGTGAAGCAGCTGCGATAGAAAATGCAACCCCTCAAACCTGTTATCTGCCCTGTGCACAATCCCATTCAGATGGCCACCTACTTCTGGGAGGGGCTAAACTCAGCTCTTTATCCGGTCCTCAGAGAAGGAAAAGAAGGCTTGGGAGAGGTCTGGGGTTTTTACAGGTGCTATCACCGCCTGTAACAGCAATACAAATGAGGGGATCAGCTCAAGCTCAGTTCCAGCCTCTCTACAAAGCAGTCTCCTGACATTGCAGCAACACCGTTGCTGCAAGAAGTCAGCTGACATCTACAGGTCTCAAAAAGATAGTGGATGATGACAACCAGGGCAATGTGTGTAGGTTTCTGGACTCACAGACTGACTAGCATCGGGGAGGGACAATTTGCTCACGGCCAACTGCTTCTTAAGGCTGGGAGACAGATGAAGAGCATGATCACACCCAAAAATCCACCCAAAGTCTACACTCATTAGAGCGACAGTCTGCAACAGGGAGAAGGCAAATAAATGGACCAGCAGACAGGGATGGCAGCACTGCTAACCTCTTAACTCAGCTGCTGGAAAACCTGGGATTAGGCAGCACCGTAGGTTCTGCGTCTCAGCTGCACTCTGAAGAACTGCAACATATGTGGGCCACATTTCCATGTTGAAAGTCTCACCTTATCACATAAATGCACAAGCTGAAGTGTACAGACACTAGTCAAATACTACAGAATTTGCAACAGTATCCCAACCGGAAGTGCTAGGTTCATGAGGTTCTCAGTCCATGCAAGAAAAGGGATTTTTAGTTCATTAGTAAGTAGCTACAGGAAGAACTACTGAACGAGAATAATTGTTGGGGGAGGAGGGAAACGATGGCAAGAGGCCACAAGAGAAAGCGAAGGTTTCCACTGCTGATGAAACAGGAAACTAAGCCTTCTTGCTTCTTGCTGGACCAGAAATATCACAACTTCTTTCTCTCTTAAAACACTGCAGAACTTGTGCATTTGGTCTTGTGTTGACAAAAACAAGCACAGAAAAGAAGCAGAGGAAAAAGCTACCCACATGTTTTTAATTATCAGAAGGGTCTCATCTGGGCACACTGATATCTAGGTGTGACACTCCGTCAGTGTTTTATTTACTCCAGCACATTTGTGCAGTAATGCAGTTCCAGGAAGACTATACTGCTAATACTGTAATGGTATTTTCCTTGGTTTGCCCATCCCTAGTACACAATAGTACATTGTCAATTATAACCACACTCTATATATAGCTCACCCCATACAGTTAACGGATACAGACTGAGTAGGGTTTTCCTTTTCCTTCCCTTGGAGAGGACTTACTTCACAGGAATGTTTCCTCCTTATTCCTCTTGCCTGAGCATGAGGCTATGTGAATACAGACACTGGTTGCCCAGGCACTGCAGCTCCAACATGAACTCACATGCACCTCAGGAATGAACATCCTTTCCCTCTGTTTCTTGGCAATCCCTGAGGAAACGGAGGAACCTCTTTGCTTAACACAATCAAGACAAAGGCTAACATCCATCGTGTGAGCTATCAAGGAAGCCTACCTGACCCATCTCTGAAGAGGGTCAGGTTGAGCAGAAGAGACAGATCACCCTGTGCTGCTGGTACAGTTATGGTGGAGGAAACACTTTCACTATGTAGCCATATGTACAAAGTCCTGGGTGCTAAAACCTACAAAAACAAATACAACAAAAACCACACGAGGGGCAAAGCACTCCTACTTGGTCTGAAGGAAATCACTCTACTAACAGGGAAGCGTACAGGAGCTGAGCAATTCTGGTGACTTCCTTTTTGCTAAGCAAGATTTAGTACATCAGCAAGGGCCACTATTCTTTCCTCCAGTTCTCCCTTTCAGAAATGCTTAGATGCTTTTTTGGCATTTGGGGAAACAAAAACCGGCTTCCACACATGAGAGGAGAAGATGTACTCCTGCAAAGTGATAAGTGTGTTCAATTCCTACTGACAGAACTGGCTTTTTAAATAATACACTATTTTTGCTGACTGATACATGTGCTGACAAGTTATATTATTTGAGAATAACAAGCAAGGAAGTTTATTTAACCATAATCCAAATGGACAGAGGGAAGGTTAAATGCTATTGTCTGGCTTTTGAGAGATTAAGTTTAGGAATTTACCATGCTCTTGATGACTTTTTTTTTAATATATATATATATAATATGTCAAACTGTAAAGTAGATCAGTTCATGCAGTCAAACAAGATACTCAGTATACACAAGCGTGTGATGTTATAGCTTGTGGAGATGATGACAGTTTTGTTTTTTTATTCAACAGACATCCACCCAGTAGCACAGAACAGATCTTCCATGAGTTCAGTCAACTTAGTTTACAGGAATATAGATGAACAACGCTTAGCTGTAAACCAAACTCATGCTATCTTCTATGGTAGGAGCCATAGCAACCACCTGTGTACTACCAAGAGTTTGGTTTAAAATGCACACCTACGCTCTGCAGCAGAGACCCACCAGTGGGAACAAACGTAACAACATTCCCTCTTGCAGTCTGGGGAGACACACATACAAGAACATGGCAAAGGTGGCCAACAAGGTGGCTTGACTCTAAAACTAGCTGACCTTGGCCATGTCCTATTGAAAGGAAGGCTCTCTACAAGCTGTGAAAGTGACACTCCTACATATACCCTCTCCTTATGTACACGTGTCCCCCTTGCAGAACCAGGGTGATAGGGAATCACTCAGTCAGGGCAACACAAAGGGTCCTCTGCCCTGCTTCTTCTAGGTCAGCGAGCAAGTGCTGTTGTTAAATTGGGCTTTAATGTACAAACCGCCACTCAGTTGTTTCTGATTGTCCAGAATGTGTCTTTGTTTAAACACATAAACCTCCATCTGGCACCCATTACCGGCCCGTTTCTTCATCTTGTGCACGGGTAACTAAACACAGAAGCTTGTAGGGAGGGCGAGCTCAGCTTGTCCATATGGCCCCAAAGCTCCTACAAAGAGTCAGCTGGGCAGCCACAACTGTCCGCTTGCCCAGTTGAGGAATCGTCTCTGTTGCTAAAAGGGGACAATACATTAATGTTACCAAAAGGTAGGCTCTCCTTTGCCCAGGAAGCCAGATCTCCAAAGCAGGATTAGCAGAGAGCATGTTTCAGACAGGCATGTTTTAGTAATAACAGGAACTGATCAAGGGCAGAATCACTGAAGTGAAGTGAGCCCCAACCAGAAGGTTCAGATCCACATTCAGAAGTCCCACATCTGGACTGCAACACATATTTCACAGAAACCCACCTTTGCTTCTCTCACACACATCTATAGGTGTCTACAGCTCATGTCATCCTTGTAACACAAATCCACATAGTGCATTTTGGGTTCACACTCAGACATTTGCCTGAATTGACTAAAAACTCCAGCCTCTGGCTCTGCCAGGTTCAGCAACCTTCTCCTGTCCTTTCAGAGGCTTAGTTTTGTGTAGCTGCACCAATTATTTCTGAGTTGAAATGACTTGCTGCCATAGCTATCTTATTTGAGAAGAGTTTGTGGAACAAAACCCACCTCAAGCCTATGCTCACAAAAAGGTTTATTTTCCAACCAGCACAGACTACAAAAATGTCAACCTGTCCCAACTATGACTCACAAAAATGTCTGTCCGCTTTAAAAGTGGCAAGATGAAACAGGTCATCTCCATGTTCAAACTGATGCACATACACATATTTGTTTGAAAAACTGCATTTTATATATTTGTAACCGACACTTAACAACAAACACCCAACCTTTGTATCCTCCTAAACTTGGAGCTGAAGCTCATGCTCTGTCATGGGAGGTGACTCCCATTTGTTCCCTGGCCACCAGTGCATGATGAGGGTTGCTCTGGGAGCACTGCACTGGTGCCTCAGGCTTCCAGGTCCTGTTGGCCCAGGAGACAGCTGGCTCCTCTGAAAAGCACACCCCTCTTTTGGCTGTACCCCCACCTCCATTCCCCCATGCAAAGGCTTTTGCAGTCCAAACCCACAGGCTATTTTCAGTACTTCACAGTGCATTTTCACAGTGGGTCTAGTGAGTGGCAACCATGTTCACACTGTTGTGAAAAGAACAGGTAAGAATGAAACTTTTCAGAATAATGTGATTTCAAAGATAAATTACAAAGGGCAAACCCCACATTTTTGCAGTTTCCTGGCTGCTCTTCTTCTGAGATAAAGGATGACCACCATGTTAATAAATTATGCTGGGTCTACTGTTTCTTTCTCTTAGGATAAATTCAGTCACTGAAAGTCATCAATTTCTAAAGTCAAGCTAGTTTCACTAATCATCTCAATGCTGTGGATGGGAAGCACTATTAATAACTTTTAAAATGACATTTTATATTTCAAAAATCAGACCTCAAGCATTCACAAGATTGGCCTGAACAATTCATAACGCATCAGGGTATTTTTTTTATTTAGCTTCTATTTTTATTAGACACTGGGTGATATATTTTCCAACAATTCTCCGCAACTCCATGTGTCTAAAAAGTTAGAAGAAATTTTTGATAGCCACCACATTAGAAGGAAGAAGGGCTAAATAAGGTTCATTCAAAATAAGAACACTCAGCAGTGTTGCACTCAGTTGTGGCAAAATGCATAAGGTCATGACCAGGACTCTGCCCTCGTATAACTTAGAGATTTCATTTGATTAGCTGTCACACACCATTTTGTAACAAACAGCTCATTTGGCTATATTTATGGTGACAAATGGACACCTGTGCACCAGACAATCCAGGCCTTGGCTATTACATGCTGCAAATGTGAACACATGTCTACACAAACTCTGATGTTTTCCTTAAAGCATCAGCTCCTGGAGTCAGGTGATTAAGTGGGAGTCAGTTGTATATTTGAAGGAAAACAAAATGATTTCAGGTTTCTTGGTTGCAAGGAAAGCTTATATCAAATAAAGTTAAGAAATCTGAAAGCAAATCGTGTTGCAAAAAGTATAATAGCTGTGGCAAATTTCTGGTCCATGAATGACGAGTATTGGCAAAACTGATACAGCCAATTTGCTAGCAAGAATACTGACTCCTGTGATGAGGACGAGCTTCGTGAAATGTCTATGGCCATCAAAGGCCAAAGTAATAAATAAGTTTGCCTGCTAATACCCACCATGCACTTTCTATAAGATTCTGCTTTCTCCACTGGCAAAGGAAATCCACCTACTGTGTTTAAACACTGCAGTGAGAGCAAATAATGCATAAAAATCTCATAGCACCTCTTGAACCTGTCTACCTGGAGATGTGGGAGGACATGCAGTTGGTGTAGTTGATATGCCCAACAATGGGGACACAAGAAGCCGTGTGAGGAGCCTGTGCCACAGCACCCCAGGGTGTCTGTGAGGGGGTCAGACAGTGACCCACACAGAAACATAGAATTGTTTTGACTGGAAAAGGCCTTTTAAGATCATTGAGTCCAATCATTAACACTGCCAAGTCCACCACTAAACCATGTCCCTAAGCACCACATCTATACATCCTTTAAATACCTCCAGGGATGGTGACTCCACCACTTCCCTGGGCAGCCCGTTCCAGTGCTTGACAAACCTTTTGGTGAAGAAATCTTTCCTAATACCCAGTCTAAACTCTCCTGGTGCAACTTCAGTTTCCTCTAGTCCTATCACTTGTTACTTGGGAGAAGAGACCAAGACATGCCAGCTATGCCCTCAGCCCCAAGCCCAAAGGCAGGCCAAAGGCACAGCTCTGCTCTGTAGCTCCAATGCTTGGTGCCTTCCCTGGTTTGCACCAAGCTGTGGCCGTGTTTGAAGTCATGTTGACCAGATACAGTCCTTCAAAACCCCATGCCCCCAGCTCAGCAAGGAGCATGCAGGTGCAGGACTTTGCATTTCTCTACATGCTGCTTACTTTGGGGCTGCCACCTGGGTTCCCAGAAATTGAGGAGATGGTGACAGACATACATATATATGTTTACACATTTTAGTCAGCCAAGAAACAACCACTACAGAAAGGACCTCGTCTGTTTTTTAAGGACTGCACTAATGAACGCCCTTCTCCAGAAACCAATAACAACAATAACAGAGGTTTTCAAGGCAACTCTTTGCCTTTCTGTACAAAATTTAAGCTGTTTCACACTGTTCCCTCAGAGTGGAGTTTGCAGGAAAGCTTTTCTGGACTGGCTGTTCATCAAAATGGTAGGCAAAGAGGAGGGATAAGCCACAAAAAATACTCATTTTAATAAATCCAAGATGGTTTCACATCTCTGAGGCAGACTCATGTTGGTTTTTTTGGCAGGCATGACATAAAAAATAACACTGAGTCTGTGACTTGTGAGCAGTTTCCTGCATGGGCTGTGGGCTTTGTTTTCTGTTATTATTATTATTGTTATTAGAAGGAGGTTGTGGAAAAGAGCATAGGTGCATGCAGGAGGGTGAAGTAGGAAAAAGTTAATCTGTCGTGTCATCACTCTTTTAATTCAAAGCATAGAAACTCAGGGGTTTTTACAGCATGAGGTCTAATAATGATAATCTGGCAACACCTGAACAAACAGTCTGCCGGGCAGTCCACACAGCAGCGAGTAGGAAGCGAGTGGGAAGTGACTGGTCCTCTGCCTGCTCTCTCCTGCTCCCAGAAAGCTAGCTGTGTGGAAAGGAGAATGGGGCACACACTGCAGCACCCACCCTATCAGCTGGGTCAGGGCACACAGGCACCGGGTGAGCCTAGCCTATAATCAAAAGTCTTCCTTGCAGAGAAAAGACTGCTCGAAGGCTTGCCCAAGACCTTGCCCTCTGCCAGCTGTGGGTCCCAGGGCAGCCTCCCCTTTTGGAGACAAGCACGTGTCTAGAGAGGAACAAGCCTGTTAAAAGTGTTTAATGTCTTTCTGACATTAGCATTTACCAAAAAAAGGTCAGCAGCAATAATGTTTCTATAACAACCAGTACCTACAAATGAGGAATGACCTCAGCTTGGGCCATGGAAAGATCAGGTTAGAAAGTACATAAATGAACAGATGCTCTTAAATCACATGAGTATGAGGAAATACATCCAAAAGTGCCTAGAGAACTAACAGAAGCAATGATTAACAGGATTTTTTAGTAGTCATCTCTGAGAACTTAGAGATGGGTGAAGACCCAGAGGCTGGAATAGGATAAGCATGAATCCTTGCTTCAAAAGGGGGAGGGAAGAAGGAGCAATGGAACTCCTGGTAACACCATGCTGGAAGAGGCTGCCTGTGCCCCAGAGGACAGGATTACAATTCAAGTTAGAAATATATTTTGAGAATGACATACTATAATTCAGTTTGGATAAGGCAAGACTTCTACACTGAGACTGGAAGAATTGGGCACATGAATATACGTCAGGGAACCACTGGGTCAGCAGCAGCTGTACAGGAGGGGAAGCTGTGGGTTATAGTAAAGCACAGGGACTCGTGTGATGCCTGACTTAAGCCCACTGTGACAGCTGATACAGGAAAGGAAACTTTAAACAGGGCAGAAATGCTCTTCTGTTCACACAGGGAAGCAAGTAGAGGAAGAGAACACCAATGAGGGAAGGTGGCTGAACTCACCTAGCCTCTGAGCCTAAATGGCACCCACAGATGGACAAAAAGCCTGGGGAAGAAATGAAACAATAAACTGAGGATGGTGACTCTCAATCCACTGCTGTACCATAACCTCCATCTCCCCTTTCCCTGCCTTCACTTCTGCCTCTTTCTCGCTCTTGCTCTCCACTCTGGATGCTCTTTCACAGCAACTCTTACTCGAGATGAACTCTCCAGGCTAGTGTGCTACACTGTGTCCTTCCTCTGCTCAATTTTCTCATGACCATGTATCCCAAAAGACTACATAATTTCATCTTTCTCCCCAGAATGGATGAACAAAACAGATAACAAATTCAACAAGCCCAGTGCAAGCTAAACAAGATGCATATTAACTTCATCACTCCGTCACTGGGTTGTTTAGGTTCAATGCTTCTTTAAGTGCTCCATCCTTTAGTGGTGTCAATCTCACAGCATACCCCTCAGGGCAAGTCTTTGAATTAGCAAGAAAAGCATGCTGTATGCATTTATATATGTGTATTATATCAGTGGCATCACTAGTGACATCATTGTCCGGACACGTCATCAAATCAATAGATTCAGAGACTTGGAGTTTATTTGTTTGGAAAAGTGAAGGAGAAAAAGAACAGCAGACTACAAATGAAGAAAATGCAGTGCCTTAAAGGCTTCCATGGGAGGGTTTTGTCCGAGATGAAAGACTGAAGAATTCACAGTTAAAAGAGGAATCTTAGAGGAGCAGCTGTGCCATGTCATAGCAGTGGAGCTGCTGCAGACATCTCTGCAGCACTGGCTGAGAAACGGGCAGCCTGCACTTCAGGAATCTACAGAAGGGGCTCTGCACCATTTTATCTTTCATGATGATGTGTTTGACGTGTTAACACGAACAGCAGCAGCCACTTCATAAACAGAGGCTACCGTATCCCAGAGACTCTCCAGAGTAAATCACTGGCACTGTGAATTACCCCACTACAAAACCCTGGGGTTATACAGGAGCCACCAAAATGATCCTATTCCCTCTCTGACTGCTATTCTCCTGCTTGCTTATCATAGTTAAGAGGGGAAGAGAGGCAATACTGAGCCAGTGTGGGTGAAAAGACATGATCTACAATTAAAGAAAAAGACAAACCACCACTCCTTCTTCTTTAACTCATACATTACACAAGCAAGAAGCCAGTGCTTCTTTCACAGAGAGCTAAAGACTGAAATACATAATACAGTTAGTCTCTAGGTCATCCTACTGTTAGATCATCGTACCTTGAAACAAAACTATTAGTAGAAAAGGGTCTGTAGAAAAGCTCTATATGAACTTTACAACGTGGATGTGAACCTCACGGGGCTGAAGAGCTGGGCCAGCAGCATCACAGAAGTTGAGAAACCAGAGAGAAAAAAAAAAACAAAAATAATGAAAGGGATGGAAAAGAGAGCATAAAGACTTTTAAATTGTGAAAGCTTTCTAGATTAATAATTAAATTAAGTAACACAGAAAAATCATATACTATCCACAGACAGATGGGGCTAAAGGTGTACTCAGCCCACAGTCTGAAACTCCCCTTGGCACAAACTCAGCTCAGGTGATTTCACTAACCCAGCAAAGTTCCTTAGGTTATCTGTATCATCTTCTGTGCACCACAGGACAAAGAAAGCCACACAAGTACCTGTAAGTTGGGGTTGACAAATTAAACCTCAAAATGAAACCAAGCTAAACCCCTAACTGTGTCTCTTTCCCTCTTCCACATGAAGCACAAGACCTCTAACTAACGTTGAAAATGCAGGAATGCGCTGATCCCTAACTCTTTCTTTCAAGGATCTGTGACACAACATGAAATCTGGTATTTGTAGCACCAACCCAAAAGTTGTAAAATTGTTATCTTTTCCATGATTGACATTGCACCTGGATAACTACCTCCCTACCACAGAATTTCAAAGATATATGACCATGCTGGCAGGCATGTTACTGCCCTCAAGTTATTCTTCTTTATCCTGTATCTTGCATACAGGTACGTGTTTCCTCTAAAGATATAAGATTTTATTTATTTGGCATGAAATAAGCTTTTCCTATCTGCTCTCCAAAAACTGAGGAAAATACTTCATTTTTTTTTTCCTAACGTGTTTTCTGTGCTAAAAGATGAAAGCAATAGCCTTGTATCAACAAGGTATTTAAGAACATGCCTAACTTTAAGTACATTAGTAGTTTGACTGATTCAATTGTAATTCATTTTGTGCTCATGGCTGACAACATACACCTTGACAAACCAGGGCTCAGAGGTTTATTTTGATGGGTACCAAGTACGTGCAAACAAGTGCAGATGCATACGAACTTTCTATAACCAGAGATATAAAACAACAGCCATTTTCACAATCCTGTATCTGTTAGTCAACTCACTCTTGAATAAGTTTTTTTTTTCCCTCTTATGCAGGAAAAATCTGCAAGACCTTGCAAACTTGTCATGGTGGTAAAGAATTGAAGTATGTCCCCATGTCACATTTTTCCCTCTCAGCCCAGCCTTACTTAACCCAAATAGGGGTGAGCCAACAGGCAATGATGCAATCCTCCTTAATGTCACCTACAGACTCAAGATATTTTCCCTTTAGTTTCTTGATGATAATGGAAGATCATCTGTGCACAGTCCTGCTTCTTCCACAGAAACTGTCAGCTGTGTCCTGCAGCCTATTTCAGTTATGGCAAAAGTTGTTCCTCCCCTCCCTGCTTCCCCAGCCTTTTCTAAATTGCAGGAAGGTTCCTGTGGTTTAGTGGTTCTCCCAGCACTTAGAAATTGCTTTCAGTGTCACTGAGTATCATGTATAAAAACTATCCATAAACAAGAAGAAAATGGGGAATGGAAAAAAACAAAGAAGAAACAAAAAATGTGGTAAGTGATGCTGGTTAATTTGATCCTCTCAGGAAGTCTCCTGTCCTAGAAAACAAACCAAACCAAAACAACCCAACCTAGCAAAAGAAAACATTCATCATTCCCCAGATAAGATCACAAAACATGAAGGAAGCTATTCTATTCCTCAGGGCACAGGCTGCAGTCAGCAGGGAGGAGCAAGGCAGCAAACAGCAACAGAGGTGAAAGCTTCCCAGGAGGCTGGGGGTACAGTGGGGCTGAGACAGCCACTGTTTGCCTTTGCACACCGAGGGCTCATTGCCTGGGCTCCCTCCCGCACCCCTCCATGTGCCACCACAGGCACACTCACCACCAGCTGCCCTAGAGGTTCCCTCATCTTCAAAGATACTGACTTTGTGTTTTGTAGGTCTGTCTCAGGCTTGAGGGCAAGTCTAGGGAGAAGGTCTATTTCCCCCATATTTTTGCCTTTCTCCTCTAGCTTCCGGGGACTTGGAGAAAGACCAGCCCCGCTTTTGAGTGCAGGCCAGCAGAGAAAAATGCTATGATCTCAACTGACAGGATTTGAAAGACTCAGTCTTGGCTAAGAGACAGCAGGATAGAGGAGAAGAAATTGACTGTACCCCTGGTTTTATAGTTTGTGCTTAACTATGGATACTTCTGTGGGGCTGAGCAGTAAATTCCTCCAATGGGAATGACAAGTGAGGTGAGGAGTTGAGGAAACTGCTTCCAGAAACCTCACTAAAACTGCCCTAGCCAAGTACAAAAATTAAGCTTTCCTCTCTGCTGCTCATCCAGATGCTGGTTCCAACAGGACCTGGAAACATTATGGTCTTACAATTTTAATGGAAATTGTTCCATTGTGGTCCAGAGCACCCTGGGAGCAACTTCAGCAGCTGGGTGTCACATCTGCTGTTAGCCAAATGCCAGAAGATTATCCTCTCACTGAGAGTACTCTTCTCAGAGTTTTAAATGCCAAGCTCACAACCACTTCCCTCCTTTCCTAAAAAACCATAACAATTGGAAAAATGGTGTAGTGTGCTGGGAAGTGACCTCCAGATCCCACTCCAGTGATTGGATATTTGTTATGGGTAATTTCTCTTTGAACATGCAACTGGCAGTGTCGTCTGTGAAAGGAAAGTGACTGCCTTGAAAAGTAACATTAAACATTTAAATGTGCTCAGTACCGCTGGTCTGTTTCCATTTATTCCTTTCCCTGCTCTTCCTCTTACTTGTGCATGTCCATGCATGGAGTCGGCAAACCCCAGGATGGAGTCTGTTGTCATAACAGAATCACCATTCACCTTCCTCCCAGCCACAGAGGAGATAGTACTTCTTTTACTATTTCTTACCCTAAAGCTACCAGAACAAACACACCCACTCATTGTCTCCAAACAGGGCCAAAAAAGTAGTACGTGATCATATACTCTGGAACTAAGTGCTCCAGGGGCAAATAAACAGACAATTTGGTGCATGGCAACCTGGAAGCCAGCTGAAATGAAAAAGGACATTTGATGCTAACTTCTGTCTTTTCCCCGCTTATCTGGGTTGGTTTGTACTTCTGCTGCACCCTGGGAAAAGTAGCTGTGCACCATGAAGACAAGTGTTCATGACAGACCAACCCACAGCACATCTTCCTGGGTCCTCACAACACCCTGTGAGCACTGAGGAGCAGTACAACATCTCTGCCTTTCTTCCAGATTTTTCTGAACAATGCAGGAAAAGCAACACGGGGACAGAGTAAAGACCCCTCTGTCAGGCACCTTAACAGCTACGGTGCCCCTTGACTGAATAATATGGCTCTGTCTCCCAGTAAATGAAATCATCCGTTGTGGCTTCATCCCCTCAGGCTTTCAGAGCTCTGCATAGCCACTGTTCTTGTTCTGCCCTGATGCAAGATTGGCCATGCTCAAAACCCTTCAAAAATATATTAAAAATTATTAAAAATTGCTGGGACCCACACAAAGACACTCACATACAAATACTCACAAGTATGCTCCAAGTATTCGATATCTTAAAATTCAGTCTCACTTCTAGAAGAGGCCAGTGCATCACCTCCCTCCAACTCACCAGCAGCTATGCATACCTCAAGCGCATACATAGGTATGGACAGAAATCAAAGCAGTGCATCATTTCAGAGAGTCAGAGTCTGATACATGAAAACCTTGAACTTTGTGTATGCTGCACTTATCTAAACTCTGTAGGCTCTGAAGCGAGTGGGAACTGATAGAAAACAGAGGCAGCAGCAGCACGCTTTTTGACAGCAGTGGCATTTGTTTTATACCTCATTGGATTTGGAGGTGGGGAAGAATGAAAAAAGGGGAAGAGAGGAAGGCAGAAATAAAACAAACTGCTTGTTATTTCTCTCAGGACCATCCACAGACCCGTTCAGCAGCACTCACTTGCTCAGTTGCTCTGCTGCAACATGCACAACCTACAGTACAGTGCCAGGTGAGCATCAGAGTTTCCTCCTCCATGGCAGGATGGAACATGCCACCCTTAGAGATCCAGGCCCTCCACTTCTGGATAAGCTGGATGATCCAAGAGATGAGCAGTGTACATGCAAAATGCACATGTGAATCTCTCTGAGACTTTGCTGGCATTTGTAGGGAAATCTCCTCTTTTGTGCATTTCTGAAAGTATTATGTGTGACCCAGAGGGGTTGCACCGATGTGTGAATTCACCTGTTTCACTATAAGGGAAGAGTGTAACTGTCCGTTATTCCTCCCCACCTTCACTTGCTATGTTTGCTTTCCCAGTGCCAGGGAGTGCCCCGCTTCGGGTCCCATCACAGGCAAAGGCAATGGCACCAGGTTGCTGCAAGTGAGATGGGTTCACAGCACGGCACCTTTGGTTACTGAGCTCTCACATCTCATTTTTGGGCAGCTGGCAGGATAAGGAAGGTGAAAAAAAAATGGCCAAAAGCAGCACTTAAACTGGAGGAAAGTTCCTGCACACAGAAACCCCTCTGGCAGGTGACAACCCTGCCCACAGACTGATGCAGGACATGGATTTTTTCACAGGTGTAAAAATAGTAACTTCTATGAAAAGGATGGAAGGAAAAGAATCCTATTCTGTTATAAGCATCCACTTGGAATAAAAACTTCATCATATTTACAACGGAAGTGGAACTAAACTTTTGGTTCTCAGTCTGGCCGAGAGGTCACTGTCACTGTAGCTTACTCTTTGAGAAGAAAACCAACGTCCAGTAGCAACTGTGAAAACTATCACGAGAATATTAATAGGGCACAACTAAGTGCAGTGACATTCCCGGAAAGCCCTGCTGTACAAGAGCAGAGAAGCCACAATTATCTATATAAGCATGTGGTGAAAATCTGTGCCACAAAACTAGGCAGAATTTCCTATATCATATCCTCTGTTTTGTTTTGTTTTGGTTTTTTTCCAGAAATTAAGATAGAAAAGGATTGATAAAATTTATTTAAAGAAAGCGTCTTCTTGCCTGCAAAATTCACAGCTGCATTTTACAGAAATATAAATGCCACATACAATTCTCAAGTGGTATGCATAGGAAATACATTCAATGACCAACCTAAACACTTGCATGATCCTATCATTCATTCAATCACAAAAAGATGTAGACTCCATTGCATTAGACTAAAATGAAATCCTTGCTTCTGTTTTGGTATACTTAGCACAGTTTAAAGCTACTTTCTACAGTTTTTCAAAAATCAGATAATATATTTAAATGAACATACTGTTTCAGAATTAAAGGTTGAAAAGTTTCATTTAGGAAATCTGAAAATGACATTTTTTCATGTTCAAAAAAATGTTGCATTGAAATGTTTTGACTTTGTTAAATCCTCACTTCCTCCTCTTTTCTGTCAAAAATACTAATCAAATTTAACACATTTTCTAGAACAATTTCAGTACCTTTGAAATTACATTTTAGATAGAATGAACCATGCATTGACAAAACCACCTCTTGCTGTGTTATTACCTTTCTTAAGGTAGCCCTGTTAATAATATAACAGCAATGCACTATGTCCATTTTTGCTGGTTTTAAAAATTATTTTCATCTTCTCTAACTTTCTTGAGATACACCTGCATTTTTGTGTTCTCTTCACAAGTGTGCTTTGGAAGTTAATTTCCCTCTTGCTTCCACACACCATGCCTTGGTTCACATCATGGAGTGCTTTAGAAGCATGCAAACTGGATTTCTTTCCGATGAAACCAAAGTGCAAGATGTGCTTGAGGAGCACATCCCTCATGTTCCAGCTGCTAAAAGGTGCTCAGCCTGTGGGGCTGGATCTGGTGAGCCCCTGCAACATGGACAATGTGGGGCCAAGTTCACAGCACTAATTTTTTAATTATTATTATTTTTTTTAATCTTTGTGTGCCTGCTCCTGCTGCCCTGCACTACTGCTGTGCAGACAGAGCCCAAAGTCCCCCAGGGAATGTCTGCTCTCAGCTCTTTTCATGCTTTACAAACCTAGCTCAGTGTCACCGTTCCTGCCTTGCACAAGGAGAAAGTGCAGCCAGCACAGCGCATTTAGGGGTGGTATCTACACAGATGCTTGCCCATTTTGCATACATCATGGCTGGGCAGGCACTGAGAAACTCGAGGTGGGAATCACCCAACCTGAGGGATCTAAAAGCTATACTTCTGCGTTGGTCAAGAGAGGGAAACAGAGACCTTCATAAGGTAATGTATACCACATCCACCTTAAACACCTAGCACACAGGAGAGATGTTTCTTCCATAAACAGTCACTGACCATAACAAAGCTGAGATAACCAGCTGAAATTTAGGTGTCAGAGCTCTCAACTAACAGGAATCTAAAATGCACATGAGGTCAAACTCTCATGGGTGTAACCTTTAAACTTAGACCAGAAGCCAGAAGGCCCCTCAGAAGAAAGGTTTTCCAGTACAGTGTTGATCAGCCACAGTGGACAGTGACTCTCTGGATCAGACTCACAGACCAGCTGAGGCTGGAGGGCACCTCTGGAGAGTGTCCAGCATGATCCCTGCTCAGGGCAGGGGCAGCTGCAGCAGGTTGCTCAGTACTCTGTCCAGCAGAGTTTTGAGCATCTCCATGGATGGAGACTACACAACCTTTCTGGGCAACCTGCTCCAGTGCTTGATTACACTCACCACAGAAAAGCTTTTTCTTATTTTCAGATGGAATTTCCTGTGATTTCAGTTTGTCCTGTCACTGGATACCAACAAGAAGAGTCTAGATTCATGATCTTCTGATAGTCAGGACACCGGTTGTCAGATTAAATTGAGCAATCTGTCTTTAAATGTGGGAATATACTGGTTTGTTCTGGGGATCAGTAATTCAGTCCTAAATGAATACAACCCATCAGATTTTTCTGACTAGCCCATTCAATTCCATGACAAAGTCAAACAGCAATTTTCTCAAGCCTCAGTTATCAACCTCCAACTGCTTGTGTTTAGAAACTTCATAACTACAATGTTTATTCATGTTTCATAACCTCAAATTCAGTGTTGAAAGATGCAATGAAGCACCAATAAACTTCTATTTATGCAGTTAAAAGTTTATTGCATAACCCATTCCAATTTTCATGAGATTTTTGCTCATAAATTTCTGCAATCCATTTCATTATTGATGTGTGTGCACAGAGGGAGACAGAAAGATGACAGACTGACAGTAATTTTTATGCTTAATCCTGTGTAAATGAAACCTAAAATTCAAACCGACTTTGTAGATGCAAGCTGTGAGATTCACATTATGGTTCAAAATGTGTATGCAGAGATACATGAGATGGTGCAGGTGTGAAACTGTGGTGCACCACTGGGCATATAGTTTGAATTTTAATTTTCTTTCATTTTTCTTAAGAGTGTAGTCAAAGTTTATGCCCATATCCATTTTTCCTTTGACAAACTACAATCCCATCAAATTAAATTGTGCATATGTGTACCTTCATGTGTTTCTCTCACACATCACAACCTAAAAGCCTGTTTCTGAAGAGAAAGAAATCCAAAGTGCCTGAAAAGTGCTCTCAACTAACAGGAATTTAAAATGCACATGAGGTCAAACTCTCATGGCTGTAAGTACGGTGGATTTTGGGTGCTTGCCTCCTAGTAGTAGGGATTTAAGAAAAGCAGGGACAAGGGGACCAAGGAAAAAGTTACTTAAATGGTTAGAAAAAGGTTTCCTTTTCAACATGGCAGTCACCTGCCACAATGTGCTCAATGGAAACAACTCCCTTCTCTTCCACCTTCACAAAATCCACTCGATTTCAACCCAGACCAGGTAGGCAAGTCTGATTTGACAACTGTAAACAAGCTGGATCAATACAACAGTATATGGGCAAAATTAAAGATCCTCTAATACAAACATCTTTTTAATGGATTAAAAGTGGCACCATACCTCCTGGGTACTGTTTCTGTGAAGGGACTGACCCTGCCAAGAGAAAACCTCTTCTCAGCACCTGAGATTTGGACTCTTCCCAGCACCATAACTATGTCAAACAAATGGATGGACTATTGACCATGCAACGACAACACAAGACAGGCTTTCCTAAGTGTTTTCCCTAAGGCTTGATGCTGAGTTGAGGCCAGACCCCTGCTTCAATGATGGAGTGTTAGTAAACGATCTTGCACCTGCAGCAAAGAGGCTGCACATCTGAGGATGCTCCCCACTACCTGTTTTTACTCCATGTCTAGGCCAGACCAAACTATTCTCTGTCCTATTCCCTCCCTGCTCCTAACATGCATGGACTTCCCTGGAAACCAATGGAGCTTAGTCTGTTTTGTGCAATTCCTTATGAAAATAAAAATCAAAGTAAAAATTAAAGGCTGGAGTAAGTCCACATAGGAGCTGAACTAACCACAGGGTTTTTGTGAAGTCATGTCTAATGAGCAAGAAGACCTCAGGACCATAAATCAATGCACCAAAATTTGCACAATTAATACTGCTCCTAGCTCAGAGCAAAAACGAGAGCAAAGGCTCTTCCATTTCTTCCTAATTCCTTCTTTTCTCCCTTTGTCTAAGGAAGCCCAGCCAGTTGTCAACTGTGTTTCTTTGGCAATGTTGTAGTGAGCTCATAACCAAAAAGACAGCTAAAAGCAGTCATAAACAGCTTAATGCTGGTCCTAATTTGCCAAGTCTTGGAGTGAGTGATAAGGCTGTGCTCAGCCCCTTCCTGTGCTGAGGCTGCCAGGACACATGGAAGTAGCATTTTTTTATCATTTCTTTTTTTCCCTCTTTATCTTTCAAGCAAGAATATACGGTTTTCCAAAAAAGCAGCAGTAACTACTTCAGCTTATCTCGTCTGACTTTGCCTTCTAACAACATGGTCTTTAATGCTATATTTAATGACAATTCTAAGTTCTCAAACTGGATTTTTTCTGTAAACCTCTGTAGCTGAAGCAAAAAAGAATGCACTTCAGAAGCAAAATGAGACCTGCCCATACAACACCTTTCAGACACCTTCAGTTGCTCTCCTGCCTTTTCATCTGTATCTTTAACAACGTAGTATTGTAAAGTGAATATTATGTGATAATGTGAAGTCTTTATAGGTCAGAGACTCTAATGGAATTTGTTGGCAATATGCCCAAGCAGGCAGAGGTTTCTATGCTCAAACTCTGAAACCTCACTTGACCATTAAACACCACACCACGTCAAGGTCACATTAACACCTTCAACTCTAGAGACCCAGCATATTCTATTGAAATGAGCACGGCACATCAATCAGTTGGGATGCCCTCCTTCTTCCAGACCTAATAGCTATTAAACTCTTGGCAACATGAGAGGCTTGGAAGCTTACTGGAGAGCTCTTGGGATCATATCACAGGAAAGTAGGAAGGGCTTTAAAGACAGCCCCTTGTTTGGCATGATCATTGAGGGAAAGATATGGGCAAATTATAAACCTTTACTTCTGTTTTATAGAAGCAGATAGACCTTCCCCAGGATGTATAACTTTAGAAAGCAGCCCCTGCCTTACCACTGAGATTAGTTATCTCAAAATAACTATCACTCTGTATATAAGAAGATTTGGGACTAGAGTCACTGATAAGAGTCTGGCAATGCAAAGCTGTCATAAACATATTTGAGGAAACAGCACACACTCCAAACATCCTTTCACTTGGCCAAGTTCCCCCTCCTTGACCTGACTAACATTTGAACTTGTGGGTAGCCAGCAAATGGCAGAGCAGACCTGAGGCAAGAGACAAACTAGATCTTGGTTAGCTTCAAGCTTAAGTACGTAACAGGAGCTCCAAGCCCACTTTTGGCCCATATATTTTTTGACTGACCTTTGCATAGTGACAGTGGAGTATCTCACCTTCTAGTACTGTTGTTTTTGGAGACTCTAATACTCTGCTTTACCTCTTTAAAGACAAGATGATTTAACTCTGGCATCCAGATGTAGGTTTTGAGGTCCCCTATAAGCTGTCTCTGCTCTCAAGAGTGACTATCAGCCTCTGCTCTGTGGGAGCATCATCAGCCCAGTTCCTAAATGCAGGCAAACAGCAGCATCTGGTTCTTCTGGCACAGGCATTCCAGGTATCTCTCTGGGAAACTAAAATGTTCCACAGGCTGGGTTCAGCATACTTGCCACCAGTTAAACCATTCCATTGTAAAAACAGAGATAGAAAACACAGCATTTTTACACACTAAGTAACATTAGGTCACCCTGGAGACTGGCTTTGGAAGAAAATGGCCTTTAAAGCTCAGTGAGATGATACTCAGTTTCCAAATGGAGGCACTATTAAGAAGAAGTACGCCGAATGCCCACAGAAACAAAAAAGAAAGGATTCTCCCACTGGGCTGCGTGGCAGCAGCTCCGAGGCACTGCAGATCAGTTAGGATGTTCACACCTCACAGGAAAAGTTTGGAAAGAAGGGGTATTTTCAGTGGCTGCTACCTTTTGCTCATGAACATATTTCTCTTCTATCTGCTCTCATTTTTCAATACTGCTTTAAAAAACTGATTCCCAAAAGCCCCATCATTCAAGCCAGCAATACTCTTTGAAATCAAAATTAAAAAGACTAGATGAAAAAATAATCTGTTTTCTTGCTTGCCAGCATGACTTGCTTTAAAAGAGTAACTTTTTTTAATTCCTCTGAAATCTTGTATCTCCGAAACACTAACTTGCCCGGAAACATTTTCTTCCACTTGCTTCTCTGACAGGGGTAAAATTACTTCAACAAGTATTTCTCTGTAAGAGATGAAAACCAGAGATCAGTGGGATTTCCAAGGCTGTATTTGGCGCCTTTTCTCTATTGAACTGTGATAAGTAATTTTTATTTGGGACTGTCCAAAATTACAAAGTTATTTATGTTCTTTGATATAGTAAGGAGTACAGAATAAATCAAGTTGTTCAAGGGAATATAGGTAAGAACTTATCTGTACAAAAATGTGAATCTGAAGTATACACATGTGCATGCACTCTACATATTCATGCATCATTTACAAACACAAACTTTCCCAGTTTGCCTAGTAGAAGTGACAAAATCTAGAGGGACATACCATTACAAAATCACAGTCCTTTTGGGTTAGGATTTCCAAGAATGCTCTAAAGTCATCTCCTGGCTAGGCACGGCCAATCTTTCCACTGGCAGAGTTAAAACTCTAGTGACATGCATAACTTACTCCATCACCAGGGTAGAAGATGATACCTTGATGTCTTCAAAAAGAAGGATTTTGGTCCAAAAGGAAAAAGCACGTTTATGAATGGCTGGGCTGTCCAGAGAATATGGTACCCCTCAGTTGTGTTTGGTACCTTTCTTGGAGGTATCAGTGTCAGGGCCTTGCCCTGGCACCTTGCTGACACACCTTTGCCCCAGACCTGTGTGGTTTGCCTGCAAGAGGCAGAGGTTTGCTCCCTGCACGCACCTTATGCTTGGCTTGCAGTGGCTGTGGCCACTCATTTGGAGCAACAAGAAACCAACCACTCAACCTGCAGAGATGCCTTCTCCAATCAACACAGGTCATTCACAAATATTATTTTACCCTTGGAACAAAATCCCAAATTCCTTGCAAGCCAAAGCATGCCCATAGAGGCACAGGATTTGCTTCAGTGCAAATCATAGAATGGTTTGGGTTGGAAGGGACCTTAAAGATCAACTAGTTCCAACCCCCCTGCCATGAGCAGGGACACCTTCCACTAGACCAGGCTGCTCAAAGCTTCATCCAACCTGGCCTTGAACACTTCCAGGGAGGGGGCATCCACAGCTTCTCTGGGCATCCTGTTCCAGCATTTCACCACCCTCACATTTATTATCTAATCTAAATCTACCCTCTTCCAGTCTAAAGCCATTACCCTTCATCTTATCACTACCTGCCCGTGTAAAAAGTCCCTTCCCAGCCTTTCTGTGAGCCCCTTAAGATACTGGAAAGCTGCAATAAGGTTTCTCCAGATCCTTCTCTTCTCCAGGCTGAACAGCCCCAACTCTCTCAGCCTGTCCTCATAGAAGAGGTTCTCCAGCCAAACCTAGTAACTTCCCTGGGACCCTGTTATCCAGTGAAAATCTGCTCAGCTCATCACTAAATCCACAGAAGTGACCAGGCAGCTATGAGGGCAATGCCAGCCCCATTGGGATTTGACCTTTTTAATGCCAAGAGACAGCAGGCAGGCTTGCTTTCCTTCTCCCCATTTACAGTGAGGGCTGTGTCCTTTCTCTCAGGGGACCAAGTCGCCACCAAGCCCTGCTGGCTCCAGGGCAGCCGTGCAGGCAGCTCCCGCGCCCACCCGGGCGCCTTGTCCTGTCCCTCTCCTTTCAGCAATGTGCTGGCAGCAGCTTTACTTTTGTTTCACCAGCTGATCCCTCCATCTGCACGGCGGCTGGGCCCATTCAGCAGCCGTGTGCTCGTCTCCCGCTGCTCCCGGCCCCAGCCCCGGCGCGGCCATTGTCTCTGGAAAAGCAGTCAGTCTCCCCAAACAAAAGTCCCCAGAGCTGGGTAAATCCTTCTGACATCAACCCCACAGCAAAGGCAGCTGAACTGGGACTTTCCTCACAGCCACGCTCTTTGGGATATGTTCAGCGTCGCTGACCTTGCATCAAAAAAGCACTGAAACAAAGAGGATCCTCACCCCAACATACACTTAAACGTCCCACCCAATCCACGCTGGGACCCATACAGAGCTGGAGGAGCTTGAAATCTGCCAAGCCCTTCTGGGTTGTCTCAGCTCAGAAAATCAACTAATAACAACTCAGGAAAGGCCTTAATACTGCCCAGGCTTTACATTCCCAGTGCACTGGATGATTTCCACGCAGGAAAATTCCTGCAGTGATTCCACAGTATCTTTACAGCCACGTACACCTCAGAGGGGAGACACTGCACCCTGCACACCCAGGTGCGCACCCTTAAGCCACAACAGTCGGTAACTGATCTGCAACATTTCTGTGCAACAGCATCCCTGCATTCTCTGCAATGATGGACCAAAGCACAGCCACACAGCCTCAGTATGCTCATCCTTTGTTTCTTCTCATCAATATGGAGACACATGATGGAACATGAGGGCCTCATTTGCAGACTGCAGTTCTTTTTTTATGGATAAAAAGAAAAAAGAAAACAAAAAACATAGAGAAAGGAAGGATTAAAAGTTTTGACTGTCCAAAGGATCTAGTTTTCACTTGAGCAGAGAAGAGAGGAAACACAGAAAGCACTTATTCTGTTTTACAGGTGCCTGCTTAGACTTCTTTTTTGGACTGGGAATTTTTAATTTCCTCTGTGATGTGATGTAGGGTACCTACTTACACAGGACATACTGTGTCAGTCAGGTACAAATATAAAATGACCACCTTCCTGCTGATACAGGGCTGAAAATTGAGGAAAAGAATGGATTTTACAGTGAGAAACAAGAATTTCCAGTCAAAATGAGATAAGCATTAGTTCACAGTGGGGATGGTAATAGCACCTGCCCTTACACAAAAATGCATAATAAACATCTACATGTATAGCACAGTCTTGATGGCAAGAGACATTAGACTAAATCTCCCTCATCAGAAGTTTCCCACATGGCTCAGGACAAGTAATTCATCTCTGCCACATACATAACCCTCCCCATCTCACAGAACCTCTGAGAGATTAAACACCTTAAGAACAGAGATGTATTGAAAGGCTACAGCATCGAGAGCCATGGGAAGCACCTGGATGGCATACAGAGCAGGTCAGGGCCCCAGCACAAGGCAAGCCTCTCCTCACGCTGTGGAAGTGAAGCATGGCCAGAAGCCTGAGGAGCTAAGCTGGCTTCCTCTTAGCCACGTCACTCTGTGCCATTTAAGCTCACTGGAGACACGGATCACTCGTGGGTCTCAGAAAGAAGACAAGTCCAGAGGATCACCCACAGCTAGAGATGTTTAACTAGCACTTAATCACACTATCGGATCTAGAGCCATTTACTTCCAATCAGATCCTCAGGACTCTGAAATACTTTCTAAATCCATTTCTACAATAGATCTCCAATGACCACTTACACAACCACCCAGGAGAAACTCTGTGATGCCTCTGCCATCGAAGGCCACCTGTCCTGCTACTGCTGGAGAAGGGAACTATGGAAGACCCAAGATCCTATTTCTCCTGTAGACACAGCCTCACTTCTCATTTCAAACCGCCTACTGTGGCTGAGGGGCTTCTCTATATATGGCTTTTCTATATATTTTTCTGCTATGTGCCCTTCACGATTGATGGCAAAGACATGAGATAAATGAGGTTGTGAAGAGCCCAGGGATCCACTCTTCCATGTAATACACCAAGAACATAAGAAAACTCGAGTGTCTTTAAGTGAAAAAGTAGTCAGCAGCCTGGATGTTAAAGGAGAAAGAAAGAGGAGATTCATTAAATCAGACATATTCAAAACTATCAAGGATCAAGACTGTCAAGTTTGTAAATACACTGTTTGGTTTGGTTTACCTAGATCCTATCATCTCCTTCCACAGTCACTGAGATTGTGAAGATACTATTCAGCCACACTTATGAAGTTGCAATTGAGAGCTAGGTAATACTCTTCAAATTAGGAGGAAAAAGAAAAATTACAAAAGCCCTCATGCGCTCATTAACACTTCTCAGCCAAGTACACCAGTCACAAAAGCCACTCCAAGCCAGTGACAGTAATAACTTGAGAATTCCAAGTACCTCATACTGACAAAGTGACAGCTTTCAAAACAGAAACTTAGAACCCTCCAGAGGTAGAGAAAAGTCTGAAACATTTCCTCAATTAGAAAATTTAGCCTTTCTCTGACTTCCTCCTGATGTGGCCAATGTAAACTTTCCTGTTTTCTGCTAATTTTTATCTTGGAGACCATCATGCCTTACAACAGAAACACGAGGTCCTGTAATTCTAGTTGCCATTGTGTTTGCCATCTTTTTTGCCAGAGGTATTTTTGCCATCATAATATAAAGCTTCCTACAAAATGGTAGTTTTGGGTCATTAGTATGGCAAGCGTTTTTTTATTTATTTTTATAGACAGTTCACCTTCAGGTTTCTTGGGATTCTAATGGTGCTCAAAGCCTTCAAAGAGTATTAGCACTTCCAGCATTACTTACTTGTGTGATTTGTTTTCATCCTCCATGAAGATGAGAGAGGACTTTGAGTGTTTTCTCCCTGTGTCTGACAAATGTTAACAGTGAGTATTTGCATAAGAAAGGCTCATGATTTATATTTTGATTTTCAATCTATAGTCAAGATAAGCCTAACCAGAGATCATTCTGGGAAGATAAACATTTACCCCATTTTTCTTTTGACAAGCTGAAAACCACAAAAGTTCAGAATATATTAAAAGGGAAGATGCAGGCTTCCCATGTTAAATTTATAGACTTACATTATCAGAGCTGGCCTTCGCATTTCCTCCCCTCCTCCCCTTTTCTGTGCAGAAAATCTATAGAGCAAAGACCTTGTGCTCATGATTTTTTTTTAAGGCTCTCGCATTTGGTGGAGGTGTCTGAATAATTAATCATACTATATTCGTATATGGTTATGCATTTGTATATGGTTAGGCATGCAGAGCTATTTGTACCAAGAAATAACAACCATGGACATACACAGAAACCGTGCACACACTTTTGAGAGACTGCCTGGCTAATGGTGACAGAAACACAGCCTATGTGTTCAGTTTGTCTTCTCATAAGGAATAAATATCTTAGCACTCAAAATCCTTTATGTGACTGTGGTATTATATATCACTGGTACCATAGACCTTAAGAAGAGTTCAGACCCCACAAGAAAAAGACGTTATGGGCAGGATGATATATTTTTTTTTTTCTCCAACCCTTCCCTTGAAAAAAATAATTTCGCAAGTCTGTTCCACCTATTTCATTTAAGAGATGCTCTCAGCAGATAAGGTTAGCACAGCACATATGTCCCTTTCCAAATCTTCACTCATCTTCCTAACTAATCATACCTGAGATTCAGCTGGCTGGTCATGCCCAGCATTCATTCTGCATGGCTTATTGAGTCTGTGTGGAAACCACAGCTTCAAAGTCATTGTTCCTTACAGTGTTTTCTAGCTGCTACAGCATCTTTCCTGTGCCCACATCCTTTACCTACAGGGCTTTTCCAAGCAATTATGATTTATGCTGCTCTGTTGCACAGCATTTTTATCTAACTGTAGGATTTTGCCCTACCTCATTCCAAACACTCAGTTCATACCTTTATCAGTTAAAACGGGTGTGCTGGCATCTCACCCAGCTCTTCATCTGACAGCCAAACTAGTTACTCACTGGAGCTGGCACACACTGCTCCCAGATTCTGTGCTGTCTTTAGGATACAAACAGCTATTCATGGGAGAATTCCTTACTTCTCCTCTCACCTTTATCCCTGCACCCCAGCATGAAGCTGACACTTGAGCACTATTCCCTTGGGTATAGTGTTACACATCCACTCTCTGTCCCCTTCCCTATGTGCCACAGTGGTTGTATCGAGGTTGCCTACTAGGGCATGATCCAGCAAGTCTCAGGGGACATGCATGAGATCTGCTGGAGTGATCTGTGGCTCCCATCCAGCCTGCATGCTCTGGCTCCTTGGCACACCAGAGAATGGGAAAGGACAGTGCACGCTCTGGTCATGCCCCAGCGTGGAGTTTGGACACAGCCGTGGCATGCATCCAGGCGCAGATGCCGGGAAACTCTCCTGGGTTCAGCAGCGCGGGCAGTGCATTGGACAGAGGCTGTCATTGCATCTCATAGCTACCCTGCTTGAAAACACAAGACGCTCCAGATTATTAAATGCCTCTGAAATACGTGCCACCAAGCGTGGAATTCCTTACTGGCTGCCAGGACAAACAAAACCAAGTCATTACATTAACATCTATATCCCCCAAGAGTGTTAGACATTGGCAAAGGGTGATGCTGGGGAAGGGGAGGAGGGGCTGGAGTTGCAGACAGGAGGGAGAGGAGAAGTCTTTCCTTACATACAGAAATAAAAGTAAAGTCTCAACCAGAGCTTGTGATGTTGTCCTTTCTGTGACCTTCTCCAGCCTGTGTTTACCAAGAGCATTGTAGAAATCACTCCAATTACTACACAACCGCAGTAGAAGGTTTTCACTGGCACATAAGCGCGAGTGTGCTGGAGATGCCAGAGTCACAGCTTTCCAGTCTAATGTAGTTCTCAAATGTGCACATCACTGCTGATAAGGGGTTGAGCAGTGGGGGAGGAAAAGCACAGGCTCTCGCCACATAGCTCTTCAGTTTTTCAGCATGAAAAAATGCAGTCTGCCTGCGGGTACACTCCAGCAGCTTGAGGGTCTGGGCAGCTCTTCCTAACCCCAGTTTCCATTCCCCTCTCTTGCGGTGACTCTTCGCTTTTGAATGACCCTCTTCTCCCTTCCCCAGCCAGTGGAGCACACTCCACAGGTACCCTGTGGTTTTACAGTGCCCACCAGGCTTTGATTGTATCATGCACTGGAAGAACAGCTGTTGCCTTCTCTCACCCTCTTGCCAAGCAATGCCTTTTGCTTTGCCTTTTGTCAAGCATTTGCAAATTGGAGGTCCCCCCTGAGCAAGATGCCTACGCGTTAAGTGCTGTGGGTCCTGGTGACGCATAACCCTGCAGAGCAGCAGAACATCTTGCTCTGTACCTGCTCTGACTACTGTGAAGGTGGATGGATTCCGTCCTCCAGGACTCTCTAAAAAGTTGACAACTAACCTGGGAAGAGATAAGGGATTAAATTAAGTTCTTAAGTGGACTGTTAAATTAATTAGGTTACAACACGGGAGAAAAGAAAGCCAAAGGCAGACAGAAAAATAACCTTAACTCTACTCAGGCAGGATGCTCTAGAATGGACAAAGAGATTTGGAAAATCTGCAAAATTATATGTGAGAGGGCATGAGGTCTCTTACCAACCTTCTACATCCCCTTTGGCTACATAGATAGCAAAAAACCCCAAAACAACAACAACAAAAATTTAGTGGTATTTAATCTTTTTCTTTCTATAAAAATAATTGTTATTAATGCTGGAGAATTTCTTCATATGAGGACTTTATCCTGAAGCAGAGGCACCTTTGAAAGAAAAACCCCTCATCTGTGAAAGCAGAATAAGATTCAGTAAAAAACTATCCGATACAGATAATCCTTCCAGAAAGTATAGCTGGCTATTACTTTACTATTTAGGAGAAATGCAGAGCTAGAGAAATAAAAATTTATGGTATTTTTATATAGGTGGCTGTGAACAAATAACATCTTGCAAGTCTTAGAAAATTCTTTCTCCATCTATACAAGTAAATTTCTAAAAGAGCAGCTGCATACACTTATTTTTTGGAAACTCGTAAATGAAGGACAGATTCAAGCCATTCAGTTTTAACAATGTGCTGGAGGTATCTCATAAGAGTCCACCTGAGACCTGAATCTCTGTCTCTGTCCCAATGGTAGTGTGAGGAGTCCAATGATGGAGCCCAGGGTAACCTCCTTCTTCATTTGGGCTCTGCAGCGAAGTGTAACAAGTGTCAAATCAACACCAGGTCCAAATCTGCAAAGACTTATTTGGGAATCAGTCTTGGCTAAGGTAGCAAATACAACAGTTCCACTAAAAGCAACCAGCTGTCCTCCAGGTGAATATCCCACAAAACCTGAGCAAGTGTGGTGGGATTCAGACAAATACGACCATCATTATTAAATCTTATTTATGCAAATATTACGTATTACTTGTGTAAAAGTTTGCAACAACAGGCCTCTGGTTATTATAACCTCTCCCTGCGCAGTCTACTCTCTGCAATAAACTTAGAAAAAAATAATTTTAATACAGCACTATATGAACAGCCTAGTCCTTCCTCCAGGAGGTACTTCACTTGTCAGAGCACTTCACATTTTTGTTACCAACAAGCATGGGACCTTTTAGTACAAGAAAAATACTTTGGCAATAAAAAAAGCAACAGGCAGCCACTGCAGACACTGTTATTTAAATATCAGTGACTTCAGAGTCACCTTTTAAAAGGTAAAATAAATAAATCCTATGCTAAATAAATCCTAAAGCTATGTTGTGGGCCTTCCTATCTGCAACACCAGTGCAAGTCTTGAGAAGTTTTGGCTCTAGAAATGGAAGTGGCTGATAGATATAAAGGGCCACCAGACAAAAAATGAAAGTAGTTAGTGCATGAACTAGCAACAGAGTGAAAATGTGGGGATTTATTTGACAACCCTTTCTACAACACTCCAGCTATGTGATAAGTGGTTGGGACTTTCCTCTGGAAAAAAGGAGGAGCCAAGTATGACTAACTTTTTAAGGATAGCGTGGAACTAAACCTCTTTTCCTCAATACTGCCAAAAGCCTCATTAATGAAAAAGGAGCAGAAAAGCAGCAGCTATCTGTGCCGTGCTGCAAAGACTCACTCAGTGAATTTAAAAACTCTGAACTTGTTTTTGTGAGGATCCTGCAGGGATTAGTTCATATGTTGTAGGAAAAGTGGTCACGCTTTTTCTTGGAAACCAACTGGTCAGTTCCCCTTTTATGGCTGCAGTGAGAGGAACACACCATGGCCAAATATGGAGCCAGGCTGAAGTTCCTGAAACCATTTCTTTCATTGGACCCAAGCCACTGATTCTGCTTTTACTGCCTGTTGCGTTCAGCTAGCCCAGATGTAATAAAAGCATCGAGATGCAGGAACACTCATGCCTTCCCTTCAAAATATTTCCTCTGGAAGTACTGCACAGCCTAATTAAATAATGACATTTGCATCAGGAATGATAACGCAAAAATTAGAGCAGCATTTCAGCTTACACCGCACCCTTCCTTGACAAGCAGCCTGAAGTAGATGACAGTATGCAGAACATCATGCTGTGCTAGGAGACCTGATGTGCTCAGAAAAATCAAACCATCTTCCGTTTGTGCTGCAGTGGAGGAAACAGGCAAGGAGCTCTCCCAGGAGTCCCCGGACAAAGCGTTCCATCACCTGAACCTGCGCAGCGGCGTGCTGCCTTCCGAAGGTGAGAGCATCTGGCAGCCTATGCATTTAAAGGCAACAGCACTGCTGAGAAATAAATGCAAAACAGGGCCACTCAGAGACTTGCAGATCACCACTGAGGCATTATTTGGCTTCTGTGCAGCTCAGCACCAGGCCCTGGCTGGAGGCTGAGCACTGGGGTTCAGCTGGGGCAATGAGGGGGTACGTGGCACTGATGGGCAGCAGGTACGTAAGGGGACTACTGGAAACGCACTCGGCCAAACTCACCAGGCACACTGGGGAAACCATTCAACAGTGAATTATATGAAGCCCTGGAAGCAAAATATGGAAATTAAAAGCAGCCAGGCTCATCCAGAGATAACTTGGCCTATAGGTGTAACACCTATCACCATTCCTTCACTTCTACAATAAGCCTGAGGAAGGAAATTAAAAGCAAACAAGGAGACACAATAGCAATATCTCTTCATCAAACAGGGAGAAGCAAGTGAGAGCAAGAGGTCACAAATTCACAGTTGCTTTTCCCTGGTCCTACTTCTCAAAGACATAATTTTCTCCTCCTCCATCCCTGCCTTTGCTCTGCTTTGTGCTGTCACAAGCATTTGCTCAGCTCTGCGGTGAGCCGGACCAGGGAAACTAATCCAGGCTGAAACTAATCTAGCAAAAATGAATTACGGCACAGGGGCAGGAATGTGTGGCCAGCACAGTGGGAAAGGCAAAATCAGCTCCCTCAGCAGCAGTACCTGCGGGGGTCATCTTGAACTGGCTGCAAACTTTGGTGTTAGAGTCTGTACCTGTGAGTGCACCTGCTATCGTAGCAGGAAAAATGTGTGGCCACAGGCACATGGGGACTTTAAGCTCAGCAGCTCGTATGCTTGCTAGCAGTAGAGGCAAGAAAGCAGAGAGCTCTGCACATGCAGCAGAGCCTGCTTGACAAGGTGGGTAAATATTCAAGCAGTTAGCTCTGTGCTGATGCAGCTACACAGTTATCTGTGATTTAATGCCAGCTCTGGTGCATTTGCATCCATCACAGTCACCACAGAGAATTAAGCACTGTAAGTATAGGTCAAGAACTAGAGCCAGCCCCATTTCTTCACATCCAAATTGATGTTCCAAATGCAAAAAGCAGCAGGAATTTTAACTTTTTTTTTCCCCATTTCTGCCATTTGTAAATAGCCTTTAAGAACATCGAAAGGAGCACTACCTCCCCAAAACCAGTCACAAGAAGTGATTTCCTTGCCTTTGATCTCCCTCTCCAGGCACCTCTGATTTAAAACAGCCTTCATTTGTAGTATAACCGTGCTGGCTACCAAAAAGTTACAGCAGAGATGAGTGAGACCCACTCATAATTAAACGTTGCAGTGTCTCCTTCACCCTCTGCTCCCCAACCACGCTGCGCTTGTGCCCAGCTCAGCTCTAAGCCACTGTATTGCCTTCACCAAACCCGGAGCTGAACTCCCTGCTGGCAGAAATCAAGAGCAAACTGAGATCTGTTAATGAATGCTGACTTCCAATGGTTTCTCAGGAACCATTACGTTGTCAAGGCAGATCCAAGCGCAGTGCTCTTCAGCTGCTGGAATGTACTATCCCTTGCCTTGACATGCTTCCTGCACCCAGGAGAGCCAAGGGGAACTGGCACCAAGCTCGGCTGGCTCCTTACCAGACAAAATGCCCTGAAATATTCAGTTGCCCTGATAGGCTGCATTTAGGACCACTATGTGCTCCTCTAGCAGTTCAAAGTGACCTCAGCAAGAGAAGGACACTTGACAAAGGACTGGAGGGTGGGGGGGAGGGGGAATGTGTGGAGAGGAATAAAATAAGAAAGAAAGAAAGAAAATTAGAAAAATGAATTTTCTGGTAATCAGTTTGCAACATAGTGAAAGTAAATGATAGCTAATCCTAAACTGAATGCCACAGAGTAGTCAGGAATAAAAAGAGTGAGAAAGGCGGACAAACACACACACACATGCAAAGGTTTGCAGTTAACTCACAAGAGTACCAGGCTCTCTCTGCAGAGTCGCTATGGAAGCAACAAACACTTACGCCATGGCAGGGGTGGATGGCACATTCCTGGTATCTCAGAGGAGGGCTCAATTCTGCTACCAATTACACCACCAGAAACATCGAGTAATTCTCTTTACATCCATGAAAATAAGATCAAAACCAGGCCCAAGGTCCTTGCTCCACAAAGCTTGCTGTGTACTGTTGACAGTTAAAATAATGAGCAAAGACATCAAACCTCAGGGAAAGAGGGAAAAATAAAGGTGACCAAACAGCAGGAAAAGGGGGTGAGGGAGAAGAGACACTCTTAGGGAAGCAATTATAGCTTCTCTTTCATGTTGCTTGCTTTATGCTTAGTGGAGACCAGGGGTGTTTTGCTTTTAAAAGCCAGGTGTGGCAGCTGGAATTGAGAGAATCTGAGCAGAGATTAATGGGGGGTTCAGAGACAAAAGGAATTAACTGACTTGCCTCTAAAAGCTTTTAATGATATTCAGTCCAGGTCAGTTTTCTGACTTCCTACTGTTGATACCAGTCTCTGGCTGGCAGGAAAGCCTGTGGGTGCTGTTCTCCTCTGTCACACAGATGAGGCTTTTGTTTTAGTAAAGGAGCACAGAAAAGATACTATGCAGAGGGAACTGGCATCACCATCGTTTGTTCTTCAGAAAATGTGCTAAGCCTGAAAAATAAACCTGTGGTTTGATTCCTACTTCCATTTTGAATTGGGCATTCTCCTTCAGCAGGTCCAGCCCGCAGAGAGAGCTCTGTCCTGCCTATCAATAAAAATCAAAGAACCCACGTGCACCAATGACTCAGACACACAATGGGAAATTGGTGCAAAATTCACCTTGCATATGCACACAGACACACATTTGCATGCATGCGTGTGTTCAAATTTAATTTTGGACAGTACCTTAAATTGAGCCTGAATGGTAAAATAGCCAAAACCAGCAACTGTCAATCACTGTCACTAACTTGGTTGCAAAATATGCCTAATGCTGTAATCCTGGGTTATGGTTCTGGGACTTCACTGGCTACCAGAAGTCGGGCAGGAACTCTTCTGAAATGTGTTGGGAGTGGAGACAGTGAGGAAGGCAGCCACTTGCTTTTGCTGGTAGTAGGGACACTTTTCTGCCAGTCTGTTTTTGGGCAACCCAGAACTCGCTCATGAAGGCTCTTTGTAAAGTGGCACTGCCTAAGAGCAAACACACTTTACTTTTCTGCACTACATAAACCAGCAGAAAGATGAAACGCCCAGCTCCCCACCTGCCCCCCACACTGGAAGGAGCCCCTCTGCATCTCCCCCAGGCAGAGACTCCCGTTCACAGGGCACGCCTTGAGAGCACTGGGAACTGGCGAAATGTTTCTACCACACGGTGCTTTTGAAGGTGCAGTTGAAGAAAAATGAAAGCTCTTGGTGAATCTGTAATCAACAGAGACTGCTGCATAAGGGGGCTGCAGAATTCAGCACCACTTTACCAATATGCTGACTAATAGCCTTGATTAAAATCCCAGGGCGCTTTTTGTAGCACACAAGAGCATTAATTTCAGATCAGTTAATTACCTGTGCCTAAAGAAATTCCACTTGCAGCTTCAGCCAGGCCTGAAATTCTTTACCTCCTCTCTTAAAAATGATGCTGTATACAAACACACAGCTGCCCCATCTCCCTGGGATCCACAATCCTCTCTGTCCCTTTCCATTTCTATGTCCCTGCTCACTGCAGGAGGTTGGACTAGGTGACCTTTAAAGGTCCCTTCCAACCCAAACTATTCTATGATTCTGTGATTTCACTCGGGAGGTAGGATGATGCCTGTTTGGTGACTCTAGGTCCACAGATAAAAGATGCTATACAAGGGTAAAAGATACGTGCTTCCTCCATGACCTGATTTTGTCCTTTTCCATTTATCAGATGTTCGGTTTTGTAGCTTATGGCTGTTGGGGCTTCTTTTGTAAGCACTGCATTTTTAAATGGGAACTCTCGACTGTGCTGCAGTGGCAGCTGCCATTTTGCATTCATGTGCAGAGAGCAAGCCAGTGAAGGAGCTCTGGAGAAGAATTCACATTACTTCTTTTTTCTCCTTGTTTTGCTGTTACATTTAAATATAAAATAAAGGTCATCCTGACTGAAAGGATAGAATTGCTCTTTGGAAACATATAATGAATGCGGTGGATATAAAAAGGGCAAATGTCCTTTAAGCAAAAACACAATTTGAATTATATTTTTTAAAAAATGAAAAGCTTTTTCATCCTCAGGCAGTTTCTTTTTGTGACTAGTGTGGGTCAAGGCTCAAGGAATTATGAACTCACATGAGCTGCTGCAATTGAAGCAGAGGAAATATTTCCACTGCACAGGAGGAGCTGCTTTCCTCTCTGAACTTCCCCAGTCATCAAGTGGGGAATTTTAGGAAATGATAAAGCTGTAAAATTTGGAGAAAAAAAAATATTTTTACATGTTCTTTGGCCTGTTTCATGTGCAGCTCAAACCTAAAGTAATTAAGCATCTCCAGAATCTCTATGAGGCTTATTCCTGTGAGGCTTATCCCCATTTGAAGGCTACGAGAGTTCCAGAAAGGAAATTAAACACAGCAAAAGGGAGGGAAGTAGCAGAAAGAGTTTCTTGTAGCTCCTGAAACCCTAGTGCCTGTTGCCCCACTGGTACAGACGACATATAAGCTGTCCTAAAGAAACCATGTGGCCACTTCATATTTTCTGCCAGGTGAGCTCTGCAGGAGCAGGGTGCAGCCCGCTTGCAGAAGTGGGCACCACGCTGCTCCTCTGCTGAGCGAATGGCACCCCGCAGCCCTCTTCCAGCAGCTCTTCTTTGCATCGCCATACGCGGAAAACTAAGATGCTATCTGACATCTTACACTTTTTAGGGATGTGGTTTAGAGGTGGACTCGACAGTATTAGGTTAATGGTTGGACTCAATGATCTTAAAGGTCTTTTCCAACCAAAATGATTCCATGACTCTATAATGAGATACAGTCCAAACCTACACCTTAAAACCAGCAAAGCTCTGTTGGAACAAAGCCAGGCTTGCAATGCCTAAGCTGTCTGTGGTGCCTGGAAGGACATGGTTTGCTCCTGTGGGAGTGCAGGTCACAGCCAGGCTGAGGGGCTGCTGGCACATGTGTATTCAGAGAGCCTCCCCCAAAGTGCTCCTGCCAGCGTGATCTGCAGCCTCAACTCTTTCCCACTACACAAATGTGGCAGCAGCGCCGTTCTGTACATGTTGCATTGAATCCAAAAAGGAAAATTGTAAGTTTGCAAAGTGGAAGTCACAAGCAGTTTCTTTTCCAGCCTTCCCCATCCCAACCCTCCAAAGACATTCCCAACTAAACAGCAACTGCTTGTTATGAATCAGAAAACATTGTTGCGACACAAATTGTGGAAATGGTAGCTCTGTTGGGTGCAAACACAGCAACACATCATTGCAGGCCAGGAGCCATTTACAGGTTACAAAATATTTTTAACAACTTCCTGTACATGTGCAGTGAGTGGAAAAGCAAAGGTGAAACCTGATCAGCCTGGCCAAGAATCACCCTGGAGTTTGGAGAATCCCATTACAAAACTTGTGAGAACAATCACGTCTAAGCATCATTATGCGAAACAGAGTTTTCACTCAACAGATTATGACAGCTCTTTCAAAAGGAGATGTGTAAAGACAGGGAAAGGAAGGAAATTAAAACAAATGGGAGTTTCAGAACATAATAAGAGGCATGGAGGAGAAAGATAAATCCCAACTGGAAAGAGGTTTTGAAGAATGGTAAAAATAACAGTTGAAGTCTCAACTCTACCACCACTCTGGGGGCAAATCATATAAATCTGTCGTATTAGTTGTATATAAGGTACCATTTTTTCTGTATTGGCATTTTCAGAGGATTACTGTTTGTTAGATTAGTTTTCCATCTATATAGTGCCGTATCTATACACTCAGAATATAATCCAATTAATAAAATCATGTATGCACATAGCAAGTGATTGCAAATTTCAAAACATACAGACTATGCAGCACTGTCCACCCCAGGCAACTCAAAAATATGACCTACACTTCAAGTAAGAATGGGAGCAATTTTTAAATCTCAATTAAAAAAAAAAAAAAGGTAGTTTGGAAAATTGTCTTGAGGATATCTTTATTTGTGTTCTACCTTTTGAAAGTTTAGGATTCCTGTTTTCCAGATTTTCATACAGCCAGGGGGGATTAACAGATGCAGCCAGAATCTAAGACTGAGAACTATGTCAGGAATTTGAAATAAGTCATTAATCTCCGACAACTCTGGAAAAGGCTGAACTCAAGCGACATCCTCATTTATCTAATTTTAAATACATGTCACTCCCAGACCCCCAACTGGGTTTGCACAGACCCAATAATCCCCCATAGGCGATTTCCCCAGGAAAATGCAACACGTAACGGATGCAGGGTGCCACCAGTTGTGATGTCCAAACCATTGTCAGTGGAAGGGAACCACTGGCAGGCACTGACCACCCCCGCACCACTGGACCACCCCCGCACCACCTCTCAGTGCCTCACTGCAACACTTACTCAGGCAAAGAGAGAAAAAAAAGCAACCATGCAAATTTCCTAAAACTAATTTTCAGAGGGGAAACAGGAAAAGGTCCCTGTGGATGTTGCCACAAGTTGGGATTCTCTCCTGCTAGGTGCTCTGCCTCCCTATGGGCTTCATAATCCAAACAGGGTTTGATAGTTCATGGCAGCTTCAAGTTTGCAGGCGCTGGCTGCAGGGCAGATGCTCTTCAGGTTGCTCTGGTGGCAGCAGCCCTCTCCTGGTGTGCCAGCACCGGCAATTTGGTCACGGCGTCTTGCTGCACACAGGGGAAACAGGAAATTTGGAGCAGCCTGGAGAAAAGGTCACTCGTGGAAGCTTTCAGCTTATGAAGTTTTCAGCCTTTTGCCCTGAGAAACAGGAGCATGCCACTGTCCAGGCTGCTCACAAGCAGTGGGGAACTGGTTGGATGGGGCCCTGCCTTCATGCTGTGGTGCCCAAAAAACTTATGCCAGTGCCCCGGCCAGGTACCAACGATGGGCTGAGGTCAGTGGGGCTATGAAAACATACAGCAGCAGAAAATCCACCCCTCTGTGTTTCTTATACCCCCTTTGCAGCCCCATTATATTAATCATAGAATCCCTTGGTTGGAAAAGACCTCTGAGATCATCGAGTCCAACCATGCCTGTCCACTACGAAACCATATCTCTGAGCACCCCATCTAGCAATCTTTTAAACAGCTGTGAGATGGATCTGTTAATTACACAGTTCTTACAAGCTCCACTCCCCTCTTCCACTCAGTCAAAGTCGACGTGTACAATAAAGGAGAACGCACAGCCTGCACTCGGAGCTGCTCACGCCAACACAAAGTATGGTGTTACTACTTTGAGAACAGCTTGGGAGACAGTGTTCCTTTACCTCCAGCCCTGCAAGTACTACTACCAGGAACATGTTACACAGCGCTTCCTTCAGATTCATTCAATATAAGCGGTGCAAAACACACCTACTGACATCTTGATAGGAATTTTAAATTCTTCAGCGTCCTCTCAAGTCCTTAAATCTGCATCTGTCTGAAAGCATGAAGATTCACTCCTCCGCCTTTTTTTTTTAAACTGCTCTTTTTTCTTTTTTCTTTTTTTTTCTTTTTTTTTCTGCCTGCATATTCCTCCAATGTTTCCATTTTCCAAAAGCCCTTTTTCCTCTTGAGGGGAGCTTTAGAAGACTACCACTGCCACTCTGGAACATGCAGGTTCCTTCACTGTTCTTCCTGCAGCTTCACAGTTCTTTTCCTGGGAAAAGCAACATCTGCAGAACCGCATACTAGTGTTCATCAACCCTTTCCATTTCAGCTATGGTATCTGCTGCTCTGCCAAAAGCCTCAGGTCTTGGCATCACCTGATTGCAAGAGCTCCTGTTTTGATTTAAAACTAAGAATTTTCCTAGCTAATCTCATTGTAGATTAATAAAAAAGATTTACAACATTTCAAAATGTTTCAAGATTTAAAAAACAAATAATAATTTTTAAAAGTTAAACAAATCTCAGGTGACTTGGGCATGACTTTTGAATGTCTGGGGCTGATGACAGAGCTGAAAGGCTGGCTGCACATTGTCTCTGTATCATGGCAAGCATTCCTGCAGGCCCCATGAGCCGGGGAGCTCAGCATCACGACAATTATAATGATTACAACTTTCTTGTGAAATTGAGAACTGAACAGAGGTACAAAGAGATTTAAATAGCATCCGATGAATCATGTGAGAAAGGTAGAGCCAGGCTGCAAAACATCCTCTCTCTTCTTGGCTCGCAGCCTAGGGGCTCAATCTTACCATAACAGTGCTTCACACATTATCTAGCAGCAGAGCATATAAATCTCCTTTTATTTCAAAGCAGTAGGTAATCAATACTCTAAATAAGACAAAAACATGACTCTCTTTAGAAAATTGCTTTCTTGATAGAAGACAGGGAATAAATATTTCTAATAGGTATCTACTTGCTTTTAAATAATAGTGGCATCAGCTCAGTAATGTGAGATGCCTCAATTAGAGCCCCATTGTACTATGAGATGTACAAACAGGTCAAACTGGTTCAATCTATTCTTGTGATAATTTCCGAAAATAAAGAACAGAACAGGAGAAACCATCAAAATGCTGAATGTGAAACCCCCTGTAGTTCTGTCAGACATCTTAAGTTGAGAAATCCAGAGGAAAAAATGAAGCAAACTGCTGGGATCAGCAGTCCTTACTAAAAAGAAAAAAGAAAAAAAAGCTCTGAAAACTGATTTTGCATTAATTTTTGTTTCATAGGTTGCAAGGATGAAAAGGCAGCAAAGGAGTGTAAGTGGTAACTCCCTCCTTTGATAAGGCACACACATGCACATGCACGTAGATATACACACACACTTGCCCTCTTCCTACAGATGGTAAAGAAAATCACTTGGCTTTGATTTTCCTAAGTAATCAAATGAGTCACATCTAGCAATAAATTAACATGATTAATACTGAAGAGCAATCCACTACTTTAAATTTGCCCACTGGCAGTTGTACACACAGATATTTCAGTGTTTTTTTAATACGATTTTTCAAAAACAAAACTATCTCTCATCCTTCAGCGTCTGAGATATGAATGAGAGGTGGTTTCTGCCAGCAGCCTGAAACATCACGAGATGGTGTTTCCCAGGTCCCTTTAAAAATGGGTTTGAAATATGATAATGGAATGAATTTCCAAACCACCTTTGGTTTTATTGCTAATTACAAAGATACTCTGACCCTCTTTATCCTCTCCAAAGATAGATCTGCTTCCCCATTATGTATTGTAAGAGATGTAGAGCCTTCAACACTGTACACCTATGTACAGCCTTCAACATGGCTCCAAAGATCCTGGAGGTTTAAAATACAGCAACAGCTCAGGATTCAGCTATTGTTATCATGAGAACTGATAGATAGTTTTCCTCTGGAAAAACAACTATAGAGAAAACTGGGTTTCTGTTTCAGGAATACTTTAAACTAAACTTTTGTTTTCTATTGAAAAATGTCAGTGCAATAAATCCCGTAGAGTACAGGTGTTAAATGCTGCTGCAATGAACCTGGTTAACTATTTCCATGTGTTGCTTATGCTCTTGCCTCAGGGTCATGTCCTGCATCCCTCACAATCCCACATTAGGTGCCTCTCCGGGATGGGCTGTGTCTCTTTACAACAGAGGAGCCATTGGTTTGACCAGGCTAAAGAGAAGAGTGGAAGCCTGAAGCATCCATTAACTATAAAACTCACAAAGTGCCTTGGCAGTGTTTCAGAAGCAATATATTTAGGTGTTCGGGAACATACTTCATCAAAACCTCACTAACTTTATATGGGGAAAAAAATCCCTCCATTTCCAATTACCATCACGAGAAGTTCATGTGGTAAGAGTACCAGTGCCAGGTAAAAAGCAGACAGGAGGACCTGCTCTCTGCCTGGGGGAGTTTGTGATCTAAGTATTTCACCGCTGTCTGCCAAAGTAATATGCAAAGGTACGGTAAGAAAGATGTAAGCAAATGCTTCCAATTTGTATATCTGGAATATTATTACGAAGTGCTGACTCCTCTCATCCAGTGCCTCTCAGCTGCATAATTCTATGCAGAAAAGAGGGTTAAGGAGTACCTTCAGGGCCAGGAAAAGACTTTACTTACAGATCAACTGCAGATTTCACATCTAAAGTATGCTTGGTAAAAAAAAACTGGACAATCTGCAGGCAAGGTTAGCAGCACCGGTGGAGCAAATGGGTCAGAGAAGAGTGTGAAAGAGAAGCACGTACACAGGAGTAAACTAACAAGGGGATAAGGGGGCTTGAGCATGAAGGGGTGAAACAGAGAGCGCCATTCAAAGCGGATGGCAACGTGGCTATAGTGAGGGAGATGAAAGAAGCGTTGCTGTCGAAGAATAGGGGCAGGTTTTAGGGAGATAGGTAAATTCTAGGGACAGTGGGAGCCTGGCCAAAGCTGCTGCTGCAGATGGTTTGGGACATGAGAGCAGGAGGAGCCAAAGGTGATCAAAGGCTTTTGGCAGGAGGGTCAGGCTAGTGGAGAAGGTAGGATGGTGTAGTAAAGCCTCATGTTTCCAGAACAGGTACCTTTCTGCAGGCCTCACTGCAAAATTACCTCCAACTTTCCACACCAAGCTCAAGCAACCTTGGCCTCTCTTCAGCCATCATCTGAGCTTCAGTTTACAACACTGACATTTGGGCAGTTTTATTTGGATTGTAAGGTGATAGGAGACCATTGCTGTATGCTCTCTATTGCTGTAGTCCTTGCAGTGCTAGCAAAAACCCCAGAGCTCTTGGTTTCCCCTGGGAACACTTGATGTTAATTTCCACGCCTTGCAATGGCTCTGCGGTCAGAAGGTCTTCTGGGTTACAGGGATCAGACCTACAAATCCTCCTCCTTGTCCCCTCCTGGCAGCAACCTGCCAGGAAAAGCTGTGTCCTGACAGGTCTCCTGTCCAAAGAGTTATCCATCACTAGTGTGTGTGACAGACATGAACCACATGGCTGGGGAGCAGAGAGCAGCCCTGCTGGGACTTTTGGATAGCAATTACCACAAGTTGTTGGGTGGGAGGTTTGAGAAGAAACCTCTGCATTCCAGTGTGGAGATGTGCCAGGAGCACATCCAGCAGCCCTGACCTCAAGTCAAAGAAAGAAAGCGAGAAACTTGTAGCAGCTTTGTTCAAAAAGAGGCTCTTAAATTAAGAATTTAAGAGAGCCTCAGTTCTGTCCTAGCAACAGAAAGGTCCGACTTCGTCATAAGATCTGGAGAGACTACAGCAAAACAGAAGCTGGCATTTTACAGAGGGATCTCCTAACTCCCATGTCAATCTGTATGTGCAGTTACATAGTTCAAAGAAGGAGGATAAACACAGGCATCTTCAAAGAGGAATAAAATGACACCACCACTATGAAAAACCTTTCCCACAGGTGACTTGGTCCTTTTCTGCTCCCAGCCTTGCTCTCCAAGGAAGGAAGTGCTGAGCAGCTCCATCAGAGCAACCAGACTGTATCGCAGCTTTCTCTTCCATGGCTGAATTCAGGTCACGCCTCCATGATCATTAATCCTGGCTCTTTGCTCTCAGTACATATTTGATCTGGATCAGCCCAGGGCACATAATCACATTTAAGATGAATTAGCTAGAACACATGATATGGAGTTTATGCTGGCCTTACGCCAGCTGGGGGAGGACAAACGACACTCGATCCCGCACAAAGCTGCCAGTACAAAGTTACCTCAGTGCTGGTTTTGGAACAAACGTGAACCGGCCACATCGGTTCCCTGGAACCAACCCTGCGCACAGACTGGTTGCTGCATTTTTGATGCAGTTACTCTTAGTCAGAGGCAGACTGACTTAAGTCTGACTTAATTATGAAGTCAGGATAATCAGACTTAGTCAAATCACATTTCAGGTCTTACAGCAGAGCTGGCCCACAAGTTAGGAGCATCTCAATTCGCCTAGGCTGGGTGTAAACAAAAACATGGTGCCTTCTTAGCTTTGTCTCCTTCCTTGCTGGGTCTGCTCAGGGCACACCCTACAGTTCTCCAGTATTAGAGCAAGCAAAGCCACACTCTAACTCCTCCCTCTGCATTTTGGAAACAAATTGTCTTACCCTTTTGGGTGCATAAAAGAAAACTGGAAGATCATCTCTTGACACACAGGTGATTTAACCTGTGACTTTACTGCTGAGTTTCTGCACCATCAAACTAAATACAGGAGGAGGAGGCAGGATGAGAGACCTCCTGTCCAGTGCTTACTATTTTATTGCACCAAAACAGTCACCATCAGCTGCTATCTCTGCTTGAAAACCTGCTCCCAAAACATCTCCTGTGCATGCCAATGTTAACGATTTAAAAATATCATATATTGTATGGCTTTAATTGAGCTCAACATAGTAGTTACCTCAAGTATATAAAACTGGCAAGTGGAGAGCATATATAGACATACAACACAATGCACTGTTTTCCTGGTAATGCCTGGGTGACAATATCTACACATGCCATTCCAACACAAGCTTGTTAGCAAATGTTTTCATATTCAGATTAAAAATAGAAGAAGTTTTCTGAAACAACCATTGCACAAGTTATCTTTTACTAGATGCAATTAAATTGTACTTAAACTTCTTGGATTTGATCCCTAACAGATAATTAGGAGGAAAAACATAGAAGTCCTAGAAAATAAAAGCCTCACACAGAGATTCTCAAAGAAGTGAGATAGTTTGAGTAGGGCCCTGAACAGCAATTCTGCTGTTCTCCTTGTGGCAATGAAGGGAACAGATGGAAGAGAAAGGCAGAGAAATGACCTGGTTCATCTCCTGGCCTCCCACTTCGCCTTGGCCTTTGCCTTAGTTTCCTTTTCCTTAGTAAGATAAATCATTTCTATCCTCTGTCTTGAACCATATAATTCTTTTATTTCTAAGGTGTGATAACATTTCATTATTCCTGCCAGCTGTAAAAGAAAGCTTTCAAGGACCTTAGTGAAATATCTTCTGTTCTAGCCTAGCTGATTCATGAGATAATATGTTCTTAATATATACAGTCCTAAGCCTGTAGCGCTTAAGTTTTAGATCAGCATAATATTCATTCCTTGCTGTGACTCAGTGGAGGCTGCAAGAGATGGCAGAGGGGAAAAAAGAAAAGTATTTTAATAGCAGGTTATTTTTATTAGAAAATAGTGTGTTGTATAAAACCAGCCTTATTGAATTGAGGTGTTCAAAGCAATTCCTGCAGAGTAAGATTATAGTGAGCAGAGTGCAGGTGAGAAGGTCAGAACTGCAAACTAAATGCAATTTATTCCACTGGTGCAGAAACCTAGGAATGTACTCCAAGGTAATCATAAACACGTGCGATACAAGTATCTCACATGCATAGATGTACATCCTACCACACAAATCCTGAACTGTGCTCACAGGCAGTAATGACAAGAAACCCAGTAAAAAATACAAACCTTTAGTTTCCTCACAAAATCATATGTAATAGATGACTGAGAACAAGTGTCGAGAACAACTATATGGCTAAAAAGATAAAGTTATCATATGTTTAAATAAGGCATTTACTGAAAAAAGGACAGCATGCAGAAAAAAAGGATGCATTTGGGTGTGTCCATTTGAATCAATAGCAAAGCCCAAGACACAAAGGAGATCAGCTGGAAAATAAAACCCTGGTGGTACATTAAGCATACATAGGTGAAACATCAATACAATGCAGTGGAAATAAACAGGTATGGGGACTAAAGCCGATGTAAAGGGGGAGATAAACCATCTGTAGGCTGCCCAGGGGAAACAATGTATGAGATCATACTGAAATTGTAGCTGTTTGGATGCACAGAAACCAGGTGAACCATTTCTGCAGAAAGAATGATCTCACATTCGCTGAAGACTGCGCTCTCCCTGTCCAGTTGCTTCCCGCTCTAAACTCATCTCGGATTAACACTGTCCACTACAGATGTGGGCAAGGGTATATGCAACGAGAGAGTCTCATTAACAGAAGTGCTTTGAAAACAGAGGGGATGAGGATGGGGAGAGCAAGAGAGAGAGCAAGAGCAGCACGGAGTTAAGTCACCAATCCACCTAGCGCAGTCTTGTATTTAGTGTGATGACTACACTGCTCTGTGTGCAAAACCAAACTGTCCACCAGCAGCTATTGGCTAATAAATAATTGGCTAATAAAATGTAGCCAGCCAGAAAAAAACACATTTATATATACTGATTCCTCAGTAGTTCCCTAAGATCAAATCAAATTAAGATGGGTGGGTCTGGGAAAGGAGGTTTTTCTCCTTTATTCTGGGAAAATAGGTTTTTCTTCATTATTCCGCAGCTCATTCTGCGTATTTTCTGAGTGGGATATTCTTGTCCATACCAAGTTCATGCTTTGTCATCTCTAGTCATGCTTAGCCTTCCATTTTTCCAGTGGAAGTTAGATGTGAAAGTTTTACCAGCATGGATAGCATGCCCATCAGCAAAAGACTGCATAGACTATGTTCACTCCACTGGCATTTTATCACATTAAAGTAACTGTGAGTCAAAAAATCTGAGAGTTATGTTAAAAAAAAATTCTACTCACCTATATTTTCCACTGCTTTAAAAAGAAAAACAAAAAGACTACAGATGCAAAAATCAACACTGTAGAAAAAGGCCCAAAGAAACTCAACACATGCTAGATTTCTTGAAAGAACAATCCCTTTCTCTGAAGAGCATCTGTACTACAGTACATCAGTCAGAAACTGGAATTTCCTGCAATTAATCAATTCAGTAAAAATAATCTGACAGCCTTCCTTCAAATGCTGCACATGGTTTGGTTGCATTTCTGTTTCTGGATCTTTTGATCACTCAAGGAAGAAAACTGACTGGCTAGACTTGCTCTACTGAAAATGAAAGATGAACTGGGAAGCTCATATATTTTTGTTGGAGAAAGAAACAAAGACAGACAAACTGACCAACCAGCCAAATCAGGCGACTGGCCAAACCAATTATTTGTGTCTTGCCAGTCATTACACTCCACATTTGTTCCTATAACAAAACTAGGCAGCCTGTTGATAGTTATTTGCCTAATAATGATGAAGCAATCCAGATTCTTCTGGATTGTTTTCAAACAATTTTTTAATATAATTTTATATTCTGTTAATTTTTAAAAAGAATGAATTGGATGCTTTCAGGTTTCCACACTTACTAATACCTATGAAACAACCAGAATGAAGCCGACTCACAAGAGAAAATGTCTTCTCAGCTGATGGAGACATAAAATTTGGCATTTCTGGCTTGCGGTTGGAGAGGAAAATGATTTCTTCTGCAAATTATGCTTCAGATGTTCCACTGTCCAAACCAGAACTATACAGTAAGCACAGGTAGGGGAAGACTGAATAATGGGACAAGAGCCTACCGGACACAACTAGAGGGTTTGCACTTGATTTATGGTCTCATAGCCTGAGAACATACCTCACTAGTGCTGCTGCTATAGTAACAAAACCAGACTGGTATGCAGGTTTGTGGTAATAATGTTTGTTGAAAGTGTTTTCTCAGTTGCATATTCATGCTTCTGCCCTTTTTTTTCCCCCATATCTCTAAAGGACATCAGTATATAAAAGCAAGAAATGCAAAACTGGAGGGAAAAAAAGGTCTGTACAGGCTTTGTAAGATAAACACATAAAACTCTGCAGTTACTTCCCAGAGATTGCGGACCAAAGTGTTAATGGTTATTTGAGAACCTTCAAGGCATTTCAGCCTCTCTTTGGGCTTTGAAGAGCCTTACCTGGAGGCAGAGTCCTCCCAAACTCCTAGAAATATCAGCAGATTTCTAACTGAAGCAGTAGTGAATGGGACTGAGGGGAAGAGAGCAAGACTTGGTTTATCCAAGGCCAAGTTTATCCTATGGCATCAGTGACTCAAACTCTTACGTACGTGCTTTTCTTGAAATGCTATGAGGAGCCCCCAGTCATGCAGTGAAATCAACAGTAAAACTCCTGTCACCTGTACACATAAAGCTATCTGTGTGCTTTTGCTCTTGTCTGGAAAAAGATTCAATCCTATTTATCATACTGACCCACGGACTGAAAACAGCAAGTCTGCTGTTTGGCCTTGATTCAACAAATCCCCTTATCCAGAGAAGATCTGCTGCACTTGATGGCAGTATGTGTGCTGCTGATCTGAGATCTTAAAAATACCCCTTAATTATCACAACATTAAGGGTATGAAGGTTAATTAAAAAACAAATGAGGACACTCCATAAAGGTAATTCCAGTTACTCTGACTGGTAAAGACATGCAATGCTTTTGCTCTGTATATTTAAAAAACAGGGAAAGTGCTTTAGTGAAAGATTATCACGGCCTCTTTAAGAATACAGCGTTTAGCACAGAAACATAGGGGTATGCTTTCATTTCTAACAGAGCTAAAATGGGACCATTTTAATCTAATATTTCAAAAAGAGCCATGAATTTGGGAATCAGTGAAGAATGGCATTTGTCTTTACTTACATGTTTTATAATACATATTTTCAATATTTTCTATTATGATATGAGATAGTCGATCTGTTACCTTATTCTCTAATTTCTATTCTCTGTTTCTGTAGAGCCACAAGGAAGAATAAGGCCCCTCCACACGTACTCATGCTAATTATCTTTCTTGACACTGATATCTCACCTGTAGTGGTAAGCTGAGAAATGTGAATCCCTGACTCACTGAAAAAGGGGAATAGAGACGTATGCAGCTGGTCTTTGGTTCAGTTCCTCCATACAGGTCACTAGCCTAAAACTCAGTCAGTGTGAAAAAGAAACCTTTCATGGACTATAGATCATTAGCACATAAGAAGAGAGGAGTAAGAAACAGCATGGCTTTCTGGAGTAGGAAAAGAAAAAAATCTCCAATCTGGCATACAGAAGAGGGAAGACTCATCACATACAAGACAATTTACCTTCTACATCAAGAAGAAATACAGTCTCTGCACTGCAGGTTGTTTCTCCAAGGCTAAAAAAAAAAGTACCAACACTATTCCTACCATCATAACTACTGCAATTTAAAGAAATGAGCCACCCACCAACACATTTCTTTGAAGAAAACCGAAGGCACTGCATCTTGGTGTAGGAGGTCTGAGCCACTCCTTCAAGCTTTTTCCCCCTTTAATAAATAAGGGCAGCAACAACATTGCTCTATTTTGAGTGCATCAGTTTTGGCCTTTGGTTTTCTGGCAAAGCACCAGTGTATCCTCTCAGTTATAAAAGCTTGTCATGCCTCCGAGATACCAACTGGTTTGGAAAGGTGAACATGGTCTAAGTGCCCATTAACAGTCAGCCCTTGTTAATGAGACTGAGCAAGAACAGATAAAAGAGGGGGTAAGGAAGACATTATACTAAATTACTCTGAGTCTGCCAGAAATTTTTAAAGCTGAAAGTGGCATTCTGACTTCTTTCCCCCACCCCCAAAAGAGGTCAAGAGCCAAATGAGGAAATTATAGAGTAGTAGGATTAACATCTGGCACAGGAAACCTTTAAGGGATGTGACAGCAGAACACCTGGAAAGACAGTTTGATTAAGGACAGCCAGCATACATTTAGACACAGGAGGTCATGCTTAACTAACCTGCTGGATATCTTTGAAGATAACGCTGCCGTGGCAGATAAGAAAAACATGACAGATGCTTATAGCACACTGAGGTTAGATTTTTTAAACAAAGTTTTAACAAGGTCCAGCGTCAAAGATGACTAATGAAGACAAACAGAAAGTTATAGATTGCAGAATAAAAGGATAAAACAGCGGCTGTAGAGCAAGAGAGAAAATCAGATATTGGGTGGGAGCTTTATATTGGGAAGAGAGTGCTGAGTGGAGGGGTCAGATTTACATGGGTTATCCCATCCCACTTGCCCCAAAAACTGTTCCCATGTCAGCATTTTCCAGACAAACACATCCTCATGACCTACACTACCTTTGATTAGGGCTCTTACATTACAGCAGTGATGAATAATGGCTTTTAGAGTCACTTTTGGTTCACAGTACTGAGTTTGTACTTGTACACTGATGTCAATACAGAAACACTGAAAGGAATATCTTCACATGGTGTTCTGGCTCTCATGTTAGGAAATAAATCTAGGCTGAGCACAGTCAATACAGGAGAATTTGGTTCACTCAGCAAATGTAGCTCAATATAAAAAGCACAAAATAAATTAATCCCTGAGAAAGAAATCAGGCAAAGCTGTATATGCTAAGTACCATAATGACATGACACTTTGTAGAGGTACAGAATTTTAAGGGTCATAGTGGAAAAAACATAATTACAGCCACAAAAATATGGCAGAACATCAATCACAGAAAAGGGAAAAAAATAAGATAAATGGGATACAAACATGTTATTGGAGATAATAACAACTAGAAACCAATGGCTTGTTTTGGAGATGGAGGCTTAACAGATGCCCTGTATTAGTCACTATAACGCTGTGAGAATATTATTGCCTCAGAGGGTGTAAGAGCAGGGTAACAAAAAGTGAAACCAGATCTTGGGTCTTACAGGGCCCTAAATTATTAGGTGGGTGAAGTGAGGGCATGTTAAGTTTATTCTCACTGGGAAAAAAGAATACTTTGATGTGACCTAGTAGAAGATTTTCAAAAACATGAAAGGGAGTGGTAACCTCCCAAGGTAACCTCTACCAAGTTCGGGTGGAGGAGCAGGGACAAGGAAGGGAAGGGATGTCAAAACAGCCTGCAAACATTTCAAATAAAACAACTGTGAGTAAACAGGGAAGTTGTCAGGCAGGACTGCTTCAGCTGAAGGGTAATAAACATGTGGAACAAGTTACCAGGAAAAGCAGCTGCAACAAAGGTTGTACACGAGCTCAAAAGACACCTGGACTTGTTTCAAGAGAAGAGAGGGATTCGGGGATTTTTGTGAAAACCAGAATGTTGGGATTAAGATGCACTGTAAAAGGGCAGGTACGCCGAGCCAAGTCGGGGCGCCTAAAACTGTGCACACTGTCACACACTGTAAAGCAAAATCCCCTCTGTTGCTGCCACACCTTTACCCTGGAGGCATGGTTAAGAAAATATCTCCACATACAAACCTTCCCTCTTGCAGCTTCTTCTGGCCAAACTACTTAAATTGAGAAGAGCTCTTCTCCCAAATACCTCAAGGCTGTAACAAAGGCCGAAAGGAGCTGCAGGAGTGTCACCAGTCCCACTGGCAATGACCTCCTCAAGCACAGGCTATGCCTGACGCTGCCGCTGCTGCTGCATTTGCTCCACAGCCACCCAAAACACGGACTGAGGTGCAGGAGGAAAGGAGAAACCACAAACAATCCTGTGCTGACTTTTCAGGAGGAACTTTCCAGGTCCTCAGCCTTTCAAGCCCTGAAATTATCAGAAGGTTTAAGAGGCAGGTTTCCTGCAACCCCAAAGTTGCCACAACCCCGGGTTGACGCAGATGAAACCTCCTAATGGCGGGGTAGGAGTGTGGGACTCCCTCTGCTGAAGGTCCACTGCAGGGACCCTAACAGCTGTTTACCTGTCTTCTTTATTGCATTTCAGTTTAAAATATGGAAGAAAAAAATTGCTGGGCATGTGCACTCTAGAAAGATACACACTCATCACTCCCATCCAGGCCAGGATCTGATCAACTCTGTGTTGGGCATCAGCACAGAGTAACTTCCCTGCAATACCAACAGCAGTTGTGATGCAGTTTGGACCAGAATCAAGTAAAGGTAAGCAGATTAATTAAGTGGGTAAATAAGGATCTTAACTCTTCCTGCTTAAACTCCATCCTTATTTTAGAATTACCACCTCAGAATTAGCTTCAGTTTTGTTAAGAGAAAAAAAATAGTGCTCCCTCATTTAGAAATTTACACCCACCAGTTTGGCTTCAAGCTATTTCTTGCTGATGAGAGATAGCATGCAGAAATTAGGTGACTGTTTTAGAAATGTTTGCATGTTTCTAATAGGGAATTCACCACTGTGGAAATATTTTTCACCACTTCATTTTTATATTTGCTCTTAGTTATAGAAACATGTAACCCTGAGACTGAAATGGGATTTCTCTTCTGGTATTTCTCCTTCTATTACCTGACACCCTGATTTCTTACTCAAGCAACAAGCATTGGTTCCTAGCATTTATTTAATTTTAAAATGTTATTTAAAAAAGCAAACTTCAGAGCTGTTCAGAAAAGCATAAATAGCAACATGAGTATCACAACTGCATATAAGAAGAAAAAAGCAGATGAGGAAACTGTGCTAGCTACAATGATAATAACAGAAACAGATTTGGAAGAAAGCACAAAGTAAAAAAAAAAAAAAAGTGTTTTTTTAAAATGTGTTACTCTTTCTTCAGACACAGCTTAGACAGCTACCTTCAAATACCCCTCGGGTGGGGATCTCCTTCAGCAAGCACTGAATCCAAACAACCACTTGTTCACAAGTCCAGTCAGTATTCTCCTTCCCCTTGCAAACCAGAGCTGTATCTCCCAGCTTGCTTTCCTCAAGGTGTCTGCAGAATATCTCTCCAGGAGACCTGCTGTATAATTCATGTCAAGTGTGAAAGTCCACCAAGCTTTTCTAGTTTGCAAATCTCAGGCAAGGAATTCCTTCTCCCTCCTGATTACACCCAGCTCCCCAGAAAAGGCCTCTAACTGGCTCCAGTCATCGCACCCTCACTGACAGGGATAACAAATGGAGACCTCTGGGGGAAGTTAATATTATTAGGTAGGGTGTGAAAACAGTTAACGCTATTTGGGGTAATGACAGACCACTTTCCCTGCAGGTGTAAATGGAGTTTTGACCATTTATGGGAAGAAGGAATTTGGCATTTGGAGTGTGGGCAACCCTGCCAGCCTCCTCTATGTGTAGAAACCTCCATGTATGGAAACATCGATGAAGACCATTTTATTTAAAACTGTAGGCAAGTCCCTTCCAAACCCATCCATTCTTTCATTAGAAAGTTCACATCTTGGGGTGATATCACTGAGATGACCAGAGTAAATACCCATGGTTCCAGTTGCCTATAGAAGACAATTGGCATTACTCAGGCCAAGAGACAATTGCTAAGGAAACTGAAGGACGGGCTGTCACACACTCTTTTTCTCAAATGTTTTCCTCTAGAGTAAGCAAATTCTAGTAAAAAAATGTGTATTTTGCATTTGTTCGTTGTTTGCAACAAATTTTCTTCATGTCCAAGATCTATTTAGGATATGTGTTTTACTTCAAGGACTGGGACATTAATTACAGTTTTCCTGTTTCAATTATCCACTGATAAATTATCTTGATAATCATGCCGACTATGCTGCGCCTTGCAAAACTAGGTGTAGCTTGCGAAATGCTCCTTCTGCCTTTCTAGAAGTCACTCTGGAAGAGAAACAGGAAGTGTATCTCCAGTTTAAAACCACTGAGCAAAATGAAGGACATGTAACTGACAGATGGACTGACAGAAACATTGTAAAACAAGATGAGAAAGATTAAGTCTAAAACCACATGGGTGGGTCGCCATCAATTACACCCCAAGGCTACTCTTAACAAACTCCCGATGACCTGAAAACCAGAAACAGTGTGATAAATGCTGCTGTGAGACAGGTGCCTGGGCTGGAATCTAAAATAATTGGGATAATGCCCTCACTGCAATTACCATCAGTAACAACTGCTCGTTTCCAAATATGTAAAAGTATAAATGCATAGAGAGAGAGAGAGAGAGAGAGAGAGAGTTGCAAATTATGAATCTATTTTGAAAAAGAGGAGGAACAAAGTTTATTGTTCCATATTGGCATAGCAACTGGCAGAGAAACACATCATCCACTCCATGTGGCAGGAGCGCGTGGAGCCAACCGGTTGCGATCGAAATAGGAACAGACAAGGAAAGGCAGCGTGGGGCTGGGCGGCTGGGAGGCTTCCCTTTCCCACCAGTCTCCATATCATTTGGTCCCAGGACAGTGAAGCAGGTTACATGAGGATTTTTTTTTTCCCTTCCAAAGCAGCCTCTGCAGCTTTATCATAAAGGAAATATAGCTTGGGTGAATTAGTATCACCCCTGCATACAGCACAGCTCTAAGAAGGTGGGAAGAGTTATGGTTATAAAGAACTGTCCACCAAATTTTCTGTTTCCCTACAGTAAGTGTCTATAAAAAGCTCTAACTTCCTTTCAAAGAAAATAAAAATGAAGCAGAGAAGAGTCTATTCTTACTTAGATGCATGTGCAGGCTGATGGCCAAGGATAGCAGTGAGAGCAAAAGCCTTATCAAAGTTTAAAAAGAAAAACAAACAACAAAAAAACCCCACCAAAAACTCAAACAAACATATCCCAAGATAGATGCTTAACTGAACCCACTGTGACACAGTATCCAGGTTCCTGTCCTTTCCCACTTCCTTCATTGCTTATTTGGGGCTTGACTGTGCTACAGTCTTGCCAGTCTGCCCAATGGAGTCCCAAGGGACATGCTTTCCCACTCCTCTGTGCAGAACTGCAAGAAAAGGGTTGGGAAAAGGAAAGCTGGAACCACTGAGCCACCCTGTTCTCTTGCAAGTCATCAAGCAGTAAGGGCAGGAGCAGGCAAGGTAGAGCCATTCCTTCTTGCCCTCTCCAGCCTGCCACCCCACGAGCTGTCTGGCCACGAGACAGGGAGCAGACACCACACTTGGTGGCACAACGTTCTCCCTCTCCATCCTACCCACCACGGCATATGGGAACAGGAGGACTGGGTATGTCTCCATCTGCCAGTGCCCCACTGGGGCTGTGCCTCCTGGGGTGGGAAACAGACCCCTATCTCCAGGGAACCATCAGGGTTTTCAAGGCAGAAACCTTGTACAGCAACTAATGCACAAGCAGTATAAATAATCAATGTCAACAAAGGAACTGGAAGGGAAATGTTCTGCTACAGCAAATCGGCACCTAAGTCCCTCATAAAAAGAGTGCATGAAAAATATCTCCCCTATTTCTTAATGGGATTAACAGAAAAAGTACATTTAATTTTACTAGAGCAGTAAAACAAGCATCAGTATTCTCCCTCCATCTTCACAGTTAGCATTTTACAGAACGATCAACGCCAGCATGTCCTCTTCTCCTGCATGTCCCAAGAGATAGTTTAAGGAACCTTTTAAAATTAACATTTCCTCATTCATACACAGAGTGCACATTCCAGTCCTGCTGTACAAATGCTGTGATGCCAAGAAACAACCACACAGTTCTCCCATTCAGGCTGCTTTTTAAAATGGAAAATGGTTTCATCCTGAAGTGTCTGCTTTTGGCTGACATTTTTCAATTTTTATAGAAATCCAACAAAGATATTCTGGCATCCAGCAAGCGAAACAGCTCAGTTCTGAGCTAAAAATTGAAGTTTTCCATTTGGAAAGGCGGACAGATACTGTTTTGATGTTTTGATCCAAAATAAACTTCCCTGCAACAAGACATTGTTTGGTCTTGACTCCAGCTCTAAACCAGTTTTCTCCCTTTCTCACCAGAGCAGACCATGATTATTTGACTAAATACTTCAGACTTTTCATGATCCATGCTCTTTGCCTAGCCTACATAGCTCTGACCACACAGGAACATCACAACATTCCTCTCATGGACATGCAGGCTGTGATACCTTGGGGGGAATGAAGGCCAGCTGGAGAGCCTGGTCAGTGGGTATGGGAGAGGAGGTGAGCCATTACCAGAAAAGGCAGCATGATTTAATAAACGCATGTAATTGTTCTGATTTTCAAAGAATCATAGAATGGTGTGGGTTGGAAGGGACCTTAAATATCATCTAGTTCCAACCCTCCTGCCATGAGCAGGGACACCTTCCACTAGACCAAGTTGCTCAAAGCCTCATCCAACCTGGCATTAAACACTTCTGGGGAGGGGGCAGCCACAACTTCTCTGGGCAACCTGTTCCAGTGTCTCACCACCCCCACAGGAAAGAATTTCTTCCTAATATCTAATCTAAACCTCCCCTCTTCCAGTTTAAAGCCATTTCCCCTTGTTCCATCACTAACTGCCCTTATAAAAAGTCCCTCCCCAGCTTCCTTGTAGGCCCCTTCAGGTACTCGAAGGCCACCATAAGGTCTCCCCGGAGCCTTCTCTTTTCCAGGCTGAACAGCCCCAACTCTCTCAGCCTGTCCTCATAGGAGAGGTGCTCCAGCCCTCGGATCATCCTCGTGGCCTCCTCTAGACTCATTCTAACAGGTCCATATCTTTCTTGTGTTTTCCTGAAGAAAACTGCTTTTATTCCCTTGGGGGAAAAAAAGGAAAGCTTTCTTTGCCCTATTCTCTCTCTCCAAATACCATCACCTCAGCCCAGAAAGCAATGTACCTAGACATATGGTTAGTGTGAGTTGGACAAACTGGTATTTCCATGCAGCTGGGCCTATACTCTTAAGCTCAGTTGCAGTTCTCCCCTTTATACACATCATACTATGTTGCACAGTAACAGGTTAGGGAAGGGATTTCCAGATCTCCCTGAGAAACCAATTTAGTCTTGAAGGCAAAGAAGCTGAATGAATTCACGTATCCTCAGACTACGCTAATTGCATTAAAACCAAGGATCCAGTTAGGAAACAGTAAGACACAATTCAGCCCTTCATAACAAAGCTGCCTCTAGGTTTCTCTGCTGTTTGTACACTCCTGTTGTGTTATGTCACCTCTCCCTGCCTCAAAGGAGACCAGAAGCTGCTGAATGACTGAGAAGGACAGTAATCTGGAAAACAAAAGCCCAATTCTGTAACCCAAAGTGACATAAGTGTCTCAAGGAAGGTAAAGCTCATACAGCTCATGCAACGGTTCAGCTGTCATTAGATTCATTCACAGGGAAGCTTGACAAGCCAAAATGACAATGTCTAGAGAACAGGGAAGGCTCAGTGTCCCCTCCTCCTCTTCCCCAACTTGTGTCAGGCCTGTTCATTATGTCTAGTGGTGGCAATTAGTTTCACCAGCTGCAATGCACATACTCATGAAGGCAGGCACTATACAAACACCATGGGAGTAGCTCTCCCAGCCTTTTGGGGCGCTATGGCTTGAGATTGTATAAATGGGTATGACAGACCCTCCTAGGGGAAACTGCAGAGAGGTGAACCAGCTTGCCCACCACCACAGGGTAAATCCATGGCTTGTCCAGACTTAGGATTACCAGTCTCCACCTCCTAATGCCCTGACCACAATGGGACTGTACTCCCAGCAAAAAGAGAGCTTAGGGAGGGCAAGTGTTTCATGGGACAGTGCACTCCCTTACCTCCCAAAGCACATCCCATATTCATTAAGGCCATCTCCCATCCCAGCTGCGCTGCAAACTCCAGGCTGGCACCAGGGGACCTGGGCTCCCACTGGCAGTGGCAGTGCTGGTCCTGCAGTGCCCTCAGGGAGCTGGGGCAGGTCCCCAAACCATTGTCATGGAGGTCATCTGGCAGTCACTCCAGGGTTAACACAGAACCACGTTCATGTTTCATTTCCTTCTTCTAGTCTTCTGACGTTTGAAACTTGGGCTCATTTGGAAGACATTACGACTTGGGGTGGAGGTGTTGCTCATGCCCTGGACCAGCCCTCAGAGCTCTAGGTTGTCATTTCAAGCTTCTAGACACAGGAGACATGAGATTTTCCCACCCCTTTGCTTTCCTCGTAAAAGTGATTTCTAATGACTTTTGCAAAGCCAGCTTTGCCTGCAACGTGCAGGTCTCCTCCCTCAGCCATTTCAACACACACAGAAGTTACAGCCCTTCACCAGCAATCCGCCCCACCGCCTGCAACATGCGGCAGCCACCGGCGCTCCTGCCTCAATGCCACAAACCTCTGAGGAGAAATGAGCTGGGTGGGAGCTGGACAGCTGGAGATGAAGAGATGGAGAGACACGCCATGCTGCCTGCACCGGGGCCGTGAAAAGCGGGTCAAAACCCAGCCGTGACGCACTGCACATCTGTGCCATGCCAAAGAAAGAGATGCACCAGGCTTTCAAGGTCAGTGGGTGTTGCTTCCTTAGCAGACCATGACATCGGTGCTCTTTAGAGGCTTTATACCACAACAACGTAAAAGAAGCAGAAGGTGGAGTTAGGAGGAGAAAAAAACAGTAAGCAATATTTTATTTACACTGAGAAAAACAATGAGAAGACCAGAGGGTAGGATCCAGCCTTCCCCCACATGCATGCCTTAACTCCTCAGGGGGACAGGGATGACCTCCCCTAGAAACGCCCACCTCTTTCCAAGGAATACAGAAGGAGCTGCAGAGAACTCCTTCTCTATTTGCCTAAAATAGAGCTGGGTAGGTCGATGCCGCTCTCACGCACTCCTTCCAAGTATCCACTATAAAAGTCCTTTGCTCATAGTAATCCCGCTGCACCAAAGAGTGCAACATCTTGTCATGTGAATGACGACTGTAGAGTAAGGCACATGTCTGTGTTCGCTGAAGTAAACCTCTTCTCTGCATCTTCCACACCTATTTTTTGCAACCTTAATTATATTATTTCAATAAAGACAATTGTATTGTTTCAGTAAAGATATTTGTAGTTTTGTCCTTTCCAGACTTTTGGGGTTTTTGATTTGGGGTTTTTTTAAATGCATAAGATAATTAATAATAGATGCCAGACAGAAGCCTCAGTTTAGTAAATCAATTGATTTTTTTTCACCTCATTCACAGAAAATCCCACCTCCAGAGCTGGTCAAATCTGAAGATGCAGAGAGACTGAAGAACTGTTTGGTTTTCAGCAGATCACTCCACAACAGGAGAACAGAAACTTCCGGACAGACTTCACTTAGGATCATTGCAAAAAGTAGATCTCATGTAAAAGCTCAAAGCTTAGTTGGACAGGAGCCGATTTTGCTGTTAGAGAGTGGTGACATGGGGCTGAAGTGGTGATACACAGTGAAATTACCAGGGAGAGGTGAAGAGTGAGAGTTCCCCACAGGCTAGCACTGAATATTAGCAGGCTGGTGTAACAGGGGTCGTTGTTCTGTTCAAACAGCCAAAAGGGCACACGGTGCCTGCAATGAGTACCTTGTACCATATCTCAATACATATTTTCCTTTACAAAACAGTTGCTTGTACAGTTCTCAAGGTCGTTTGCTTATTCTGTAGGTTTCCTGGGGTGGCAGAAAGGGATTGGTTTACTTGTTTTTAAACATCATGCTTCTTCTCTCTGAGTAAAGCTGGTGATGTTTATGACACTCAGTGCTCCACAGATATTTAGCAGCTCTATGCAGTGCAACAGGCCAGTGAATAATTCGCACATTGCTACAGTTAAACCACTGCAAACTCCATCACTGGTTGAACTCCCGGTGAGACTTTTACCTCTAAAGTTATAAAAGTTTTAAAGCAAGTATTTACTTGTGCTGGAAAAAAAAAAAAAAAAAAAAAAAAAGGTAGAAAAGAAACCCCAAATCCATCTGCTTTTTTTGTCAGACATCAGCATTCTGCTTCATTTCACAGCCATTATGTTTTCAAAAAGTAAAACAAATAAAGGAGAGTGCAGTGAATACCAAGGTCTAAAAGAGATCAATATAAAGACTTGCCTAGAAAAGACTGTGTGTTAAGACTTTACACAAACAGTTTCACTGACCTCTGTCTCAAACATTGTGTTTTGGTAGCCACCTAACCTAATCTGTTTAGCATGAAAGTAAGCAGTGAATCAGATTCTTAAGCCACCATAAATGTGTGCCAGTAGAAGAAAACATTAACAGTATGTATTCTTGACAGAAATCTTAGTATCAGGATGACAATATATCAATGGCACAAATAAGAGGTATCAAAAGCAGATTCGATCCCCTCATCTTCAGGTGCTGGAGGAGAGGCTTGCAGGTTATCCCTGGTACCACTGGTGGCTTGTAGGTCAATTCCCTCCAGCCCATGATTGCCCTGAATGCTTATTTGAATGCTGGTCCATCTCCACCACACCCGCGTGACATAAACATTACTGCAACTGGTCCCCAAAAGTGTTTCCAGACCATTGCTTCAAATAGGGTAGGGTCTAGCTTTAAGAGTTAAATTTCAGCATCCATATGTCCTTGCTTATTGTTCCCTGATAGAGAAGCAACATTCACTGCTGGCTGAAGCACGTGTCAGGTCAGCGCATGGTTTCAGACCGGTGCAAAATGGGGCACAGCTACCAGGGTCCCAAAGGCTCAACAGCAACATTTCTGAGACTAAGGTTTTCCTTCCCTCCAAATCATGCACACAAATCAACACTCAGGAAGACAACAGAGTAACATTTGTACTGACCAGCATTTTAACCCAAAAGTGACAGCAATGTAGACAATATATTTATTATTAAGACAAAGATTACCTAGTAGGAGATGGGGAAAACACTGTAAGACATGGAGAACATAGAAAAGATTGAAGCAGAGGAGAAAGGAGAGATATGCTCTCTTTTCATCCCCTCAAAAGGCACCACATGCAACAATTCTAGGATGCAGACCAAAGGCTCTCCTTTGCTTCACAGAGTTTGAAGGAAGGGAAGAAAGAGCCAAAGAAGAAATGGAGCTTCTCTAGCAGCTAGCAGTGCAAGTGTTATGCCAGGGCACCTTTTGAGAGCCGCAGCATTGGTATCCAGGCATTAATTCCTCTTCGCCGCATCGCAGAGAGCCAGTGGCGTCTCAGCAGATTCCAACTTTACCTTAGTGATGCCCAGTGGAGCAGCTGCACTCCGGAGAGCATCTCGCTTGCATGTCCCCGAGCTGTCAGTTCGCAGTACATCACTCCAGCCATCCAAACAGGAGGCCAGCAGAATGGGGAAGGCTCACAGTGACCTGCCCGATAACATTTTCCGCAGACTGGAAATCCCAGTCAAATCTCATCCAGTCCCATTGTAACCTCCCACAATCAAACCTGACAAGGAAAGCCAACTACAGAACGCATTTCAAGCCTCACCTGATCTCCCAAGAGTAGTTCTACATGCTTTAAGCATTTTGATAGTTTTCCTGAAATGCCTGCCTAGCTGAAGTGACCTACAAATACCAATTTACAGCACATCCCTTATTCCACTTGCCTCAGTTTTGGAAACAATGTGCTGTATTTAATGTTGGGAGACCCCAAAACAAGTCAAGTCAGGAAGAAGTAGACAAAGGAAGAGGAGAAGAGCTGGGACTAGCTACTAACTAATCTATGGTAGAAGATTATTATCCTTTGAAGGGTATGTTGGCAAATACGTTATGATGGGGACTATTAATCATTATAAACATCTATAAAGGTGCAGAACTATCTTTACTCAATACCTCTATACCTATGAACCTAAAAGAAGGGATCAGCAACAGTTAATTGGCAATACTATGCTCTCTGAGCTGTATGGCTGATCCCTGCTCCACCACTTCCCAGCCCCAGATACAGCCAGCACAGACAGCAGAATACTTTGTACACAGATCTGATCCTTAGTACAGCATCGTCCACTAATAATAAAGTAAGAGCCATTTGAGGTCACTAAAACAGGTCAATCAAACAAAAAAAAAAATGGACTCAGGTTGTCAGGCACTGGAAATCAGTGCAGCTACAGTGATACTAGTCAAGTTACACCAATTTATTCCTACTAAAGACCTGGTCCATTAAATGCTAACACCATCCTTGGGTTTTACTGAGCTTAGGGAAACAGACTCAGGTTTTCTTTTAATAAAAACTTCCTCCTCACAGTCAAGCATCTGTGTTTGAATTCAGTAATAAAGGAGCAGCAAAAAATTTTTCAAACACGCTTTTATCATAGCATGTGCAAGAACAAAAATCTAAGGCTAAATATATATGTATATTCATGGAGAGATAAAAAATCAACCCATATATGTGGCAGATGACATACATATGGCATATACCATAGACATACCATACATATTTGCATACATACCACACACACACACATCTGGCATCTACACAGGCCTGTATGTTTGTATGTAGACATTCATGGCACAGATGTCTGGAGAGAAGGCAAAGGGAAGTCTTCATGCAGTCCAGACTTTCAGGCTTGGCCTCCCCAGGCACCTGGATAAATGTCTCTCAGTGTCCTTGTGGAACAGAAAATGTTCTTTTCTGTAGGGTGAACTGCTGCAGAGCACTCAAGCAGGCATTTCCAGCCCTTTCACATCCTCCAGCAAGGTTTCCAGACAGAGCAGCTCTCTACTAAATCCTTTGAATTTTCAGTTTCTTCAGGAAGGCCTGGCAGGTCTCACCCCATCAAATTTATATGGCTTTTTTTCATATGCAACAAGAGCAGGGCAGCCACAGCAGCGCTCTCACTTCAGCAGCAGCAGGGACACTTGAGCAGGTGCACCAGGGGACAGTCACAGGCCATCCTGCCCCAGCCCCACTGGAGTCTGGGTCACCCTTTTTGCAGGTGCCACCATTGCTACCATGGACCTGCATGTCCCTCCAGAGTGGGGCCAAGCAAGGACTGGTGAGAGCAGACAAGCAAAATGGGAGTTAGCTGCAAGCACAGGACCTTACATTGAACCCCAGGTGAGAAACTCCCCTAAAGAAGGATCTACCCTCAATGAACTTTCATGAGCCCTCATGAGCCTTCTAACTCTTTGTGTTCATGTAGCAAACTACATTTCTTTGTGCATTCTCAGCTGTTTTGGAAAGGAAGCAACAATTACAACCTGAGGAGTTTCTTTCCGATTGTTAAACCTGTTCTAGGAGAAGCAACGCAGCCTGGGTATAACAGAAGCTCCCCATGATGTGTGCTTTTCACATCCATGTAACAGAGGCTTCCAGCACATGCACAAAAGTCCATTCCTTGGAGAAAGAGAAGGCCAGCTCCTGTGTGCTTCCCTCTCCCTGTGTTACACAGAACTTTAGGCATCCTTGTGCTGCAGCATCCCAGTGCAACAGTGCTTGGGATGCAAAAAGGGAATAAACACAAGCCAATCATATACAATGCACCTAAACATATACCCACATTGGAGTAGCCTTATCTTTCATGCCCGAGATTAAATGCTTTGCTCAATCAACTTCTCAGAGAATATATATATCTTTTTTCCAATGTGAAAGCAGAAGATCTGTTGCATCTTTCTTCCCAGTGGCCTCCTGCAAGGATTGGTGGCAGTGTCACAGCTCGGGCAGACCCAGGTTCCCAGGGGTGCCTCTCTTACCTCTCACACAGCAGAGGTGGGGGGACTGCCAAAAGGAGTGACAAAGTTTGCCTTTTCCTTTTCAAAATGTCAGAGCTCATTGATCACTAAATCACTTCAACAGCTTATTAAGTAGATGTCACAGAGAGTTACTACCTGTCTCCTATTAATTTAAAAACACTAATGGGTTTTTTTGTAACGTAATTTCTTTCTGAATGAAAAATGCTCCCTGTATTAAAATGTGAACATTTTGGACCCCACTAGCCAGTGTGAGAGGCTGTTGATAATACAGAACACCCATTTAATAGAAAGTTTAACACTGCAGTATGTTTTTAAGGTTGCTCTATTGCTTTTTTTATCTTATTTCTTTATCATTTCAAAGGATCCCCTCAATTTCTTTTTTCTGTTTGCAGACAAACCGACATTCTCCTGATATATACTATTCACAGTTTATTGTCAATACCAGCATAAGCAGAAGCTATCAATCACTTCTCTGATGATAACAGTAAATAAATAATGCACACTTTAAACCTTCAAAGCACTGCATAAATATCAGTTTGTTTTCACAGCAACCCTTTAAGCACTGGTTAAACCATTTCACTAGGCACCAACTCAGATTCAAGAATGGCTTAAGACCCACATGAATCATTTTTTATATTAACTACAGAGGATGTACATTCTGATACATAACCTATGCATACAAGACTGGGAAAAGCATCTTTTACCAAAAAAAACTCAAACCAAAACAAAAACTGAAGCCAACTATTTCTCATTTTAGAAGAAAGTCAGAAAGGGTTTCCGTAACAGAACCACCACACAGCATTGCCAGGCTGTGCTGCCCTTCCCTTTGCATACTGAAAGCTTCTGCTTCCCCATGAACATGGAGAAGACGGGAGACACCACTGTCTGCCTTCTCCTAGTGCCCTCTTTCCTGCAGGACATAAGGTCGGAACAGCAGCTACACACTTTTGTGGTTCCTGTGGACAAATGCTACCTGTACTGTGCCACTCTCCCATGCAGGGACAACACATGCCTGCTGCAGGCAGGTACATGCCCTGGGCACAAAAGAAAGTACAGGGAAAAAAAGCTTTTTAATGGTGAGGGTGCTCAGCACAGGTTGCTTAGAGAGTTTGTGGAGTCTCCATCCTTCAAGATTCTCAAAACCCAGCTGGACACAGCTCTGAGCAACCTGCTGCAGCTGTCTCTGCCCTGAGCAGGGTTTGGGCTGGATACTCTCCAGTGATGCCTTCTTGCCACAACTATGTCTTTTGCATAACAGAGTTGGGATCCCTCATTTGGACTGCTACATGCTTATGCAAAATAAATACCAGTGTTCGAGGATACCAAAGCATTTCACTGCCTTTTACTTTTCTGTGGATACAGATAGAAATGCCATGCCCATGGCTAGAGATGTCATCAGCTAACCACTCCTGCAACAAATGCTACAGGGAGTCAGACACATCAAACGAAAACTATACAGAGGACCAAACCGAGACATCTGATTCCAATATGCCATGCAAGGAGCGGACGGGTGTTCTCTGTGTTTGGAAGCCTTTCAGCTCTAAAATAAAACTACTGTTCGTTCTCCAACAAAAGACTGGGATTAAGTATCAAACTTTTTTTCTTTTTGTTCAACAGCTTCCAGCCAGACTTTGTAGCATCTTCCTCCTACAGTTTTTCTTCACAGATATCAAAGCTTCCTGCCCATTACATCTGATTATTTCACATCCTGTTGATCATTCTGCCTGTCCAGCCAGCAGAACAGCAGCAAATAAGAAAGCAAACTAAGATAAGGCTAGATTTTTGCCATGGAAAGCTGCAGCCCTGTACAGCCTCCCCTGTGTTCTTCTCTCCCTTTCCCCCTCCTTCCTGTATCTTCTTTCATCCCTAGAGACATTTCCAATAGCTGATAAATCAGCACTTTGAATTCTTCTTCTGATGTTGTAACAAGCTGGCAACTAGCATGACATGTTGTAGAGAGACACATGTGAATACCTAAGTCAGAAATAATGAGATTTCTCTCTCACATTCAGTGTGAAATGAGAGGCAAATGACATTACCACTGAAAACAGAGGAGTGCAAGAAGAGGTGTGGGGAAGGGAGGTATAAAGAGCAGATGTCTCATTCATTTTGCTTACTACAGTGGATTTCAGAAGACAAAAACTCTCTCACAGGCAGCACCCTGGGAAACACAGACTCTGAGGGATGGGACTGTGGCAAAGCACAGTGTCTCAAATCCAAGCAGCTCCACCCTATATCCCAAGGACACATCCCCTGTGGCCAGGCACTGCTGTGCATTGTGGCCAAATGAACCAGCCCTTCAAATGAAAACATAAGAGGCAAAAGGAGGAAACAAAAGAGAAAGGGGATAAAAGGTCTCAGTAAATCAATTAATGCAAAAGTCTGCTTCAGTTTATAGACAGCACTGGTAATTGCTGTGTGTGTTGTATGTGATGAATAGGGTCTGGTTACCGTTGCACGACTCATCCTTTTTTGCACGGCTGGGAACCAGCAGAACACTGATCTTCACTGAAAGTCTTTAATTATTGTTATATTAATCAGGGCAGGGTGTCAGCTCTGGGTTCATGCTTAATTGTCCCATTTTCTTGCAGCCTCAGACTCCCACCCTCATCCCTTATCCTCCCACCCTGTCCCCGGCCCCTACTCATGCATTATTTTTGGATTTGTCTAACACTGTTAGACCACTGGACTGGTCCTGTTTACACAGCAATGAGCCACACAAAGATTTTTGAGATCCTGCATTTCCACTACTTCAGGACTTTGTCTCTTTGAAAGCCACAATGTAATAAAAAACTTTGGAAAGCAGAACTCCAGACATACTTAAAACCACAAGACAGGGGGTAGACTGTTTCACCAGCAGCACAGAAGTCCAAGATACCGTTGTTGCTGTTACTACTTAACACTAGGTGTGCAACCACTTCCCAGTCCTGATCTCATTCTCTGGGGTAGTAGACAACAAGGGGCATCACCATCTTAAACCTTTTCACTCACATTAGGGATCACTCCACTGAACAGTTTTTTTTCTGTTAAACCAGCACAAGCAAGATAAGAATCTGGTCCAAAATGTTTCTTTTTGGTGTTCAGAGAAGAGGTCAAGAACTTGACAGTGGTTAAAAATTACTTCCACATCTTTGGAAGACTCCTTCCTAAAGTCTTAAGCCCCTAGTTTCTCTCTTCTCTGTCTCCCCAAAGTGCCGAAGGATTAGTGGGATTGAACTAGGATATTCCATGCAACTTTAACAATATTAAGTCACAAATACGTAAAAGATTACAGCGAAGAGAAACCATGCTCTGTGAGTAGAGAAGATAGGACTAGAAGTAATGGGAGCAATTAGGAAATAATTAAGTTGTAGCAGAAAACATCTAGGTTAGGTGTAAGGGGAAAAAAGTAGTAAGAGCAGGAAAGGACTTGAATAAATTTCCTGGGGAGACTGGGGGATCTGTCAGTAGGGAATTTAGGAAGCAGACAGACAAACAACTGTCAGGAGTGATGCAGACATGGCCTGAAGACACCGAGGTGGTCTGAACAATTTATTCCAGCCCTACAGTGGAGCATTAGACTGGGCTGAGGGAAGGGTAATTACAGATGAGCAAGGCAGCAGAAGGGATCTGAAGAACGTGCTGAAAACAAAGCTGCAGTGACAAATGCAGTACTCAAGGTTGGGCCCTCTAGAAGTCTGAAAATCACTCCCATCTGCAATTCAGTGTGGGTCCAGCCTCTACATACAATACAAACGTGATTGAGTTTTCCTTGATTCTTACAATGCAAATATAAAATTTACAGCAAAGTCCTGAAAAAAAATGCATTACATTGAACAGTTTATTTATTAACCAAAAAGCATAACCATCCCAGGAGCCCGAGTACACTGCTTTCCATCACTATGCAGAAAAAGTTAGTTACTTCTCTAATGCAACCTGTGTAACATACTCACACTCACACTGCACCCCTTTCTCACTCAGCTGAAATGATCCACATGGCAAGGCACCAAGGGAAAGGCCTGAAAACCCAAGCTATGCACAGCCAGAATAAGCAATATTTTGCTCTTCTTTTTTTAGCATAGTTTAAAGAAGATTTTGTAGAGATAGCTCAGAAAGTTCCTCCACTATTTCTAGGCCATTGACAGGTGAGCCATTTCACTGTTTTGAAGAATATATTATCAAGAGATGCCCAATCTAAGTGATGTAATGCATCTAATGCTGTGGAGTTGCTCGCAAAGAGCTTGGTCATACATCTGAGAGCAGAAGAAAGATTTGAACCCTGAAATCTCAAGTAGGATCCCTAGTCATTCATCCCTTTATATTAGCATGTAACTTTACTTTTGTCTTCTCACTGATAAATGAAAAGCCTTCAACCTACTGAATTTAGGCTGTATAAGAATGTATCTTAACATAATTAGATTTGATAAAGAACCACTTTAGAGAAAATGTGCTTGTATCACTACATTGATTCTTTCTTACTTCCTAAAAATTGAGACAAATTAGCAAGTCTTTATTATCCTAGAAAAAGGCATCCAGCGTTTTATTGGCACTCCCATATTTGCCTGGCTCAGTTTTACATTCATCAGGGGTGACATCATTTACATATTTTTATTCACATTAGAATGGCAATTTAGGATCGTTGGGCAATCCCAGCAATATGTATCACACTGCACAGCTCTGATCTCCCTGCTGTGCTGGGAGTAAGGAATCTAACATCAACATAAGTGATGCAATACTTCATCTTTACATAATTGACTGCTTTTAGCTCCTGATACCTTATTTTGGGAGGGCTCTTGGAATGGAGATGGTGGGAAAGAGAAGGACAAGAAGGAAGAAGTGAAATCACAATGAGATTCACTCCCTCAAAAGAAAATGTCTTTGCTTTTTACCGAGACACGTGAAGCAACCAAGTTTATTAGTTAAAATTGGTCTTTAAAAGATATGTTTCAGCCAGTTAGATCCCTTTTCCTCTGAAGGGCAGATACGGAATGATGTGCTTCAGAGACAAATAAGTCAGGGTCCCACCATGGCAGACAGAGGGACTGTAGCAGGCACTCCCACAGCACAGCCTCATCCTTTTCTTTTGAAATCCAGAGTCACAAATTCCTTTGTTTTCTCTTCAGTCCCAAATCTGCTCTAGACTAAGCAGCCCAGACAACTCCTGGACTTCAACTACCTTATTATCTTGGCTTATTTTTGCTCCAAACATACTTATTCGAGAGAAGATGGGACCCCACTGAAACAGCATTACCTGTATAATAACAGAAACTCTCTCTTATGTGTGCACTGTATACATCACCTAATTTTCCAAGGGTCACTACATGTCTTACCAAGAATGGCATTCACTGAGGGTATCGAATCTTTCTTTCTTACTTTTTTTACATATACTAAAAGATCCTTCTATTTCACAGATACCTGTAGTTGAGATGTTACTGATTACTTTTTAACGTGTGTGAAACTCGCATAGCAAAATTACTGGGTTTCATACTATCAGGAAAGAATGAAAAGACAGAGTGGGTAAAACCAATTCTAGGAGCAGTGCAAACCAAATCAGGACAAGACTCGTGAGTTTGCTGGCACTAATTATTTTGCTTTTCTTGTCCATTGTATGCATCACAGCGTTATTTCTGAAAAATGTTCTTAAAGTCTTCTTCTGAGTTTGTTTACCCCTGGGGCTAGTATTTTGTACTAGGATTTTAGCTGTACCAATAGAAGAGTCAGCTAGACAGCGTGTTAACCGATCCTCGGGCTCACATGTTTTATTCCCAGATGCCTCTCTACACTGTAGCAATTCCTATGTTACTGTTTATTTAGGTGGGCAGGATGTGAGAAGGAAGAACAAGTTACATGTATTGGCTTCCATAGACAAGAAGATATAAGATAGTTAAACTTCTCCCAAATGGATAATTTCTTAATTATCTGTATAGATTTTCTGTCTGTCTTGCTACTGCTACCACTGCATCTCATTAGGAGTTGTTTAGCTTCAGACAGTCGCACAATTGCTGTTTCTAGATGCTTTTGAAAATTACTATAATTTGTTTGTTACTTGTGTTAAAAAAGGCTTGAATTATGAGCTTTTCCAATAAATGTTTACCAAGTATTACAGAATCCATAATGAAATTTCACTCTGTAACACTTGGTGGTTTTATGTTTTATTATTATGAAGTTGGTTTTTTTTAATAATCTGAAGCATAACAGCTCTACCAAATAGTTAAGCCCAAAACAGAGCTCTTCAGAGTTAAGATATGGTTAGCCTACAGTACTGGAAGTAGGACTTCATTAAATTGAGCAGTATATTATTAAAGCTTATACATAACAAATCATAGCCATTAGTAGCTGAAAGTTATTACTCGAAGGCTAAGCAGGATCTTGCCTGAAACAAGATGACACTCTTGCCTGACCTGCTTCCAGCCCCATGCATCACATCTCCATGGCACAAACAGGGAACACCAAGTATACCCAAAAGGGCGGTCAAATCTGAAAAAAACCTATTTTTTCTGCTCTCACAAGATAAAATGTGTTTCAGCACCCTTGGGTCTGGAGAGTGGAAAACAACAGACATGAAAATGCCCTCTCCTGGTACCACTTTTCTAATGTGGAGCCTGAAATGGTGACCAGAGGGTCTCCACTACCCTCTTTACAGCTGGCAGCACTTGTTAGCAGTGCAGAAGGTAACAGGTAACACTGTATATGGCCCCAACCTCCTCCTTGAGCCCAAGATGGATATGAACAGCCCTACAACCCTGGTCCTTTCAGTGGTGAGAGCAGAGTTATTTGTCACATTAGAATATCACTTTTGCTTCTGAAAGTACTGTACCCATTTTAGCTTATAAAAAAATCCTTAACATGCTAGAAGGATTTAGCAAAAACATTCTTCTCCATTTTCAGTCTGTTTTGCTTGCGGACTTGACAACAAGAATCTGTGGCTGGCCTTTTCCACCGCGTGACAGAAGGTGCGTGTTCTCTGCAGGCTCTACAATAGGATGCTTTCCAGAAACAGCAGCAAATCTGAGAGCAAAAGGCCCTTAGGAAGATGAGTAATGCAGAGAGTAAAGGGAGGGATTTCTGTGGCACAGGGCCCAAATTGCAACTCTTTATGAAAATCAATTGGGTTTGGCTGTTACTGAGCCTGAATGGAGAATGCCTCTGTGTATGAAAAAAGCACCCACCCATCACTCACTGCTGTCCCTCGGGAGCTAACTCAGTCAATCGGGCTGTCCAGTGTCTCTGCTGTAGGATCGGGTGTCAAACCACATCAGCCTGAAAATTGTGTTCCTCTAGGCTAGCACTGACATTCATAGTTCAGAAGAAATACTGCAGGCCTGATTCATCCTCATTTTATGCCACAGCAGTTCCACAGAAGTCAGTGGAGCCACACCAACATGTACCCAGAACAGCTCTGGCTCAGCAGCCAGGAAGCGCCGGGCTCTCTCCTAGATAGCTTCCTTGGAAGAGAAGCTCCTGCAGGGCTTGTGTTCCCACTGCAGGAGCAACAATGGTGCTTCAGAGAGCCTGTACACAGGATTTTTGAAAGGGAAAGATTCAGTTCTGTGGGAAGTAAAAGCCCGGTGTGAGCACTTCATGTGGCTATCCCATGCAGGAAAAAATATGACTAGCAGGGCACTTATTTAGTTTAGATCATAACATTGCTCCAATACACAACTGCATTTTAGTTGTGTTGTGATATCTTCAAATGGCACGTTCTGGAAACCATTTCCAGCACTGTTTTTCATGTTAATATTTTTAATTATTAAGCCAAGTACTTTGAAATCAGCCCTGCTGTGAGCCTCTCTGAGGCTTGACCAGGTGACCTCCAGAGGTCCTTTCTAACCTATAGTTTTCTCTGAATTTAAGATTCTGAGATTATGTACTTCTAGTGCTGCTTATTCTGCTAAGGGTCTGTTTCAAACCAGACTCTAATCAAGCTCTCCCTGCCATAACTCTCTTATCACAAAGCGCTGACTTTCCTGTTACTAACAGACTCCTAACTAGACTGCATTACTGTGAAATCATTTCTAGCCCTACTCATCTACATCAAATCTGCTTCCAAATCTGCTTTTACCACTTACATTTCTTGGTGTGGGGGAGTCCCTTGTAATTTCTTACTTAGACATTCCTTAGACCTGAGATGCCACTGGGATTTTCCAGATTGCCCTCATCCATTTCCCCAGTGCTTCCATATGGCTGTTATCTCATGGTAAATCAGGAGGACCTGATGGCAGCCAGAACACTGAAGCAAACCTAATTTTGTTTTGGTTTTTAATTAAAAATAAATACACTTACATACTGCTATGGCCAGATACATGTTGATGTCTCCCTCTGCTTCATACTGTGTGTATGTCTATACACACCATATATGTGTAGATCCTCTGTAAGCAGCATTCTTTCCCAGGGAAAGCCAGTCTAAGCCCCAAACCGACACACCCTGTTCCTCTCTGGATACACCACTCAAACATAGACAAATTACATATGTGAATGTGCTACATCATTCATGTTTCTCTTGGCACTTCCAAAGATGTTTTACACAGTGTGCCTAAAGTGCTTCTGTCAGTCAGTAACCAGCTCCTCACCACCACAGCAAACACTGAAGTGATAGAGCATGCACAGATTTACTGGGTGAGGATGGCAGGAGCACGGGGCTAGGACAGGCTTCACCCACTCCTCTAGTACTAGCTGCCCAGCCCACATTTCTCCATCTTTCCTCTCACCTCTACCACCCATATTCATTTTGGCACTGCAAACACCCTGGTGTTCTCCAAACGAGCTACCTCTGGCTGGTGGTACTGCTGGAGCAAACCAGTTCATTCGAGCTGGTAAGCCTGTCAGTCACCATTTAAAAGACAATCCAGTTTCACAGTACCTAAACCAACCCTGACACCTACTGCAGTAGCACCTTTACTTTTCCTGCATATCCTTTTGCACTTGAAGTGAGTTAACAACTGCAGGCAGCAAGAGAAGAATGCTGCTTTCAGGAAAAATTGTGAGAAAGAGATTCAGGGGACATTAAGATGTTCCTTGCAGTGCAGAATTTTGAAATTAGCTGAAAGTCAAATACCCCAAAACACTTACTTGTATCTCTTTGATCTTAGGTGCTCAGCCCTGTGGCTTGTTGCATGTGGCATCTTTACTTCTGCTTGCTTTGAGCACGAGTTGAGCAGGCATCAGAGTGCTGAGGTATATTAGTAGAAGGTAGCATTTGTGTGGCCCTTATCCTAATTAGCTATGTTTCCACATATCCTTTAATTCACCCAACTAATCCTAGTGATAACGTGACCTTTATCTTTCATCTCCTTTATCACACTCAGCAAATGAACTAGTTCCCATAACCTAGGCCAACCATTACAAATAATCAGCCAGGACTGAAGTCTACAGCTTTTGTCTGCAAAACCAAAATACCTTTGTTTTGCCAAATTCAAAGCAGAGCTACAAGCTAGGAATCAGCCTGTAATATATTCATAGCAAATATTTTATGCAAATTCTGGCATTGTTTTTTTAAATTAAATATTCCATCAGATACTCATCTGTTATTCCAGACTTTGACTAACTTGACTATCAAATAATATTCTGCAAACATTTGCCACAAATCACTGCAGTATGTTTGAATGCATTCTAATATAAAAGCAAGCTGGAATAAGTCAGTTATGTCATGGCTGGAGACATCACTTGTGTTTGGACTGTGCAACCAAATCTAGCCCATGGGAAAAAGATAGAGCATCAGGTCAGGAGACTCTCTCCTATTTTACTTTGGTGCGCACACAGCCTAGGTGGTAACAGTAAACAAACAGGGCAGTGCATTAAGCATGAGAACAGAAGATTTCTGTGCTTACGCTCTGAGCATATCTCCCGTGCAGAAAGAAAGCCAAGAAGGCAGGAAACTCAGCAATCTGCAGCTTGGGCATTATCTGGTTCACCTGGAAGAGTGGAGTCCAGACTTCTGCTTGGGGTCAGGTGCATTGTCTATTAAGGAGACAGTCAAAAGGCATCACAACAGCAATGTAAGATGCCAAGATATGCAACCCGGTGGCAGGCATCCCCTTGTTGTGTATGGGACACAGAGACACCAGGAGCTGCCAGGCACCTGAGCAGAATGCTCAGCACCAGTGGGCTATGGAGAGCAGCTGCAGATGGAGGCTGCCTTCCCCCACAAGAACTAATCCAGCCTGGAGAGTGCTCCCTTAGGGGGGACCAGAGCCAGGGCCAGGCTCACCTCCACGGATGCTTGTATCTTGCCCATCAGCCACTTATATGTTATATTTTTTTTCCCCTAACACCAGAATTTTGTTTTATTGGTCTAAGTAAACTAAAAAAAGAAAAACAAAAAACAAACCAACCAAAAACTCAAGAGCACCCAACTTCTCCATATTTGCACAACAAACTTGGTGATTCACTGTGGCACTAAACAAGATGATGTCAATAGGACCAAAGCATACAGAGACCAGTGACCCTTGTCAGCAGCTACTAGCCTGCTTAGCATGGCCTCCAAAACAGGCATTTCTAGGCTCCTGCGCAGCCCGGCTGCAAACAAGGTCCATTGTGTCTTTCCAGTGACCCATTCTGTTTGCTGAAAACTGAAACGGGGCCAGTAGCTTTCCTGTTGGCATCCCAGCCCTCTTTTCAGCTGCGTGCCTCATTCCCCCCTCCTCCCTCCAGCCAACCAGCTCACTTAAACAGCCAACAGCATTTGTTTGGATTTATCGTGCAGTTATGGACCGAGTCCAGATCCAAGCTGGCAGGATCAGTGGAGTACCAGCACCATCCTGTTCAGCTACACACAACCTACTTGTCATCCTTTTGGGAACCAGTGACTCAGACGTAACTTTATTGCAGCCTGGCAGCTGGTGGGACCAGGGAAGACATACAAAGAGAATAATGCCAGCACCCACGGAGCCCCGGAGCATGGAGCAGAAAGCCTGCCTGCAACCCTCATTCAGGCCCTGGCATAATTAAAACAACATTACCATTCTCGGTGGCAGATTTTCACCTTCTGTAAAGCCAGACTTTCTGTAAGTGTTTTGTTTTACCAATTTCCTATGTCTGAAAGTCAATTATAAAACAGAAGAGCAAGTTCTTCTTTTGTGCTACTGCTATTAGCAAAACCACTGGAGCCTACCTTTGAGGCTGTGCATATGGTGGAAGCTTGCCTGTAGCCTTGCCAGCTACCAGGGAGACAGCAAACCAAAGTATGCTTTTACTCTTTTGCAAGGCTCCAGACAAGATCTTTTTTCAGATGCTGTCTCTAAAGGGGGCAAAAGGAGAAGAATCTGCCATTTATTACAGGCAATCTCTCCCTCTTAGGTTGTGGTTTCAGAGCAGAGCTGGGCAGCCCCATAGGCTCCTCGTGCTGTCACATTCTCTTCTCCTTGCCCGCTGTCCGCTCCCACCCACTGCAATGCCCTTCCAGTCCTGCTGATACAGTTGGTTCTGCAGGTATGCTGGGACCCAGACCAAGGAACTCATCTGGAAGGATGAAGGGGAAAAAAAGAAAATAGTAAGTCATCCTAAGCAGAAAGCAATGGCAGCCTGTTTGCCTCCACACGGCAGCGTTTTGTTCAGGCTACCTGCTCCTTCCCACAGAGCCACCCCCCAAATATCCACTATAACATCCCTGTAAAGTGCTGCAGAAAGCATGTCCTTCTGCTACCTTGGCATATGCTCTAGCTAGAATGTATCATCTCAGTTACCAAAGATCAACCCAGTACCAAATGACAGTATCTTTTTTTCTCCATAAAAACAGAGTTTAGCTCTGCCTCAACACTGCAAACACAAATAGAAGAGGATGAGGGAAGAGGAAACATTTTCAGGGCAGTTGCAGGGGAGAAACTGAATACATCTCCCTTCTTTTCCCGTCCCAGGATTCAACACAATGCTGTTACTACATCCCCAGACCTATTTACAAGAGTGTGCAGCCAAGGCATGCCCCATCCACCTGAGGCAATGCCCACTCCACTCCCAGCCTAGGCAACTCCAGGCTGATCTCCCTTCTCCTCACATCACTGCTCACTGTCCTAACCCATCCCCCAGCTTCAATTTTTGTTTGCTTTTCTAGAGGGAATAGCTCCCGCGGTCGTCTCAGCAGCTGCTCTTCGCTTTCCCAAGCAGCAGCAGAGCTAAATTGACCTAATTCCTGCTTGTTTCCCTGCCACCCACAGAATCTGAAATAGCAGCAGTGAAAACTGCCAAGGCGCTCGTCAGCGGCCGCTCTGCCGCAGCGCGGGACCGGCTCACGTTCACTCCGGTTTCTGCAGGTCCCGCAAGGGTTAGAAACTTTTCAGACGGCAAGTTTCAAAATCTGCAAAAGTGGCGGCCAATTATTTGCAGAGAGCTCCTTAGGTGGCCTCAAGGACAAGTGGATTTTTGTACCCTACGGCACATCCTCGACAGCATTCTTGATACTGCAAACATCAGACATACCTATTTGTAAAAATCCATGGAGAAGTCTCCAAGCTGCTGTCTCACCTCCTTTCCTTTTCAGATGCAGTTCGCATTTGCAGTTAAGTTTGGACTATTAGGCTGACTTTATTTTTTTCATTTAATGAAAGCTGGGCCAGTCTTGATCATAACTTCAGCAAGAACAGGACTTAAACTTGTATATGTATTCTGCAGTGAAATTAGCTGTCACCTGCCAGGCAATCTGAGGGATCTGTTACTGCTTCATCAGGAGCAACTTCCTTTTGCTGAAGTCCACAGTTTCAGATATATTAAAAAAAAAAAATCATATATATAAAATCATTCTTTCCCTCTCGTGGGAACACACTGCCACAGCCCAGGCTGCACAACGGTCCCCAAAATTTAACAGGCTACAGAGCCAGCAGGACCAGGAACATTTATGTTAATCAGTGTGTGGAGAGAGAACCAAAGATATGTTAAGATCTGATACGGCATATGGGATCCGATAGCATATCATTAGAGGCAGAAAGCAACCCTTTCCAGTGCAGCTTTCAGCTACTTATTAAGGCTTTCTGTTCAAACTTTGAAGTGCACGGGCTGAAATTTTCTAGGGCCATAATTGCTACTATTCTGGTAATTAAAGCTTGCTATAATGCAGAGACACAAGGGCATTTCCTAACTTCTGAGTGTGCGCCTCTGCAACCTTACTCAATTTTCTTTCTGGTAGCAGAGGAAGGAGGAGGAAAGCTTAAGTCTCTAATCCTGAACATTAGTGAGGCTGGTATTCAAGTTCTACCAAACTTGACGGGCACCAGCATACATCAGACAGGGATATAAACTTTACCAGAATGGATTTTGTGTCATTACATGTGCACTGGGTTTTTATTGCTCTTGAGACTCAGGGCAGTCTCAAATTTAAGCAGAGCTCCTATATCAGTCAGACAAGAGACATCACAAAAAATAACAGTGGCCAAGCACTCTCCAAATAATCCTCCTTCCCATACCTTTGGCAAGGGGAACTGTTACCAGTAGGAAAAGGCTCATAGCTTATCATAATATGAAACATCCTTTTAGATTCAAACTGAATCAAATGACACTATGTGCACCATTAATTAGTCCTGCAAATATTTGCAGGATAGTGAGAGGGCTCTGCCCCAACTAAACCTCGAGTCATTCAGGTTTCAATATTTAGTTGAAGCTTCTGTAGGTATCTTGCCCACTTCCCCATCCCAGCCCTCATCAGCACAGTGACCAATGAATGTCATTCACTTAAAGCTTGCCAAAGCTTTGAGTAAGAAATTCTGGCACCACTTAGTCTGTTAGGAAACCTCAGAGCCAAACAGCCTGTGTAATAACTATGAAAATTGTATTATTAGCTTCTAAACAGAAGCAGCGTGACACTCTGCAAAGGAAATACGCAGGCTGTCAGAAGCACTGAGAGAAGGTGTCAGCTACATATTAATGGCTATTTAAACATATTATTTGTTCCAAAGTGTTAAAAATGAAATTTTTAGCTCTGACAGCAGAAAAGGTGGTGGTGTATGAAGTCCCACATTGGCATGCCATCTTTCCCAGCTGCTGCTGCAAGCATTTCAAAGCTATTGGTTGGTACCATTTGGAGATTCCCACAGGGAAAGGAAGCCCCAGGAGAAACAAAAGAGTTTTTATTCCTTCCCTTCGGTTTAGTTAAGGCAGAGACATTCCACTTTTGGCTCTGCTGACAAATACACATGATAAAAGAAGGCAGAGGAACAGAGATCGACTTAAGTTAGCACAGATGGACAACTTGGACACAATCTAGCTGCTGGGCTCCTATTCATTGAGAAACTTAATTTGCAACTAGTTAACTATGTGTTGGCTCAACTAAGCAGTACAATGTGGCTTCTGCATCCTAAACTCAGGGTACCGCAGATTTCCAAGGAGTGCTGTGAAAGCAGAAAAGCCCTCACAATCTGAAATTTTTACTGCTCTCCTCATTTTGCCCATTTAAAATTTACCCCCTCAAAGAAGCAGAGCCTCTGATATAAAACAGCCTGGGAAAATGAACTGGGAAAGCCAAAAGCCAAGCCATTGGAAAGCAGAAATCTCAATGTTTTCTGAAAAAGGCACTGCCTTAGCTACCATGCCAGCTCTTTTTTTGTGGGGTATGTGTGGGGAGCCATGTGCTAACCATTGCTATCATAGATGGAATTAATCCCATACGTGCTGCCACTGAAGATATTTGGGGACTAGAGGCTGGTACTGCTTTGTGGAAGTACTACTGAATTTTTTTCACAGCACTTGCAAAGAAAGAGCGTGAGTATGGCACACAATGGTACCACACTGCCTACAGGTGGAAAAGGGACCATTGATTTTAACCTATTTGAAGAGTTCTCTCTTTAATCTACTGCAAACATATTAATGAAGACTCGTAGGTCCAAGGCAAATAACTTGCCACAGCCAGTCACAAGAGTGGGTTGGCATAATCAGTGCTTGGCATGGCACGAAATACCCATATTTCATGTCAACATTTCTTGAAAAATCTTCCTGCAGATCCCTCAGCCTTGGAAGACAGGGGTGGGAGCACTCAAGGAGGTGGGACCTGCAGAGCTTCAGAGGAGTCAGGCTGGTTTCAGAGCATCCTATCACCTGGGGCTCATCACAGCCACAGCTCAGGTGCCTGCAAGACCAGGCTACAAGGGACACAGACCTGAGACTTCCCTTGTCCTGGCTCCCATGTGCCTGCTGGCTAGGTGGGGAGCTGGCAGGGAACAAGGCAGGTTTCAGATCCTGCACTGCAGAGAAAGCTTTCTCAGGAAGCTGCCTGGTGCATGTCAAAATCACGTTGTAATGAACGATTTCAGAGACGCGTCAACTTGGCATTGTTTGATGGAAAAAATGCTGTATCAGAATATGTGCAATCAATGTGTCTGAATAGAAAATTACAAATATCTGAGTCCACTGTGTCCTGAGGAAGGCTATGTGCAAAGTCTGGGCTACTCCACATATTTCTCAGGGATTTTTTGAGTAGGAAATCCAATGCCAACTTCAAAATGCCAGCCTTTTTAAGCCATTTATTTCCAGGGATCTATCACCAAACTTTCATACTTATGTCACAGCTCCTTTATCTGGTCACAACGGCTAAAACATCACAATATTGGTGCATCCCTGATTACATTGACACTATCAGCATTTGAAAACTGGAAAAAAAAAAAAAAAAGCATCATATGAATTCAATGTGGTGCCCCTCAGGCATTGGTATTGGGACCAGCAATATTTAACACTTTTACTAGAGACATGGACAGTGGGATTGAGTGCATGCTCAACAAGTTTGCCAATGACAATGACACCAAGCTGTGTGGTTCAGTCAACACGCTGGAGGGACGGGATGCCATCCAGGGGGACCTTGACAGGCTTGAGAGGTGGGCCTGTGCTAACCTCATGAAGTTCAACAAGGCCAAATGCAAGGCCCTGCACCCAGGTCAGGGTAATCCCAAGCACAAATACAGGCTGGGCAGAGAATGGATCAAGAGGAGCCCTGAGGAGAAGGACTTGGGGGTGCTGGTGGACAAGAAGCTCAACATGATCTGACAATGTGTGCTCACAGCCCAGGTGGCCAACATTATCCCAGGCCTCATCAAGAGAAGTGTGGCCAGCAGGTCGAGGGAGGTGATTCTGCCCCTCTTGTGAGGCCCCACCTGGAGTGCTGTGTCCAGTTGTGGGGTCTTCAACATAAGAAAGACATGGACCTACTGGAGTAAGTCCAGAGGAGGCCACAAGGATGATCCAAGGGCTGGAGCACCTCTCCTATGAGGACAGGCTGGAGAGTTGGGGCCGTTCAGTCTGGAGAAGAAAAGGCTCCAGGGAGACCTTATAGCGGCCTTCCAGTACCTGAAGGGGCTACAAGAAGGCTGGGGAGGGACTTTTTACAAGGGCAGGTAGTGATAGAACAAGGGGAAATGGCTTTAAACTGGAGGAGGGTAGGTTTAGATTAGATATTAGGAAGAAATTCTCTCCTGTGAGGGTGGTGAGACACTGGAACAGGTTGCCCAGAGAAGCTGCGGATGCCCCGTCCCTGGAAGTGTTCAAGGCCAGGTTGGATGAGGCTTTGAGCAACCTGGTCTCGTGGAAGGTGTCGCTGCTGATGGCAGGGGGGTTGGAACCAGATGATCTTTAAGGTCCCTTCCAACCCAAACCATTCTATGATTCTATGATTCAATACACTATCCAATGCCAAATAGCAGCAATCCTAGCCTAGTTACTCACTCATTTCTCTCTTCAGTGAATTACAGCTCCTCACAAAGTTGCAAAAACCTCTCGCATCAATCTCAGACTCTTGCTAAATGTCAGTTCACGCAGAACCTGGGTGCTGGGAATAACTGAGCTGGTGAAAGGATGCAATAGTCTGAAGCATAAAAGAAGAGGGCTCAAGGATGAAAGGGGAGACATACGCAAGCAGCCTGCATGAGCAAGCACTCCAGAAAGAAATCACATTGTGGAAGTCAGAAGGGGAGTTTAAATTAGAAGGAGGGACTGTTATTCTTAAGGTTTGTAATCAAAAGCTTGTCGTTCCAATTAGGAAAGCAAAGATGCTTGGCCAACATGCTATTACCAGCTTTTTGGCAGGCAAAGCCATTTACAACAACCAGGCTGACTCTCCTGCACTCAAGTATTTGTTTTTACATTCAAGCTTTCTCAGGCTCTATAGCTCTTGGAACAGACTCTAGCCACACTTGTTGAGGGCAAAGTCCATATGAGATGGAACATCAAGCAGAACCAAGTGTTACTGCTTTCTCAAAGCAGCTATTCAGTCACACTCCTTACCTTATTTCTGTGAAAATGAGGGAGTGATTTCAATTATGTAAAAAAAGAAAAAGAGACTGAAAATAGAAGATGAGTTGTTGGGAGGGTTTTTTTACCTTCAAGGTTGAAGTTCACAGTAAAGCTCCCCAGAATAACTCAAAATACCTTCCTTTTGCTCTTCCTCCTGCCCACCTTTGGAATGCGTCTGGGAGCACAGGTTGTTGGAGGTGTTTGGTTATACTGGAGCAGAAACAAGGGAAGGGAGGAATATTCAAAAAGACTAGCATATGCCTAGGAAGAACTGGGGCTCCTAAAGTCAGGCTACTGCTCTGCATCAACCACAGGAAGACCTCTTCTCTCTCTTTCCATCTCATTGTGTCTTGACTTTCAGCGAGTTGAGTCCCTTGAGTGATCAGTGGGTAAGTTCTCTTTCAAGTTTCACTCTTCCATACGGCCTCAGCCCAACGCAAAACTGCTTGTGTTTAGTAGAAAACATCCTCCACTTTTTTCCCCCCATGCTTATTTAAAGCTCCACTTCATTATATTTACTGCTATTCTGACTTTAATAAATAATAACCACACACTTCTTGGAGGCTCTAGGCATCTTAACACATAATTAATCATACAACCAAACCCCCATGAGCCTTCAAAACATCATTAGAAAGAAAATCTTCCAGCCAACCACCTTGGAATTAAAAAAAAAAAAAAAAAAAAAAAAGAATCCTTTCTCTCCCTTAATTGGTCTGAGAAGCACAGCCACAGCTCTCTCAAAAGGATGTCTTCTGCACTGTATCCGCAGATCTGGGCTCAGACCAAACCAGGGAAATAAATTACAGAGATGCAGAGCCCCCACAGAGGCATGTCCTGCCACCACCTGCCTCTTTCTGCAGCCCAGACTGCCAGGTTGAAGTGACCATGAGAAGAAGGAAGAGGGAGAGAGAAAGAGGGAGCATCCTTTCTCCTCAAGTCAAGTAAGAATAAATATGGAAAGTGATACTTCAGGGATAAAATACTACACATGGACATTAGCAATTTCACAAAGCTGCTGTTTATTGATGCACACTTCTCTTCTAAAGGTGGAAGTGTAGGAGTAAGGCTTCAGAAGTGCTTTAACTCTTTTTCTACCCAACACCTCCTTAAATCTGGAAAGTTAAATTCAGTCTAATTTCCTTTACGGTAAACATCAGCTTTAATTACAGCTGGAGAGTCAGCATGTATGCCTAACAGCAGCAGAAGTAGCTTCTGGTCTACACAATAATACTAATTATACTCTAACTTAAATGAGCACCATGGCCACAGGCTGAGGTCTTTCTCCTGCCTCGGCAGAGCTCCAGATTAGCTCTATCTCCATGTACTGTGGTAGCTCAGGACTCAGGGAGACCCTGGGGAACTTGAACCTCTCTGCTGGCTCCAATAAGTGAAGAAAAAGTACAACCATCTGGGAGCAGCAGCATAATGTCTCCAACAGCCATGGAGGAGGTGGCCAGGCTGCCCTCACTGCACCTCCCATATGTGCCCCTGGGCCCAGGCACAACCACTGGTGGGTCCCCATAACACAGACATGGCACAAAGATCAGCAAGCTCCGGTTTTCCCAGTTAGTGACCCCGCAGCATCCTCCCAGCTCACTCCGTTCATCTGTGGTCCTTGCCATTGGCATGACCCCATCACAGGGCTAATCCCTGCACACTCCTAGCAAGTAAAAGTAGGTAGCTTAAAAGAGAGCTTATTACTTCTGTATTATTTAAATTCCTCTTCAGTTTTCACTTCTGCTACACAACGAAGGAAGGTCTACTATGTAATGGATTACCAGCAGGGCAGAAGGAGCAAATAGCTAACTTATTTGTTTTAGAAGAAGTATGCAATAAAAAAGTGCAGCCTACTGTATTGTGCCCATGAACTTTATCCTTCTGACTAACACACAGTATCCAAGAAAAATTTCCTGCTCCGAGACTCTGCGACCTAGGACTGGAGTCTAAAGACTCCCAAGAAGCTCCAGAAGCCTGTAAAACCAGCTGCGTGTCCCGAGGGAATGGCTAACCTGGCAGTGGTTTCCCTTACACTAAATCCTTATTGCTTTAATGAAGTTGCCTGGAAGTGGCTTGAACAGAAGAAAAGGGAATGCTGCTCTGATCAAGTGACTCATAGAAAGAGGGAGGGAGGTCTTAAGATACTCTTTGGAAAGGATTTCAAAGCTGAGCATATTGTTCCAGGAAATGTTTACAGACTGGAAAAGAGGAAGTTTTGACTTTCATTGGCTTGTTCTGTTGCAACACGGCATGTTTACCAAAAATCCATAAAGACAGGGAAAAAAAAAGCTCCCTTCTGAAGAAGGGCTGGGCACAATGCAAAAGGAGTGCAGTTCTGCCAGTGGGAACTCTGCTTTAAAGAACCAGCCAAGAGGAGAAAATTAACTCGGTGCTGGCTCCACAGGGCAGGCTCATACCTCAGCCCCACAAACATCTCAAAAAAGAACAAAATGCACTGTAAATCACAAGAGGCCAGAGCATAAGAAATATACTCCCACTGCAGTTTTTCGGGTCGTACCTGCCACATACTACTTGCTTTAGAGACACCAAAGAAGACAGCACTCCTCCCTGGAGAGGTTAGTGGTATCTGGGAAATGATGCAGTTAGAGGGAGACTATATTCGGGTTTGTGGTGGATTTCCTTTTTGTTTTCACAGATTAAATACATTCACAACAACCAATAGGCAAAGCAGGACTCTATGGATGCTCCTGTGGAAGGGCTCAAGAAAATCATGTCTCATTTTAGGTCAGTGTCTCCTAAATTTTTTTACAGTTGAGACTCCTTGGCAAAAATGAGTAGTGACCTGTGCCTTCCTGTTTAGTCCTTCAGTTGCTGAATTCTGTCCTCAGCCAATGTAATTTCATTCCCCTAATCCACTCAGGATATCTCCTCCCATCTCCTACCAAGAGACTGCAAGATCCTCCTTTTGCTGCCACCAGGTTTTTGTCAGCAGCATCACCCCAGAGGCAGAGCTCATGCTCCAATCTGACCTCGCAGAGAGGCCAGGTCCTAGGGCTGTGTGACAGCTGCACTTGATCTGCTCCGCACCCTGACTGAGCTCTTGCCTCTCCAAAGAAGTGTTGTACTCCCACCAGAAAGAGCTACAAGAACCAGGCAAGTAAGAGCTGCCTCTGGAGGACCCCTGTGAAAGCAGCCCAGCAGAAAGTAAGGGCTGCGAGAACAGAACAGGTGTCCCTCAAACTGCACTGTTTCTCTTGCTCTGAAGCCTCACAGCATCTCCTTTTTTCCTCCCCAACCTATAGCCCTGGCTCTAAAAAGGATGAGAGCACTTTCAAATAGGCCCCAGAGCTTGTTGGGAGGGAAGAGAATATGAAAACAAAGGCTCATCATAGGCCACGACAGCAATACCCATCAAAGATGAAATGATGTTCATTTAGAATGACAAAAAGATGAGGAATCTGATCCAGAAGGAGTGAAAGCAAGTTTGGGAAGAAGGTGAGCATTTCTCACCTTAAGATGTGTGCTGGAAGACACCAGGAGATGAAAAGGTCATCTTTTTAATCCTTAGCTCTTTTTACAAACCATATATATCCATTTTCTTGCACTGCAGGAAGCCTAATGAGGGGTAAAAAATTTAAAAAAAAAGGGTATTTTTTTCTGCAAATGATTTTTTATGAAACAGCAGTCCCTCAGACGTCAACACTACTCTAACCTGTGGACCTCTAAATAGACTAGGCTTTTGCATTGGAAATGAAGGGTCCCTGCAGTTCAGTGACTTAGACATTTTGAAATCCTAACCTATTTGACAAGATATTAGTCAAAAAGCAGTGCCACAATGTGTGAATTAATAGGACCCAGATGTAACTGCTTAATAGTAACCACTTGCTTAATCCTGTGTAGTTAAATGGTATAACAAAAGAATTAGCCAGTGACATCCACTTAGAAAATATGATCCCATCGATACTATGATTTCTTTTTAACTGCTGAACTGGTTTTGGCACATATAAAAATGTGGTTTCAATCAGACCAAATTGCACCACAAAAAAAGCCTTGTTAAGAAGCCCAGACCTGTGGGCTTTAAACAATGCACTGAAGTGAAGAACATTAAGAATGGGATTGAGACTGGGAGCATAGGGGGAGGAAATAAGTGGTCCCTCAGTCATTATTACTAGCCATGAGATCACACAGACCTTTCATCTTATATTATCAATCTCCCTTAGTGCCGGACTTACAATAAAATATGTAGTGCCGGGCTGAGCTGTAACAGGAGGAGCAGTCAAATTCCCCTTGCTTTTCTCCTCCTGATTGCCCTCATTTACATTAACTCCTCAGCAAACAGTAATAGCTAATGGAGCAAGACTGTTACAGTCCTGGTTCAGTGACACCAGCTAACTGAGAACACTAAAAGGATATTCAGAAACACCGACCAAAATGATAGCAACTGACGCTTTAGCCTTAGTGAAAAGAAGAAAAAAAAAAAGAAAAGAAAAGAAAAGAAACGAAGAAAATAAAATCCCAGACTAAAATATCCCACACGACAGGGCCACTGCAATGTAATATTTTTTATGAAGAAACCCCACTGACCACAGCTGATTTGATTTTCTGTATGTCCAAACAGGAGCTGAATGAAGCTTCCTCCTGGTGATGGTCTCTATCCAAGCGCCCAACCCACCAAGCACGGTAATTGTCTTGGTTCAGACAAAACACAGCCCCTGAACAGTGTCCCACCTGCAGTTTTAGGATGGCATTTCATTAAACTGAATTATCTTTGTGCAAAATGTACTGATTAGCTCCTGAGCTAGCTCATATTCATAAGCACACACAAGTACCAACGAAGCCAAGTGAGTCTGGTCCCATGCAGGGTTCAATGGCAAAGCTCACTGAGCCTTCACAGCCCAACCAAGAATAAATGCACCTCCTGTGCACAGAAAAGTCACAGAGGAAAAATGGCCAGAAAGAGCACACACACTGAGCAGGACGTAGCGTGTGTCCGTCTCCGTATTTTTACGCCTGCACGCCCAGCCTCTGACTGCGCTTGCAGAGGACAGAGAACAAATATGGCTGCGAGTTCTGCATGCATACAGAGAACTTAAAAATCGTAAAGGGCCACATGGGAAACAGAGCCACTTCAGTTTGAAAGCTGAATGTATCTTAACTGCCTCAAGAAATAGGCAGCCACATTTCCTCCAACAGGTTAGTACTTGTTTTACAGCTTCTGGCATTGCTGCTGGTCTCCCTGGAGCTGCCCCAACAGGTGCTGAGCCCAACATCTGCAGCCTTTGAGGGAAGTCGGTCCCACATTGTCCTGAGGCTGCAGATGCATCACAGTCATTGCCCTGTCACACGTACACCTCAGCAAGATTTGGGCTTGCGTCCCCTTAGTAATCTGAGCATCAGAGTGCTCAGGCAAAGCTGCCTGCTGCAGTATTGGGCCAGCTTTTGCCGGCTGTGGAACTGCGGTTGTGGCAGGCGGGCAGCTATCAATACTGATGCGGATAAGGACTTGGCTGTATTACAGTATGGTCCCAGCAGTCTCTGCAGATCCTAGGTGGCTTGGTTCTCCTCCTCCATCCAAGTTAGAAGGTGAAGCAGTTAGCACTCAGCTACTCAGCCTACCAAACATTAACTTTTCCAAACCATGTCAGGATCCAAAGGAGTTTTGTTATAAAAATAACAATCTGCTGCTTTTAAAAAGCTTTGAGTTTCTTAGCTATTTCCTTTCAAAGGTCACACAGAGCAGATTTTAAGATTCATAAAGCTGTTTTCCTTTCAGGATACTGCCTGCTAACTTCACAGCTGAGGGGAGGATGGATAGACATGAGTGGGCTTCTTTGATTTGCTTTCTGAAATAAATATTCGTTCCCACATATCTAAGGCAAACATTAACAGTAATGCTTTACTCTAGGAGCCCAGAACAACATGAACAGTGAAGGTGCAGATTTAAGAGTCAGCTTTTAGAAAGAGACAGATAAAGTGATGCCAGCATTCTCTCAGAGGGGTCTTCACCCCTTCATGCAAAAGAAGTCCCAGGTCACCTACTTCTGTACTATCTAGGAGCAGAGAACAATATCTTTGTTGCTTTCATCTGTTTCTTTAGTTATGTTGTTCTTTATTTGTGCCCCTCACTGGCCATGTGAACATGGCAAGCCATCCCAAGAAGGATATCTTGCCAGTTAGGATAACAAAGCTTTCACCAGAGAAAGGATGTTCAGAAACATCAGCATGGTCCAAATCCAGCCTCCTCTCTCCAGAAAAAAAGAGGCAAGAGAACTGATGTTTGAGGAAGTGATTTTTGCCCTAATAGTCAAATATGTCCTCCATGCTCATAGACTGCCTACCACAAAGCTGAGGAATCCCCACAGCTCACGTGGGAGGAAAGGACGGGGCTGGGGCACATCTCCTCCTCTGCAGGTACAACCTCGTATCAAGGGAGAGAGAGGAAAGAGGTTCTGCAGCTACATGTGCCACACCAGCTGCTGAGACTGAGCACATCGCACCAACTCAGCTTCACAGAGCTAAGCCAACATACTAATAACTACAGAGAAAAAAATACCAGTCAAATGTTTGCCAAAGCTCTTAAAAGAAGTAGGACCTGTTCCAACAAAGGTTATTCCACAACCAGCTCAGCCTAGGAGCAGACTGATAATCTGGTGAACTGCAACACTGCAAGGACAATCTTTCTGTTCCTGAGCATGGAGTTAATAAAGCTTCTGAAATGGCCCATCAGTGAACCCGTACTGTTGTTAACCCTGTAGCAGCACCACAGCAATAAAAATAGAGCAGGAATATTAGCCACTACGCACAAAGGAGTACAAAAGGGTGAAGAGATGATTGATTTATTCATATTTATTTTGGGTGAGCTAAAAGCAAATGTAAATTTCAAGTATGCTCCTCAGCTGCATCTCATCCCTTCTAACCTCACTCATTACAAAAATCCAAATGTAGTGTACTGAGCTTAGAACTCACATTTACAATGCGCTAGTCACTGCATTAAGACCCTAAGTACTAGAAGAAACTCATGCATGGTTTTATTTATCAATTTATACATTTCAGTCGTAGCACAACACTCAGAAGAGAGGTCTTCATTTTTGTACAATGGGCCCCAAACAATGCAGGGGGACATTTTCCCCTCTGCTCAAGAGAGTGCAATGTACCACCAACAAATCCTGCAGCAGTTTCCTTGAGAAAAGGAAAGCTATACATGCTTGGTACACATTTAAATGCTCATTGATATGGCTCAGTCCTTGAACCATCTTCCCATGAATAGATCTACTTAAGGGAGAGGCCTTCTCCCATTGCCTTCAGCCACTTGTCACTCTACAGCAGTTACCAGACATTCTTCCTCTTCCTCTTCCCTACTCCCTCCTGAAAGGTAAGCAGCTCCCTCCATTGCCTGAGGCAAAAATCAGCTGGGTTAGTTTAAATAACTTGGTAGTTCAAGCTAAGCCAGTCCCTCCGGGTTTTAGTTCCTCTAAGACTTGTTCTACCCCAAGTTTCCATAATGGTTTGACTACTTCAGCTGGGGGTATGATGTTATACCTGTCAAATTAAAGTGGTAGCACAGATGTAGTTACACTGATATAAAATATCTCACAACACAGTAATTTATTTCTCCTTTGTGCTCCAAGTACCTGTAGCAGTGGAAACACCTTTACACTAGTACAAGAACATCCACACAAAGAAATTACGCCATTTTAAGACTACTGCTTTCAAACCAACATAATGAAAGCACTTTGGAAAACAAACAAACAAACAAACAAAAAAAACCCAAAACCCCCATGCCCTGCAAGCAGTCTTGTTCAAATGTCGTCGGGCTCCCACTCTGTATTTCAGTCCTTGTGTAATGCAGCAGCTTCTTAAAAATGTGATGTCACATTTTAAGGCACACAGCTGACAAGGCAAAGGTGATGATGAGCACAGGCAGTGGGAAGCCTCACTTTGATGCCCTCCTTCCCTTCCTCCAAAGCAGCAGGACCACAACCCTGCTGGGTTTTATTCAATGCAATCTACCTTTCCCACTCTCCTACGTGCCAAGCAGCTGCACTTTCCACCCCTCCGCAGGAATACGGGCAGCGTAAGGGTGAAGGGGCAGAAAAGTAGATACTCTCAGTATCACTTTAATAGCCAATTTATTTGGGGTTTGAACCAAAGAGAAATTGGTTGCTGTAAGCAGGACGTATGCACATTCAATAAAACGGTAGCAAAAACTGTCAAGAGCAGTGCCAGAGATGCTTGCCTACAAGCAAGCACAAGAGCGGCTCAGAACGATGCATTTTAACGGGGTGAGAAGATACTAATGCGCCATTTCAATCCTGGCATCCCCACCACAGCTGCCAGAAAGGAGCTGCCAGATGGGACTGTGGGGAATGCGTACAAATTACAAATTTTTCTGCTGATTATCCAGACAAGACCACCCTTCCACTTCATCGGAGGCTCTGCAGCTGACGCTAGTGACTTGGAAAGTAAGGTTATACATCCTAAGCCATCCAGTCTGGCTTTTAGATTTTATAGTTTTTAATTTAGATTTTCTTGATTAATCCTTCCATCTTCCTTTTCTGCTGTGCTAGAAACTGTAATATATCACAGGCAGAAAACAGAAGTGAGCAGGAGGGCAGGAAGGGAAAAAGAACAGCAAAACTACAAAAGTGATCAGATCGGCCAGAGCAGGCAACAATAAGAAGAATATAAAATATCAGCAGTAAAAGTAGAAGCCAAAGGGACTGGCAGGGCAGAAAAAACAGCAGTGGGATGTAGAAGCGTTCAGCAGAAGATAAGCTTTAAAATAACAAATCAATTCAAGGCATTGTCATAAAATACTCCTTCATATAGAAAGTAACACAAGTCTCCAAACATGGGTGGAGAATAACATCTTCGCTCAAGCTATAGCTATAGTTACCGCCGAAGCCTTTCCACAAAGGACAGAAAGGGAAGCTGAAGTGAACTGGCCAAACATTGGCAGCGAGTAGTGACTCCACCCTGCCTTTGAGCTATTGGCAAAGAAATGAACACCCAGCAGAATACAGCGGATTGTTATCAGAAACTATTTTTTTTTCAATACATCTGCAATATTAAAAAAATAATAGATTTAAATTTTATAGTGGTAGAGATCACATTACTAATCAAGCTGGTCACCCTCCAAGAAAATCCAGTAACCACATCCAGTAACTTTATTAATTGCATATGTTGTTTTTCTTGTAGTCCAAGCTCCTGGAGTCAGGTGATTGAGTGGAAGCTAAGATTATCATTTTTGTGAAAGAGAAAAAAGGAAAGAGAAAAAAGGAATTAAAAATTAAACCTTATCATTGTGGAGAAGCATGTAGAGATGAGCAAAAGTTTTAAAATAGAGAAGATTTAAAAATAAACCAAGTGCCTTACTATGCTTAAAATCTATTTGTTTTTTTAAAATAAACAATAGTGTTTTAAGACTAGATTTTGACTATCTGGATGTTGCAACTCACTTCAAATAGACTAATAAGGTCAAACACAGTGAATCTGGTTTTCTGGACTTCTTGCTAGTTTTATGTTTCAGAGCAACCTGCACCAATCTTCAGTTTCAGTATTTGGACCCTGTGAATTAAAAGGAATCAGCAAGGGCCAGTGCTCTATCCACCACTCCCCCTTACAGAGTCTTGGATAAGGGACTGGCATTGCTTAGTCTGAAGAAAAGAGGGGATGTAGGACAATAGTTTTCAAGTATATGAAGTCTGCCATGGAGAAAAGTCAAGTTTCGATGTTAATGATGAACACAGCAGTAAGTAACGGGCTTACACCATGTAGAAGAGAATTCCACTTGGATAGCTGGAGACACTTTCTCATGATGAAAACAGCAAAGCCCTGGAGCAGGCTGACCATGAAGTCCTCAATATCAGAGGCTTTTCAACATAGGTTAAACAAACACCTTCTGAGAATGACACTGGTACAGTTGATCCACCTCAGGGCAAGGAAATAGACAGCCTGATCCCTTGAGGTGCCTGCCAGCCTGAGCTGTCTATGATTGCATTAATTGTTTATTAAACTAAAACTACTTAGATTTTAGAAACTCTGTGTTTTATTCTGACATATAATATGAAATAATCTCTGAAAACAAGTTAGTTTGTGGGACAAATTTCCTTTGCAAATAATTCCTCTTCACCAAAAAAAATAAAAATAAAGAGGCATTTTCTAGTTTCCTTCTTTAAACTGTAGCACCAATATTTACTCACTGGTCTCATTCCTGTAGCAAGGTGAAAGGCCTACAGAGTGTACCTTTTAATTAAAACAAAAGCTTAAAATTACTATTCTCTAATTCTCTACTCTCTTGTCTGTTTTTCAGATAACTTGTGGACTTCTTTCTTGGTCTCCCCTCAGATGCTCTTCATCTTCACAGCAGTTACACTGCAACAGAAATCTTCCCCTCTAGTTTCATTTCCACCTCTCTGCTACACTAGGATAGAAAAAATATGTCCCATGTGGATATGTAGCTGACCTCCTCACCTCACACCTGAGAATTGATGAAGCTTCTCCCTAAAACACTCTAGATTTTACTTGCATGGACATAAAGGAGTAAAATACAAGCAGATCATCCAGGCAGCAATAAATGAGATTTCAGAGTGGGAATATGCCACAAACTCATCCCATTTCCAAGGAGACAATCAGGAAATACCACAATACTCAAGCCCAGTGATCTGCAATCATGACTTGGTCTAGTACACAGGAGCATTTGCCAAGAGTAGCATGAACTGATGGCATGATGCAGAAAAAACCTTTAAAGTTGGCCAAGTCCCCCTTTACAGGATTACCCCTTTCCTGCTCAAAACCTGACAAATAAATTAAACTGAAAACTTCTCTCATTCATAAGTTCAGCCCAGCTCTGCAACATCACAGAGACTGTACCACAACCTTTCTCTCTTGAGGACCCAGTGAATCCATCATGACACACTGGTATAGGCATGTTTTCTTCCCAGAAACGCCACCTTTCTTTTAAACACACTTGTGATGAGCAGTAAGGGAGAGGATGCTCCTGGACATGTCAGACCCAGCTCTACCATCCCAGGCGAAGTTCTCGTGGGATCAGGTAGTGATATTGGTCAACCAGACTGCCACCAAAATGTAAGCGGCATAAAGGTCCAAGGGATCAAAAGAAAGGACATTTGGAGAAAAATAATTGTTTAACCTAAGTAAGAAGAGAAGATGAGAAGCAAAAAGGCGAAGCTGTTGTATTCCCCACCAAAGATGTGAAATGGTAAATGCCAGCACCTTCACAAGTTCATAAGAAATCTTAGTCTGGGGGCAAATAGCTAGAAAGAGAGTATTTAGAGGTTATAAAAATATAGTATGATACCTGAGGGATTATAAAAGCAGGAGATCTCCCAGGCATCCATGCTACCTCCCAGCCAGTCAGGATTATTTTGCACCATTCATCAGTAATACGTTGCACTTACAACAACAACAAAAAGTTTTGAATACAGTTATCTTTATTGTAAGGCTCCTGAATAGCTAGGCTCACAGGGGAAAGAGTAGAGAGATTTAAACAAGTGAGCAGAAATTATTATAGTGTTCTTAAATTGTAATTAAAGACTTCTGCATGCTACTCTAACGAGCACATCTGATACCTGTGAAGCACTTGCTGCTCTTTGGAGGACAGTACATTTTGGACAAATGGCCTCTTGAGGGAACATTGAAACAACAGACCTGAAACAGCTCTATTGTGTCAAAGGCACCACACTGACCAGATAAACCTTAATGCTTTCAAAGAAATCTTGCATTCTTAGGTTACTGAAGCACACACTAAAAGTTTTCTGAACAGAGTGTGCCCTTTTTGGCTCTAACAACTTTTAGAGAGCCCCAAGGAAGGTCTCATGCTTTTCATTTATATTTTTTGTAGCTTTCTGATTAAAATACATGCCTGACCTAAGGAAGCGACTAAAAAAAGCTTTCCCCAATTAATGTCACCTGCTAGATCAGCAGGCATTACAGGTTATCAAATATTAAAAACACCTTTCAGAAATGCAGAGTTGGCTTTATTAACCCTAGAGAATTGAAGTATGTGTGCACGAAAAGAGTACTCCAGTGAAATAACGGGAGCTTGGCTTTAACTTCAAGTGATTTTCCTTGAAGCATTTTGCCTCAACATCCTTCCTCCACTGGCCAGGTACAGCACTGGCAAAGGTTACTGCTCTACCTTCTGAACTGTTTCAACCTTTTTTTGCAGGCACTATCTCTTGCAGTGACACTGATGGAGACAGAGGATGGGTGCTGCCAAGCTAATAACTGACTTTGGGGATAGTCAGTGCAGTCACATAAGAAGGAGAAATGCAGCTTCGTGGTCTGTTTTACTGTTCTCCTATGTACCTAGGTCTATCTTAACAATCCCTCTGAGTTCTTTCCTTATGAAAAACTTCAAGCAGTTTTTCCTGTCACCCTCATGCATGCCAGCAGTATGCTAGAAGTTGTGCAATATGGAAAAAACAAAACAAGCTTCCTCCCTTCCTTAGCCTTTTCAGCAGCTTTGCTGTCTGCAGCATGGGGTGAAGGTGGGAGGGTTGCTCCCCCTGTTTGTTCTTGTTTTGCCCTAGGCCTCCCACAAGCTACCAACAAACATCAGATTGCTGGTTCAGCTGGTGCATTCACTAAACAAAAATAAGGATTACTTATATAGGAACTGTAAACCCATCATCAAAATGCCTATAATTGCAGGAGAAAACAGCTGTCCAAAATGTGGCGGTCTCAGACAACTGTTGCCTGCAGCCACAGGACTCTTGCTTTTCACCTCCCCTAGTACTTGTTCAAAGGGAAGAAAAAAATCCAACTTTAGCTCAATTAGTGGGGAGCCATTTCCTCTGATAGTCTATGTCTCCAAGTAAGAGAGCAAGCATCTGCCAATTAACTACATAAAGACAAGTACAAAATTCCAGATTGTGAAAAGCTTTCAAAGGTGATGTCTCTGGTACATGCCTTGCTTCCTTACCTACTTCTGCAGGTAGTGAAAGTGCTTCATCTCTCTCTGTTTGCTTTCTAGTGTGGCTTATTTAAGGTCTACTAGACACACACGCTTACAAGGAGCTTTTCTTGAGAAGCAGGGGTTTTGCCAGGTTACGCAAATAAAAGAGCAGACGTAAGCTATCTTTTCCCCCATATTGCCTCATTGCACTATCCTTCTCTCCATACTTTACCTTGCTTACTTGCACCCAACAGTGACCTAAACTGTTTGGCTATAAGATCTGGACAAGTATTTCCAGCAACTCATAAAAGCCTAAGTCAGGCAACAGCCCCTGTGCCTTGGCATGTCAGAAGTGTTTGATCTCAGTAGCACCACAGCCCACCTAGGAGTAACAAGGAGTCATTTTTCATATACTTTCACAGAAAGGATGATAAATGGAGGTTCACACCTGATAAAGCAGCCATCTCAGCCTGTGATTGAGTCACGACGGCTTCTTCAACCATGATAGCATAGTGTTAAGGAATTCCGTGTCTATGCCTCTGTGTCTTTCCTCTGCAGTTTCATTTCACGTTTCAAGCTCAGACTTTTATTATTTTTTCTTTCTTTAGCCATTATAAAAACTATGGATCATTTGTGCCTCTTGAAATCCCCAGTGATGGGCACAGTTTGTCCTGCTCGATGTTGACTGTAAGTTGTTTTGCAGAAACTAAGTAAATGACAGACTATGAACAGAAAGGCACAATTAAAGAGGACAGAGAACCTGAAGGCTGCAAAGGTGGCTGCTGGTCAGGTGAAAACTAAACCTCTAGGTGGTTTAGTTTTCTAAAACATGGACGGAAGCTTGTAATATACAGCTGGTTTATGCCCGACTTAGACAAGGGGCTGACAGACCACCAGTGCTATTAGTGAGTAAAGTTTTGCCTCCGCTCATCTAAAGAAAAGACATCATTGTTCCTGGCCAAACAGTTCACTCCTTGTGCTGTTCAAAGCAATGACAGACTGACAGAGCTGCAGTGCAGGTAAGCAAAGAGCAGAAAGCCATCCAGAAACAGCCAACATCCTCATACTGTACTGTAGGCATCCATCACATGAAATGAAAAAGCAACTTTCTGTGTTTGTGAACAAAAATAGACATTTGAGTGCGGTTATTACAGCTGTAGTGTTCTCCCACTCTCAGCTCTGTGCCTTTTTTTCCATACCACCCCCAACACTTGGAACAGCTTCCAATTTCCTTTTTACCTAATGCCCTAAATCTCTGCAGAACTTATTTTCCCCTTGAAGCCTTCCTACATCTGTCAGATTTGGCCTAGTGTCTTTGCACCATTTCATGGCCAAATCGTTGTCCTTGTGCTGGTAAACGACCTAGAATAAGGCTATATTTCCTCTAGTGTTTGTAAAGCCCTACGTGCATTTATGCAGTGTTGTATGCAACAGGAATCTGGGAATGACTTTCCACATTAAGTGCCACCCTACAGCACACGCTCTCTAGATTTCATTACAAAGATCCCTAATCCTCACACAGTCATGCCTCAGTCTGTCTGCTGCTATGGCTATGACACAAGCACGGCGATGAAGCAGCTGTGTGAGGGGAGTCCAAAAAATGCAGCAAGCTTTTTGTTTTGTTCAACATGCACTTTATCTCCCTCACACTTAGGTTAGTTGCAGCAAAGCAAATAATTCATGGTCTCAAATATATATATGTTAATTTTGCTGTTAATGTTATTATTAATGTTTAATTAGTCTTTGCTCTGAAGATGAAAAACAGTGAAGCACAGAAGTTAGGCTCCTGCAATTACTGTGATTGCACTCACAAAACCAGCTAATTGCACTTGCAAATTACAACTTAGCTATTTGCACATGTACTTCTACAGTCTGCCGGCACCACCATGATAACTGTGTAGAGAGCCTGGAAAAAAACGAGGGTGAATTATAGTAATTCTGTGGACTGTTATTGGGTCTTTATCTCACTTCCTACACACTAGGATTTTCTGATTCTGTTGCCGTGGCACAAGGGTTTTCAGATGATTACATCCCATGACACATGTGAGACCTGGAGCTGTTCCTGAGGCTGTGGATCCCAAGAGGTGCTACTGCTGCATCCCTCAGCCGACATTGAGCAGAGAGAGGTCTCCAGGTGAGGTGGTGGGCACAGGCCTTCCCTCCCCACTATTGGCTCTAAGGGGAATTGCCTCCCCACTCCCAGGCGTGAAGTCCAGCTGGCTCACCCCCTCCATGGTGTACCCACACTCACAGAAGACTGCTGGCCCTACCCTCTGCTTTCAATGTGCAACCGTTCCTTAGCATTGTGGTGGCCAAAAACTAGGTGTGGGATGAATGAGTTTGGTGAAGCACAAAACAAAGCACTCTGACACATCCTCTGCAGAACTTCATAGCTTGGGCCAAATGACAGTTGCAAAATGGTCTTTTTGGCATATGCATTCATGCTTTTCAATTCTACACAGAGCGCTCAGAAAGCCCACCTTTCTGGGGTGGCGACACCAAGGTAGCTTTGGCCCTTACCCCTGCAATCACACCGTGCCCTCAGAAGCGAGCATTTGTGCTGTGCACACGTAGCACACCTAACGGCTCAGAGCTCCCTGTCATCTCTATCTGGCAACGCTCAAACCTTTCACACTGTCGCAGTGATGCAGAAAGGACTAGACCTGTCAGCAGCCTCCCTGAAGCAGGGCTGGAGAGACTCTGCAGTGGCACAATTCAGTTATATTTGACCACCTATATAAGAGTTACAGGTCGTTAATTTTTCCTGATAATTCCTTATGACATGGGAGGAAGCAGGAACACAAGGATTGATCAAGACTCCTTTTCCTGATGAGCAGATTTCAATATGCCTATTTTATAGCAGTCATGTTCTCTAACAGCAGCAGGGCCTTTGAATCCTTTCCCCTCCCCCTCACAAAATTAAACATTTGCTTGTTTTTCTAATCTTGCTATAGACATCCTCCACAGGTCATGCACAGAAATGAGGACATGATATTAAAATCAATCTGCCCCACATACTCGTTTAAACGGAGGGGAAAAAACAGAGCCACAGAGCAGAACTGCAGGACTGGAATAAAAAACAATAAAGTGCCCCTTCTCTAATTTCTCCAAAGGTCTTTCTAGAGTTTTATTCCCAACAGTGCTCCTTAGATGCCTTGGTTTGCCTGCAGAAACACTTGATATTTCTGTAGTGCAAATCAAAGTGAATTAAACATTAAAGCACTGTGATAGCATAGCAGGTCTGCTATAGGAGCGAAACTGGTTAACACAGCACTGAAGTGTATGAAGCATTGGACTGGACTTTCCTTCTCCTCCTCCTCCTTCCTTAGACATATTTACTTATTTATTAGCTCATTCATGCATCCTTCAGCACAAAACAGAGAAATCTTCTTCCAGTATAACTCCTGAGTTATATTGGTCTGGCACTTTGAATTTTCTGCGTATTGCATGACACAGTTCTGTACACACAAGCCATAGGACACGCTGCATTCTGATGTGTCCTCGCAGATGCTGCTTTCCAATACTCCCTCACTAAAAGGCAGCACATTAACTGAAGGATCCCAAGCTCTCCTCAGAAGAGGAATCCCTCTTTCTTTAACAGGAGGCTAAGGGGTGCACAAACACTCACTGCCTGGATGCCATCACCACCAGTCTTCTTCCATCACAGGGTATAAAGAGCATCAAAGAGATGTCTTATTCACAGGTGAGACCCTGGAGCACCTTGCACTGACTCCCATTCTCTTACCCGACTCATAGAGGGGCTGGCAAACTGACCGAGACAGCAAGCCATTTCCTGCAGTCAGCTTTCTGCTCGGCTCCTTCCCCTCACTCCTGACCATACACACTCCCTGCTTGCTTTGCCTTGGCCAACCCTGCAAGATTACAAAATCAGAGTGAAGCCAAGTACTTGAGAACACCAAGGGGAGCAGGTACTCGCACAGGTACCAAAGGGTCTACAGAAACCGACTCCACATTCACACATAAAGAAGAAGAGTTTGGCACCTGCATTAAGACACAACCACAACAAAAGCTGGAGCTTACGGAAAGAAATGAAAGAAGTAATTCAGAGGAGCACACTAGAGAACCAGCAAAGAGCACTAATTCTTAAGGTCAACTAAAGGGAGAGACTCCAGCCAGGGCCTTGACTTCCATATAGTAGAAATCTGTACTCCAAATTAAGCCCAGAGGAAGTTTATCCAGTGGAGCTGAATAATGAAACCATCATTCAAAATGATTTCATGTAACTTTTGTGGTTGTTTTGGTTGGTTTTTTTCCTCCAAGAGAGAAGCTGCAAGGCACTTTAAAGCTAAATTATATTAAGGTTCATGGGGGCTGGGTCATCTGTAGAAGCTCTGATTCCCTCTGGGCATTTTGATGATTCTGACTCCCCTCCCACACATTTCTGTTTCCCTCTCTCAGCACGTGACATCCGTGGCTATCAAGCCCTGACCAGCAAGGGCTGAGCAGGTGAACACAATTCAGATTCCATCTTTATTCTCTTTAGAAATATTTAGTAGGTTCTCTAAAGATGCTTTTGATTAATTATTATGCTGGACAAAAAGTTCAAAGCCAGACATTAATTTCACAGCTAACTTTACTTCAGAAGGATGATTTTCCATAATCAGAGAGATTGCTCTAAATCTGCATTGTGCTTCCCTACCAATGCAAAAAAGAGATGCAATGTGTACATGTATTTGGGGTCATCACTCGCTGAACACCTCAGCCAAACAGTATTCAGCCACATTCCTGAAGAGAGGGCAGAGTACTCATACATAGATCCACCCTGTCACCAAGATCAGGCCTAAAATATATTAAACACACAGTCACATTGGAAAGGAGAGGTGGGGAGGACATACAAATATGTCCGGTCAGTGTTTCTTCTTATTTCGACAGATAAACACACAGAACTGCACAGGCAGCAAGCTAGAAAGCTCATACATAGCCTTGCTCAGAAACTGGCAGATCAGGCTCCTTTTTTCCCCCATAGTATTATTATTTTGAGGATACAGTATTGTGGAGGTGCAGCATTGAGGAAAACAAGCATCAAATGTGCTGCAGCAGCTATACTGATTTGAAGACAGGATGACATTTTATATCTTAAGTTCATTTATTGTCTTTCAAATATTCTGCATGCATTTTCCCTCCCATCTTCACTTTCCTTTGAGAGCAAGGCCACAGCAAGTCGGCACCATCAATTATTTATTAAAATCCTTGGCTGCTTCTGCTCTGGTTTCTGACTATAAACATAAATGTGCCTGGTCAAGATGAATGGGTACATCATTGATTCAAACAAGTGCTTCTTTGATTGGTGAGCAGCTTAAATGACCTTCACTGCCTACTTATTCTGATTTACATTAAGTGCCCAAACTCCCCACTAATGTCAGGGCCCTGCTGACCTAGGTATTAGCCAATATCTAAGAAAAGACTACGCCTCCCCTAAGAGTTTCATAATCTAAACACCCATGAAGACTAGAGATTCAAAGAGGTGAACCAGCTTGCTTACCACCACAGAGTAGGCTACTAGCCAGGCACAGAACATAATTCGTATCTCCTGCCTCTTAACAGGGATGGTGGCATCTTGCCACATTGCTGCAAGCTCTGCAGCAGCATTCACCAATAATGCTAGTGATTCAGGTTAACCCAGTGAGGCTGGTTCTTCTCCACTGCGCATGAGAAGCTGGAGATCTATTAAATATTCTCTTACTATTTCTTTCTCCCTCTCACTCGTTGGCATTATCCCTCAAGACAAGTTCTGCAACTAACAAAAAAAAAAAATTATTATGTTTTATTTGCTTAAACAGGGAATATAAAAATATAGAAAAAGTGTATGTACAGAGACTTGAGGAGAGCTTGTTTAAGCTTGTATCTTATCAATCTAGGCATTTAAGTTTGTTTTTGAAGTGTTCTCTCTCTGAATGAAGGTTTTTCTTGACATGAAATGTTTGGCTTTTTTCCCCTTAAAATCAATTCTGAGAAAAGCCTGTACACTCCTCTGGTAAACTGCTGATTTTGAGAGTAACAAGAGGATAATAATAATCTGACACTACCTTCTCTCAAGAAAAAAACAATAAAAACACAAGTATCTCCGTTCCCCAAGACACCAATGAGTGTAGTGTGACTAGTCTCCTCTTTTCACCCCTGTAATCATTACCCTTCTCAGCAGAGTCAAGGACATGAATTTTTACTAAGCACATTTCAAAAGGCCTTTAGATGTCCTACCCTCCTGAAGGGCAGCAGCTTGCTGCACACATAAAATTTCTGCCAAGGCTCAGTTCCAGCTATAGGTTTATGTGCCATTTATATGCCTGCACTGGTACCTACCTCTTTTTTTCCCCTCGGGGAGTACCCCAAGTTTCATACTCTTTCCTTTCTGCATTTTTCTTCCCTTCCAGTGCTAGCATCCTAACCTGCCACACTAGGCTCAAATAATACCTGGCTACTTTCTTTCATTTGCAGCAGTAATGCTTCATTGCATGTTACAGCACATGCAGTTGAACAGAACTAGATGGAACTATACCTTTGCTATAACATCACTTAGGTGAATTCCATAGAACAAAGCCCTCCATATGTAAATAGTGGAAAAGCACCAAGAACAACTCAAGCCCACCTTTATCTCAGGCAGGATCTGTTTTGCAGTGTAGTTCTGGCATAAGTTTGAGTGTAAGATTTCTTATCCTGTTTATTTTCAGGAATTATCCAGCTACAGGGAATTTTATACTAGGAAAATCTAGCTTAATAATGGACCACATGAAAGGATCCAGTTAATACAGCAAAGGCTACATTTTGCTGTCAGTAGTTCAGATACCCAGTGCAGAGGGACAGAAACATCAGAAGCCTCATTTAAATTGCCCTCTAGAGAAAACTCTCCAAACTTGCTATTTAGCAACAGCATAACTGTGGCAGATACACAAAGCATGCTCCATGTTACAGTATTACATGAGCTAATGGAAATTATTTGCAGGAGTGATGGTGGAAGCATTTGTTCCATTGGCTGGTACAGTCTTTGTCGCCATGGCTTTCAAATGCTGCATTCTGCATTTAAAAATAAAAGTAAAACCATAAAGGGCACTAGATACACAAGGAGCACTATGGCAGGGGTTTATGATTACAATGAGAAACAGGAAACACTTTGGTAGGAACAAATCTGAGAGAGAGCAGAGGAAGAGTTTTAAATTATATGCACACACTATTCAGGGATGCAGACCTTTTTAAAGTACATTTCTAGCCTTCTGTTATCAAAAACCTTTTAAAATATTCAGACATGATTAGATCAAGAATTTCCCTACAAAGCCCAATGAATGAGGTATGGCATTTCAGCTGTCTGAAAGAAAGAACAGCAGAGTGAAGCCTAGAGGAGAAGAAGAGACTTTAAGCTTCACTGACATACACTCCATATAAAAGGCATGCTAGGCAGACTTTTTGGGTCAGTGGTAATCAGCAAGAACATTAAAGCCTAGCTGTACTGTAACCGTGGAAAAAAATCTCTTTTATTCTCTAATAGCAAAAGCAGTCACAATGGCTGTGGTGAGCAGCCAAGTGAGGGGCCACCTACTCTCCAGCCCTGTTTTCCTGAAGCCAATGGTGCTACTGCAACTATACTAGTGAGTAAAGTCGGCTTGATCGAGCCCCAAAACAACAGCACACTTCTAAGCACACTCCCATTTTGTGCCACCTGGTTAGAAGATAGCTTAAGCAGAGATGGGTCTAATGAAAATGTTCCTCCTCACCAAAAGCATGCCAGTGAACACAAAAGGGCACTGATGATCTGCATTGAATAAACATGTCATCCCTTGCCTCAGGAGCAGTTGAGAGAACTGGAGTTGTTTAGCCTGGAGAAAAGGAGGCTGAGAAAAGACCTCATTGCTTTCTACAACTACCCGAAATGAGGGTGTAGAGAAAGTGGGGGTCAGTCTGTTCAACCAAGTAACAAGTGACAGAACAAGAGTAAATGGCCTCAAGTTGCGTCAAGGAAAGTTTAAGTTGGAGATTAGGAAGAATTTCCTTCCTGGAAGGGTTCTCAGGCACTGGAAGGGGTTGCCCAGGGCAGTGGTGGAGTCCCCATCCCTGCAGGTATTTAAGAGTTGTGTAGACATAGTGCTTAGAGTCAGGGACTTTTCAGTGTGAGGTTAATGATTGGGCTCAATGATCTTAAAGGTCTTTTCCAATCTAGGCAAATCTGCGATTGTGATATTGCGAATCTTACACTAGGGAAAGCTGTTGCATTTATGAGGCACTTGGTATTGCTAAAATCAGCTGGCAAGAGGCTCACATCCCCTGCTCAGGTTTGTATGCTTTTCTCCTTGCTCTGAAATTCTTCAGCTGTTAAAAGCAAGACTGTCTTGCTGACTGTCAAGTCATTCAAATCCCAAATTTCATTTCCCATTAAAACAGCACACGATGATAAGAAGCAGGCCCTTATTTTACCCCAGCAGAGATGTTCCCACAAATTAATCATTCACACTATGAGCAATTAAAGAAACTGAAATCTATATACAGCACTTGGATAGAGATTGCACATGAGTATACGTAAATAGGCTCCAGTGCTAGATAGTCTGCTGTTTGAATGGAATTTCAATTACCTTATCATCAATTGAAAATCTTACTTGGATGATGTAAGGCTCTTTCTCAAATTTAAAACATACAACTTTAAAATGAGCTTCATTTCTCCAAAGCAGACCCCAAATAACTAGACAGAACCACTTCAGAGGTTGTTCCTAGGTGTGGCTGTCTTTAAAAAAGCATATATCTCTCTGAAACTCGCATTAAGAAACAAAATCAGAACTTCACCACGAGTAAGTTATCAACTTATCAGGCTATCAAACACCTTTCGGTAACACACACATCCTTGAAAAGAGTTTGGATACTCCCTCCTCCTGCTTAGCCACCTCTCATGCCTGTCTGCCTCATCATCCAGCGCTACCTTAGTCAAGAGGCCCAATGGGCTCAAAGCAAGTTTGATTTTAAAGATTATTGACAGCAACAGTCTCAGGAGGCGAATCAGGAGAAAACTTCATGAAGGACTCTCTTGAGGAAAATCTATGAAATCTTCCATCACACAGTAAGGACTTACTTCCATTGAGTACCCAAAAGGTCTGGCTCCAAACCCTGCAAAGACCTTGCAAGACCACCTTGTACGTAGAGTCACAACTTGTGTCTCCCCTAAAGCCATCTGACAGGATGATACTACAAGTGTGGATATTTGCCTGCTTGTCCCACAGACTTCTTGATGGGCCCAGCTACTTTTAGGAGTGAAGCAAGGAAGCAGTCACCTGGCACTCGGCATGTGGGGAAACATCCAGGCAGACACACACAGCAAAAGAATGCAGTAAACAATGCAACATGAAAAACGGAGGCCTGGGTTTTAGCATGCACCTGGAGCTCCCACAACTCAAGCTCTAGTATCACAGACTCAGAATACAGAAAAATAACAGGAAAGAAATCCAGTGCTTTGCCACAATGAAAGCGTTTCCTAACTTTTAAGGAATGATAAAATGACCCATATGCACTGTAACTAATGAACACCTTTCCTTTCCTTTCCTCTGTTCCTGGAGCCAGAAAACCTGCATAGCATCACAACATTATAGGTCTCATTTTGTGTGTGTTGGGAGCATTGCTATGTAAGACTGAGTTCACCATTCCATCCTGAAAGTGCTCTGTGTTTTGGGAAACTACCAGCTGGTATTTGCTACCTACCAGGACCAAGGCGTCAAGCATATGATGCTGCTTCTTGAGCGAATAAAGAGGCTCTTACTGGCATAGAAGCAAATGAGCAGCTTTCCCAGGAGTGTTTTTACAGGACACCAGTTCAATATTTAAAAAAAAAAAAAAAGTCAAGGATTATGTATGATGAACAGCTGGAGAATGTTAAACATATTTTACTTTAGGTTTGGCAGGGTTTAGTAAATCATGATTTAATCACACTCCCAGGCCATCACTGTAAGCGAACTCTGGAAATACTCAATAAGATATAAAGAAAGGATAAACAGAAGAATGGAAAAGACATTTCACCAGGAAGGACACAGCTATTTGTTATTTAGCTTTGGAATAAAATTAATGTGAAGAAGTCTCAGAAAGCAGAGATGAGGTATGAGAGAACACCATGTCACCCTCCTCCCTTGATCATGGGCATGCCTCAGCTACAAACCTGGCTTGGACCTCTAAGTGAGTGTCCCCACCCTGCACACATGCACACAAACACACACAGAGCTGTAGGCTCCACAATGCTTTAATGTAAACTGCCCATTCCTTACTGTAACAAGACTTCAAAGTCAGGAAACGCTGCCAGCTTTTTCAATCAGCTAGGCAGTGCATAAGCCCAGATAAATTAAAATTAGTTCCATGCAAGTTTTGAGGAATACTGTCATATGCTTTACTGAAGATTAAGGAACAAGTCAGTGAAAGCTGTGAAACTGACTTGAGTGGCACAAGGTTTAGCTGTCTGAGCACTGCATTTACTTTAATCAAGCGATTTTAATAGTCATTATAACTAAGCCAATGGTCTGATTTATTCTTTACTAACACCACTCACTCATTTTTTGTGGTTTCATTACCTCCTAGAAGCCAGAGGTTACAGATTTTATAGGTTCTGAGCCAAATTCAGAAGCGAGGCTTGTAAAACTGATCTAAATTATACTTGAGTAAATTATAATCTACAAGATCTTCTCAAGTCCAAAAGAAATGGGAAAACACAACGTTAAACTGGAGGTCAAAGTGGCTTGTTGCACAAGCCCCACCAACTTCTGCCCTCTATTAATTGCTTGAGTGAACCAAAGAATGCAAGAAGATCCATACCAGGTCATACCAATAGTCTGTCCAGCTCAGCACCCTGTCTCCAGACCTCTGACTATGCTTCTAGATTACATGACATCGTACTACATGGGACTGTGAGACAGCATAGCAGCTTGCTCCATCCACTCCACACACATCTGATGTGGAAGCACTTCCCAAAAAATAAACAACGGCACCGGCAGCTGACCAAGGCAATGTACAAGAGCATGCCATGACTTTTCTCCAGAGTACCCCATTTCCAGCAATGTGCCCCTCTGGGATTTGCTGAGGCAGAACAGATGCCTCTGTATTTATCACCACTCAGTAGATCTCCCTTCCATTAGTAGATCTATTTGCTTCAGATTCCATGTATCTTTTTAGTATCCCAAAAGTTGAGGTGAAGAGTTCCTCAGTTGCTCAAGGACTCACTTCACATAGTTTTGAACTTACCACTTGCTAGTTTGCTTTTATGTCCCCAACACCTCTCTACTGTACAGAACTCTTCCGATTTCCTTGGCAACAAAGGATAGCAAATCAGGGTTCCGGTCAGCTGCTTAATAGTGTAAATTTTATGTGGCTTTAAGTTTAACATTTCCTCCTTGAACCTTTTCTCTTTTTTAGCATTATTTACAAGAAAATAGCATAAAAATTAAGAATTCGCTTTTAGAATCCATTTTTTCACATACTTGTGACTTTTCACTTTGTTAATGTTTACATTATAATGTAAATATTTTAAAACTTTGTTGTTTTCTAGCCTTCATGTCTCAGGTTTTTTTACAAGAACTTCACAAAAATTTTGGAGTTTTCAGTAATAAAACTTATACTCTAATTGTCCAATTCTTTTTCCTCACTTAGTATTTATCTTCCTGTTCTTTGTGAAATTACCACTTCCAGATTATGCTGATGTGAGGAAGAAAGCATTACCTAGTGTCTTTTCATTCTCTCCTCTGCCCTGAAATAAATCCCTCTCCCTTGTTTAATCACATGCATGTTATAAAGAAGAAGAAAGGTATACAAAATGTTACAATACAAAGAAGTATGTCAGGCATTCTGTTTTAAAGGATAGCATGAGACCAAATGGAAAACATTGGTTTTTACCTACACAGCTAAAACTCCTATCAAGAAGGCAAATCATCTTCAATTAGTTTTTTAAAACATTCGTGCACAACTGCTTGATTACTTCTAAAGGTTTAGCCAGAAAAATCCACAGAATTTAAGGCTTAAGGGCTTTCTTACCTATGTGAGAATGATATTTTTTCAAGCTTGTTCTTATTGAACATCTACACTTTACAACTTCCAAAGGAAGATGGCACAGTTGGCAGAATAAAATGAAACCAGCCAAGGAGGTCCACGCAAGCACAGTTCATTACCAACGGGGACTGCAGATGGTCCATACTTTAAAACTCAGATACCTGAAACTTCAATACAAGGAGCTCAGGACAAGAGAAGGTCAGTTGTGATGGACTTGCAGGTTAGCAATTAAAAAAAATGGCACATTCGCAGAATATTATCCATTTTGCCCCTTGGAAATGCAGGTTTCTAAAAATGAACAATCAAATTAATAACTTTAACACCCTGTCTTTGGTCTACTTGTGGTGAGAAGATTTCTCATAGGAATTGGCTGGGTTTCTGGAAGGAAGGTATTAAAGACTGCAGTGAAAGTTAATCCTATTCAATTAAGCACTTTTTAAAGGTTGCTGCCAGCCACTAAGATATAGGACAACATATACCACCTTTTCAAAAAGGAAAACTGGGAAAAAACATAATAAGGAAAGGAAAAGCCACAAATTGCAGCCTCCATGTTAATCGTACTTTGGACAGCGGTGGCAAGCAGGTCGAAACACAAATAGTCTTCATTCAGAACTAAGTCAATTTTTCACTTCAAAACCTATACTTCAAAAATCAGCGTGCTTGCACATTGTCAGGAACTAAGTATTGTACTTCCTGCCATTGTGAGAGCTAAGCAAATGGCTTCAGTTCAGATGCACAAGCTGAGACAGCGTATACTTGAAGCCTTTCCTCCCAGCCCTGCCATTGTGGGCTTGTGGTGGCTGCAGTAGCCCCAGGACAGAGAAGATGACCTCAATGGGCAGCTCCACCCTCACCACATCCAAAGCCGGGTACCAGAGTCCCATGTCACCCGACAGTAATAACAGCCCTTGTGGGACTGCTCCTTAAATCCTTCTGTGCTGACAATGGGCAAAATGGCATCCCCACCAAAATCAATGGCAAAACTCCTGTGGAGGCCTGTGAGGCCAGGACTTCATGTGGGCACCTGGTGGGAGCCAAGATGGCAGTGCCATCGCTTCAGCCGCCTCAGAGAGAACAAGAGATGCCAAAAAAAATTAAAAATGAAATCGAAAAGGGGATTTTGCTGTGAGGTCTTAAATTAAAAGAAAAGAAAACTCCTTGAGACTGATAAATATCTTTCACAGCTTTTATCTAAGCATCAGCTCAAAGTATTTCCTTCTTTTCCAATTAAAATAGGGATTTGAGTGCCAGAACAATGATCTCTAGTCAAAGACTTTCACAGACGCAGGGATCACACCACCTCATTTCCTACTTAAACAATGAAATCAAACCAAGGTTTGGGAGACCAGCGTTTGTTCCTATTATTTGAGCTGGCACCACATGTGCTCTGCAGTACTTTGATGTGGCTGCCTTAGGCACCTCATAACAGGAGTAATAATACTGTAAAATATAAACAATCACAGTTAGTAGTTTGGGAAAGGATTAAAAAAAAAAAAAACAACAACCAAAACCAAAAACACCAAACCAGCCACCTTGCTTTTTCAGCAAGAACCAACAGCCTGCCTTGTCTGCTTGCAGGGTCTGGTAAAACCAACCCCAAATTTTAATAGTGCCAAGTCTGTGCTCCTGAACTTGATGGAATGGAAGATCCATGCCAGCAGAGACACCCCTGAGCCAGACAACTGGAGGCATGGGGCAGCCCGAGCCCTGGGCACCTCCCAGGGGACAGGGACAGGTCAAGGCCAGGCAGGGACATGTGCCCACAGGTGGGCTCAGCCCAATGGGTCCCATGGCCAGGCAGGGCAGGGCTGTGAGGAGCTGGAGACTGACTCTGCTGCAGCATCACTGAGGCAGGGGCTGATGGCCTGGGCGGCTGACATAGAGTTCTCAGTCATGGGCAGGGTGGGGGCAGCCCCAGGGGGCTGGGCAGGGACAGGCAGGGCTGAGGGGGCCCACAGGGCCACGACACTGAGACTACACACTTCAAACCCAAGACGAATGCAGTCACACTCCAGTGTTACCCCAAGTGTCCCCCTGACTGGCAGTTAAAGGGCTCTCCTGCTGACACAGGGGCTATAAAAACTTTAAATTGCCAATGAAAGTTATAATCATGAAAAAAATTTAAGTGCTGAGAAAATATTGCTCACATTCCAGTGAATCCCTGACACATAGGAATAGATAATTTTTAAACTTACTTACTGCTTTTCAAGTGCACATTGCAATGAAAGTGAAAAAAGTGGTCATTGGAAAGAGCAGCAGAGCATACCTAATGGCAGATAAACCCACACATCCTATGCAGCGTGACCAGCCAGGCATCCATCACCTTAGATTAATGAAAAGCAAAACAGACATGCTGACCACTTAGGGGTACCACTATTTCCTGATTCTGCAGCAGTTCCCTTTTCCCGCTTCGCACCTCCTAATGTTTCCTCCTTCCATTGCCATCCTGATCCAGCGCCTCTTGAAAACAGTGGGCTTCCTGCTACTGCTTTTAATGGCTTTCAGTCAGACTTGACAACACTTAAGGCCCTACCATTAGAAGCAAACCCCACCAAGTAAGGAATTTCCATCACGAGATGTGATATGCATTGGAAGGCATGGCCGGTAATGCTTGGAGACAAGGTCTGCCATAGTCAAGTTGAACCAGGAGGTGGAACAGAACGACTAATATCACAGAAATCCTGGGGTAGCAAGGGAAGACACAGCCTAATCTTGAGATGTGAGGACAAAACTGACTTTGTTTTAATAACTACAGTTCTATCAGGAACAAATAAAGCAGCACATGTCACAGAAGTAGAATAAAGTTAATGTTATTAATGCTAAGAAGCAGAGGGCTCCACTGAATCCAAAGCGGTTATTGTTCTTCTACTACCAATCACTATGCTAAAAGCCTTTTGTATTTTAAAGCCTGAAGCCAAGCTCACAAGCCTTAAGATTCATTAGATGAAAGAAAATGGTATCTAGAAAAACAGACAGATTTGAGGACATACCCAAACTTACCTATTTACAGGTCTAATCCTTAAGGCATTGATTGTATCACTCAGTCTGTACATGGACAATGGTATTGGTGGTGCTGCTCCAACTCCCTCATTAAAATACATTCAAAATGGAGACCTAAACATTAAGAGTTATGTTTTCTAAAAGTAAATTTATATCTGTCAAAACCAGACTGTATTCCTCACTTCCTTTATCACGTTATTTCCAGATAGATGGTATGCATGATATGAAATGCTTGTCATAAAATGTTTAACCTCTGAATCATAAAATGAAGAGTGGTTTTAAGTAAGTCTATTCAGTAGCTTAAGCGTTTACAAGCTTTAAATAAGAGTCTTTTGAGGGGGGGGAAAAACAACAATAACAAAAAAAAACCAACCCAACAACAAAACAAAACAAAAAACCACCCCCCCCCAAAAAAAAACCTCAGCATCTATCCAGATTCCTCTCATTTAAAAATGAGTTAGCAGGAAGAATGTCAAGAGAAAAATATCTAACTACTGTCATATGCACTGGCCAATTTTGAAAGAAAAATATCTCAATTCAACCAATTTTAGCTGTTATTCTTCTATAATTTTTCACTTTCTTTGCAAATAGAAGGTACTATCACTGCCAGGTATCACTACCATTTCCAGATTAAACAGTAAAATCTAACAAGATCTCCTCTGTTAAAAAAGAGAAGAAAAACTATGGAAGTACACAGTGAATACAGAAGGACAAATCCTTTGAGTAAGATGGAAAACTGCCTCTCTTTATTGCACTTACAATAAAACATAGCAATACACCTATCAGGAAGTCCTCTAGACAGACAACCCACCATTTATTTATGTTTTGGATATATTTTAAGGTGCTTAGATCAGTTCCAAGTAAGTTCACCTTAAAAGGGAGACCACATGCTTATTTCTGTCCATTATTGCCAAGTCCAAGTATTCAAAGATCAGTAGTCAAATGCCCTTGCCTCCTAAAACAGAGTCTGCATACATATCAACTAGATAGGTGTACCAGCAATGTGTATGTTAGTTTTTAAATGGTAGTTTAATGCTTTTCATTTACCTTCAGGGCTGTGAACCTCTAGAGTTCAAAATACTAATGTTTACAACCAGACAAGCTAGTAACTTGCTTCTTTTTAAATAGGGAGAGCTGATGCTCAAATGAACATATGACTCTAGTTTTTGGCAGTCTAAGATGGTCAATAAAATCACAGAAGCTGGCAACACTGCCCACACTGTCAGCAAGCCATGAATGAAAGGCAACAGTTCATCCATCATTTTACAAGGTCCCCTTCCATCAGTGTTTTTCCAAATAGCTATTAACAGCATCTCTCAAACAGTACAGCCTATACTAGCACAAAACTAAATAGATTAATAATAGCTGTTAATTGCATTCAGGGACAACAACATTGTAACAAATAAGATGATGACAAAATGCTTTAGCTTCATTTGCACACTTAGCACAGTGTGTATGGTACGCTGCATTTCTCTCATGCACAGCTTTCGCTTAAACACAGTGATGGCCTTATAGAGTACCCTCAGCTTCAATGCTTTGCTCATTCCTATCTTTCTGAGGCCACAACCTATTCATAGGCTCTCCACTTTTTCCCCAGTCATGCAGTGACAAAGGGTCCAAAAACAATCAAACTGTAATTTCAATGCAGATGAGGCAAGCAGTAGGATTACATGCTTTTTTTTTTTACTGCAAAGCAATCTCTCTTAATGCCTCAATGCTTTGAGCACAAAACTGTTCCTCTGCTTGCAAAAGAAAACAAAAGTACAAAAAAACCCAAGGGGAGGTCACACCATAGGCACAGAAAATTTTGGGACTCTGCCACTGAGTTGTGGAGTGGCCATACTGATTTGCAACACCTGTCCAACACCACCAGACCTCTCAAGCATCTTCCTTCCCAACAAGTGGAAAAGCCCTGGGCCATGTCATAGAAAAAGGGAAGCATCCAGAAACCATGTCATTTTTTGGGAGAGGTGTCCCAGCCCTTGGCTCTGGCCTGCCACCAAGGAGACCTACCTCTCATCAGTTAGGTGGCTTAACTCCAGCTGCACCACAGCAACCCCCTTCCACCAGACCCAGCTGCTTCCAGTACACATGGTCAGTCACAGGATGCTACTGAAACTCCACAGAAGCCAAGTTCAAGTCCTAGCCTGGCTTTAGGCCTGCGCAAGGATGCAGCCCCACTGCCCACGTTTGTTATCATATTCCAAAACTGTCCATCAGCCTTCCTCAGCTATGGAAATTTGCAGACATTATCCTCACTCCACCATCACTGCTGCCTGCAGCCTAACAATCGCTCAAGCAAAGTTACCTTTTGAGGGCAAACACCTCCTTCTGAAAGGCTGTCCCACATATCTCCTGTCACCAAAATTGAAATCCACGCCAGCTGGCGACTGACTGCCAGTTGGTGTCTCTTCTGCCATGGGACATGTGAGCTCGTAAAGGAGTTCAGGCCACTCAGGCTCTACACCAGCAATTCCTAGCTGTGTATTGCAGCAAGTTGCCACCTTAACACCACTGACATCACTTTTGCCTCCCAGCCGAGTCAGGACAGACACTTAGTATCTCCCCAAACGTTTCAAAAGGCAGGTCACATTTAAGGAAATCCCCAGCAGAGCTAGAACCCCATTTTATCCAGTTCTGCATCAACACAGGGACAAGAACACAACTGTGAAAGAGTTAATCCTCCCAATGTAGGTATTTTTCTTCATTTTACCTTAGCTTAAGTGAGGTAAAAGAAGGTAGTTCTGCAGCACAAGTATATGCTAAGCCAAGTCTATAAGGATTAAAGCATTTTTATCTCCAAATCATCCATTCCACAATTATTTTTTTCCCCCCACACACTTACAACAAAGGTGATTTGTTTCAGCTTAGTTCTTTTGTTTTGGCTCTAACATGAAAAAATACAAAATTGTAAAAATGAAGGCTTGGAAAGTCATTTATATGAAATAAAGTATTGCACACTATTTTAATTTTCTTGCTGATATTCACATGGGTTCCTCCCAGCACGTTTGTCAAACGTTGCCCTTTACATTAAGGCTTTGGCAAGTATAATAAAATACAGACACAGGCTCTATAAAACCATATTCACAGTACAACTTTATATTTATAGCACTTAATATAATTGAGAGGACAGCAACAGTGGGGTGCATATAGCCTATGTTTTCTTCAGTTGTTGAAACTGTAGCAAGAGCACATGATTTTGAACCTCTGAGAGTAAAGATGTAAATATTAGCCCCTTTGACAGAGATAGGAGGGGGCTTGTACGGACTGAGCTCTTAAGACTCAACAAGAAAATAAGTAAAATGAAACAAGTAGCCCAGTTTCTCAAGAAAAGAAAGATAACACTGTTCCCAAGCTCAGTAGCACTGATTAGCAGAAAATACCCTCATTTACTGCTACTGTATAGCCTAGACATACATAGTCAAGTTCCCTAATTAGCGCCCTCTGTTATAAGGATAAAGCATACATTCATGTCAGAATGGAGGGGAGAAGACGACGGGTGGGCAAAGATACTTTTTCCATATATAAGAAGCTACCGTGTTTCCGTGGCTCTCCATGGATAGGTTCTGTAGGTGTCCATTGAAACAACAAAGGAAGTTCAAGGGTTCAAAACAGATTTCTGCTGCTTAATACTCAGAAATCTGCATTTTTAAACTCAGTCTCCCTGCTGTGTAATTATGTACGAATTTAAGACTAGTCGTTTTCTTACGAGAGGCTGTGTTGTGCAAATGGGAGACAAAATCAGGTCACTCAATCATGAGAAGTAAATTTCCCCCTCCAGCCGTTGCACTCCAGAGAGAGACAAAGAGGGAAAGGCAGATTTTATTCCCTCCTCAGACTAGTGCAATTTCTAATCATATCCTCCAGAGTTTTGAATATCCCTTCCCTTTCCCTTCAGACCCAGAGACTAACATGGGAACCTAATTAAACTTTAAGTAGTGTCATGTAAAGACCAACACTGTGTTAAGATTTGACTGAAAGCAAAGATCAGCCAAGGCTGCCTCTGTAAAATACACATCTCCCGTTTCAAAGAAGGCACCTGCCCTCTCTGCGAGTTCTGCAGTCTCCCTCTCTCTTATTTGCCTTTGAATATTTCCTTTAAAGTTGTTTCTTTCCTCTGAGACATTTTATGTATCCACTCAGTGTGTTCACAATGGTCCATATGCATTGGAGGTCATGCCCTTCCAGAGCAAAAAGCCTAGAGAAGAGACTAACTGAAATTGCTGTGTTTTGCCCGATTCCTCACCTTAGGACCGCTCAAACTGTCAGCAGAAATTCTTCCAATTTCACTGTGGCTTTGCAAGGGCAAGAGAATCCACAGCAGCAAAGCCTGACCCAGAATGCAGCCTCCCTCACCCACCACCCCGTGATGAACATTCACATACGAAAGAACAGCAATATTTTACGAGTCTCCAAAGAAAAACCAACCTATCGCCAGGTGTTGGACCAGAATTCAGTATTAACAAACATCTCTGAGACAAAATTTCTATTTCTAAAACTAGCTGATTTCTCATATACTTTCACAGAGAAACCAGTAATTAGGGTTAAGGTTTTTGCTAGAGATATATAGCAAAGGAAGTACACTAAGCCTAAACCATATGGCTGTGTGTTTTTCATTTGCTCCCAAACATTATTTTCTGTGCAATCATGAACGCAAAATAGGTGTTTAGAAAAGTCAACCTGGGAAGAAATGACCACCTTGACTACTTTGGAGGAAGCTACTGTCAAATCAGCCGGCAACAATCGCTTCTGTAGGAAAAGATTTGACCCAGGTCCGTCAGCTTTATTTAAATATGTCAGACCTGCTCCATGAACAGTTCCGTTACACAGCACAAATTCAGGGTGTGCTGTCACTGCCTCATACAAATTGGCTCTTCCAGGGCTCCCACACAATTTCTTATTTGCTTTATGAGCGTTCATTTTCTAGTTTCTATATTAAAAGTAAGTACTATCAGACATTTATATTTATTGATTTTTTTTAATCTCTATTTTCAGTGACCAAACACCAACACCAAGTATACCTTATTAATCAAAGCCTATTTTCAAAATAAGTTAATGCTGTATGGTAGAGGTTACAAAGCTCATTCTCTTTAGTTCCAACATAAGTAATATACTGCATTAGATCAAAAAGGAAAAACAAATCAGGAAGCATGTTTTCCTGTTCTGACTCTCTAACATAGCCCACAGTTTCAACCCTGACCCAGCACAGTTCAGTGCTGAAGAGCTGCGGACTAATTCATGGTTAGTGAGTCAAGCAAGAAAATCAATCACTGGATCACAGTAGTACCCTTTATCTGCAAATGAGAAAAAGCCTGGGGTTTGCCCTTTCTTACCATATACAATAAAATATAAATGGCTGAAAAGAATCTTGAAAGAGAAACTTAAATGTGTGAATAAATCTAATCACTGAAGATATTACAATTTAAATATATGTTTGCATGGGTAGATATTTAACATACACGTACATATCTATGGATGTCAGAAATTACAGCTAAGGCTGCCACACTCAAACTCTGTTTATGACCACAGTCAGACAAGCTGCATGCTTCCCCAGCTCCCCACTTCTTGAACTTGCTGTGGTCACAAGGCTATTTTTTTTGAGAGAGAGAGAGTTGAGAGAGAGTTGAGAGAGTAAACTGAAGGTGAATCTTGAACATAATCTTGGGGTTTCAGCCTGATTTGACACTTTGCTATTTGAAAGAGGCATTAGTGCGTGGTCTACTGAAAACAGACTTCACTAATTTATTGAGAAAGCATTTTTCTCCCTGCACAGGGTAGGTTATCATAGGCTATGTTCAGAGGGAAGAGAGATCGCCGGTAGCCACTAAACAGCTATTAAACACCTCTATCTGACTTCTGCTAAAGTACTCTCCTGAAATAAGAGCAAATTCCAACACTATAGGCCCAACTGCAGGCCTGGAGAACAAGTCTTATGAGGAGCTGCTGAGGGAGTGGGAGTTGTTTATTCTGGAGGAAAAGAGGCTGGGGGGAGACCTTATCGCTCTCTACAACTACCTGAAGGGAGGGTGGAGCAAGGTGGGAGCCAGTCTCTTCTCCCAGGTAACAAGCAACAGAAGAGGAAATGGCCGCAAGTTGTGCCAGGGGAGGTTTAGATTGGATGTTAGGAAAAGGGTAGTCAAGCATTGGAACAGGCTGCCTAGGGAAGTGGTGGAGTTACCTTCCCTGGTGGTACTTAAAAGATGGGTAGACGAGGTGCTTATGGACATGGTTTAGAAGTGGAATTGGTAGTGTTAGGTTTATGGTTGAACTCAATGATCTTAAAGGTCTTTTCCTACCACTATGACTCTATGATTTCTCAGCAAATGTCCCTCCAATGCTAGCTAGGGGCCTGCACAACAACTTCTCTCCGAAACCTTCCTTGTCCAAGCACTCAGCAAGCCTCATTTTTCCTTGAATGCATTTCAAGGTCTCCTCCTCCCTCAAAGTGCACTCACCAGGCAGCTTTTACATCAGCCCATTTTTATAAGAAAATTAGTTACTCACCAACTACATATCCACCTTTTCTTACATGATATGTCCTACTCTTGTTGAACCCAGTGTTCCCCCTAGCAATGAGGGGACCTCACAGGTCATAAGCAAGCATGGCACAAATGAGGGAACTGAAAAATTAAGCTCTGCCAAACCTATGCTAGCTTGAGGACTGTAGCACTAACACACATCTCCAGACACAGAATCAGCAACATCTAGCTGGGCTTATTACCGCTGTACTGGAGCCAGAACTTACAAAGCTGGAGGTAGAGTCAGCATGAAGGACAGGGAAAGTATCAGCTGTGCTCAAGAAAGGAAATGGTAAAGCAAGGTGAGAAACTGGACACAGCCAGGCCCAGGACCCACTCAAAGCTGTTTCATGTGAGGCATTTGAATGCAAAAGATTGGGAAGTATTAGCTGGAAAAATAAAAAGCAAGCCCAGCACTAGGAGTTCAGATGATAAATCCCTCCAGATGGGACCCACGCACCACCGTTCTTTCGGTCCGATCTCCTGTTACAAAGGACTGAAGCCACAAAACTGCTCTCAGATCACACACATCTATAGTGAACTCGCTCCTCTTTGAATTTGATTTCAGCATGCATTAAAAGGAAAGGATTTCTCTTTCAGCTCTTGTTAGTATTTTCATCCCATTTTGGAATTTGTCTATTATTTTTATCTTCTGATTTAGAAATGTTAATAAAGATTGATGGTCTCCCTGAGGAAAAACAGGTGAGGAGATAGCACAACTCGGATTATATCATCCCAATAAATCTTCCTTTCAAAACAAACACAGCTTTCTCTGCTTGCACAACACTGCTCTTTAAAGACCATACTTTGTTTTTTAATAAAGAAAAAAAGTCTTTCAACTGTGTTAACGATTAGCAAATGAATATGGCAGCTAACCAAGATCAGGTCTGTAGCTTTAGTCACTTATCTGATTAATACACATAAATGAAGGATTCTGTAGCTTTCACTTACAATTGCTGAAGTCATCGGAATTAGATGGCACAGTGAGGAAAAGCTGCAGCACTGAGCCTGGAGAGACAGGGAGGGTGGAGAGAGAAACTGAGGAGAAAGGAGCTCCCAGAACACATACGCATAAGGACACCGCTGTCGGCAAACTCCTTTGAGTGGTGAACGATACAGAGAAATAAGAATTCCAGAAACAGCTTATAAAAATAATTACTGGCATGAAAAGATCTACAGATGGAAAGAGACTGAAGAGGTCTGATGTATTTAAGGGCACATGAAAGAGGTACACAAAGATATGAATAGCACAAAGAAAGAACTCTGGGATTCTTTAATCATCCAGCTTTGTAATGCAAGAACAAGTGGGTATTCAGAGAAACTAAACCCATTCCAGAGAGTTCCCAGGCAATACACAGGTAACCTGCAGAGCTGCTGGCCACATTTCATTCACGAGTATTTGAGGATGGCCATGAGGCTTATTGTGGAAAGAATACTTTTTATTCCCCTTGAGCCTTCTCCCTGTGTTACCTCAGCCTACAGTAGCCCAGGCATGTGATGGGGGAGACCCCACCACTGTTACAGCAGGAACACTAAGACTGTTGTGTGGTTGTTTCCATGGCCCTGGAACACCAACACAGAGGCGCTTCACCCTTCCTCCAGCAGCGGCGAGGCCGAATACAACATCCCAAACTGCCATCCTTAGGCATTTTCACAGCTACTGGAGCTGGTGCACATGGACACAGCTCCTCAGCTTTTCTTAACAGCTGATAAAAGGGGGAAACTAATGCAGATCTGCCATGGGCCACAGCTGTGGAGTCCTCCTAAAGCTGTAGAAGCAATTTAAAACAAGTCTGGGAAGACACAGGGCCAGTGGTCTGGGCTAATTTCTACAGTTGACAAGAAAACCAAGTTCTCCCCAGGTAAATGGGCAGAGGAATCAATCCTGCACCACATCAGCACCTGGGGAGCAAGGAGCACGGGGCAGAAGAGGCACCCTTGGTACAACTCACGCCATATGCAATGGGGTAGCTTTTGCCTCCAGAGGACAGAAAAATGTTAATGGAAATGATCCAGCTTGCTGTGACTGCTCCACATGCTTGCTCTTTTAGTGAGCTCCCTCAGAGAGGGAAAGAAAAAAAACAAAACAAAAAACCAGAAATGATTCATGAGGGCATGAAACTTTGTCTGCCTGAATAATGAACTAACGGTTGGCCTTGCCGACAGCCCCGCGTCCTTTTAGAATCTCATCAGTCTGCGCTTTGTTCTCAGGCCCCGCTCAGCCATCAGCTGAGGAAGTTCCATCTGTCTCGGCAGTAAGCGGTAATGATAGCAAGGGTTAAATACCACTTACATGGAGGTACAAAAGGCCAGCATCATTTTATATGAGGCCAGACAGCTGGTTTGTATAATTCCAGTTTTCACAGAGCATTTTCTTTCCAGTGCATCCCCTTAAAAAAACTTTTCCCCACAAGTTAATTCTCTCACTGGAGAATGCCAGCACAGCTCCAATTATCAGTGACATAATACAAAGCTAAATTCACTGTCAAATGCAGACCTGGGCTAAGACTTCAAGAGAAAAGCTCTAACAAAAGTCCTCACCATGCAATCATTTTAAAGACAAGGTAGAGAGTTTGTTTTGTGTCTATCCTGTTGGTTTTTTTCCCCAAAAAAACCCCTTACTGCTCTATGTTTCTATGAGTTTCCAGATAAGAACATCTGTTTTTAAATAATCTCAGTGCTGCTTTGGAGTTTCTACAGCATACAAGCACACAATCAGCTGCTTTTTATTAACTTATTTGTTTGTGCAACAGCATTGGTGAATGTTCATCCATTCATCGCTGCACATCAAGCAACTGAGGCAGATCCAGTAGCAGGAGCGTTCAGTGCTTGCCAATTCTGGTGCATCAGCACTACCTACTAGCTGAATCATGCTTGCCTTGCCTAAGTAAGCACTCACTGAAGACACACACAGAGTTGCTTACTGAATCCTCTTTCCTCCATGTTTTAACATCTAAAAAGTGAGTTGAAAACATAAGTCAACAGCAAGGCATTCAAGGTGCAGTTGAATCCCCCTTCCTCCCTCATCTCCAAGATTTTCCCAAATCATGGAAAAATGCCCTTTTGTAGGGATACCCCTGCAACATGAGTACAGGATGGAACTGATCCATGAGAACTCCTGTAAATAGCTTTTACACTATCATGCACAGCTTTGCAAAGCTTTGAAATACATTCCTGGAAGCTCTTGGGATTTCTTGCAGAGTGTGAACTAACAGTGTGTGATTGCCAAAGAGCTGAGGGGAGGGGGCAGAGCAAAGCAGGGTCCCTGCTGTGTGCCCCTCAGCTCACTACTTGAAGACTTTGGTACTTCACTCTTCTGTTGGGGATGGATGGAAAACACTGGACATCACTATCCAATCCACAAGATGATAGGGCAGGAGCAATACTGAGACCCACAGGCACAGGATGTGCCACAGCAGCCTTCAAGGACCAGAAACAAACAGTTTCATCATTTCAACAATATGCACATCAACACAAAAGGGAGAAAGACTCTTTACTGTGCTTGGTCTGATTGACAGCCTACTAAAGGTCTGTCTTCTCTGCAAGTCTTCCTAATGACTCAGAGCAGTGGAACTGGTGCCTATCCTCTTAGAGGATAAATGAAAAAGCATGGTCCTTGAAGCTTTTAATCATGGCACCTCGAGCTCTTAAATGCTTCAAAGACTGGATTATAGAGAGGTACACAAAAGAACTAGAAAATCCCATAGAGTCCAGTCTGATCTCTGTGACTATATATATTCTGTAACTACCCCTTTGACAGCACCATCCTATCAGATCCGATTTTGAATCTTTGCAATGACTGGATGTGGAGATGCTGTGTGTGATGGAGCCAGGGGGTGTTTCAGTGAAAGGCAGGTCTCAATTTGTCCTACAGTGCCTAATGATCTTACAAGCATGGATTAGAAGTAGTTTTGAAATGTCTGGACCAAAGCACTATTGCTGTCCCTGCTGGAAACAAAAGCACCGTGTAATTGTGCCACAAAACAAGAAGTTGCATAACAAGTCCTCTCCTCTACCAATCTCCCACTGTAAATCCAAGAACGGGGATCTCCACCTCCACTAAAATGAACAAAGCTGTAGATATGGGTTTAAAAGGTAAGGGGGATCTAATTACACTTTACAAGCCACCTGCAGATCTTGAGTAAACTACTGTTTAATTGAATCATTCTTCTGAAATTTTCTTTAAAGAAAGATATTGACTCATGGTTTCTTTGATCCTTTCCAACACAAGCAGCTATATGAAGAAAGCAATTTTCCTTCCTTGAGTCCTCTCCTATTTGTTTCCCGTAGCGTCAGCCTGCTCCTGCAGGCAGTCCCCGTTTGTGCCTTAACTCTGCTTATCCTGCCCACCATCTCTTTTAAAGACGCAGCAGTTCTGATTAAGTGCCATCAGGTCTACTAGTGAGGTAAGTCTACTGTCATGGGTAGGTAAGCCAAAATGATTTCTAACCTCTGCCCAAGCACAGCAAAGAACTACCATGTCAAGACACTGTTTGTGACTTCCCCAGCCTCTACTAGCATTTTGGGAAAGAGCTGACTCCTAATATACCCTGCTCTGACCACATCCCCTCAGGAATCCTAATCAAGCTTAATCTTCTCCCAAATCCTTCTGTGCTGGAGCATCTCTTTCTTGGGAGACTTCATAAATACATGATAATTTAAATATTCTTCTGCAGGTGAATGTTATCTACACTGCCTCTACCATGCTTGTGAACTATGGAGAAAAAGGAAATATTAGTTTAACAATGCAATAAGGTTATGGTAACAAAAGCAAAGCTACAGCTTTCCATAACATTAGATTTACTATATTAAGCTTTTAATACTGCAAGAGATTAACAGTGACAGATTCTGTGGTAGACTAGCAAAAGTTATTGCAATTCTTGCAACTTTCACATTAATCACATTTAAACATGCTGCTAACAGATGGGCATCATGGAGCGCTAGGTCTCTCACGAGCCAGTACTAACAAAAAGCATGCCTAGGAGATCTTGTGGCTTCTACAGTTCAGAGATTGTATATGCAGGCATTTTATTATTGTTTTTGTTGTATGTTATCTATGATTATTAGAAAAGCTCAAGTTAAATAGATGACAGACTTCAGCACACAGGAGTGGGAAGGGAAAGGGAGGGGGGCAGAAAGAACCAAAACAAGACCACCCACACAAAGTTCCTCTAAGTCCACATTTCACATGCATGATTATGATTTTTCCACTACAGAGGGAAAGCCTTAGATTCTGCACTGCAAGATTTATTCTGACACTACAACCCACACAAACCTCTTCCCAAAGCCCAAGCTGTGAAAAGTGATCTGCCAGACACCAGCCTGGCTGGGCAGAAAATGACAATCCATCCTCTCCTTTCATTAGGGCAGATATCAAGCTCAGGTGGCCCTTTCTGACTGAAGTTAGGAGAGCACCTGAAGAGAACTGCAGTGTTAGCACTCATCAGCCAGACAGAACGTATCAGACATTTATTAAACTTCCTAGAACCGTTTTTTAATTAAACCAAGTCCCATGGTACAACCTCATCTTTACATGATTGTAATTAACCAGGACACGCTGTCTGTAATGTAAGAAAGCTCAATCTCCTCTATGAGTCAGGCCTCAGAAGAAAGATTGGCAACTGCAAACTTAGCCCAGCTTAAAGTTGGTCCTCATGGGACAAGAGCTGCAGTTCTCAGTAACAAGAAATCCTGCTTGCTGAAGGAATACTGTGAAGAACAGAAGCACTCGATGTAGAAAGGTCTCAGCCCCACAAATTGCTTGCCATTTACAAAACAGGACAGTACCCATGGGGTACCTGCACAGTATCCATCACTGGACAACCCAGCTCATCCTCACTGCCTATGTGATACCGCCTCTGAGAAGGGATGGGCCGTCACCCTGCCACCCTGCCAGCTGAGGAACAGAGGCATACAGAGCCTGTGGTGACACCCACTTCACCTCATGGCATTTAACAGAAGCTAGGGAACTCATTCAAGCATACAACCTAGAAACTTTATCTGCTCAACAGTGAGAGACAGGCCCACCTTTGAATGGGATGAACTACCACAATGGCCTGAAGTTTAGAGTGCTAAAAGTTGGTGATCTGAATCCCACTAAGAACCTTCAACCAAGCCACCATGAGAAGTCAATGGATTAATTCAGGTCTCCTAAGCACTAATATTCTAGTTGCTGGGCACCCTCCTCCTCGTCCTCAGCTCCAACGTGCAGAGCTGAACATCCTCAGCTTACTCAGGAGGGACTCAGCACTTGGATGGCTCTGAGTGTCCTTTTCACATCTACCAGCCATTTACAGATAGCAGCTGAGTCCATCTAAAAGCTATCTTCTATGTTTTCTCATAAATGAAATGGTGCAGACATGGCCCATTGGTGGAAAAATAAATAGCAAAGATACTGTCATTCGTGTGCTGCTTTCCAAACCGCTGGGAGGCCAGCTGCCCTGCAGGGCCAGATCCAGGCAGGGCTGGAGGTCCTGCAGCTACAACTCATCAGGATTTTCTTTCAAATCGTATCACACCCCATGATATACAGTGGTTGCCTAGCATGGAAGAGATAAAATCCTATCCGGACAGTTAGATAGCAATTCCATCTTTAAGCTAAGACCTATGCTATAAGACTCATTCCAAGGGCTGGAGTGGTATGGAAAACATTCCACAGGCTCCATCCTGGCGAAGCATGGCTGCCTGCAAGCAAGTTTCAGCATTACTCAGCCTGTAGCACCCTGCCCATAAGGTACATGAAGGAATTCAGTGCTGCTGTGCAACGGAAAACTTCCCTGGCAGTGAAAAAGGAGACCCTGGTCTGAATACCACCCGAGGTATTCACACCTCACAGCTTCTTCAAAGATAACATCCACTCTGCTTTGCTTTTTTTTTTTTTTTTTTTTTTTTTTCCCCCTTCCAATCATCTTCCCCACTATACATACACAACACCATCCACAGTAACATTATGGAAAAATGAATACTCTAATGTTTCTTCAGCAGAAATGGAAAGCAAAGCAGAGGAGGGTACTTAGGGACCAGAAGATAAATAATCTCCTTTTGATGCAACTTGTTCAGGATGAGCCTGATCCTTAGATTCAGGCCGGCTAGACATACAGGCCAGAAGCATCCAAGTTATTTTAAACAAGCCATGTTGTGTAGTACAGCTTCTACAAACACTGCTTCAGCAAGTGGTCTTTCAGGAATGACAGAGACTGCTTCCTCACCCACTCCATTCCCAGTGCTGACTCCTCTCCCACACACCAACACCGTCCTGCCAGAAGCTGCGCAGCACCCAGGCAGGGCAGCACGAGCTGCCCATCAACATTACGTATGGGAATGTTCTGCCTTAGAAAACAGCTAGGTTGCAAAGAGGAAGCAGAGAAGAAATGTCAGCCAGTCCGCAAACCAAAGCTGCTAAGCGGCTTGTCAAGGAAGGGGAGAAGAAGGGGAGGTGGGAGGCACAATTCACTTGCTACTAACGGCATATGAAACCAGGAAGGAAAAAGGCTGGAGGATGGCAGAAAGACCTCTGAAGTGGTTTCCTCGTCAGTGTGAAACCAGGCTCCTCAGACCCCAAACTCTCAATGATAGCTGCAGAGCCACATTCCAGTGTCCACAATGCACTCGGCCAGGACTGCGCTGGAATGAGGCTTCCAGGGAGCAAGGGTTCATGTGATACTCACAACTGAACACTACACCTCCGAAATGCAGAAAAATCAGGCAGGCTTCCCCATAGCTTTACAAGGTTGTATAATGTTCCTGTAGTGCTATCAGGACAGAAAGTAGTAGAGAGAGCTCTGTATTACTCAGGTGAAAATATTACTGGTATATAATTTAACATCCTCATACCCAAGGAATAATTAAATAATTAATCTGAAAGAAAAAAAAAAAAAAACAAACAAAAAAAACAAGAACTAATTTAACACAGCAAATGTATCTTGGATTAAGAAGTATTGGAGTATTGGCCAAAGTTTGACTCAGTCAGCTCTAGCCTTCAACACTTAGAGCACTTAATTATGCTATCCAGCATTTTAGCTCTAGGGCTCTGTCCATCTGGCTCACGCCACTAGAATCAAGAAGCTACAGAAGAACAGACTGCAGCAAACAAGGTCAGTATGTGCCAACTTCTGTAGAGACATATTTAACAAGCCCAAGGTTGGACTGTCTCAAAAGGGAATGAAGGCAGGGGAGACAACTCTGTGCAAAAGTAAATACAAGTACAGCTACAGACTTGCATCACTTTACCTTTTATTTACCCATCTGTTCTCTGGGAAGAATTAGTTTCATGAACTTGGCTGAGATTTTCTACATTTTTATTTTATTTTTCAGCCCTTGCTGTAATATATAGCAGGGGCAATTCATTCAAAAGCAAGGGATTTACTCTTGTACGTACAACCAAACAGCATAATTCCCACATCCCCAAGCAAGATGTACCTCACTTCTGGGGCAGGATCACCCATCACATCCACTAGAAGAGTTTCCATCAATACCATCACAATCTCTCCAGTCCAAGCTAATCTTCCACTGTGAGACAAAGGGGATGGGAAGGCAGTGAACTCAACCACAAGATGTTTTTGGATGAATACACAAAGTCAAAACAAGGAAAGAACACAAGAAATCAATTACCTTCAATTTTTACCTTTGTAACAAGAGCTGGAATACTGAATATTTTCTCAATTGTTTGATCAGAATGCTGCTGATGTGGCTGTCAAATTCTCCTCCCCTTTATTAAGCTTTTCTAACCTTAGTGAGTAATATCTTGTCCAGTCTTTCTACTGGTCTTCCTCTTTTATCTAGCTATGTATATAGATATATAAAAAGGTGGTGTTCTTCTAGTGAGACACAGAATTTTGAGGAAGAAGAATCCAAGCCGCTTCTATTTCAACTAATGTTTATAAAAGTCTGCACAAAATTGTGGACACTTATTTATTTTATGGTAACAGAACTTTTTAGTCTCACAGTCCAAAATGCTGCTTATCAGGTCAGATCTACAGCCAAATAGGAAACAAAATTCCAGAAAGGAAATAAATAATCACCCTGAGTTACGGTATTTTGCAGTTCACTCTCATTTCTTTTAATGAATTGCCATTCTGCTAGGTTCTTCAGTACAGCACTTAAGAACAAGCAGATAAATGAAAAATACTTCTAATCTACATTAATAATTTGTGTTAAGTTCCACTTGGACAATTTCCTAAATGAATAGGCACATTATAGCTGCCGAAGATAGCTGTAACCCATTCACTCATTTACAGACCCAGCGCTCCTCAAACAGGGGTGCTTATTTCCATAACCTACCTGTAGGCAGATGATTCTATCATTGGTTCTGATCTAGAATCAACCTTTAAATTTTGCATGTACTGACAGAGGTTCTTAAAAAAGTTGACAGTACAAGCTGGGTAAATTCCGTGGGTCATACTTTAAACAGGCAGACAAGTGTCAAGGGGAACTCTGAGCACAGATCCAGCCTGCTTCAGCCTCTCTCCTCCTCCTCTGTTAGACCTCGGCAGTCAGCCTCATCTGCGGTCAACCCATGGTCAAGGCTGCTGTCCTAGCTCACCTCCCAAGCACTCCAGCTAGCTTCCTTCAAACAAAGCACTGCAGGGCATGGTGCATGCGGCTGGCAACCGCACATCTGTCTGTACAACACGGCTATCTTACACAGCCCTGCTGCCTTGATTTGCACAGCTGGCCAATAGCAGATATATTGCTGCCTGGGAAGCCCCTTGGCCCAGGCAGTGGCCCAGCCCCACAGCCTTGCCCTGGGCTCGTTGGCTGGCCCAGGAATGAGCAAGAATGAAACTGGAGACATCTCTGTGCGGACTAGCGTTGCTTTGGCACCCCGGCTTGCAAAGGGGCAGCTTGCAAGCTCTGGGCACTGATTCACAGCAGTGACAGAAAATTAATGGTAGATCTTCAGGTAAGCCTCCTAGTTTCCATTATGAGGATTTTGTCCAGAACACAGGTTATCCAACCTCTGTCTGGGCACCAAGGTTGAATCAAGCCTGTGGCAGCTGTAACAGAGGCCAAAAATATTGCTGAAGTCATGAAGTAGTGACACTTATTTTAGGCTATTAGCAGAGTAATGACAAGATGATTGCCTCAAAATATACTTCAGCTAGAGTGCAATTTGAAAGTAAAGGAACTTAAAGCAGTGATTTTAACATGCCCAGCACAATGAACGCATTTACAACATCTATTAAAAGCAGGTTATGTTTAGGGGAGGGGGGTTAATTAAATTTTAGCAGGTTATCGGTAGTTTATTAACTGAACAAGACAGCATCACATTAAAGATAATCAATGGAGAATAAACTACAGTTGTAAAAATTAATACTGTTCATTCTCACAATGAGGGGGGTTTGCCTTTGTCTGTAAGAGAGAGGTAAAAGCATAGCTACACCCCCTGTGAAACCATCATGAAAACAGAAGCAAAGGATAGGATGGCCCAAAAGGAAAGTCATTCAAGGCATAAGTTTCCAAAAAGATTAAAATTGAAAAGAAATAATCAGTAATTCTAGAGGGGAAAGAGGAATACGAAGAAGCAGTTCTGCAAGCAGCGGAACTAATGAAGCCTGGTTTTCTCCAGCTTTTATGTCATGCAAAGGACTGACTTTCACATTGAAGAAAATGTGAGCTCCAACTGGAGCACTTTTTTTTTATTGGGTTGGAACATTTATATGGGATTCTTTCCCCAGTGGATTTTCTAATGTCTAATAAAGAACAAGCCTTTCTTTCAAGTGCAGCAGGGATAGTCTTTTTTCTCTCCTTTACCTGGCAGCCTCTTTTATGATTTCTACACCATGGCAATGTAGCTGAAACTGTAGCTGAATAACGGATAAAAAATTTCTGAATGGCTGCTGTGAGGTACACAGGCACGCCCATCCCTTCCCCTGCTATACACACACACAGTGTGCTATTCCTTAATATTTGTTTCAGTAAGAAACCAGGCTAAAAATGGTGTTGTCAGAATAATCCATCCTATGCGGAAAAAATAACTTCGGCATGTTAACTGTGTGCAAGACTTCAGGGAATTTGCTGCAGAGACCAAGACTTCAGGTTCCTGCAGCAATACTTGTGGCAGCTGAACACACCTGATATGGGAGGGGAGGTGGGATATCTTCAGCATGCTGAGATAGAAGCCTCTGTGATGACATTAACTGCTGGGGTACAGGAAGGCCAGGGGAGCCGTGTTCAGCACAGCCCAAAGCAGTAGAAGCTGTGTTGTGCAGCCAGAAGAGCATTTTGGATAAGTATGAGAAATTCATATCCCCAAAAAACAAGGAGAAAAAAAAAATATAAATGCATGCATTCAAAGCTTGGACTGTGCAGAGCTATACAGCTTCCAGGGTACGAGCTGGGTTTGTGAAAGTCAGAGGTCAATCCATGAGATATGCTTTTCTTTTTGATAAATGAATTAATATACATCTCAATTATCTTCCTGTACACAACACTTGACCAAAAACTGCTTTAACAAAGAAAAGACCACGCCTGTGCCAAGAACTGGCCCTCTTTTTCCTGCAAGTAAACAAACAAACCTTACAGGGAGAAAAAAAATGGACCTGGGTGGTACCCACTCTTTGGACCCACTCTGATTTGTGTGGTAAGTATTTAATCATAATTAATCTCTCATTTCTCTTAAAGTTAAATCACCCTTTGTCATATCTCACTATATATTGGATGCAGTGAAAGATGCATACCATCTTAGAAAAAGTTTGCCTCAGCATCACAGCGAGATACTGCTGCCTATCCTGAGCTTCATCATCAATAAGACCTGATTTCTGCAATCCCAGGCAGTCACAAACCATCTGAAGAGAACAACACTTGGTAATAGCTTTTTTGTAAGAAAAAAAAAAAAAAAAAATCAGGCAAAATTGAGCATGCATGGAGAGCCCAGTTTTGCCCTTAAAGCCATCCAAAGCCTGTGGACTCAGGAATTTTTCAATGCACCCTGCATATTTCACTCCTAAAAATGGCCCGATTCTGCAGCCACTGATACACATATCTTCAAGGAGAAGGATTAGCATCTTTTCCCCTCAACTCACCCTCGGTCCAGGCCAAGTTAAAGGTCTTTTCAAACATCATCAAGCTAACAAAAACACTTTGAGAAGGCAGGGGGAAAAGCTGCAGAGGCCTGAACAAGCTCTGCATATTTATAGCACAAACACACCTCCCTATGCTCATTCTCCTTAATCACATGCACACGCTAGCAAGACGGCTCCTCCGAACTTTCTCAGGGATTTGGTCTGAGTGGCTATAGTTCAAAGTCCAACTGCTTCAGCAGCTGAAAAGAAAGAGAAAACCACGGCAGCTCTGTAAGAATTACAGTGATCCTATTTAAAAAAAAATGTCATTCTCTGCTGGGACTTAACATGGCAGTGCCACGCAGATCTCATCGAATCCAGAAGCATTTCAGGCACACAGCTCTTGCTGTAATTAAACCACAGGCTTAATTAGGTTCCCATCACTATTGCTTTCTTCCTGCCTTCAGACAAGAAGGTGTAAGAAAAGATTGTCCAATACGGATACCGCAATTTAAAGTCTTGAGTTAAGAACACAGTGAGTGTATATCTACTATAAAATCTACCCTAAAAACATGCCAGTTGTTAAACTAAGCAGTGCATTAGAAGCAGTTAGATATAATGAGAATGTAAATGGAAAGTATTCTAGGGAGATATTTCAGCTAAAAACAGCACACACTGTATGCTATCTTTTATTTTAATCATGCTCTAAGCCCTGCCTTTTTGAACTTTTTATAAATTCTGCTATCTCCCTTTGCAGTTACTTACATATTGGTATATAAATTCAAAGACGAGAAGCAATTAGGAATGAAGCGAAGACTCCCTCTCTTGATGCTAATACATCAAAGGAAGTGAAAAAACCTTCCCCTCACATACACACTGGGTAACACAGAGAGTTTCTGCTCTTCACAGCCTAATAGCTCAAGTAGTTCCAATCGAGAGTCTGATGTCAGCCTCCGATTACATGGAGATGCTAAGTGATTGGAAAGAGCAGCTTTTGAAAATCCCAGTTCTCTGACTCAGAAGACCACACAACCCTGCAACTATGCTTTTAAAATGCATAAGTGTATTATTCACATCCGCTGGTCATATTTTCTTCTCCATTTGGGGCATTGTAACATTGCTTTTAAGAGTTCCCTGGGGGTCTCTGCTTGATTTGGGTACAACGTGTCTAGGCACGTGTGAAGGAAATCTGTCAGATTAGGGGCTTTTGTAAACAGCCAGTGCTCCTCTGCACTTGCTCTCTTCTGCTATCAAGTTTGGAGAGACGAAGAGCCAGGTGCTGCCTTTAAACATCCATGCTTAAGAAGTCTGCCTTTGCCAGAATGGAGAAGGAGAGGTTGGGACCAGCTCATGCCAGGGAGCAGTAAGAGCTGGCTTCCCCTCTTTTCTCCTCACCTTTATGTGTTTCTGCCAGATCAGCCATAATCTGATCCTTGAACATGAAGCCACAGAACAGGTAAGCCTATGCAAGAAATGTCAAAAAACCATGATGCTGCTGATACAAAACAGCAGCTGAGTGGCATCGTTACACTAGATATTTGTATTTGCTTCCTGCAAGTCCTTCCCTCAGTCCAAGGACATTTGAGAACTATGCAAGAGTTTTTTGGAAACACTCCAGGCCCTTCATCTTTCATAAAAGGAAACTACAATCTTTTATGCATATGAATCAACAGGTGAATGACCTCCCCATGCCCTCAGTAAATTATCAGAGTCCACTTATTTCTTAATCTCCAGACCTCTCCTGTACCAGCAGGGGAACTAACCAAAAGTAGGAACAACTCCATTGATTTCACTGGAACACTCATCTCATGTTTCCATATGAACACATACATTAAATTCCAAAAGCTTTTAAATAGAAGCATGGAGTTTTAAAGAGTCTGTGGGAAGTATTTCTGTTAAACCATCAGATACACAGTAAATTTGGAGACCCTTGCTTGGCTCTTGAATATAAGCCAGAAAGAAGATCCACTAACCGTTATGAGATTACACAGCTATATAGCTGCAGTAAGCTGGGAATCCAGAATATGTTTGGATAACAGTCTTTTTGACTGGAAGACTCTCCATCTAGCAACAAAATCTTGAAACAGTTCAAATCTGTTACAGCAGTTTTAAGTGCTAGTTGTGAGGTGAAAAGCAAGGAACTATGGAACAGCAAAGGCCTTCTATACTATACCAACAGAAGACCAAGTAAACGAGATTCAGCAAAATTTCTGGAGAATTATAACTATATAACAGGGAATAACTTCGAGGGAAAAGCATCACTGTCTGCTATTCATGTTAGCAGGCTGTGCCAGATAAAGGCCAGTGACTCTACCTGAGTAATGGGCCCTCAGAGCCTTTCCACTGACTCTCACTGATCTCAGCGGGACAAAGGATTTTAACACTGTTTTTATCTGCAAAGAGGCCAGAGTCCCCTTTCCACAAGCCAACGTGACTGAAGGCGACAACTGCCAAAGCATTACCTCTCTGCTAAAGCCACCTGACAAATTCCATCCCATTACCTTCTATCATGTACTAAACAGATGAAAAAAACCTCGAAAGCCCAGCCTCTGAATGGCCACTTCTTATTTAAAACGTCTTTTATCATTATTCTGTAAACAAAGATAAGGAATCTTCCTCCTAAACGATGGTACTCTAGCTAATGATGCTCTAGCTGATATTACAGTAAGGTGAGGATGGGATCCTTAGAGAGCAGGTTTTTCTTCCCCTTTTCCTTTGTTGTTCTGACAGCAGGAAAGGCAAACAGGAAAGGCTATGCTTTGGCCTCCCGCTCCTTTTGACTCTGCTAACTTGTCATCAGCCCTCTCTGCATTTAGAAGAAGCCAAGCACCGAGGAAATCCTCCAACTTTCCCACACCCACAACTTTGGTTATTTGCATTCATGGGCAAACTACAGTCAAGTGCACCAGAGAGGCGAGTTCTCTAACACAAATGAGTACACAGCAACCAGCACACCACCAAAAAACCACAACTGGCAAGTAAAGCAAAAAAACCCTTTCTCCTTTTCCAAAAGAAGAAGTGAAGAGGATGTGTCATTCCATTTGGACAGGTGCAGGACACAAAGCTGAAGGCGATGGATTACTACATCTAGCGTACAACTCTGCTTTTCTTTGGAGGTTTTATTCTGCGCCCAAAGATTTGCCAATTAATATGATTTCAATGTACAGGGAGCTCTGAATACATGCTTGTGCCTCATGCCCCCAGGCTACTTTATAGTGTACCTCTAAAAATGTAACTACCCTTACACTTAGATATGCTTATATGCTACAAAGACTATAATACAGAGTTAAGGGAAGCTAGAAATCTGTTCTGATTTGTCTCCAGCAGTATCCAAGATATTTTTTATGTAAATGTATCCAACCCATAGAGGTCTACAGCTGTGCCTCAGCACAACAGAAAAAACATACAAGAAAATTGTACTTTAAATTCTCTAGGATTTTGTGAAGCTAGGATAAAGCGCAACACTTATCCACCCTACTTGCACTTGCTTCTTTTTCTTTAAAGACAGCACCTACCCTTAAGGTCTTATGTACCTGCGTAAAGGATGCTTACCAACACTTATCCTGGGACAGCCTTACAAAGAAATCCCATCCTGAGATGGAAGCCTTAAAGTTTCTAGGCTCCATTTCAGCAGCAATTGAGACTTCAGCACGTTAAGTCAAGGAGAAGAGGCATTAACTGATGAGCTTTGAGTCCAACTTATGTTTTGTAAATGGTAGGGCTGTGGCAGAAGGCACATAAAAACCTTACAATTGATTAAACATTTCCCTGCAGGGCTGAAAACCCAAACAGAAGAACATTGTATCAGGGTGTAAAAACAACAACAACAAACCCCAAAAACCTCAAACCAAACTAAATCAAAACAAAACTGCCTAAAAAGCACAATAAAAGAGACTAAAAGTAAAAGTGAAACTAGCCAGGCTGTCCTCAGTAACCGACTGCAATGAAACGGAATAAATTAATGCAGAGCCTAAAATGATAAAGAATCAGTTCAGAGTTGTCTTTTTTATCTCAACACTGACACTTCAGGAAAGAGGAAAAACCTATAGGGGAGCTCACTGCAGAGATCTGCGGGCCTCTGAAGAGCAAAGTAACACGGGAGAGCCCCACACTTCTAAGTGGCTGTATCACTAACTGCAAGCACGTAGGAAAATGAGGAATGGAAAAGTGGAGCAGTGAGGATACAGCAGGAAATGCTGGAAACAATACAGCTTTTAGAGAGATTGGCTACTGGTAACACATTGATGCTTTCAGAAAAAAAAGCCCGGAATGTGTGGAATTCTCTGGGATGCCAGGGTGCAAAGAGGATCTCCTTAACTGCGGCTTTCCAAATCTGCTGCCTGGTCATTGCCAATTATTCAGAAATAAGATGGCTTACGTCATTGGTTTCTAAAGAGTACAATATTCCACTTATACTGCCAGATCTGTAGTCCACTGGACTGAGAAATCATCTTTCCAAATAATAACAGAGGCACTGAGCCCCAAGTCTACACACGAATCCAGTACTTCTGCATTTCTTTATTACCAAGATAATCAAGCATCTAATAATAAAACTGGGCAGTATCGCACTGCTCGGTTCTCCTGCTGTTAATAAGAAAACTCTAAGCAACAGCCAGACTGACAACAATCATGTTATTCCCACATGATTCTCCTTTAGAAGCAGACCCTGGAGCTGATCATGATGAAAAGCGGTAAAGTACTTGGAGTGGCAGAAGGGCAAAGTAGTTAGTTCAGCAGCTGAGCAGGAAAACATTTCTCACCCTTGTTTCTCTTCCAGTGAGAGGGTGGGAAAGGATTCATATTTGCAAGATGCTAGCTGGCCAGAGGCTTATAAGAAAGATGAAAGGACAAGTGGCATCTGGGAAAGCAGAGGCGAAGGACCTCGAGTTTTTGAAGATGACCTGCCTGCGACTGCCCAGAATCAATCCTTTATTGCGCCTAACAAGATTTTCCAATCAAGCTTTCTGAACAGCAGCAAAACCAAAAAACAACACATAGGTAAATACCATTGCTGGTAGCTCAGCAGAAGAGTTTAAATTATTTTCTTAAATCAAAGCATACCAAGTCTTGCAAATGTTCACCACTTCAACAGCAAAAGAGCTGAGAACGTTAAGGCCTCATGAAAATGACAGCAGTAGTGATAAGTGATACTGGAAAAATGCAGCTTTTAATAAATTTCAATTTTCTATTAATATTTCTTGAACCCAACATAGACGTTTTATCTGCACACAACAATGCATAATTTTCAATATAAAATACAACATTATTATGCAAAATTGTATGATATGCTATTTTCAAGGGAGCTCTTTTCCTGCTCCCCCTCCCCTTGGTATCATCTCTGTGATTGCCAAGGAATGGCACTCTGGGCAAGGGATAGGGCTAAGGAAGCCCCTCTAAGAGTAGCCCCCAAGATGAGGTGAGCCCTTTTCCTTACCAGACTGTGCCTTTACAAGGGAATCTTGGAATCCAGCTGCCTTACAAGACATGGAGAAAAAGGCCTTCCAGTGTCACAGCTCAGTATCTAGGGCATGTCTGGTAGCATTATTCTCAAATCACTGTGGTGCACTTTGTGTTAGAACATCAAGAATGTCTCACTGTGGCAAGATAGCCAAGTAGTTTTAAACTGAGTACTTTAAAAAAAATGTGTGGTTGGGCTGCACAGTTTTGATGCTACCATACCAGTATATGGCATCTCAGTCACCACACCAAGCAGTCCAGCACCTTCAGACTCCTGGTATGCAACAAGTTCCATGCAACCATTACAGTCATGCCACAGGTGCTGTGGCTGCATGCCTGTCACCAACTTGTTCCTTGTGGTGCAAGTCCAAACCTCCAGCCAGTTTCGAGTTATTCTTAGATGTGTCATTTGGGCTGGACAGCCAAATGCCAGCCCAGAGGCCACCCCACCATTCCCACGTTTGCTGCTGGTGGTAGAAGTCAGCATGCCGTAATGTGACACTGGTAATGTCCTGGGGTAGACCTGCGACCACCTGCAACTGCTCTGTTACTTTAAAACAAAAAAACAAACAAACAAACAAAAACCCAAACAACTGGGTGCAGTGACTTGAGTGAAATACTGGCAGGAGTGAACTGTGTAGGCACTTCATTCTTAAAACAAATATTAGCATAATCTTGCTGAAAGTAATAATGAATGAGGTGTCAGCCCAGAAAAAGAGAAAGCACGCTATCATTATACACTACAGTCAGGATGGGCAGTTTCCTGCCAGGCAGTTTTATCTGGCCCTTGGGAACACTGAGCAGTCCAGGGGCCAAAGGGAGGTGTTGCTGGGGATGAGTATGTATAGGGGGGGATGTGAGGAGAAGATGTGCAAAGTGGTGCTGTTCAGCTTCAGGTCCCAGTTGAGATGTTCAGATGTCACACTACACAAATGTAGCTGTGCTGGTCCAATACTGGATGGAGAATAAAAGCAGACAGAGCATGCAAAGACGTTGACTGCTCATGCCTGTTTAGTCAGTGTGGAGACTTTCACCTTTGCAGCACATGTAGCATAGTGCTGCATGAAGAGAAGCGACGAGGACTGGGAGATGTGCCTGAGAGCAGCTGTATAGCTGGAGGCAACACATACACCTACTGGAGGACGGGTCGTGGCAGAGCCCAGCATTGTGGTGGAGCCCATGGCTGACCAGACCAAGGGACATCAGCAGCTCTATCAGCAGCACTGCACTGTATATTGCACTGTATACAGGGGGGAGGAGGAACAACAGGAGGACACAGGGAAGATCATGATAAAAAAATCTCTCCCCTCCTAAAGAGAGAAGAAGTTAAAAGAAAACAGAAGATCACTAAAGCAGCGGATTCTGCATTTATCATCACAGGGGTAAAGCCAGACTCTCTAATTAAGCGCATGACATAACTGTGCTGTAATATCAAGGCTTTGCATTGTGATTTGAAAACAAGCTGCACTTGCACAATCCAGAAAGAAAAAAGCCGTACAGATTAGAAAGGCTAAGCTCTGCTCTCACTTACATTAGGATATACCCACAGCCAGACAGCTCAAAAGACTTTACAGACGAGAATGTGATACAAGGAGTTGCATTTCCTCAGACAGTTCCCTCACTCCATCGGCCAAGCCTCCTCACCGCAGTTTCCAATCACAGCCCAGAACTCTGCTCTGATTACACACTCATTCTGAAACCACAGAAAGCCTCCCTTGGTCTGATCTACAGTTGATGTATATTAATAATCACCAGCAAAGTCACTCTGCAGCTGCCAAGGATGTAGTTTAAATACCGCTGAATACTTAAGGCTTGATTCTGTTAATCAGTACAGCTTCACTGATCCCAGAAGAGTTTCTTATATTTCCACACCACTCTAAAGGGGAGAAAATCCAGAGCATGATTTTTTTAAACAACACTTTCATTAAAAACACCTAGAAGAGGGAATGTTCTCACTTACCCCGGTGTAAATTCACTTTGCTGTACTCACTGGAAGTACTCAGGATTTAGAGGAGAACAGCAGAAAGCAAAAACTAAGCCAAACTCCCCTTTGAAGTCATTGTTTTTCCTAAACGAGGTATTAGGAGGGGGCAGGATCGACATCAATCTGCTATTCCAGACTTCCAATCCACAGCCTCATCTATCAAAAAAATACGTATTCACAAGCGCTTGGGAAGCGTATGCACCAGTGCGAGTACCAAATCATTACACTGCTGTGAACACGAGCCATATTCAGCAGAAATCAGCAGCTGTTAGGACTACGGAGCCTGTCACCGCTTTTATAGTTCGCGTGGAGAAGAAGCAGGATTCAAGCACTTACTGCTCATAACACAAGTCGCATACTGCCTTGATCTTTTGCTTTCCTCCCGTCTCCCCCCCACGCCCCACACCATGGCTCTTCAGGGACACTCTTTAAACAGAAAGAAGTCATTAACCAAACTTCCTTATTTTACGGCCATAAAAGTTGGCTAACGACGAAACAGCTTTATTATTTCGACTTAAGAGCTTAACATTTCGATCGGGAAGTCAGAGACACTTCTAAGTGGAAGACAAATCTGTCCAGGAAGGAGGGCAGGCCAGCAAGGGGAGAAAGCCCGAAGACGCCCGGGGACGGAGGATCATTCCCATCCCCATCCCCACCACCCCTCGGCGCCCGCAGACAGACCTCGGCCGCCTCCCCGGCTAAACCCTTGGCTGCAGAAGATGCGCCCCGAGAGCCCCGTCAGGCAGCTCCTTACGTAAGGCACAAACCACTGACATCATCCCTCCCGCTGGCATCGCCGCCGCGCCCGGCGGCGCCCACCGACCTGACCCGCGCCGCGCCCGCCCGGCACAGCCCCTTCCCACCCACCCTGCCGCCGGGGCTCCCTTCCCATCGCCTCCGGCTCTAAACTTTGCCGGGGGATTACTGGGGGGGCGGCTTCCCCCGCCGGGGGCCCCATCCCGCGGAGCGCCCCATCCCGCGGTACTCACGCACTGCCTCCTGCTTGGGGTCGAGGCCACGCACCGCGCCCTGGAGGCCGGCGATGCGGCCGTGCAGCGCCCGGACGCGGCGGTGAGTGCCCTGGATGTCAGCCTCGACCTCCTGGAAGAGGGTGCAGGCGTGCCGGGCCACGTCGGACAGCTGCCGGAGGATCCGCGACAGGGCCACATTGCTGACCGAGCAGAGGTCCAGCACCATCAGCACCGCCGCCGCCTCCCTCTCCCCGCCGCCGGCCGCCTCCGCGCCCTCGCTTGCCGTCCCCGGCTCCTCCGGCGGCGGGTCCCGCGGCGGCGGCGGCGGCTCCGCGCCCCAGCTCTCCTCCAGCACGGAGGCAGGGGGCTGCCGCCGGCACAGCCGCTGCGGCTCCACGGTCCGCTTGGCGAAGGGCATGGCCGAGCTCTCGGCCGGGGCTCTCCCGGGCTCCCGTGGGCACTGGCGGGGATCGCTGCCCTCCTCCTCCTCTTCGCCTCTGCCGCCGCCGCTCCTGGCCCCGCCGCCGTCACTCGCGGGCGGCCGCCGGCGGGCGGCTCATCGCCTCGCTGCCTCCCTGCGCGGGGCTCTCGGGCTGCGGAGCGGCCGCCGCGCCGCCTCGCATCCGCCGCCGCTGCTGCTGCTGTTGCCGCCGCGGGGAGCCGGGGCGCATCCGCGCCGCCTCGCTCGCTCGCCCGCACACCGTCCCGCTCCGGCGGCGGGTGTGAAGGGGCGGCCCGAAAACCTGGAGAGAGGAATCCCGCGGCCGCGAGGAGGAGCGATCCGCCGACCCTCCCGCCCGGGAGAGCGGCGGGGCGGGGGCGGGGAGGTGCCGAGCAGTCGCCGCCGCGGGGAGGCGCTGCAGGGCCCGCGGGGCTGGGACGGGCGGCACCGGAGGGGCAGCCGCGGTCCTGGTGCGCGGAGTGACAGCGGGGGACCCTCGCTCCGAGCAGACCGCAGCCCTGCCGGGGCGGGTCGTTTCCTCTGCGCCCCCCACCCCAGCCCGTCTCTCTTCCGGCGGGAGCCCTGCTTAGGTGCGAAGAAGGCGAGGCAGAGAAGGAAAAGATGCCGAGAGGGATGAAAGGGAACCCAAGTCAGGAAGGGCCAGCCGCTACCAGCCCGCTGGTGTCACCTCTCGAGCACCGCGGAGGGTACGGCACCCGCCAAAGTCAGGGGGATGCACTTGGGCACCTGGCTTCTTAGGAGGTGTTGGGGAAAACTGGGTTCCAGTCAGACAAGGAGCACTGCTTCTAACACAAGACAGCTGGGCTTACTTATATGCACTCCTGAAAGCTGAACATGCCTAATGAGCAGGCATGAAAGCTGAACGTAAACTGCAAATTATCAGTGGTAAATACACAGAGCAGATACCACAGAGAGAGCCACCATAAAAGGAGAGCCAAGCGGCTGCAAACGCAGGCATCCCACGGTTTCAAAACGTTAGCTTAAGTTTGCCCACTTGACCTTAACTTGCCATCCTTGCACACGTGTGGTGTGATACAGTCTGTCATTACATGACCACATACAGGCAGCTTTCAATTCCCTCTGGTTAAATAATCTGAGTTGCAGATATCTGTGCTGGAGACAGCATCACCACGAGTACAGTGATACCTGCACTCTGAGCTCTGCGGGCACAGTGACCTGCTCCTGGGACAAGCTTAGGTCCAGAGGGTGGATATGGTTCCTTTTGCAGAGCTCAGTCTGAGCTGATAAACTTTGCTGGTGCTGCTGCTGGCTTTTGGCATGAACAGTCCATGTGCCTTCGCACTGTGCCTCTGGGAAGGGGAACACACCACTGTGCAGAGTTAGCATGGGTCTTTAGTTCAAGTTTCTAACTTGGCTTGAAATGGGCAGCCCTGGCCCTGTGCCTAGCATAGGATGAGGGCACAGAGCCTGCCACTGCCTGCTCCAGTCTCTGTGCCACCTCCTCAGCCCTCCTGGGGGGCCTGAAGTTCTGGTGCGACCCAGTGGGAGTGGGCAGGGATGTGACAGCAGTCACAGACCTGGAGGGAGTGCTCAGGTGGTACTAAAAATATATCTTGGACCTGAGTGTTGCTGCTGTTTGGGCCATTTGCACCTCATAGTCCAGAGTTTCTTCCAAATTGGGGTGGCTCTTAGCTCTGGTAATGGAACACGGACTGCACTGCTCTTCCCACCTGTAGCAGTCATGGCAGATTATTTTAATATTTCACTTGAGATTTATAAAGGGCAGGGGGAGAAGGAATTGTTAAGCTTTAATGCTCCAGAAAGAGCGGCAGCTGTCCAAACAAATGTGGTATCACAAGAACAGGACCACAGGAGTCAAACTTGTTGGGAAGCAGCATTGTAGCACTCACCAGGCAGGGGCAGGAGCTACCTGTGAGGAAAGCGGCTCAGGCACTCGTCCTGCCTCTCTCTCAGGCACCCCACAAGCCTCTGGATTAGGCCATTCCTAATAGGTAAAATCTGCAAGAGGCAGGACTTTAGACTGCACCTTACCACAGCCTCCTGCTTGCGTGTAGTGTCTGACCAGCTCAGGTAGGACAGGAGCTAAGCAGCTCCCTTCTCTCCCTTGAAAACAATGCCTTGGTTCTTGCAGCGCATCCCTACTTATCCTCAGCAAAGCTACCAGAAGCCAGTGCTTGCTCTGCCTTTACTTTTCCCAGACTGTTATTACTACTCTGCATTACTGTAAGCTCCATGGTTTCCCTGTGTCCCAGGCTTGGAAAGATACAGCTCACCTTAGGGACACTATTAGTCCCATGACAACTGTTTGACTGCTGTTGTGTGGCGGTGTGGGAGACATACAGTGCCAAAGCCACACATGAATTAACTTGTTTAAAGAAGGCAGGTCCTGCCAAATCTGTGCATCTTCACCACAGGAAGCATATCTTCATTTTGAAGGTGTCATTGTATTTCAGTTCTTCCCTCCATGAGTTGCCATTTTTCTTAGTTTTTCATTGCAAACAGAACAGATTCCATATACAACTCAACTATGGGGCACTGGTGCTTTCCAGCAAGCAGATGATGATATCTCTGTTTCCTTTGGTCAGAACACTGCTCCTATCATCGCAGGCACAGGAGGGTTCACACAACACCTCACCCCAGTCACACACCTGCTCTGTGTTTTCCGTCAGTAATATCAGGTGGTGCAAACCCAAATTCAGCAGCTTCTCAGCTGCCTCTGGGGTTGATCCTGGTGTTTGTTTGATAGATAGCAGACATAGTAAGTGGGGAGCCATCCCAAAGTTTAAGTTCAGCCTCAGGGTCAGGTCTCTGGAAGCTCTCTCTGTAGCCGAAAGAGAGGAAAATATTCTTCCTTGGGGGATTTTGAATGCTTAACATGGGGCTTCAGATCTGAAGTGCCCCTGAGAGGTTCTTGTCCCTCTGCACTGACTGCGGGGGCAGCCCAGGGTAGATAGCTTCCCTGGGCTGAAGTTAGACCTCAAGATTATTCCCTGGGGTATTAATTTGTGAACATGTCAGCCTGGGCCAACCTTCTGCATTACTAGATTTCAAGAAGCACTTACAGACCTTGGAGATTGAGACATGTCAGAAAGCATATCAGTCATGAACAGAGCTAAGTATGTGAAACAGTCCCTTATGTATTTATTTATGTCAGGAAAAGCCTCCTATTGGACTGTACTGCTTTCTCACATGTATGTGAACTGTATTCTCTGCATTGATTGTGGTAAAATTTAGGTTGGGATGCTGCTGTGGGTGGCATTGGCTTTCACCCATGGCAATGAAAGGCTGCACAATGGTTTGCTTCAGAGACACATACAGTATGGGGGTGGAAGGGACATGGTTTAGTGGTGGACTCAGCAGTATTAGGTTTACAGTTGGACTTGATGATCTTAAAGGTCTTTTCCAACCAAAATGATCTTATGATTCTATGATTGTAAGAGTGGGCAAAAATGGTAAAAGAGAGGTCCTACTTGACCTCTCACTACTGCTGCTGGTAGGCAGGCTGCTGGTCATAACCAAAAGTAGCTGCTGTGCAGCCTCCCACCACAGCTGTACTCATATCCTGGCTGCATTCACTGCTGATACCCTCGCTGAGGTGCACATGCTGACAGAGATGGAGGGCAGGACAGGACTATTGGCAGATGAGAAGGAATCTGGTTCCCTGCTACAGGGAGCTGCAGGAAGCAGGGGGGTGGGATTAGGCAATCTCCCCAGGTTTGGCAAGGCTGCTCTGGCCTGCTGCAGTGTGTCTTGTTCTGCAGTGCCAGAAAGGGAGGAGAGGCTGCTGGGTGCTGTAGGCTATTGTAATTTCCTCCTCTTTACACAGCTGTCAGGAGGATGCCTTTAGGCATTATGTTAATAAATTTGTGGCCTTTTGACCATAATGTAGCATCTGTCATCACTGATGCTAGCCCCCATAAGTATACTGCTTATTTATTCTCAGCAAAGATGTCACAGACAGAGCATTACCAAACCTGTACCCACTTTGAGTAGCAAAAAGTACCCTGTTTGGAAACTCACTTCAAGTTTCAGCTGCCGTTCTGCACTTAGGCCCGACAGTGATGTTCATTGATCGCACAAAGGCCATGTTAAAGGTAAAAGCCTGTAAGGCAGGGAAGTAGCACAGTCCAGGAGGCTCACTGTGAGTCTGGACCTGCTCATTTCGGACTCTCAGCCCTGCCAGTTTGTTTCAGATGGTTCATGTTAAGATCATGTCCGGAACGTGGGACATTAGGATTTTTAGCTGGGAAATACTTTTGCTGAAGAGGGTCCCTGGGTTTGAGTGGCTTAGTCAGACAAAAGGCTGGTAGTTGTGCTTTTGACAATATGTTCTGTGTTCCCCAAAATGTTCTTCTGTTTGGGACATGGAGATGCTTTCAACCTTCAGTGTGATCAGCCTTTGAAGGCAACACTGCTAATGTACTGAGGAACACATGCTCTTACTTCTAATTTGTGCTTCCATATGACTTTATTGGCACAAACAGCTATACAAGCATTGACAAAGGACACAACAGACCATGAGTTTCTTCTAGGACCTGCGACATTAATAGGTATACATACGAATATTCCCTGTTCATCCTTGCTGCTGCAATCTCTGACAATACTCATAAATACACCATTGCTGTCCCTTTGCCATCGCCACTAATGCTGTGCAGTCTGAATTTTCTCTTCCTCTGGGCCTGGGCACCTTTTTTCCTCATTGCTCTTAGAGAAGAAGAGTTTTACAATTCTCAGCAGAGTCGTTTGCCTCACACCTCCTGGTGAGGACATGTCTGGGCATTCGAGTGATGAGTATTTCTCTGCCTCAATCCCTCTCTTCTGGCCAACTGGATTTCCCCGGGCACTCGGGTGCTGTCACCAGCTTACAGTGATCCAGCCCGCTACAGCTTTTCCTGGTAGTTGTTAATATTTGTATTACCATAAACATTTTCATTCTTAAACTATTGTGTTTGGTTTGCATGACAAAGTTTTTGGTTGCGGGGGGGCATAGGGGTAGCTTCTGTGAGAAGCTGCCAGAAACTTCCCTTATGCCCAACAGAGCCAAGGCTGAGCCAATCAGTAACAATGGTAATGCCTCTGTGATAACATGATTAAGAAGGGGAAGAGAAAAAAACCTGCACATTTTGCAGCTGGAGAGAGGAGTGAGAAGATGTGAGAGAAACAACCCTTGCAGACACTGAGGTCAGTGAAGAAGGAGGGGCAGGAGGTGCTCCAGGTGCTGGAGCACAGATTCCCTTGCAACTTCTGGTGCAGACCATGGTGAGGCAGGCTGTCCCCCTGCAGCCCATGGAGGTCCATGGTGGAGCAGATGACCACCTGTAGCCCGTGGAGGACCCCACGCTGGAGCAGGAGGATGCCCAGAGGAGGCTGTGACGCTGTGGGAAGCCTGTGCTGGAGCAGGTTCCTGTCAGGACCTGTAGCCCGTGGAGAGAGGAGCCCACGCTGGATCAGGTTTGCTGGCAGGACTTGTGACCCCGTGGGGGACCCATGCTGGAGCAGTCCCTTCCTGAAGGGCTGCACACCGTGGAAAGGGCCTATGCTAAAGCAGTTTGTGAAGAACTGTTGTTCATGGGAAAGACTCACATTGGAGAAGTTTGTGGAGGACTGTCTCCCATGAGACAGACCCCACAATAGTGCAGGAGAAGAGTGTGGGGAGTCCTGCCCCTGAAGAGGAAGGAGCGACAGAAACAACCTATGATGAACCTATTCCCCATACCCCTGTGCCACTGGCAGGGAAGAGGTGGAAATCAGGAGTAAAGTTAAGCCCAGGAAGAAGGGAGGGGTGGGGAGAAGGTGTTTTAAGATTGGTTTTATTTCTTATTATCCTCTTCTGATTTAATTGGTAATAAATTCATTTTTCCTCAAGTCAAGTCTGTTTCACCCATGATGGTAATTGGTGAGTGATCTCTTTCTGTCCTTATTTCAACCCACAACCCTTTTGTTATGTTTTCTTTCACCTGCCCAGTTGAGGAAGTGGGGTGATAGAGCAGGCTTTGGTGGGCATCTGGCATCCAGCCAGGGTCAAGCCCCCACAACTATGACCCCACTGTTTTAGTCACTGGTTTAAGTGGGGAAAACGCAAGGCCTGCAGGAGTGCATGTACCTTTGGAAAAAGGAATAATTGGACTCCACATGCTGCGGCAAATCATACAGTGCAGGCAAAGCAGAATTAAAAAACTGCAAGCTAACTCCCTTTCTCCAAACTCCCTTAATTATAGTTGTTATAGAGTTTACTTGTAATCAGGGTAGTGATGACATTTCAAACTGAAGAGTGATTATTAAATTGACACTTCCTTTAAAATGTGCCTGAAGTCAAGGCTGACATGTTAATTGACTTTTATTAGTAAGAAACGTCTGTTTTAATAAGGAAACTTTCTTATCTCTCTAGCAAGTTCACGTTAAGTGCACACCTACTGAATTATTTCCATCACTACTACCTGGCATTGCTAGTCAGTAAAAACCCTCATTGAAGCATCTCCCTGAACAATGAATGCTGTCATTTCCTTTGATATCAATATTAGTTTCACATTCATACATCCCATTGACTGCTAGCATTGGGAGATGTCAAGGAAGAAAAAAAGAAACCTCTTTAAATACTATTATCATTTAAACCTTTAAAAGTAGCAATGGTTAAGAATGTGCAATAAATCCAAGACAAAATCAAAATGTGAAATTGGGAATTGCTGGCAAACTTCAGGGTCTCCCCAAAACCACTAAATGATTCCAACTGCTCTAATATAGTGGGTGTGAGTATCCATGCTGTTATCCTAGAAAATACTGATTCTGAGCTTGTCATCTCAGAAGAGACTTATGTAGGGGGCATTTGGGATGCCTTTCCTAGACACCATACCAGAACACAGCTCAGTAGAGCACAGTGCTGGAGCGACCGCCAGCTCCCAGCTGGACTTCAGGGAAGCTATAGTGCCATGTGGGCTGTGCACTGTGTGTTAGGAAAGGGCAGGTGGGTACTTCTTCAGATGACAAAGCTCTCAAACAGAAGCCAGGCTCTGTTTTATATGAGAGCTCTGTTGTGGCAAAATTGCTGGTGACCTCAGCTGGAGCGCAATGAAACCTATCTCCAGCCTATGCAGAGAAGTAGTTAATTCAATCTCTACAGTCTCAAGTGGGAATATTCAGGATGACAAAAAGTTAACAAAGGTGGTTACATCTTAAGAAACCATGCTAAAAGATGCATCAGACAAAAATAAACTCTGTTCTGTACAAATATAATCCACTCAAGGGAAACAGAAGAGACAGAGAAGATGTTTTGCTTGCAGTGTAAAATCTCTCCACCTTCTTTGTCACTCTGACTTTTTAATTGCACTTGATTGGATAGCAATGGTGGTTTAACGTGCACATTGTGGGTATTTTCACTGTTTTCTTTAGTTTCACCTGCTGGCATCAGGGGGTTTGTGCACATCAAGCCAAGCCTGCAGTCTTGATTCAGGACTCAGCTAACATTTTGACTGTGTCACAACAGTGAGAGCAACAGTAATATAGAGAAAGGAAGATTTATTTGGAACAGAAGGTGAAAATCCCCATCATCCACAGATGATCATTCGCTTAATATTAACAACATGCATTTTTATACTTCCCAAAATAATTTGGCACACACTTATAGCATGCTGAATGTATCCTAACTCTCTATCATATAGTCTGAATGTGGAAGTAATTTCAAGTTTCTGTATTCTGGTGTCAATCCAGCTTGCAGTTCATGTCATCAAGTCAAGGACAGTAAAATGTCACTTCCACGCCTTACGCTTTATGGCGAGGAGCTGAAGAAGGAGCTACTCTGGGAAAGGCCAGGTCAGGTCAGTGCCTCCACACTTCCCACTGCTTCTCCCAGAGAAGGGGAACTTCAGTGTGATCTGGTGTGTGTTATCACCATTCCTTTCTGTGTTGTGGCAGGACCTTATCTGACTTGGCCCTGGATGCTGCTTGGAGAGCAAGCTAGCTTTGCACTTCTGAGAAAGGAGGGTCGGTCCGTGTTGCAGCCATCCTCCAGCAGTTTTAGGCAAGCTCTGCCATTGGGCTCTGTGAGGTGGATTCCAGCAGAGGAAGAGTGAATCAGGCTGGTTTCACCTTTCGAGGCTTGTGAGGGAGAGCGTGTAGGGTATTTCAAGCCCCGGCTTCCAGTGTGCAGGCCACATTCCAGCTCAGTGTGACCGAAGTTTAATTTATCTTAAAGCCCATTCTCCAGGGGTCCAAAATAGCAAAAAAGGGACCAAATCAGGTTTGAAGACCATTGAGGCAAGTAAATGCAAAAGTTCATGCTGCCCTGCACGTACTCTTTCCAGCTGTATGATTTCCATTATGAATAAAAGTTTGTCTGCCAGGAGTAACTCTTTGATTTTGAAAGAAATCAAAATAACAAAAGATAAATAATTACTTAGTAGGTGGGCTAATTCCTTCTTCCATGTCTTTGTCCACAAAGGAGACAAAAAGCATAGCTTTACGCTCAGTGGCTTGGCAGTGCTTCCAACCCTCCACCAACAGAAGGGAAAGGCACCCTAAACATTAATATTTTAACTCTTACCATAGAGCAGTGGAGGCTGGCTTGTACCCTTGAGCAGGCTGAATCGTTCCTACATGTGGCAGTACCGGTGCTGGTAGCAGAACCACTAGCCCAGAGCTTTTAAGAAGAATCTTAATCTGATATAAATAATTTTTAGTTTGAGACTTGTGGTCTCATCATAGCCAGTCAAATTGGCTTCCTGTTTTGTTTAACTAACAAGTAATACTTTAAGTAAGTGCTCTGAAAATGCACCATCATAGGATGTCTGATGAAGTCAGTGATTACTGTTTCAAAGGAAAACAAAGTTTATAGAAGCATAATTAGTCATCTGCTCTTAAACCAGAAAAATATGGTAGAGAAACAGAAAAGGTATCTTTGAGGTTTGAGAGATATAAAAACCATGTTAAATAATAGAAAGTCATTGGAGTCTGCATTTATTTTAAGGATAAACAGAGCTATTATACAATTGTCCACCTTTATATCTACCCTTTCTGGGTTCTGCCTAATGGGCTCTCTTCCTTGTGTACAGAAAAACTTCAACCCCATCCTGTTTACGGTTGAACTTCAATATGCTTAAAATTATTACCTCAGATTTTGTACATTAACTCTGTCTGCTGGCAAGAGGAAAACCCTCTCATATTATCTAATTATGGCTTCAAGCAGCACTAATGAAGAAGTTGTGCAGGCTGGGGCCTGTTCTCTTTTTCTCTGGAGGCATCGACAGTGAGTCTGTGGTTGTGGTGGCACAGAGACAAGGAGGGAGGCTGGGACTGCCAGGCATAGAAGTGGGCAGAGTGAAGTTTAGCACTCAAGAGCACAAATGCAGATTCAGGTTCACATCCCTGATGTAAGATTGCAGCCTTGATTTGGGAGGCCGAGACCCTTATCAATGCTTCCTTCCCCCTCCACCCTGGTAGCCTCAGCTGGGATGTGTCTCAGCTTGTCAGTCTGTTCAACCAAGTGAGAAGCACTAGTACAAGAGCAAATGGCCTCAAGTTGTGCTAGGGGAGGTTGAGATTGGAGATTAGGAAGAATTTCTTTCCTGAAAGGGTTATCAGACATTGGAACGGGCTGCTCAGGACAGTGGTGGAGTCCCCATCCCTGGAGGTATTTAAGAGTCATGTAGACACAGTGCTTAGGGACATGGTTTAGTCAAGGACCTGTCAGTGTGAGGTCAATGATTGGACTCGATGACCTTAAAGGTCTTTTCCAATCTAGGCAATTCTGTGACTCTACCATGGGAGGCGGCCAGGCAGGGTCGGGGATAGAGACCTCTGTGCTTCGGAGAGGTGAGGTGAGCAGCTGTGCCAGCACAACTGCAGTACGTGCCGACAAACGTATTCCTGGCAGTGGGCTGCAAGCCAGGGCAAGGAGTCTCTGCCTGGCTTTGGGAAAGTCATGTCTGGTCGGTGGTGGGTGAGACTTGGGTATATATCCACTGGCATCAAATGAGCTGCTTACCCCAATGTAAAATAAGGGAAGGTCAGTGACAACTCAGGCTAGACAAGGCGGGCTGTGTCTGCACTCATAGCCAGCACTGAGACATGGCATGGAGATCAGTGAGCTTGCTAGTTTGGTTTAGTATCAGCAACAATTTAGCTGTAACAGCCACTGTAAAAGCCTAACACAAAACTCACAGCTGAGCTCTATGCTACCATTCCTGACCTGTTACAGATTTCAAAGCTGGCTGGTTTAGGGTTAGCTATGCTAATTTTCTAAACACTGTTGAAACTATGGCATGGGCATACATGTAGTCCCCTCCTTAAAGAATATAGAGTAGCACAGAGAATAGAATACCAAGAAGAATTGGAAGGAACTCCACTCATAGCTGGCCTACATAAAGAGAAAAGAGACCTGAACTCAGCTATTAATTGGGATTTTCTTCTACATCTCATGAACCTCTGGGATGGAGAATCCAGCAAAGCTGTGATTTATTTACCATAAACGCACTCAAAGGATACTGCATAACTTAGTGTTCTGGCACTGTGAAAGTTATTTGCAATAATGAATTTTTTAAATTCTTTGGAGAAAAGTGAGTGCATATTCCCTTCCCCCACCAATTAAAAAAAGAAAAAAAGAAAAAAAGAAATTGCAGAGTAACATTCAAAGGCTCATTAAAAGCAGCCAGGGAAAACAGATTACAGAAACTTCAAAGACTCACAATGCTGGTTAAGAACCAGCTCTCTTTTTCAAAGAAAATGTTATTAGCTAATCCTTGAAATTTGGTTTTTGGCAGATGACACAGTATTTCCTGCAGGTGCAGAAACAAGAGGGTATTAAAAGTGTTTTGGTAATGCACGAAAAACTTCCCAACTACACTCACAGTTCCATCTGTTCAAGGCAGCCTGAGTGAACTCCCTGATCCCTCATTTCATGTAGTGAAATGCAGCAACATTTCAGGAGACTCTAACCTACATGAAGCTGTATATCTCCTGGGCTGAGACAAGAAGCCTGTTAAGGTAATGTATTTTATTTTTTAAAGAGGAAAAATGTGCCTTTACTACTGCGATTATCAGTAATATCAGGGGGAACTAACAGAAAAGCCAGTGCAATGTGTAGCGGAAACCGTGTCTACACATAGGTTAACAATTGCACTAATAAAACACCCTAAGCATGCAAGCAAGCATCACGCCCCACCACTTACCTGCTTACATCAGTTTGGAGATGCTTTGACATAGTCTCTCTTTTAAGGTCTTCTTTACAAGGTCCCCTGTGCGTGTTTTTGTCTGCTTTACCCATGGCTAATCCCAACTCCTCTGTTAGTTACAAGCCCCTGGTTATCAAAAGAGACAAGGCCAGCCACATCTCCCTCAAGTCCTTTGTTAAGCTGAGATCCTTTGGCTTTGATTTAAAACCTGACTGTCTCACAACGACAATTTTCCCACTGAGCCTTTCACCTAAAATTTGGCCCAAAACATGTCCAAAGCTACATCTTACTGTTTCCATGGCAACCAATTGCTTGAAGTCAAATAACTAGGCTTAAGATGCCCTTAGTAGTTAGCAACCTGAAAAGGAGCATCTGAATCAATAAGGGATGATGAAGCAGCAGCAAAATTTGCAAGGAAACTTATTCCTATTTTCTAGCAATCCAAACTGTTATTCTGTTGCTATTTATTTTCAGAGATACTCTGAACAACATTGCTTTTAAATTCAATGCAGAGACATACAGTCACATGAAATTCAAACCACAGCACAACCGTAGCTCACAACTTGTAGAGAAGAGACCATGGGAGCTTAGTTCATTAAGTCTGTCATTAATGATAGAGACCCATCTCTGTGTACATTAGGAGACATAAATGTTATAGGGACACAGTAAAGCTTTACTGACTACTTTGCACTTGTCCTGAAGAAAGTATTTTGAAGTGCTCTTGAGATCTTTAATATGGTATACAGACACTTGCATTTGTTTGTTAAGAGGCAGCTTCTCTTATCACTTACAAGTTCATCTTCTGAAGTGTATTTTGTCCCCATACACAGCACCACATACACAGTGCTGACACCTAACATTGGAAAACTTGTCACAGTTGCAATTGTTAACAGAACCACATGTGTATCTACTGCAAAAGAGCTGCAAGGTTCACGTTGAAGAGTTAAACTGGTTCAAAAATGAGTATTTGCTTGTCTCAGATCTCAAGTCAGTCTGCAATGAACAGAGAGGTGAAAAGACAAGAGAAATATTTTGGCCAGAGGGACATGTCTGTTTTCATTCAGTCCCTAGAATAACTAGGTGTTCTCCAATACATATTTTTAATCAGAGCTTTCTGAACCAGTGGGGAGAGCTGTGACAGGAGGTAGATGTTCGATGACACCAAATGGGATTAATGCAGCAGTATGCAGCAGACACCACCAACATTATACAACTATGTGTCAAAAAAACCCCAAACCAAATGCAGGCACAAAACCCATATACGTCCACATTTTAGCCATCACACAAGTGTCTTCATTTTCTCTTATTGACCCTTATTGCTCTAATTTTATTTACATTTACGCAGATGTGTCAAAATGCCTGATGAAAAGTTTGATCCAATATAAAACTGTTCAGAGAACAAGAGGTCTCAGGAGATTTAATTTTTTTGTTAGAAGAGAGGTTTAAAACAACTTGGGTGTTATGGAATATTTATTGCTCGAAGAAAAATAACCCAGAAGTTAGTAAGTGAAATAAATGTTTCTGGGAATAAAAAGACTATGTCTTGAGTCTATGGCGTCTGGGCAGAGCTGTATAACTTGCTGTAGTTCTCATTTCCTTTGCATAGATTTATTTCCCTGTGGATGACATTAAAATGCTGTTGGCTGTGCTGCAGGATCCTTCCCTTGCCCCCTCCCTGACACAGACTCTTCCCTGTGGGCAGAGGCCCTTGAGGGCAAGTAGAGTATGGAGTGGAGAAAGGTTGCAGAAAAAGCACAGGTTGGGGGTTGCTCTGACCCTAATGTGAGTCCCTTAACTGTGATTAGAAACATAAGAAAGGTATGAGGAATCTCTGTACTTGCTCTTTACTTAATGTTGTGGGTCAGTGCGTTGTTCATCTTGCTAAAACCAAAATCATGCTCTAAAAATGCCTGTATCTGCCCCTGGTTTATAGAGACACTGTCTTCCTGGCTTGGACATCTCAGTTGCAAATCAGCATCAAGAGACAAGTGGAATGAATCTGGGCCCTCATATCTCCCTTTTGGAGCAGGATATGCTCACAATATATCTCAACACCATCTGCGCTAGATTGGAGGTGTTGGGGTTTCCAGTGAACTTCCTGGAACCTCTTCCTCTTCTCATCTGGAAGGCAAAGAAACAATGACCCCTTGAAGATTTTGAAGGTGGTGAGATATATGAGGGGAAACATCAGAAAAGCAGAGTGAATTATAAAAGCTACAGTGGTTATGAAGTACGTTGTTGACTTTACTCAGTCTAGCTAGGTAGGAACAGAGAGTAGGATAACCAGTTTACAGGAGGTGATACTGAATCTACTGTATGACTTGCTGCATGGAAACCTTTTCTGAAGGCATTATAGCATCTGTTTATCACCCACTACGTTCCACAAGAAAACACCTCCCCATTCATCAACTGGAATAGCAGTTCAATTGAATGCTCCAGCTGTAAAAACTATGTCAACACCCTTATCCCAGACCTTTGTATTTGAAGCGCTGGTTAAGAGTTTTACATGGATTTCTCCATGGCTGCTATCACATCAGTTAACAATTTTAGTTTCCAAATGATGTGTGCTTATTGCTACTTTAATAAAAATGCTTGGCTTTGTTAGGAATATTTACTCCTTTGTATCTATCTTGGCAGCAACCAAGGCTGTACAGGCAAACCCTAACCAGTCTATGATTCTATAAAAATGTCCTGAGTACCTGAATAAGAACCAAGAGCACTCCCTCTGGTTCTTTACAGCATAGCCCACGCTGCGCACACCAGGCTCCCCTTGGTGCAGGGGCGATGATGTTGCAGTGAGGCTGTTGACTGGAGGATATGTCTGGACACTGTTCAAATGTGTGATGCAGGACCCAGAATATTTAGGACTATACTACTTTTGGAGTTGTATCTAATTTCTTATTTTAAAAAAAGCTCTGATAATCAATCAAGAAGAAGGAAAAGCAAGAGGAAATACATTTTTTCAACATTGTTCCTACAACTTTACCTACACTTGTTACTATTTTAACATTTGTCACAATACTTAAAATCTTACCACAGGCAAAATGTCTCAACAATATTGTTTCCACTTCAAAACTAGACACAGAATTCCAGTTCTGTGAGTCTGCCTTGACAAGCATACAACACTGAGCATTGTAAAGTAAAATCAAATTGAAGTGGCAATTCAGAAAAATCCATGTGCAGAACACATTAAAAATTCACTGCAATGTCACTGATCAAGTATAAGGTCTTAGGTTACACGAAATAAATGAGTTACTAAAGCACAAATTGTTCTTGAGAGCTACTTATCTTGCTCTCCATAATTAATTTAATGCCACAGATGAGGAGAACAAAGGTTAAGGCTTACTCTCCAGTGGGGGTCACTGTTGAAGAACAGCCTCTAATTTTTCTTCTATGGAAGTTCAAACACACCCTGACAATTCCCAGAATAATCCATACAGCTCATGCAGATGTATTGGAATTTGATTGGAGCAGTTCACATCAACTGTCAAAGTGAATCCTATGTAAAGGCAAAGTGTATGTACTACAGGAAGTAAATTATCAGGTAATTAACACTCTATATGCATAACAAAGAAGCGGTACAAAAGATGGGAGAGTGGGGAGACGTGTTTGACCCCAGATGAGGCTTGTCCAGAACACTGTGGTCACTGTGGTCGTGGAATAAGGAGTTACCAAGGTCAACTAGCAGCCCTCCTTCCTACCAAGATGGCATTCAGAAACCTTAATATCCTGGTTATCACATTTCATGGCTGCAAAGCCTTTTCACCCAAACTTGCCTTTACTTTTAGTAGAAATAGAAAAGCAGAGGACCTCCAGGGTGCAGTTTAGAGAGTTCTCTAGACCCAACAACAACAGAGTCCACCAAAGGAGTAATGTCCCAGGAGAAGGAGGGAAAGGTTTAGGAAATGAGCTCTGTATTCCAACACCCACCTGTCCCCTTGTCCTCCAGCTTTCCTGGGGTTAAGGTTTTCCCAGCAAGAGCAAGAGCTTAACAGCTGTGAAGTGAGAAGCGAGTGCCCATGTTTGGGTTGGAATGAACTGGAGAGTACAGGAGGCTACATCTGTGTGTTGATGTCACATGGCACATCATTACATCAGTGATGTCAGGCCTTTCATCCCAGAAGATTGCCTAAGGTGCCCTTACTAAACTCTTGATATTAGGAACTGGTAGCCAGCCACAAGCACTGGAGGGGAAGTGCTATGTCCCTGGTGGCTTGATGGATGGATTATTTAACAATGACGAGCAATAAATGAAATTAGTACTCTTGCCTTTCTCTATAGCTAGGCTGCTTTTGTAGCAGCTGACTGGCCCACTGACTCTCCTTTGCTAACATTAACTTAGGCCTGTATCTTCACAAGTATCACTTAAGCCCTGAATCTCACTGCTTAAGAGCATCTTTCTACTATTCACTTTTGGTATTAGATTTCTTAGTGAACCCGCTCTAATGCTTCCATTCTGGACCGAAAACTCACATAAAACTGAAAATACCCCTTTAGAGCAGCACCACTGCTACGTGATATGTTGTCTCTTGACAGCATGATCTTTATACCTGGTTATATTCAGATTAGAAAACTGTTATTACTCTCTGCTTCCAGAGGACAGCAGCAGCAGCAGCCCTCAGACCACAGGGGACAGATAGAGTTGCAGGCAGCCCTTATATACAGACATCTACTCTTAAAGGCATGGTTTTAATAGAATAAAATAACCATACGTGCTGGGTCAGATCTTTTCCTCCCATAAATTGGAGTGATGCCACCAGCGCTCTGCCATTTTTAATGACTAACATCCAGCTCAGAAACTTTCAAGCTGTAAAATGGGGAGCAGGCAGCTCTCCCCTCTGCCTAGCATTGGGAGAGAAGAAGGGAGGAGGTATTCCAGTAGTAGTTCCAAACATTAAGGTGTTAATTCCTGCCTGAAGGGATTAGGAATTTTGGCTTTTTACACTTCAAGGAGCAGCCCCTACCACTGTTAGTTTCCCCTAGTAACACTGCACTGGGAAAAGGTTAAAAGGTCTGTCAGTTTCAGGGAGTACATACTCACTGCTTCAAATAGTCCTACTGAAGTTTGACAGAGCTGGAGACATTGGAAATGCAATGCAGACATGGCTTTTCATACTTACTACAAATGTTTTGTTGATTTTTTAGCCATTAGTATTTGTCAAAGTCAGCAACTCCACAATACAGAGGAGAAACCTGGAGAGCAGGAGAAATGCAGTTCATTTGTTCTTGAGCTGGGACTGAGGTCTGCCTTCTGCACCACGCTGGTTCAGACGTGTCCGCACACGGGGCATGCCTCCATCCAGTACCTGAAGAGGAGACTCTTTATTAGCCACAAGCACAAGAGAGAGCAGGATTTCAGGAAAACATTGAGAGATCTTTAAGAAATGTCATCACTCTGAGAAATTACCACTATGAGGAATCAGACGTAAAACTGTCATTTTTAGCAATGGACTCTCTGTTTAAGAGGCAAACTGCTGGCAAAGGTCATTCAAAAGCCAAGCATGTTCATGTAGTTGTAAGCCTCATGCTTTGTTTAATGCTTGCAATCTCAGCATCCTTGCAACTGCAAAATACTGGTTCTTTTGCTTCTGTGCATACCCTTCTCTTTTCCTGTCCTTGAATCTCCTTTCTCTATGGCATCTGAGTAAGAACTGAAGTGTGTCAGCCAATGTTCACCTGTGGTTAAATACTCTTGGTACAAAATGGCAATACAAATACTTTGTAATACAAAGTATTTCATCTGGAGGACTTGGGTGTGGTGTAAGGAGAAGTTGTATATGACAAAAGCAAAAGAAAAGCTCCTTCTACCTCACCTGAACAGATGGAAACGTGTGACTTCATGATGTGCTTCTGTTACACTTGTTATAGAATGAAAGTTGACCATTTTGTTCTGCTCCAGTTTTAGCATCATCTCCACAGATATACAGAGCACTTTACAGACTTTTCGAGAACACTTTTTTTTTCCTCCATAACATTTATGGCAAAAGAAATTTGTCACACTACCTTGCAAAAGGCAGTTGCTTTGTTGACCAGATGCCAAACTGAAATTCAGACATGGATGGCCAGAAATAAGATTTACTTTAATCCTACTAATCCTGAGTTGTTGATTGGTACAAGGCACCATTGTAGCTGGGTAAGCTTCCCAGGCTTATCGTCTGATTCTCTTTGGAGTCATGAGATCACTTTGGATTCTCAGTCTTTCCCTTATAAAGAGCAACATTGCTGCCTCATGTTCCATTTTCTGCTCTAAACAATAATGTAAAAAAAAAAAATAATCAAAATCACGGATCTTTGCCAGCAAATGCACAAAAGTCGTTAGGTGGTTTGCTGAGCCTAGTGATAAGCTCTACCAGGAAGAGTGGAATGAGAAGACATGGGCCTATCCTCAAGGAGGTTAGCAGTCTGCCTGGTTAATTATAAAGCCTTACACTGACTTCAGTGAAGCTCCAAGCCATCTTCAGAAGCTGAAATCATACTTCTGGCAGGAGGCTTAGCTTTGTTTTGCTTAGGGGAAGAAGAGAAGAAACAGGACTCCTGAAACATGTTCTGATGTATTTGAGGACCACTGAGGAGCTGGTGGGAGCCTGCTGGTATTTCTCTTCCATCTGAAAGTGGCCAACAGACTTCCATAGATCTGTGGATTACAAGCCTGAAACCCACTCTAGACATGAAACACTGACCCAGTCCCATTAGCAGCAGCGACTTGTGCACCCACAGAGAGGTAGTGTACTCAAAGCTGGAATGCTCACACTACCTAGCTGAAGAACCAGTAGGGCCTTACAGTAAGATTGTCTCTTGACTAAACAATCTGCTTCATTTATTTTTGGTTTTTAGTATACTGATTACATTGTGTGTTCCAGCTTGACAGAACTGCCTCACAGTCCAGAACATCACTTCTGGTTTGCTTTAAACCCCACTGGGATGTTATCTGTATATCTGCTGTCTGCATTCAAGATCCACTGGAAAAATTCCTGCCCTTGAAGCTTATCTACTTGTAGGATAGTTAGAAGGACACAGATTCCAATATATCTGATTTACCTCATGTTGCAATGTTAACAAGGTAACACCATCAAACCAACAATGCAATTTGAGTTGAAATAAAAAGATACATATTCAGTTTTTGTCTTAACATTATCTAGAGGCTTGTAGATAAAACTTGAAAGGACAGTAGATCAGTTGCAAAACCTTCTGAGTTGTAGTTTCATGTAGAAAGAAAAGGTGAAAGTTTTTAAGAGGTGAGAACAGCTGAGTTATGTTAATTTTTTACTTTAAGATGTCTCAAGGATTTACACCTCAGAGGGGTTTTTGAGACAGAGACTGTCTTTTTTTCTGTGTTCATGGCATCCCTGCAACCGAGCCTGCTCTATTTCTGAGGCTTACAGGTGCTACAGTAATACAGACAATAGCTGGCAGTAAACAACACAACCTCCTACACACAATATCTGCATAAAGCAGATGATTGAGAAGAGTTCTTATGAACCCTTTTAGCAGTGGATGTAATTAATTTGTTAACATTTCCCTGTAGTCTTACAAAGAAGCTGAACAACATGGAAGTATAGACTGGATAATAAATGTACATTGTTGATTCATCTCAGCCCTAAGATGTTATTCATCACTTATACTGAACATCTGCGCACATCTTAAAGGGGAGTCTCCTCTTCTGTGGGTGCACAATGTGTTCTTGAGACCATAAAGTCTTTCCAAACATAATAAAACATGTCACTCCACTGTTTCCAACTGTGTAACTGAGGTTAATTGCTGTAGTGGTGGGATGCGTAACATAATTGATCAGCATCTCTGTTTACTGGTCTCCAGCCTACCCAGCTCTTCTTACTTTCCAGAGGAAAAGATATTGGTTTATCTGCAGAAGTATTTTTTGCAAAACTATTAGCTCAGAGATTGAAAGATGTCTGTCTGTCCTCTCCAGAGTCCTGCCTCCCAGAGGTAGGATGTGACAAAACCCACCTTTGGGAAGTGCTACCTGGCAGAAATGTCACATGGAAGCAAATAGGTGAGAAACAGCAGCTCCCGACTGCTCCAGTGTTTGGGATGCAGCAAGAGGTAGAAATGCTTGTATCTGTGAGAAGCTGCTTGGAGGCAGCAAAAGAAAGTGGCATCCTGGCCCATATATCTTAGCTCCCCAAATGTGGTGCATACCACCCTGGAATGGGATTAGGCTCCTTGGAGACAGGCAGCCTATGCCTACTGGTAGGCTTGACTTTATGCTGCTGAAGTCAGTGGAAATCTCTGCATTGGTAAGTGCAAATTGGATTCCAATGGCAGGAACTGGTCAGTGTTGAAAAGACAAAGAGCCTTTTAGCTGCTGTGGTTAATAGAGCAACAACAGTATTCATTATTAAGAGACTGCCCTATTATACTGGAAAAGACATCTTTGAACACCCTGTATTACCAGAGTATTATGTTTGCAAGGAATTATTGCAGTGGGATCAGGGAATTGCTCCAGCAAGTTAACTGAACTTCTTTTAAAATTACTCTCCTAACAACTTTATTGGGGAGCTCATTCTCCAGTTGGACAGTGGGCATCTCTGGATCTGTTCCCTTCAAGAAATGGGCAGTTCAAAGATCCCTGTCATTGTCCTAGCTTCTTGACTTCTGACTACACTCAGCTTGTGCTTCTGACAGTTCACATAAATAGTCTTATTTAAAGCAGACCTGATGATCTCTTAATGCTTTTCTAGGCTAAGATTTCAAAAGAGTTTTCTCTTTCATTTAGTTTATGGCAGCACTGTATTTCACAGCTGGTTTTAATGTATTTTTAGAGACTATATGGAATCAGTACTTGAGTTATAAGGTATGTGTATCAGATGGAGCCATAGCCACCATTCCTTGGCAAACTGCTAGATCAAATGAGCTGAATCTCCTCTACTTTATTGCCTAATTAATTCTTGAATGATCACTGAATTGCAGGAGTGTAAAGCCTGCCAACTTTGGTCACACTCTGTGTTAGGTAACGTCAGAAAGGATTGGAAAGTGAGGGTTTGCTTTAATCTGGGTTCACAGGGAAAACTTCTAGGTAGGTGGGCAGGGGCTTCTTTTGCCTGCTTGCACAACTGAATAGCAAGAGGAAGCAGCTCTTCAGCCAATGGTCAAAGTCTCCAGGAAGGAGCAGATCCCACTGGGGATCAGGATCGTGAAAGCACTTGCATTTCTCAGTGACAACTTGCTCCTAAACAGGATGGGCTTGATTATCTGCAGCCAAGTCTTCCTTGGATGACTAAACCTTTTGTGGATTTTGCAAGCACTACCAGCAGTGGGACAGCAGATTAGTTAGAGATGCAAGTTATGGGCTGCTGAAAATGGAGTCACAGCACTGAAAATATTATCTGAGAACCGACCCTGAGGAATTCAAGAAACAATGTTTTTGGAAGAATATTGTTGCTGGCAGGGTGAGGTTAGACACACAAACATCAGTGAAAAACTTCTTGTATTTTTCTGGAGCATCAATTTCCCATTTCTGAGGCCATATCCTAGTTTTGAGTATAGGAAGACTCTTTTTAGGCATCTGGCCACATGGCAGGCTTATTGCTTACACACTCCCTTCAGAAGAATAAAACCTATTTCTTCTACAGCCTTCAGGAGGACCTGATACACTACCCAGCGTGCACAGCTGGAGGCCCCACTTCCGTGCTGCTTTTCTGGGCTGTGCTGATCTGCAGGCAGGCTGGGCAACCTTGGCAGTGAGTGCTCTGTCTGGATAGAGTGGCACCTAAGTCACTGAAATGCTGTGCAGAGCTGAGTAGAAGGACTGCTTTCATCTTTTCTTTCTGTGCAAGCCAGCCTGGGTACCAGAAGTTGTATGATGCAAGTAGCAGAGAACATACTGCCTCAGGTACAGGAGTGACAGGTCCATAGCTGTCTTGAGTATCTCTGAACAGGGCTGCATCATGTCTGTTATCCACACCTTCAACATCCCAATAGGAAAGAAATAAAAGCAAATGCAAAAACCAGTGGAATCAGATCAGGCATTCACCTATCCCAGTGTTGTCTCCAACAGTGATAGCAGTTGGAAGTGCCAGTCAGGGAGAGCATAAAAGACTGCCCACTTTTCCTTCATAATCCCAGCATCCACAGCTCATGTATTTAGGGTGCCAGAGGGTATATCTCAGCCTCTTGCCTTTAGCATTTGTATATACAAATGCTGTGCATGAATTTGCCCAATTTGTCTAAGGCAATAGAGTGGAAATGTTTTTGGCAAGAAGACCAGTTTATAAGATGTTTATAAGGATATTGCAGCTATGCTTATTCCTGGAATGAAAGACACAGTTGAAACCTTATGAATGAATGCCACCACTTCCACTTAATGTGTAAATAATCTCAGGTCAGACCTCATTGTGGGTTTAACTGAGGTCAGTGACACAACCCAGTTGTTTTAATGAGTGGAATAAAACGGTCAGAGGCTAATAGAAAACTCAGGATCTGAAACTTAGTGGCTGTTTTACATTTGGATGGCAGGCAATCAGCTTTGAACCGCTATCCTGGACATTAGGGAGCTCTTCTTTTCCAGCAGACTGAAGCTCCTGGATAGTAGTCAGTTGGAGGTGTAGGAGCTCGGTACTGTGGTGAAGACTAGCAGCTGACCCAAGGCAAAGGCTCTGTAACTGTACTCAGGCAGACTTTGTTTTTCTGACTGTTTGTTGAGATGCTCAGTCTTTCCCAAATGATCACTCCTGTGCTGTGCAACCCTCTGAGGATTTGGTGATGATCTCCTCAGAAATAACGTGAAGTTTCTCTGTGTAAATGGAAACATCCCACCAGGAAGAGTGGTGCTCAGAGGGCATGCAAGCAACGCCTTCTTTCCAGTACCTTGGCTCACGTCAGCAGTGGTTCCCTGGGATCCACTTTCCCTCAAAAGCTGTCTCTGATGGCCCACCAAAGCAAGCAAACTCCTGCAACTATCAAAATTCCTGCAACAAGCTCCACTGTCTTTTCTGGAACAAAAGCCTTCGTTAAAAAAGCCTGGAATGTAACAGCACAGCATGTCTGAACACATGCTAGCAGAGTTAGACCCCAAGCAAATAGATGGGAAAGATAACCCGGAACAGCACCATCTCATGCTGTTTACCATTACTGCAACGACAAACACCTCCAGTAGGTTTTCACTGCTCTCATCTCTACATGACTTCTACAATTCAGGGAAAGCCATTGAGGAAAAGAAGCCTGTTTCTAAGTAAGTATCTGCTGGCCACATAGGTGTTTGTACATCCACTGGTCCAATTACCCTGGGATCACAAATAACAAAAAAGTTGAAAAACCATGGTCCTATTTAAACCATATTAAACCTGTACAAAACCAGAGGTGTTCCAAAAACCCTTCTGACATCCAGGGGATGGGTGGTTTTGGAGAGGGAAGACTATTTCAGTGATGTTCTTCTATCTTGGCTTCTCCATGGGCCAGAGGGAGGAGGAGGCTGAGATCCTGTGAGGAGTCCTTGGGAAGGTGGATGCCTGCGAGAGTGTTGCTCATGGGAGCTCATGGTGAAAGCATGAGCAGAAATGTTCTTGTTCTTTCTATGTCATCATAGGAGAAGCTCTTTGTACAGTCGATCTAAGGAACACTGGAGACAACTATTTCCCCTTGGTGTTTAATGTACAAAATGAAGGGGATTGGCTTGCTCTTGTTGAAATATTGACCCATCAAAAATTGCCACAAGAGCAAAACACAAACTTCTGGTATTTTTGAAGGTAATCATGAAGTCTTTGCACAGAACTAATCCAGACAAGGACAACATCAAAATAACTCTATAAAATCACCTGTTTCTTTTCTTACCACATATCTAGGAAAGTCCTAGGGAAATATCCATGCCCCTTTAAAAAGAAATTAAATGAACACAAGACTATTCATATGAATAATGTAAAGCATATTAATTTCAAGGGCTACTTTTCATACTGAATTAATTTGTCCACATTTCCAGAGCACTCAATAGCTTCTCAGTTCTTTTAACATTGCATGTACTTAGTTGTGGATAATTTATCCTCAGAGCAAGAGCTAAGGAGTCCTAGTCAGAATCAGTGTCCAGAAGGTGAGGGCGGAATGGCTAGAAGGCTGACCAAAAGCTGCAAAGTGAGGCAACTCCAATGCCCCCATCCTGGGTGCCAAGGTACCTGCTTTGCCATAATCCTCCTCGCTATCTGCAGAAAAGCAGTACAGAGGGATCTGGGCATGTTGTGCTGTGGCAGAGCAAGGAGGCAATGCTGCAGCAGGACATCCCTTGCCTGTGGCTCCCACAGGCAGCTCAAGACATCCCTCGTCCTGGACAACTATGGGCACTTGTGCAGCTGATCTCATGCCATCATCACTGGTGAAGATGCCCAGGACTTCTTGCCTCCTCAGTAAGCCCAGTCCTCTCTGGTTTGTGTTGTGATAAACCTCCTTGAACAGAACCACACAAGAGTGCCATAAGTGAGTTGGCACAGAAGGAAAGCTTTCACTTAGCTTTAGCATTTACTTGCTTTGGCTGCAAATGTGCCTGCATGTGCCTGCAACGCTATAGCCTTCATCGATAGATACAGATCAGTGTTTGTATGCTCAGCACCTCTCCTTGCATCTGATTTTTTTCCAAACCAACAAAGTTACACAGATCTGGCTGATATGTCTGAAGCTTACAAACTTCCTCTTTTCTGCTCCTGCCTGTAATAGCTGGCTGCCAGAGATTAGTCTGCTAATTAGTAAGGGTGGACCAAAAAGAAAAGGAAAAAAAAAAAAAAGTGGTTTTAACACAAAGACATAACCCCCAGGCACGTAATTCAGGGATCACCGTCTCCTAAGAGAAGCTGCTTGCCCTGCAATACATGTATTCATATTTCACATGGTGTGCCATCTCCTGCACATTCTTTCCAAAGAGTTAAACATAGCAGAAAATTATACTTAATATTTTAATAACTTTTAACTGTGAACCTCTAGCCTCACTACTGCATAAAGGAGGAGACTTAGGAAAAAACACTTGTGGGGGAAATTTAATTTAGCTATGTAACTTGCTCAAAATTATTGCAGACTTTCAGCACTTAAATGAAGACAGGCTTGGTTCCTTGGGCTTGTTCGTACAGAGCCACCTGGAGTTATAAAGCTCCAGCAGATGCAGAAGCAGTGGCATCTTTTCTGCCATATACAACCCTGCAGTGCCTTCCACACTCATGGTGGCACTGAGCTGTATGAACTTTCTTTAGTTTGCAACTACTTTCCCCCTACTAATGACCAGCCTCAAGATTTAAGAGTCAAGTGAGAGGACCATCATACTCTGAAAAAGCTACATGTCCCTAAATTCTCTGTAAGCAGGACCCCAGATCAGATTTGTAAGGCTCTCCTCCCCTTCCTTGCAAGTTCTACCTAGCAGGAAATCCAGAAGGAGCTTTGCAGCCACATGGTGACTATGCTAACAAGGAGGCAGAAGTCACACATGCAGCAGCTACCAGCTCTGGAGGACAGCTTTAGACTTTCTGTGGACTCTTAGAAGGACCACCTTGTGTCACCTACTGGGCAAGGAAGCACAACAGCTCTCCATGACAACTTCTCCTTAAAAGCTGTGTAGCAGGAAGAGGATAAATTTGCTTTCCAAAAAGCCTCTCCCTTCTCACCCTGGATAAGTGGTAGAAGATGCTGTGAGAGGAGCAAGAAGCAAAAGCTACATGGAGCAAAGTGAGCCCTTCCTCAGTGTCACAAGCAAAGCCTTGCAGGTCTCCCAGGCGAGTTTCAGGACTTTACACATTGGTATTTCTCTCTTCAGGCTCTGCAGATGGCTGTACTGAGACCAACACATCACATCCACAGGGCTGCAGCTAACGAGCCACCCACTGAGCACAACTGGTTGTCACCTCAGTTCCTCCCATTTGCATTAATATTTTGTTCCATTACCAGGCCTGAGGACCCTCACAGGGAGATTGCTGGGCATAAGAAGGAAAAAAAAAAAAAAAGTAAAAAAGCACCATCTTCTTAACAGCAACATAACATGCAGCCTCTGCAGCTCCATGCATCTGAGAAGTGATAGTGCTCGGAGGGCACATATCCAGCACACATCTCTAGCTCCAGCCATTCTCCCTATTTCAGGCAGAAAAGATGCAAGAAGTACGTTTCCCATTAGCGGGGTACCCCTTGGGGACCACACAAGCACATTCCTCTCCATCCCCTTGAGTGAAAAGCGGCCTCCAGCCTTTCACTGTGTCAGCACAAAGAGTAATTCACATGCATATGAATGCGTTTGGCTAATCACAGTGTAGGGATAATTCTCTGTATATAATTACATGCTGTACTAGGCAGTTAACACTGCAGGGATGTTAAGGTCTGCTTATATGTAGGAAGGGGGATGGAAGGTTATTATGCAATGTTCATAGGGCAAACGGGCAGTTTCAGGCCTGATGGTATATTTTGCATAGACATTGAACCGAAATCTATAACTCAGTGCAGATTAAAACAAAAAATAACTGCTGCTGATAAGATTCAATTTAAACTCTATCCCCTGATCTTTGTCAAAAACTTAGGACTTTGCATTAGGATCTCCATTGTACTGATAGCTGAAGCTGCCTGGTTTGCTGGATTATTAAAAAGTCTGGTCCTATACACCATGTTCACTATTTCACTTTCAGAAGTTCTGAGCAGCTATATATCTCATAGATGGCAAGGGATTAACAAGTATTTAGTATCCCTGAATATCATGGCAGCTTTGTCTGGAGTTGAGGCTTTTCTGAAATCTGTGAGTGAAGGAGAAATATGGAAGCCTTTGTGTAGAAATAAAGTAATATAAACCTGAAAACACAACATCCTTTTCCCTGTTTTTTTAAGTATATCAAGAAAAATATAATCCAAAATTGAAGAACAGTTGAAAAAGAAAAGTAGAGCAACATCCTTGAATTAGATGTCAAGCAGAAGGTGGAGAAAATAATTCACAACACTGGGGATACAAGATGGAGGAAAACTCAGAAGTATCAGCAACTCAACAGGAAGAGAGCTCCAAGCAGTCACAAAATACGAGGCTGATTTCCAAAGCTCAGGAGTCAGGGTAGAAAATTAAGAGGTTTTAAAAGAATAGAAACTTCTATTCCAGTTTCTAAGCCTGGAGAAGATACACCAATCTTCTTTTGTTCTAAGCTATTTTTTGCTCTGCTGTCACCACAACTAGAAGCTTAATTCATACAAGTCAAGTCTGAAATTCTTGAACAATTAGTTGGCTTTCTAAGAGACAGAAAATATTAATAGACTCATGAGAAAGCCTTATGAACTGGCAAGGTTGAATCAGGAACCCCTAGTGTCAGAGTAAACCCAAACAGAGACAACATGAATTGCTGACTGAAGCCAGGGCAAATCTCCCTATAAATCCTGCACGAGCCAGTGATTCTCTGTGTGACCTTTGGCAAATAGTTTGGTCTTGGTTTGTTCCTCTGTCTACTCAGCTGGAAAACTGAGTTAAAAATAAAAAGAAGAAGAAGCTGACTGAAAACCATATGCTGAGCATGTACTAAGCCTTTCCAGGTAAATAAATTATTTTTTAAATAATTATGATAATACAAAATGTTCAGCATATCTCATGTTTTACTTTATGTATTTCCTGCTGGACCCAAGCCCATTTACCCCAAGAGGATAACTATGACGACAGTTGGGAGGAGGCATCTGGTGCCAAATCAACAGGGAGAGCTATCAATCCTTGCAGGGAATATTGGACTGCCAAAGACAACACTGTGATAGCAGTGAATCCCACCCATAGTTCCAACCCAGCTCAGGGCTGAGGCCAAGGCCAAGACTAAATTGTTTTCTTCTGCACAGAAAGGGACAAGGAAGCTACTGAGAGATCCAGGAAAGCCCCTGAAATGGTCTCTGCAGGGCTGGGAAAACCCCGCAGGGACCTCAAGGCAAGATCTCCCATTGGGTTGATTTGGATCCTGGGAAGTGCTCCTGCGGCTTCTGTCAGACGACAGGCGACTTTCCCTAGAGCCCTCTTCACTCCAAAATGACTCAGACTCGATAACCTTCCAGAGACACACTGCAGAAGCCATTTGTTAGAGCTAGTTTTGGGGAGAGGCTGGGGACATATTCCAGAAGCAAGGGGGAAAAGGGTTGCTGGTTTGGGCTTTTGGGTTAGTTTTTTTGGTGTTTTGGGCGTTTTTTTGTAGCTTTGATTTACTGCCAAAGTTCACTTACTAGCATTTTTTTACTGCTGTTGGCAGGCTGAGCGTGCACACTGCCTAACAGATTTATCTGTAGTACTGCTGGGTGGTCACTATTCTTGTGTTTTAAGATTAATTGAAAGACTCCTAAGGCGTTTGGTACTGGGAAGTTTAAGCTATTTAAGCTAAATAATAACGCATTTTTCTCTACAGCCTCATCCGTCCACACTAGGGAAGTCAGGGTCCGTAACAGACTAGTAATGCAACTCTACAAGCCCTGGGGAGGAGCACAGGCTATCACAGGGCAGAGAAGGCTTGTAGATGTTATCAGCTCATTCTCCAGGCTCAGCAAGGCAATGCAATGATGAAAGTACTGAAAACTTGCCTTGCTGTTCCCTCTGTTCCTATGGGAACACCACAGCTATGGGCTGTAAATATTTCACTCTCATGGATTTCCAGACCTACTGGCTCTCTTTAGCCACCGATGAACATGCAATAAGTAGCTGGCTTGGACACTCATATGTAAGTCCTCAAAAGAATCTAATCCTTCTTTTGACACCTGAATGCTATTGATTTCTCTTAGTTTGATTTGGAGCTCAGCACAAAAATCCCTCCTGGGATCTGTACTTAAAACCCAATGATCAGTGAGAAAAGTATAGTTAACTCTTTAATTGCTCTGGTGTGAACTGAGCTTTTCTCCTTGCCCTGCCACTGTGGCAAGTGTGGGAAATGTTCACAGAAAGCACTGAGCCGGCACTAATCCGGCTCATGCCTCCGTTTGGGTATCTGAGGTCAGGGATTTGGGCTGGGAAGGAAATTGCTGGCTCCCACCACTCACCCAGCAATCACAAACAGCTATGAAGTGGAAGCACAAGACTCAGCGCACGTGACTTCTCTCCTTTGAGCTGTGAACAACATCTGCAAAGCCAGCAGTGAGCATTATCATAGAGGGAGCTCCCCTGGCTTCGCAACCTCATGGTATGACCTTTCTAGCCATGGTTGTACCTGCCCAGTGATAAGACAAGGGCTACTGGGGACACAACATGTGCTCACACCCGTGCTACTGGAGGTGAGTTTCACCAGTGAGGAGAGGTTAATGGGTGTCCCATGCCCTGGCATGATATGGTGGAACAAACTGTGCAGATAATACCGCAGAGTTAGAGTACCAGTAATTATTGTGTTTATTTTTTTAATAGTTCTTAGGGTGAGGAGACAACTCCACTATAGAGAATATTTTTATGCTGATACATTTTATGGATTTGCACTGAGTGAGAAAGAACTTACTTGCCAATTCAAATATCAGTTTTAATAAAGCTTTTAGGACTTTGCCAGTTCAGGAACATAGGGTGCCATTTTTCTAGGACGTATAGATTGCTGTCTGGAATTTTTTTTTCCTTTTATACCTCAGTGACCCCTTTTTGGCATTAGCATCAGCTTCTCATTTCCTTACAACTGAGTGGGCAATAACAAGAGCTTAGACACACAGGGACTGCTGCTAAACTCACAGGCACACACAGCAAGCAGAAGCTTCACAGTAGAGTGGTCAAACTCCAGACAGCAAATAAACCCCTTCTGGGTTTCTAGTGCTCCAGCTACAGTACAAAAAGTTCAGGTGCCAGCTAAAGCCTGCAGAAATGTTCCCCTTTCACTTTTTCTTCCCAGTCCAACCGTCTGTTACACAGTGCTTGTGCAGCAGCCAGTTGAGGAGGTGGGAGAGCAGCTGGTTTGCATTTGGTGGCTACCGAATCGCCCAGTGCCTGGCACAGCCCAGGCTCCTCCAGGAGCTGCAAGCTTTGGTTGTGCAGCTGAGAGGGAAGCATTTCCCACCCTTGACCAAGGTGGTGGAGCACTGTTTGCTCCAGTGCTCGAAGCATCCCAGCATTGCTCTTTTGATAATTCCCTTTTCCAGGGACTTCTCCAGGTTTCTCTCCTGCTGTTCCCCTATATAAGCAGCACCTCTGCAAATTGGGTCCTTCTCTTTTGCCTCTCCTCTGCAGTGGTTTCCTCACTTGGACTGCAGACCTTGTAGTCCTCTCAAAGGAGAAGAGGTCTTGCTCACTGTCCCCGCTGGTTTCTTTCTCCATCAAACAAGGCACACTTAGCAACTTTGAGCAGGTTTGGTAGGCTTAACCCTTCTCCTCCATAGCTGCCAGGCCAAGACCAGGGTGATAACACAAAGATTAGTACACATGCACACCTCCACCCTTTCCCCCCCCCCCCTTTTTTTTTTTTTCCCAAATACAGAAAACTTTTACTAGGTTTCAAGAGCTAGGAACCCATCCATCAAAGGCCCAGCGTGGGCAGGAGGATGGGAAGGCAGCAAAGAACTGAAGCAAATGATACCGTGAAAGCTGGTCAGAGAAACTCTCTAAGACTCATTTTGGAGTTTTAGAAAGCAGATATTCTTTATTGCAGCACTGGACACACAGAGGTCACTCCTCCAAGATGTATGTGAGTGTGTCTTTGTTTTAGCATGCCTTATATTGACCTAATACATGTATATGCATTGCTATTTAGCATATGTAAATGTCCTTCACACTTGCACACTAAAGTGAGTCGGTGGTCTGCAGTCAGCTTTATCACGATGTCCACTGATTGATTTCCTCTTCGACCTTGCTCAGTGGTGCCTCACTCATGCGTTTAGGACAATATTCCTTGAAGAATGTTCAGTCATTAACTCTTATCTATATGTTCTTCCCTGAGCTTAGACACCCATGACAACGTTGTGGGAGAACATCTGCAAAGGTCCTAAGGCCATCATCTTCTCAGGGGCTGAGAAGAGCCAGATGTAAGTTTAATGATTTAAACAAGCAAAACTAGGTGATAAGCACCCACTCCAAGGTTCTAAATCTAATTAAGCAAGCAGCTAAGGTATCTATAAGTCTTTCAAGCAACTAAGGAATCTGTAAATCTCTCAAGCTACTGAGGTATCTGTAAGTCTTTTAATTTCTCAGGGTTTGTTCTTTCAGAAACGCCCTTTAACCAGTCCTAGACCTCCGCTTTTTTCAGGCTGGAGGAGCTCTGGATTACAAGAGATTTTTTGAGATCCCTGAGCAGGAAAGTGAAGTGAGATCTCCAGGAGGCAGGAACAGCCCTTCAGCAGATATATGGACTTGGTAGCTTCTGACTTGTTGGTCCATGGAAGGACCTGTCTGGTCTGTTCCAGGGGCTGTGGGAGCAAATATTTCCTCTCCTGCTGACAAACTTGACAAACTGACCACATAAATTTTCTGCTGTGGGACAAGATTACAAGCATTACCTCTTAAGGGTGGGAGATAATTTCTAAGCCCTATGAAAACACTGAGAGTCCACCCAGTATTAGCATATCTTAATTAATGGCCACAGACTAGATCACCCCAGACTGTCATAGAAGTACTGACCAAGAGATCCTAGCTTCTTCTTTACTACATCACCACGATCACCCCCTTTTCTTCTTCTTCCCCATAGGCAGCTCAGTCAAGAAAAATGGGATGACAAGGAGCACTCTGTTCTCTCTAAGCCATGGTTAACCCCATGCAATCCAGACCCATGAGTCCCCTCCTTCTCCTTTTGCAACTTTGGCCATAAAGGTTCAGCTGGCTGTACTGTCTGGGGCTCAGGGTGAATGACTGAAATGGACAAAAAGCTTACAGGCTTTTTTAAATTATTACAAAATGACATTATTTGATAGATTCTTTCATGGCTGTATCTTACACCACCAATTTGAGTATAAGTTTTGAATGAATGAGGGTTGTAGTAGCTGGTTCATGATAACCATTTAATATATAACAATATTAGTGCCAGCAGTGCTGACACTTTAATGGCAAAGTTACCAGTTCTCATCAGAAAAATAAGTCATTTTTCTGAAGTGTATTTGTAAATTGCATACCTGGTTAAATTTCACTCTCTGCCTTTTAGCAGAGTGGTTAGTGATAAAACCAGATCACAAGTTGGGGAATACAGAATTCAGCTCTGCAACAGCTCAACTCCATTTTTCTTTTCTTCTTCTTCTTTTTTTTTTTTTTTTCTTCAGTGAAAAGGATAGATATTTTTCACAAGTGGAAAGTTGCCTTTTTTTAACAGAAAGTCCTTTTTGCCTCTCTCAGCAGAACTAGAGCATTCTTGTCTGTAAAAATGTCACATTTTTACCTAGGGGAAATTCATGGAAATTTACAAAGATTTACAACAAGAAGCAAAGTTTTAATTTTCATGAATATGCCCCAGGTGAAAATGTGACATTTTTACAAAGAGGAATGTACCATTTTCCTCGGCAAATGAGTATTCTCCTAATGAAATAGCAGTTCAATTTTAAAAGCTGCCTTCAATGACGTTTTTTAGAGCTACAAAAGGAAAGTTTAATACACTTATAAACCCCACTCCTTTCCCACTTTGCCACAAACTGGAGCTTCTCAGTTATTTAGACAGTATTATTTTTATTGTCATGATATTTAGGATCCTTAATCATGGATCAAGACCCCGTCGTGCTAGGCACTGTATAAAGAGAGAACATAAGTCTGGTTCTTGCTTCAAAGAGCCAAGCCCCCACAGCAGGAGGCAATAGCATGGGGGAGCATGTGGAAATGAGACAACGGATTACTAGCAGAAGAGGTTTAGAAGTTGATGTACTGCAACCACTTTGCCTCGTGCTGGGAGAACGAGGTCACCACCTATCAAATTGCAAAACTTTTGAATTCGAGCTGAGGATTAGGGGCAGATCTTGTTCAGTTGCAGCAGACAGAAAAAGATGAGGTGCAACGCCATTAATGCAAAATTTTCCATTTGTCCTGCTGTCAGTCAGGTAACAAGTTGCTTATATATGAAAATGGGACTGATATAAAACACCAGGACCAAAAGCAGAAAAGGATTCAGGGGTGACTGTGGCACGAGAAACCAACAAAGTCCTGCTATTGCAGAAACTGCAAGCATTGCGCTGGGGTACAGCACCAGGACCACCATTTATAAGCTGTCTGACATACCTCTTGTCTCCTTAGTGCTGCTAAGGTTTCAGATGGAATATTTTCTTCAGTTTCAAGCACACTTGAATTTTTTTAAGAGAATAAAAAGATGTGTCCCAAATCCAGTTCTTCAAAGTACCAAAATCAATTAGAGATCTAGAAAAAAAAATTATGAAGTAAGACTGAAAGAAATGGGGCAGTTTAGTCTAGAAAAGATAGGATTGAAGGGAGACAATAACAGTCTTTAAATACATCAAAGTTATCTGCAAATATGGGGGAATAATTTTGATGATAGGATGGGAAATAATGGGCTTTGATAGTCACAAAAGAGATTCAGGATAAACATGAAAAAAAAAAATCTAATAGTAAGGATGATTAAGCACTGGATAGACTGGCTGGGGAAACTGTTACATCTCTATCATTTTTTGTTTGTTTTTGAATAAGAGCTTAGGCAAACATCTGTTGTGAAAGGCTTAGGTACAAGCCGATCCTGCTCTTGGGCAAAGAAGGGATCAGAGCTGTGGTAAGCCATTGAGGTGCTTCGAACCACACCAACTGCCCTGCCAGAGCCGCATTAGCCTGTGGGGCATAAAAAGTCCCAACGGGACTGAGTGGAGGCACGGCTGAGAAGCTCTGAGATCTGCTGGGCAGCACTATCTCTCACAATCCCTTCAAAAGTAGTTTGGAAGATGTATGGCATGTAGAGTGCAATGTATCCTGTGACATATATTATAGCTAGGGGCCTTCGGCATGTATGCATGCTGGGGTTTAAGGAAGTGGCTAGTGATTCTGAGTGCTTTGAAGTTTGGTGCAATCTGCAGCTTTTTGAGGACAGGATGGGCACCCACCCCTTGAAAGGGAAAGGCTTTCAGGCTTTTTAAAAGCTGTCTCCTCTCAGGCACCGAGATTCACTCATGTCCTCTGCAGATTCAAAGGCACCTCAGCTCCACAGTCTTTTCCAGATCATTCTGGGGCAAGACTTAATCAGCATTCATAGAAAGAGATGATTGCTCCAAGAGAAAGCAGAGAAATGAGAAAGAGGAAACGTGGTTACATACATTGATGAGAAGTACAGCCAGTGAGGCTTGAGTACTACACTGAATCAAGCCATAAAAGTGCACAAAGAAGAGATTCTGGAGACATGTAGAACAGCCAGGAGCTTGTGCTCTCCCCAAATCGTTCTGTGGTTTAGAGATTTGGGTCAGACCACACAGATCAGAGGGAGTCTGAAATGGCACGGGTGGGAAGCAGAGACATCCACACCACAGCAAGTGAAACCCTAGAAGCGATTTCTAGTAAGTGCCTCAGTCTTGCCCACTTAAAATTCCTTTCAAGTGGAGCTGGAGGAGAAACTATGGCTGCCACAGCATCCTGCTGCTTCAGCAGTAGTAGGTGGTGCTGCACCGCTTTGGAATGGGCATGTTGGGTACTGAAGGCAAGAGCAGATGAAAATATGACCCAGATGCTCTGCAGCTTTCTGCTGTGATATGTAGCTTATCCTGCAAATGGGACAGAAGCTATTTCACTGTTATGGGGGTAGGAGCACACACATGGGCAAGTACCAGGGTGAATGACATGCTGTGAGATGTAGTCATTAAACTTTCTGATACCTTGTCTGTTCCTTACAGTATGATGGAGTATTTAGCTCTGCAATGCTTGTTTTTTTTCTCTTTGAGCATTATGACTTGACACATGAAGACTTTGCTATTTAGAAAGCCAAATGATCGCCTTATGGTTCAGCACAGAGAAAGGATGGTCAAGAGACAAGTTGTCACACAAAAAATACTTTGGAGCAAGGTGCAGCTTGCTCTGGAGAGAGTTAAAAGCAGTAACTCACTGGCAGCAAAATTCTTTAAAAACACCTACTCTACCATCCTGGCATCACAGATGCATGTGTGTCTTCACACCTCTCCTGCTAATGTCATGGGATTTACCCAAAACCCATATTGGAGAGTGAAAGCGATGATCTTCCATTGCCTCCACAAGGAAACAAAACATCTGGAGAACATGCACTCAACACCTCAGCCCCTCATCTGTAATGCTGCTCCTGACCATGTGTTTCTGCCCACAGAAACAAACCAGAAGAATGAGTCATATAGCCCCCTCACCGCCCAAAAAAAGAAAATTCTAACCCATCTCAGACCTATCCTGCATCAGGAAGCTGATGCACACGGGAGCTTTCCCTGAAGGTGCTGTCTTTCTGTCTAGCACCAGCACAGCTCTGGTGACAGACAGGACAACTGCAGAAACAGGAATGTAGGCAACAGTGGGAGATTTTCAGAGAGCACACCCACACAGGGACCAGGTTTCCAGCAACCAAAACAAGGGTGTGCGTGCAGCTTGTAAAGCTGCACTGTGGATGCTGTCAAGTAGATTGGAAGCGGGTGGAAGATTTATCCCTGTACGCAGACTGTCTGCATTTTCTTCCAAAATTTTTAGGGGAACTGTAGTTCCCTACCTCTGAGGAAAATGAATAATTTCTACAAGATGTGTGCTTTGTGCTTGAGCTCCCTTTTTTCACATAGAGGATAATTTTTTCTTTTTCTTTTTCTTTTTCTTTTTCTTTTTCTTTTTCTTTTTCTTTTTCTTTTTCTTTTTCTTTTTCTTTTTCTTTTTCTTTTTCTTTTTCTTTTTCTTTTTCTTTTTCTTTTTCTTTTTCTTTTTCTTTTTCTTTTTCTTTTTCTTTTTCTTTTTCTCTTTTTCTTTTTCTTTTTCTTTTTCTTTTTCTTTTTCTTTTTCTTTTTCTTTTTCTTTTTCTGTTCCTTTAACTTTTTCTGTTCCTTTAACTTTTTCTGTTCCTTTTACTTTAACTTTTGTTTTCCTTTCCTTTCTTTTTTAGAGGTGGATGGGCAGTGGTGCAGACCAGAAGTGACCCAGAGTATGCTTGTTCAGTGGAGAGGAGAGGTTCCTATAGGAAATATTTTTGCTGCCAGGTGGTGTCCTGCTTCTCAACATTGTGAAACCCCTGAAAGTCCTGGGTAGATGTGCCAAAGGGATACACATGGGAGAGGAAGGTGAGTGGAAAAAAGTCAAAATAAGTGAATATTTTTTTATTAAACAGATTTTGACAGGAAAACACTCGGGAAGTCAGGTTGCCTACGGAGACTGATTCTTTTCAGCTTGAAGCACAAATGTGGTTGCTAGCCTAATCCCCACAAAGCCACAGAGAACTTCCACTAAAGAGTTCATTAGGCTTTGACAAACTATATGCACCGGGGTGTGTGTGTTTGCTCGGCTCTCCTGAGACAGTGGAAAGTATTTAAGACACAGGCAAACATCTTAGAAGGGAAGGTATCCTTTTCTCATATATTTCCACAGAAAGCATTTTGGAAAGATTTATTCAATGTGACTTGTTTATTTCCAAGCTGCCATGTAGCTCGCAGGAGCAGCTCTGACATTGGCTAAGATTGGGAAATCAAGGAACTCAGCTCTGAGAACAGTCTTCCCGAGCTGCTCTCAAGTTTGGTGGCACAGTTTTAAGCAGGAACTTCCCAGTTCAGTGCCTGTGTGGGGGGAAAAAAGAAAAAAAAGGGGAAAAAGAAAAAAACAGCTCAGCCCTGACAACGTATTACTGTGTTGCCTTCCCAGGAAAGTGCCCAGGGAATTAAGAGCTTATTTTCTTAAGGGGTACCTGCTTCCGTTGGTTCCAATGATCTATTTTCACCTCCCTTTTAGGCAGGCTAATTCACTTTATGCAGTCAAGGGAAAAAACAACAATCAAATTAGAACATATTATCAGTATAAGATAAAATAGTAGTGGTTTTAATTTTTTTGAGCATTTTTATCTCAATGGCACAATTTGGAGCAAGTCTAAATACCCAGGAAATCTGTGAATTTGCTTTTAAGAGCCCAGCAGGGGATTTTCATGGAAAACACTCCAGTATATGAAAGAATTTCTGAACAGCCAAGCCCATTTACTACAAGATTTAATATGACTTTTTACAGTGTGATTTGTGGAAGTCTATGTTTTTGGTTGCTACTTCCCACTATTATGTTTTCATTAAAAAATGCAGGAAAGTTTTTCTTTTTTAAGAAAAGTTATTACACTATACAGCAAAGCAACCAAGCCTTTAATAGGATTGTTGCTCTAGCTTTAAGGACTTGAAGCTTGTGGGGAGAAAAACATCTTTTATTAGAGCTACCGACAGGCCTTGGAAAAACAAAGTCATTTCTTCAGGCCTGAAGCAGATATCGTCAAAGCTCAATTCTGTTTGGCTGTACAGAGCATGATATACTGTTACTTTGATGAAAAATTATCATCCCAGGCCCAATCATGAACTCCTGTGGACTTCTATTAGAGAGCTATGCTCTTAAAAGCTAATGAATCTTCCTTTTTTAGGCTCTGGTACAACCCAGCAAGCTTATCTAACTTGCTGAAGTATCCTCAGCTGCTGGCATGTCAACTTGAAGCTGGAGGAGCACCAACACTCTCCCACAGTGATGGGGAGGAAGAGGTTGAGCATCATGCAAAAGCCACGTTGGCCCACATGCTGCAGGGCCATGCTCTCGGTTTCCCACAGCTTTGCAGCCCGTCATGCAGGCTGGACCCAACCCAGAGGGGTGGACACCTTAGAATTCCAGTCCTACTCATGCCATAAAACCAGGCAGCCAGGTGATGGAGACAATCAGGCAATAACCCACCAAAGAAAAGGCTTTGCAGTCTCTGCTCAGCACAGTCACAAATGTCCTGTACCCCTCGAATGGGGCTCAGCCCCCACTAGGCACCAAAGGATTTGCAGCCTGGGGGTCTGTAGGAAAGCATCCTTCATGAGCTCTGATGGTCTTGGGAGCACTGTGTCTTCCTATGCCTATACCACAGGGCTCTAATTAGGAATTAGTCCATTAAAGACTGCAATCTGTAATGTAAAATGGTACTTGGCTTTCAAGCCTGGCACTTGCCCCACCATCCAAGCAGCACAGCCCTTTTTTTGGCTCTGCCACTGCACCCCTGTGGGAGAGCACTGCACAGGACACGGCCCCAGCAGTTTTGAGTGCTTTTTGGCTGGACACCAGTGGATCATCACACTGCTGGTGAGATTTGTATGGATGGCGTAGTCTCCTTGACTCCCAGGAAAGAATGCCTTTTTACTCTTTTTTTCCTTACATATGTACATTAAAAAATATTGGTTTACTTTTTTTTTTTTTTACTAAATTGAGAATTTTAAGATTTTATTTTTTTTAAGTAATTATTTCAAATAGTAGAATAACAAATTGAGTCACTGTGGTGGAAGAGCAGGAATGATAGTCTTCAGGCAGAGCAGAAACATTGCAACAACCATCACAGGCTTGCCTCACTCTCTAGCTTCAGCTCTCTCCAGCTGCCAACAGCCATGAAAAGAGCAGGGGTAGAAGTATAACCTGTCATTCAAAACCTGTTTTTAACTCTGAAAAATGCTTATAAGTATCAGTGGCTTCAGCTACCAAAACAAAATCCATTCAGTCAACTGCTTACTTTAAACTCATCAGCCACAAATATAAAAAAAAAAAAAAAAAGTTGGCAAATAGCTTATTTTGCCTTCATGAGGCTCTAGCTGGGTATTTTTCCTCTGTCATTGCACACAGCTGAGAGAAAGCTGGGCTACCCGCTCTTTTTCATGGCTGAGCATATTGCCAAAACAGTAAGTCATGCTCCAGAAGTTTAAAAGAAAAAGGAGATTGCTCACAACTCCCTCCCCTTTCACTGTGCAAAGAGCATCCTTCAGAAACCCTCGAGTGCCCAGGGACAGGTCTGCAGCCCCTCAAACACACATGCTGACAATGCAGGAGCTTCAGCGGCTGTGCACTGGAGTTTTTTGGGACAAGAAGGAAAGGATGCCTGATCCCACCCAAGCAGGGAGAGGTTTCACCCCATCCTCCCAGCCAGGGAGCCATTGGGTCCCTCCTACCCCTCGTTGGTGTGGGCTTGCTCTGCACCTTGTAGGGGTTTAGCATGTGACTGAGGAGTTTTTAGCGACATTTGCCAGAGTATCAAAGGCCTGAGAGTGGCATAGCTGCCAGGGACAATAGCCAGCTCTACCATGCCGAGGGCCAGCTTGGCCATTCGCCAGGATCATAAGCGAAGCAGTTAATTTGCGTTTAAATTACTGAGGATTTTAATCAGAGATTAATAAACAAAGGTTTCCATAATTATTTATACAGATCACAGCAACAGAGCTTCACACAACACAATGGCCAGCATCATTTGCTCTTGGAGCTACAGAGAAACATGGATGGAAGAGAAAAACCTGCTGCTCCTCTGGAGCCAGCTTCTCCACATGTGGCTCTCACTTCAGCAGCAGCTGGACCCCCACTAGAGCACAGGTTCCTTCTTTCCTTGGGGACAGGGAGATCTTCCTGCATTCCTGCAGCTGGATATCTCTGCTGGGTCCCTGGCAGGATGTCACTGCTGCCTGCAAGCAGGGCTCAGGCCTGAATCCTCTCCTCATAGAATCATAGAATGGTTTGGGCTGGAAGGGACCTCCTCCTCACTGTGAGCTATCCTGCTTCAGCATGGCCCCAGTGGTCTTGGGCCACCATCCAGACCCCTCAAATTGCTACGCTTGGACCCCCCAGCACAAGGCAACCCTGCTAAACAGCCCCGCCCCCACCATAGCAACAACATTTGCTGCTTCTTCATATCACACCAAGAAAAAACCTCAATGCATCAGTCTTCACTGGCGGAGGCTCATCTGCCTACACTGTGCCTTTGGCAGCTGAAGAGGAACTGGTGAGGGGTGTGCAGTGACCAGCGCCCACCAGGGAGGGTGGAAGAGGCGAAACCAGCTCTCCTCCACAAACTCTTCACACTGAAATAACACAATGGCTCAGGGAGATTTATACTTCTCCATATTACTCTTAAATCACAGACTTGTCAGTTGGTCGGTCCTCTTGATTCCCTCTTTCTGCTGTCTGGGTTTTTTGTCTTCATGCATGCATATGCTGCAGTTTGGTTAAAAAAAATAAGATTAGAGATTGAACTTCAAGTTCTCACAGTAATCTCAACCATTTAGCTTTATCCTGCTATAGTTAGTCATAAAACATTAGAGGATTTTAAGTCAATGCTGCCTAGAAACTGTTCTTGCATACAAGAGAAAGGAAAAAGGATCCATCTTGTTACTTAAAGAAATGCAAGACCAAAAAATTCCCTGAGCACAGAGGTGCTCTGTTTTGCACGGCCACATTGGTACACTTAGCAGAGCGAGGTCAAGAGAGACTCCCTTACACAATAGAGCAGCAGCTCACTTGTCCCTGTTTAAGGAGTCACATCCCTAGACATTGCTGAAGAAAAAACCTGCTCTAGCGGGAAAGTACTGGAACACATCACTAGCATGAAGGATATGGGTGTTTTTCCAAGAAACTTGAATTGGTCTGGGCTTTAAGTTTCATTTCTCTCAGCAATGTTAGGCAAGAGCAGGCACAGCAAGACTATTTTAGCTTACTTTTTGTTAGTGGCTTGCAAACGGAAACTCAACAGCTTAACAGTTTAACACAGCTGGGGATATTCAGCTTCAATGACTAAAGACGCCTGAAAGATGTCGTAGCTGACTTGGAGGATTTTACATTTATTCTGCCCAAAGACTCACTGTAACACTATTTGTCACTGCGAGTAATTGGCCCTGCTCAGTCTCTGCATTCAACAAAGAAAGGCTCCAGATTTTCCTGTCCATGGGTGAAGGGAGTATTTTTTCAGTCCATCTTGGTGGTGGCTTTCAGGATTTCTTTTCTAAGGAAAAGAAGCAAGTAAGTTTATAGATGCTTCCAAGGAGGTCTTCCATGCGGGTACAGATTCACAGGGATCAGCAGAGTGGGAAAAAAAAAATTATTTTAAGAGATTTACAGTTTCTCTCTCCCATTAGCAAGTTCCTGTGCATCTCTGGCCACAAAACACACAATTTTTCTCCCCTTCCCATTTCTCCTGACCTATTGAAATTGTACCTGTCCTTATCTTCAACAGGCACCTACCACCAGCACTGCCCTTTGCCTCTGAAACATTTCTGTCTGAGTGAGCACCTCCCAACCTCCTCATCCTCCTGGGGCACTAGAGAGCTGATGGTCCTTTCTGATCAGCACTCATTGTCCCACTCTAAGCACATGGTGGGTCCTGGCTCCAGCACAGGTGAGGATTGCTCCTGGTTCAGGGTGCTGTGCTGAGGGAAAAAAATCTCATTCATCTTTCTCATTTCAATGTGCTCCAGATACCGTACAAGAACCCTCTCAAAACCTTCCTCAAGACAATTTTTTGCAGCCTGGTAGGGTTCTGAGGTGGGAGGGCAGAAATAGATGGATGAGTGGAACAGAGCAGCCAGGACCTCTGGAAATGCTGCCACAGGGGCTGCTGCTTGGTACAGTTGTGCGCAAGGACACTAAGTTGTGTCTCTCTTACTGCTGAAGACACAATTCAGTGAAAGCAGCCATACTGTCTGCTCTGTGAAGAATTTTCCAGGTTATAATATCCCCAAAAATTCAGATTGGAGGGAATCTCAGGAGATCCCCTGTTCAAAGCAAGTTCAATTAAAAGAAGTTACTCAGGGCCATGTCCCAGTTCAGTTTTGAGTGTGTCCAAGGATGGAGAACCCACAACGCCTCTGGGCAGCCTGTTCCAGTGCTCAGTCATCCTCTGTGATATGTTTTGTCTTGCTGTGTTCTGCATCCATTGTGTCTTGTCCTTTCCATCTGCTCCTCTGAGAGAAGCCTGGCTCCACACCCTCCCATTTGGTAACTGCAAACATCAAATAGATCCCTCCTTTTGTGGTTTCTTCTCCAGGATAAATGAACCCTGCTCCCTCAGCCTCTCCTTATACAGCAAGTGCTTGCCCCCACTATCTGCCTTAATGATCCTCCACTGAGGTCTCTCCAGCGTGTTAAAACTGCCCTTAGATTGAGGTCCAACACTGGAGAGAGTTTCTCCAACATAGTCTCTTCAGTAATGGCCCCAGAAGTGCCAACGCCTCCATGGTAAGACATCCTGCCACTCTGTGCCTGGGAGGATGCTGAGACAAGGAGAGGGCCCTGGTGGAGCTGATGGAGCTGTCTCTGGCCCAGGCTGAAGGCAGTCCTCCATAGCCTAAGGAAAGTAATTATCTCCATTTACTCTTTGCTTGTTAGACCACATCTGGAGTACTGTGTCTAGGGGACGCTGATTCAGGAAAGTCATTGATGACCCAAAAGGAGTTCCAGCAGAGGGCTACCCAGCTGGAGTACTTGCCCTGTGAGGAGATACTAGGATAAGTGGGCTTGTTCAGCTTGGAGAAGGGACAGCTTCAGGGAGACCTTCCAGTACCTACAAGGAGGTGACTGAGAAGATGGAGCATGATGGGAGAACAAGAGACAGTGGTCTGGTCCAGCAGAAGCAGGTGCCATCATCTCCCAGAGGATTCAAAGTGTGCCAGCTTTGAGCCTGGCACCGCTGGAGGGTCCAAAGGAAGGAGAGCCTCCAGCTTCCATTGGGTCTCCTTTTATACACCCTGGCATCAAGAGTTCTTATTTTACTTGTTTTTTTACCAGAGGTTGGGGGCCATCAAGATCCTTGCAGCCAGGGTACAATGGGTGGCACCATGGGAGTGGTGGCACCTAAGTGGGGAGTTTGGGAGCTTTGGCGTAGCCCTCTACTCCCTCCCATCCATGACCACCAGCCAGGAGTGCCACCTGATGTGATGAAGGCCTTCACTGTACACACCATGGTCTGCCTCATCCTCAACTCCAGGGTGAGCCATGCAAGCACCTTTTTGGGGATTGGAAGAAAGGTGACTCTTGTGAAGGTGGGCCCCAAAAAGGGGGCAGCAAGAACAGTCTGCATCAAGTCCCTGGGCTGTCCCCATGAACACTGGGCTGAATGCATCAGTAGCACAGCCCAGACTGACAACTCATGTGGCCTTCAGTTCTCTTGTCCATGTCCATCATGGTGAGGAATGACATGCTGGAAAATTTCCTGCATCCTGACTGTAAAAATAGAGTCAAAGTAGGACATTTCCTCCACTACTTCAGGGCTCATTCTTTGTGACTGAAGCGCATCATGTAACAGTTTGCAGCTAAAACCATCAACAGCATGGAAGGCCATCCCACAATAGCTTTGTAGTCAATTATTTGATTTATAATTAAACATGCAGAATTTCAGCTTACTGACTAGAAAGTAGGACAAGTACTTTCTGTTTGCCTGATTCTAAAAAAAAAAAAAAAAAAAAGCCAGGAATCCAGGCTGCAGTTTCTATAGCATGGATAATTTCTGTCCTCCAGCATGGGCTGTCTAGACAATGAGCAGGTTAGAACAAGGGAAGTTTGGGGATGGAAATTTTAGGTATTACCTAGCAACAATTAGAAACCCCAAAATAAACAAACAGCTGCTGGCTATAAAAGCCCCTCAGCCATCTGGGAAGGCAAGCTGGGTAAGACACTGAGAGCACCCATGCGTTGGGTTGGCACGCTCCCTCCACGTGGTGACGTTCTCCTGGATCAAGGCCGCCGTCATCTGACGATAATTTTGCAGCACGGTAATTATGCACAGTGAGTCAGTGCTTCGAATCGACCCTGAGGACAACAACTTCCAGCCACTTTTTTGCTCACACACCAATGCCATGTTGTCCATCCCTTCCTTCCCTCCTCATCTCCCCCTCAGACAGCAAGGAGGATTTGAAGGTGGTTCTTGTGTCTGAGTTCTCCAAAGGACACAGCACTTCTGTATTTCCCAGCTCTAAAATAAAAGATGGAATAAAGAAAAGGCCAAATATGTGACCGTTCTCAACCTGACCGATGGGCTGAACTTTACTTTGTTTAACCCTCCAAATCCTCATGGTTCCTGTGGGGCTGTACACATCTCTGCTGAGCACATCAGGCACATCTCCATGGTCAGGCCTTGCAGTCCTTTGGCTGGCTTTCCGTTTTTATGCGCATGAAGTGATATGCAGGCTATTGCATGGGTGTCCTGTGCACAACACACGGTGTGCTGGGGCTAACAGTTTTTACCCAGCTGATAAGCAGAGCACTATACTGGATCTAGCCAATTCATGCTGTCTTCTCTGAGAAGCAGTAAGCATGTCTTGGAGGCTGTTACACTTTCCTAACCACTTCACACAATTAGTCTTGAGGGCCTTTTTAGAAAATTTCTGTTAAATTTACTCTCTCTCCACTGCTCTCTTGTACGCATTAGATTACATTTTTCTCTTCCATAGCTTTTTAAGAGGCCACTAGAAACTCCCAGGCTCTCTGCCTCCACCAGGCATGCCAGGAAGCTTGTGAGGGCTGCCAGCCCCCAGCTCCTCTGGGATTTCCATGCTCATGTAATGAGAATGAATGCTGAGCCACAGCTCATTGTCCAAGATCCCAAACATCTGTTTGTGGGATAGAGGTTTTGTGTATCCATACAACTTATTCTAAAAGTGACTCTCATGTGAACACAGTGTGATTTGTGCTCAAGACTTGGATGCTTTTTCTACCCACAAGCACTGTGTGGAGGGCCTATAGCAGCACTGGAGCAGCAGAAAGACTTCAGGTTGTGAGTGATCAAACATGCATATATATCTGATGTGTTTTTCTTACCTGGAGAGCAGATTTAATTGCCTATGTAGACAAAACTATCATTATCTTTCCCATATTCTGGCTTTTGAATACCTCTAATACTTGTCCTTGAAAACCATTCACCTTTAGGGTCATGATATGACAGTGAAATAAGATCTGAGCAGTGAATATCTGTGTTTTCCACCCCCTGACAGTAGAAAAGGGTCTTACTTGGTGATTTGTACATTGGGGCATTTGTGTGCCCACTTGCCACTCTGCCTTCCTACAGTGATGGTGAACTGTTCTTCACAGACAAGACTACCTGCCTGGTCCTCAGAAGAACCTACCTGCTTGCATGTGATATTCCAGGAAGGTGAAACAATAATGATACCTCCCAGGGGATTGTTTCAGGAGTCAGGGTTCAGCTTGATCAGTAACAAGTACACCTTAGTGCAGAAGTAGCTCCTCGATTCTTACCAGCCTAAGCCAAGCGTAATTTCCAGAGGCTTGGATTATTTTTGTATCACAGTGGTTGCACATGCAAAAGAGGCAGATTCCTTCTCTGATAAGGTTGCGATAATTGTCCAAATACCTGGTAAGGGTTCAGTGGAGCTCAGAGGTGTTCAGCCTGTGGGTGACAGTGCAAGACTGGAAAGTCAGTGACATTTAATAAATGCCAAACAAGAAATACTCTTTTTGTGGGTCAGGTGCAATTAGTACAAGACTAGAAATACTCAGCATGGTTAAAATTTTCATATAGAAAAGCAAACATGCACAGAGTAGAAATTACTCGATTTAAATGCAAGGGAAAAAAAAAAAAGGAGAAATTGCCACCTATAAAAACATATATTTCTCTTGATGCATTCTTCCTGCTTGAGCCCCATTCCTGAGCAGACAGTCAGCAGTGGATTTTTTTCTATTTTCATCTTCAGTATACAGAAACACATGCTCTGTGACCACAAGGATCAAATAGTAGAGGACTAAATAAGGATTATGTCCAGTATTACTACATCCTCCAGCGACTTCAATTGTTAAAAATAAAATTAAGACCATTTAACCATATTTTCCTTTCTTTGTCATCTGTCCATTTTTCCCAAATTAACTTTTCAGCTGCACAGGGCAGCAGTTTAAGTATGAAGCAACCAACTGGGATTTTTGTATGACTAAATATTTTCCCGCGGGGTCTGAGAAACGTTTGCATCAGCTGTTGCCAAACCGTGCCTGCCTCCCAGCTAGTGCGTGGCCACGGCCCCTTGCTGGGGAGGGGAAGGTCTTCTTCTGAGCCCACTAAATTGGGCATGAAGTGACTCAGAGTGGCATGGGAAACTCTTCTTCCTCCCAAATCATTGTGCAGGCCTAACACTGTTGCTGAGTGTAAGTTACTTACATCTGTATAGTGGAAAACACTGTTTTTCCATGCAGGCCTGACACAGCACACGGCGAGGGGAGCTGCAAAATGCATGGCTGCTTTTTTAAGCATCTTAAGAGAGACGCAGCATGAGCTGGAATCCAGGTCTTCTCCCCAGGCCTCTCCCTTGTGCTTCCTTGTAAGATAGGAGCATTCTTTCATTTTTCAGACAAATACCCAGATCACCAGCAGAGAACAGAAGCCCCTGGCTGGGTTTCAGTCTCTGGAAGGAGGCTGCTGGCACGTCTGAACTGCCGGGAAGGCCGGCATGCTTTGGCAGGCATTTCAGCCAGGCAGCACAGCTTCTGCCTGGCGCAGCAATGTCACATCAGTGCACTGCAGGGACAATCCTATATGCATCTATCCAAGCAGCAACCATGTGGGTTTTACTGATATACATTTGGTATGAGAAAAAAGTCTAAGAAAGCATGGAGCTCACCTCCCAGCACTGCGAGAGTCTTCCCCACAGTGCATCCTGCAGTGCTTTGTCCAGCCACGATGAAGCCGTACGGTCAATGGCATGGGACCCTGTTGGCAGAATAGAGAAGGGGTGCCCGCAGGTGCTGACCACGGCCAGTAATTCTGAATGCTGCTAGCCACCACAGAGTATTGCTCTTGGCCTTCCCCACACACCACCACACTTCTCCCTCACTGGTTTTAGGCTATTTCACTCGGTAGACAGACAGGAGTATTTTCTGCTGTTCTTCCTCATCAACGCACCAGCCCTCCAGTTGAGGTTTCCATGCATCGAGAGGTCTCCAGCACTGAGAGTTTTCCACGCATCACGCCTGCCATTTCACCAGCAGTAACCTGAATCCCTGACCGCTGGCAAGTACCGAATGTTTCAGTTTTGCCCGTTCGCTTTCCTGTGGCCCGTAGTTTCTCCTGTGTTGATGGTGGTTGCCTATTTTGCCTCCTTTAACGCTTCCCATACATATCTCTAACGCAAAAGCTGATTGCAGACAACTGTGGGACAGCCTAGGAAGGCAGTCATTGGTAGCCAATTCCTCTCCAAAGCTAGCTATATTTTTTTTTTTCCTGTGGCCAGTGTGGAGGAATCATTTCCCACAGCCAGGTGCCTGAGTCTTACTCAGCATGGCCTGGCTCTCTCCCAACAAGCCAGTGCTCTCATTTCAAATCTGAGGAGCAATTTGTCTCTGAAGCATGCAGAAAGCCCAAGTAGTTCTCATTGGTAATTGGCACCAAAAAACAGTTGTCTTTTTTCCACGAGGCTTGCTAGATCTCATTACTGGAACTTCATTTCTAACAGCCACACTGTCAAACATTGACTGGCACATTAAGAAGTATTAAAACTAACGTGGCAAGTGTCAAAATCCAATTCATGTTGCCAAGCCTCACACCTTGCTTTTTCTTTATGTTTATTCACTGGCAAAATTCTCTTGCTTATTTGCAGGGAGTGTGAGACCCATTAGGGAGAATTAAAGAGGATCTGCTGAAACTGAGGAAGAAAAGCTTAAGCATCTGCACAGAAGGGAGGGAGGGGAACTTCTGCATGTTGGTTTAAGGTGGTGTAATTAGGACTACACATACTCCTCAGAGAACAGGAATCATCTGGAATACAAGCCAGTGGTCCAGAACCAACCTCATTCTGGAAACACCAGTCTCCACCATGTGGTTTCTCAGCCAAGATTTGGATAATTAAATGTGTAGACTCACGAGTGTGGGGAAAGTGGGGAAGAATTTGAGGAAAGGAAAGAGCCAGTTACATTTTGTTATCACTCGGTGGATGTAGGGAGGGCTTTAGGCTGATTACATGCACTGTACCTAATCTTTCATTCCCCGGCACCTGCCTCTCACAGGAGCTCTCCTCAGATAATGAGGAGTGACACACGGTGTGAAGTGCCAGCCCTATCTAATCAACGCTGTCATCGCCACTGTCACAAGGAAGCACTATGGGAGATAAATTTAAGCCCGACTGGTGTTTAGAAGGATTTGGAGGCTGTTTGTTGCTATATTTATGCAGATTCTCTAACAAAGAGGCTGGAAGAGAACTGCTGAGTTACTGATCATGAGAAGCAATTCCAGCTAATTAGTGTTTCTGACCCATATTAGAAGTGTATGCATTTTTTTCCCTGGCTGATTTTGAAATGTATCTTAGAGGCTTTAGTCTGATGTAGAGGGCTTGCTGTAACTGCCAGACATAGTATCTCACTACCTGGCTTTGAGATCTGTTTTGTGCAACTATCTTAACTCTTTGTATGCAGTTTTCCAAAATAAGCTTTGGCTTTCCAAAGGTCAGATATAAATTTCATTTTGTGGCACTCTCTGAGCTCATGTAAACAACTCTACATAACAAAACAATTGCATGAGTAGGCAAATTTTTCCTTCAAGGACTGAAGTTTCAGTTTGATTTTTCCAAGAGATTATTATAAATGACTGTGGGAAAATGATGAAAAAATGCATGTAGAGCCCTTTCATAATACTTGCACTGAGAAATATAATAAAAGGAAATGAATTCTCCTTTTGTCTCAATTTTCTTGCATAATCCTTGGTGTTAAAGCTGTGTTTGTATCTCCAAGCCCTAAACAGTTCATTATTATAATGCACCAGCCATATTTGCACAGATAACAACCCCAGACCTGGTCATGCAGAGGTTTACACCCACGTTTAAACTCCTGTACTGTGAGCAACCTTCTCAACTTAGAAGATCTGCTCCCTATACAAAATATTTGAGCCCATGCTTGGAGTACTATAGGAGGACTAGAAGATGTGATCTCTCAAGTGGTCTCATCCAGATCAGCTCTGTATCATCTGCACAGGGACCTCCTCACTGCCTGACATTTGCAGAAGTCTACCCACACAAAAACAAATGGCACAATTTTGGCCTCAATCTGTAGCAATTTAAGATAGAAAGTTAGAAAATATTTTCACATTTATTTTTCCCGAGCCAATGAAAGGAGCACTTGACTGTCTATGGTGCTAACATTCATTAGCATTTTGGATCATTCACAGCCTCTACTTTGTTTGCAATGAGTGCAACTATTGTTGAAAAGACTGAGAAGTGAAATCCTTGGAAGCTAAGCTCTGTGAGCTCCCTCCAGCCTGCCATATCCCCCCACATGTGTCTGTAGGACATAGTGCTGCAGTGGCTGCGTTTTGTTCAGACACCCTTGGTGTAGTTTGCAGTGGAGTTACCCTGAAAATCGCTGGGTCAGCAACAGGGTGCTCACAACTGTAGAAATATTGTATTCATCTCCACCCTATTGGCAATGTTGTGATTTGCAAGCAAGGGCACCAAGTGAGATGCTACCCTGTGATCAATGTCACAACAGAGAGTACCAAAAGTCTGCCTTTGAGCCAGTTGTGCTTTCCTATAGCAGACTAATGAGGCACCCAGTAATCCTCAAATATGAACTGCAGTTTTTCCTGTAAGCAAGTTAAGTACATGCAGACCACGTTGGCTAGGTACCAAATGGGCTGAGTTGCTCCAAGGACAACAACAACATGGCTTCTGCAACTACAAGTCTGAAAGGCCAAAGACTTTTTTTGGACAGGCAGATAATCAAACCAGACTTTCACAGAATCACAAAATGTTAGGGATTGGAAGGGACCTCAAAAGATCATCTAGTCCAACACCCCTGCCAGAGCAGGAACACCTACAGTAGGTCACACAGGAAAGTGTCCAGGCAGGTTCTGAATGTCTCCAGAGAAGGAGACTCCACAACCTCTCTGGGAAGCCTGTTCCAGTGTCCTGTTACTCTCACACTGAATAAGGTTTTCCTTATGTTTACATGGAACCCCCTATGCTCCAGCTTGCACCTATTGCCCCTTGCCCTACCATTGGACATCACTGAGAAGAGCCTGGCTCCATCCTCCTGGCATTCTGCCTTCACATATTTATAAACATTAATGAGGTCACACCTCAGCCTCCTCTTCTCCAAGCTAAGGAGGCCCAGCTCCCTCAGCCTTTCCTCATAAGGGAGATGCTCCACTCCCTTAATCATCTTGGTGGCTCTTCGCTGGACTCTCTTAAACAGTACCCTGTCCTTCTTGAACTGTGGGGCCCAGAACTGGACACAATATTCCAGATGTGGCCTCACCAGGGCAGAGTAGAGGGGAAGGAGAACTTCTCTTGACCTACTAACCACACCCCTTCTAATGCACCCAGGATGCCATTGGCCTTCCTGGCCACAAGGGCACAGTGCTGGCTCATGGTCATCTTGCTGTTCACCAGGACCCCCAGGTCCATTTCCCCTAGAGGTCTGTCCCCAACCTGTACTGGTACATGGGGTTGTTCTTTCCCAGATGCAAGACTCTACACTTACCCTTCTTGTATTTCATTAAATTTCTCCCCTCCCAGCTCTCCAGCATATCCAGGTCCCTCTGGATGGCAGCACAGCCTTCTGGTGTGTCAGCCACTCCTCCCAACTTTGTGTTATCAGCAAACTTGCTGACAGTGCACTCTGTTCCCTCATCCAGGTCACTGATGAATATATTGAATAGCACTGATTTAACCTTAGAGGGGTGGGAGGCCTTCTGTCCTTCAGTAATACTAGAACACTGCCCCACTAGTGCAAGCCCAGCTACAACCCCATCCCCTTCGAATCTAGTTTAAAGCTCTATGAATGAGCCCTGCTAATTCTTATCCTAGAACCCTTTTCTCCCGGGAAGTTAGGCCTTTTCCATGTACTGCCATCAGGCCTAGTGTCTTATAAAACCAGCCATCATCAATGAACCCAAAGCCCTGTCTGCAGCACCAGTCTCAGAGCCAAGCATTTAGGGACTGGATCCTTCTATTCCGTCCCATGTCATTGCCTGCAACTAGAAGGAGAGAAGATAAAATAACTTGCACTCCAGACCCTTTCATCAACTGCCCCAAGGCCTTGAAGTCTTTCTTCATTCCTCTAAGACTATGGGATGCTTCTTCCTCCCCCCCCATCTGGAAGATCACTAGTGGGTAATAGTCTGATGACCGCACCAAGTTGGGGAGTTTCGTAGTGATATCCCTAATTTGGGCACCATGAAGACTACAAACTTCCCTATAAAAAGGGTCAACTTGACATATTGGGCCCACTGTACCTTTGAGGAGCAAGTCTCCAACAACTACAACTCTTTTCTTCTTCCTTGTGGAAGAGGTTGTTATGTGTCTGGAAATCCTATCTGACCATGATGAGACCTCTGGTATAGGTTGCCTATCATCCACATTCCCATTAGATTGGCCGTCTTGCAGCAGAGCCTCATATCTATTTCTCAGAGGCACCTGGGGAGGCGAGGCGGGCAAAGAGGGTACTCACGTTCTGCCACAGCCATGAACTTGCCTCCATGCACCCCTTTCATTTAGGCTTCTGTCTTCCACCTGACAGGGGCAGGATACAGGGGCCTCTTGATACTGGGTGCTATCTGGCAGGTGCTCCCACTTCTGTTTGAAGGAGAGCAGATTCTGGTTCCACCAGTCTATTTCCATTTCAGCCTCTCTAATACTCCTAAACCTTTCTACTTCATCTTGGAGCCTTTCAACCACATCATGCAGCTGTGCTGCTCAGCTGAGCAGATCATCTACCTGCTCACACCACACACAGCTGTACTCATAGCTGCCCCCTGCTACCAGTGAGAGGCTGGGGCATTCCCTGCAGCCTGTGACCTGCACAACCACGTCCTTCCCTGTGAGCTCTGTCTGGGTTCGCACATCTGTTTTGGCTGGAGTCAGAAGCAGGGTCTTCATCTGTCTGGTGGAGACCATTGTCTGTCAACCAAGCTGGTCCTGCCTTCTTCTCACCCTGCCTAGGCGAACTGCTTGCAGACTGCCCTTGGCCAGCCCTGTTTGGGTGCTCAGTACACAGTGCTCCCCGGAAATCTCCCACAGTCACCACAGTTACACCGCGTTTAAATCTCCTGCGGTTGCTCCAAACACGTCCCCTGCCCCTCCTGCTTGTCTGGGCGAGCTTCCGTGTTTTCCTCTCGGTTTTGGGTGGCTGCCCACAGTGCCCCAATCTCAGGAACTCCCCTGAACAGCGGGATCTCACGTCGATTGTCGCTGTCGCCGCTGCGACTGGTGTGCTGAAGTGATGTTTCAGAGCAATGAAGTCTGTTGGCTGACCACAGTAGGGGGTTGAAACCCTTTTTGTCACCTCGACTCTCACCTGCAGTATCCAGACCATGATTCTAGATGGTGAAAGCCTACTGTTGAGCTGAGGTCCAGGTCTCTCTTTAACCAAGATGTTTCAAGAGATGTTATCAAATTTTGTTTCAAAAGAGGAAAACATAGAATGATTTGTGTTTTCTGTGTAAGTATTCTCTGTTGCTGTGTAATATTTTAAAATAAATATTCATACAAAGCCATATTTGGTAAATCTACTACTACAGAACTTTTGCATAAAAACATCATGCAAGCTCTGTTCTCACTCACCCCAGTCAATAACTTCACTGATTGAAAACTAAACACTGATCATCAGGTCAAGACCAACATGTGGATTTTGGTGTATTTCTTCAAATAAATAAATTACAAACACATTACAATGCACAGAGCCCATAAGGCCCATAAACAGCTTCTCAGTCCCTCCCTTGAGACAAAAGAAAAGCAGAACTGTTGTCAGCAGACTTAAGTTTCCCATGCAGGGACCCACACAGGAAAATCCTAAAGGCTCCAGAAGCCAAAACACTTATAAGAATGCAGCTCTTTAAGGTAACCTTGTAACAACTCCCTTGTGTCTCAGGTATGATCTTAATTACTCAGAAATAATTGTAGTGTCATAAAGGACTCTTCTTCACATGGCAGAGTGGTGGATGACACCACATATTTTGCCACTACTCTTCTCCCACCTAAGAAACAGAGATCCCATGTCTTAGGCAATCACAGCAATAAATGAGGAAGGGGGAAAAGAATAGATTCAGAATAGTATTAAATGAAATAAATTCATTTTCAAAGTTCAACACAATTTATGTGTTGGTCTCTCAGTCAACTTTATTCAAGGCATTCTTAAAGTTCAAGCACCTCCTTTGCTAGTTGTTTCACATCCTTCTATTGGAAGTGAACCTGAACTAGAGCCATAGCTAAGATTGCACTAAACATTACTGAAGTATGACATCATGCAACTGAAGTATATCCTAACATGCTCAAGCTTCAGGAAATCCAGATTTCTTTGCATTCCCTGTGGCTTTAGGCACAGCTCTACTGTTCTTGTCCTTCTTCAATATTTTTCCAGTATGATTTTACATAAATAGGGATGTCTGGTTGTTTTTCCATTTGGGCCATGATGTCACAGTTGACGGTTTGCAGGTAGTTCATTCCAGTTTAACAAAGATGATGAAACATGTTTTCACAGAAAAAATAGCTCTGTGCTTTTCAGACTAGAGAATTAGGTCAGCATTTGTAATACTTTGTGTGAATCATAAGCAATGTCTTAATCCATGCCCATGTCTCTACAGATGGAATTGCATTTGGAATAAATTTGGTCCACACTATATCATTTACTCCTCACAGAGGAAGAGAAGTCATTTAAGGTGGAATCCATGTTTAATTGTTAAGGCAGAGGTCACCAGGTGGGGAAGACAGCCCATGGTGGGGGCTAGGACTATGCAAGCACTTCCTTCAAATACTCACAGAGCAAAGAAATCCTCCGTGCAAGAAACCTCTTAAGAACCTGTAAGCTGAAATCTGTGTGTGAGATCTCTTGTCCCAGACTTTTTAGAAAAACAAGCAGCACTGGTTACAGCCAGTTCCCAGCTGCCCTTCTATTTTTTCTATAAATCCAACCAAGAGACTTGAGCAGGCAAAGAACATGAGCAATTGCTTCAGACAGGATGAGGTCTGTACGGTTGCCTTCCATCTATGGGGTAGAAACAGGTGATAGTGGCATCGTTAGCATCTGGCACAAAACTAAGTTATTCTCTTCAAGTAGGAATATTCAAGCTGTTCCCCTGAAGAGATAAGGAACTGCTCCTTCATTATCTTAGGCAGGAGGAGTGTGATTTAGGCACAGGGAATCCAGGTCCAGGCATTCAAGGAGAAAAGCAGAGAATAACAATTAAAACAGATGTTAGCGCATTAATTTTTAAGTCATGCTTTCAATGAGCATAGTCTGTTTTGGGATCACAAATTGTAGCTGTGTGGACAGGATAAACTGAGGAAGAGGCAGGGGACTTTGGGAATAGCACTGCTCTCCCAGGACAGTCTCCCCATGTTTGAGGACATAGTCACAGTGTATTTCAGATAACCCCACCAAACCATCACATTTATCTCCTTCCCAATGCCAAACAAACAGACTGAAATGAGTGCTGTACTGGGGCTGATGTCCATAGAGTCCTCATTTACTAATTCTTGTGTCTGCCAACAGAAAATCTGAGGGTGAATTTTCAGTCCTCTGGAATGGATTTGGTTCTGAAATACATTCCTTCTCCTCAGATCCCTCCAGTCAAACCTCAACAGTGAAACAAAGCAGATTAGACATGTGCAGTCAGCTTCATGTGCTGCACTCCTATTTCTGCAGCAGAGCAGGAAACAAGGATGTCTTGCTGAAAAATAAAACACTTCCTATCATCCTCTTCATCTTCTCATGACCTTTTTAAGACTGAGACTCTTGGCTCCCAAAGCTAGCTAGCTTTCTGCACCATGTGCTACCTTGACACATGCCATGGGGTAAGCCTTTCGTCCCTGTCCACCTTTACTAACACTGACTGCTGGGGACTTGCTGCTCCTATATGGGTTTTTTTCCATAACTATTTTTCTTCTGTAAACAATGAAAGGCCCCAAAAGCTGAATGATTCACCTCTTGCATAGGTGTTGTCATACTGATGATCCCTATGGCGAACAAAATAAAGATCACCAGGCTCAACTGGAAATCAGGGATGAACTAGAATGAATTGCAGAAGTATGAAGGTACAAAGGACATTTTGAAGTCATCTGCAGGGGTTCCCCAGCTGCAGGAAAAAAAATAGTATAAAAAATGCAGAGCTACACTAATTTTGAGTCAAAGTTTAAATACTTTCTCAGCGACTTACAGGGACCAAAGTTGTTTCCACTGCCTGAAAAGCTGACTCATTCCTGGGTATTGCTGGAGGGTGGCTTTGGATGGGGGCAGCTATAAGATTAGTTTCTGCAGGGGGAAACAACCTACAGTGGAGATACAGTGATCTATATGCACAATTTAAAAACAGAGATTTATGAGAGATTAGTGCTGTCTCCTGTTTTTACACAATGTATGCAATTAAATGTCAGATCTGTCAGTGTTTATGTCTCCATGCACAAGCAGAACATCACTTTCCTGAGCTGCTCTTTATCACTCATATCACACTACTGTGATTAAAAATGATAACACATGGACCAGCCAGGCAGCCCACTGCATTACAACACATTAAGGAATGGGACCAGTTCTCTTTTCTGGTATACTGGTGGATTCCTAAGAAGGAGCATCTCACTCTACAGGAACTGAAGTGCAAATCAACAAAGAGACATACTCACCCCAAACAATATGTATATCCTGAAGTCCTTAAATATAACTCCATAGAAACCTACATTCCCCCATTCCCCAGTGAGTTTACATCCACGTCCTCTTACACCTGCCCTACAGCTCACACCCTCTTAAGACTCCCAGACTCTGTGTTCCCTTGCTGCATCTCCAGGCTAGTTCAGCCTGATATGCCTCAAGCAAATTTATGGGATCTAAACTACCCCAAAATTAGACATCTTGTGCTGCTGAAAATTACAGTGTTTTACACCGTAGTTGATGTATTACAGCAAAGGGTCACTTTTTGGGGACCACCCCCGAAGTACTGGAGATCTGCATTCAATTCTATCCTCAGACAGCTTGAAGGAATCAAATGCATTCCTATCTTGAGGCGGACTGTGCAGGGAAGAATAGCTCTTCTCACTGAAGAAAATTTGAAGCTCATTTGGCCAGAGAAAAGAGGGTCTAGGCCCTACTTCAAAAATTATCTGCAAATGTCGTCGAAAATCTACCCTCTCTGTGGCAAGGGGGGTATTTTTTCTTCTCTTCCTCACCCAATTGATATTCAGTGCTTACATGTAAAGTGAGACAACTTTAAGCTTGAGAAATCTTCTCTTGAAAGTACTTTCTCACTGAGTGATTCAAGAATACTGTTGTGGTCTAAATCTCTTCAGTACAGAAAGGAGTTCCACATCCTTAATAAGATCTTATTTCATCACCAAACTATCAGGCAAATATGTCCTATCAGTGATGGAAAGGATTGAACCCGTCTTGAGTTTTGCACAAAGATTTACAGGCACTTATTGCTAGGAGAGAGAGGCTGAGGAGTCTCAGTCTGAAGGCTGAAGCCAATACCTCTGAGAGACACAAGTGTAAGACCTGTCTCCTCCATCAGTTTTCTTACTGGCAAGAAGTATGTCCTTTTTCTGATAAAAATTTGAAGCTGAAAGCTGAGAGGATGTGTGTCAGTCAGCTGCCTCAGTTCCCCAAGGAAGACCTTTGTGTGCAGAGTCTACAATGGCCTTCTGTGTCTCTGCAGGCACTATGGGCCAAGGAGTTCATGCTGGTGCACATCACTGCTTAGTCACAGCTTTGGGCAATGCTATTGCCTTTCCAAGCAGCCTGGGGTGAGGGATGATGCATGATTAAGGGATCCTTCTTCTCAGTGCTCAGAGGTTATCCTATCTTGAATTGTCCCTTAGCCAGTGGGCTTCTCACTCTGGCACATGACGGTCACTCACTTGGTAGCTGGCCTCTCCAGTGCCCTGCTTTGCCTCTACAGTATCCAGCAAGAGAGATGGCTCTTCATGCCACACACAATCCACCTTGATGTCTGTTGGCTGAAGCTAATGGGAAGGTGCCACAGGCAATAGGGTGGTTTCCTATGTTTTCAGCTCCCAGTTTAAAGACCCACTTGTGGAGATGCAGGAACTTGCCAGGAGCTGGGTCATCTTCTAGGAAACTGCTCTATCCTCGTAATAAAGAAGGCAAAAAGTCTCATCAGTCTTGCATTCCTGAGATACAATGTCCTGATACTGGCACAGAGCTTCTTTCAATATGAAAGATGATTTTGGTCTTCCTTACCTAGAGGGTCAGCCCCTAAATATTCCCACAGCACAACTCAGCTCACATTCTGAAACCCTCCACCAACACCAGCAAAGACCACAAGAGAAACATGGATAAATACACAAACCAATGCAAATGTTGTTTTGTGTATTTACTAAATCAACAGTACCATACTCCTGTTCTGTACCAACTACACGCTGCCAGATGACTTAGCAGTATCTTCATGTTAAAAATACTTATCAAACCTTGCTTGGAATGCTGGCTTTTGAGAAGCTCTTCTGAGATGCTGACCCTTCTTATATATATATTACAGAAAACCTAATGTCCCACCAGGATGTCCCTCACATGATGCTAACCCTGGCACTGGTGAACAGATGTGGCAGTAATGTAGGGACCAACCACGGTGGGCTATGAGATACTAAAGAGTTTTGTCCTCCGTACCACCTCTCTCTTTCCACTCAGACTTTTTGAGCCTCTGCAGTGAACACTTCAAACCCCAGAGGATATTCATGTAAGTTAGCAGGATCCACTGCGACCTCCTGCAGCGGTTTGTGCCACATGCACGTGCTCTTGAATGCTCCTGCGCTTTAGTTTATGTGTTGGGCTTGGAAGTGAGGACCTGTGCCTGAGAAGTACCTGTTCCCTTCATTAACTGGAACCTGGTGTGGCTGTCACACTGTGGCCTTCAGTCTTTATTCATCTTTAGTCAGATGGATTACACCTGTGCTAAGTTAGCTATCTAGCCGCTAACCTCTGCACATACGCCAATGCGCAATGAAGTGACGACAACGAAGTGTCCCATTAACTCCAGCGGGAGTAACCACGTATGCCAAACTAGACATGTGAAGAAATAGTTGCAGGGTTAAGTCTTGGGAAGATAAAGCAATGTGGCCTGATTTCCCAGAAAGTCTACTGAGTCCTCAGATCTCCTGTTGAATTCAAAGGATCTGTAGCTTCTCAGAACTTCAGAAAATCGGTTTGTGCCAGATTTTTATAACAGAATGATGCCATGCTGCACTTAAAAATAAACATTTCCCTCCTGCCCCCTCTCTGTGTCCCATTTTAAATCACTTTTTTTCCTTTAGATTTTACCCATAGCTTTCTGAGTATGAGCAAAGGAAAGAAAATGCGTAAGTTTTAATTAGAAACTAATCTTTCAACCTACAATATAAGCAAGGCTTTAAAACTCAGCAAAAAATGTTGCAAAGCCTGTTATCCTTCATTACAAAATAAATATGCAAACTATGTCACCACACTCTTCATAAATATCTTTCAGCTGTTCTTTTTAATAAAGAAAAATATGAGCCCTTCTCCACGACTCTGAGTTTAAAGTAGCTCAAATGTTTGGTCTACCAACTTTGACAATGTCCCTTTAAGTTTTCTGATTTTTGTGGAAGATCTAGCCCTGGGGTTTTTTGGCTTAGACACAGTACTTGTCAAAACCCTTCAGACTCTTACTGAAGTGGCTGATGCTGAGTGGGGTTTTTTTCCTTATTATTATTCCTTTTTTTTTTTTTCTTCCCCACAATGACCTTATTTCCAGCTCCAATTTCATGAGAAAATGTGATCGTGTCAGAATTTTCCTTTAGAGAGAATTTTCATTTTACGGATCTGACAGATTTTCAATTTCATGCTTTGATTTGAAGTTTCTGTGATTCTTTTCCTCTCACATTTTAATCTGACAGCCTGTAAGGCTAGGGGGACATATTCTTGAATGGTTAAAGGAAAAGGTTTTGCATCAGAAGATCTGGGTTCTATTTCTGGTCTAATCTCCACACTTGCTATGTAATTTCAGTGATATGAATGTATGAGTGTGTGCATGTGTGTGTCTGTGTGTATTTTGCTCTGTCTTGTCCTGTAAATACATAAATAGGCATCTAAATAGACAACTATACGCATAAAAGGCAGTAATGCTTACCCACTCTATTTCTATTAATTCTTTTGAGTATTTTAAGTTTCTTGGCTGTGAAATAGAAAAAGCCTATTAATGCATGTGACGTTATGGTATCAGTTAATGTGTTCCCTTCAGCAGCTGAATTTTGATGTATTTAAAACTAATCTTGCATTTGCCAAAGTTTTGCATGTCTGTGCATTCCTGCAATATCCTAAACACATTATTACTTCAGTGAACAGGTAGGGAGGGTTGCAAGCTGCATAGATGAAAACACATGACTTTTGCCTGCAGCTTTGGCTTCTGCTGATGTGGTTCCTAAAACAAGTTCAGGCTCCCTGGTCAGTGTGGACTGCCAAAAAGGTCTCAGAGAGCAGATGAATATTGCCAAGGTTTCCTGCTCACTCGATGGAGAGAAACTTAGGTGCTTCTATTCCATAGAGCATATCTCCTTGGGAGGCCTTCAAAGACATGTACTTCTCCATAGGGAAATGAGGTGGTTGCTTTAAAAAGACTATTTCATTAGGTGCCAAAAATGTAGATGCAAACTACATGCTTATGTTGGCTAGATCCCTATCACAGAGATGTGAATATTCATCTGCTCCTCATCTGATGGCAAATAATACTTTTATATTTCTGTATTCCTGGGTGAGGAATTCCTCACTAAGAAAGGCTATCTGAATTTTTTTAAAAAATAGGTCAGTCCAAAATGGATGACAGATCAAACTGTTGAACACTGAAAATACTGCTCCATGGAAATTGATTATCAGCACTCCCAGCCAGGCTCAGAAGCTCTGCGCTTGCAGGCTGTGACATGTATTTGTAATTGGGCCCAACACTTTCCTCTTCCAGCTGTCAAACAGAACTAGGAAAGGAATCTGGAAAGCCAGTTTCGTTTTCGCAGTTCCACTATTTCTCATTCATGAATTAGATAGGAACTGTGGGACTATTTACAATTTGGCTATTACCTGAAATGTGATCTGTGTAATTGGACATATCATTCATATTTATTCTCTCTCAGACCAAACAATTCCAAGACCATAAAAGAGGTTTCAGTCTTGTCCCAACAGCCTTGCCAGTGAGACTCCCCAGGTGATCACTATCAGATGTGTTTTCACATGATTTTCATTTTACAGATTTATTTTCTGGCAAAAAAAAAGGTAGGAAAATTCATCTACTTGAATGTTGGTGGAAAGCACATAAAAGGAGATTTGATACTATAAAAGAGAATTTGATATTGTCTTGAAATACTGGTTTTTATCAGCATTTGTTCATTCAGAGGCAATCTGTATTCTGCTCACACAGAACTTCTCAGATCCGATGAATGATCTGATTCGTTTTCATTCATATTCATTTGAAGGAGGATAATCAGCATGTACGAAGAAATGTGGCTTTTCTCTCTCTGGCTAAATACCCCAAAGAACAAAAGTTTGGGGCATGGGAGTTCAAGTGCTGGCAGGACTTGAAAGCCAAAGGATGTAGTTCTTTGTCTTGGGGAGGGACAGTAACCTCTCTTTGGTATGTTTACATGGTGTCTGCTACAGGGGACTACAGCATAAGGGCAAATGGTACGCTGTGAGAGTAATACTCCTCAGTGAAAGACACCACATCTAGAAAGGGATATAAGCTGAGAGAGAAATAAATGTGAAGGGTGTGAAAAATATCAGTTCAAAGAAAAATGCATGCTTTTCTAAAGCTAAAAATACTGTGTTGTAACTAAGATAATATGCACTGTTTCAATAATACTCTTCTCTGAAAATAGATACTAAGAAAAGGCTGTGACACTGATAACCTCTGTCTCCTAGGGAGGGAGCAGATCCAGCAGCATCCTCAGCCCTTGGCAGGGACACAGAGCTATGGCAGAGGGAGAGCAGTGGCATAAGGCATAGCCCTTGGGGGGAACTTCTTACCCCACAGTTAAAGGGAGCAAGTTTACCTTCAACTGGGGAGGTTGAAGCTATCTCACTCCTGCCAAATTTAGTGTGGGACAAGGGTACAAATATAGGTAGTTATTGAGAGCACATGTATCTCGTGTTTATACAGTAATTTACTGCACTGTAACTTCCTGAATAGTATGTCACATATGGTAACAGACTTAATTATGCTACTTTATTTTTCTTGAAACAGAGTCTTTTTCTGGTTTTGGTTGGTTTAGCAGAAGTGTGGGGGGGTAGCAAGCAGGGATGGGCTTGCAGCAGGAGAGTTATAGATGTGTCTGGTATCTTTACACAATTATTCATATTGCAATCTTTTTCTCACCCAATTATTCTTACTTCTCACTGAACTGTGTTCTAAAGACCAGGTAAGCTGGGTATGTAGAATTCCCCCCAGAGAGACTGCAGTTTCCCAAGCCTTGTCATACTCCACACATTAAAAGAGCTGGGTGCTCAGTATTCGAACAGCACTGCTCACTGTGAGGGTCGCCTTTCCCCTCCCATAGATGTGACCTATTTAGTCTCGTATGGCACAAGAAATCCTTAGAAAGCTTTCCCTCCTCCTTACAATACAACTGCAATTCATCAGTCTCTGGTAAGACCTCAACATCACACAGAAAAACCCAGCAGGGTTAGAGGAATGGCAGATGATCAACCAGCCCTCTTTTAATTTCCCCTCCAGTTCATTCCCTGTGCTTCCTCATTAACATCTAAGTCTTGATGCCTTTGCTTGTGGAAGGATTTTATTGGGTTGGCTTCTCAAAAAATGCGTATCTACCAGGAAGATCTGAAATCCCAGGCCATACCCATTTCATAAGCATTAGGACAAGAGGAAATGGCCTCAAGTTGTGCCAGGTGAGGTTTAGATTGGATATTCGAAACCATTTCTTTATTAAAAGAGTTGTCAGGCTCTTTTGGAACAGGCTGCCCAGGAAAGTGGTGGAGTCACCATCTCTGGAGGCATTCAAAAAACTTCTAGTCATGGCACTTCAGGACATGATTTAGTGGGCATGGTGGTGTTGGGTCGACAGTTGGACCTGATGATCTTGGAGGTCTTTTCCAACCTTAATGATTCTACGATTCCTCTACAGCAAGAACTTCTGTGGATGAAGCACTGGGTTTATTGCCATACCAAGGACAGACATCTTATAGGTGCTATTAGTTTCAGGGACAGAGTTATTTTAAGAATCACAGAAATGCTACTCGATTAAGCAGCATTGCAGTGCTGAGAGTGTGGCTGCCCATGGACAACTCATTATTCTTTTGGGTAGGAGTTATATCACTTGATGTTCATCATCAGTAAGCAGAGTGTTTGCTCTGAGGGAGCCATGAACCCTCTCTATGGTCAGTGGAAAGATAGTCATGTGAAAGGACAAGGTCCCCTTTCGCTCCATGGAGGGATGAGTGCCAGGCTGCCACACAGTGCTTTTACGATGGGATGCTAAGCTAGGTATGGGGAGCCTGGGAGACATGTGGAGGTATGTGAGACTATTAGGTCTGCCACAACAGGGCTGGGGAACAGCCTCTGCAGAAGCTGGGGCAAACTGTTCTGACAGCAGTGGCCAGTGTTCCTCTTGAAACTCATTACAAAAGCGAGGTCCCACATGTTCACTGTGTGGGCAGTGTGGATGATAAGGGGACTGAGCTCTGACAGCAAATTGGGAAGGGATGTGATGCGATAGCACAAAGACACTTCAAGTTGTTGGGATGAATCATCCTTTGGAGGCACTTGTGGCTCCAGACATGATAAAGAGAGATGAGACAGCCAGGCAGAGCTGTACACCCCACTTTCAGACAGCGACAGCTTAGATGAGAGGAGCCCCACTGGTGTCTCAATCCTTTCCAGCCTCCACAGGTTTGATTTCTCCCTTGTTTTACTGAGTCTGCTGGGAAATGAGCCAAAGCCACACAGAGCTGGATCTACTCCTGTTGTTCCTCATGTTCCCACTGTTCATCTCCAGGGCTTTGGGGTGGCCCTTCAGACGAGGCTGAGGCCAGCAGGGAAATTTGGAGCTTGATCAGGTTCCTAAAGAGGGGAATTTGGATTCAGGGGATTGTTTCAATCCCATCCCCACCAATGTTTGCTAAAATAATAAAAACTTATTTCTTTCCATTAGCTTGACTTGCATTTGCTATGTTGGTGGTCTTTTTTTCTCTTCTTTCTTAAAGCCTTTCCTTATAAATTTAATCAAAACAAGTTTCCTAGATTTGCTGAGCGATTCCATTACATTTCCTCACCACTCTCACTTCTACTTTACCTGTCTGCTTCTATTCCTTGCTGTCCTGTAAGAATCTTTAATGCACCTCCCTAAACCCACCCAACCACAGCCCTTCAGCATTTCCTTCATCAGCACCGAGACAGGCTGAAGTAGGTTTGATTATCTGACAGAGTAAGGCTAGAGGGTGTCCCTCTGCTGATCCAAGAGAAAAACCCCTTTTGATGACACTCAGCTCTGATTTACAGCTTCTGTCCTACGTGACCAGCAGCTCCTCATCACCTCACCCCTCTCTTTAGGTGGCCGGTTTCCAGACAATGGCTTATCACGTCTGTCTTGAGGTACCTTACAAACTAGGAAACTCATCATGTTGCACTGATGGATGGTGCTGGAGGTGGGAAATGACAGGTTCCCCATGTCCCAAGCCCCGGCAGAGGTGTGCCTGCTGATTTGAGGTCAGAGTGCAGACACCTCCCCAGCACCTGGGGGTCACTCCCCAGAAAGGTCCATGCCACTTCTTCCCCCTTCCTCGATAGGTGTGACCTACCTTTCTGCATCCTTTTCTTTCTCTCTGGCTGAATGCCCTTTCTTAACCTTGCCGGAATGTGAGTGTGTACTAACCAGAGGGAATATATCAAACATGTCAGCCTGTACATAATACTGTGTGAAGGTGCTTACCTGAGACACTGGGGCATGAAGACTACAGTATGCTGCTGGGGAGCAGGGAAATCTGTTGGTGGCTTTAGGCCTGACAACCTTTAATGGTTGTCAGAGCCGCAGGGAATAGAGGCAGAGACAGATTGGTGCTTCACCTCTGCCTTAACTACCAGGAATTTATTTTTCAATCATTAACATCTTATGTAGAAGCTCCTTCCCCCAAAAGCTGCAGTTATTACAGGGTGACTAGGAAGCCCTTTCTTCCCTTTCCTTATTTCTGTTAAAAGAATTCCAAATTACACATCCTGTGTGGTGTTTGTTTTGTTTTAAAAGTTCTGCAACAAGAGGGCAAAAAGTGTCAGAGACAAACCAGAGGTTGTTTTTTTTTTTTTTTTCCTTGTTTCATTGTGTTCCAGCTGACCAGCTGCAAGTTTTTTCATGCCTTCATTGTTGTTTTTACTGTCAGTGGTTTTACTGCTTGATTTCTACTTGGACATTGCTTGCAGGTGTCCCTCTAGTGCTACATCAAGGCTGCCCCTGGCTCTTTGATCTGTGTCTTCAAATAACGAAACAGAGCGTTTATCTCTCTCTTTTATCCAGGTGGCTGTGTACTTTGCCAACGCTAATGAGTCCGGTCCCACAACACGGAGGAGTCAAGCTGTAGGTAACTATTGTCCCCATTTAAGTGGAAGTGCAGAGAGGCTCGCCTGGCACGGCAAGGGAAGGCAGCGGTGTGGCCGGAGCAGCACACCCAGCACTGACCGCCAGCACGGGCTCTCTAAACTGAATTCCCCTACTTTGGTAACAAAGTGGGGAGAGCGATAGCAAACCCTGGCAGGTGTCATTGCTCCTTTGTAAATGGAAAGACTGGTCATAATAATGAGAATATACCCTGAAAAAAAGCATTTTTCATCTTTAAAATATAGTTCTATAACTTCCCAGGTACATACTTAGCCCTATAATCACTGCTCAGGCTTACTGCGGCTGCTTATCTGCTGTCCCTTCTTATTAATTACTCCCAGAGCTCAGGACATTTTTTTCCTGGGAATTAAGGAGTGGGATGTGCATAGGACACAGTGGGAGCAAGCCAAAAAAAGAGAAAGGACTATAACATCTGCCTCTTACCAATTCGTTACCTGCATTGTACCCAGCCTGCTGTAGGGTGTAGCCTATGGAGCATCCTGGTGTACAGGAGATAGCTGCTTCATGGCTGGGCTCACAGGAGGCCTAAAGGGGCTGATTCCAAAGCTGCAGGACAAATCAGGCGAAGCATCTGGGTTGCTGGCAAGGGGCAGGTCATTTTGATGTAGTTGTCCAAGCTGTCCCACTGAAATGCAGGATCATGAGAGCCCTGCTGAGAAATGACACAGAAATCGGTTCTTAGAGATCACACAGTCCAGCAGCTGTTCAACTGCAGATGGTTTCAGATCCACTGATCCATGTACCCTCCAGAACCTATAATTCCAATCTGAAGAAATGAAAGGTTGTGTACTCCTTCTTGTTAAGGTGTTAACTGTGCCCAGATATAGCTTACTGCACAGCTGTGCTTTTAGCTGGAAGGTATGGTTTCACAAGGTACCTTGAGTTGAATTAATAAGTCATGGTTCTGCTGTTTTAATGTGCTGAAATGGCTTATCTTGCAACCTGACAAGTGCCAGAGTGGGTGCAAGGAGATGCAGGGAGGTGGGGAGTGTGGGGTGCAGACTGGGATCTGGAGGAGGGCAGAGAGAGGAGCCAGGGATGGAGTGGAATGGGCTCTCCCCTCCTGTAGCAGCAGCTAGCTACTAATTCAGCTCATCCATAACCAAGCCCTTACTGACCAGAGAGAGATCAGATGGCAACAGTGTCTGGACAGCTGAGTCACTTCTACGGCTGCAGGGGGAAAGCTTCTCAAGGTTGTCATGGCAAGCTCAGTGCTTCAGGCCACCATGGTGAGGTCTCAAACAGCAACCTCAAGAGAGATGTCAGCTCCTCATTACTCAGGAGGAAACAAAGGTGGCTCTGCTAGCATGCTTCTGCAATGGTATTAGTATTAGACTATAATTATAATCCCACAACAAGGGATGCATGTTTTAATGGATAGACTAAATTAAGGAAAAATAAGGCAAAGAAAATATGCATTCATGAGCCAAGTTAATAAAGTAATAAATATTTAATGAATGATGTTTTCAAAAGAAAACCCAACAGGATCATGGAAAGGCAGGAGAAAACAGAAGTACAACAGAAACTAACTGGAGAGCTGTGAAATTCCTAAGCTGGGTCTGAGGAGGGGAAGGCAAAGGGAGGAGCTGGTCAGAAATTTCTACTGACTTCTGTCTCTAGAGTGTCTCATAAAACCCCACATAGCTCAAATTATTTCATTCCAAGACACACATTATAAAGACAAACCTGTTATTAATGGGAAACTTTCTGATATGAAAGGCAATATGGGGTTGATCTTGTTCCTGCCATATGTCTTCTGAAATGACAGCTAAAGGCAGCTGAATTGCCTCTCAGTGCTAGGCAGCAGTTACTGACTAAGGAGATTTTTTTATTGAGAAAATGATTATATAGCTTTCCATGATAATAAAATTCTTCATGACACTCATTAAAAATGCTAAGACTTCCCAGGTAGCTGCTGTGCCCTGCTGGGAACACGGTGCTCTCCTGGTGTTCAGGCAAGCCCAAGAAATGTGTAGAGCCGGTTGTGTATTTTCAACATCTTTACAATCCTCCTTTAAGAACCTGTGATTTGAATAAGCCCAGGAGTGTCCTGATGCTTCTGAGCTGATTCTTGTGCTGCTAATCTTTGCTCCACTATTTTTAGATAATTTTCCAATCTGCCTGCTTTTCAGTTACGTATTTGTTCAAAGTGATGGCTTATTTATGTGGTCTGGAAGCGTTTGCTATTTGCCTCAATATGTCAGTCTGAGCCCTGCAAACGCTCTCTGACTTCAGCAAGCTCTGGTTCCCCTTATTGTTTGCTCCTTGCTGTGGGAGAGGTCTTCAAGGGGCGCACGACCACCTACCCATGGGGTGCTGCAGGAGGAGGGCACAGCTCAGCCCCCTCCTTCACCCCCTGCTACGCACCTCTCTAATATAATATTTATTATAACAAATATCAATATAAGAATTAGTAATATATATTAATAGAATAAGCATTAATAGCATTTATTGTAATAAATAAATAGTAATCTTTATGGTTTCAAATGTTTAGAAAGAGTACATGCTCCCACATTAAAAGCATGAAGGCATTTGTCAGTGTGTAGCAGTGCCACCAGCCATGACTTCAGGAGGTCCCCATGGCACGAGACAGAGGCCAAGGAAGGTGCCCTGGAGCAGTGACAAGCTGGGTTTTGCCACGTGTCACCCAAAAATAGGCATGCAGCTAAGACCTGCAGGTCTTGTGTTTCCAGACCCACTCAAACCCACATTTGTGCAGCTGTGCAATAAACTGCAGCAAAAATCAGGGGTAAGTTTATAATATTTTCCAAATCTTTTTTTTTTTTCTTGTCTGCCTTAAAATAGTTGTGAACCAAAGACTAATGGGTGAAGCCTGGTGGGTACAGGAGCCAGGCTGCCATGTCCTGGCCACCTGGCCCTGTGAGTGCTTTGGTGGCTGCATGAGACCCCCTTCTGCTCACAGATGAAGCAAAAACCTCGTCAAGACCAGCGAGTCACCCTGCTGCTACAGCTCTAAGGGAGGGAGTGGGGACATGTGAGGGGCATAAGCTGGGACTGGGGAGAATGTCTATTGTCCTTTTCACTATGCAAAGTTCTCCCAGACCAGGAAACAAAGCCTTATTGCATTTAAAGCTTTATTACCTTAAATAGTTGGAAGGATTCAGAGCTGCCCTCTGGGTTTGAAGCAGGGTCTCCTCAGGGTGCAGCCGGCACTTGAGACTGGGAAAGGTCAACCCTGGCGGTGCCACTTGTTGAACTGGCACGTGAGTTGCCAGCAGTGGGTGACATTTGTGTTGTCACTGCAAAGCAGAACTGCCATTTTGCTGTGGGAAAAAAAGCAACATTTTCTTAAACAGGCAGGAAAATTTCACCTTGACTCTAAAGTAGGACAACTCGCACGATGTTTGCTGGAGGAAATACAGTGAAAACAAAGCTGTGATGGCAGAGAGATTGGCTGGATGTTTTTTTGCCCTCATCTCTGGGCCCGTATAAGTGTGGAAATCTCACTTAGGGTCATATCTGAGCATCTCCGTGGATATTCACAAATCTGTCAGGTTTTGCTCAACAAACAGCACTGAGTTGTTTGGTCAAGACAGTTCAAACCCACACTCATCCTCTGGTAAAGGAGCTGAGAAGCAGCAGAGGGTCAGGGGAAACATATTTCAACTCCAGGACAGCGGTTTGTGCTTCACACTCTCATGCAATCTGTGTGGATTTGCACTTTTGGGAAGTGGGGCTGCCCTCGAGGAAGAAATAGAAGTTTATCTGAGCTGGCGCTGTGAACAGCACTTGGCTGCTATAGCTGCCACTTTCATTTAAGGCCAACGCAAGCTCACGTGCTTTACACAACTGCAGATGCTGAGGGCATGGCAAAAAAATCAACAATTGCTGACAGTATATCTATGGATAAGCCTAAACCCAAGCTATTCCTTGAACTTTGAACACTAAACTCCACTAAAGTGCCAAATGCTATTTATACAGGATACAGGCAGAATTTTACTTCTGAATAATCTCACAGCTAAAGACTTGCTTAAAAATGGATCCAAAGTAACCAGTTAAAACCCCACAGTAATTTGTTTATTTTGGGTTTCTTTCTTTCACATTTGTGACTCAACAATCTGGCAGCAGAAGGCCTCTGTTATTCTCTTTATACAGGGCAATGTGCTTAAAGAAATTGGACCCAATTATGTCACTTATGTTGACCTTGATGAACTACCTCTTCAAGCAAGAAATTACGTAGCCAAGATCATTTCTGGTGTTAAATATCTCTCGTTTCCTTCGAAACCACAAGTGCCTTTTGCCCAGAGAAGACTGGCCAAAGCTGCAGATGGTGAGGCCAGTGAATCTCCATCCTCCAACCTAGCAGCTGCCTGCATCCCTTGGTGGCTATCTTGGGCACTGTCCCCATCAAGGGTGTCCTGGCCACCCCTTGCTGTTGAACCATAGTGCCTGGAGAGTTACTGCACCCAGGGCTAGCACCCACTGAGACCTGACCTACACCTGACTGCAGGGCCAGGTGCAGCCTCTGGGAGCCCCAGTTTCCCACCCGGTGAAGCAGAGGGGATGGAGGTTGGTTCATTTTCAAGGCTGCTGATTATTCGGGAACTGCAGGGACAAGAAGTCCCAGGAGCAGATTACATTCTGAGAAAAAAATTGCTGTTTGTGGCATTACCACCTATCTCTGCCATATGCAGGTACCCACAGACTGAGAACAGGAGCCAGCAAAGACGTGTGAAAACCTCTGAACGGTTTTACCATACTAATAAAGCCAGTGCTTTAACCATACCAGATCAAGTCAATGCCAGCAAACCCCTCCAGTCAAACATGACAGGTTGAATGGCAAAACAGTGTTCCTTACTGTGTCCTCAATACTTTCATGTGCATATATCATCAGGGCTTAACCTCCACACACGGAGCTACTCACTGGAGATCAGAGACTTGCAAGAAAGTTTACTGCAGACTCCTTTTGTCCCCACCTCCCTTCTGTTTAACTCTTATAGCCTCCTTGCTCTTTTTATGGTGGCCCCTTTGCCACCCAAACATTTGCAGTCTGCTCTCCCTGCTAAAATTTGCTGCCTGGTGGAAAAGGACCTGGGGGTGTTGGTCTACAGCCAGCTGAATATGAACCAGCAGTGTGCTCAGCTGGCCAGGAAGGCAACATCATCTTGACTTCTGTCAGAAACAGTGTGGCCAGCAGGATTAGGGAAGTTATTGTCCCCTCGTACTTAGCACTGGTGAGGCTGCACGTCAAGTACTGTGTCCAGTTTTGGGCCCCTCATAACAAGAAGGACATGGAGCTGCTGGAGCGTGTGCAGAGAAGGGCAACGAAGCTGGTGGAAGGGTCTGGAGCACAAATCTTATGAGGAGTGGCTGAAGGAACTGGGGTTGTTTAGTCTGGAAAAGAGAAGGCTGAGGGGAGACCTCCTTGCTCTCTCCAACTACCTGAAAGGGGTTGGGTTCATTTAATGGGTTTCTGGGGGGCATGTATTATTTATAGGCTTTGAGGCTCTCTAAGTTTTCAGTTAAAATAGGTTCTAATCCAAAAAGTAAAATCTACCTATGGATTTATAACTCTAGTAAGGAAAAATGATGGAAAGCCTTGAGTCAGCAAACCCAGTCCTGTGTACATACAACCCACACAAGTAACTACAGACAGTTCATCAGGATCAGCGGGAAATGGGCAGGGAACTAGGAACTGGCAGTAGCCTGTTTTCATCTGCAAGATGAGGGAAATGGAAATTAATGTCAGGAAAGAGCATGCAAAATGAGGGACAAACAAAACTTGAGCATCCTTTCAATAGGCATGATTTTTTTAAATCCCTAATGATGTTTGGGGATCTCAAAATCAAGAGCAACAAGGGACTGAGGACAGGTAGTGGGGTGAGATGGGGATGTGCTAACAGGCTGATGGAAAGCAAATAGCCATGAACCTACTGAAGATCATAAAATCCTGACTTCACCCTCCATTGCCCATGTAGACAAATCAAAGTCTTTCATTTTCAAAGCTCTCAAATTCAAGTCCCTTTAAGGTGCCCCATATTAAGCAGGCAAAATGGAAAGAGATAAAGTCAGGCCACTTCTTGGAAAACTAGACCAAATTTATCTTTTTTTTACAAAAATCCTTGTTTTGAAATTATCCATAGTTTCATCTTCTGAGGATTTTTTCTAATGTTTTGAAATAGTCATAGTTTGTATTTTTGGAAGAAAAAGCAGCAATTGTCTTTTATTTAATTTTGGAAACAAAATGTAGCTGTGTGCAGTGCATTTCTCATTCATGTCCATTGAGCCTTTTTTTTTTTTTCCCTAGAAGGTTATGGTCTCTCCTCTTGAGCTGACATTAATCACCAATCATCACCACTGGTGCTGAAAGCCAGGCTAACATTTGTGGCAGCAGCTACTTCCCAACGAAACCCCCATGTTTAACTTGAAAAATGCCACTCATCCTCCAGTCTTGGTACCCAAACTCTGCAAGGCTGGTTAACGGCAACGTTTAGCAGCTACAGCAAAAGCATCAGCTGAGTAACCTTCTTCCTGGAGAGGCAACTCGGACAAAGGTTAGCAACTGCACCCACGGAACTCCTTTCCTTATGGGAGCCAGGACAGCCAGAAGCTAAGCATTGGGAGGGGGAACTGGTTTATGTCTGGAGAGATCTGACCTCCTGGAGCCTCACTGAGAAAGGGAAGTTACTGGAGGTGATAACAGTCTGATTGAGGCTCTTGCTGAAGTCTCCTGTCATCTAGAGTTTATAATTGAAAGGGGAATTTGGCCTTCTGTCTCAAGAGGGTTGTAAGCTCAAACTAAGTTTTCCAACAGATCCCCTAAATTCTGCAGAGCTCCAGCGTAAGAACTTGGGAATATGTCAGCTATCTCACTGAAGTGGGGGGGGAAAAAAAAAAAAAAGGTTTTAATAAACAAAATACAAACCAGAGTAATAAAATAAGGGTGGCAGATTCAGTGTTACATTAATTTTATGCTGCACCCACAAATTCAATATACCACAGCTTTGTATATTAAGAAAACATGTGCAACATGGAAAGTATTAAGGAAGTGTTGTAGGGGTTGTGTTAGAGGAGGGTCATTACTTTTGGCTGTCTGAGAAGCTGTCTGGAGTTGAGGAATGTGTGTGTCAGCTGATTAAGACCACAGGAGTGATTAGCGAGGGAACCGCGCTGCATGTCAATGCATGTCTTTAGGTTAAGGAGTTAATTGCCTCTCTCAAAACTGTGGTTTCAAGACTTACGGAGACCTGGAAAGAAAACCCAGAGGCACTTTGCACTTGATACACATTTTTCAAAACTCATTTCACAACTAGAAAGGCTAGATATGTCTCCTTGTAATTCCTCCTGAGCATTTGAATGCTGAGGTAAATGGCTAATTCTGTGAAGAATGAAGTAGCCATGAACTACATGAGGAGTTACCCATCACCTCCCCTCTTTGCTACAACTTTTTGTTTTCAGAGAAGCTTTTTCTTGAGTTATGAAGTGCTCTTCTCCAAGAGTTCAAGTGTGTATATGTCCTGGTTTTTAGCTGGGTCAGAGCAAGGTTTCTCTTTAGTAGCTAGAATGGTGCTGTGTTTTGGTTTCAGCCTGGGACTTGTTATGAGAGAGACACTGATAACACACCAGTGTTTGCATTTTTGTCACTGGAAGCTGAAGGACTTTGTGTTCTGTTAGTCTACAAATGAAAGATCTATTGGGGTCAAGGAGTATTTAAATTAATAAGCTAAATTGGCATTTGGATAGGCCAATAGGATATTCCTTATCATATAATGTCATGTCCAGTATATTAATGAGGGTCTTTTCCTCTCTTGCTCTCTCTGGCTTTTTCTGGGGCTCTCACTCTTTCAGGATTGTGGTTTTGGTTCAGGATTGTCACTCCTCTGGGACTGTTATGTGGGAACGGGCCAGGCTTAGTTGGTGGGTGGTGAGCAATTGCACTGTGTATCACACATCTGCATATATTATTACTATTATTATTATAATTTAAATATCATTATTCTTTTAAGAGATTTTTAAATTTCAATTATTAAACTGTTCTTATCTCAACCTACGAGTCTCCTTATCCTTGCCTCCCAATTCTCTCCCCTAACCCCTGGGGGTAGGGGGAGGGAGTGAGCAGCTGTGTTTGGCTGCTAGCCAAGTGAAACCACCACAGTCTACAAGACAGCACCTTCCACCATAGTGCTGGTGTGCAATATCCCCTTCAAAATGCCCTCCCCACCCCTGGGAACAAGCACTTGCCATTCCTCCCTTTAAATGATCCTCTTCCCACCCCTTACTCATAAGCCTGAAGGAATAAATATGATCCAAAAAGAAACAGATCAAGATTTATAGGTTGAAGGAAGAAAAAGATCTCTTGTTGAAATGGCTTTGCTGTCTTCATTTCTTCTACATGTGAGAAGCTGAAGCACCTCTGCTTAGCAGTGCTGCCTGGACCCACCCTACAGCCTGGTGGGTGCTGCCTGGTGAGCTCCCCTGGGGAGTCTGGCTGCCCCTGGCCTGGACCCCAGGCCTGGACCCTCATCTGGACCCCAGCCTGCCAGCACCAAACCCAAGACACTTCTCTTCAGCTGAAACTTCAGCTGAAGTGTCACTCCATGAGAAAACTAGGTGGTCTTTTAAGAGGGCAGGTGCCAGTCTATTTCCAGCTTTTAGAGATCCTCCAGAGCTGTGCCCAGATGGACCATGGACAACAGGGGTACTTTCTAGACAAGACGTACCCACACAAGGCAACTGCTACCTACTGTCCCCCACTGATGCTCCCAGGGGGACTGCACAGTGCTAACCCAAACTCGGCGTGTGCAGGTATTGCTCACTGCTCTGCAGTCCACAGGCAAATTAAAACCAACAGAAGCCCCAAATGAACAGAGGAAAAATAAACAGTCGTTCAGGTCAGCTGCTCTGATCTGCTCACATTTTGCTCAGCTCTCTGTGTGCTGCAAGCCACAGTGATAGATGATAGACATAATCTATAATCAGGTGGGTCTTTTCCTATCAATAACACGTAAGCACCATCAATCCTAACTTGGCTGAGGCCAGCTGGCTCTGGGTGAAGCCTTACCTCATCCAGCCTTGAGTAAATTACCTTCCCCTGTAGCTCTGGGACCTCAATCACCAATCCATACCCCTAGGCTGCCCCACTGGCTCGCAGGCTGTGGTGTGGCAGATGCTGGGAGAGCTAACAGGCTCAGCCAGTGCCTGAGGAGAACTGGTCTTTTCAGATGATAGATGCTGGGAGCGACGGCCGTGCCTGCAGACACTTTGTGTCCCTGCCAACAGCTGCTTAACACAACTACCAGCTCCTGCAATGGTTATGCACCAGCAGGTTTAAACAATAGGCAAAAAGTTCTTGGTGACCTCAGCTAAAACTTCAACCTGAGAAGAGGAGAGCAGCTTTGGTTTGCACAAGCACCTACAGACCCAGATGTTTACTCTAGTGTATTTTTTTTATAACAGCTGTGCTTGTCTTCTCTAGATATGAGTTTTTCTTGAGATATTCTGCATTTAATTATCAGCTGGGATGGAAAGCTTGCAAGCACAGCTGTTATTGCAACATTGCAGTGCATTGACTTTCGGGCCCAGATGGAATGAACTGTGCAAAAATGAGAAATCAAGAGTAAAGCAAACTTTCTGAAACTTTCAAAACAAGTCAATGTGAGAAACAGGCTGGGATGGATTAAGAGTGCACACGGACTGGCTGAGTGACTGTAGTGATGAGTCACGGCGCTACATGGACGTGACACCAAGCCCCAGCACTCTGCCTCTGCAGAAACGCTGAGGGAAAGGGCTCCTCCACAAGCGAGGCTCAGCCCTGGCCTGCTGTAAATCTCTCTGCAGGGCTGGGTGAGGATTTGGCTCTGCCCTTATTTGGTCAAACAGCTTTCATTCTTCCATGGCTGGAGCCCATCTCAGGTAATGACATCATTTGCAGAAGAGGGTATTTGGCTATTGAGTGTAGGTGTGGGAAACAGGATGGGCTCCTTGGCTTGTTTGCCAAAGCCATGCCATGGCCACCATGACAGGCAGGCATGTGTGTGCATGTGGGTGCATGTCTTCCTGCCCCCACAGTGTCCATCAGGTTGTACCCTCTCTAACAAGGTGATCTAAAAACACAAATGCAACTTAATAGAATGGTTTGGGTTGGAAAGGACCTTAAAGATCATCTGGTTCCAACCCCCCTGCCATGAGCAGGGACACCTTCCACTAGACCAGGTTGCTCAAAGCCTCATCCAGCCTGGCCTTGAACACTTCCAGGGAGGGGGCATCCACAGCTGCTCTGGGCAACCTGGTCCAGTGTCTGACCACCTTCACAGGAAATAATTTCTTCCTAATAGCTAACCTAAATCTCCCCTCTTCCAGTTTAAAGCCATTTCTCCTTGTTCTGTCACTACCTGCCCTTGCAAAATGTCCCTCCCCAGCTTCCTTGTAGGCCCCTTCAGGTACTGGAAGGCCGCTATAAGATCTCCCTGGAGGCTTCTCTTTTCCAGGCTGAACAGCCCCAACTTCACCTTTTGTTTGCTGCTGAAACACTATTTCATGACCTTAGAAAGTTTAAAAGCTTCTGTTTGGAGGAAAAGAGCTAAAACAGGATACCTGCCTCACAGGCCTCCTCATTTGCTTAGCCTCGACGTTAGTTTTAATAACTGAGAAGATGTATCTGAGCTCTCGGGCACTGTGAGGGTGCAGTGAGGGTCCCTCTGGGTGGCCAGGTTGTCCTGTGCGCTCAGAACAGCAAAAGCCATCTGTACGGTGTAGAGGGACCTGCCTGTGCTCACAGCCCAGACCAGCAGCTTTTGTTTCATGTCCAAAGCTCACAGCCAAAGTATTCCTCTTTTATGGCCATCCTTTCGTCATCCCTGGCCACTGGGTCACTGTCCTGGCCAGCCATCAGGGTGGAGGTGCTGACACTGCCAGGTCTGGATTTGCACACCAGTGGGGACGGTGGTGCTGATGACGATTTCAGTTCCATCCCTCACCTGCAGCCAGTTTGTCCCAGGCCTTCCCACCCTGTGTTTGTATTTCAGGATCTAGGGGCTTCTCCCCTGTCCCTACTTCTTGAGGCACCTGCCTGCCCCCATGCTGGGGGAAGACCCATCTCTCCAGCAGCTTACGCATCCTCTTTTCGGCAGAGGGAAGTGCTCAAGGCCAAGGCAGAGAGGCTGATGATGGGACTCACCTCCTCTCGTGCCAACCAGTCAAAAACGAGGCGTCTCTTTAAGGTCTCCATTTCTGGTAGTCCTGCTCCCTATATGCACACCACCTTGTTTCCCACCTCCACTGCCCTGCTGCCAGCATGAATGCCCCCAGAGCAAGCCCAAGGAAGGAACTGATTTGGGTTAAAAAGACCCCTTTTTTTGCCAGGTTGGTGTTAATCCATTTCTTCTCTTCCTCGACCCGGGTGTCAGCAGGGCTCTCAGGGCACTGTCGGGGTGGGAAGGAGCATTTGTGGGGCTGGGAAGGCAAGGGGGCAGCAGGGCCGCAAGGCAGTTTAAGGCACAAGTGCCACTGGGGCAGCAGTGAGGTGGCAGGAGCCCTCCTGTGCTCACCAGCTGTATTGGGTTTGCGTGGCAAGGTTTTGGTAGCAGTGGGGGAGGGGACATGGGGTGGCTTCTGTGAGAGAAGCTGCCAGAAGCTTCCACCCATGTCTGACCCGACACAGCCAGTGCCAGCCGGCTACAAGAAGGGACCCGCCGCTGGCCAAGGCCGAGCCCATCAGTAACGCCTCTGTGATAACATAATTAAGAAAAAAAAGAAAGAGAGGGAAGAAAAAAAAGCTGCACACTTTGCAGCTGGAGAGAGGAGTGAGAAGATGTAAGAGAAAACAACTCCACAGACACCAAGGTCAGTGAAGAAGGAGGGGGAGGAGGTGCTCCAGGCGCTGGAGCAGAGATTCCCCTGCAGCCTGTGGTGAAGACCAGGGTGAAGCAGGCTGTCCCCCTGCAGCCCATGGAGTCCCATGGTGGAGCAGATGACCACCTGTAGCCCGTGGAGGACCCCACGCCGGAGCAGGTGGATGCCTGAAGGAGGCTGTGACCCCGCGGGAAGCCCACGCTGGAGCAGGTTCCTGTCAGGACCTGTAGCCCGTGGAGAGAGGAGCCCACGCCGGAGCAGGTTTGCTGACAGGACTTGTGACCCCGTGGGGGACTCGCGCTGGAGCAGTCCCTTCCTGAAGGACTGCACACCATGGAATGGACCCATGCTGAAGCAGTTTGTGAAGAACTGTCAGTCATGGGAAGGACTCATGTTGGAGACGTTTGTGGAGGACTGTCTCCCGTGAGAGGGACCCCACGCTGGTGCGGGGGAAGGAGTCCTCCCCCTGAGGAGGAAGGAGCGGCAGAAACAACGTGTGATGAACTGACCCCAACCCCATTCCCTGTCCCCCTGTGCCACTGGGGGGAGGAGGTGGAAAATCAGGAAAGAGATTAAGCCCGGGAAGAAGGGAGGGATGGGGGAGGTGTTTTAAGATTTGGTTTTACTTCTCACTATCCTCTAATTTTGATTGATTGGTAATAAAGTAAATTTGTTTTTCCCCCAAGTCGAGTCTGTCTTGCCCGTGCCAGTAATTGGTGAGTGATCTCTCTCTGTCCTTATCTCCACCCACGAGCTTTTCGTTATAATTTTCTCCCCCTGCCCATTTGAGGAGGGGGAGTGATAGAGTGGGCTTTGGTGGGCATCCGGCCTCTAGCCAGGGTCAACCCACCACACCAGCACAGAGGCACTGCAGGATCTGCCTCCAGAACTGCTCTTCACTCCATGTTACTGCCAAGGGAACCCAGACAACTGGCTGACACCAAAGCTTTAACTCTTATCCAGGTTAACCTCACCTCTGATGGCTTCCCGAGGCCACAGAAAAGGCTGTGATAGAGAAAGATTTGAATCCAGATTTCCTTGGCTCATGCCCTAACACCCAGGCAATCTTTCCTCTCTGAGAGCAGGCATCTGAGAACCTGACTCTCGTCTGTAGTGTCAGCAGCAAATAATCAAACACCATGATAGTAAAGACAGCCTCAAGCACATTTTCCTCTCAGAGTTAATCAGATTATTTCCTCAGGATAATATTTTATTAATGCAACTGTAACCTGCTCCATTAATAATACCATTATTACGAGCAGCTGCCTGTCACGGGCTTACACTGCTGCGCACTGTGTGGGACGATGGCTGGTGAGGTTCAGCACCTGCCCCCAGTCAGTTGTACCAATAGAGGTTTTCCAGTTGTCTTCATGCTAATACTGAGTGAAGTCCAGGCCTCCCTATTTCCTTGTCAGGTGGTTATAAAGAAGGAGAAGGGTGTCCTGGCTCCCTTTGAGGGGCCCAAAGAATGCAGTCCACAAGCTTAAAGGAGTGGATTTCTAGGAAGGCAGGATTTCAGACAGCTTTGTGGAGCTTTCCCCATTTCCTGTACAAGAAAATAATCTCTTTGGCTGGCTCATCCCATATTAGCTTCCTGATTCATCCCCCAGACTCTTGAGCCTGGGTCGTCAATACTTCATTAGTTCACTGAGCCTTGTTGCACCTGCCACATACATGTTATTAGGTCACTGCTGATTAAACAATTCAGTCTCTGAACTGACAGTCCTCAAAAAAAGTGGGTTATGTGCTAAGGCCAATCCTGTTTGCCTCAAGGAAGTCTGGTGGTACTGGCTAACATTGTTCGGTTGGGAGAGATTTTTGATGGTGGAGGAGGAGTTGCAGTAACAGGCTAGATTTGTGAGAAATTTAGGCTGTGATTTCTCTGCCCCCAAGGTGTTTTCAGAACAAAGATCACTGCTTTCCTGCCTCTCCAGGGCACAGAAACAAGGATTCAATTTCATGAATTTTCCCCATAGAAACACTCAGCTAAATAATAATGATAAGCTGCTCCCTGAACATGAAATATATGCAGGCTACAATACATAAGTAAATCACAGCAAGGAATGTCTTCTTATTTCTCTTATAAAGCTGGATATGGTGTTTAATACAGAGGTTCTGTTCCCATTTCCAATGGGGTACTATTGATCTTGTGCTATTCATAGAATCACGGACTAGTTGAGGTTGAAGGCACCTTTGAAGGTCATCAGGTCCAACCTCCTCTGCTCAAGTAAGGTTATGTACAGCCAGTTGCCCAGGACCATGTCCAGACAGCTTCTGAATATCTCCAAGGATGGAGACTCCATAACCTCCCTGGATAGCCTGTGCCAAGAATCAGTCACCGTCACAGTGAAAAATGGTTTCTTGATGTTCAGAGGGAACCTGCCACTGGGCATCTCATAGTCCCAAACACTCTGGCAGTCTTCTCTGAGAAGGCAAGCCTTGGTGCTAGAGGCAAGTACAGCTCATGTACATTTTCTCCTGTATGGACATCACAATTACTGAACCCTCCATCAGTGGAAGGAGTTTTAGAAAAGAAGCTGGAAATGCTCCCTCTGTTTATAACAACAGGAACTCCACATCCAGCCATGTCACTCTGTCAGCTTTGACACTCTGCACTTCATACCAGAGACAGGACAGGCTGGAGTAAAATCTTAGCCATTTTGACACTTCAGATGTTTTGATTTAGAATAAATAAAAACTGCAAAATAATGATGTACATCCTGAAACATTAAAAATTTGGTTTTGGAGAACAAAAAGCATAATACCAAAGCTGTTTGAGGGTGTTTTGGGGTTTTTTTGGTAATATGGCTATTACTTACACATTGGATACAATGCTCTGGAATGGCAGCAATGCTGTTACATGTATATTAACAGCTGAACACCACTGCTGCTTATTTGCTCTCCGAGTATTGATTGTATTTCTTAAAGCTCCAGCTGCTGGAAGCAAGGGATTAAAAAAAGTAAGCTTAACTTTAATTCTGAAAAATCTGTGGTCAAGCATTAAAAAGGTGCCCTGAATAAAGATTCAGGAGCCAGAAGTCACATTAAACAAACTTCCCGTTTCATTTTTAGTTCTCGCTGTTTTTAAGCCCACCTTGTGATTTTGAAAGGTGGATTCATAAATTTCAGTCAGTAAAACCTTGGCCAACGCAACACAGGGAAAGTGCAAATCAAACCCTTTATCTAAAGTTCTTTTCCTACAAATTTCATAAGAAGTAAAGAACTTCAAAAATTTAATTTGTTTTTACCACTTGTGTATTTACTTTTACATTTCACTCAACTTGGACAAGGAAAACAGACCAGTCTTTCTGAGTACTGTGGCTACTGTGACCTGCAGAATTAGTGCTTTAAACCCTCAGCAACTGCCTACAGCAAACATACACGCAGCAAGCAAATTCACGTTCCCCTCTATGTCACCCACTTCCCATTGTATTAAAAGAATTATTGCCAAAAATACCCCAGCTACCCACACATACATCTAGGTTGAGGATTAGCATAAATAACTTGTGCCCTTCTAACAGATGAGAGGATTATATGGTCTCCTATTGTGTAGGCAGTAAATAATCAACCTGATTTTCTTTTAGACAAAAGCTAAATTTGAGGCCTGAGTTATTACTTCTTCCCTAATCATAAAAGACAGCTGCATAAAGCAAAATGTGCAGTGATGTCTGAGCACAAAAATGAGAACAGCTCTCAAAAGGCTTTGCAAAATTCAAAGAGGAGCAATAAATACACCTATTTAAGAGAAATAAAAATTGAGATATTTATTAATTTTATTAGAATTAATTTTGGTGTCTCATGCCTCTCCTGCCTTTGATCCCACTTCTTCTTCTGGAGACTAAATAGATTAGACTGCTAATGAGACACCTCAGGATGTAAAATTACCTGCAAAACTACCTGGGAGTTTCCCAAGCCCAGGCTCAGAGTTAACTATCACCCTAAACCACAGATCAGCTCCTGAGCTCGGGATTTGCATTCTCAGGAGATGCAGAGAGCGATGCTGTTATCTGAGGGAGTGGAAATCAAAGCACACAAGGTCAGAGGACAATTTTTATCTGTCTGAAGAGACACTTTTGTTTAGCAGTGTTTTTCAGGCAGATACGGGCTGTCAGTCAGCCAAGGTCTGAGGTTTCCTCTCCAGCTCCTGCAGTGCAAAAACTTCTCCATGCAGTTCTCTGAGAAATGCACAGTTACAGAGCATACCTGCCATGGGGTAGGGTGGCTCACACACGCTTCTGATGGTTAAAAAAAATAATTACTTTAATATGATGCCTTAGGTTCGATGCCAGCATAGAGAAAAGAGAGTGAGAGACAGAGTTTCACACCTTCTTTTACTGACTTGTACAGTGTTATTTACAAATTCTCCATATGCTACGATGGTCCCACCCTTCCAGGATGCCAGCTGATCTTTGCAGGGCTGCCACATAGAGGAAAAAGAAGAAAAAAAAACCCCAAAACAACAACAACAAAAAAAACCCCAAATATATAAACTCCTGACTGTCATGATGATGTATTTTACAGACTCACTGCTTTAGAAACAATGTAACAACAAACTGGCCTCAGCTTTGGCTACCCTATTTTGAAATAAACAATTAAAGGAAGAAGAAAAGTCCCATAGAGAGGCAGCAAAACCAACTAGAGACAAAGAAATGTCTGGTAAAAGACAGGCTGAACACACATGAATTCCTCTGTCTACACAGAAGAAAAATAACACAGGAAATGATTAAAAAAATCCCATATCAAATAATGAATGGCAAATGGAAAAGTAAAGCAGAAACTTCTGTAAATACATCTGTATAGAGGTTATACAGCTGAGTGTGTATGACAGGTATTCCTCTGTCTCGATTTACAGAAGAGAGAATTTGCTGTGGTCAGAAGTGAAGCAGATGCTGGCCTTGAGCAGAGCGCAGCAGCTCGTGCTTCACGTTCCAGAGATGCCAGAAGAAATGCCAGCATGTCATGGCAGCGGTCACTCAAAGTCTATTTACTGAGCCATTTTTTATGACTTGGGGGTTCTTCTCTTTCCTCCAACACTTTTTGGCACTGCCCAATGGCAGCGTGACATCCTGGATGAGATGGGCCAACCTGGAGCAACAGCTCCACATGTTTTGCGTTAGTGTTGCTATTAGTCTCAAATATCATTTCTGTAACTCTTCCCAAACTCTGTCAAGCACCCTTGGGTTTCTGTGCTCAAAGTCTGAGCTGAGTGCAGGTTTCCACAGACCATTTCAACTTCCAGCTTACAAAGTGGCAAGCCCACAACGAGATGATCTCCACCCAGAGAATATGTCGTGAAGAGGACCCTATGCTTCGTCACATGCAGCCAAAGCCACCTCCAGGATCAACCAAACCAGAGCAAAGTTGTAAACCCAACCATACATTTGTACATGAGAGCAAAAGCATGCCGAGTCTCCTAGGCTATGGGCTGAAAGCAGGACCAGACTGTAAGCACCCACACTCTGCACAGTCTTCCCAGTTTGGGCAAAACCAAGCAATTGCAGCTATCAGACAAATTTAGAAAACAAGACAATGAATCAAACTAGAGGGAAGAGTAAGAAAGTATGGCTGAGGGGTCCAACCCATTAAAATTTGCATTAAGCTAACTTAGGTTCATAACTAAAGTGGAAAATAATCAAACTGCATTTTTCTTCCTCAAATTAGAGTTTATGGCTGGTGGTAAAATTCAGAGCCTGCCTCTGCCTCAGCCCCTGCAGCCCAGCACTGTCCCTTCTGCCTGCCGCAGCTGCCACAAACACCCATTAACTTGTTTACTCTCCCTTTCACATAGCTCCACACGGACTTAATGGCCAGCTCTAACTGGAGCATGATATAGAATGTCAGAATAAACATACGAGCTTAAAAATATGTGTTACTATTTGCCCTAATGTGGGTGACTGGAGTAAACAGGTTGGGGTGAAACATGAAGGCCAGCTCCAAATCAGAGCCCCCTTAAAGTCCCGGGATGCCTGGATCAAAGTTCCCAACCGAGGATTTTTTCAGTAACAAAGTCAGAAAGCGCAGCCTTGGAGAGGCACCTTCTGAATAACACAATCACCCAGCTATTTGGAGAGCAATCAAAGCAACAAGTTTTTGGTTTTGGTTTGGTTTGGGTTTTTTTGGTCATGTGGTATGGTACTGAGCACTGGAAACCAACCTTTTCCCAAGGAGGGCTCTTTTAATCCCAGGAGGCACTTTGGCTGATGGCTTCAAGGGACTGATGACTCTGGCAGCATGGGTTTCTCTAGCGTCCAAGCTGAGACACCCAAAAGGGAGCCGCTTTTTTGTTGGCAGAGAATGGTGCCTCCCAGCACAGTCCCCTCCCAAGGGCTAATTGCTTTTGGAAGTACACACCTCCATCACCCAAGGTGATTACTCTGAAGGGAAATTGCTGTAAGAACTCATTAATGAAACAGGAAACCATTATTTCTCCCTGAGTATACAGTGTCTTATGAACAGCACGAGGCTGGGAAATGAGACCCAGGTGAGATCATGTGCTGGTTTTTCTTTCTCAGATAAGAGCGTGAAAACTGCGGTAAACAATGCATGCTCTGTAGCAGTCTGCTGAACACTGGTCTTACTGGTTTAACACACCCTAAACGTGTGACAGACAGCATGAACTACTGAATTCCTTAAGTGACCTTGGAAGGGAACAGCTCGTGTATCAAGTAGCAGTCCCACATCCAAGCCTCCTGATAGCCAGGTGTCCAGCAGAGCTTTTTAGGCGCTTTATTCTGTTGCGTGGGGATAGAGCAAGATGATGGAGATGGTGTCACTTCCCCACTACCTCAAAAGCATGATTAGTTTTCCTGAGTCACATTTTCCCTCCATCATGGGCCCACCAGAGCTGGCATTCTGCCTCCTTCTCCGTTTTCCTCCTTGCTGGGTGCTGCATGCCATTTGCTGTCATGAGGCTGGACACGCTGTCAGTGCCCCACTGTTGCTCATCTCCACAAGGCAAGGAGGTCCTGGTGCAGGGCCTGTGGCAGAGAGAAGTTACCCATGCATTTGCCAGCTGAGATACCCATGTTTAATTGAAGACCACAGCACAGTGATGAGCAAGTTCCCTACATGAACCAAGGATGGGAAGCAAAAAAATGACGTTTCCTGTGGGAACAGCCTAGCTAAGGAGAGAATGTCCCTCTTCCTCCCACCCTCCCTCCCGCAAAAAACAGATTAGATGCAATATGTAGCCTTGGTTTTGCCTAGCCCATCATATTTCTGATGCATAAAGCATCTTCAAAATGTCCTCAGGTAAGATATTCTTCCTAGCTCAAGCTATTTAAGTTAGCAATTGATAAACATGAACCAATTCAGGATTTAACTGGGAATACCAATTTGGCATTTAGCAGTGAGACTACTGGGGTAACACAGCTGGGACATAGCTAATGCCACTGCTTCCAGACACATGCCCAGAATGGTGGGCACTAAGGACATACTGGGGACCTGAGAGCCTGCTGCAAGCTGACCTCAGGTCCCCAAGGTCTCCTGCTCCAAAGTGCATTTGTTTGCAGGTAGGTAGTGCTCTGGGGGCTGGCAGGGGAGGTAAAACAGGAGGAGTGATGAGACCACAAGGTAAAAGAGCTCTGACCCAGCTATGGGCTACAGACACCCAGGGATTTTGTTTGTTCATTAATTTTCCTTTATTCTGCTTTGCCACAGAAGTCATGTAAGCATCCCATCTAAGCAGGCACGCTTGTGAAGCAGGGCTACCTTAAAAACAGCAGAAGGATAAAAATGAACTTTTGAAGCTTCTTTTGTTTCTTTTTTTCCCCACTTCTGCCAGGAACTATTTCACTAGACCAGGAGGACGCACATTTTATTTTTTAAGGAAGATTACTGAAAACATTAATTTAAATATAGAGAGCCAATCTAGAATTGCATGACAGCACCCCAGAGTACCATCTAATTGTAAAAACTAAGAATGGAAGAGCCATCTAAATCCATCCTGCTGCCGACACAGAATAGCTCCCTACAGGATATTTACAAGTTTTTAGTGCCTTGGCCTCGTGCCTCACGTGCACCAGAGACATACTTTTAGGCCAATAAAACATCTCTTGTCATAGCTTAATGCTGTAAGAATTAATTTATCACTAATTATTTCCTCTTTTAAAGCCCTGCTCTTTGGATAGCTTGTGACATAATTCTGAGAAATCACACTAGTTAAAGAGCAGAAGTACATCATCCTCACCAGCTCCCTGCCCATGAAGACCAGTTCTTCAAACGTTTTCCTTTTCCCAGTTTAACTTCAGCTCTGGCAGATGATGAGGGGCCAAAACCACTGATCATGGGAGTACTGGGGGGAACAGCTCAAGTCCTCTCATGCTCCTGCTTGGGCACCCTGCAACCAAGGGTCTGCTGGAGGCTTGGAAGGGCTTTTCCTTTGTGGTGGTACCATCCAGGTTAGAAAAGGGTGCACCTCTTCGAGCTTAATCACAGAGCTAAGTCTAAATTCTGACAAAGCGAGGCCTGACAAAGTCAAGATGAAGTTTTGACTTAACTGAAGCCTAAGGAAATATGATTTCATTTTAAGTAAGTCTCTCTGTCTCTCTCACATACACACAATCCCAACGTAAGTGATTTCATCTTTCATAGTTGAAGGTCAGCCATTTCAACGCTGTATTTTTTTCCACAGCAAGTCACAGTTTCTGCTCTGCTGGCAGATCTGCACAATCGACATCCTAAATAAACCACAAAAGCAAAGCAATTTGAAGTTATTGGACGCTTTTATTTTAATGTAGCACCCAGCTCCATATCACATACTTTTTCCAAAATTAGATGGGCACAGTATAGAACACTATACATCTTGCAGCTTACCACGTGGACAATCTGCAGCTGTGAAAACAAATTGCTTAAATCTGGCTATCTACTTTATAAGTTAAAATTCAAATATATAATAGCCTCAGGGTATTTTTTTTAGATTAACAACGATAATGCTTGCAATATGATTTTTTTTAATCAAAAAATCAGTAACAGAGTAAAACATAACGCTTATGTTCATAGCATATTATCATGAAGATAAATGAAAAAAGCTTCAAAATACATCATCTCTTCAAAAAGGTTCTACATCACTTAGGTTCTTTTTTTCCTGAAAAAATACTTATATTCTTTAGTCAATAAAATATGTGGCTTCATGAGGGCCTCTCTTCCTTCTTTTATAACCCCATGTATTTTCTTGTCAAGGACCATGTGTGCCAAAGACCAAAGGGCTGATGATGCTGGAAAAAGGACACTCCTCATTCCCTGGCTAGCAACTTTTACAGGCTCTCCTTCTCATCTGGAAGTTCAGCTGGGAGGAAAGCAGCTTATACACCACCAAAATGTAATTTTCATATCATACCCATCCTAAATGCTTTCCTGTGAAGGGTTCCAAGCCCCAGGCATCCCTTTAGAGTCATTTCACCGTACGAGTCATCATCACCCTGTGCTGGTTAGCCCTAGCAGCACCAAGCTGGGACTGCCTGGATGACAGCCAAACAAGTTCCTTTTGCCGATGTGGACACAGAATTCCCAGCAGCAAAAATATTGCCATGCACATAAAAACAGTTTAGAGATAATATTTTGAGTTAAAAAGGATATTCACCAACTTACCAATAACAGGGATGAATCCACTAATCACTGACATTTCTGCTGTATCAGCAAAACTCTCCCAAAGAGAGAACTGAGAACTGTCTGGAAAAGGATGGTAATGTTCCCACTGCATCCTAGTATAAATTTAATAACTAGGAAAAGGCAATTTGTTTAAAGAAATGCCTCTGAAATGGAAACTGTTTGCCTTGCTTAATTACCAGGTCATTATTTATATTTAAAGGCTCAAATAAAAATGGCTCGATCTAGAAAAGCAACCACAGTCACTACATTTAGCTGGTCATTTTTGTTTTTTCACCACTGAATTACCAGGTATTGAAACAAATATTTCTGAGAAAAGTGACATGAGCGTTAATAGATCCATAAAGAAATACATGACCAAAAGGAAGACACACAAGTGCACACTTACTCACACACACTGAGGAAGATCCTTATCTGCTCTGCCTAGTCTTGCCCTGAAGACAAAAATATTGAATTGTCCAAACTAGAATAGCTCCATGAAATTGAAGACTTAGAAAAGGGCACCAGGTTCATAGTCTGCACATCCTCTCAGATGCTAGGAAGCCATGCTCCAGCTACTCTTCCCATTATCTTCTCTTGCTGGGCATATTTGTGCTCTGCATAAATACCTACAGAAACCATGAACTGAGGACAGCAAGACATCATGTGTCTTGGTCGCTCCTTGGTCAGGCCATAAGCTGGGACAGGCAGGTCCTAGTTCCTGTTCTGGGCCAAGCACATCAGGGGCTTAAAGCTGATCACTCTCCTGTAGCTAAAGAAAGTGCCCTGAACATTGAGCAAACTGCTTGTGAGGTGTCCCGTTCTGACCAGACGGTCTGTCTTGGGTCTAGGAGCATCTCCCATCCAAAGTTTCAGAAACTAAAGGTTTCTGCAAGAATTGATGATGTTGCTGTACTCACATTTTTCTAAAGGAAAAATATTCCTTGAGAAAATCTTACTGGATTTAGAGGTGAATTTTGACCAGGCAGGGTCTGATAACAGTGGCCATGAGTGTGGCTGCATGGAGCAACTGCCAGAGGCACTGTCTATAGCTTCATGATGCGTTCTCCTCTCCCTCTCAAAATGAGAACTGCTCCCCAAAACCAGAGAGACTTTTTCATTTTGCAGGCGCTATCAGGAATGCTTAAGTACTGAGACATACAGAAGAATAACTTCCTGCATCATATGTGTAACGCACCAACATATCTCCTTCAATATTTCGCCTTACTCTCTATGTGAAGTAGCGTTATCGTCATCACAGCCAACATTTCACCAAACAGAATACAAATCAACTCACACTCTAGGTCTTGGAGCTGAGAGAGGCATTTAATTGCAGCCCTAAAAATGCAGAGATGGTTGGATTTTAAATTTATTAAGTCCTGTGGTAGAGTAGCAGAGTAACAACTGAGTAAATATTTCATTGTTGGCTAAACAAGTATCCTAATTTTGAATGAATGACAAAAACCCCTGTATGTTAGAAGGGAGACATTTGAAAAAAGACATTTAAAACATACTTTTCCACTCTTCCTTTGAACAGCATCTACTCCATGAATAACCCAAGTGAAATAAATGGGGGATTATTTTAGGGGAAGCTCCTATCAAACATGAAGAAGTCCTCCACTGCCTTAAAAATGCAATGTGCACACTTCTTTCTAATAATTGAAAAGCTTTCCTCAAAAAAACACCCATAAAATAAAAAACAAACATGCCATATGATTTTTTCCTATTGAACAGTAGGGGCTTATTAACCAAATGACAATGTAAGAACTAAAAAGCAAACAAAGAGTGAGCACTTAACCACATTAAAATCTCAGGAATGACTCAAGTGTTTTGAACCTATGAAATAAATGATGATAACTTCTGAACAGTACCACTCCTAGCAAGAGGGCAGCGACTGTTTTGCAGCTTCCCAGAAAGGTTTGCAGTCCTTGCATTTTATCACTGACCAGGAATGGCCATCTGACCCCAGCTATGCAACAGCCACATGAAAGACATCCCAAATCCAGAGAAACTGGTGTGATGTTCAGTTGACTCGAAACTAACACGTTATAAAAACAGATTTTCAGTAAAAATTCTGCAAATGCTTATTTTCACCTTCAGACTTCTGGATCCACATCCCACATCCATATCCCTTTCAGCAAAGTAGGCTGTTTCCTCATCAATTCAAACACTCCCATTCATGTCTTTCTTATCTCTCAACAAAACACTTGGCTGCTCTGGTGTCCTCTGATACCCCACTGAAGCCAGTTCTGCAATACCCCCTGAAGGGAGGCTACCAAGCTGCTTCAAACCTGCTTCTTCCTTCCTCTCAGCCCCAGGGCCATCCTATAGCTACAGGGAGAAAGCATCACACCAGCAACAGTAAAAAGCTGCTGCACCATTTCTGCAAGGCAAACGCACACACTTAAAGGGGCTCAGTGAACAACAGGATATGAAACACGTGCAGCGTCATGTTTAAGATGGGAAGCAGGCAGGTGACATTCCCTCGCAGCGAAGCACACACATCATATCCATGGAGGGAGCCGGCTTGACATTGTTATGTCTGAACCTGCCCAATAGAAGAGTATTAGCCCAAGAAATAAAGCAACATTAATTAGCCAGCTTCCATGGTGAGAAATGAGACCAAAGACAGTGACCACTGCATCCATGGAAAAAATTCCCATGGAATTCAGCTGGCCTGGGATCACATCCAGGTAAAAAATTCATTTTTACTTTTTCACTTAGAAAACAATGGGCATTAGCAGCTTCATCCTATCAGTAGCATCTCCAGCAAGGCACAAAGGAACCTTAATGAAAGCTTGTCGTAGAGGGCAGTTATTTCCATTACATTTTGTATAATGTCATATATAGCAATTTTGTTATCTTTCTTCTTTTGGAAATACAATTCTTGTACAAATCCTTAAAACAAATCAGCAGCTATTAAGACAACAAAGCAGACTAATACAAATGTACATAGAACAGCTTTTATAAAAATGCCCAGAAAGTATTTTTAACCTCTTGTTAGAAATACACTGTTGGTTTAAAAAAAAAAAAAAGAAGAAGAAAAAAAAAAGGCTATAAACCAGTGATGTCAAACATGCTAAAAGTACGCAGAGACACCAGCAGCTGCAAGCAAGTGATCAAACACTGGTGACAGGAAACAGTTATAGCTCAAAACCAGATCTTTTTAAATTTCCAAAATAATTATATTTTAGTATATTTTACTAGTCTCTCATATGATTAGAACTTATAAAATACAAGTTCTCTAACATTAAAATACATCCGTGATTGCGTAATAAACAGTGCTAAGAAAATAATTATCTGACATGTGATTGCAGATAAAGACTCTGTACGCCTAGCGAGTTTTATCCCTGTCGTACATTAAGCCCACAGGTACTCTACCATGATACAATCCTACAGGAATCAGTAACGCCCAGAAGCCCACCTCAGAGAATGAGTGAAGCAAGAATTCAGGAATGCTGTACCTCTTAACGATCGGGGCAGGAGGTGCTGCCAGGACGCATATAAATCAGGAATTCTTTACATAAATAAAATACTCTCAGGTTATTCATTTCAGTGATAAACTGCATTTACACATTAGGCTCTGGAAGAGGGAGGAAAGAAGGCGAAGCATCCCCCTGCTCAGAAATATCCAGCAGTCAGATATTTGTTTTCTGTACCTTCTTCACCTGCAAAAGCAAAGGTGTGCAGCGGGGCAAAGGGTCCTCCCCACTGCCACCACCTCGGTGGAAACTCTGCCCAGCCACACCGTGCTCCTCTCCTCGCAGGGCTGCCCGGATGTGTGCTCCACTCTTGCTGCTGCACAGCACTGCAGGAGGTCACAAGACGGTGACGGGACGCAGCTGCTCCAGCTGTGTTTCCAAGGCTATTCGTTCCTTGTGTACCTCCTGTAGAAGGGAGAGAGATGCGCTAACTTTGGGGATGCTCACGTGCACCACCCCGCTCCGGTGAAGAGCAGCCAGCCAAACTGCTGGCATTAACTGGAGGCTTGGGGCTCTGCTGTTTAAGTAACCTTGTGGTCTCAAAACACCGTACAAATGCCACACAGCCACTCTGCACAGCCATCTATTGCCTCCTCCTCACAGCGGGACAATACGGCGGCTCAACCACTTGCTCAGGCAATCACAGAGAGGAGCAGCCATGCACTGGCCAGTGGAATAGCTCGGGATGCAGTGAAGCTGCCCACAATCTGGCCATTTTTACCAAAGAAAATCAAGTTATTTTGAAATCACATTTCCCTCAAACCTCCTTTTAAGAGTTTTTGGTTCACACAACCAGAAAGGTTTTGCCTTTATAAGGTGACACAAGCTCTGCAATCTACCTCTTTGGCAACTGCGTCTGGAAGATCATCAGTCTTGGTCAGAAACTGTGTAGGCTTTGGGGATCAGCAATTTTCAGAAAGCCTCTCCTGGTCTTGAGGTTGCTCCTGTGCTGAGAGGCACCCGGCTTTCACTGACCTTTCATCAAAGGGCTCCCTGTCCAGTGTGAGAGCCGGGCTGACCTATGACTCCTCCAGGCTTTGGTACCCTATTTGGGCAGGCTCACAGCCCCACCTCACAGATCCACACATACAGTATAGTTATTCCCTTCCAGAAAGCAGGAAATAATGCAGTACATTTCATCTGAGAATATGAAAAAGATTCTGGGCTGGAGGTGACACATAACTGATGGCAAGGAGCTTTGTCACTGATTTTCAATGTATTTCTTACCTTCAGCTGCTGCTGGAGCTCACTGTTCAACCTGGCGAGCACAGCATTTGCTTCTTTGTTTTTTCGTATCGCAGTCTGAATAGCCCTTTTCTGCTTGGAAGATTGTCTGCCAGACAGATAAATACGTAACATTTCAATTAAGAGTCTCAACAGTGGCTGATGCCAGCAGACCAGTCATCCATTTTGCACCTCTGTACTCTATACACACTAGACTACACTTCAAAGACAAGATACAAACTACAGATTTAAGAGAAGAAAAACGTAGCGCTGAAGTGAGATGGCTGAATCAGGCAGACTATTTGAAAGTAAAACGGTCACACTTGTTAACCTGAATGACAGAAGCATTTTAGGCTGTGTCAATTATTTCAAAATCACTGCATCCTGATTCAGCTTAAGAATAATCCTTGCATAGCTGTGCTTATTGCAGCATCTTTGCATTTGCTGTTTTCAGACACTTGTAGAGTTTAAAGATTCACGAGTGGTTAACAGAAAATACATTCTGTGTGGAAAGAAAGGACATCTGCATGAAAACATTGTCTCTGATTTTTTGGGGCAATGCTGATTCTGATGCTTCTTTACTTCAAAAATTAATCTTTCTTTTATTCAAAGGAGTCATTTCCACTACAACCACCCAATGTCACAAACAGGAACAGGTAGATGGCTTCTGGACTTTCCTCATCTCTTTTGCTGCTTAAATAAAAGATTTCTTTCCTATTATTATAATTATTACTCTATAGCCTATGGTAACTGATTTGGAGGAAATTACAGTTAGGCAGACAGGTACAAAAAGAGACAGCTCTGTACATAACGACCAACCTATTCCAAGAAACAGAGGTAACAAGAAAAAGGAAAGAAAATACTGGCTGAACATCCAAGTCCTTTTCCAAATAGATTATTTTAAAGTTTTACATGAGGCATCAAGAGCTCTTTAATGACAAATTTGATCTAAACCAGATGCCCTATTTAAATAAGGCCCACAGTAGTACATAGTCCCCATTAGCTCTTTTCTCTTAACAGAGCTGAAGGCATTGATCTTTGCAACAGGATCTCTTTTGCAGCACAGACAGGTCTTTATGCTGTTATCTTCCAGTGAACTGTCAGTTTTCCTGCTTCACTATTTTGCTTCAAACTACTCTCCATAGGCTATAAAGTAATAATGATAATAAAAAATAAAAATCAGGGCGATATACCTCCATGGTCATTTAAATATTTTAGGAAAGATATAGACAAGACAGGATTAAGTTGAGATGCTAACAAATGCTGTTATCTTTCTTTGAACCACTATGGTATACGCACTCTCAAAGCACAAAATAGCACTTTAAGGGCACCCTAGGAGTCTTATTACTTATGCTAATCTCCAATTATGCAGCACAGATTCAGTCTACTGATAAACAGCTTGCCAAGAACTGCTAAACTCATTTGGGCAGCTCGGTTTTGTTTCAGACTGAACCAGAAGTCTTTGCAAGGCTTCAGGTGCGGGCGGGCTATAATGTTTGCGCATTGCTTCAGTTGAGGGAGATGTACAGACCCAACAGGGCTTCAAGTGTCTTCACTTACCATTTGTACAGCCCCTTGTCCACTGCTATTAAATAAATATATAGTGAAATCCCTACAAATCTTTGTTGCTGACAGCTTCAACAGCTGTATTTATGAGACCAAACAGCACATGCTGGAGTTTGGCCATTATCGGATTATCACAAGTGGTCTATGACTCAGCTCATACCAGTGGCAAGCTCATTTCCAATCTGCCCTGTGATGAAGAAGTATCACAAGGACATGACCAACACCAAGCATTTTGTGACTCCATTTCCTGGGAACTTATCTGGTCATATCTGTCCACATGAATGACCAAAATTCCAGAAGATATGTGCAAGGCAAAACCACACACCCACAGGCTAAAAGGAGTTGTGTTAGAGATGCTGGTTGAACAGCTCTGCTTGCTCTTCAGACATGTCTACCAGATACAGAGGGAGGACACCTCTGAAGAGGCTATCAATCAAATATTATGAACTTAGAGAGTTACTACAGACTCAGTCTGCATTTGAGAAGACAGATGTAGATTTTGAAGACCTGTATCTTGTGAAGCATTCTCAAAACCAGAACTATTAAGCACAAAATTATGCAAAGAGCAAACCCTGTCACATCAGATCTCATGGTACAGTTTGGCATGCTTGGTACAGGTTTTTACTTTTGGACTGGGAGGTGAGGCTTGACTGCGGGCAAGGAAGAAGTCACATTTATAGTGGGAGAACGCTCAGGAGTCTCCAGCCCCTGTGTCTCTGTCCGGAGCTTCCTGCGGGTGGGTTTGGAGGGCGGCTGAGCAAGAACAACCTCCTGCAAGAGAGAAGCACAACAACATTAAGTCAGGCCATGCAACTCCCAACATTAGGCTGGGGAATACTTGTGACACAGAAATTGCTGACAGGTGGCCTAAGATTTCATAATTTAAAGAGGTCCAGAACTTAATTCAAATTTGGTAGTAGCCTCTCAGGTTTCTGACTTTGAAAAAAGGAACAGTAACTCCAGCAACCCCTTAATGAATTAAATTATTATACTGGTGTTTTGTCTTCTTCTAGATGACAGACTCTTCAGAACTAGATTGTATAGCTCTGTGCACATTTATTTTTTGGGGGGAGAGGGGGGCAGAGGGAGGGGTATGAATACAGATACTAGCCCCTAGTTGACCCAAAAGCATTAGAACCAAAACAAGATTTATTTTTAATTATGCTCAGTTGATAAAAAATCAGTAATCATTCACTTGCTTCCCAACTTACTACCTCACTCATGTGGCATGGAGTCTCTTCCTTCTCCTCTCCTCATTCCTTACATGGAGCAACACATGTATAAAATTATCCATGCAAAATTAAGAGGTTGGGAGTATAGAAGGACAGTTACTTCTCTTGGAAAGTTACACTGAAGAGGTAAGTCTGGTTGTGTAGGTAAAAGCAAAAGTCTTGGATTTTTATGCCTTTAATGGTAAGTGTTTTCATTATTTTAAATAAAGTCATCCTTTCTTCTGCAATGAGAAGTAGTTGTAATGACTTAAAGATGTTTTAAATCTGAAACAGAAATATATCCTTTTCAGTGTATTTTATTACTAGATCGCTTTTACAATGGATATAACCATTACTGCCCCATTTCATGAATGAGAAAGCTAAGCCTCAAAAAGACGAAGTGACTGGACAAAGGTTATACATTCAGTGTCACAGTCAAGACCAGGGAACAAATTTTATTATCATTTGCACAGTACACATTTTACTATGCCAGACTATCTTCCTTACTATGTTTTGGCCAAATGTTAATAAAATAAGAAAAAAGTTAGATGAGGAAGCATTTAATGAACCAGCGATCATAAGAAAAAAACAAAAAAAACCACTGTAGTAAGCAGCCTGACTCAGCAGAAGAGACTATGATGAGTGACACAGAATGAAAGCAATATAAGACCATCCCATAGAGGGATTAAATTTATTAGAGGAATGGCAATTATAAGGAAACAAGGGGTTTCAACATTAGAAAATAATTCTGTCATAACTGAAAAAAAAAAAGATCTAAATATATTATGAGATCTTTGATCAGGATGTCAGCCATGCTCTGAAATCCTATACATATGTGCAGCTCCCTGCAAACACACAACATACGGTAAGTGAGGAACTTGCATATGCCTTCTACAACTACAAAGTGGTGGGATGCCAAATGCCCCATCCCAGTCTAGCTTGAACTGCCAAAAACCTACCAAATCCATAGGATAAATCCCTCTTCCTTTTCAAACACAATACTGGAAAAAATGATCCAATACCTAAAAGCAGAGCCCTCCCCGGGGGCTCTTTGGCTTGCACCAGGCCAGGTGGGTCAGCACTGTGCCAACAACCTGCTTCTTGCACCCCACAGCCTGGGCTTCTCTGTATTTTAGGGAGCCAGGTGAGACAAAGGTGAGCATGAAGGAGGGAGACCACAAAGATTTCATTTCCCCAGCAGTGCTGCAAAGCAGAGCGAGGAAGAAGCAGGGCCAGGCTAGTACTAGCACGTGGTGAGCACAAGCAGAGCAACATGCTGTGTTGCATGAGCACATGCTGCCCTGAAAGCCCTCTTGCATATAGGAAATGACACCAGACTTCTATCTGTGCCCTCCACGAGGACAAGAAGTGTGATGATGCTCCCTGGGCAAGGTACGCACTAGGTACAGCACCTGCCAACAGTTCTTGGATGGGCTGAGCAAAGGTCTTGTAGGTGCTCCCTGGCTGCAGGAGGGGCTGGTGCAGGGTGGATCTGCATTTGCCCCCTATCAAAAATCCTCTTCTGGCTCGGGCTGGTGGAATGAGGCAGTGGGAACGTGACTAGGAGTGGGGAAAAGCTCACAGCCATTGCTAAGGCCACTCCATCCCTAAGCAAGGCCCTGTGAAGAGTGCCATTGCAGTTTCAGCAGCTACTTCATACAAATGATTTGTTAGTACAAAAGCATATTAGCAACCGCACATCTTGAGTAAATCTCTTCCAGTCTGTGTGCATTTAGTAGCAGATTCTGACCTCTACCAACGTCCTGGTTTTTAGCTGCGACAGAGCTAGGTTTCTTTTCAGTAGCTGGAATAGTGCTGTGTTTGGTTTCAGTATGGGATTTGTTATGAAAAGAACATTGATAACATGCTAAGGTTTTCAATTATTGCTGGAAGTCAAAGGACTTTGTGTTTTGCTAGTCTGCAGGTGCAAGGTCTAGGGCAGGGGAGGAATATTAAAATTAATAAGACAGATTGTCATTTGGATATGCCAATGGGATATTCCATATCATACAATGTCATGTTCAGTATATTAACGAGGGACTGTCTCATGGAGGGGCTCTTTCTCTCAGTTTCAGTTTTTTGGGATTGTCACTCCTTCAGGATCACCACCCAGGAACAGACCAAGGCTTGATCAGTGAGTGGTGAGCAACTGCATTGTGTATCACTCATTTGCATGGTGGTTGTTGTTGTTGTTGTTGTTGTTGTTGTTGTTATATCATTATTATGTTAAGTGTTATTTTATTTAAATTATTATTTTGTTCTTATCTCGAGCTATGAGTCTCCTTACCCTTACCCCTTCAATTCTCCTCCCTGTGGGGGGAAGAGTGAGTGAGCAGCTCTGTCTGGCTGCTAGCCAAGTGAAACCACCACAACCAAACAGGTGTGTTTAAATCAAAACCCAGTCCTCAATAACTGGAAGCAAGAAGTGCATCACAATTTGGAAGAATTACAGTGAGACAGAGGTCAAGTAAAATCAAACTCTTTTTTGTCTCCCCTAAGGCTCCACAAGCCCCTACTGATTTGAAACAAATGGCAAGCTGCCTCTCTGAAAGCACGTGCATCGATGTGTATGTACTAAGAGCTTTCTTAATGATTTATCTGAGCTGATCTCACACACGATCCCAGTTCTCTCCAGTGTCCTGACCTCCAGAGAAGGTACACATGTAAAAGCGTAACCTTAACTCTCTGTTTAATTGTTTTGAAACTTAAAACAACAATTGTTGATGAAGGCAAATCACTCCACAATGGTACATGTGCAGGTCTCACCTTTTTTGCTGAACTGTTGTCTTCTGCCTGCGACGGGGGTCTATTCATCTGAGGATGTAATTCAACCTCAGATACTTGCTCTGTCTGCAACAACAAATCAGTCATTGCTACACCCAGAAAACGACTAGCAGTCACTTACAATAAAGTCAATGAAAGGAAATGTTATACACAAAAGAAAAGTTACTTTAACAATTCAAGAGTATGGGAGTTGGAGTTCCAGGGTGACAACTGAATGGATGACATATGTCTTTTACAGATTTTTAATGAAACCGTTTTCTTGGATTTTATTGTGCTAAGAAAATAAAAGGAAAAATTTTCTGTGAAGCATTAGGAACCATGTCTCTGAATGTAAATGACTTAGTACCCACTATTTTTTCTAGAGTTACCTCTATAGCCTAAGTCCTCAGAAAAAGACTAAGAAAGGGTGGATAAAAGCTAGAAAGATCTTGGTTGCACCCAGTCACGTTATCATCTTCTGAAAGTGATGAAAATTCATTGGAGTAAGTCTCTGTCTTTGAAGTTTGCAAGGCTGGAGTGACAAAGTCTGAATTATACCAAGAATTCCAGCAAAGTTACTAAAAACAGTCATAAAAGAAGCCAAATAAATCTTCCCTCCTTCCTTCTCAGGTTTCAAAGAGAAACCTAGCTGAACACTCACCACACAGGTCTACACTTTGGCAAAACAAAACACCCTCCCCCTAGCATATCTGACCCAGCAGTGAGCTAAAACAGGGTAAATCCCTGGCTTCACCTCTCCTGACATCTCCCAGCATCTTTCTAGTTGACTGACCAGGAGAACAGAGACATCAGCTGGGGAGGGCAGCAGGACTTGGAGCTGCCCATCCCCAGGCATGCTGCAGCAAACACGCTGCGGTTGGTTTCTGCCCAGGAGGTATGGGCTGGCCCTCCAAGACGGGAAGGCAGGCAGGAGCGGGAGGCTGAGGGCACTTGGCACTGGCAGACGGCCTCTTCTCTTTCCCAGCTTCTGCCAGGTTGGACCCAGGCTGACAGCGGCCCCCAGGCAGGAAAGGCAACCTGCCATCCTGCTCTCTCCTCAAAAAGGCTCGTTTCTACACAGGTGAAAGCTTGCATTTAAAACCAAGTTCAAGGCAAACCTCAATATTTAAATGGGCCAGGATTTTAGCCATAATAATAATAATAACAACAACCTGTCACACACTGAAGAACTTCATTCACTGTTGCCAAGAGGTTTCTGCATAGGCCCATCACGCTCTGTAGCAGCCACAAATTTCCTAGTACTTAACCATAAGTGAAACAGAAGTGACAGAAAGCACATAATTTGGTATATTTAAAAAGGGGGGACTTTTTCACACTACTTCAATTTCTTCCATAACACACACAATAAGAGCTGCACAGAAAGCTGCAGGGGAAAAACGGTTCTGCCAGGTTACTGCTGCTCTCCGGTCGTATGGTGTCAAATGTGCACAAAGGAAGGAGATCTGGGATCTTTTTTTAAAACATGTGAAACTCCTCAGGAGAGAAGGAAAAGGTGTTTTGGCTGACAAGATTTCTCTTCCCCAGCTCTTCTAAGTGTGCTACATCTGTAGTGTTATCTGATGGTTAAAAAAACCCAAAACAAAACAAAACAAAACTCACCCTGTAATTTTCCAGTATTATTTGAATATTAGTATCTTAAATATTTGGATTTAAATAAATATTGGATGCTAACATTTTAATTCTGGAAAGCTTTTCATAGGTTGAAGTGCTGCTTCTATAACTGTAAATTTCTGGTACAAATAGGAGAGTGAAATGGAAAAAACAGTCTTTTTTCTGTCTACAAAAATCAAAGACCTTTAAAAGTCCATTTAATGCAACAGAGCATTTCTTTATCAGCAATATGAATAGCCCATAACCTCCCTGATCTCTAGAACCACTTTTTTCTATATTTGAAAGAAATGAAGGCTCTAAGCACTGGTAACAGCAGCCTGGCAAAGTCCATGAGTATTTCATGAATGATTTGGGGATAGCAAAGATCAAACACTCAAGAGAACCACAGGATAAATTTGGGCCCAAACCACATAACTTTTTGACAAATCATTCATTTAGGGACAGCAAGAGTAAACACGATCTTTCAGAGCACCACGTAATATGTATACTACAAACTATAATTTTGCTGCACAATACAAAGCAATGACAAAGATAAACGAGAGCCACCCTTAATGACCCTTCCTGGACAGGGAGCACTAGATACCCCCCAACCTGGCCAGGCAGGCAGTTTCTGGTGCTCACACTCTTGCTGGAGTCTGTGTTAAACCTTGCATCGAAAGCAAGAACACAATAACTTATTCCACAGAATGAAAAAGAACGGAGACCAACCCTATCTTATTTATGTATAAATAAAATGCAGCTGTTTAAGAACCAATGTGTTAGTGTAGAAATAACCAAATAGACTGGTACTCTACAATGTCAATTGCAAATAAGTAGGAAAATTTAAATCAAAGTAAAATAAAGGATTGGGGGTGGGCGGGAAGAAAAGAAAAAGGAAAAAGGGGAAAAAAGAAAAGAAAAAAGAGAGAAGGGAGAAGGGAGAAGGGAGAAAGAAGGGAGAAGGAAGAAGGGAGAAGGGAGAAGGGAGAAGGGAGAAGGGAGAAGGGAGAAGGGAGAAGGGAGAAGGGAGAAGGGAGAAGGGAGGAGAAGAAGCCCAAGCTTTTGCAGAAACCCCATTTTCTTTTTTTCTTTTTATCTTTTTTTTTTTTTTCCTTTTTTTTAGTGGCCTCATTGAAGGCAAGTTTCAAACTCAAGGCAACTGAAAAGGGAAGAAAGGGTGAACTCTGTGTTCCAGTACAAGTAAGCAAATATAAATTGTGGAGTGCTGATGCCAAAAAGGGTAAGATTTCAACATTTCCAACAGCTTGATAGCGCAGTTCCTACTGATGCAAGACCCATTTTTTACTAGCCGAGTGCTGTGCTGTGACTGCCGGTCGAACAGCTGTGGCACCCACTGGCTGCGGCTGGGCCACTGGGCTGGCCACTGCTCCCCACTGCCAGGGCGTCAGGGTGGCAAAGCTCGGCAGCCAATGGGGCTGGCTGGGGCAGCCAGGTGACAAAAATAAATAAATGGTCACATTAAAACAAACAAACACGCCCCCAAAAAACCCACCCCCAAGCCCCCCAAAACGCAGACTAGCTCTGGTGGTGCAGCTCGGGCATCACGAGTAGAACCAAGTGACTGCCATGTCCCTAAAGTGCCACCTAGTGGCACGTGGGACAGGCCATTTCAGAGTGCCTTGCTCAGAGCCGAGGGCCAAGAGAGGGATGTCCGCGCTCTGCAGAGCCTGCAGACTGAGCCAGCCCCACAGCCACCGAGAGCCCCGGCTCCCTGGGGCATCTCCCCTCCAACCCCTCTCACGCAGAAGCCAGCTCTATGCAGCAGTGACCTGCCGGCAGAGCTACAAGTTCTCCTCTACGAAAGCTCTTCCCTTCTCAGAGCCACGTGCCTCTGACACAAGTGCCCAAGCGTAAAAAAATCAGTATGCTGTTGCAGGGGATTTTGTTCAGGAACTGAGAGCATTTAACCCAGGCAAAAATCTTTTGTTTAACTGACATGTGCACCAATGCAAAGAAGGTTTGATGATTCAGCTAAGCCAACAAAGTCCTCTAGGCAAGGTCTGAGAGGCTTTACAAATACATTTGCAAAAGCTGGTGTCTCCCCACACTGGCCCCACACGGATTTTAAAGGAAAAATAACTCCTGTTTTTTTCTTTTGGCAGAGGGATTCTTCAGATTGCCTCCCCTTCACTGATTTGGACATGGGGTGAAAGCCAGTTCTTGTAGCGTTCACGCCATGGGCAGAATGAGACTGTCTCCAGGATACTCCAGTCCAAGCTCCTATACTGGAGTGTATGGAAAAGGTGATCCATCAGGAGGTGGGTTCCCTTTAGGTCTTCATTTTTTTTATACCATGCTTAGTATGGTCTGTGGGCAACTCATTTCTCATTCAGAAACAAACTGCCTCCCTCCATCACAACCAAAAATGTCTTAAAGTTTTCCCACATTTTGGAAACTTCTTACCATTATCTTAAGGTTTAAAATTCTTCACCACTGGTTTATAAAACTGAGATATTCTACATTATGCAATATGGTCTTCCAAAGGAAAATTCAGCTACAGTAGAGTAAAAAAGTGTACCCCATTCATGTCCACAGAATGAAGTAAGCTACTGACATAGGAAGTGCTGCTGTGCTGGTGTGGCTGGGTTCACATCCAGGGTCATAGTAGTTGGACAAAGAAAATCCTGCTCATATGCACTACCAGCAATGCAAAAGAGTTTGCAGACCAGGCCTACAAGTATCCTAATTTTGGCAAGAAGAGTGACCACAGAAAAGAGCAAGAGAGTGTCTATTCCAAATCTCCTGAAGAGTTTCTCTTTGCAGAGACCAAAGTCCAGTTGTTAACAGGCAGGATCTCCTTCTTCCCCAGTGCAGTCTCGTATTTCCTAGGAATAGCCGTACCCTCCTCATTCTTCTGGGCAGCAGATAAAACTGGCCAACAAAGTTTCTGTACAGTGGCCATGGCTAGAGACCAACCTGCGGCCTATGGCCACTATTGAGCATCAGGACAGATAATTCCTCATCATTAAGGAGAGCATTTGGAATCACAAATGCTCATTATTTCATTGCATGATCCCTGACCAGCCATTCATAATCTCCCCGCTGCTCCATGTGACGCTACTTAACAGTACCTTTCTAAATGATTATGTAATGCTCACTTAAGCACTAAGTGCTTCGAAAACCTCAGATGAAAGATTTTCCTAACTATAAGAGAACACATTAACTTAACAACTGGTTCTTCGCTTACACTTCCAGTTCTTTTGCTTTGCAATGCTGGATTATATGTAGATTTCATACACACTTTTAAAGACAATCCGTAACTGATCTTCCAGAACAGAAGGTCTGTGCAGAGCTTTCACATTTCTGTTACCCAGGAGCCTTTTTGCAAGAGGTGAAGTATATATTCAATCTTTCCCACAACTCATTCTCGCCCACACTTACGCTCTAGGCTAACTTTACACATGGAAATAGTCCCATTGTAGTCAATGGCACTACTCACAGAAATGAAATTATCTCTGTGCATTCATCAGAATAGCCCATAATCATTACCTATACAGTGCCACTGCTTAGCTTTGCAAAAAAGTATTGAGAACAGCTTATCTGTAAGAAGAAGTAGGATAATAAGTATGCTTAACGCTCAGTATGCGCCCGTCACAATCTTCTATCATCTCTATGTAAGTTCATTTAAAAGGTATTTTGCTCCTTTCTAAACATTCATATTTTTGCACTTAATGCCAATTTCTAAGAAGTCAAGATGTCTCAATTCCAGTTTCTGTGAGTCTTGTGCATCCCACACTGAATCATCAATTCTTTTTATTGCTTGCTACAGAAACTGAAAATGATAAGACAGAAAGAAAACCCATAGGGATGCAAATGCAACAAGCTGCCAGGGTCTTAGTGTGTTGCCTGCTTTCTCAGCGCTGTGCAGCCCTGAAGTTTTGATAAGCTTTTTCTTTCCCCAAGCTATCTGAGGGCTGGTGATAAGGTTGAGGAAAAAGACAGTAAATACAAACAAATTGCTGCAATGTTCAGCCCATTTGCAAGGAAAGAATAGAACCCAGATGGAAGCATTAACAATCTGTTTTAATACTCCACTTCCACAAAATCAGATTAACGTAAGCTATAAGGGGTATGTGCATTCCACTAAAGATATAGGCATTGGATTCTCAGCTTTTTTTGTTGTTGTTTTTATGATAAACATGAAGGCAAATGCCAAAATTATTACAACACATTCTAATTAAGATACTTGCGCTTCTTCCACTCTCACAGAAATCCCTTTAGAAGGATTTTATGGCATCCATCAGCTACTCTCCAAATTCAATTTTAACTGTGCTACTTTCCACCACTTCTTAAACTGTAATTTATTTTGTCTGGCCATTTTAGATTTAATATATAATTTTCATGAGAGGCAGATAATCCACTTCTATTATATTAAAGTGGCAGATGGCAAAATCTTTCATGTTATAGAAGTTTTACTACAGTTACAGGCTTCTTCAGTACCTATTGCACTAATTAGACAACATATGTTATTCTCCAGCCAAAACTGTGGAGATGATCAAAAACCCTACCCTCTTCTTGCACAGTGGTTGTAAAGGCAAGCTAAAAAAGTATTCCTTCGGTTAAATACAAAATGGTTGTCTGCAAGAACACCATCACATATACAAACAGCAGGCTGTCAAAAGCAAAAAAAAATCTTCACTTTTTTTTTTTTTAATTTTTATTTCTATAACAAAAAAGTTCCTTCCTGTAGAGCTCCAGGTGTCCTGCCAGCACTTGAAATTCCTCACATGATCTTACAGATTTAGTTGGCACCTCAGTTGGCTGAACATCTTCTCCAAACAACCCAGTAAGAGAGATAAGCAAACCCTACCCTATCTTCCATGTGTCTTGGCTTTACCCAAAGATGTTGGCCATGGGTGGATTCCCAGAACAGCTTCCAGCAGAGAGCCTGCAGGAGACCATCCCACTCCAGAGGCTCAGAGCTCCCTGCAGCATGGACAGGAGGGACAGAAGCCCTTCCCCACCTCTTGGCCTCAGCACCATGGATCAGTGTAGGCACATGTAATTACCCCGTGCTCATGACTCTCTGTGGGTTCAGCAGAACATGGAGGCATGTTAGTAGAGACAACTTCTTGAACTGGATCCCAGTTTTCGCTTGCAATTCTGGATGATGAATGGCAAAAAAGCTTTAAGGAATTATGAAGTATTGAGTAACATTTGGAGAGTGGAATATTCAATATGTTAAAAAGAATAATATCTTCTCTTTCCAACAACACCAGGTGCCTGTGCCTGGGTAGGGTGACCCACCCATCATCCCTCACAGCACTTTGTTTCCATGATTTCACTAAATCAATAACATCTAATGGTAACAATGGCCACTAAACTGACAGCCTAACTCTTGAGCTCATGTAACAGTGAGATTTTAATCTTTAGGGCTGCAGTATACTCAGGACACTTCAATTTGATCATGTTAACAGCTGCCTACCTACTCCACTTGACTCAAACACTTTGCCTTCATCCATAATTTTTTCAGCGCCTGTCAAAACTGATAGAATGGAACCAGTGGGAAAACCAGGTACCAAAGTCTCCAGAAATAAAAGCCCAGCACAGACCAGTGTGAATTTACAAAACCAACAGGCTTAAAATTTAGACTCTGGGAAAAGAAAGTAGGAACATCAGTTTTTTCAGCCAAGATATACAACGTTTTCTTCCAGTCCCACTGTTTTCAAATCCCCTTACATAGCACAGGCAGGACTGAAAATGTGCCTTCATTACTGGACAGGAAGGTACTGAAATAGAGTAACTGAAATAAAGGAACATTGATCTAATTGGGCAAAGTTGCAGATAGTGAGCTGACGTTGGATAAAATCCTAGTTATATTTGCTCTTCAGTGTTCATTTGTAATTCCTATTAGCATAAATATGCTACTGAATCTCCCACAGTAAGCAGCTGTGGCAAATTACTTCTGTAGGCTTAAAAGCCAAAAGTAATAAAGTATTATTTTGTTTTCCATTTAAAAAAATAACAACAGAGGCTTACATGAGATGTGCATACACATTTAGTTCCAGTGGAGTGTTATTCATGAGCACCCAAAGTTATTTGGTATCTGAAATTTGTGTCACTGCAAATCAGCTACATATGCTATTGCCTTCCTGTTACGATTCTTACCACCTCCAAGTTACATAGATTTTCTGTGTACAGCCCTGGGTTCGCACAAAAGTTTTAGGACCACCTTTATGCCATTTCTCCTTGATGATTTGTTTACCATTAAGTTAGGAACACAGGATCAGGAAAAATTACCTGAGCCACTGAATCTAGTCCTCTACAAGCCCAGAAAAAAAAAAAAAAGCCACAGTAGGTATTTCAACAAGCTATACATTATCTGTTCTATATACCATCACTCGGGGGTGGTGGGGGGACACAATGATGGCGATGACACAAAACCCCCTAAAACCTTTTTAAAAGCCCATTTAAAAAAAAAAAAAAAGAGTGGAAAAGCCATAACTATAGCATGCCAAGAGAGGTAAGGTACTGCCAGTCTCCTAAGTCTGTACAATAGCTTGCAGTATATTAAATATTTATGGTCTGAAGAAATAGGGAAACTGATACAGACAAAATTATATCCAGGCAGCTACTGCAGACTTGCTAAGTGTGAGATATCCTACTAGGAATTACAGAAGGTGTCAGTGAAGTTACACACAGGCATATATACAGTAGTAAAAGGAAAACAATTCAAAATAATATATTACCCAAAACAAAAATCTGGTCTTTCTGTAAACTTGTTTCTACACATAATCTTTCCAGGTGCCCTTTATAGAATTTAGGCAAAACATAAATTACTTTCTTTTTTTTAACTGGAAAGCAACATGAACTGAGGATTCTAATAAAGCATTTCATATTCCATTTCACAACACCTTACTGGAAACATCAGTTCAAAATGGCTTGCAGTACAGAGTTGGAATTTGGGTTAAAAGATCATAAACTGGAGATAATGGTGTATCCACATTATGTAAGCTTGCCTTTTGTCTGTCTTTATTTATTAAATTTATTTACAGTCACCATAGGGACCTCAAATGAAAGCACCCCTACATTGGAGAAATGTCTGGTGAAAGCTCTGAGGAAAACTTGGGTACAGTTTGTGGACCAGTATGAAGTCAATACAACACTGACTTTGGCAATGGAGAAAAATCCTGTGGAGATGGAGCTACCAAACCTAAAACCCATTGTAGAGTTAAGAAGAGATGCAGCTGCACAAAGGTGTCTACTCATCATCAGAGGTGTGGAACAGCATGGTCTGGCAGAAGCAACCCTGAGCAGAGGAGCCAGTCCTGCTGCTGCTTCCCCATAAACTGGCCAAGGCCTTGCAGGATCCCAAGACCCGAGCCTCTCACACAAGCCTCTGTGTCCACTGAGCCCCAGAGTCAAGGCCACAGCAGTATGATCTCTAAGTTTTACCTTGTGCTCCACTCACTCAGGGATCCAGTTGCTCTTCCTCGTTATTCAGCTGACTGCACTATGGAGGCAGAGTTGGATGTGGATATAACTTAACAAGTTTGTGATATGGCTAGAGATGTTTGGCACACTCTGAATAACCACTGTTTCAGTAACTTACCGAGCTTGATTACCTTGGAGGTTCTGACAGGAAAAATAATGTTTACCTAAAGGTTGAAACAAATTCTACTGAAAACAACAGCAACCCAGGACCAAAGTCAAGGTGCTGTTTCTATATTGCTATTGATTAAGCTCACAGGAGGACTTCTGCTCCACTGAAATTTCATACCTACCCCTTGGTACCTCTCTTTCATGCACTTTGGCCTTTACATCCCAAGAGCCCTTCAATCTCACTCTAAAAAGCCAGCTGGTCCAAGCTGCTTTTCAGCCATCCATAGAAAACTCTAGTCCTCAGAAGAAACGATTTCCCTCTTCTCCTCCTCCGTCAACCAATTTCCAAAGCTGAGCCAAAGTAATCACACCACAGACACACATACATGGTGCACAGCCACCTGAAATATGCAGGGTTCACTTAATTTCAAAGCTACATTTGTCATTCTCAGAGCTCAACTGCAGGCATATAGCAAAATGTTACAGCAATAAAAAAAGGATTTTCAATAACACGGTTGAAAAATAAATTAAAACAGAAATTTAAGAAAGTTTGGTAAATCCTGAAACAGGAAGAAGCTGAATGTGTCATTTCAGCATCATGGCTTTTCTTCAGTTCTGGATCCTGCCTCAGTTTCGAAAGCAGATCTCCCCCTCCAACTTCTTGCTCTTCAAATCAAGGGCCCCACTGGACTAATGTAATCCATATGCTTAGTATTGCTTACATGCTATTCGTAAGGGTCAGCTCAGCTGAATTAAAACCATCACACATACTTCCCTACTGTCTGTTACCTTTATCACAGAAAGGCATGCTTGAAGATAAAATAAACAGAATGTGACAAGCGTGAAGTTTATTAGGTTTTCAAGAACTGGCTTTCTGTATATTTTTGCTAGATGTCAGAACAAGAATATTTTTATGAGAAATTTGATTAAATATCTTTTAAAATAACCTGAAATAAATTAAGTAAATACAAGCAATGCATGTAAGCAAAGCTTCAGCTCTATATTCATTACTGAACAGACACAAAGTAACTTTTTTTTTCTTCTTTCAGAAAACAGACTTTGTATTGGAGGGGACTGGATCAAGATTTTCACATGAGAATCTTATTTTGTTTATCATTTTAGAAAAGTCCTATATTCTGCATGGCTCAATGTAAGATGAGCAGCTAGCTGGTTCAATATTTGTGATGTGGCAAGAAAGCTGCTGAACATCCATAAATAAATTAACATCTCTCCTCACTGCCCTGCTGAGGAAAAACAAATCTATCACAGGACAAGAAAATAAACAATTAGCAGAAATTGCTTGAAAACAATGTTGTTGGTTTTTTTCCCTAAGAATGGGATTTGTTGTATTTACTGCTTTTCCTAATGGCAGTGAGAGGGCTTGCAGTGCATAGGGCCAGCACCCTGTGGCAAGTCCGAGCAGCAGGAGGGAGGGACCAGAGGAAGCCAGAGGGAAACACAGTTCAGCAGGGAACATTAGACCAAGCAGGAATGTGATGGGTGCACTAAAGAGCAGTAGGGCTAATGCCATAGTGACTCAGGGGAAGCACACAAGGTCAAACCAGCACACTCTACAGTCCTTGAGGTAGAAACTAGCTCAGATGCTAAAAAGGGCTGGGGAGAGGAAGAGAGCCACGAGCTGCTGGTGGAGCTGGGGGTGGCAGTAAACCTTTTATTACTTCTGTCATAAGCATTGTGCAGCAGGAGGTGTTCCACAGCAGATTCTAAAGAGTAGATCCAAAACTCAAGTGTTTCTGGCCCAAGGAACGCGTTGCACCAAGCTTTTCTATGTAATGGGCTGTTAGCTCCCCTATGGACTTGTTTTCTATTATATGCTTCACCTAAAGGAGTAAAGTATGAAGCATACTGCCACCTAAGACTTAATAGAGCCAACAACATAAAAAGAACAAGACACTGGTCCTCCATGATTTCCTAAAACATTAAGAAGTATCTGGATGCAGATACACAATTTAGTCAATTTGCACTGTGCTGTGGTTGTGTGATGCTCTAAAAGCAAACAAACAAATACCCATCCAAAAAGCAAAACAAAAATGCACCACTAATGGTTTGAAACTTAATAACATAACTGACATGGCATTCACTTCCTTTCAGCATTATTATTTAAACCCATGGGTGAAATATACTCTTACATGCCATGGCTCCCTTAGCAGATGTCCTCAGAGCCTTTCAAGCTTGAGAAGCAAATAGCAGGTATCAAGCCCATGCCTTTTAGGCATGAAACTCTTATTAGTAGATTAGCTTTACTAGCCTTTAATTTACAGTTTTTTCTAGTGTGTGCATGTCAGCTCCACTACAAAGAGATTTAATTAGTCTGTAATTTGACATTGCAACGCAGCAGTTAGACAGACCAATGAAGAAGGACATGTATGGAACTGCGGAGCAAACTGCAGATTTGCATAAACTGGGAAGCAAGAACAACTGCCCTGTCCAAGCCAACTTGTGCCAACCACTGCAACAGGAACATAAATAAGTGAATAACACACAGCAAAGTGCTAAACCTTTGTCCGTACCTGGGACACAGAAGGTCGAGGGGGCAGCGCAGGCGGTGGTGGGGGCAGCCAGCCAGACCTCACAGCTGAACAGTGAGAAAAGAGGAAGAAAAAAAAAACCACATTAATTCCAAATAAAACCAGAATTAATTTCCATGATAATTCCTAGTGAAGAGGCAGTATTCAACATTTTAATAAGAGAAACCAAACTTGATCTTTATTGAGCAAAACCCTGTTTGAAATAACTTCATGAGTAGTGAATGAGTAGTGATTTAATTGCTGTAAAGCCCACAATGTTATGATAAAAAGCAGAGATGGAAGCCAGTCAGCCACAAAAGCTGTAACTAAAGCAATCCAATTCTTGTTAAAGAACACCAGAAACACAGTCTACTTGTCTTTGGGACTTTGCTCTTTGTCATTAACATTATTGCCTTTTTTAAAAGTGATGCTTTAGCATCCAACACAGATGTGAGCGTTCACTCCAGATAAAACACACTATGTGATGGAGTTCAGCCTTAAAAAAAAAAATCTGCCATGGAATTAATAGGACAAAAGCCTCGATGATCCAAAAATAAATCCATTTCTTTGGCTTTATGTTTTGTATTTGCATATTATTGCTCACTGGAGATATTTTGGAGGGAGAAGGAAAAATAAGGGGAAGAAGACAAACCCTCATGGCCAATTCAGGTCCCTTCAACACAAGGCAATGTCAGCTTTTAGTTTGAGCCAGCAGAAAGGGACAGTAACAATCATGTAGGTCCAGCCACCGTGTTTCTCAGTTTCCTCAAAATACCTAAAACCCATCATGGGACAAAACTACAGGACAGATGATGACTTCCAAAGGCAGCTGCAGAGAGGAGGGCTAGGCTAGCACAGAGACACCAACCAGGACTGGTGGGAGTCCTAAGGTGGGTTACCCTCCCCAATCTCCTGTCTCACTGAGTGCTCAGCACTTGAACTGGAAGAGATAACTGACAGTCCATCCTTGTACTGGTGGGTATTTGTATAGCAAAAAAACCCCACAAACAAACAAACCAAACCAATATTCAACTTAGAAATGCCTTTTACCACAAAAATGCTAAGCAAGCAACTACATTTATACTCTTTTTATTACCAATAATATTTTAAAAAGCCACAAAGACCATTACAAGCTTGTTACAGCTTAGTGATTTACATATTTTATAGACCAAGTCTATAAATGTATACGTGGTTGAAAATGTGAAGACAAAAGATATTAACCATTAAGGCCAACAGTGTCATAAGAGTAAAAACATGTGGGTGAAAAAATTGAGAATAGCCATATTGACTATATACAGCTCCAAAGAGGCTGATAATATACTGGTCATAATATAATGACCATATAATATCCATGGTCATTAGGATCCTTTTCTCTTGCATTTAATTAGTTCTGTTTATAAGGCCACTGCAATACCAGCATGATGTTGTCACTACATTCTCCACCTCTTCTGCACAACAGAAAGGAACAGTGCAGTAAGAAACCTTCCTTTCCTTCAGTGAGAACTTCAGGTTATTACTTCATTTATCTGAGCACTGACAGTGGCTTTGGTAATTACAGCTAACAATATTTGAAACCACCATCTAACCCAAACACTAGCGCTCTGCAGGCCCATCAGCTGCACACTGTAGGAGCACACAAGTACATATGCTCAATGTCATACGAGTATCTTCAGCAAACCTTGTGGGAGCTGTGCTGCAACGCTCCAGGGGAGACACCTGTGTGCACCCCACCCTCTCACCATCACCAGCGATTATCACTGTGAAGATATCATCTCTGCCCTCCTGTCCTGGTTTTGCTAGGATAGAGTTAATTTTCTTCTAAGTAGCTAGAAAGCACCGTGTTTTGGTTTCAGTGTGGGATTTGTTACGAGAACAATGTTGATAAGGTACAAGGACATAGTGTTTGGGTAATTTGCAAGTGCAAAGGGCTGGGAGGGGGGAAGTGTAGTAATTAGCAAAACTAATTTTTGGTTTTGGCATTTGGATATGCCAATAAGATATTCCATATCACATTACATCACGTTCAGTATATTAATGAGCATTGACCAGAAAGCAGGAGGATTCTCTTGGGAATTGCTCAGGCTCGCTCTTCCAGGATTGCGGGTTCGGGATTCCTTTTCACCGCTCTGGGATCACTATCAGTGGGTGGTGAGCAATTGTACTGTGCATCACTCATATATACTATAAAATTATCATTACTATTTTATTTTACTCCAATTATTAAATTGTTCTTATCTCAGCCTACAAGTCTCCTGACCTTTACCCCTCCAATTCTCTCCCCTGTTCCCTGGTGGGAGGGGGGTGTGAGCAGCTCTGTGGTGTTTGGCTGCCAGCCAAGTTCAACTACCACATCTCCAAACAGCTCTAATGTCATGGTGGAGCATGAAGCACACACACTCACTAAGGAGCCCCTGAGAGCCCAAACACGAAGCTATGGAGTGCACTGCTGCCACAAGCAGGGGGGTCCCTGGGAAGGGGCATGTGGGGCTGGGGTCAGCAGTGCTGCAGGCAGCCAGCAGCTCCCTCGGGCCTTCTCAAGGTACAGAGCCCCCACCAGGGTTCAGCATTATCGTATGTGCTGGCTTATGCTCCAGCAGGCCCTGAAAAGATTTACTGCAAGAGTTGCATCCATTGAGAACTGGTCTCAACTTCAACACCAGAGGACACAACGCTTACTGTCCTTGCTCCCTGATTCTTCAAACCCAGTAATATACCTACAAAGGCAGCAGGATAGTCTTTATGCAGAAAAGTGCTTGGCTTGCTGAAAAAGCATCTCCTGAAGTGGTTGCACACACTGTAAAATCCTAGAAGTCTCTTGGGATTTGACCCACAAAATTTCAAAGGGAAAGTTAATTTTTCTGTAAAATGGTCAAATAAAAAAAAACAAACCAAAACAAACAAAAACAAACAAAAAACCCCAAACAAACAAACAAACACTAAAATAACCCACCCCTAAAGAAGCACTTCTTCAGCTTTCAAAATACAACATATATGAATTTACCATTAAAGAAGTTAGATGCTTACACCATGTGCATTTGACCCAGTTTCCTCTTTTTAATCCTACAAATTCTAACTTAAGCTACTCATGAAATATTAATAAAATTCCTGCTGTTGCAGAACATCTTTGGCCTGTTAGAAGGAAATCATGCTTATATGAGCACAATTGCTAGATAAGAGTTAGTTGACTTTTGAGTACTCATAACAACTTATAAGAAAATCTCACTTTTTTTCCCCATAGGGCACTGAAAAAAAATTTAATGATAGATGCTGCATGCTTCAGCCTTCTCTAGTGTCACTACCCTAAGAGAGAACAATATTAACAGATACTCATAGATTTTTATGTGTATCAGCAGGTGACTTGTAATATTGGGCTATTCCAGACTGCCTGCCTTCCTGGGAGACCGACCACAGACCAGCTCTTGCTGTTAGAGATGGCATCACTACGTCAGCTCTGAAAGCAAACCCAAATATGGGGATAGGACTGTTTCCAAAATGAAAGCAAGTACCCTGGGACTGAGCAGCAAACAGACAAATGTCATATTTCCAGGTGCACACCTCAGAGCTGGGATAAGCTGCATGTCATTGCTCTTTGAAAACAAGCCACCACAGCCTGCCCAAAAGCAGAGGGAGCTGGAGGGAGAGGGATGGTCCTCGCACAGGTCGCCTGTCACTGAGCAGCTTGGTGGCACTCACAGCAGGGTGAGCAACGTACAGCTAATCTCAGAGACAGCACTGTGGAAAGGCCATACAGGTACCAGTAAAACAGATTTAAGCACATCCAGCATCCATATCACACATATTCCTATAAATGATGGCATTTTCACTCACTAGTTACTCTCACAAAGACAGCGATAAGGCTTTCAGTTCAACAAGCATAGCTCTTAGCGTGTTTACACTTTAAGGCAGATTATCAGCATGGAAAGCTTCCAGGACCATTTTTCTGCCCTATTTTGGCAATCACAAAGGTCTGATAGCACTAACAGGACACCACACTAGATAAAAAAAACAGGTTTTCCAATCTGAAGCTAGATTAATATGTTAAAACAAACCAGGCTGTAATGCTACACTCCAAGAACAGGCTACGCCAGCCTATCTGGCCGTGCTGCTCTGTCTCCAGCCTCCCTAGCACACATCACAAACCCTCAGCACTTTCATTACCCACGGCAGTAAAAAAAGATCAATCATGGTGATCATCCAAGTAGCTGCTTTACTTGACTTATTTGATCTAGGAAGAGGAGATCAAAGAAAAGGCATAAAATTATCATCCTCCTGTCAAACCTATGGGTCTTTAGCTCACCAGTCACATCAGCATAGGAGGGTGGCAAAATTAGGGTGGAACAAATTTGTGCCCTTGGGATCCTTTAAAGCAACCTGTAAGAGCAACATGCTGCACCTCTACCAACCAAGGATAGTCACTTGCCCTCCTGTTTCTTAGTACTGATGAAAATTGCCTTAATATACTGATCTGACGGGTGGGTGCCTGCTATTTTTTCAACTAATTAATAATAGCACAGCAGCATATAAAACTACATTTCCTGAAGCATTTCAATGTCAAGTACTTGATTTCACTTCCATTCTTTGCAACTGTCTTCCTTCGTGGTTTCATCTGTCTGTGACACTTCAGACAAGTTAAACCTTCAGGTGAAAAAAAATAAAATAAAAAGTACTATTTTTTCTCATCTGAATTGAGAACTGCACCTAAGCAGTGTCCTGAAAGAGGGTGGTTTTCCTGGCTCTCAAGGGCCATTTTGTACCTTCCTAGCCAAAGTGAAACTAGAAACTGCCTACCAAAGAAGGCTGGCATCATCTCGTGTCAAAACCCTATACATCTTTTATCCTATGACCAAAAGGGCACACAGAGTTTGGCTGCCCCTTGTATTTCAGCCACCATTTCCAAAGGAAGAAAGGGCCCTGTGTTTTTCAGATCACAGGGAGGGTGCAGTCCTAGCCAAACCCAGCCCAAATCCAGGTTGCCCTGGATCTAGATGGCCTAAATGCAGGTTCTTGCTTCTGCTCTACTGCCTCACCACCACCACCATCATCCCTTCTGCAACTGGGTGGGGACCACCCAGGGACTTAAATTAGGGTTCCTCTGTAGAGTCTGGCTGATGTGTTTGGTATTTTTCAAGTGGATGCTATGGGCCAGCCCACAGCATCATCCCCATTGCTGGATCAACAGGAAGGCTGGTTGTACAACAGATTTACATCACTTTATGCTGCTCCAGAGTGCTTAGCTCCCAGATCAGGTTTAAAACCTGATTAAGACCAATCAATTAATTTTATCAGGAAGCAATGGATCTGCAATACTGAAAACAGCTTGAAAAAGGTAAGCCAACAGAATGAATTATTCTTCAGTTCCTTAGGCAGTTTGGGAAGCTGGCATTTTCACCCTTCCACTCTGAGGCTATTTTGGAGAGTCTTTTGAGATACTTTTCCTGCTTCTGTTGCCAAAGGCAGATGGCAGAAAAGTTCTGTGTATAAGCTGGTTTCTGTTCAACTCTGTCTTACAAAACTTACATTCTTGTTCACTGAAATTGGTACTTGGCTCTCACATAATGCTGATATAGTCCTCTGCACCCCTTCATTTATTTACATTCCTGTTAACAGCATTAATAAGGTGGATTGTGAAATAACTGGTTTTCAAGAGATCTGATTTATTATTTCTCAATATGTCTGTAGAAAGATGCAAAAAGAAAATAATTTTTCAAGCTGTAGCCAGGAGTGTAAATTTAATGAAGGATTCTAGTAGGGTTGTTATCCAGGCATTTGTTTCAATAATTCTTACTAACATCTCTTCAGCAAGTAACAGCAACGCAATAAAAAATATTTTAGACTCCTGATATTAATTTTGTTATCAGGTTTGTAGAAAGCAGTGCCAGTGCCAAAACTGGAGACAGGGCATGCAAGCTGAGTAATAAAATCTTTCTTCTCACAGTTAGTTTTGGGAACCTGCTTAGCAGCAAAACTTCATGCATCACAGTGAGCAATACACCCACCTACTGTCCCAGGCACACTCTTGTTATAGGTATGTTTCATGTGCTAATCATACAGAACACCATACATACCTTGACTGCATGGAAAGCACTTTCCAAGTGATTAGGAAAGACACAGCCAGCCATGAAGCATTAATACTTCTGCAATATGAACTCGCAGGTGTGTGACTTCATTTAGGACACTGATGTGCTTATATATTTCATGGGTTGCTTTCAAATTAAACAAGATATCATTAAAGGTATTTCTTTATGGTGTTACTTTTAATGTCCTATATATACAATTCAGCATGTTCTCACTGCTAAACTGATTTTTTTGAGCACCTATATTCTGTATTTTGTCATATATCCACAAAACATCTATATTTTAACTTCCTGTCCCTCATTTTCCCTAAACCATTTCATCTCCTGGTTACTGTTTTCTCTACCCCTTCCTTTTCTGTGTGTTTCTATTTGGGGATTGTTTCTCCCTCCTTCCTCCAAACTATTCATGACTCTGTTCCGTCTCACTTCACGTTTAGCTTCATTCTCCACCCACAGGGAGGCACAGTCCCTCCACCTACCTCCCACAGATCCCTGTTGCCATAGCTTCTCACCCAGGAATCCCCCTGGGAGTGCTGGAGACTCCAGTACTTGCCACCTGTGACCAACAACTGGAGAGCTGGGAAGAGCAATGGGCTACCCACTATCCCTCCAGTCCCACCCACGGCTCAGATTTTTCTTCTTGAGGGCATCTACATCTCTAGGGTCTCCTCCACAAGGGAGGCACCTTGCCCCCCTGTTCCACATGAGAAATAGAAGATCCTCACTTGTTTAACCTGGGCTGTAAGCTCTTCTATGATGGACCAATATTTCTTCATGCAACAGAGTAACCCCATGTGGGATCAGGTAAATAGGCCAGCCAAGGTTAGTGAGGCTGACAGCCAGTCAATAACATTTCAACCTTGAGAATTTTCAGTGGAAAAGTATTTGGATTAAAATTTGCAATTTTAACAACCTGCAAGAGGATGAAAACAGACTGTAAGCCATTCCTCAGTCCTATAAAGACAAGAGCTAAGATCAGAAAAATTGGGAAAAAATAATTTAAAATAACTTCCATTTACACAACTTGTCAAGAAACAGTTACACTTGAAAGGCTGGTAAGATTTACCCCAGCTTGCACACAAGTACTTCTGGACTCAGCCCTGAGAGATAAACATAAAAATTTAAAAATCTAAAAATGCAGAAATAAGTTATCCCATCAGATTCCTATCATGTAATAACCATAGAATCACAGAATGGCAGGGGTTGGAAGGGACCCCAGGAGATCATGTAGTCCAACACCCCTGCCAAAGCAGATTCCCCAAGAGCAAGTTGCACAGGACTGCATCCAGGTGGGTTTTGAACATCTCCAGAGAAGGAGACTCCACAACCTCCCCGGGCAGCCTGTCCCAGTGCTCTGTCGCCCTCACAGTGAAGAAGTTTTTCCTCATGTTTAAGCAGAACCTCCCGTGTTGAAGCTTGTGTCCGCTGCCCCTTGTACTATCGCTGGCCACCACTGAAAAGAGTCTGGCCCCATCCTCTACACTTGTAGAAGGCTTCATCTGCCTCTACAGATGTTTTGTAAACTTCCTTCTTCTGACTGAGCTTCTCCAGAAGTTCCTTGCTCACCCATCCAGGCCTCCTGCCTCCTTTGCTAAATTTCTTACTCTTAGGTATGCAGCAATCTTGAGCTTGGAGGAAGTGTTGCTTGAAAATTAACCAGCTCTCTTGGCCCCCCTTACCCTCCAGAGCCTGAGCCCATGGGATTCCTCCAAGCAGGTCTTTGAAGAGGCCAAACTTAGCCCTCTGAAGTCCAAGGTGGCAGGCCTGTTGACCCCTCTCCTGCCTTCTCCAAGAACAGAAAACTCTATCGTTTTGTGATCACTGCACCTGAGGCAACCTCCAACTACCACTTAACCCACCGGTCCTTCTCTGTTAGTGAATAACAGGTCCAGTGGGGCACCTTCCCTGGTCAGTTCCCTCACCAGCTTTGTCAGGAAGTTGTCTTCCACACACTCCAGGAACCTCCGAGATTGCTTCCTCAACCATTCATCCATTTATGTCCTCACTATTTTCTCCATCCCATTCAACCTTAATTACATCCTTGTCCAAAAGAAATAAGTTACATAGTTGTAAACACATAAATCCTTCATAAAAAATTCTAAAAGGCTGAGAGGTCTAAAACTTTTCCATTCAAATCAGGGGGAAGACATTCATATTTTATTCAGCATAAGCTCAGTTCAGTGATCACATATATTCTGAAGGGGAAAAGGACTAGAAATAAACAGCAGCAGTAACAGATGAGGAGCCGAGACCCCAAAAAAAAGAAAAAAAAATCCTCTGCTTCAAAAAAAAATGGTTTTGCAACATTCATGTTAAGAAAGCATTTTACAATATTTTCATTGCAGTGATACAGTGCTTGGAGAACAGTATGAACAGCAGCTCAGTTTTGTGTCTTCTTTGGTTTATGTGTAAAAGACATTTCTAATTTAAATTGCAATTGTTACAACCCTTACAACCAAAGATTTTAAATTAACTCCGCACTCTCAACTCGATGACCCTGGCAACTTCAGAGCTCTTGTCTACTGCACAACGCTGTCAGTGAAATGGCACATATTTCTGATGGTGTTTGCCATCATCACTCTTCTAAAGTAAAAGTTCGTCAGACTTCACATCTTCCTAACTTAATGCTTTGGTCTGATTAATAAACACCACACAGTAACATGCAAGACAGCATGGTACTACAGCATGAGTAAAATCCAGCCACATTACCCAGGAAAGTAGCTGGATTTTACTAAATGAAGACCAATACAAGAGCAATTAGAGCAAGGGGTCCTGAAAATTAATTACTTAATTAAATTCATTGTGATCTAAATCCAGCATAAAAAAGGACATTACTATTCTAGGTTCCCCTTGTCACTTCAGCTTTGAATCAAAAAGTTAGTTGAGAAATCTGTATTTATGGTAACACAAACAACATAACCCCCTGCATAACCCCTTAAAAGCTTGCCTTTAGTAACTAAGACTTGCAGACAGCTAACCTCAATACATACAGGTATTTCCTAGCAAATACAATTAAGCCTAAAAGAATAGAGAAGATAATGAAGTAGTCATGCTTATCTAAGTTAAGTTTGGCAAGTTTTCCAGTAGCCAGTTCCATGTGCATTTGCTCACTAAGCCAAAAATATAATGTGGCTGAAAACAGATGGCTGAAAACAGCTGAAAACAGTATTAGGGTAACTATTTGGACCTGTTTGTATCAAAATGTGTATGACAATGGAGCAACTATTATTTAAATTCTCCAAATCATAGAACAGAATCATAGAATGGTTTGGGTTGAAAGGGACCTTTAAGGGTCACGTAGTCCAACCCCCATGCAGTGAGCAGGGACATCTTCAACTACATCAGGTTGCTCAGAGCCCTGTCCTGCCTAACCTTAACTGTTTCCAGGGATGGGGCTTCTACCACCTCTCTGGGCAACCTGGTCCAGTGTTTCACCACCCTCATCCTAGAAAATTTCCTCCTTATATCTAATCTGAATCTCCCCTCTTTTAGTTTAAAACCATTACCCCTTGTCCTATCACTACAGGCCTTATTAAAAAGGTTTTCACCATCTTTCTTATAGGCCCCCTTTAAGTACTGAAAGGCTGCAATACAGTCACCTCAGAGCCTTCACTGGGGAAGCCATGTGAGGAGAGGCTGAAGTTGCTTGGTTTGCTCAGCCTGGAGAAGAGGAGATTGAGAGGAGATCTCATCACAGTCTATAACTTCCTCACAGGGGAAGAGGAGGGGCAGGCGCTGACCTCTTCTCTCTGGTGACCAATGACAGGACTGGGGGAAATGGCAGGAAGATGTGCCAGGGGAGGTTTAGGTTGGCCATTAGGAAAAGGTTCTTCACCCAGAGGGTGCTGGAGCACTGGAACAGGCTCCCCAAGGGGGTAGTCATGGCACCAAGCCTGACAATATTCAAGAAGCATTTGGGCAATGCCCTGAGATACACGGGCATTCAGTATACATCCCAAGTCTGAATCTTGGGATTGTCCTATGCAGGGACAGGAGCTGGACTTGATGATCGTTGGGGATCCCTTCCAACTCAAAACATTCTATGATTCCATCATTCCCAGGCTGAACAACCCCAACTCTCTCTCACTTTTTCTTCATAGGAGAGTTGTTCCATCCCTCTGAACATTTTTGTGGCCCTCCTCTGAACCCGTTCCAACAGGACCATGTCTTTCCTGTGCTGAGGACTCCAGAACTGGACACAGTGCTGCAGGTGAGGACTCACCAGAGCAGAGTAGAGGGGCAAAATCACCTCCCTCGACCTGCTGGCCACGCTTCTCTTGGTGCAGCCCAGGATAGGGTTGGCCTTCTGGGTTGCGAGTGCACATTGCCGGCTCATGTCCAGCTTTTCATCCCCCAGTACCCTGAAGTCCTTCTCCGCAGGGCTGCTCTCGATCCCTTCATCCCACAGTCTGTACTGATATCAGGGATTGCCCTGACCCAAGTGCGGGACCTTGCACTTGGCCTTGCTGAACCTCATGAGGTTCACATGGGCCCATTTCTCAAGCTTGTCCAAGTCCCTCTGGAGGACATCCCATTCCTCAGGCATGCCAACCGCACCAGTGAGCTTAGTGTCATCTGCAAATGTGCTCAGGGTGCACTGTATCCCACTATGTCATTAATGAATACATTACCTTCTTTCCTTTCTTAGCCTCTTTCCTACACAATTACAGAACTGTTTTATTTGATATGTGGACTGAAAACATTCAGAAATACATAAAATCTGGCTGTGGTTGGACAAATATGAAAAACCAAAGGCATCTAAACACAAACTTACTATTCAGAAATCTCCACACTTCTGTGGAGTCTGTACATTCAAGGAAAGGTCATGTTAATTGAATGAAATAATGAAGATTTGATGAAATAAAGGAAGTAACAAAGAGCCTTCCTCTTCAAAGGTATGAAAAAGAGGATAAAATGTGATGCTGAACACCAGTCTTCCTCTAGCTCTAACAAAAATTACAGGGTGCAGAAAGAAGTCTGTACTGACTGAGTCTTATGATAGAAGTACCACTTTAAACTGTGTGGGAAGTGTGTATATGAAGGAATATAGAAGCAATGTGGGGACACATTTATATCACTTACAGGAATGCTGATGCACAGTGATAAACCTTTTCCCTTTTTATTTTTCTGTGAACACTACACTGAGAGCAGAGGGGACGTTTTCGTGTTTGGCAGCGATCACTAGCCCAGCAGAGGTAAGTAGAGGTTGCACATCAGACTGTAATCAGGAAAACATCTTCCGTAACAGAAAACACCGCACTTACAATAAAATGCTGGTGTGCTTCCCCCTTACCAAGTGTGGCACTTTACACCTCACATTTCAAAAGAGAGAAAAAGCCAAAAATACTAGCCCCATGTTGCTGGATGAAACCAGCACCCCCAAAGGAGTGAATGCAGGTTACAGTCAAGTATTTGCTTACAAGCCCCTGTAAGAAATGGTGCCTGCATTCCACGCGTTCCTCACTGCAGGGACAGCCGCAGCAGGAGGCAAGTTTCAAAAGCAAATGAGCACTGAAAACCTTCAGTCAAAAATTCATTTGTAATACGGCTGTTTTGATGAATTACACAGAGATATTCAATCATCCTTCCATATCAACATGAAACTACAGTGTTTATGACAATTACATTGTTTCATGAAAGCAAATTCTCTTTTCCAAACAAGTACCCTTTGTTCTACAAAAATGTTAATTAAAAGTTATACAATTCAGAAATCAAACTAAATGGGAAATAAAATGTATTTCAAAAGCATCTATATCAATCTAACAAGACCCAGAATGTTGTCACTGCCTATAATTGCCCAGAAGCAAAGTCTTTAGCAGTTGTTGTGGGCAGAAAATGTAACCGAGCAAAAGGCCTGAAGACAACAGATGTATTTTTGGGTTTTAACACTTAAGCTGAGACTTGCCCCAGTCCCAGAGTTACCCCAAGGGAGACCCTAGCTTACTGCTGCCATCGAGGGTAAAAGGTGGTTGTGGGTCTCGCTGCAGGACCCCAGCTGGCCAGCAGACCCCATGGGCACGCTGCACCCGGCTCCAAGCTGCGGTATCTGCTCCCTCACTCAGATCGCAGGACAGACAGAAGGGAGCATGAGGAGGTCCAGAAAGCAACCAACTCTGCAAATGACCTTTGTGAACAGTGCAGGAAAGCTTTGTGGAACACAGGCTCCTAGGTCTTACTCTGGGAGCTCTTGGCTTGTATCTGACTAGACAGTGGGCTAGAGAAGAAATGAAGATATAAACCAGGTCATACACGTATTTAAACTGACATTTGTGTTTCTACTTAAAACCTGCCGTTGTCTCTCCAGGAATGCATAAAACCCAGCCAAGTATTTTCTTATTATGTACATGGGCCAAACGCCAAAGATTATACATTCAACAAAAAGAAATACATTGAGAATCTAGCAGCACTGAATTTTTCTCAGATGCTAATGTAAAGACTACATGATTAAAAAAATATAGAAGAGATTTCTGTCTCTTAACATTTCATAACAGAAATTAACATATAGACATTCCAGAAGGTGGGGCCTTTCAATAAGTTCTCTCGGGTTTTTTATTATTTTCCTGGGTAACACTAGTAACAGTGTCCCAGAAGAGTGCAGCTATGGAGGATGAAGGTACCTCCTTCAAGAGCAGTTATATCTCAATTCAACAATTTTAAAGCACAGTTTCCATGGCTTGTACGTTGCTGGACATCCCAGTCATCACGGATAAATGTTCTCTGTGTATATTTGCCAGGAGAGGAGCATCATAAGATGGTGGCAAACATGATACAGCAGCAGTAAATGAAAACCAAACAAAAACACCTCCCCACAAAACAGTGTCTGCAACAAGGATCTGCCACAGTCTTTGGCTGAATTTACCAGAAGAAAAGAGATTTTTCATTTTCTGCCATTTAAAAAATAAATAAACAAAAAAACAATTAAAGAAGTGATACCTATAGACCAACATGACCAATGAGGAACTGAAAATAAAACTCAATACTACTGAGCACTCCTTTTCAAGTGTGGGAGTAGATTATCTACCAAACTCACAAAATCAGGATTATTTCTGAACAAGAATTAGGAGGGCAAAAACTAATGTACTGAAATGGGAGTATTCTAATCATGTTGCATATATCCTGAAAGCTGTTAAAATGGTCGATTTTACTGTCTGGTTTTCTGTACTGACATTAGGCAGTACAGTGGTGCTAGAAGGTATAGTCATTCCAGCCTATTTTTGCAGTTCATCTGTGACAATGAGCTTGTTTTTGACAACCTAGGAAGGAAGGAAGGTAGGAAGAAAATGTAAAGCAAAAATTCATTTGAGAGTACATTAAGATAGAAAGTAATCAACTGACCTGTGGACAGAAACACATCAGGTTTGATAATTATGCCAGGCTGTATTGTCCCAATAGCCAAGAAACCTAAATAGCACATTCCCATCACATCCCCTGTATTGTAAATCTGTAACTGTATCATCTGATGGCAGATGGAAACTATTCTAACTTAATTTTTTATGCTGTCTGCAGAAATAAGAATACAGCTTGTTATTACACAACTGTGTGCAATTTACTTCACATAAACACGCGTACACACTTTCTTTTCTACGTGGCTCTTCAGTTTAAGGTGAAGATCGATCCCTGTCTTCCTACAAACCATCTTTTTAGAAAGTGCAAAGTGTACCTTGGTAAAGAGTTTGGCTCCAAAACAGTCACTACTCCCTGAGGAAGAACTGCCTCCAGATGAAAAAGGCTTCCAAAAATTATGAGACTAGAATTTCTACTGAGAAGTAAAATCAGTAGGGAAAAGGATGAAAAAAAAGTGAGGTGATCAAAACAAGAGAAGTAGAAAAAAAGAAAGCAGCTGTATAAAATCACATTATCAATAGGATGTTGCAGAGTAACGACTATTCAGGACTTAATGACAGGGAAGAGCTTGCACATTTCTTCAAAGAATGAAGAACTGAAAATATGACTTCAAATGGAGACATTTTACTTCAAAGCAGAGCAAGGTAAACACACCATGGTACCTGGGTGCTCTGGGATGGGTGATTTAATCCCTTCCTGATGATGCAGATTTATTTGCAATGGAACCCTTTTTTCAGGGTGGGCTACAAATTGTTTAACAAGTTCTTCCTTGAATTCTTCAAGGCTACAAATTTCTCCTTATTCTTTCCCATTGAGTATTTACATTTTTGACACAAAATAGAACAGCTTCATTAGAGGAAGCCAACCGCCACAAATATTTTGCATTACCATCAGGGGACATTTAAGAGGGCAAAAAATGACAGGCCAACACCCTGCAGGTGCAGGAGAAAGCTGAACCTCTGGGAGACCTTCCACATTTCTGCAATTATGTAGCACACTATACTTCAGGTTTTGTCAACCTAGAGACAGTTTTTGTTTCAATTATAAATAGCCATAAATGTGAACTAAACATGATGAACAGTTTTAGGGTGACCGAAGCACTTTATTTCTTTGTAAGCAATCAACTGCTCACCGCTACTTAATTGCCCCATTTCCAGTGAGGAAACTCTCCATGAAGTACTGATAGGACTAGTTATCCTTTCCCGTACTCAGTATAACACTGTCAGTTTAAGTTCCCCAGAAGAAATCATTATGCTACTTCAAAAGTAATAGTGACTTTCAAAACGATAGGTTTCAAAGGCAAGATGTTACTTTTCATTCACAGAATGACTTCTTTGAGAATTTACATTCTCCTTTCATTTGTGTTCCAAAAGAAACTTAAATCCAAGTTTATTTCCTTCCAGTTATACTTTTTTTCTGGATTCTGAGAAGATTTGCTCCCTTAGAAAATGTGTACTTGTCTCTGTTTGGGGTTTTATTTTGTTGTATAATGAAATCAAAATTGGAGGCAACAGATCCCTCAACAGGAACGACAGCCAAAGATAAGGAATTGCTTCTCTGTGTAAAGCAGAAAAAAGTTAAATGTTTATTGCTATTGAATTTCACGGTTCAGCACACATAGCAGGACTCCTGAATTCTGTCTAGTGTTTGCACAAAAAAAAAGTCCCATATAGCAAGAGGTGAAACTCTTGTTTTTTCTACTCCAACAACCACATTAGAGAGCTCAATTAAAATATTCCTTGACACAGTCAAACTTTGTCTTTCTACTGAAGTATAAACACGACCATGTTTAACCTAGTCCTTGAATCAGATGATTGGTGTGCACTGCATAAAGCTGTGGTCTGGTTCAAGGACACTGCTAAAGCACAGTGATGGTGGGCGACTGCTGCTCAGAACAAACAGCTCCTCTTTCCACCACTCACTGTGCGAGGCAAAAAGACTCCTCAAACACTAACATGCTGGAGAGTGGTTTTCTTTCAGTTCATTCCAGCTACTATTCTACATTTTCTTTCTCTCCCTTCAACATGAACCCATGTCAAAAAAAATTACCCTTTCTTTTTACTCAAAGAATGGTTTCTGATTGTCCCCCACGCATATGGAAGACTTCAACATCAAAAATGTTTGCACATGAGAAATTTCATTTTCTCCCAGTTTAAACATTAAGGGTTTTCTTCCTGCTTCTGAACTACAAAAATTAAATAGTAATAAAAATGAAAAATATTGTAGTTACTGATGAGAAGTGTCTAAACAGCCAGACTAGTTTTACAGAGTCAGTGATGACAGACTACCATATGTTAGGCATCCCATTATCGTGCCAGAAAACGTTATAATCACCTTAATTATAGCAACAGTAATTTTTTTTCCTCAGTGGCAATGTAATGCAAGAAAGTGCAACTTCTTCTGTTCCATAGTGTATTACTGTCTATAGCAAAGGCAAGCATATGCACACATTGTCAAGCAAACAGATCAAGTTGCCAAGTATGCAGCTAACCTAAACGGTCTCGAAAGAAAGAAAGAAAGCAAACTTTACCTTGTGTGTTTTGTTGAAATATCTTGTTCAGATCCAAAGAGGAAGCTCTGGAATGTGATTTCTGTGGCCTTGGAGGCGGAGTAGGGGGCTCTTCTCCCTTTTTCATGGCATCTTCGATTGATGTGCTAGAATAAGACCTAAGGAAGAACAGGGTACGGAAAAAGCAGAAAATATTTTACTTCTGAAATTCATTTTAAACAACTGCAGTGAAGAGTATCTAAAAATTCACTGACCAGAACTCAAGTTCATGGTGAAAATTCCTTGCCCTACAGACTAAAAGTTCCCCCTTACAACAAGACAGATTTGCCAACAGAGGGACCTATGTGTCTGGGGAAAGGAATGGGTCATGCTTACAGAGCTAGTATTTTTTTAAGGCCTTTTCTATTATAGCTTCAGGCTCTTCTCATGTACCTTTAACTGCCAACAGGATAATTGTAACAACTATTTTGAATACAACTGAGTAAAATTCTGCTCCCTCCTTTACAGTTTCTGTCGCCTTTCCCAACTGCAACAGTAGTGCTTATACAGGTACAGCTTCAACCTACCTCTGGCAAGTACACATTTTGTAGTTTATAATATTCTACCAGAATTAATTTTCATAGAAAATTCCACAAAATACAGAAAAACTGAATGGCTCCAAAGTGACAAAAACTGGTCAAATATATGTGTGAGTACATCCTTATCTGTCCTTCCACATCCCATTAATCCCAGTGCGGTACATTTGCTAAGAATTTTGATTTTGCTGAATAGTGTCCAATATTTTTCAGCTGTTGCTGTTACCAGTTTTTCTGCAAGACCGAGAGCTTTGTTCGAAATGAGCACTGACAATGTGAGATGTTACACTTACCGTAACACATTACGCATGACAGGCAAGCCCAAAAACACATTTGAGGAGAACAGAAATAACTCCCACTAATGGGAAACAGATCTTTTTTTGCCAAACAGGCTGTTAGAAAACAGTCCTTTAGCAGCATAGACATTTGGCAATGCTGATCCTCTGTTTCTAAATGTAAACTTTAATAAATACAGGAGTTAAAGCCATAATTGCTTCAAAATTTACATGTGACACAAAAACCTCTGCTGATGCTGAATTTTTTATCTTGGTAGAGTTTTGAATTCCATAGCCTGATGATATAACACCTAACCCAACTCCCCTGAAATAAATGGGAAAGCTTTGAATTAGGATCTCAAGGTTTTACACTTTTACTTTCCATATTATGCAGTGTACATTTTACTTGCATTAAAATTGTACAACCTCATCGTTTGAGACTTAACTTTTTTTAAAAGATGGAATAAGATGGCAGCTACCAGGCAAAAATATGCCTGCCCTAGCAGTGCCAACACGTAGCCCTGTGACAATGAATTGTTGTTGCTTGCAGTAGGCGGATCTGGCACCTAAAAGTCAGTTAAGAGCCAGCAGCTAAGAATCTGCACAGCTTAGGCTAGAAAGCCAGGCTCCAGAGCTGGGAGCGGTAACAGACTCAAATCGTAGCCTCTGGTGATCAGGCACACCTGAAGACAGAGACCAAAGGCCAGAGAGCCCTGCAGGCTACGCAGGACAAGCACAGCAGAAGGTCAGAGTTCAAGGATGTGCTCAGGAATCTTTAGTCTCAACTTCTGCATTGAAGTAGTGACATATCGTCAGATGTGAGACAGTCAGATGTGACACAGTAGTCACATTGAAGTGACTTTTTTCAAACTTGTTTAAGCATTTGCTATTTTGTGCATTTTTGCATAAAATATTTTGTACATATTTACAAAATTTCCAAATTTTACAAAGTTTGTGTATTCGTAATTTATGATTCAGTAACACAGGCAAGAAAATGTAAAACAGTATGAAAACTAAAAAGCTTTGGCTAGCAGCAGAAAAAGAGCACACAAGACAGTTCAGCCTTCCTGGATGTAGGTCCTGAGAACAGAAGATTTCAATCTTCATTCATCATGCTTATAGCTGGTCCTCTCTTATTAGCAGGCTTTGACAAGCTTGTAAGGAGGGATCTCCTAATTATACTCTCATTACCTAAGAAAAAGAAATGAAGCCCTCTAACTAGCATTAAAAAAAAAAAAGTTTGAAGGTGAATGCATGATACAGCTATACACCAGAATGGTGAACAGACAAACCCAACACATAATCCATTTATACATAAAATTTTGTCACAAGTTTCCCTTTTTCTCTTAGACATCCAAATTCAGCAGGTGTCATTTGTGGCATACAACAGCCTAAGTCCATAAGCCCTTCCATCACACACCAACCAGCCATAGTCAAGCACACCAACAAATGGATTCATTCACTCACCCACATCTGAGTGCTGAGAGACTACTGTTGTTTCTGTGGGAGCATCCACTGTCTCCCTCCATATGCAACCACTGTGCATGTTTCAACAACATAAAATTGCTGAGAAGGTTCCCTGCAATGGGGTGGTCCCCACTGTCCCACCATGACACCCCTGGGGCAGGGCTGGAGGCAGTCACCACCCCGACATGGCAGTGGGGCTGGACAGACAGACAAAAGTCCCAGTATCTTCTGCCCAGAGATCACAGGGCTCCAGGCAGTACTTATGTAGGGTCTATAGCTTATAGATCTCTCCTGGTAAATCTTTTATCTAAGCTGGACCTTCAGTACAACACTAATTTAAAAAAAAAATAAAAATTCAACACCATATCCTACATCTTGTGCCTAACACCCGAGGTATGTCTTCTCCTGAAATAGCAATTCAAGCAGTACCTGGATCGTGGTCTGGCTTTAAGTGCATTTGATTCCTGAGCAGCTGAAACAGAAAAGAAAAAAGAACTGCTAAAACATCATATTTTAAATAAATGCCTTTAGCTGCAGCATCAGTGTTCATTAAAAATGTGAGTGTTGCAAATGTGGATGTGAGAGTGTGCTCATCTCACATGAGCAATGGAGGTTTATTTTCACCACTTCTTCCCCTTTTTTTCTGTAGTGTGTAAATGTCCCAAGAATTCGAAAGCCCACATGTAGTCAGACCTTCACCTTTTAATTTGGTTACCAGAACACAGGTAAAGCAATAGGTCTGACAGCTCCGATCTGTACTCCCGGACGCAGTTGTGACAAAGCAACATAAGGATAGCATAAACTTTCTACAGAAAACACCCTACTTCTAGTTCAGACATCTGTTAGCTGTCCTGCTTCCCAAAGCACAAAGGTTTATGTCCTTCCTAAATATTTTAACTTATTAGTACAAATGTACATCTTATCAGCCATAAAAAAAAAAAAAAGAGCACATCAGGTTGAGACTACTTTGACATTGTGAAGGAAAGAGGAAAGATATGTAAAAGTAGAAAGCTTTACAGGCTAAGTGTTGATCAAACACAATTCTATCAATGTAAAAATCAATTTTTTATTTGGGTGAAATCCAAATATCCTGCCACATTCAGGTTTTATGTGATAGGAAAACCACAGTGCTGACTTAACCTTCTCTGGAAAATTCCTTGAGGCTGTTCTTTGATTTACACAGTTTTTTTGTGACTTTTCTGTTACTTTCCTTACTAACATCAGATAATTTTGACAAAATATATCTCTGTGATTGCTTTCAAACTCAGCCCACTGAGATATCCTCAAGGTATTACAGCAGCATCAATGATCCCAATGTACACACAAAGTGAATCCTTGTACTTTTTCCATTATTATGCTAATCAAGGTACAACACTTAGGAGAAGTAAGCAGCTTGAGGGGAAAAAAAAAAAAAATAATTCTCAGTTTCTAGCTTCCCTCAGATATACACCTACTTCCAAGTCAGAGATCTATCATCAGCTTCCACTACAGCACTACCTGAGGATACAACAGATCCTCCAAAACAGAGAGCATAAGCTAGCTGGGGTAGCAGTTGGCAAATACTTTTTAATGGCTTGCATTGTACTACTGCATAGACCCTCTATAGGAGGTTTTAGGCTCACAGAAGAGAAGTAGCAGCATATGGCACATGTATAGCCACACACTATTTCTTTATAACAGAAACTGCTTTTAGGGTCACACAGTGTAAGTTGGTGCTTTCCATGGAATAAATCCAAATGCAGCTGGCAGTGACACAAACAACCACTTATAAACCAAGTTCTAGTAGATTACTGTCACCAACAAACTGGCTCACAGTTATTCCAGATTTCTGTGCAACAAACTCATCCAAACAACTGAAGGGGAAAGAGGGAATTATTAAAATATGCAGTAGTGATAATCGTCCCCTCCCCCTGTGTCAAACTCCAGAGAATACAACTGCAGACACTGCTTCCCTACAGCCATATGACCCAATTTTTCCAATGCTGAAATTGCTAATTATTAAACTACATGCACAATTATTAAATATATGCCACTTAGAAATGGGAAGTATAAATCCTTTCCAAGCTAAGCCATGTTTAAGAACCTTCAATTTTTCCTTCTTTTATAGAGAGGAAGAGAGTAATTTTGTTCATACTTCTTTTAGAAAGCCTTTCGTCTAAAAACCTGCAGGTGAAACTGACATTCGAACTCTCCAAGGACATCTTGTTGAGGTAAACAGGAAAGCACACAAGGAAGAGAGAATCCCGAAAAGCCTACCAATAAAAAATGATAGCAATAGAGTACAACTGCCAAGGATTTTCTTTTAAGCTTCTGACAAATCAGGAAATTCAAGGCTACAATTACACAATACCCAGACTTAGCTTTACGTTTCAAAAGAAGTAGCATAATATAAAAAAAAAAAAAAAAAAGTGGGAGTTCATTATTAGGACATACAAGAAATTGTGGCAGGATTTCCATAAAATGTGCAGCTATTTTGGTACGCTCACTCTGTGTGTACTTTGTATTTAAAGTGCAGGTTTAGACACATACACAACATAATCATTCAAGATGAAACAAAACTATTTATTCAGTTCACTAGTTTCCTGTATTTCTATTGCTACGGATACATAAGCCTAACTTACATGAAACTGATAAAAAAATAAAGCCGTTGAGTAAATTAATTACATTTATTATTTTAAAGTTTGTAGGATTCCTGGAGTAGTAGAGCCTGATGAACTAAACAGCTTGGTCTGCACTAACTGAAGTCATATACAATCATGAACTCTTATTTATTAATTCACAGAAGAGTGTGAAGGTTCCCATTTTGGGTGTTTAACTGCTCCCATACTCCTCTCCCAATACAAATTAATTTTAACATTCCAAAGGATGCTGATTCAGTAACTTTTGGCTGTAGCCTTATACCTTCTACTCCATTGCTGTCTCCTTGCTTTACAGGCTGAAGATTCAGTGCAAAATTGTACCATAAAAGGTGTAAGTATGCCACATGGTTAAGGAAAAACCCCGAAAAATTCCCCACTAGTCTAAATCACCTCCATTGACTCATCTCTTAATGGTGGCCTAGGCAGAAATGTACAGCTTAAGGGCCAAATTTGCAAGTGTTTAATCTTTTAAAGTTTAAGGCCAACATTGATCTTGCACTTAGGAGCCTAAATAAATTGGTCAGATATTTGGAGAGGCTAAGCACAAAAAGTTTTTACTGACTTCAGATATCTAGTCCTTCTGATGACAAAACTTTCCCATAATGAAGCATGGCAGTAACACCTTTCATGACTTTACATAAACAGCCCAAATCAGTAACTAAAGAAGGATGTAAAATTTCTCCTGCTTCTTCCCAATTGAGTTTTCATCCTGAAGTTTAATTATTACAGGGACTTTTCAGAACGGCAACCATTTCTGAAGCAACCACTCAATTATTGTGCTGTACCTAGTCGACTGCATGAACATTTTTACTTCTAACATCAGTCTTATCATAGAATCATAGAATGGTTTGGGTTGGAAGGGACCTTTAAAGGTCACCTAGTTCCAATCCCCCTGCAGTGAGCAAGGACATCTTCAACTACATCTGGTTGCTCAGAGCCCCGTCCAGCCTGAGCTTGAATGTTTCCAGCGATACAGGGCTGGAACCCTGCCACCTCTCTGGGCAACCTGTTCCAGTGTTTCAACACCCTCATCCTAGAAAATTTCCTCCTTATATCTAGCCTAAATCTCCCCTCTTTTAGTTTAAAACCATTACCCCTTGTCCTATCACTACAGGCCCTATTAAAAAGTTTGTCGCCATCTTTCTTATAGTGAAAAGCCAGTATCAGGAGTTGTGACGATGGGGTGAAACTCTGCCACCATCTCCCCTGCTGTACAAACACAGCAACGGTGCTGGAGGAGCACGGCAGCATCAGGAAGACCTCCATGACTAGGAGATGAAGAACATGGGGAAAAGAGGTTGGTGGCAAAGGAGATGTGCAGATGACAGTAGGTTTTTTTTCCTAAGCAAAGATGGAATTGCTGAACTGAAAATAAAACTCCCTGGGCAAAATGGGAGGGGAGAATAGAACTGAAAGTCTCACAAACACCCTCCTCACCCCCTGAGAGGGAAGTGTAAGAGTGTGCGTGTGTGAAGGAGAAGCAGCAATCACTGGAGAAAAGGAGCTGAAGATATGAAATCTGGCAGCTGCCAAGTGTTTGGAAAGAAGCCAGGAAAAAAAAGAGCTGGGAAATGAGGCATGCAGCTGTTGAGCAGCCATGAATAAATCAAGCTATAAGACAAAACTGCTGTGACAGACATGTGGGGTCAGTTTTCTTAATCACAGATATCTTAATGAGTAAAAACATTTATGCAAAAGGAAAGAGAGTAAGTCCAAATTTTAGCTTGCCTGAGACCAGGGCAAGCTTGCAAACATTCTTACCACTCTAGGAAGGAGATTTATAAAGAGGAAGGCAAGGGAGGTCTGATGAACTGAAATGAATGCATGGGAAGTTTCTGGAGCAACTAGGCAATTTTGACATATGCTGTTCCAGAAATAACACTTTCCAGTATGATAGGAACAGGGAGTGTATGTTGGAGTTGGAGAGAGAAAAATCAGGGGTGGTTTCAACAAAGAAACATCCCCTCAAATCAAAAGCTTGTGTCAGTGCTGTAAATGCCACAAAGGCTGTGTTTCCAAAAGGCTACTCACCCTTAAACTCCTTGACAGAAAAAATAAAAGCTCACTTTTCACAAAGAAACAGGCTATTTCAGAATGGTTACTGAAACATTACATAGTTAGTCCATACTTTAGAAGAGGTTTTACCAAGAGGTACAATATTTGTGCTCTTGCATCTTGTTTGTAGTGGATAAAAACTTCAGACTCCTTAAAAAATGCTATGTAAAAACATTTCCCACACATTAAGAATGCACATACACTTAAAATGAGGAAAAGAAAGCAAGAAAAACTTTTGGCAAACAAAAGTAGTAATTAATATTTATTTTGCAAGTGGTAGTCATTATGAGGTAAAAGCTAATTTTAGTAGTAAAATAGTATGAGAGAAAAAGAATCTTAAAATTAGTCAAATTATACTAATTTAGGGTTGCAGTGATATAAAAATATTTGATTGAAATTCTACTGAAAGTAACACATGAAATTTTTTTCTTCTTACCTGTTTTCACAATTAAGTGCTGAAATTCCTTTGGTATCGTTTTGAAAGCAGTGCTTGCTTTAAGAGCTTAATAAAAAAAAACCAACAAAACAATGAAAATTAAGTATGTGCAGGTAAAATCTACAGGTATCGGCTCTGTGAAAGGAGCATCTACAACAGTACTAGTTGGAACATCTAATAACACCAAATATACTTGAAAACAAAAGCAGCCAAATAACTTCAGAACACCCAAGCACTCAAAAAAGTAACAATTTCTAAGAGTCAAGAACAGAAAGGCCTATGCCCAAATTGCCAAATAATCCCAAATCTTGGGAATTCGGGGGGCTGAGTGCCTAAACCCAAGGATTTCTGTTTCAGAGACACACCAGTCTCACAGAGACAGCAGCCAGCAACACCCGTCAGAGCCAGGACTCGCGTCCCAAGTTACAAACCTGGAAAGCCAGGGCACACGAGGAAACTGGCTGCTTCTGGCAACTCAAACCTCCCCAGCCTGCCCCAGGGAATGTCATACGGCACCAACAGAGACAGGATTCAAAATCAGGAAATCTCAATTCTTTCTGCTTTCTCCCCTTCCACTGATGCCTATGAATCCTTTACTAATGACTTTCTAAGGGCGTTACTAATGCACTATAGCGTATTTTAATGTACTGTTATACAGTATTATAAATGACCACTTGGAATAAAATCTCTCATCCCAATCTGCCTTTATCAAATAAAACATGTGAGAAAAGTATGGTTCTTGGGATCCAGTTGACAGAGCACTGGAATAAACTGCCCAGAGAGGTTGTGGTGTCTCCATCTCTGGAGATGTTCAAAACCCACCTGGACGCTTTCCTGTGGAACCTGCTGTAGGGAACCTGCCTTGTCAGGGGGATTGGACTAGGTGATCTCCTGAGGTCCCTTCCACCCCCTATGATTCTGTGATTCTGTATGTACATTGTCTTCCACATTTAACTATATTATAAACTGACAGAGTGGAGCTAATTTACTTATACAGTTTTGAAAATGCAGGAAAATTTTCTCCTACAGTCCTGAACTACAGGTTCTTGACCTCTGGGGAGATTTCCTCAGTCAGGAGAGTGGCCTGCTCTTTCATTTGTCAGAGTAGCAATAAACGGTAGAACAAGAGCATTTGTTCTTTGGCTGAAAAGGTAGGAATCTTGTCATAAACACAGCAAACCTGCAGCCGTGAAGGACTGCGAGCACTAGAATAGCTTCCCATCTGACTTAACATGTCAGCTACGGAGAGCAAAGCACGAGTTTTTCCTCTAAACAGGGAAGAAAACAGACTCCCTTAGTAAAAAGTAAATCTTCCCTAGACATTTCAAAGCAATAACCTTCAAGGTTCAAGTCCTGCTTTTGTTCATTATGAATTTTACAACAAAACAAACCTTGTCAACAAAACATGAATTCATTGGAATATAATGACTTGTCAAAATGTTTTACAAAGACCCATCAACTCTGACAACCTTTCTTTGAACCAGGGACACTGGGAATCTGCCAAACTCAGTCACACCTGAGTGTGGAAGGTGATTCAGGAATGCAGACTACCTGGTCTCACAGCTCTGATGCAATCTCAGCATGTGGACAGCTGGGAGATCAAGATGTACAGGGGTATTTTTAATTAATGTATAATCCACAGCTCTGAGAATAAGGCAACAAAATACCCACAACTGTTTTTGTTTCCACAGCTGAGGGACAGGATATATAAAAGGAAATGACTGTGTGACAATCCAGTGCTGATTCTGAAAGCCCTAGTAGCTGCTGAGTGCACAAAGATCACTTCAATTTCACACAGCTTGCTGCTGACAGACTTCAAGTGAAATAAATGAATTGAGTATTTTCAATTCAGTTTGTCCAAAACTTTTGTTCTGTGAGAAAATATAGAGGCTTTTTTTTTTTAATAAGAATGAAAACTAATTTTGAAGTGTTGCTATTTCCTGCAAAAAGGGAAAATCAGAAATTTGGCACTAGGTAGTCCCCTACTCTTACAAAATTACTGATAACAACAATTACCACTTTGTTAAAATAAGAAGTGCAACATTAATTGCCTTAGCACTCGACAGACTTTCGAAGGTACATTCATATCATCCATGTACAACAGAACTAACTTTGAAACAAAAGTCAATTTATTTGCCTTCAACTCAGTTGCTGTCAATAAGGTGTCTCTTTAAATCTACAGAAACACATAGCTAGCTTACAAATTAAACATACAATTGCTTCCGTCAGCAAATATATGGGACTACTAAAAACACACAGAATTTAACCCATAATGGGAAAAAAAAGTTATTGAATACCTTGTTTTTCATCTTTCTTTCCATCTTGTAACAGGGCAGAGTTCTCAGGTACCTCTTCAGCTGATGTCTTCTTAAAGAAAAAAGATGTATTTATTATACTGATTGGTATAGCTCACACATTTCCACAGTCAAGTATTTAAGAACACAGATCAACACAAATAAAAGTGACATTCTCTCTTGCACCATGATTTGCCTTATCAGATAAAGAAGCATGGAGGACCTACAAAAAGACAACTGTGACTCTGCTTTTCAAGGTACAAGAATACCACACCTAAAGTTAGTTAGAGAAGCACTTCAGGGAGCTAAGGACTATGTACAAGGAGAGACTTCTCACAAGAGAGCAATGTCATTCTGTGTTTTCTTTCCTCTTTGGGTGTAACAACTGTGTTAGGGTTGCGGAAACCTTCTCCAGCCCCTGCACAAGAGTTACAGTCTCTCCAGCCAGAACTCCAGCTGTACGGCAGAGCCCAGTAGCTCTGTGTGTAAAGTCTTCCAGCTGAGGTGGCTGATCCTTGGACTACTCTTTCTTTCAACACGCAATCATTGACATGGGAAAAACAGATTTCATTATGCCTGCTGGAAGCCCATTCAGGCCTCTGATGAGAAAACAGGGAACTCTGCCCCAGTCTTATTCCTTAACTTTCTTTATTTCAGCAGTAACTTTTAGCACTGGCATTTCTTGTTCTTGTAACTTCTGCTACATAGCTCACAAGAAGGAACCAGGAACAAATTCTACTACCATTACCTGTAAGAACAAGGATGCACTCCACAGCCAAAACAACAATAAAGCAAATATCAGAAACCGCAAGCTTCCCTAAATACTAAGTGATGCTGTTTTTTCCCAGGGAGCATGGAAGAGGTTGGGTCTAAAAATGGTCTGAAATCCACTGGGCCTAAAAAAATGAATTCAGAAACATAGATTTTGCAGACATTTAAAAAAAAAAAAAATCTCAAGTCGGTAATTCAAGAAGGCCAAGTCCAGAGTAAAGAACTCTGAGATTTGTTTTATAAAGTTGCACATGGGATTCCCTAATGCTTCCGAGGAAGCAACATAGCAAAAACCTGGCTTGAGGACTCTGAAAATGTCTGTACAAAAACTTCACAGCCCTAGCTAGCCCTGACACTCTAAAGGAAAGAGTGTCAGACTAAAGACATAATTCAGTACATGCTTGAATTGAGGGACTGATTCTCACAAATTTCAATTAACTGTGAGCTCCCATTTCCGAGGGAGTTTAGAGCAACCCCAGCCAGTCATTTTATACATATACTGTGAAATTTTATGTTTTATCTTTAAGGTTTTGGCAGTGAGAAAGCTTGTGAAAAAGAGAAAAAGGAATGAAGAAAAGAAAAAAAAAAAAAAGAAAAAGGACCAGGACCAGAGTGCAAGACAAAAAGTTTAGGGAAAAAAAAAAGGGAAGACAAAACCTCCTTGGTTAACAAAAAGCAGTCACCCTTGTCATTCCCAAGCATTAGCATTCTTTGTGTGTTTTGGAAGTTTAACAGAGACTAGCATTCAGGTGACCCGTTTCCTGTTATTATTTTCTTTATGGATGCATTCAAGCACTGTTTCCATCATATTGCAGTATTGTAGTCCATCAGTGACAGTAAAAAAGGTATTCTGAAATTAAATTGAGATACTGCATAACTGATTGCATTGATAATACAATATTTTTAATGTAGTGTTCAACTATCTAAACTATATTTCCTCAAGTAGTTAAGCTACAAATTAAATTGCAACAGTGAATTACTGCACTTCCCACAGAGAGAGAGGAACAGAAGGTGAATTACTGACCTTCCAAATGATACTCATTCAGTGTATTAATTCTGATCATAAAAACATCAGTTGAACAAAACATCAACAACAAAAAACAACCAAACCAAAAAAACCCACCTCAAAATCATTCTCGAATCAAAGTTTTGATAAGAGATTTCATAGTTCATTGACCTTGGATAACTAAGGACCAAAATAACAAGGCCCTGAAACTAACTGAGAATTTTGCCCTGCATGTCTAGGACTCACACAGTGAAGAAATGGAGCAAACCCAGTCAAACAACTGTGATCTAGTCAGGTAACACTATCTGTGCTTAGCCAGCAGGCAATCATGCTACAGATTCTTCTTCGTTTTCAACCTAGTCATAAAACACCTGGTTTTGCAAAACATCCTGTCATCTTGCAGAACCTAGGAACTGAGCAGAAGATCCAGCAGTTCCCCCAAGAACATTATCTGACTACAAAGGCAGTTGCAATAACTGCAAGTTGTTGGCAGTTATGGTGAAAATGTCTCAAGGAGAAGAGGGCAGAGATAAGGCAGAGGAAGTCTGAAAGCTTAACTGCTCAATATTGAATTGAACATAAAATGGGGGATTTGTTGCTTGTTTGGTTTTTTTTACATTTTGTGCTGTATACCCTCTACAGCTATTTAATTATTACTATAATATTCCTGCTATTATCATCTTCACTGGAGCAGGAAAAAAAACCCAAACCCATACAGCTGAATTGCTTAGGAAATAATCTCTTTCTAGATTTATCTTTACTCTGCACATTCATTCAAGGACCAAAAACAAGAAAAGCCTAAAAACCAGACAATTAATAAGATTATAAAATTGTATTGGCTAGGTTACTGAAAGGCCATTTTATTTCTAAGAAACACAAGATGACCCTGAAAGCAAGATTTCTGAGCTTTCTGAAATATATAGAAGAACGTTCTACTCTCACAGTCCCAATGGCTGTGCTACTAAAGAGCAAATTTCCTCACAGCTCTGCAATATCCAAAGACCGATTTGTGTATCTGGGCAATCACTTTTGAAGCCAGTATCCTAGCAAAAACAAGGGATCCCTAGACCACAGAGATACCAAAGTAGATCTTGAAGTCAAGAAGTTATGTAAACGGAAGCTTTTAAATTATGTATATAAAAGATACATAATCATAAATTAAGTCATATTTTAATATAATTTAACTATATCTATTTTTAATATATGCATGTATATTTACATATGCACATGAAAATGCAAGTGAAAAGAGAAGCTAACACTCAGGGGTCTTCCCTACTAATGAAAAAACATCCAAACAGGGATGTAACAGTTTTTAAGCAGAAGACAAATAATTCTCTCGATAAACAGGGATCTTAAGACAATGCAGTAAGTTAACTCAAATACTCAGTTGACTCTTACTGCAGTCTGGAAATGGAGTTATGTATGTACGTGCACACACATGCTGACATCAGCGAATGAGTCTTCAATGCAAATCGCTTTGAATTTTGCCTCTTAGGCTTGTTTAAATTGCAAGCCAACACGCTATATGCTAATGAGGCACACTCTCAAGGGACTGTTGAGCTTTGCCACAGGATCGCACAGTGAACAAGTGCTAGCACAGCATGGCCTGTGGCACAATCTCGCAGCCCCCTGCGAGCTACCCTCCCAAAATAAGGCCATACACAAGGGACAAGGCTGTTCTGCTATGGTAAAGGACCTGCCTACGCTGCCAATGTACCAGCAGCCTGTACGACCAGAGCAGCAGCGCTGCTTTCAAAACCCAGCAGGACTGCTGTGCTTTGGCCAAGCTGCTGTGCAAAGGGCAATACCATCCAGAGAGATCACGTGTATTTTAATAGTTCCTGAAGATAAATTGGATGCTCAAAAGCGTTGGCTGCAGCACTGCCCAAAGTGAACACTGCACTCTGTAGCAGCTTAGGAGGTCTGTTTGGTGGTGCCACTACCGAGCTGAATTTGATGGGGGAACAGCTGGTTTCTGACCCAAGAATGTCCCAGAGCAAGGCACAGGGAGGAAATAACGGGAGGACAGCCTTGCTGAGCTGCCATGACATACCATTACTTGTTAAGTTGGAAGCAGCATCAGAAGGGCCTGCTCTTGCAGTCAGTCTGCCATTTGATTCACTACCTTAAATACTAAACCCTTAAATCTCACAGCAGATATATTCAGAGTTGGAATATCCAGATACAACTCAGTGACTATGGTTAGTTCAGCTTTACAGGATCTTTACAGTTTCTGGTTCTAACCTCAGTTGATAAACTTTTCTCCTTAAATTTAGTTTTGCTTGCAACGGTCTTCCATTACAAGGTTAGTATCTGTTGTGATACTGCTACAATGGATCTCCATCCTGCTCTCAAAACACTCTTCCTGGCTCCTTACAATCACTACCTAGGCCCTTAGATGGTAGTTCCTTAGACTATGAAAAGGCTGGATATTAAAATTGAGATGGAATTATTTAGAGTAGAACTATGCATGTCCATATTGTACAAAATCTTTGATAGTTTCAGTCTACAAAGAATCAAAGTACAAGGAATCAGGACAAGCCAAGACATTTTTCTTCTCATCATCAAAACTATGAGGGAGTGAGTGTGGAAATGGAGCACTGTAAGTGGAAGAAACACTTAAGAGCTACATAGTCAGGAATACCTGACTAGAACAAGGTCTGCACCTGAAGCCTCACATTTTCAACCAATTCAAATTCAGAAGAGATTTCACCTGAGCACTGTCCTTGTACCACTGCCTTCTCCTGCAGCAGGGGCTCTGCCCCTCATCTCTGGATCCCAGTGCAGGAGGGACAAATGCAGCCCAGTGGGACATTAACAGCTAAGGTGTATTTCTCTGCAGATTCCAACATCACACAAGGCTGGCGTTCCTCCATAACTACTGTGAACTCTGTTACATGGGAATAGCTTGCAGCCCAGGAGGCCAATAACCGTATCCTGGGCTGCATCAAAAGAAGTATGTCCAGCAGGTCAAGGGAGGTGATTCTGCCCCTCTACTCTGCTCTTGTAAGGCCCCATCTGCAGCACTGTGTCCAGTTCTGGAGTCCTCAGCAAAGCAAAGACATGGAACTGTTGGACTAGGTCCAGAGGAGGGGCACTAAAGTGATCAGAGGGATGGAACATCTCTCCTATGAAGAAAGTATGAGAGAGTTGAGGTTGTTCAGCCTGGAGAAGAGAAGGCTCTGGGGAGACTTTATTGAGCCTTTCAGTATTTAAAGGGGACTTATAAGGAAGATGGGAACAAACTTTTTAGGAGGGCCTGTAGTGATAGGACAAGTGGTAATGGTTTTAAACTAAAAGAGGCAAGATTTAGACTTGATAGAAGGAGGAAATTTTTTAGGATGAGTATGGTGAAACACTGGACCAGGTTGCCCAGAGAGGTGGTAGAAGCCCTGTCCCAGAAACATTCAAGGCCAGGTTGGATCAGGCGTTGAGCAACCGGATGTAGTTGAAGATGTCCCTGCTCACTGCAGGGGTGTTGGACTAGATGACCTTGAAAGGTCCCATACAACCCAAACCATCCTATGATTCCACGCGGCCCATTCCACACAAGGAACAAATTGCTGAGAGAAGGGTTTGAGAGGGCTTAATGGTACACTTAGAGTCCTAAAGTGCTCTCAAAGACTTGCAGTTCTGCTGCTTTGCCTACCACAGCCACTGTGAAGCTGGGCCATTCCTCTGCACTCTGCAAGGTAATTACTCTGCTTACGACTTCTTACCTCCACCCGACTGAAGTCACGAGTCTGCTGACCGCCTGGCGATGACTCAGAATAAGAATCAAATAGGGTACGGTCACACACGGGCTTCAAAGAGGCTGTGAGGGAAAGAAAAAGAGAGAAAAACAAAACAAGACAGAGACATGCCAAGTCTTTGGTTAAGAGACACTTCTTAAAAACCTGTTCCAGCATCATTTTGCCATTCATTTCTACATATCAGAACTGATCTATAAGCCACAGATGACAAACACCATGAAGAAAATTTTTCTATCTTATATTTTGAGTAAGTCAATGACATGAAAGCGACAGCATGTGTAATTTCTGTTGTAGAAATAATTGTGAACTTTGGGAGTAGTGATTCTTAGTAAATATGAACTGCCAAATAACAACCGTTTATTTACATTTTTCCTCCTCACAGTCCAGTATCAACTTAGTTGGCCTTATTGTTTACACTTTGCTGTCTTAGGAATGTTAAAGGTACTTACCAAACCTTCAACTCCATTTTTTGACATTTTGAATGCTGAAAAGTGTAGTAGAATCTACTTTATACACTAAAATTGAAGACCAGCAAAGCAAGGATACTAAACACAGCAGATGCTGCAGTATATATCACCTTTAACTAAACAGCAGCGAGAGCCGGGGGCAGAAAGAATAAAAAAGGAAAAAAAACCCCCAAACAAACTCCAGCTTCTCACAGGAATATTCACAAGAACCTCATTTCTATTCCACAAGCTCAGGTCCTTCTGCTGATATCACTCTGGGATTATTTCCTCTGAGATAAATTTGTCTTAACAGCTGGAAAACAGCTTTTCTTTAAGATCAATATATTGAAAGGCAGAACCACCAATTCTCACACCAAATTTCTAGTTTCTGGCTAGCACCTAGTTTATCTGAATAAATTAAGCTCTTGCAAATCTGTCTTATTTTACAATAGAGTGGGTTACATAGAGGGCAAATAGCTTTACAGATTCCATAAATTAGTTTTAATAAAAACTTGCAGAAAAGAAGGTGGTGGGTCAAACTGTCAATGGCGCTGTGCCAGGATAGCATTTGACCCTGCGCTTGTAGTTTACAGAACAAGCCGTAAAACTAGGAAGATTAATTCATTCTTCAATGCTGTGTTTTACACTCCAAGGCAATCTATTTGAAGCTTTAACACTCTTATCAGATGCAAATATTTCACTGGAACCAAATTCTGCCCCAGTCTGAAACGAATATAACCTAATAAAAAACAGTAATCTTCATCGAGTTCCTAACAAGCAAAAAAAAAAAAAAAAAAAAAAAAAAAAAAATCTAAGTTTCACAGAAATCAAACTATGAAAACATGAAAACAAAAAGTTTGTCTTGAAAATTTCTTCTGACATTTTTGGTAAGTATATAAGGCACGTGCTTATAGAATCATCAGTGGTCTGTGCTTTCTTGTGATTCACAGTGTTATAGTGGGCTGAGATGTTCCGCTTTTTATTAATGCAAGTTTTTAAAAAGACAGATTTCTGAATCCTGATAGGCAGCAGAATGTATGTGAGACAATTTCAGACCCTCAAGCTAACCAGAATTAGCATATTAGCTGAGGCATTTAGAGTGCCCACACTGAAGCTTGAAATGTCTGGTTGCGTGCAACACCATGAAACAATAATCATCTAAGAAAATGGTAAAGACTCCAGTGCTGAAAGGGACAAATTAATAGAATCATTGAATTGTTTTGGTTGGAAAAGACCTTTAAGATCATCAAGTCCAACCGTAAACCTAAAACTGCTCAATGCACCACTAAACCATGTCCCTAAGCACCACATCAACGTGGTTTTTTTAACACCTCCAGGGATGGTGGTGACACCACTACTTCCCTGGGCAGCCTGTTCCAATGCTTCACAACCCTTTCCATGAAGAAATTTTTCCTAATATCCAATCTCAACTTCCCCTGGTGCAACTTGAGGCTGTTTCCTCTTGTTCTATCACTTGTTACTTGGGAGAAGAGACCAACGTCCACCTTGCTGCAACCTCCTTTCAGTTAGTTGTAGAGAGCGAGGAGGTCTCCCCTCAACCTCCTTTTCTCCAAGTTAAACAACCCCAGTTCCCTCAGCCGCTCCTCATATGATTTGCTCTCTAGAACCTTCACCAGCTTTGTTGCCCTTCTTTGCACATGCTCCAGCATTTCAATGTCTTTCCTGTAGTGAGAGGCCCAAAACTGAACACAGTTCTCGAGGTGCAGCCTCACCAGTGCCGAGTACAGGGGGATGATCATTTCTCTAGTCCTGCTGGTCGTGTTATTTCTGATATAAGCCAGGATGCTGTTGGCCTTCCTGGCCACCTGAGCACACTGCTGGCTCATACTCAGTTGGCTATCAACCAACACTCCCAGGTCCTTTTCCACCAGGCAGCTTTCCAGCCACTGTTCCCCAGGCTTGTAGCATTGCATCGGGTTGCTGTGACCCAAGTGCAGGACCTGGCACTTGGCCTTGGTGAATCTCACACAACTGGCCTCGGCTCATCGATCCGGCCTGTCCAGATCCCTCTGTAGAGCCTTCCTACCCTCAAGGAGATCAACATTCCCACCCAATTTGGTGTTGCTTGCAAACTTACTGAGAGTGCATTCAATCTCTTCACCCAGACTGTTGATAAAGATATTAAAACAGAGCTGGTCCCAATACTGAGCCCTGTGGAACACCACTTGTGACTGGCAACCAACTGGATTTAACTCCATTCACCACAACTCTTTGGGTGAAAGAGGAACTCTTTGTCCTAAGGAACAACCACAGCTTACCATGTTCTTCCTCCCATTGCCATAATGATCCCCTACTACTAGACATAGTTATTTCCATTGCAGTTTTACCCAAACAGGCTTAATGTGAAGACACACCAACAAGGACCTGCATGAAGGAGCTTACAAGCTAATTTACAATGGCAACAGGCATGACAGAAGCGAACAAAGTGGTGGTCCTGGAGAGAAAGAGTAGTTATAATTATGACAAGGGAATGTAATTAGGGAGACTAAAGTGATGAAGACTTGGAAGTGCAGGTTTTACAGGAGCTTTTCCCCTTGGATATGAAGATAGTGGATTATAAGGAACAGGACTTCACCAGAAATTACTTCACAAATCTTATACAGGGTGAATATTTAATTTTCCTAACTACGGCTTGATTTGCTCTTTTCTTGTCTTTTAATATATTCAGTGTCATCAAATTTAATGGAGATTTTATTAGGTCTTAAATATTATCCCTTAGCACTGTAATTACCATCTGTGATTAATCCTCCTTGCCCTAGGAAGTCATGCACATTTTTTAGATGGAACAGTATATATTTCAATGTTCATTTATAATTAAAAGAGACATAACTGAAGAGAACAAATGAAAGGGCAGGTCTCTCTCTGCAGAGTTACTGAGGTATGTTGTATTTTGGATTAATTTATCCTTGTGATAGACAAACTGCTGTAATGCCCCCGTCATTGCTGCAAATTACTTATAGAAGAATCTGTGGATTACATAAAATGATTTACAAAAAAATTCAACCTTTGACACAACCATTAACTGCATCTAACAAAAAAAATTAGCATAAGAAGTTCTAAAGCCGTCCAGTACCGTTTTCTACACATCTTCAAGACACAGATACTTAAGGGAAAAATCATCAAAAGAGTTAAAAGCCATGTGAGTCTTGTTAGATTACCTTTGGTACAGGTAATCATCTGCCTCTTTAGCTACAATGGCAGCTGAAGCACACTGGAGCAAAGGGACAGACACGAGGAGGCCGGTAACTGCTCGCTTTGCATCACTATTTTGTGCTTTTTATACATCCCTCCTTCAGCAATTGCCTTGTGCATGTGTTAAAAAGCAACTGGAGGGCCATCATGCAGCGTAGAACCCCATCCTACCTGCAGGATGGAGAACAAAACCTGTCCTACATGCACACTGGGTTTCTGAGACGGCTACAGAAAAGCGACCTGCCGCAGGGACACTACCTGCTTGAAGGTACTCGGGCAGCAGCGTCTCTGGCAGCGTCTCTGGCAGCTGGTAACCGTTCTTCCTTGCAACCACGAGGTGGAAAGCAGCACAAAATTCTGGGAGTGTCAGTGCCCCGTCACAATCCACATCGCTCAGCTCCCTGTGGGTACAACAGGCACACGTTTTCCAAGCTGTTACCTCAGGGAAGCACACGTGTGACATCACAGGGGAGACAGAAATGCAACTTTGAGAAGAGCTATTTTAAAAGACAAGCATCTCTGTCATTAGCACTTGATCCTAACTTGTACATTAAACTCAGGGAAGATGAAGTGAGCTGATTTCCTAATATTGACTTGTCACTTTTTTCTTTTTTAATAAAGTACATTTTGTATTATCATCATACCTTTACAATATGAGGGTATGTATATATTATAACATGAAATACATATCCTGTACTTCCAAGGGTGAAATTAACTTTCCAATGGTTGGAAGCACTTTTGGCCAATCCATACAGAATCTTAAAGCAGATAAAGTTAAAAATGGATTTCAGCAGTAGTTACTTAGCACCATCGACCAGCCACAAGAAAAGAGCTACATTTATGCCCTTGGCAAGTTTAAATGTTATTGTTAACTTCTCACTAACACAGTCCTCTAATTCTAGAATGCTTCTCACACACTAAAACTGGTCTTCAGAAATTCAAGAATCCAATTTCATAAATTAACTCGTTGCAAGAATTGAGTAGTACTTTATCACAAGCACGTGGACTAAAACAAATAAACATGTAACTTCCTACTCTGAAAGCAACGAGCGTTTTTCAAGCTGTTGATGTTACAGTGACAGACTGAAACATCCCATGTCAACATAACCTGGTAATAACATCATCACAAAATTATCATCTACAAGAAAGGAATACTTTTCTTTAAGTTTTGCACAGAGAACAACTTGTGTGAGCAATAGAAATAAAATGTGTTTTGTTAACATATTGGGTTACTCTATTCTTCTTAAATAACCTTAAATCTAAATTCCAATATTCACCTCCCCCAACACAATATTTCTTCAGTTGTTTGTTGGTTTTTTTTATTTTCACAACTGACTATCTGCTTTGAAGAGATTCCAGACATATCCTTTGACCCCAACAGATGTTTAGGCTCTTGCAAGCTTTTCTTCTCATCTCTCTTCATAAAAGCATATATAAAAGCAAAACCTGTATCAGCACTTCTGATCAATGTTTAAAACTGTTTGTTCTTCCCACCCGAGATGCAAGGATGACACTGAATTACAAAGCACCATGCTGTTTACAAAAATATAATAGAATCCTTGTCAAATTTTATCACGTACAGTTCCATCAGCAATCGTTTCTAAATAAGCTCATTGAAAGTAAGTGTACTGGTTCATTAGAAAAGCACTGATGAATTATGTAGTTGTACTTAATAAAAATTAGGCATTAATTAGGCCTTCTCTGACAAAACACAGCCAGAAAGATAAAACCAACAACACATCTAAAACATTCCAGAGGTGCTTCTCTTCTGTGTTGTTTCACGAAAAATGTCAGCTCGTGGAGCTAACGATGCTGCTTACTATAGACCTAAGAACAGCTCTCGGTTACACGGCTGTTCAAACCTTCCCACTCCTGCTGAGCAGGTGAACATCTCTCCAGAAAACAAGCATGTCAGGAAGATCAATGAGCACCCTGCTGCCTGGGCCTGAAAGTGATTCTGAAGATAAGAGCAATAATTATAATTGAAGATACTTTTCAAAATTTAACAAGAACTCTTGAATTAAGCATCTTTTTTCTTTAAAAAAAAAAGGATACACATCCCCAGCGCTATTACAGTACTCACCAAATGTGAGAAAGCTCTGGGATGGGCAGCTTTGATTTTGTGAAGAAATTCTTTGCCACGGAACCTGTTGGGAAACCATAACTTATCAACCATTTGAAATTAATTCTCCAATTATTTACCTTTGGCCAGGGCTGCTGCACCAGAAGCAGCTGCTTACTTTACATCGAGGAGATGCTTAGATTAAGTGGATGCTAATATAGCTGTTGGACCATTTGTCTCTTGGTAAATAAGGGACAGAGAAAGCCAGACAGAGTTGTTGACCTCATTTCCCCATTCCCTCCATATGGGAAAAAAAAAAACTCTAAAAAACCCCACTTCAGTACAAGCGATTCTAACCAGCATAATTTGTGTGTTGCCAATGATGAAATGACAGACGCCAACGGCTCTGCTTCACCCAGAAGACACGTGTGTGGCAGCACAGTGCTGTAGTGTCTGCACTGATTTCTCAAGACGCTGCTTCAACCATGACTTTTCCCTGCAGTGGCTCAGATGTTATGAAAAAAACATGGAAAACCCCAGGAGACTCAGACAGCACATAGCTACCATCCTGCTGCAGGCATTCTCACTCACCCTGCCACAACAGCCCTTCTCGTTCTTCTCCTAGCTCACAAATCCACTTCTTCACCATCCCATAGGCACAGGCTTTTGGGGCAACCCTGGCAGCCCTTCCTGGATACAGGCTTACAAAATGTAGGGCAACATAAAGCACAGACTTTTAGGTCTAAACTCCTATTCCACCTGGGCTTTCAGGTCAGATCACCCACTGCAGTACATAACAAAAGCTGTCGCTGGGGCAGGTCCAAGACTCACCTGGCATAGCATGTCCTCTCCAACACCGGGTGCCAAGAGAGGAGTATGTGATCATGACAAAGCCACATAATAATAATGTAGCTTCAGAATATCCCCCAACCTCTGACCACCTATAATTCAGGAACTTTCTCAACCAGGGGTAGCACTTAAGTATTCAATAATTTCTACCAGATTTTTCAATCACAGATTTCTCAAATAACTTCATAAACCTGGACAAATCTCTAGCATCTGTATTACCCTACAGCAAGGATTTCTACAGCTTAATTATCTTAAGATGTTGTGGAAACTCAAATATATTGTTTATAAACAGTAATTTTGGATATGCAAGGATTGCCTGAGAATCTTGCTCAGCATAAAGGAAAATGCAAAGCCACCTGAGAGGCTGTATATGCACATATATATGCACACACCGTTACAGACTATATATGCCTGTGAAGAAATACAATGTTGTTGAACAACCATTTTCTTTTTCAAGCAAATTACATGAAGGAGACTTAACTGAGACAAAGAAGCATTAACTTCTGTCAGCAGCAGGTTGTTTAAACTTTTGGCTGGATCTGAGCCTCTGGAACCTCAGTAATACAGCAGGGCTCAGCAAACCCACCTCAATTTAAAACCTCTGACATCTTCCTTGCCAGACCAACTGTCTGTACCCACAGTGACTCCTCTCATGAGCAGCCTGATCCTCCTATTCAGGATGGAAATGCAGTCTCAGTACACTGTTAATAATACTTTTACCATGTGTGTGCTCTCCAGGATTCGCTTTTAATCAACTAAAGGTCAAAATCTCAGTCCCTCAGAGCCATAAAAATTCAGGCTTGACCATATAGGACAGTTAATTGTATGCTTCACTTTCATCACACGGATGCTGCCACATTTCTGCTGGGAAAGCAAGCACAAGCCTCAGGGTTTTTTCAGCTCAATATACACTGCAGGTGTGATCCACAAATACAGTCCCTCAGAGTGAGAACTCATTTTAATTTTTACTGAATTGCTACACTTCTCTCTTAGATGTAATTATTTTTCTAAAATCAGGATATTTAGGAAAAAACATGATGCTCACAGTATTGGTTTGTTCTTTGAGTTGACTGCCTTTAAAAAGAAAACTCTTTCTCATAAACTCAATCCAGAGAGAAAAAAGAATTAATTTAACTACTTCACAATTCTCACCTCTCAGCCTGGTCCCTCCACTCAACACACATGGTGTTTGGTAAAAATTACCTGAAATAAAGGAGTTCAGGTCAGGCTGCAGGGACCTGAACTGGTTGATGTAGTAGTCTCGCTGCTCCTCTGTTATCCTCCAAGGGTCATCTGAGTAGTGGGCACTACTGTCCTGCTGCTCCCGCTCCGCTGAAAGAGACTGAAGGGAGGGAGGCTGGCACCGGCCACAGGAGGGGGACCATAAGGGCACTGGGAACCTCAAGAAATCAAATTCACTTTCTTCTATTAGCAGACATGTATTTTAAAAAGCCAAGAAGCAGAAATGGCCACCCTGATTCCCAACCGACTACTTATCAGCTAAACTGAGGCCAATATTAGGTATCTTTAGCCAGGCAATTAAAGGAAGTTTACATGAAAAAAGCTGAAAGAAAAAGGAAATCTTACTACTGCTGACTGCAAAAAGGAGAGTCCAAGTCATATCTTACTACCCCTGGATTCATTTTGGGGGCATTCAGGGACCTACTGGAACGAGTCCAGAGGAGGCCACGAGGATGATCCGAGGGCTGGAGCACCTCTCCTGTGAGGACAGGCTGAGAGAGTTGGGGCTGTTCAGCCTGGAGAAGAGAAGGCTCCAGGGAGATCTTATAGTGGCCTTCCAGTACGTGAAGGGGCCTACAAGGAAGCTGGGGAGGGACTTTTCATAAGGGCAGGTAGTGATAGGACAATGAAAGGGTAATGGATTTAAACTGGAAGAGGGTAGGTTTAGATTAGATATTAGGAAGAAATTCTTTCCTGTGAGGGTGGTGAGACACTGGAACAGGTTGCCCAGAGAAGCTGTGGCTGCCCCCTCCCTGGAATTGTTCAAGGCCAGGTTGGATGAGGCTTTGAGCAGCCTGGTCTAGTGGAAGGTGTCCCTGCTCATGGCAGGGGGGTTGGAACCAGATGATCTTTAAGGTCCCTTCCAACCCAAACCATTCTATGGTTCTATTTTGTCTGACATTCATTACAGCCCTGAACTGCACACTGTACACCTGAAAAGGGTGGAACCAGTGAAGGACCTAAAGCTGCATTTATGCAGCATCGTGCATAAAAAATTCAGCTCTGCTAAGAATCGAGGGATTTGGCCTAGGAGTGGTGCTGTAACTACCAGCCATACCGCTTCTGGACCCCCCACTCACCCAGGTAACTCATCACACATTACACCAAGCCAGGGAGAAATGTAAACTTCTAGAGACCTTATTGACCTTCTGTCACTTCTCATAGTTTAGGTAAAAATTATCCCTCAGGAAGAATAATATTCTGGAAGAAAAGGACATTTTACCCATTTGCTTCTGACTGACTTGTTTAAGGGAGGTCTGTGTGTTTAGTAAGTTGGGTGGTGGTGTTTAGAAGAGGGCTGCTGGTACAGTTAGTGTCTTTGTTAAACTGGAATGACTTAGCATCTCAGATGCTTTAGGCTTGGATGACACCACTTCTAAAGAGAGAGAGCAAGAACGAATAATAACCAGTCTCCAACCACCTCCATAACCCTTTCTCTGAGATTGATTAGGGTCCCTTTCCCCTCATCAAATGCAAAACACCAGTCCTGAAATACATCAAAAGATCCCTGAAACAGGCAACATCATAAAGCTGTAAATTCATTTTCATTTCAAAGTGCTGCACAAACGTACCCAATTTCAAGTTAGCACAAATGATGTGATGTTACCTGTAGATCTTTCCCTGAGGCTCAGGTGACATTTTAGTATTGGTGTGGGGTGCTGAGCACTACAGAAAAGGTACAAAGTCTCTGAGTTTTACTTCATTTAGCAAAAAATCTCCCTTAGGAGAGTTTTGTCCTTCCTCAGGGCAAACTACCTGTTTGCATAATAAATGCACAGCAGGCATATTGGAACATTGGAAAGATCTGCTTTTGCAACCAGCAGGAAAACACAGGACACATCTCATAAAAGCAAACAAATATCCAGAAATTCATTTATTCTGTTTGAGATGTGATTTAACCAACTGGGGTGAAAAAAACAGAATATGCAAAATATTAGGCCATAAATTCTGTGCATGTATTACAGACGGCATTCTAAATGAGGCAGGAATCTCCGTGAAACCTCATATATTTTAAATGAAAATATTTTATTTTTGCTAGGATAACCTGATTTTTTTAAATGTTTTTTTACTTTTGAACTGAAGATTCTCAGTCTAGTTTTCCTATCAATGCTGTTTGGTGCTTCTTTTTCTACTTAGCTTCAGCAATTTAATTAATTGGATTATTTATTTTAATTTCTGCTTCCCATCAGCTTTTTTTTTTCTTTTTCATGCACTTAAAAAGCACACTTCAGCCTCTAGTCTAAAAATACCATGGAGAACACTTTTTACCTTTGATGTGAGAATTTTTCTGTCCTTTTAAAAAAAAAATAAAAATCTGTTGTTTTATTAGTAGTACTAAAGAAAAACATGCAATCCATTACCCGATTAAGAGTTGAACAGGCAAGTGCAGGTTTGGCTCCATAATTCCCTGATGATGGTCCATCTTGCTGGTGAGCAGAGTGTCTGACTTCATAAGGAGCTACAGACATTTAAAATAAAGTATATAATGAAAGAATAATAAAAAAGATTCTACTAGGCTAAAGGAAATAATTAAATACTGCAAGGTCAAGAATCTAGCTTGTGAACCTTGTGTCAATGTTAAAGTCCATTTTGACAAGCATCTACCAAGTGAATCTAGTATCATAGTATCAAAGTCCATCCAGTCTTTTACAATAAAATTCCAGCCACATACTGGCCTTTCACATTACATCATTCTTCTTCAGACATTAATTTTAGAAACTGTCAGTTGTATATTATAAGATAACAGAAATCATTGTTAATCATGTTGAATTATATATTTATATAGCCTGTTTATATATTTATATGTTTTATATACTTATAGCCATATACAGCAAAAGAATGCATTACAAATAAGAAGAAATAATTCAACTGAGTTGCACAAGAATATGCTTTGGCAATGCTATCAAACACTGATTTTCCATACACTCTTTTTCTCCCTTCCCTAATTTCTGTTGAAAATCAAAATACATGACTCACCAGTTTGCATTCTTTGGAGTAAAGTTAGTAAAGAAAAGTAACAATTACTTCTTCTTTTGCTAAAGTAAGTCACTTAAGTTCCACTGCAGCAAATATAGTAAGTGGTGCCATAACAGCACGTTTAAGAACAATGTTTTAAAAATAGGTCCAGTATGCAAACACAAAGGCAACTCTCTTGCAAACCCTTACTGAGCTGAGAACTCCTGCTGACAGCCCATTTGAAATGTACCACTACAAAGACAGCCTGCATTAGATAGGCAGAACTTAAAAGGCTCCTGATGAAAAGTGAGACCAGGAATTCTTAAGAATGTTGAGCTCAGGAATATCTTAAAAATTATACCCCTAACCCCCTTGCTTTCCTAAGTGGTCTTATCCTGTATTGGTATCTATTTTTATTCCTGTACAAGTAACTTCTAATTTCAGAAAAAAACACAGGAAGGAAGTTGGGAAACATACAGATGCCCTTGGAGAGGAGATTTAGGCACAAGGCCACGCTGCTCTGTGTTTGCTAGCAAGAAAAACTTCCAAAACTACAAAGAAAAAAGAGCATATAGCCACGGTTGCAGTGCGAGGGGCTGTCCTTGAAGACACACCATCCAGTTTCAGGATCAGGCGTGCTGTACAGAACAGCCCTCCCAGCTCAGTGCTGCAGCATGAGCACCTCTCACATGTACACCAACCCTGTGGCTTTCAGATGCCCCTTTTCCAGTGCTCCTCAGAAAACTAGAAGGGTCCTAATCTTAAATGCCAGGAAAAAAAAGTAGGTCACCTAGTCTGGCACCTGGCACAGGTCCTAAAATGTCCCCCACTTACTGCCACAGAGAACACATTTGGCTGAAGGATTTCTTCCAGAAAGGCATCTAGTGATATGTTGAAAAACTCTATGTCATTACTTTAAGCCTCATTGCTTTCTGGAAAATAACTATAGTCTATAACTACATATAGATTTTATTACCTTAAAAGTTCAAGTGGTGGAATAACTTAATTTTAGAAGAAGCTGACAGCTCAATTGGATGCTACTGCCTCTACTCACTTTGCACAGCTGCTGACCCCACGAGAAATTTCACTGAAGTTACAGTTGCAACCAAATTCAGAGGCAAAAAAAAAACAACAAAAAGAACAACACCCAAAACGCCTCTCACAGCACTGAGGGATGTAGGAAAGAGACCCATAAAACAGCAGGGTGCGTGACAGGTTAGCACAGTTAGCTGCTCCCAATGGCCACCTCTGGCCAGGCTCTTTCAGGCTATATGGGCTAAATGCCAGGTGTGTCCTTCACTGGAGCAGAACATGTGTCGTATCAGAAGACAACCTCACTAGTGTTGCTTATTTCAGAAGTCAACCATTACTGTTTCGATCCATATGCCAACAGTAGGGTGAGGAAAAAATCCATCTCTGCACAAAGAACAGTTTACCTAACCAGCAAATGTATGGCTGTGACTCAGTACTGGTGGGATTTTCACATGAGGATCACTTGATGGGGTTGAACACGTTCTTATCATGGCTGTGGTGAGTTTCAAAATGTTGTAATAGCTCTGTCCTTTCACTCATTTGTAAAGGAGGACAACAGCTAAAGGACTAGCATGCTCCACTCCTCACTCACTGCAAACAAACTTAACTGAAAACAAGAGGGATGATGGAGGGATGGTATACACCAGTGCCTACTACTGCCACCACGCTGGTCACCAGATGTTGCAATTAGGAAAGCACAGGCACCTTATTATCAACAGGAGCTTGTAAAGCCTTTGTAAAACCAGCTTCTGCCCCACTACCCTCTTACTAAAATCAAAGTATTTTGCCATCTACTCTAATGGAAGTGAGGTCAAGGACAGAGCATCTATGCAGTGTCTTATTTTTGCCCATTTTGCCTAAGTTACTTTGTGGCACTGTTTTTATATTCGTGTTCTATTGTTATTTCCATTACAAAATCAGAGAGGAAAGGAAGGTTCACTGCCAATCTGAAAACTAATATAGCAGCTACTGAAATTGGGCGTGGGCTTTTCTTCCCCTCTAATGAAACCAAAAGCATCATGCACCCTGAAAATATTCACAAACACTCTGTCACCAGGATATATAGCACACAGTCTTGTCACAGATTAGGTATTAGCATTTCTCTGTGAGCAGTGACACATAAATCTAACTAATTTACCAGAAAGCAAAAAGGACTTAACAATCAAAATAAAATTAGATGATTGAATCATTTTCCAAAATACAGGTCTAATTAAATGTTAAAATTATTAGGCTGATTGTCAGTTGCATTTGAAATTTGGATGCTTCTGAAAAAAAAAAAAAAAAAAAAAAGAACTGAATGCAACATGTGCATCCCAATTTCTATCCTACCTCCATGCTGCTGCTCCAGCCCACTTCTTGATTTACCATATCCATAACTCAAGGGTATTCTCTGATAAGTAGATGGAGAAGCAGGAGGTGAGCAGATTGGAGACATCGGTGGAGATTTGGGTTCCTATTTCAAAAACATACCAATAGAAAATGGAATTCTGAGACAACAGCAAAACAACCAAGTAATCCTGCATGGCTATCTCAACGTATATGGCATGATGGACAAAGAAAAGGCAAACACTGTAGTTCCCCGAGGCCCTTTGTTTCCAAGGAGAGGCTCCTTAAAAAACAGAAGTTGGTAAAGACAGAAATTTGGTATTGAGCCTTCTAGAGGTAAAGCATGGCAATACCGAAGCAAAGCTTTACAATGAACAGCTTAAGGTATTTTACTTCCAAAAGATGCCTGAAGAAATATATGTAGAATGCTTAATATGAGTGGGTATCTTTGAATTTACATAACACATTCAGTTTGTGGGAGAGCATTTTTCATATAAAACACTTGCAAAAAAAAAATCTCCGAGTTGGTATTTTAAGCACTCTGTGGATTTGTAGGTGTTACTGGGTACCTATCCTACAGCGTTCTCTTTACCTTATAACTTACAGATTGCTTAAGAAGAGGATGTGATCCTGAAACAGTTTACTGTATAAAAAGGAAAATACAACACAACGCAAATGACCTAGATGGAGCTAGGGGTTTGAGGGCAGTGTTCTGCTTTAGTGTCAGTACACACAGGCAGATAGACAGGCATCCATGCTCTTCTTCCTCATCCTGTTATTCCACCCGTGTATCTTGTCATCAGCTCATTACTGTTGGCTGATCTCAGGCTGGGAACACCGTTACTCACGCCAGTGCACTGTCTGATAAATGTGTGCGCGTGTTATGGGAAGATAAATTGCCAGCCACCAGGCATTTACAACATGACCTGATACGGTACTAGAAGAGAAGGTGTTAGGCCTGGGGAAAATTATGCACATCAAGCTTGTGCTGTGAAGGTGCTTGTACCTGAGTAAGCGCCCTCAACTCTCCTAAATACAGGTAATACAAATCTTCCTTAAACAGCTTTATTAAACTGGCAACTCTGACCAACAGATGCTTGGATGATGTTTCACTGAGGACACAAGAAAAGCAGATTTCTTCTGGACTGCTCCTAGGGGAGATTAGAATGGAAGAAAACCTGGTGGCTTTATCTCACCCAGAAATAGCGGCTCATGATTCAACATCTCTCCTCCAGTTGAGTATCTCTGTAGTGACTAAGGATCATACTGGCCATACGACATGGCTTGCTTTCCTGTTCTGTTTACAGACAGATTTCTATTTGCTGCTCCTCCCCTACTCCTCTCCAAGAAACAGTGCTGGACTAAATAGGAGGACAATACTGAAATAATTTATACAGAATGTTACAGAACTGACAGATTTACACAAGCTCATATAGAAAAAGTCCCTTCAGGGATGCAACTGGGATGCATCAAAATAAGAGCACAGCCCCAATGGGGATTATTTGCACGTCAGGAGTTCATCTCCTGTCTAGTACAGAAAAACTGAGTAAGCCCATGTGAGTGTAATCATTTACAGGACTGGAACCAAAAGGAGGATGCATAATGACACATTGGCCTGAAGGAAGCAAGCCTGTTACCTGTTTGTCCCCTTCATCTGTTCTTTTGTAGGAATTTTTTTCCAAAGTTGCATGTGGAACCTGAAATTTAACTCCATGGAGTTCTGCTGGAGTTCCATAACGTAATTCACTGTCATTTTTCAGCGCCACAAACCGCGGCAGAGGCAATTCTTCATTAAAAGAGAGAAAAATTCAACTGAGACTACAGAACATTAAAAGTACTTTAAGAAGTATCATCTTGTAAAACCAATTAAAAGTTTATCTATAAAAGAGCACTATTTATATTTTTTAACATTTAGAAGTGTGGAACTCCAGTGATTATTTTAGGTCCTAATAAAAATGTGAACGTCACACAAAGCTACATTCACTAGCTTAATATCTTCATGCAAACAGAAAGAAATAAGCCTTGTGCACATTATTAAAGCAAGTGGCAAACTCATTTCCTGCCCTCAAAACGTTGTCTGTAATGAAAAGAATAGTTTCCCACAGAAACTGTGGGACTGATGAATTAATCAGCCAGGATCACAGTATCCTCAACACTGCCATCATAAAAGGAACAAATTTAAAATTGTAAGGTTCAGAGATCACATCAATGCCTGGCAAGACGACTGTGTCGAAAGGTCCCATGTCGTGTCTGCTCTGTAGAGCATGAGTGACACTTTGTCACTCTTTAAGACAATTCACAATTATTTTGAAGAAACACCATTTATTTTTGTGCACAGTCACCCTAAAAGATCAATACAATTAAAATTAACAGAAAACCGAAGAACAAGCAAAGCCATACATCACCTCTAACCATTTACTCCTACAGCTACTACCAGGAAGAAAAAGGAATCAATTGGAGTTTGGTGCATGTTACTCACCCCACTGTAAAGGCACTCAAATATTTCAAGAGAAAATGTAATTAGCATTGGAAGGATTTTGGAAACAATGAGTAAATACGATATCAATACAAGGACTGTAAGTACTTTTCTTCACTCAGATTTGTGGATTATCAGCAAATGCTGGACTTGTAAAACATACACAGTAAAACTCACTTAGTTCAAGTTTCTAACTTAGTTTGTTGGGTTTGGTTTTTTGGGGGTTGCTTTTTTTTTTTTTCCAAATTAACATCCATAAAAAGAATGGTAATGCCAGAGAGAGTGCACAAGCTGTCTGTAAGAAAAACTGACAGACAAATCCAGGCCACCTCACTAAACCCATGATTTAAACTCCCCTACCAGCAAGGCACTGAACTGAACCATGCCGGCTGCATCCAATCCCCTCCGCTTGGTCAGAAGCTCTGAAGGTGGGAGCTCAGCTCACACAGGTCTGCACGTGCTTGCCAGCCCAGCTTCCCACCCTGGGCCAGGGCAGACCTGGGAAACCTTTGTGCCTTGTAACACAGGAGAATTTTAGATTTTGTTGCCCATAGCAGAGTCCAGCAGAGCAGAAACTGTGCTGGGAGCAGTGACCCATTTGTGAGGCTACAGGCAGGTCCTGGATTTCCCACCTCCTCTCTGATCTTGCAGTTGGTTACACCTCTGCCTTCAGTGGGATGACAACAAGCACTCTTGCCCACAGCACAGTCTCATGGCATGGTGTGAATGCCCATCTGGGATACAGGAGGTAAGGGTTCAAACCTGCTCAGGCTGAAGCCCAAGTGAAAAGCCACCCGTTTTAAAGTCTGAGACATGCTGAGGCAAAGTATGCATCATCAAGGCAGAGCGTGCATCATCAAGGCAAGAACATCGAGTTCCTTCTGTTTAGGTGCTATCAAGGCTTCACAGCTAAAAAGGGACCTGCTTTCTCTCTTCATTGCTTAAGTTTGATGAGCCTCTTTTTAAGTAGCATTTTTTCTCCAGCAAAAATGGTACATTTAATATTACTGTCAATTCACTGGGAAGAACAAAGATGTTTTTTGTTACATCTAATACACGTTTTCATGCCTACTGATGGGAAGCAGCATGATTTTGTCACCATTAGCCATTTATTTCCACGGGATTATTTGCTAAAACAGATGAATGGTGCAAGCTGCCCTGCACAGGGGAACCCCTGACCTGCCCACACTCCCCTGCAACATGCCTCCACCCGAAGCAGCTACCAGCTCCCACTCTGCACAGCCGTCAAGATCAGGGACTGAAGGCGAGAGAGAAACACATCCCCAACATTGATCAGCTGTCATTTGTGCCATTCCTTTGGTAATGTTTTTTCCAGAGGGGAATGTCATCTCAGCTTTGCCATACATGTAATTCACTGCAATTTTCTACCAGCCACTTACAGAATGTTACATTACCTACTACTCTTTCTTTGCTCCTCAAAATACAATTGTTTCATAGACACGTTAGAAGAGAAGTTTACCACCATGGAGAGCTGACAAGCATTAAAGAAACCGAGAAACAAATGCATAGCGCTGCAAGCAAAATTTGCTACTTACCATTCTTAATGCTCTCAATCCGTACTGGGAACCCTGACTGTGCTGCCGCGATTAACTTCAAAGCAAGATAAAATTGAGCAGGACCAAAATAACCCACGCGCTTGGCTCCACAAACTTCTGTAATCTAAGAGAGAAAAGACACATTCCTGGTTAAATGTATTTCACTCTTCCAGCAAATGTAAACAACTTGACATGAACAAAGTCTTTAAAAACACTCGTGGTATTTAAAATTTTCTGTTAAGCATATTTGTTTCAATTCAGGACATTGTTATCTGATCACATTCCACTTCGTATATCAGAGACAGGTAAGCGTTGTGCTTTTCAGAAGCATTGCTGGGTAACACTGCTATCCTGAAACAACTCACAAGTTTTCATGCCACGTAGAATTTTAATAGGAGGTGAAACAATAACATGTTAAGTACACTGTCCAGTAAAACATTTCTACCACAGGAGCTATGGTATTTGCAGAAAATTGCACTTAATATTAGCCCCTACAAAAACAGTTCAATTACTGTAACTGGAACACAAACACAAGAAATTCTCCATCACACCACATGAGCAGAACACCTTTCTTTCTGAAAAATTAAGACGGCCTCAGCACTGAAGCTGAATTTCTGTGTATACTTCACTGTTTGCTGTTCGCTTCACTCAGCCACCTTTATGAAGCAAAAGGTCCACGTTCACACGCTCGGACAACAGCTAAACAAGCAGCAGCTACCAGCAGGTTTCAAGCACAGGCGCCAATTCTCCCATGTCTGGAGCTCCCAGATGTTCACAAACAAACCTCAGCCAGGCGTTGAGATTAGAAGGAAACCCCATTCCCTCTATACATCAATGAAACCCCCAAATTGTTTTCCTAAAAATACACCTAGGTTAGCAACACTAGTGAGGTGCATCGCCTGTGCACAGGACAACAGCAAAGCTGTGCCAGTTATTCACAGGTAAGTGCTGCTCTCTGGAAAACCCCACCCGTGGATTGCTCCCAAGCTACAACAGCATTACAGAAACTATTCCCATGTCACATATAAAAACAAACAGCACAAATGAATAGTCAATTTTTTCTATTTTTTTTAAATGTATATATACACATACACACACAGAGTGGTAAAATGTGAAGTGAAACAATTCCTGAAAAAACAAATGTTTGGGAATGGTAATTCTTACTAATCAAAAGAAAATTATCTTCAAACTAATTCTTTCTTCTCTGAATCCAGCCTCTGCTTTGACTGAATGAGCTCCGCTTCCTTCTCTTCCTGTGAGTTTCAGAGATGCATGGCTTAATTCCTTGATCACAAGATGCATCAAGCAGCTTTCTTTTCTCTTAGTGCTTTAGGAAAAGGGAGATTGATTCTCTGTACAAGGACAGCTTCAATTAACCAGCAGCATTTGCCATTCCCTTTCCTCTACCTATCTGTTTTCTGAAATCACTCTGGCATTTTTTAATTATTTTTTTTTATTCCCACACACTCTGTTGCTGGCCTTACTACTTTTATTTTCTGGTGGGAATATGGGGCACTTGGCATGTACCCGAGACAGACGGTGCCAAAGCATGATTAAAAATGGGAGTGTGCCGGGGAGGGGGGAAGGAGTGCAGGGGAACTGCTTGGAGGAGAGCTGCACCCTGTCCAGGGCACATCACACCCACCTCAGTGGATGGCACCACACAGACCCTAGTGTTGCAGAGAGCTCCCCACTGCCATAGTGAGGAACACTGCCTCCTGTAGGTCCCATCGCAGCAGCGGGTCCCCTGACAGCAGCCTATGGGGAGCTGACACCACAGTGGGTGCCCACCTGCCTGCAGCGTGGACCTGCTGCTGGGACAGCCCATCACAGCACTGGCACTGCTTTGGGAGGGGTGGCAGAGCAGCAGTACCATTTCTGAACTCCAAAGCAGGTACTGGCTTCCTTCCTCTCATCCCTGGATGCTCCTAATCCAGCCAGTCCTACTGCCCACATCTCCCACTCCCACTCAGTCCTTTCCCACTAGTGGCCCCGGCTCTGTCTGACGCAGCAGTGTGGAGCAGAGCCGAGCGGGTTTGACCCAGGACATGGAGCACACACTGCAGCTGCAGCCCAGCCACCTCCCCAGGGGCACAACCACACAGGCACACCAGACCCCTACAGCTCTGGGGACAACGCTGTCGCAGCAGGCAGGCGGGAAGCCACCAGCCGGGGACTTGCTGCATGTCCCAGGTGCACAATTTCAACAACGTGGGGAGAAGCCAGATGGAGAAGGGGCAAAATCAAGCTGAAATTCGGGCTGGTTTGTCATGGGAGAGGTTTGTTGAGCAAAGGCCAGCACAGAACAAAGCAGCTTAAGTAAGCCAGGCACCCGCCTGCACCCAGGCCCTCCCAGGGAGCGTGTGGGTGCTCACCTCCTGCCCGACCCACGGACGGTGCCCAGGAGGGAGGCTGCTGTGCTGCAAAAAGAGCACACAAAGTCCCCAGGTGTACAAGGGGTGTACCCGAGAGGGATTATTCTCTTCTTGGGCTCCTTTCCTGCCATGGCATCCTACGCTAGCTGGCACAGAGCAACGGCGTTACCATGATCTGCATTTCCCCTCACTGGCTGCTGTAAGGAGGAAACATTGAGCAACTGGGACTTTCATGCAGGGATTTCTGATGCTATCATCTTCCTGAAAAGATACCGAGCGTTAATTTTTCTTATCTTTTTCTATACTTTGAGATATTGGAGTTGCTGAATGCCATAAATGCTCTGCTTGCTCCTGATATGGAAACATGAACATTTTACTCTGATCAAGCAAACTAAAAATTTTTATCAAGGATACAGCATCTGTCAAAAATACAGTGTTGTTTCTCAAGCACACTTACAGCCAACCAACCTAAAGCTGCCTCTCTGTAATTCTGCTCTTTGGTGGTAAGAACAGAAATATATTTTGTATGCACAAGCTCTTCTGTGTTATTTGTGCAACTAATTCCTCATCTCTGTTAATGGCCCAGTGCAAACAATGCAAGCTAACAGAGTAGTCAAATTTAATACACAATTAATTGTAGGCTTTCACATAGACTGATTGCAGGTACAGGCATTTACTCAGGCATTATCAGGTTCCTTGTACAGTTCAAGAAGAGGGTCTTGGGTTCCTTCCAGACAGCATTTCATACTACCTGCTTAGAGCTGCTAACAGGAGCAGCCCCTCGATCCAGCAGCCACAGAGGCAGGTGGCAGATTAGCCCTTATCCAAAATTAATTCCTCAGAACATGCAGCCTGCTCCAATTTCCACAGCAGCTTAAACTGAGAACTGCATTATTTTTTTGTTTCCCAGTTTTACCTTTTGCAGGGTCAGTGCACACAACCTCTTGATGGGCAGATTACATTTAGTGATACACAATACTGAAGTTAAGCTAGTTTGTGCAATACACTATTCAGAGTCTCCAAGATCCATCTGCATTAAAGGCATTGCATATGAATGTGATATGGAACTTTTTCAGGCTGAAACTAGACTCTTTAATAAAGCAGAGAGTACTTTGGAACTATGATACATGAAAATATTCCCTGAAATACAGGGGAAACATCAGCTCTTCTTTCATTCAACTGGTCTTTAAAAACAAGTTCTTTCTATCCTTTCCTGTTGTCAGTTTGGTTTGCATATCTTTCAGCAAGCTAGCAAGGAAAGAACTGCTATTTCGTGCTCACGCGCTGCTAAAAAGACACGTATAAATCAAAGCAACTTCAAGGGATTTTAATACAGAACTATTGACAGTCAATTTTCATTGCAATTTTTTTTAATTCTTCATCCAAAAACTGTAATCCCCCAGTGACAGCTGAATATTGAAGAAAAGCTTAACGAAGAACATGTTGGAAATAATTTTTCATGGTGGCAGGTGACATGTTGCTTGCCAAATCTAACCTCAGGACGATAAACAGAATTAGTTAAAAATTGATCTTTTCAATGGTTTGCGAGGCAAGAAGACAATGCTGAGTGGACTGAGTTTAAATTTACTGCAAAGTGTAACTGCTTACATGAAACAATTTCACAGGTAATTTGTCAATTAAGGGAAAAAGTTTATTCCACACAATATGCGAAAACAACACTTCTCAGAGGAGGATGGAAAGCTGTAGTGTCTAATCTCGTGTTTGTTCTCAGACAGCCCTGGAACAGCACCTCTTAGCTCAATGGGTTTTCAGCAGGTACCCTTAAAACACACATTCTGTACACAAATTGCACTACCTTTCCTATCAAGAAGCCATAAGAAGGGAAGAAAGAGCAAGATCTAGATGCCTGCATACCTTTCTGACAGGCCAGAAATTTTTCAATGGTATTGTAAAAATGCATACTTAAAAAAAAAAAAAAAAAAAAAAAAAGAGAGATCTCCAATGCGTCAACATTAAAATTTAAAATGTAGCTACAAGCTTTTCGGAAGAGTGGTTGTTTTAAATAACCGCTCTCCATGTGAACTTCTAAGAGAAAAACTTTACAACTTGAGATGCTGGAAGACAGAGCAGATTTTTGTATTTATTATCCTCTCTCTGCTCTGCTCTATCGGCTGACAGTGAGTGTTATTTTTGTAATTGCTCCTTGAAGACATCCCACATGAAGCAGCTTTTCCCAGCACAACCTGACATTGTTCCAGCTCTCCCCAGTTCTCTCCAAACAAGTTTCCACTGCAGTCTCCAAGAGCACTGACCTCTCAAACACCCTGGGCAGGTCCAATTTAGATTGCAAGAGCTAAACTTCAGGAACTGAACACAAGCCTAAGGATGAAGTTTGTTTTCCATAAGTACAAAAAGAGGTAAAATCAGAAACAACTATTCCATAATCCTATGGACAGGTGGAGATGACCATACTGCAGCCTCAAGGGAAAGGTTTTCAAGACAAAGGTAGACCTGGGATTTTTGCTTTTTCCTTTAGCCACTAGCACTGTTACAGCACCCTCTGTACCTGGCTGGCACACAGTTCTTGTCTGTTTGGCCCCTCTGTTGCTACCTGCCACATAGATGGTCACTGCCTGTCATTTGTGGTCAAACCCAGCCCAAAGGCGCTCAGATCTCTGTGCGGGTCCTGAGACTCTGCAAGGAGCATGTGTAAGCTGAATGCAAATTCCACTCCCTCGGAAAGAAAAATAAAATGAGCATCACTGGCTACTACATTAAAGAAAATTTTCTCACTGCACCTTCCATCTCAGTCCAGCCCCAGAAAGCACAATTTTTTTACTTCTCCTTGCTCAAGCTGTAATGAGGTAGAGACATTTTCCAGTTCATCAAGTGCTTTTGCATTTTAAGGAATAAGTTGAAAAGCTGCTGCTGTTAGCTGATGCACAGCTCATGCCCATGGCTCTCCAGAGGATGACCAGCTGGGATGCCACAGCTCAGACCTCAACCATGGAGCAACCCAAGGCTCCCTTCTGGATCAACCACTCTCTAACTCTTTGAAAGACAAATGTTTGCAGCAGTGGCTTATCAACAGTTTATCTCAAAATTGTGTCATGCATCTGACCCACTTTACACCTCCCCCCCCCCTTTTTTTTTTTAATTTGTGTTTACAGAGTCTTTGATCTGCTTGTTACAGACAAGTTTTGCTGCATTCTTTACCAGGTATTTCTTTCTGAATGGATCATTCTTCAGATATCTGTAACTCAGATATCTGTAACACTACCCAGAGCCTAGGGCTACATCTCTTTCTTCATTATTTAAAGCTAAGTAAGAAACACCACATCCTGATCCAGGAGGCTTGCTGCCTGGGAAGGCAATAGGTGATGGAGCAGATCATCTTGAGTGCAATCACACAGCACTTACAGGCCAACCTGGTGATCAGGCCCAGTCAGCAGGGGTTTATGAAAGGCAGGTCCTGCCTGAATAACCTGATCTCCTTCTGTGACAAGGTGACCCGCTTAGTGCTTGAGGGAAAGGCTGTGGATGTGGTGTACCCGGACTTCAGTAAAGCCTTTGACACCGTTTCCCACAGCATTCTCCTGGAGAAACTGGTTGCCAATGGCCTGGACAGGCACACTCTCTGCTGGGTTAAAAACTGTCTGGATGGCCAGGCCCAAAGAGTGGTGGTAAATGGAGTTAAATCCAGTTGGAGGCCAGTCACAAGTGGTGTTCCCCAGGGCTCAGTGTTGGGGCCAGTCCTGTTTAACATCATCATCAATGATCTGGATGAGGGCATTGAGTGCACCCTCAGTAAGTTTGCAAATGACATCAAGTTGAGTGGATGTGTTGATCTACTTGAGGGTAGGAAGGCTCTGCAGAGGGATCTGGACAGGCTGGATCAGTGGGTGGCAACCAACTGTATGAGGTTCAACAAGGCCAAGTGCTGGGTCTTGCACCTGAGTCCCAACAACCCCATGCAACACTACAGGCTTGGGGCAGAGTGACTGGAGAGCTGCCTGGCGGAAAAGCTCCTGGGGGTGTTGGTTGACAGCAGCTGACTATGAGCCAGCAGTGTGCCCAGGTGGCCAAGAAAGCCAATGGCATCCTCGCCTGTGTCAGAAACAGTGTGGCCAGCAGGACCAGGGAAGCCATCTTTTCCCTGTACTCAGCATTGGTGAGGCTGCACCTTGAATACTGTGTCCAGTTTCAGGCCCCTCATTACAATCTTATTGGGAAGTTTAAGAACCACCATTCCTGAGAAACATTTGACAACATCCACACCAAGTAAATTATTATCACAAAAGCAGTGCCTACAGAATTAGGTCAGAGGCTGTTATATACATTTGCTGATACTTCATTCTGTCTTTCCTTTGAAAGAAAAGCCTAGCACCACCTCCACTAAACACATGCCTTTAGGAATGTATAAAAAGCCTACAGGATGGTGAAGGAGATGAAGCAAATTATTTTCAAATCTCCTTGCCTTTTTCTTCTTACTATTTGGAAAATGTCCAAGAACAGTGTCCATCCACCTAAAATTGTTTTAGCTGTGCTTCATATTCACTAGTTTATATAAAATTCATATAAAATCTTATCCAAGTCAATAAATACAGCTTGTGCCAATAAATTTGTATAGGACTGTGAGTGAAATTTTAATAAAGGTTATTACACTTGGAACACAAACATAAAAAGCCTGAAAACATGTTATTCCAGATTTAATAACTCAGCATAAGGATACCAACAAGCAGTATGGATTTTTATAAAGGTATGAGTCCACTTATTCACTGAACTGCTTCACATTCTTTGTAGGTAATCAGTTCCTCAGCATCTGGATATGGAAATGCACATATTCAGTAGGTCACTCTCCGAAATGCTGCACATATAGCTTTGCCAAAATCACTATTAACACCTGAGATCCCATGGAAATCTGCAGAGTACACAGAATTGAGTTATGGGTACTTTATCTGCTTTTCAAATCTTACTGTAGAAGCAAGGGAGTTAGCACAATGTCCCAATTAAAATGACAAGTACAGAGCTGTCACATCATCCCACCCAAACAAGTAGATTGCAGGAAGCTTCCACAGGGCTTATCTGAACATCTTCTGATGCAAGTCCCTGCCAAGAGCATTTCATTCTCCTGGTCATTAGACATCAACTTCATAAAGCTCATCCTACAGATGGTTAATATCATACATCTCATATATCATAAGCATGTTTCTTTAAATGCACCAGTCATTCCAAGGATGTCTGTTCATTTTCCTGCTCACCCCTTCTCTTCCAAGAACATTATCTAGGGACATAGCACAGAGACGGTCCAGGACGCGAGAAGAGAACCCAGACCCTCTGACTCCATTATCCTGAACCCCCTTACCCAAAAGCAACTGACATTACGAGAGAAGCTTTGTGGAGGCAGGATACAACTATCCACACTGGAATTTAGCCAGGACTGGCACTAAGCCAATCAAAATATGCATCCGTTCCTAAAACTTTAATTTTCTGGAGGCTGAACTGAAAATAGTATCTAACCCTTACTACCAGTGAGAGTGAATGGAGAGCTCCTCTTTAGCTTAAGTGGAAACGCTGCGTTTTGCACAGAAGCTGCACCAGCACCCTTTGGGAATGAAAATACAGGGCGATCACATGAATGCTAAAGGACAACACTATTTTTATCAAGGACAGATTTTAGGGAGAGGTAGTATATCCTTGTGTTTTTATCATTTTAGACCGCTTCAGCAACCAAGCTGTTAATTATTTCAAGGAATACTTTGCACAAGCAGCATTTCCATTAGCATATTTTCATCTTGAAAGTACATTTATAAGCTTGAGTTCATTATTTAGAATGATGTTTCTTATGAACTCTAATGTCTTTCAATATGTCTTTCCTCAAGCCTGCTTAAAAACATTTGACTGAATCTTGAAGTTTGTTATTCATATAGAGAATCCTTATCCTAACTTTTGACAAATTTTACTCTCTTAACAGTGTGCAATGGACTGAGAAATTATTAAAAAAAAATCCCCACTGGTTTGGGTTGAACTAATTTTGTTTGTTGAAGTAAAAATTCAGTTTGAGTATTACTCATACAAAACAAATGTGTATTACAGGAACACTTCATTTTTATACATCATTAAATTAGATAGGATTTACCTTACTCTCTGAAGAAGGTAATATCAATCCTTTGTTGTGACTCACTCTTCAATAAATGAGCTAACTTACAAAGCCCAGCAACACAATTCCATTTTGTACTTGTGTTAAAATATCATAACAAAAAGCTTCACTTTAAGTAACGTGGTTTGTGAAAACACCTTCCCATCATCCATAAAGAAGTTCACCAATCTCACCTATGGCACAAAATAACTTGAAACAGCTGAAAAAATGACAAGCTTTGAGTTTAGCAGAAAGGAGACAACATCTCCTGTGGACACATCACAACATTTTACAAATAGATAATCAAAATACCTTCTCAAATCTGGGGACTCTCTTAGCACCTAAGGAAAAACAATGGAAACAACTACTAGGTATATCCTAAAGTCAAAGTACAATGAGGAAAATGGGGAGAAAGGCACGTAATCTCCTTCAAGAATGTATAAAACTTAGCAGTAATCAGAAGCCTCTTGATACTTCCCCTGTTAAACTCAAGCCAAGGCCACCCAAAATATGGACCTTTCTTTCTCATTCAATGGCCAAGTTTAAAGTCTTTGTTCCATCCGAGTACACCATACCGCTGTGGGCGAATCCCAGAAACAAAGCTAGGTTAACTTGCTGTCCCCATCAAGAGGTCTCTGGGACTGCCTACAGACAGCACCAGAGGACGCTTCTACTGCCGCTATAACAGCTGCTGTATTATTTCCACATTTCTTTGCAACTACAACAAGGAAATACTTCAGGAGTCTCACTCTCAGATGCTCTGCCAGGATAACTTTACAATCTGTTCCATTTCTATGCTTTTTCACAGCTGAAAGCATACCAAGAGCAACCAACAGTAAAAATCTCATAACAATTACTGTTATCTTTATATACTCAGGCAAAAACATTTCTCTACTTATTTTGGAACGCAGACAGCCTTTTCTTCTCAGCAAGCGCACTTTTGCTTGTTGATGGGATGCAAACCCCTCCAGCCACCGTGGCAGTCCTGAAGTACCCAGCTGCATGTCTCAGCCAAATTAGATGTAAATAAATTCTTCATCTCAGACCATAATGAAACAAGGCATCTCACCTGCCCTCTGCTTGGGGCCAAGGGACTCGGTTGCTGAGCCCCACAGGCCAGGGCTTACCTCACAGTATATCTGTGGGATCAAATTGGTTGTAGTTGACAACAGACCAAACAGAGAGGATACCTAAAGTTGACTTGAAAGATTATAGGAAAACATTTAACATTTCCATTTTTAGATTTCAGTGGTGGCTTACATCATTACGGTACGAGGCCTGTGAGGAAATTCAGAATCTTGTGGCTTTAAAGCTTCTGTGTAAACATTAATTTCTGCTGTTTGAGATCTACTACACATGAATTTACCCCAATTAACAAGGTAGTCTAGGAAATTAAAAGCCATGGGTGGAAATGGCTCAGACGCAGTCACTCCAGCCACTGGAAGAGGCAATAACCAAAACTCTCCTCTCAGCCATCGTCAGTATTTTACCTCATTTTGGCCAAACTCTTTTGGCCACAAGCAGCAGCAGCACCGCTGACTGCAAGCTGTTCCTCAGGTTTCCTCCCACAAACTCTTACAAACTCCTTGCCCAAAGATCAAGAGATGCCCACTTCTCCTTCCTGCTCAGCCTGCACCGAAGTCCTTCTGCAACCCTCTAGGCAGCTCAGGGGACAACGGGCAGGACAGTACCCAAAAGCACCTGCCCAGCCACAGACTTGCCGCTCCGTGGGCTCACACACCTAGGTGAGGGTTCTTGGACCAGTCTGAAACGCCTCTCACTTGGAGACACACAGAAAAAGGATTAAAGCAAATGTTGCTCAGCTTTGCTCTAAAAAAATACGGTATTAATTGATTCAGCTTTCCCATGACTTTTGGGACAAAACTTTTAAAATGCAGGAGGGGTAACCGCCTTCACCAATTAGTGAAAGAAATAAGACCAGCCTTTAAAAATAAGCAGAGGTGGCCACCCTAAACTGAGCTGAAATTTGGATTTTCTGCTGCCGCACTGAGCTCTGGAGAAGTTGCATGACTGCCATTAGCTCCGGCTGCCCACGGGATCTGCAGGCCACCCTGCCAAAAACCCTCTTGGCATGGCCATGGCTGGTTCCCAGGGAGGGCAGGCAGCCGGGGACAAGGACAGGGGGACAGGCGGGCTCCCGGTACAGCTCTCAGTGCTTCCACGCACAGGGCATTCCCCGGGCACGCACCTGGGAAACATACCTGCACCCACCAAAATACAGCGACCCAAATCCAACCGGTGACTGATATGTAGCAAGGCCAGCCAAAAAAATATAGCAGCAAAGTTATTAGCTGCAGGTGTCTGGATTTCACTGCAGAAAGCCTGGTACATGAATCAAAGCAGGATGGCCTCTCCCACACGAGACTCAGTTCACAGCAAGATTTTTCCCTCAGGATCTATTTGTTTTCAGCGTGCCTTGGTTCTAGTAAAGAAAAATAAGAATAAAGCTTTTCTTACACATTGATGTCTAACATACAATTTATATCATTCACTTTCTATCACCAGATTTTTTAACTCTGGCCAGTGCAATAAAGATGAGTGCTTAAACATTCAGTTCAGTAACACCTTTATGCTTGTCTCCATTAGCCTTTCCTCCCTAATCTTTAACTGCTTAAAACACCTCCAAGACCCAAATATCACTATATGCAAAAATAAATAATATTTATTAATTATAAATATTATTACTAATATAGCATAAATATATAATAAGAATCACAGCTTTTTTGTAAAATCTTCCATAGCACTACACTAAGAGATTTTTATCCAGCATTAACTTTTAGCAACATGGCTTTAAAGATTCAGCAAACTATTTAGGCAAAACTACTCTTGCTTTTTTTTTAAATCCAAAACCACTTATAAAATCAAATTCTGTATGTTCAAAAAAGGTGATCAAGAGTCATACAGAGTGCTGTAAATTATGCCTTTTCCAAAGTCTCAGAGGGAACAACTGGTGAAGCTTGTTTTCCAAGCCTTGGTCAGAGAGAGATTTGTGCAATTTAAAATTAACTGGCGTGTTATTAGGAGCATTGCACTCAGCTGAAATGGACATAATTCACTGACAGACAGGTAATTCTGGAGTGAAATTCTGTAAAAGGATTTTCTAACCACCAGATCTGTGGCAACCCGTGTGGAACAGCTGAGGCTGGTTCACTCTGGAAAGACAAAAGTCACTAATGGCACAGCCTGTTCCTCATCTATCACAGATGCCGCATGATCCATCACACATCACTGCCGCAGCGATTGCTGCCCAACCCTTCCTCTCCCGTCCTCTGAGACAGCATAATTTGCACTTGGAAGAGACTGTCAAAAAGTGCTTTGGACTTTTTAAAGATTTCATTCAGATACTGAAAGTATCCTTACAACAGCCCTTCCTCCACAGAAGGCATCTGCTGCACCGCACCAGGGCACTGCACAGGCTCACACAACTGAGGGGAGCGATCCAACAGCTGAGGTTTGCAATAGGTAGGCAAATCCCCATTTAATTTCTAAGTCCTTGGCACATCTTTCCACAAACATTTATGGCTCAAAATAGCAAATTAATATGGAATAACGTAACACATGGGGCAGAAAAAAGATTGCTGATTTATTTGACTCTGAAGAGATGGGTAAAGTGGAGAGTGATCTGCAGCAGGTATTGCATGCTGATTTCAGCTCTCCAAAGGCACTAATGATCACTACAGGAGACATATACTACACCTGGAAACCAAGAAGGAAATGTCCAATAAAATCTTAGAGATTTTCTTCTAGTAGTTGAACCCCCCACACACATCGATTTTAAGAAGTATTTTCACCATTTCTACACAAAATACTACAACTGTTTCAAAAGTTATTCCTATGTCTGTGCTTCCTCCTCTTACACATTCATGAGTAATATATTGCCATTTTTGCACTTAGCAAATGAAAGCTTCTATCACTGCCTTTCATTTCCACAGGCATATTTTATAAGGATATGAGCATAGTTATTTGTCTTCTTTCATACAAGGTACATGAGCTAGCCTTTATCTTTAAGCCTACAAGAAATATTCCTGCAATCAATCAGGACAATTCACAAACCGAGAATCACCTATGTTTGGCAATATCTGAAAACAGGGCAATAAATCTGTTTGCCTTAGAAAGACAGCTCCACGCTTCTCTTCACAAAGCCTGTTGTGCTGCATACTCAGTATTTACAATCTGCTCTGACAGTGGCTATATTAAGCAATTGTTTTGCATTGGTCCATCGCTCAAGGAAAAGGAGCTTAGTGGAGATGCACTGGGAAAGAGTGGGACGCACTGGGAAAGGGTGGGACGCGTACCAGTCCCACCCACAGCTGCCACAGAAACGCCTCCTTCAGCTCTCAGCACTGTGGCGCAACATATTTGAAATACTGAACTATTCAGAGTTTGTAATTTCTCTGGTCTCAATGCAACAACTAACAACATGCTTATTTCAATATACCTCCATTATTAGGACAAAACATTACAGCAGGCAAGGTATTTAGAAATATCAGCTGCAAGGCTTATTTGACTCTTTCACAGGACTTTCTGGAGTTAATCTAGAAAAACAAAAAGACATCTGTACATATTACTACTTATTAGAATAAAAGGGATTTGTAAATGCTTGTCACATGCAGCTTTTCTAAATATCTGTTCATTTTTAGCATTACTTTGCTTCAGTATTGAAAATCAAGCCTATATTCCAGGACAGTGAATTAACTATTTAGCATTAATTTTTCCTTTCAATTGCTTTATTTTCTTTCCTGTTTGTTAACACTGACAAGTTTTATATTTAGGCAGAAGTCTTTAGAAGAATTATTGCTTAAAGTAAATGAAAGATGGATACCCAACCCCAACCTTGTGGTGCATGACAATTTCCTTCTCCCAACTCTCTGCCTTCTATTTTGCACAATTTCTGCACTAAATGAAACAGGAATCCTGCAGAGCAAAGAGTTTACTGTGCAATTAAACCATACAACACATTTGCAAAAGGAGGCCAAAGTGCAACAGCTTTAAAAAAAAGCAAAACCACAGAAGACTTTTAATAGTTTTGTATTTTAGCAAGCACATACTCTTCTATGACTGAGCTAGAAATTCTTTTCTTCTTTAAGAGCAGTACCATTCAAAAGGTGTCTCTCCAAGATTCACATTAAACAGCCCCATGTGAATTCACTAGGAAAGCTCCTGGGCTGAAAACACACTAAGTTTCTTAACTGCTTTGTTAGTTGGTACCTAACTGAGAACAAGCAAAAGCATTAGTACTTAACAAATACACACTCTTTCCCCTATTTTCCTTGCCTAAACCATTTAAACTCCTGAGAGCGCAGGAATCACTTAAGCTTTTAATTCCCTCAGTGCTTTTGCACAGGAATCTGTTGGCTTAGTAGGGCTACAACAACCACTTTGTTAAGCACCAGAAGCAAGATAACAAGGGGAGTCCCACGCTTGATGCTTCCCTTTACTCCGGTCCTACCTAACAAATATTGCTCTACCTACCTGCTGCTGCCCAGCAAGAGCATTGCCACAGAAAATGCCACAATCTGGGATGTCTCAAGTTTTATTTTACAGTAGGAAGTTAACTTTCACATGTTCTTTTTATTGACAGCTTACAGAAAGTAAGTTTAAATATAACAGAAAAATATTTAAATAAAAGAGAAAAAAACCCACATTATTGCTACATTTCTTCACTGGAAATCTTTCAACTGTGGCTTAGTTTTATTTTGCTGTTGAAACTAGGGCTTCAGTCAAAAAAGTGACACACCCACCATGTAACCAAAGTACTGCCTCCATGGGTGACCCACTCCTCACCACAGTTGCGGGCTCACTGCTGACAACTGCAAACAGGAGTTTTGTCTTTCTTCCTCCCCAGCTTCTTAGCCATACCAACTTTCTAAGAAAATTGTTCTACAATACATGAACAAAGTATTTTCAGCCTCTAGAAAAAAAAAATTTACCAGAAAAAAAGTGGAACACTATCCCACAAGCACTCTTTCTTCTGAAACCAAACCATTGTATACATATTTTTTAACAATTTCTATCTGAAATACTCTCAGATTTTATAGAAAACGCTACACCAAGGTTAAATTATTTTTAAAATCATCTCTGCTACTATGTTAGTTACGAATCAAAACATCTTGCCCACTCTAACCAGCAACAAGAAAATTAAATACAATTTATACATTAAAAAAGGTAAAGATTCTAATTCTCTGAAAAGTCTCCAGTCAGTAAAACTCTTAAAGTATTTGAAAAAAAAAAAAAAAAAGAAGTCTTTTCTCAGTATGTATGGCAAGTACAAGAAAGAATAAATTCACTACAATTTCAAAACCATGGTTAGGATCAATATGACAAATAACTCTGAATCTCTGCACTGCACATACCTTACTAGCACAAAGAGGGGTATTTACTACTGACAGATAAAATATAGCTTTGAAGAAATGTACGCACGAGGATTTGGGTGATCTTCTTGAGGTACACACAAAACCAGGATGATCTTAGTTCTGTCAAATTAAAACAAATTCTGCTACCTTTTTCTCTCAAATAAACAGTGAGAGATACATGAATCTACTGGTTATCTATATCTTCCTATGCAAACAATCATAGAAAAATTGTGAAAACTGCAAATGTTACATTAAACAGTAAAAGCATGCAAAATACCACAAAAATGACATGAACAGTTTGGGAACAACAATTTAAAAAAAAAAAAAATCAGAAAAATAACTGATTTCTTGAAACAGCCATGCCCTTTTAGAAACCTATTAGTTTACCTGTGCATTTCATTCTTCCAGATTCAGAAATATGGAAAACCTTTTGTTCACAATGAAGAAATCATGCAAAAATGATCAAATTAAGTTACAGCTTATAATGGAATATATTTGCATTCTGTACCTTTCTTTTTAATGTCACAATATTTAGGCACCATACTCTAGGCTGTCATTGTTTTTAAAACCCTCAGAATTGCTTTCATAATAATAATTTTCACAGCACTGAAAATCTTTGGCTTCATACTTCAGTGTCGAAACGAATTCATTCAAACCGAAAGAATACAAAACCTTTTGCCCTTTAAATAAGAAATTTTAACGAGGTACATAATTGTACTTATTCCACTTCAAGAGTACAAATTTAATTCGTATTGCATAAGAATACCAGATTTATTTTTTTCCAGCTTGCTAAAAAAGCTGGAGGCATTTCCAAGGAATATTAACCTTAAAAATCTTGACACTCCTCACAGGAAATTGATTTTCTATAAAAACCTTGGAAAGGATTTGACATGCATTCCTGCACAAGATATTTACAGTCCTTAGGTCCAAACCTACAACACAGCTCACAGATTAGAGCACAGAGTATAAAAAACCAACACACTGGACAAGCTGGCATTCAAAGAAACTCTGAGAATAAAAGTCCCAGAGGAGTAGAATGGAAGGTAACAAAACAAACAATTTAAGAGTTTAACATTTTTTCTACGTCTCTTTATTAAGCCTTCTATAATGAAATTGTTTTCACAGTAATTGCTGGTCTTCGTAAGTCTTGACAGACACGTGAGATGGCAACCATCCAATCTATCTTGCCCCCATGAGCTTCATATATGGCTCATTTTTCAAGGAATGAGTAAGAAACATTTCCTACTCAAGAACACGTTTGCTGTGAATTCATTCCTCTGGAGAGGAACTAGGTTTGGGGGGGTTTGTGTTGGTTTTGTTGTTGTTGTTTGGGTTTTTTTTTGTACAGAGTGGTGCCAATATTTTCAAGAGGGCCCTTTGAAAACTGGCCTCTGATAACAGGCCTTCTTTTCTAGTCCCCAGTCAAGGTTGGCTTCAGGGGCAAAGAGCATACCTGACCACAAGAGAAAGCCACTAGTAGTATGAACCATGTTTTTAAAACTAGAATTTTAAGTAAATAAATAATAAAAAAACCAACACAAAAACCAACACTGACAAACACACCATGCAATGTAATCCACTATTTCAATGCATCTGTAGGAAATGTAATTTCAAGCCTGCCTTGGTGGAAACCAAGCTGGTTTTATGAACATCAAAATCATAGAATCACAGAATGGTTTGGGTTGGAAGGGATCTTCAAATGCCATCTAGTCCAACCCCCCTGCAGTGAGCAGGGACATCTTCAACTAGATCAGGTTTCTCAGAGCCCCATCCAACCTGACCTTGAACGTTTCCTGGGATGGGGCTTCTACCACTATTTTGATCTTCATGAACAGATTAGCCCGTTGGGGCAAGGGGATGGTCTCAGGGCAGGCAACAACCCTGGACACAATTCACTGATGGCCAGTAAAGACCCTGCAGTCAGTAGATGCATTTTGGCTGCCTTGGGGTTGGGGTCAGCAGCACCACTGGGGCACACAGCAGACCCATGAGCAGGTGGCACAGCCCTGTCCATGGGGAGGACATCCCCTGGCACTGCAGTTCTCCAGGGTACTTTGAAAATGTACTTGCATGCTTCAGGCACAAGGGGGTCCTTCTTAGAGCCCAAAGGAAAACTGCTGTGAAATTCCCTCTTCTCTGAAGAATCATGCCTGTATGGTTTTTATTCTTATGTCTGATACAATCATTTGTACCATTACCTATCTTATCAACAAATGATGCTTCAAGTTTCTTGGAAGAAAAATTTTCTCTACTTTCATTTTCCCAAGACTCGCTGCAGAAGTGTCCAAATGTGTAAATGACAGTTTGCAACATTAAACTAAAAGGAGGCATGATAACATTTGGCTTTAAAAGGGAGAGGTGTAATCTGTTCTTCATATCTTCTGTAGATAGGCCATAAACAACAAAGCTTAAAAACAACCTTCTTAAATCAAAAGATAAAGCAGCAGTAGAGTCCACTGCCTATAAGAGTTATCACCAAGGATTAACAAATTGATCAAGAATAACACAGAAATGGGATTCTGCTGTGGACAGAAGAGGATGTCAAGGGGTGGTTTGAGGTCCTTTCCACACCTCGACATAGTCCAGCCTCCTATAAAGATGTGGCTGATGTCATCACATCACACCAAATCCCCTCCCCAATACTTTTCAAAGCCCACTAGCTTTGGTATCCACTTGGTTTGAAAGAAGGGCAGAGACATCAGAGAAATGTGTTTCCCAGCCTCTGATTTTCACAGGTCTGACTCATATTGCTGACGCAGCTCAGCCCCTTCTCTGTGCCGACACAGCCATCAGGGCACAGGTTTTGTTTCTGAATCAGTTAATGTTTACGCTACCACTGGCCCATGAAAAGTGCTATGCGGTGCTCATGCTGCCACTTGCCTTTCTCCTATGAAAAATGCAGCGTGCAAAGCCAGGAGCGAGGAGGGATGGCACACCAGGGGTGACTCCCAGGTCAAGAGTCCCAAGTACTTGTCCTAGTTTTCAGATGGAACAGAGCTGGGTTTCTTTTCCAGTAACTAGAACAGTATTGAGTTTTGGTTTCAGCCTGGGATTTGTTATGAGAGAAACACTGATAACACACCAGGGTTTGCATTTTTGTCACTGAAGTGAAGGATTTTGTGTTCTGTTAGTCTGTAAGTGCAAGATCTAATGGGATGAGAAATATGTAAATAAGATAATTAATAAGGTAAATTGGTATTTGGAAATGCCAATGGGTTATTCCATATCATATCATGTCCAGTCCAGTATATTAGTGAGAGTCTCTTCCTCTTTTGTCTCTCTCTGGCTTTCACTCAGGCACTCGCTCTTCTGGGATCGTGGCTTCGGTTCGGGATTGTCACTCCTCCGGGATCGTTATCTGGGAACGGGCTGCGCTTGGTTGGCAGGTGGTGAGCAGTTGCACTGTGTAACACTCATTTGTATATTTTGTTACTGTTATCGTTATCACTACTATTTTACTATCAGTATTATTTTAAGTTTTCTTTTATTTCTATTATTAAACTGTTCTTATCTCAACCTACAAGCCTCCTTACCCTTGCCCTCCGATCCTCTCCCCTATCCCCCAGGGGTGGGGGGCAGTGAGCGATCGGCTGTGATGGCTGCTAGCCAAGGGCTAGCCCAGTGAAACTACCACAGTACTGTAAGGCAAGACCGTGTCCACTGGTCCCCACCTCAGTTGCTGTTTCATGAAAAAACTATAGAAACTTCATTAATTTGGAGTGGCACCTCACATCTACAAAAACCTCAGGTATGCTTTTGCTGATTATCTTTTCCTTTATTCCCTGTTACACCTTGAAAAGTAAAAGTGACAACCAAAGTCCCATCTCGCTGTGCAGCCTTTCCTACCAATGACCAAACCCTCTACCTTTCATATACCAAAGGGATCCACGATCACTCCATACTGGTGCTGCTCCGACCAGTTTCTTGTTCTGAAAGTAGCAGCGTCAGTAACAAAGTAAAGAGTGGAGAAATGTTCAGACCCAGCTGACCAGGGTGAAGGTGTGTAGGTCCCACTGCTTGTGCCCTGCTTCTCAGCAGAAGCTCAGCCCTGGTGTTTTCAGAACATGCAAGAAGTTTGCTCTAGACTGGGTAAGCTGGTTAAGTATACGGGATTTTACAGCTCTCCAAGAGACTGATAACATGTATCTTACAGTGTCTTCAACTTAATAGTTGCTGCAATTTTAAATAAAACTTAAAAACATATTAATCTTAAGCGAAAGCATATATATTGAGTAATATTCCTCAAAACTCTAGGTAAGAATGTCAACGGTAATATATAATTTCAGAAATTATTTTGCATTCCAAGTAGTCTTTCAAACACTTCACAAACATTTTGTGGAGCTTAAGACCTCAAACACGTTTACAAGGTCAAAAGGTACATGGTCAAGGAAAGTTGTTATTATCATAACTACATATTGTTAAATATTTTTTTCCAAGATTTAGTATCGGCAGAAACGCCTCTGCAATGAGATGAAGAGTGGTGTTTGTTATTTTTAAATTCCACTGGAAACAGTGGTGCAGTCTTTGTACAAGAAAGTGTTTCCCTGCAATGTTTATACTTAAACATTTCTGCAATGAAAGTCTGAACATAAGGCAAATTCTCCTTCCAAACTGAGAAAAGCAGACAGCAGAGACATAGTAAGAAACTAAGGAAAGTCTATTGATCATTTTTACTCATCATAAAAACCACTGAATTTTGTAAAGATAAATATACATAAGAACCTGTAAATACTTTCAAAAGGTGACATGATCCTCTTAACTGAGAACAGATATGGAGATAATTAATGAGATATATCCACAGCAAGAGAAGTATTTTTGTAAGGGAGACTCAGGCAGGCAGCCTCTCCCGCATGCCAGCCCAGCAAGGGCAGCTCCTGCACCAGGAGCAGTGAAACTTCCTGAAGGGAAACCACAGCTAAATGATCTAGACTTGTCAGACACGGCTGAAGAAATTAATGCCTCCTTTCACAAACAACTGAAGAATGAGCAAACGACAAGGAAGCTGGGTCTTTAATTTAGAAGCAGCAACCAATTGCGACATGCTGAGCTGGCACGTTGTATGTGAGGGGCTCACCTGCTTGTTGGGCCAAATATAATCCACTTGTTCATCTGAATCTTTGACATAAGATGAGACATCACTTGGGGTGACAGGGAACCTGAGCCTACATACAATTTAAGAGGGGGGAAAAAAAAAAGAAAAAAAAAAAAGAACAGGCATGCTTTTTCTAGTTCCCGGGCAGATGGCAGCCACAAAGGCTGGAAACACTGGGAGAAAGTACTGGCACAAAAGGAGCAAAAATAGTGCTGGTACATCATCTTCTGCTTCCTGAGGAGTCAGAGGGAATTTATGGGACAGAGAGGCAAACAGCTCTGAAAGTCCTGCAGCCATCGAATTTGGGCTGCAGCTTCCTGCAGGTACAGACCACCTTGCAAAGCACTGCTTGAGCCAGGGGTGCAAGCAAACAAAACACAATGCCTGGCAAGCCCTTAGGGGACTACATTTAACCTCTCAATGGAAATGGCATATTTAATAGCTATATAAATGAGAATCCATCTCCAACACATCAGTGACAAAGCACTTCCATTTTTCTCAATGCCAGAAAACTAAGGAAACCAAGGAGGCGACAGGATTCAGCTCTAGTTTCAAGGAAATTTTCTCACAGTAGTACATTTTTGCAAGACATACAATTAAAAAAAAAGAAAGAAAAGCCCTAAGTAAAGCTGAGAAAAAAAAAAAGCAAGAACACATCCTTTCCATTTCTCTTCCCACCATTTATTTATTTCCTGGCAGATGCAGAGAAGCGCTGAACCAGCAGCTCTCTTGGCTGGTGGAAGTCGCCAGCTGGAACCAAGGGGAACAAAGAGCAGCGCAGGTGGAGCTGCGTGGGAAGAGACGGGGGGGCAGAGAGGGGCACAAAAATAGCGACACAGAACAGATATGGAGAGACTCCCCTTCCAATTTTGCTCCTCTCGACTCTCTATAATGGTAACTTTTAAAATGCCGTTCTACATCCATCTTTTATCTCATGGCCACATCACTGTTTAATAACTATGCTGGTTCTAAGAAGTTGCCTTTGAGCAGCAGAACTGACAAATCCCAACTTTCTCTGGACTCTTGTCTTGAGGTGACATTCCTCTACAGATTCTTTAATGTTTAACATGGACTGAGTTCACTCTGGGACCTTTCCCTCAGCAGGAAAATTAACAGGGTTTTCTTTTGCCAGATGACTTAGGTCTTTCACATAACTCTTAGAAACTCTTCAAAGTCTTTTCTTTTCTTGAAATTTTGCCAAAATAGTTAACAAATTCAGTTATTACCAGGCTGAATTAACAGCATCATTGCACAAGCCTCATTTCTTTCAAAAAACAGGCCAAAAAAACCCCAACCTATGACACAAGAAACTGGCAAATTTCAGATTACATCAAGAAAGATTAAGTGGAATAAGCAGTAATAAAGGAGACCATCTCATTTTTGTGCTCGTTTTTGAGTGGAAACCACACAGCTATGTAGGAAATGGAAAGACCTTTCAAGAATATAAGTTCGTGGCTAGCCATATAATGATAACAAAAAGATCATTAGTTGGTAAGTCATTCCCAGGAGGAGATGAAATTTAGTGTTGCATAAAGAGCAGGGTGACATGTTAAGTAAGCCCCTAATGGAGAACCAGAGGAAGGATGCAGTGTACATTACACATTCATTAACTCAAACTTGTCTTCAGCCATTTGACCATTTAACCGTTAATGAGACTGATGAGTGTTCACACAAGGATATAACCAGCTTTTCTATTCTGCTTGCAAACTTAGTAATAAATGAGCTACTGCTGCCATGGAGGGGTAAACTGAGTGCTCCTTATTGCAAATGAGTACTCCCAGCATTACACTTGTAGCAGCTCTCACAGACGGACCCCAGGAAGAGGTTAACTCAATAGCGAGCAAAACGTATCTTAAAAAGGTATTAAAAGCACGGACAGACAAACTTCTAACAGAACAGAGACATCAGCAGCAAAATAAAAGAAACACTTTATATTTTACGGGACTGAAAAGTCATTTTAGGTTAAAACTTGTTAAGCATTAAGTTTGGGAAGTGGTTCACAATGGCAGTGTGTATTAGCTTATGATTCAAATCCACCTTTCCTTGTAACCACACAACTCCAGCAGGCTCTTTCGTTACAAGACTATAGCCCTGGCCATCTTACAGCAATGGTGAACTGGTTTTGAAATAGCTTAAAGCTCTTCTGCAAATGAAAATTGCCATACAATGTTGCTTGCAAGATGTGTTGTCTTGCATTGGCTGTCAAGAAGAAAAGCAAAATTTCAAGTATTTAGAGCTGGCCCAAATAATTTCACCATTCCAAAGTTGATCTCTGTGCTCTGTGGAGTCACATACCAGCCATGGCACTCAGCTAGACAGTGCTGTGGAAACTGTAGAAATGCTGTTCGGGGCAAATGCTGATTTGGCCATAGGACAGTCCTGCAACTACCTACTTAACTACCTGCACTATATATTACCAGAATTCTCCATATGGAAGGGAATCAGGAATATGGAAAACTAGATAGCACTACTCATCCACTTCTTCAAATATATTTCACACCTACAGCCCTTGACACATTGCTCCTTTTTCTCTTCATCAAAATGTCAAACACTCATATTTTGAAACATAACTTACCCTGAGTGACCAAGACACTAGAAGGACAACCCAAGTATTACTCTGCCTGTCTCAGTATAAATTGGGTTGTTACTAATATTTGCACTTAGACGTTGCCAAATAGTTTAAACTACATAGGAGGAAAAAAAAAATATTCACAAACTTCTGCCCTACTTTTGCCCTTTTGGATGTTTCCTCTACCCAGAGATCTTTACTTTAAGACCTGTCTTTCAGTATCTGAACAGAAGACCTTCACTCCAATTCCAGAGTGCCCTATTTTGTTGCAGGGCTTAAATTCGGTAGTTATACTAAAATAAAGTGCTTTGCTAGACTTAACTTAAAGCTTTACCTCTTGCACACTTCCCCAGCAATCAAATATATACATGGTAAACAATGCAGTCTAAAACCAGCTAATGAGTATTTCATAAGGAAAAATATTCCTCTGGAGAATCTCCTCCTTGAGGACAGTCCTGATTTAGGTCAGATCAAATAAAAGATACCATTACTATAATAAAGCTGGGGAGGGGGAGACAGAGAATGAAAATAAGGGACTGATAACTCAATGTAAATAGCATTAAGAATTATTTTCCTGTCAATATCAGCACAGACTAGCAGTGCTCTTTCTTGTCCTGAAACAATATTTGCTCCATCCAGTGAAACCAGGACCTGTCATGTCGTGAGGCACCAGGTGCTGTAATATCAGCACATCCAGGCTCCCCATCCTGGTTCCTTCCTCTCACAACACTCAAAACATGTTTTGACAGGCATGACCTCACAGCTGTATTATTTTATAAGTATACTATATCTCCAGAATAATAATTTAGTGCTGTTTTTAAAGAAGTCTGTGGTTGAGTGAGGGCAGCAGCAGGCTACAAAACAAGAGCAGAAAACCCCCAAGCATACTGTTTGCTACAGTGGTACACCTCCATCACACACCAGGTGTAGAAAACAGAAAACTGAGGCTCTCTTCATTTCTAACTTTGGTGGCATCTCATGAGAAACTTAACCTAAAAGTCAAATAAGATTTTGGCTTTGTAAATTTTTTTATTGTTGTTTTGGGAAGGTTTTGAGAGTGGTTTATATGTTTTGGAGTTTTGTGCTACTGACAGGCTTTTCATGAGACTACTCAAGAGCTCTCTGGGAAGTTCCAGACATCACCATAATTTTAAACCTTACGTTATCCCTTTTTAAAGCTTACCAGGTTCTAGCCTGTTTCACCTTCTATCTGCAGCAGACATTTATATTTATCACCTACTCATCACCATGGTATCTAAAGCATCTAACAAAAACCAGAAACAAGCAGCTTCCTGGGTCCTGCATTTTGTTACTCAACAGCAGAGAACAGCAGTTAACAACATAATTGTGATTTATCTACTTCTGCCTTCTGATCTTCTCATAAACCAGATATCCCTCAATACACATAATGGCCACCTGTCTAATTCTTTCAAGCTTCTTTTCCAATCTCTTTCACAACCCCTGCTCCTAATGAGATTCACTCCTCTCCTGATTCTACTTCCTCCCAGCTCCCTCATCCTCAGGTAAGGTCTCCACTTCTCTTATATTCTCATAATGGGAAACTAGTTTTAGCCTATCTGTTCTTTATGCTTCCTACCAGAACCGTAAGGGATCCCATATAAGTACCAGAAGCATAAAAAGCTGCTGGGAGGCATGAACATCATCATTACCAAACCCAGAAAGGAACCTGGTCACTAACCTACAAGTCAGCCCACAATGATCTACAGAAACGTACTATCACTTTGTAATAGCCTTGTATTTAGTTTCTTCCTCTTACTCTGTGTAAGCAGGAAACTACTGCATTTTGGGTCCAAAGGAAAATTGTCACGACCTCTTTTTATCATTAACACTGAATCTAGAGTTTCTGGAAGAGAAGAACAGACAGTTAGGACATATGGGACATGTCCACACAGCTAAATAGGAGAATATTTCTAGCAGCTACAATTATCTAGATCTTCCACAATTTCCAACAATGATAGAAAAACTCATTTTTCAGAGATTTAAGCATGTGCTTCTCACTTCTCAGAATGAGAATCAATTATGGACAACTCTGCATGGCAGATCTGACGCTTGGTGTCTCCCAGTCCTCATTCTGAAAGCAGTGGCATAAAGTGCTTCAGGTTGCTAAAAAAAATCACAGGAGTTAATATCCAAGAGATGACGAACACCACACACAGAAATGCTCACATATCCTCCTCAGCTAGATGTCAGCCACCAGATATAGTTACCTTGAACTAGACCAATTGAAAATACTGCAAAACATTTAGTTTCTTCCTGAAAAAAAAAAAAAAACACTCAGATTCCAATAAGCCTTTCAAATTTCTGCCAGGAGATTAAATATTCAGTTCCAGGTACCATGGAGTTTTGTGGCAGCTGTAGTTTTGATGTTCCACACCCTTGTGGTTCCTCAGCAGATGACATTTCTGAGGCACCACAGTCTCTCTTCTGAAGAAGCTGCCTGGGCATCATCACTATGTCTAACAGCAGAATTAGTTGAATGAGCAGAAAGGAACAAGGGATAATGTACATGAACAACCTCCTTCCCAAAATTTCTGTATTTAAGATGTCACAGTGCTTTAACACCTAAGCAGTTCAAAATAGTGTGTTTTGATTTAATTCAATAAATTACAGGTTTTTAAACATTTCTCATAGTTAACTTTGCAAGGCCAAAAGAAATCTAGCATTTCCCACAAAAATGCAATTCTGGATTTTGTGCAAAATGAGACCCGACTAATACAGAAGAAAACAGAGACTCTGTGACATAAGATGCATTTTTGCCACCAACAGAAATCTCTTACAGACTCATCTCCCATTTCATCAAAATATATTTTTTTCTAAAATGAGCTTGCTTCTTCAGTAATTACTGTCATGTGATTTTCTAGCCTGGCTACCCCCCAAAAAAACTGATGCTCCCCGTACCCATCCTATTTTATCACATTTGGTGTATTTCCTGAGTTTATTTCCCTAGTACTTACAACTACAGCAGGGACTTCTAAGGGCAATGCAGCAAACCCAAAAGATTATCCTCTACAGTTGTGCAGTTATCTTAATCCATATCACAAATTAAAATCCTTCTTTAGCTGAGAGTTATGGGTTATTTTTATAAGACTGAAGAGTTGTCAAAAGACTTCTTAACTGAATGTGTACCACTGTAGCTACCTCCATCAAAATGGTGTGTGCAGAGGACATCTCACGCCCTTCCTTGATCTTATGCCTCATTTACCTCTAGCATGAATCAACACATCACTTGGAAAAGCAGCTTAGTTTTTTTCTCTTCCACATCACTAAACAAAACCTTGAAATCATCAGCATTTCACCCAACACGCTCACACCTTATGTGCTAAAATCCGTTACTCAGCCAGTGAGAACCTACTTGTTTACATCTAAACCAAATGTTCATCTTCAATTTGGCTAAAATGCTCAGGCCTTCAAAGCACCAACATCAGACAGAGTAAAAGACAACATCGTCTCCAGTGCCCATGCAGAGTACTCCTGCATTTTATAGCACATTTAATATCATGACTTGTATTTGCATTTCTGTCTGTACATAGTAACGGAAATGCAGCCTATGTCTATTAAAACAAAGATGTTCTTATAAACAACTATTCAAAGAGGAGAGAAAGAAAAAAAAATAATTCATAAATCACACTATTGAGTTGGTTTTGCCTCCCTCCCCATTTATTTTCATTTTTGGCATTTGAAACCTCCAAGTACTTCACCTTTTACTGCTCCACTGCTGTTACTGTTGGTAACAAAATAATTCTGACTCTATTTGTTAGCCCATAGCTCTCATCCTGTTTTGCAAATGATGAGACACATTGTTTTGTTCTGAAAGACCATCATCTTGGCTTCCACAGGACATCATTGAGTAAATTATGCCAGGAGTAAATAATGCATGTAATGTGGAATGTTACCTATGCCAAAGCTGATCTAATGTTTCTTGGTGTGGAAAGAGAGACTTTAAGAAGGGGAAAGGATCAAAAAGTAATTAATTTGAAAGGCTCATGCCAAAAACCACTTGAAATTAATAATAATAATAATAAAGTAACACTACAGACATTCACTATTGAAAGTAGAACTCAGCTTCACGATTCATACTGTAGCAGGCAAGCAGACACCATGGGCCGTGTTCAGACAGCTTAAATTCAAGCTCAGCCAAGTGCTTCCCATTAGCCGACTCTAAATTTTCAGTGCCACTAAACCAGTGGGAATTACGAGGTCCAAATCCATCGTTTTGAGCATGGCTTTGCTCAGACAAGTAGCTCCCCACCACCTCCTGCCAGAGACGAGGACCAAGCGAGGTGCACGTTCAGAGGACTATGCCCACGCAAGGGTAAGATACCGGAACAACCACTTGCAACTTTTTTTGGATGGGGTAAGACTGCTCAGGGCAGAAAAAACCTACAGAGATTAAAAATAAAGAAGCAGAAGAAAACACTGAAGATGTGCTTTGGTAGTCAGGCAGCTTCTCAAAGACCCTTTTTTTAAAAAAAAAAAAAATGCTAATCAAGCTGCTGTAAGTGGAGCACTCTTGCAGCTCTGCTTAGTGATTTCTGTTCATTAGGAAGGCCACTGAATGACTCACCCAGGTAAAATGACAATTTAACAGGCAGCATGGAACCTTGGTGTAGTTTTAAGCAAGCCTAGTCCCACTGGAAAGGGCCCACCACGCACCCCAAGAGCATGGCATGACAACCTGCTGGGGGACACTTGGCAGAGACAGCTTCTGCAGCACTCCTCTCCAAACACACCACCTGGTCGAGAACAACTGGCAGCATGAAGAACCTTAACTCTAATGTTTGCAAGGCAGATTCATGGGAGAAATGAGCTATTTAAAATATTATTTAAGTCCAAATAGGTAAGACTCTAATTTCATATTTTTATAAAGATCTGTCCAATCAGTTGGCCATTATCAAAAGAAGATTTTTTTTTTTAAATAAATAGGGTAAGATTTTCTGGTTTTACAAGTAGTATTTTAAAACATAGGCAAGCAACTGCATAGCTTAATATACATCTTAATTGTTATTTCATAAGAAATTTGCTCCGTTATCTTTAATAAGACATACACCTACTTGTGTAGGTACATGTGATACATGCAAAGTTAAATTTAGATGAAAACTGGAATTCATTTAAAAATACACAGACCATCTTCAGCTGCTAGAAAACAAAAACCATGTATTTCTTACATATACAAACATTTGGAAGTTTATAAAAACATGTTTTGCCTTTTAAACGCTTTGGCAAATAAACTAAGTATAATTTGCAGTTAGTGATTTAGCTGATTATTTCTGGTCACTGTGTCCCACCAAATCCCAGAACAAATGGACCTTATCCCCTCATATCCTTCTACCTCGTCATCGTATCTAAACTTCAGGAAAAATAAAATAAAATAAAATAAAATAAAATAAAATAAAATAAAATAAAATAAAATAAAATAAAATAAAATAAAATAAAATAAAATAAAATAAAATAAAATAAAATAAAATAAAATAAAATAAAATAAAATAAAATAAAAATAAAAATAAAAATAAAAATAAAAATAAAATACTCCCAATAGAGTTCTAAATTTTACGCACTGGTCACCAAATAATGCTCCCGAATACACCGGAAAAAGAAAGTATTCCCTCTGTTCAGGAAGAGGGGATTACCATTTGTCCACTGTTGGTTTTCTACTCCAGCAACCTTTGCTAGTCAATTATCCACCAACTCAGCTGTTCATCTGACAGTCTTCAAAAGTTGAACTAGCACATATTGCTCATTAATGTTTTCTTTTACCATACTGTCGGTATGTTTAGATGCTAATACATCAAAGAATCTTGCTTTACAAATATTATATCAAACGTATTTCTCAATTCATAATATTTTAATTTTAAATAGGTTATTTATCCTGATTCCTTGTCACAGAAATCCTTGTTCCATCATTCATGAATCTATCTTGGCTAAGTTTTTCAGCTCAGCTACATTCATGTTTCCAGAGTTTATGCCAAACCTCTTTTGTGGTGGGTGTCTATGATAGATTCCCCTACTGAAGTAGGTGAATTCTGTGTATCACATGTTCTTTGCATAATGAATTGTAGACAACATCAATCAACCTGTATATAAACATCACAATACTGACAGCATACTGCTGTAGACAGATGCATGACGTTGTACTCAATGGTTTGGTGAACCCACTGCACTTAATGTAAGTACCTTGACAAAAACACTTATTTAAATAAAAATAAAAACCATTCTTCATCATCACTGCTTCACACTGTAGCAAACTCTCATGAAGGAAGTTACTTATTTTCATCCCAACAGATCCTTTTTCTCCATCCTTGTTGTAGAATTAATTTAAATCACTGGCACAGCAAAACACTATTTTATTGGAAAATAAACTAATTAATTCATACTTGGTTGTAATGAGGGTTAATTAGTGAAGGCTGCAGGTCTTCACCAGGCTAATGCTGACCATCCCACTGAATGTCTGTGACAAGCAGGTCTACGAGTTGCTGGTTTTACAGAGGGATCTGAAACGCACTTGGGAAGGAACAGCTTCTACAAATCTTCTACCACGTGTCTCAAAGCTGAGGCACTCAAAACTACTAATCTTGTATGTAGTGACTACTAAATGAGAGTTTAAATGATAAACAGTAGTTTAAAGATGTACTAGGACCTCATTTTTTTTAATGAAATATATTGCTTCAGGTGAAGTTTTACACTTTGGTAAAATTTGGTAGATTTTTTATTTTTAATAAAGAGCACTACTGTGTTTTTTACATCTCTATTTTATATGTTCTTACTTATATAAACACAAGTTTGCTTGTTACTCTAGAAAGGTTATGACAGTTTGGGGGATTGTGGCCAGAAGTACTGATATTGAAACGTCAGTTTCCCTTTCCTCTTCTTGCTGTGCCACTTGCATGAAGTTGTAACCCCCTTTTGTTTCTTCCTGACTCAAAGACATCAGCAGGATGTAATTTCTCCACATGTACTCTAACCCAACTTTCATGGACTTTCTGTTAGTCAGTCAGCTAAATCACATTGCGAACACTAGCGTAATGCCAAATTCTGTCAAGGGGCACAACAGAGTGAGTATTATCTTTTATAAAGTAACATTAAGCCCAGAATTTTCTCACTCAAAAAGTTCCTGTTTTAACCAACACAGTTCTTATCCTTCTCTGCCTGTTAGAGGCAGACAGTTAATCCCACCCCAGCTAGCACGTAGGTAGTAATTTATGCTTATGGAGTAAAAAAAACTATAGAAAAGCCAACCCTTACTGGCCTTTTTCCAAAGAAAAATCAACTTAGCAATTTTTTTTTAATTTATTCACACTTCTGCTTTTTGAACACAAAAATATGGTTAAACTGTAGAGTTGTTTCTATAGAGACAAGTCATGATAAACACAAGTTAACTCACGAAGCCTGTGGAAAAAAAGCAAGATCGTTGGTCTGCATTCCTTATTCACACAGAGCTGGAAGGAGAGTTCCAGCTAAAAAAATGCTGCATCTGTGCAGCTCCAGCATCATACAATTAGTACTTGTCATCCCTGGAGCTCAAAATAACACAGTGTGTTCATTTTCAGAGGAAAGAATGCATTTTCTTAAGAAAATTGGATCTCTGTGCTGATAGCACAAGTCTGCAAATAAGATTAAGGTTTATAAAAATGGGAATTAAAGATATCATCAACCAAGTGAGAATTAATCAAGTAAGTAAAAAAATAATAGAGAGAGAGAAGCATTTCAGTGTAAATCTGGAGTCCAATCCTGCTCCATAATTTCTCAGACAAAACCTTCAGAAACCACAGCAATACCGACAAACAGTAAAACGAGCACAGGGCACCTCTCCTTTACTGATCAGTGGGTGATGACTTCATAAAGCACCATTTTACCTGAAATCCACGCAGATGTCAGCCCATTGGTGCTCAGCACCTGTAGCAAATGCACTTTGGGGTCCTGGACTCCAGGAGCAGAAGCTGTACTCGCTGGTGGCTGGCTTCAAAACAGGGGCACAAATTGATTGCCCAAAACAAGACAAGGAAAAACAGCCACTGCCGACACCCGTGGCACAGGGGCTGGTGTGGGGTACTGACATCCCACCACGCGCAGGGAGCACAAGCACAACGAACCGCTACTGACACCTCGACAGACTCGCCAGTCTTGGCTACACTTGTAGAGACCTCCCTCCATAGATCAATATTGAGCTATGTAACAGAGTACGCTGCGGGATCGCCTTTTTGCTTCAGTGATATTTTTGTGGCCCCAGTGAGTTCAAAACACTTATTTTTTCAAAAACTTTTTTTCTTTGAGCAAATCCAGCTCTTTTTCTCTTTATTAGGAGACAAAACATAGAGAACACCATTTTCAACTGGACAGACAGGGGTAAATATAAATCTGGCTGATGCTGTTCAGTTTCTTGCATTTCTGACAGTCTCCATGTGACTAGTCTGTTCCTTCCTCCTTTGACATACTGTAAAAAATAAAAATAAAAACAATCCCAGCATGGATCTTTCATGCAAGAGATTATAGACATTTTACAGAGTTACTTTAAAAGCCCCTGGTGAAAGATCTGCCACAGGCCTTGTGCAAGTCTAAATAAAATCTTAATGGTTCTGCCTTTAACCACACTACATGTCTAGTCAAAAACTTTCATTATACGGGGGAGGTATGATTATACCGTACACAAAAGCCATGCTGTCCTGTCCCTGTCATGCCCTTCTCTGTCCTGTGAAGTGTCTGATGTTTTTAATTTTAGTGCCAACTTCAACCATTTTTCCAGAACTGAAATAACTCTTGCCGAGTTCATTCTTCAATCCCTTCCTTAAGGAAAGTTATATAGGTACAACCTCTGCTGCACCCTGTTGCCCAGCAGAATAGCTGGCTTTAATGAGCCTGGGTGTAATGAATCTGTGTTCAATCATTTCATTCTTAGCAAGACCCAGGACTCTTGGGTGCAGACCATCTGCTCCTACTGACCTGGCTGCTCTTGGATTTTTTCCATTTATTCCAGCATTTCCTCTTCTGGCACATGCTCTCACATTCCCTACCTGCTCTCTGTTACCGAGCCTCTTTCATCTAAACAACCTCTTAGATCCTGCCAACTAACCTTAAACCACACAAACCCCTTGCCTGTTTGCTGCTTGGGAGCAGCACGTGTTGTTGTCTCTCCCAGAGGAATTGCCATATCCAACAGCAGTCCTCCAACCTGGATGCACCCACATGACTTCTGTCCAGACCGCAAACCCTGCCATTACAGTTAAGGAAGGTGGGAGGAGATTTTCTGTGACGCTTGTGAGCACCTCTCTGATCAACAAGAAATCTCAAAGACTGTATAACGAAAGGCTCCTTTCTCAAAGACTTATCCCACTTATTACACAAGTACAAATCCCTAAAGACAACAGCACACGCTCAAGACTTTGACGTGGCACTGAATGCCAGTTCTAGAAGCATACTGATCTGTAAAATTGCTCCTCAATTAATATCTAGAGAATAAGAAGCTGTAAGCTGCACATTGCTTGCACAATAGTCCATAGCTGCTGCTTCTTATAGCCCACACAAGGGCCAGGGAATGGTGTTAATCACCTTCTGGACTGTGGAGACTCAGCTTAATAGAAATCCATAACTGGTTTCCAACCCAAATCTCCTCATTTTTGACATGACAAAACTCAGCATGTCCATTTCTCAGTGGGTCAGTAGGGATGACTGCATACTAAACACTAATTGTGATAGATGGGGGTTTTAAAAAGCATTTCAAAAAAGAAAAGAAAACTTTCATGATCAACAATTATTTCAAAGAAAACATGTTATCTTAGTGCAAACAAGCTGCCTCTGCCCAAAACTGGTGTTCCCTGCACTAGCAGAAAAAATACACCATGAACCTCTGTGGCTTGTTCCCATAATTGTTAGAATGGTAGGGTTTTTAAACAAACTATTAGATTGCTTTTTGGAGTATGATAAAAGACAAAATATCAGTAAACTCCTCAAACAATATTGTGGGTTTTCCCCTATCAGAACATCCACATATCCTTTTTTTTTTTTTAAAAAAAAAAAAACACATTATGTTAATTCAGTTTTTTCTTACGCTCTGGAAATGTTAGTAAGAATACCTGACAGCAGTGGGTTTTGAGGACAGGCATTACAGTCATAGAGCAAAACATCACTGTGATTAGTGCCATATAAACAAGAAGGGGAGGGCAGGAAGGACAAAGAGAAACAGCCCCAAATCCCACAGGCCTTATTATCTGAATATTCCTGAAGCAAATTACAGGCTTGTTTCCCAGTAACATTCTCCTCACAGCATAAATATACCTGGAAATAATCTAAAATAATGAAACACAACAAGAACATTAAAAAAACCCCCAACATTTCCAGGCTTAAGTCACACATTACAATCAAAATAACCCGCAAAGGGTAAGGAACTAAAAGGCAAAAATAAGAGGGTTTTTTTCCATACTACTTTGGAAAATGAAGTGACTAATACCAAAGTCACACAAATTTACCAACAGGGTTTTAACAAGTTCCTTAAATATGACTTATTTGAAATTAAATGCCTCCTTCTTCCTCTTTGCAAAAGACCTATTCTCGGTGCTACGTCTACGTGAAACCTCTACTTTCACCGCTCAATTCACCTGCAAGACCAAGGCCACAGCCCGGCTCAAAACGAAGCAGCGCGACAACGCTTGGTAACATTTTTGTTTTGCACATCTGGTTAACAGTGCAAGTAAGAGAGGAAAAATATCCTTGACATATCATCATTTTCATTCAGAATAAGCCATGTAATATGAATTTATATAAGTCATAATGAGATAACCTGTAGAAGAACTTAGTACTCTCATGCAGTGGCCAGGTATAACTATACTTCAGCTCAATTTCAACATTATTTTTTTCTGCTTGGTAAATAGAGACTACTGCAGAAAAAAAAAAAACAACTTGTATCTTGTAAATAAAAATAATCAAAAGACAGGATTACCCTGCCACTGTTTAGCTTGCTGCCAGAAGTATTATGCAACTACAGTGCATTAGTCAAATTACTAATCCACAGGTGGCAAAGCCCACAAGCCAGCTCTTCCCTGTCACTGGACGCTGGATGGCACAAGCCTTCTCACACCCTCACCGAGCTCCTCCTCACAACCAGGGAGGGTTTCGCCTCAGCCTCTGCTGGGGACCTCTTCTGCTGCTCTGATGCTGCCAGAGCCTCTCACGTCCCACCTCAGTGTATCTCCTCTCAAGAGCAGACACATAAACACCACAGCGTCGTTTCACCTACAGAATTGTTTTTTCCTCAACAAAACAACAATTAAAAAACCTAAATACCAGGAATTAAACACATCGCGTGTCCTTTACAGCTCTGCGAACGCAGTGATATTCGGGGGCCCTTTGGAGAAAGTCAGGGACATGAGCGGTCTGTCCCGGGGACCCGCACCCAGACCCCGCAGGGCACGGCGCAGCCCGACGCCTCACCCAGGGACACGGAGCCACCGCACCACCAAGCCTCGGGGCACGGCCTGTCCCGACACACCAGCACCGGGGAGGAAGAACACGACCCCCGGCCATCGGCAATGCCGGCAGCTCGTCTGAGGAGAGAAGCCAGACACGCAGCAGCCCCGGGCGCCGCCAGCCGCGCCGCTGCGGGCAGAAGCCGTGTCCCGCTCCCGCGGCGCTTCGGCGCCGGCATCGACCCGCGCCCGACGCAGCAGCCGCGGACGGAGATGCCGCTTGTTCCTGTCCCCCGGCCCCGCACACAGGGCAAGGCTGGGCTGGGGCGTCAGGGCACCGGCCCGCCACGCAGCCCAGCCCCTAACTTTCCGGCAGAGGCAGCGGCAGCCCCATCTCCTGGGGCTGCGGGAGCGGGTCCCGTCCCGTTCCCTGTCTCCCCGCAACTTTGGGGCGATGCGGCCGCCCCGCGACCCACCTGGTGCAGCGTGTCCGGGGGCAGCTGCGAGGCCCGGAACAGCTCGCCCACGCTGCTGCCGCCGGCGGCCGCCTCGGGGGGCGGGCAGCACCGCGAGAAGAGCTCGGAGTAGCGCTGCTGCTCGCTCTCGCTCAGCGGCAGGACCAGACCTCCGGTGCCGGCGGCAGCAGCTGCAGCGGCGGCGGGACCCCCCGCCGGCCCCGGCTCCATGGTGGGGCGGCGCAGGCAGAGCCGGGAGAGGGAGACGGGGCAGCGGGTACCGTGCCGCCGGGGAGGGGGGAGCGCCGGGGGGCGGGCGGGAGGCGGTGCCGCGCTGCGGCGGGGAAGGTGCAGTCCCCGCCTCCCGCCCGGTGCGGCCGCCGCGCTAGCTCCGCAGTGCCCCGGCCGTCAGCGCCGGCAGCTTCTGCCACTGCCTCCACCGCCCAGCTCCGCCCAGCACCAAGCGGCCCCGCGTCGGGACCCCACCGGTCCCCTGACGGCTCTCTCGGCCTGGCCTGCACCGTGGCCGCCCGGTGCCCGTCTCCGCCGTACCCCGCCAGCCCCTCGCGGGCTTGCCACGCCTGCCCTGCCGGCACAGCCCCGCCTGGGCGCCCGGGCGAGGGGCTCGGTCCCTGGCCTGCTGCCCCTGCTTTGGGGGCTGCGCCCGCGGAGCTCCGCGGTCGCCATTTTTGTCCCCAGATAGGTACGACGGGCCCCCATCGAAAACGGGCCATCGTTCCAAAAGTTCTGCCGCTGCTGCTGCAAACGCAGCCTGGGCGCTGCAGCGAGGAAATGCAGGCATGGAACAGCCTGGAGTGAGTCCTGGTGGTCAGTTTAATGGAGAAGCAACACTGTAAATGTTCCCCTTATAGGTCGAGCACCTCCTTAAAAGCCAGGAAGGTCACGACCCAACGTGTACATCCCAGCTACAAGGATGTTTGTGGGTGTCATACTAGTTTTTGGAGCCTTTCTTTGCAGCGTTTCAAGGAATAAGGTCATCAGCCTAAAGGTGATGCTTGTGAACACCGATGACCCACAGAAGAGCGCACAGCTCTTTTCACAGCAGCTCTGGTGCTGAGGTGCAGCCTGGCCCAGGAGAAACCAGATTACTCTGTACTGTTAGCAGCAGGTGGCTAGCGCTGTTAGCCGTGGTCCTAAACAGAAGCCATTTAGGAAGTCATGGAATCATAGAAAGGTTTGGGTTGGAAGGGACCTTTAAAGGTCATTAGTCCAACCCCCCTGCAGTGAGCAGGGACACCTTCAACTAGATCAGGTTGCTCAGAGCCCCATCCAGCCTGACCTTGAATGTTTCCAGGGATGGGGCATCTACCACCTCTCTGGGCAACCTGGTCCAGTGTTTCACCACCCTCATCCTAAAAAATAGCTTAATATCTTCCTTATATCTAGCCTAAATCTACTTTTAGTTTAAAACCATTACCCCTTGTCCTGTCGCTACAGGTCCTGCTAAAAAGTTTGTCCCCATCTTTCTTATAGGCCCCCTTTAAGTATTGAAAGGCTGCAGTCTTTTATATGCTTGTTTACTATTAATTCTGGCAAAATATAAAATGCAAATGTAATAATTTTACATAATGTTTTTACTGGAAAATATTAGGTTAGGGTTACTTAAGTTAAAATTACTATCAGTTTAGTTTGCAGTTTGTAAAGCAAAAAAAAAAAAATTGCTAGCTCATCACCTCTGTCCTTGTAAACCAACACCTGTTACCTCTTTTTCCAATCTTTTAAAAACAGGTACAAGATACTGGTCAGAGGACATGGTACCAGCCATGTGGAGATGACATAAGGCTTTACCTAACTATTGCCATATATAACTATATGACTATCATGAAAATAAAATAATGTTTTCAAACTATCTTTTGTAAGAACAGCTGTCTTACAGCTGAACTTGTGAACAAGAGAGATGTTGTGCTGGCAAGCAAAGGAAAATACTGTTAACGATTTGTGCTAATTGTGCATTTTCCTGTGCCTGAAGGTGCTCATTGATAACTGACAAGCTCCATACACGTGGTGCTCATGTCTCATCACAACAAATACTCCCTTCTCCAACACCTCAGAAGACACCATTTGACTGTTGTTGATGTGCCGGCGTCAGTTTTTCTAAGTATTTCTAAGGTGGACCATGGCAGGAAGATGTTGGAAACACCCACTGTCCCAGAACACAATAGTCTGTCTTACCAGCCACACCTCTTACTGCAAACACGCACAGCAGCTTTTTTTTTTTTGCCTTTTTTTTTTTTTCCCTTTGGACAATTTTCTCTTCTTTCTTGACCTGTAAAACTTGCAGTCCTCTCTCCATACATCCCACTCTCATCAGAAATGACAGAGTGGCTGTATTCAAAAGCAGTCTACCCCAGGATTGTAATCTCCAACATGTCATCCCCAAGGCAGTAAAGAAGTGAACCCCCATAAGATGAGGGAGGAGGCAGGAAAATCCATCACTCTCATTTCTGCAAAAGTGGTTAAGTGTGAGCTGGTCATACCTAAAAAGGGAATGAACACACGGGGTGCTCAGGTGTGTCTGCCTGCCACCTTTGAATTGCAGGTGTCCTTCAGCACTTAGCAGTGCCAACCACTTACTCTGCTGAACCCAATACTTCTGGGGAGCTTTGATCCACCCCAGGTGCCAGAGCCACTTGCAGGACAGTCCAGTGTACCTCAGCTTCCTCTCTGTGCAATGGCATTGATGGTCCTTGCGTGCTTTAAAGTTCTTGTGAGGGTACGTTAGTTCAGACTGAGAGGCACCTCACGATCTCAGAAGCCATACAAGTATGATAGGAAGAGAGTTTCAACCTTCCTGTTTACAGGGAAGTTGTGACATCATTACAGGTTACCAAACTTCCCTATAACTAAGAAACGCTATGTATCAGTAGGTCAAAACAATTCAAGTATTTATTGTTTGTTGGAAAAAATAAAGTCAGTAATGTAAACTGGATTGAAATCTGACTTATCAAAGTATGGTTTAGATCTGTGTGTGGTCCTCCTTTCCTCCTTCCCTCCCCACCCAAATAATAATGCAATGACTTACTCTAACCCCAGCCAGCAGCAGTCCTGCAAACAATCATGTGATCACGTGTGGGAGGGAGACCAAGGTCGTAGTAAAAAAAAAAAAATACTACTTCCAAAGACATGCTAGTAGGAATAATGGTAATATGTATGATAGGTATATTTTTTTTCAGGATAAAATCATTGGTATAAATTGTCATTTATAATATGACCTATAATACATAATCACCATTAAAAAATCCCTCCCAATATTTTAGTATTTAGGGGATTGAGGGAACTATTTTTATTTCAGTAGTACAGCCAAGGCCCAGTCACTCAAATTTGTACATTATTTCAGTTATCTTAGGATTCAGATCCTGTCAAACATGCCCTGGCCCAAAAGGCATGAGACCTGTCTGGCAGCTGCTTCCTGTTGGCAATGAAAACACCCGGCATGTCACTGAAGTGAAGCTTTGGAAACACAAGCAAATAGTTGGCTGGAAAACTGTGATTTAGCTTTTCTCCAATCAGTTTGAGTGAATCTCACCCATTATTCCTAATAACAATTATTTTTATTTACTTTCTTTGCAAAATGAAAGATGACTTGGAGGACAAGCAACTGGTGGGGTAGGTTTCCCAGCCGCAGCATCAGCCATGCTTGGAATATAATTGACAAGCTTGTAGTTTCATGTATTAATTCAGCGTGTGAATGCTCTTATTATTCTTGGCATTGTTTCTAGCATGATGTTCCATCTCTAAGAAAAACAGAAGAAATAGTTAATGAACTGTAAAATGTGATTGTCTGTTTTCCAGCTTGTTAATACCTCTAATGCATTAAAAACATCCAAGAAATAGTAGCTGTTTCCTAGCTCTGGCCTATTAATTGTTTTCAAAAATTGGATGGCATCATAGGTGAAAACTGTCTTTTCTGAGCAGATTGTGGAAGATGCAGTTCATGTCAGTTTTTTCTGTAAACAACTGAGTACATAAGAGAGAATAACAGTTGGTGTCATAAAATATTTGACAAATATCCATGTATTTATTATTTGTGTGGGAGGGGATGGAGGACCACACACAGATCTAAACCATACTTTGGTAAGTCAGATTTCAATCCAGTTTACATAACCGACATTATTTTTTCTAGCAAACAATAAATACTTGACAAGTTTTGATTTACTAGCATGTAGAATTCCTTAGTTACAGGAAAGTTTTGTAACAACTAGTTGTGTTTAGAAGAGTCTTTTACAAAGTCCTTTTACAAAGATTTATGCATGTCATGTGAGCTTTAGTGGCATAAGGCTAAGCCCTTGTAAGAGCAAGGCCAGAAATAGTATAGTGCTTTTTAGGTAACTTTCCAGGAAAGTACAGTCTCATTTCCATTAATTTCCATCAAAGCCTCTGGCAGTTTATTTCTTTTAAAATAATGGCTTCACATGAAATTTAAAAAATATTTTAGGTGCATATTTGCTATTTTTTTACTTTTAATTTTGAAAGATGATCCTCTTACCTTTATGTTAAGTGGATGCAAAAGATCCCTCAACAAACCAGGCATAAGAAAAAGTTGTTTCTCTGTCATTTGTGCTTTGACTCAGGAATTTCTCAAAGCCTTCAGCAACTATCCAAACACCCAGTTTCAACCAGAATACACCCAGCCTTACTGTATTGCAGGGCAATGATTCCTAGAGGTCATATCATCAGCACACTTGAAAGCCTGAACCAAGAAAAGCTGCCAGAGGAAGATCTACATGATCCTGAAAGTCACATGCAGAGAAAATAAAAATAAAATTAAAATTAAAGAGGGCCCTGTGATTGTTTTCTCCCACAGACATGAGTTAAAAGATAG